>LR215995.1:13357146-14607146 GCA_000469805.3 Hymenolepis microstoma | reverse complement strand
AGTTTATGTCCACTAAAGTAGGAGTATGTTGAGTGACTAATTCAATATATGATATATATATATATAATATTCCAATGTGTTCGAATCTCTTAAGATGAGAGCAAACTGATAGGACTAGAACAATACAACAAAGTTCAGTCAAGGCCAAATTTAATACAGCAATACGAATTATAATTAGTATGGGAAATCGTAATCTATTCTGTCCAATAACCTTAATCAGAAAAAATTGTTATTTCATTCAAAAAAATTTCTTACTCAAATTTTAGCCTCACCACAATACGATGATTCATCTCTGTTCCCAGCTGGTAATTATGAGCCTTTCATGAACAGCACAAGTCTCTATCCAGGTGAACAATCCAGACCTCAGTAAACAGGTCAAACTTTTTCACTGACATTCAAATACAGCTGTAATCATTACCTTGGTATATCTGAAATAAATATCACTTATATTTATTTGTCTAACTTGTAAATTTTAGTAAAAAAATTCAACACACATGTAAATGGGACAAAAATTGACCAATGTATGCAATGTTCACTGGGGTCCTATTTGCATATACTAATTCGCATAACAAACTTAGGATTGGTAAAAATAAGCATGGCCAAACTTAATTTAGAAAAACTCAAATATAATGGAGTTACTATGGAACGAATGGCATCCAGCAGACAGAGTTAGGAGAGAGGGGAATATACCAATTAGAACGTGGATAAATAGCAATAGGCTTTCAGATAAGAGGTTGAGAAAATCTAGTCAAACTACTTCCCTTATCATAAGCATCAAGTTGAAAAGATGCCAAGGCTGAAGTGAGGAAGTTATATTGAGATAATTGAAAGTGTTAAGCGTAAAGTGAAGTGAAGCTCGATTGATGCGCCAATTGGCGATTAAAATCCGTAAACAAACTATCTAAGGAGGCGTAAGCATAAGATAGATATATTGAAAAATATCGGAATTTTGATAAAAGACGCTGTACTCAGCGTAGCAGTTTTTCATGATTTTAGCATCCAAATATTTTATAATCATAAATGCATTCAACAAAGAATGCATGTATGTCGATTTAGCAAAACGTCTATGACTAATTCGCTTATTTCGTTCTGCTAGATCTGGCAGGAGGAGGAAGGTTTATTTTTTGCATGCAGGGACCAACTAACTGAACAAATGTGTACACAATTTCTTACTTTCCATCAATATGTTTCATGAAAAGTAAAACACAATTGTGCAGTACAAAAATTCGCAAGAAAATTTATTTGTAATTGAAACATAAACAAAAGTAAGCGATTAAACAAAGACAACGAATCCATAGAAAGAAGTTGGTTAACTCTATTCGCGTTTAACATTGACTAAAAGGAGTTTAATTCGAAAAGTTTCAAAATCATGAGTATAGTAAACAAACGCACACATGGTCTAATTCTGAAAGAATGGAACTTGTTAGAGGTCTAAAATTCAGGGTGAAGTCTTGCCAAATTATCACTAATTTAAATTCCAACAATGATTCAGAATTAAAGCACTATCTTGATATTGGCCGTTTTTATTCTTTGAGTGGCACCAAAAACGTAAGTATTAACTCACAGTTTAAGCTAACCTCATAACGATTTCTGCAGTATCCATGTATAGCTCTTGTGAAGTCTCTCAACTCAAAGTCATCTGAGTATTTACGCATCTGCATATATAACTGAATATAATAATTTAAGATATTAAAAATTCTGAGACCCCTCAAAAGGAAACCTTTTCTTCCTATTTCTTTTGATGCTGATTTTGTGGCTCAACTTGGCTTTCCATCGGTCATAGTTCACAGTGGACATTGTGGAACAAGGGCTTATCGGCACGCTCATTAGCGACCAAATCTGCTAAATTTTTCCAAAGTATGCTAAATAGTAGTAAATTTAATGAGAGTTTCTATTCTGTTTCCCTTAAATTCCACCATTGATCTTAACAATTAATTGTAAAACAATTCAGCAGTTAGATTTTTGCATTCTTTCCAGGTCAAAAACTTATACAAATGAAAAGCATATTCCAGATAATGCGTCTCAAGTATACTATTCATTTCTAATAATTAATTGCAGGAAAATTTTTATACTGTCAATGATCGCGTCCGCATTACTATTTGTTTATATTAAGTAGTGAATATATTACTAAAAAATTTATCCCTTTTTTAAACTGCGATTTAGTCTATTAGCAGAGACAGGTCGCTACTCAAATTTAAAATCTGATATTACCATTTGCTATTTCGCATACGGATTATTTGCTGCTTGGCATTTATTTTTGAAAACGGGTAAACAAATTGTGGGAATGGGCATAAGTAGCTGTTTAATTAAAAATCAATCAAAAACCACACTTGCAAAGCCTCTTTAGGAAGCTCCAGACTAATAATATTCCACAATCTAATCGTTCACGGAGACTTTTCTCAACTTGTATGACTAGGAGTTGGGTTTCATTACACTCTTGTAAACTGAGAGATAAGTGATAGAAAGAGAAGGAGGAGTCGGAATGAAAGAGGCCGAGGAAAAGCAATCTGGTCTATTAGAAATAGACAAAATGACAGTTAACTGATTTCTGATTCTTTGTTTGATAACAGGTAGAGTCGAAGCATGTGACATTAGTTTTGCAATTCAGAGTATGTCAATAGTTAATAATGCTCAGTTAATACAACAGACTATGCGAGAAAGAGGCGATTACGTTTTTACACAACACCTTAACCTTAGAATTGAAAGAGGCAGATAGATTAGATCGAAATAAAATGTCAAAGTGCATTTTTAGGACCACATTTACGAGGCCCAGATTCTTGAGAATGTGATAAAACTAATTATTTGACTTAATATGATTAGTTCTAAACTGCGTATATTAAGCCCTCCCAATATTCCGATGCAAAAGTAATCTCAAAAATGTGTAAGACCAGATAATTTGTGATCATTATTAAAATGGATTCATTTTCTCGCCATACTTTTGACTATCATGATTCTGTGCTTCTGTAACTTTGATCATGTTATTTCTCAAATATACTTTATCAGGCAATACTCATGATTACACTTTAGATATCGATCCAGGAAATTCAGCAACCTATGCAAAGTACGTCTACAGCATTAATTATATTTCATTTTAGTAATTGTTTTTATGCAAATTTTGTGTTACAGAGTGTCTAATGGCATATACTATGAAGGTAATGAAGAACATTTTTTATTTTCGATGAGTTTTCGATCTATCACGATTTATTGTTGTTAGAAGAACTTACTTACGATTTCAACAATATTATTGCTTATTTCTGCCATTTACGAATAATTGCGCATTAAAGCTTATTTTGTTTCACGATTCACATGTCCTCAATTCCAGATTAAATCTTCATGATATTAATATGCTGGGATTCAAGCGTTTGAAAAGCCAATTTCAGAATAATGGAATTTACATAACATAACTTTTTTTGATTTCTGCAATTGTAGAAGATGATCGGAAACACGATGACTCCAATATTTACACTGTGGGAGATGATATCACTCCCTACTCGAATTACACAGTTATTCGTCCAAAAACAAATTCATCAGCGGAATTAACACCGTATCAACAATTTTTTTAATCGAATTCTTGATGGCTAACCATTATCAGTGGTGAACTTTAATAACATATTTGTCAAATCAATAAAACATATTGCCAAGCACACGATCGTTTTCTTACCAAACTTAATGACATATACTTTAAATGCAGGTTAATTACGATAAATTATAATAACAAAAGAACATTTAAATATCAGAGTCAATGAAATTTGAAAGTCTATAGATAGTCAGAAAACCAATAAAGCAAATTTTACGAAAAAGCAGTGGTTTATGGATTAACACCTCCGCGACTTCTCTCGTCATAAGTTCCAAATATTCCCGGATTTAGCGGACCTGCTATGGGTGTTCCTCCGGGAGGTAGATTTGGATTGACGGGAACTCTGCCTGGAATAGTAGGCTGATCTATAATAAATAGCGCATTTCGTTTTGACTTTAATTCGTGAAACGAAAACGAATTACAATTCAGTTAACATTCAAGTCACTTACACGTAGGATCATAGTAAGGCTCTAAGATTAGGAAAGATCCAAAGTTGAATGCGTTAATTTTTGGATTAAAAAAATTAAAAGCTTACGTGTATTTCCGCCAATTAATCTTGGATTAAAATACGAAGGTGCAATAGGAGCTAAGTGTGTATAAATGCGAATGAAAATTTTGAAAGGAGTGAGAATTTAAGATAAACACAATTTTAAATTATTACGATTTAAATCCGTCGAGAAACCCGCGTCCATCGTATACGCAGGTAACATATTATCTTTATTACAAATTAAAGAAGCATGAAATTCAATTTTAGAATGAGTAAATATTGAAATGATAATAATATATCTAAAATAAGCACAAAATCCGCTAGCTGCTTGTAAGTTTGCCTTTTTTAGAAATAAGGCATTTAAATTTTAAAAGAATAAAAAATGCAAAATCTAATCTAATGATTTAGACCTCAAAAATAAAAATAAATAGATTCGAATAAAAGCACAAGCATCAGTGAAATAGGAAATAAATTTACGATGGTAAGTGTTGTAAGCGGCTGGTGCTAAAACCCGAGTTTGTATTGGGGGACCGACATAATCTGTTTTATTTTGTTAGGAAAGAAGAAGAAAAACGAATTAAATGAATAAGAAATGTAATCAAATTTTGGCAAAAAGAGGGGTAAATGTAAAAGTGGATCAACTTTAACCAGGAGAAATTACAGTGTTCTGAATAAAAAAGGAAAACAAAGAACTTGATAATCATTTTAAACTTTCAATAGTTGGCTCTAAATTTTTAGTGAAGCCTACCACAACTTGGCAGCGGCTTGCAATGCTTATGATCTACAAAATAGGAATGTTTTAAGGCATGTTTCATTAATAAGACTTTGCAATTTCATATGTGTGGAGAAGGAATAAAACATACGAGACTTCCTTTTTTTTCCTAAAATGCAGCAAATACTCCATGGATGTGAGCAATCAGCGCAATTTATTCATTCAAATTAAAACCAGCTGCGCTTACCCATTTCGTTAAAATTTAAGTCGAAAAATTGCGTACGGAGCCGTATTAGATGTTGTTATAGACCCAATAGCCAATCATTTAATATTTGTCAAGGTTTAAATTAACAGATTCTGCTCTAATTTTGGTGGGTGGTGTATTTTCCCACCCAAGCATGAATTTTTAGAAGTAAAAGTTATTTCATGCCACTATATGACATTAATTCAATCGTTTAATAAAAGACATTCAAACTTTTAATTTAAAATTGTAAATGGTTTGAAAGGCAATTTTAATTTGTTAAAAAATTTTTTGTATTAAATGAAGACATTAATGATTGCACAGAAGATTAATACGGATAATAATATTTGTTTAAATAATGATTAAGTTTATGATAATAATTTGCTTTCACACTGACTTAAATAAGTACAAATATAGTTCAAGCAACTTTAATGTATCACCAACTTTTTTCCCCAAACAAAAAATTTTAATTTGTGTTAATTCATCTATAAACAGCCACATTTTGCATTATTGAAGGAAAGAAATATTGGTGTAATTGACATTTGAATAGAGATTCCATTCAATTTAAATTTGGATGCAATACTGTCATTCAACTATTTTCACATATAACTTTTCTATACATAATTTATGTTCATTCGAAAAAGGGTTATGACGAATTCAAAAATGATTCAATTTAATGCCTATATTACAGAATAAAATTTTATGAGAAACCAATCTTAATTGATGAACATTTTAATTCGGGGATTGAGAAAACTAGTTCAAAATATTACGATCATTACGCAATAAAAACGGGCCTTAATTCCGAATAAATTAAAATTATATTTCGAAAAAAAATCAGATTAAAATTGACACTAGGTCTCAAACCGCCACTCAAATGCGCAATTTGATGAATTGGTGTTTTCAGCGTCTTGGTTAACAATAAACATAAAAACTGGCAATAAATTGTGGAGCTATCCAAGTTCCGTCCAAAACTACAACCACATTAATCGGATGAATGAAAACTATATTCTTTAGAATTGCGAATTCATAATTGCAAAGAAATAAAATTCGAAATGAGGGCTTATTTATATAAATATTGATTTACCACTTTACTATCTCGTCTATCGATACATATATCCTTATTGTAAACATATTTACGTATTATAGCAAATGCATTCATCAGCTTTGACATTTGTGAATTGTTGAAGGCATTCCGGTAATGTGATTCAAAATTTGTATGGCCTTAATATGAGCAAGTGTCATTATTTTCTACACCATTTCATTAAAACTTCCTTTAAAATTCATTTACTAATAATAATAATAATTTAAAAGTTACAAATACGAGTGTACATGGAGATAATTCTTATTCCTACTTATGTTCATTTGGCCAATTAAGCAGACAGATTAATGAAAGGCTATCCCTATTCTTCACATGGAGCATCTGGACCAACGTATACGTCGGACAGCATAACCAAAGCAATTCGACTGCAGACAAGGCACAGAAAAATCCTTTCTAAAACTAGATCCAAAATTCTCCCTAATGACTACGGTTAATTTTATTGTTACTTAATGTTACCTTGCTCAAAATTCTGGATTTGCTTACCAGTTGTCCTTAAGGACAGATGTACAAATTTTGTGCTTAATGGTTACTCAAGATTGAGAATTCTGTACTATAGATGGCGGTTTAGTAATGGCTCTTGTCAACTATTACAAGACAACAAGAATGATTATAAACGTATTAAAAACTGAACCTCACTATATATGAAAATATAAATATATAAAAAAAAAAAAATTACTTCTCCAGTAAACTCCAGCGTGCATATCAACAATTCAGTATGATTTTGCAAAAAAATTTCTCATGCTATAATATGTGTGCGTGTCCATCCACATTGGCAAATAAGCGCACATTTCTCAAACGAGAGGCTTTAGTGGCTCTCTCACCTCTCACCTCGATTGCACTGAATTTTTATTTGTATCGATTTATGCAGTTTTCCTCTTTAATGAATAGCAGAATTGTAACCTTGGATTGGGGAAATAGCAAATTTCCTTATTTCCATCGAAAATGAAATCTCAAAAATGACCTTGATTTCGACAGCACTATTTTAATTTGTTTTATTTTTCTTGAAATAGGTAACCGAGTAGCTAGTGGAACTTGATTGGATTCTAAACATCATTGTCACATTAGAATCAGATGAAAGAGTGAGAATTATTTTGAGAGAGATAGACGATAAATTAATTTACATAATTAGCAAAAGAAGTGGAGGATGTAAAAAAATTCGCATTTGTTAGGTCTATTAATTTCAATTAATTATACATTGTATGGGCAATTTATATCAGTTAAGGATTTCGTAAATACATACAGTAGGCTTAATCCTAAAAAAACATGTATTCAATGCTCAACTTAATGATTTGTAGCATATATAGGAATTTTGAAGACCAGAAAAAATCGAACGGTTAATTATTTTATCGATTAATCCTTTTGGTTAAGTTAATATTTAGTCTTTAATTGACACGCGCATGCGGCGAAAATAAGCATTTGCTCAGTTAAAGTCATAAAGTTATAGATCTGAAATAAATATGCACAGATAAGTTTTATTTTATTTTGGAAATTGCATGATTCACGTTTAAAGATACGCAGAATAACATTTTGATCCCAAGGCTGTATATATATATATAGTTAGATATTAGGTAAGAGGAGAGTGGTCGATCAGAATGGGTTAGTCCACACAATTAGAGAATATTTTTTCTTGATATATTTTATATAAGTTTTCATATTTTTATAAACTTGTAGGGAAAAAATCGAAATCCAAACGTACGATTTAAAATTATGCCAAAGTGCTCTTTATCAAGTAAATGAAAGTCGAGTATATCTAACAGTTTTAAAAAGAAATTCTTTTTTTATTTCAGGCTGTAAACACTGCGGTTAGTTCCATTTAAAATTTGATAGACGCATAAATAGAAGGTAGCTTAAACTGAAACTCAATTTCAGCAAAATTATGAATTAGCGGTCTGATTACCATTTTAGAAAAGAAATGTAAACCAAAGGAGTACATTATGTACAGGCCAGGTAAAAAAATACCTCATTGTAATTGATTCTTTAGTTATCGATCCATGCGCTTTTTCCAATTCGAAGGATATATCAAGTGAGTATATTAAATAAGTAAATTTTAATACTGAGAGATATATGCCGTCTATTTAAATTTTTTATAAATTTAGGGCCATGGTGCTCACCATGTTGCAAGTTTCTTTTCACTTTACTGTGCATTTCTTGGTATATTTTTTATTCAATAATAAATTTGATTTTTTTCTGTTATCTTTAGTCGGAAATTGTCGGTTTTGAAAAAGAAAGGTTTTGATTTCTTCGTACATTTTGAACTGTATTTGAATATTTTGTGTAATAAATTTGTCTCATGCTCATTGGCAGAAATGAAAATTGGATTTTTAAAATCATTGATTGCTTTAAGCAAAATTTTTAAATCTTAAATTCTGAAATAAATACCTCTGCAGAAGTTTGAAGAAATATATTTGATATGGTAAATTAAATGCGTACAGATAATATTGCATTGATGTTTTGAAACTGTACTTAGAAGAATAATACAAATTTATAGCAATGGAAAGCATGTTTTGTGACACATATATTATGCTTAAGGTCTATGAAACAATCGTGATAATATCATCAATAATAATGAGTGATAGGAGGTATTTGCTTTAGTCGAAAGGCCTTGAGTTGAAAAATCGTATTTAGGCATGAGATTGATTATTGCGGTCCACATTAGTTCGAACTTTGCGTTGACTCCAGATAGTTAGTGATGGATTTAGCTCCTCAGATTTCCACTCAAATCCGAAGTGGTATGTAAAATGTAAAATTATATTAACTACAATTTACAGTGCTGTCAATGTGAAATAATATGAAATTATTTATTCCTATTTAATTATAGGAAAATAACTTATATAAATAGTTTCATAATCCATTCCTACGTAAACTATTGAGTATTTGATTGAGGGCATCTACAGTTTTTCACCAGGTATAAATCTCCTTTCAATGCGAAAAATATGTCTTACACTTTTAAAATTACAATAAACTATGATTTATTTTCTTACTCTCTGTTTAAGCTTAACTATTGAATCTCCTTTAATAATGCCTATGTGTTAATGCAAGCAATGTCTCCTATTTTTTTAGATTTGTTTAACTTCCAATTTACCTATTCCTGGTCTATGATCTAAATGAGACCTGTCATTATGGCTGTTCCAAGTACGATTAGCTGTCGTCAATTGCATTTCCAGAAGTAGAGCACGCAAGAGCTCTACAATTAAAAAAGTCATTGTTCATCTGAAGTTCAAACTTTATTTTGTGCCATAGATATTTGAAAGAGAGAAGATGGGAGGAAAGGAATCATTGCAGTTTGAAATACACAGATAGACTGGAGGGTAAAAACTGCGATAGTTTAAATGAATCAGCTAGAGATGACTGGCGAATATTTCAAAAAATGGAGTTGGTAATTATGCTCTGAATTGCCTTTTAGGACAGTTGTTGGCAGGAGTCATGAATTTGCTAAAGTACTTTCAAAGACAACGTTGTTCACAAATGGCCTTTTAAGTTAGTAAAAGGGAAAAAAATTGTCAGTTTAATTTTAAAACTTAAATTAAACTCTTTTGGTGATTTCACCCAATGGCATTTGGCCGTGAGGTGGTAGAGATTGTTTAAAGTGGCATGAGCAGTATAATCTGGGAATTGAGCAGTTAAATACACTCAAGGTTCGAGGTGAACTCAAAGGAGATGAGCTTTAAAAAATTCGACAAGTATGTAATTACTTGTATTCATAATGAATTCGGTAAACTTACTGCCTCTAGAATTCCATAAAAGCAATACTCTTGCCACTCTGATTTAACTACATTCTACTCCACCTCTCACACATTTTGTCATTTATCGGATTGATGCATTCGTTCCCGTAGGTTAACACTTACGAAAACGTTTTTAATTGCCTAATACAATAAATACATAATCGTGAAGGAAACGCACATCTCAATGCGAGTTCTAAGATATGTCGATAGAGCATCATCAACAAGCGTAGTAAGTCCATTTTATTTTAAATGCTGACTCTAAAGAAATTTAAGTCAGGCAAATGCTAATGGTATGTCATTTTAATCTACCATCGATTGAAGTTTAGAAATGGTGTCTTTGTGCAAGCGAATCTTATTTCGAGACAGGCATATGGAAATCGTTTTTGGTCTAATCAACAAAGCCAACGTAAATAAATAACGATTTTAGTGACGATGTAATTGATGACTTTGCCCTCATTGAAATAAACATGCTATTTATATTCTTCAATTAATATTCATTTTGCATACGATAAGTTGGTCTATAGACCATTTAAATTACAAAAGTACAAAATGTGTGGGAAACACACAACGTCAGACTGGCCGAAGAAAAGAGCGTACGCAAGTTAAATTACGAGCACTTTGAAACATTACAGGCGTCATTACAATCACGCTATGAGGTCACGAGTGTAGAGACCTCTCGATCAATTAACAACCAAATTCATTACGTGGTTACCATACCCAAAAGTGTATATAATGCCTAAGCTCTCTTTAGTCACATCGAGCCAAACAACACCACAGACGAAGCGGTCCAATACATAGCATCACCTAAATAGCTTAGATAAGCTTTGGAACAGTTCCGAACTAGGAGAATCTGCCATAGTGATTACTGAGTATCGTCAGGGCTTTTTAGTGAAGCAATCCGCTACAAATGAAAATATGCCGGTATTGAGTTTTAAAACAAAGCACTTTTTGTGCAAATGGTAAATAAGAGTGTGGCTACTTTTACTGCACATCATCTAAAACGAAAATCCTCATCACGAAAGCTTGAATGATTTAGCGGTGTCGTGTAGCCTTCCATTTGAGAAACTCGAATTTTGCCATCAACATTGTTGCCTGACTTGACCTGTACGTTCGGCGTTTCGACTTACTAGTAGTGAACTAATCAATATAGAATCCCCATTCTCACATGACAGACATGCATAGTGACCACTGCGATACCAACCTATAACGGCATTTATACGCTTTTATTATCGATCTTCAATCAACCTGTGTCCATCTACTTCACACATGACAAAAAGGACTTCATATTTTTTATTTTAGTTAATTTATTTTTTATTATTGTGATGGGAGTGAATTGATCATGATCCTCATAGATATCTTTCTACAATTGTGAAAAAATTCGATTAAGATTTTTGTTAAAATGGAGTGACATAGATGTTTTGATATATCTTACGTAAGGGGTAAAGGGGTCCTAAAATATGAAAGCTCATAAATTCATAGAATATTTTTCAAGAGTTTGCACATTAAAAAATGCAGTCAGAGCTTACGAACAGCGTTAACTTGACCATATAACGCACAAGAAACATGCTCAACACCTGTAAAAATATAAATCGGGATTTATTCACACATATAATAGAAATAGTTCCTCGATTTCTTCATTTAACAGATTTCTATAAAGGTCTCCAAATGGCTAAATAATAATTATATTTAATGGAATTCGATGATAGAGAGGAGTAGCCACAAAATCCCATTTACCGCGTGTATTTTCAGAGTGTGAGCGGCATTAATAAAATTATTAAAATTTATATCTTGGAATAAAAGGAGAATTACTTACATGTGGGAGGTGGATCATTGTCAGTGGCATCTACTATAGCCTCCCGAACTCTGACCTTTTCTGCAAGAAAAGGAAAACGGAAATAATGTTATCAAGAAAATTACTTAAACCAACCAACGTAAATTAATTAAAATTAGTAAAGCATTTATTTTCACCACAATAATTGAAAGTATTCATTTGGGTCATTTAGCTTTGAATATCAAAGTGAATGATCGCTTACTGAATTCGCATTTTCTCGGAAGCACCTTTGTGGCTATAATTAAGGGACAATTTGTCACAGTTTGCGTCAAAAAGTACCCATAAAATTATGGAACTTACGGAAGGGAGAACAGCCTGAATTGGCAAAGAAATATGAAAGGATATTTATATAGCGCGGAATGAAATAGCTCACAAAATGCACGATTTAAATTAATACGCCATATTTGTTAATATTTAAATCTAGGCGTAATAAATGAATATTTGGAACAATTTAATTTAAACATCGATTTCTCTTACCTAACATTAAAATGCTTTTTGGTGGATGTCGAAACTATCCCGATTTTTAACATTCCTTAAATAGTCCTGCCAAAATGTTAAATTGCGAAGTATTCTACTACGCGCATGCACGATAGTAAATTAGTTATAATTTAAGGCAAAGGACAATAAACGCAATTTTAAATTCGCATTTCTACTGATATGGTTGATGGACATTTGCTAATAGCAAAATATATTTAAAAAAATGCACTAATTACGTTAAAAACGTCAACCTTTAATTTCATTTGACTTCCAAATGCATAATGAGAATTAAAGAAAAATATTGACATGGTCATCTGATGACAAGAAGTGCAAAATCTGCTTAATTTATGAATATAAAATGTGTGATTGAAAATTTGTAGCATTGAAAAGTGAACATTTAAAATATGAAAGTAATGATTAAGAGCCACACGCACAAACTGGATATTTAACAGTTAATTTTAATGTGATAAGGTAATAAAATGACACTTTTCATTTAACATTTAATGGACAATCAAAATGATTTAAAATCCTATTTACTAAATTAAAGTCTTGACTTTTCAAAGTATTGATTGATTATTGAAAATAATATCTTAATTTGTTAGAAGTTAATTGGCTTAAATCAGGTGAACTTTAGGTGTGCTACTCTCAGTCCACAATATATAATTAAATACTTTAAACAAAGTCATTAAGTAGAAAAATTTAGAAGAGATAATTATACTTTTAATTAAAATACAATTTAAATATCGATCATTATTTAAATATGGCTGAACTATGCCTCCATAGAGAGAAAAATATGTTATTGTGACATCATGAAATGTTGGGAAAATCGACCCACAGTGAAGTCAAACAAGACAAATTCTTATTTTCTTAAACAAATTACAATTTTTCTGTTTTCAACAATAGCTTGAGGCCAATCGGTGTTTATGATAAATGAAGAGAGCTTGATATATCCTTGCACAATTTAGAAATGAAACTTTGTTTCTCCATTAAACGCTTTGCTTGAACATATTTAAGATTTTAAATAGAGTAGAATATAATTAATGACCTTAAGCATTTACATTTGCGCTTCGCACCGAGGTGAATTAATATACACATAGCCAGCAATTTTATAATTGACGTTTATCGCATATCTGAAGTGCTTTATTTTGCTTAAATTAGGCAGGCATTTTTCAATACGCATAAGCTGTATTTGAACAATTCAACTGAAATGAGGCATATTTTAATATTCACTTGTGGAAGACGCCAAGGAATTGACGTAAGCGGTCCTGTTGTGCCTACCCTTGAATATATATAAATGATTTCACATTTTCATTCATATGCTTCCCATCTATATCAAATGGCAAATTATGTGCAATCTTAGCTTTCCTTCCAATTTATATTAATAAAATCATTCTTTTTTATATATGGAAGTTGGCTTAAAAAAGGACCGTCGATTACATTCAAATACCATCAAAATATACCGTAACATATTGATTTGTGATTCGTCCCTAAGAATGGTAAAAATGGCATTAAACAAAAACTCAATTGCAATTTTAACAATCCATTGCTTTCTATTAGTGAAGTGCAAATCGAATACTGCAGCCTAATCCGTAGTTCAGGTATTTTGAATGATGACGAGATTTGCACTGCTATTGGTCACTTCATTATTTCCCGAAGGTGCATTTGCACAAATTTTCCATTCAGACTTTGCTTTTATGCCGCTTTAGACATTTAACAATGCGGTTTAACCAAGAACGTATTTCTAACTAAACTGGTACACTCGAACAGTTGAAAGAGGCATAAAACCGTTGATAATTTTTCTCGCTTAAGACAAAATCATTTCATCAAGCACTCATCCTACTTACTATTTGAATCGCATGAATTCGCCAATGTTTAGATACCATCAATGTGCATTCTCATAAGAGCATTATATGGGGTATTTTAGAATGGTTAACTGCTTAATGTTTGAAGTTACTTCAACGGCTTTCAATGCTCTCGAATGCCCTGATAGATTGGATTGGTAGGTAATACCACTTCAATGAGATTTATCATGCAGAGATCAATAGAGGATTGTCACATTAGTTTGAATATTTAACTTATAAGTCAAATTTGATTAGCATGAAATGCGCGAAAATGATTTATTTTCGTAATGTTAAAGATTTTTTCACGCATAAAATACTTGCGAAGCAATAGATCTTTAAATTTCAAAATATTTATGAATAGCACGAATGCCCTCCTTTTAATTCCTCTTACGAATGTGGCGCTCCACCATCTGAAGAGAAAATTTGTAAAGTTATCGAATTAAAACTCAAAATTAATTATCATATTCTTACTCAGCAAATAGAGATGCACGCCTAGAATTATAAAAGGTAAAATATTTCCAGTGATTAAATAAAATATATATGAAACTTTTTGCGTAAATAATTAAGATGTCACAATATTTCTCAAATTGAAATTCGGGTGAGCAAACTATGAGTCTCCATGTAGACTCAAAATTGTTTTCCTACATAGATGATTAAATGGATTATAATGGATTAATTTGATTAGAGTAACGTTGTGTTTGCTGTATTCAAAATACACCAAAAAGATTGCGATGGAACTCTCAGGCTTTTACCGAACCATTCAATGGATTAAATTTGCTTACTTGTTGGTTGTATTGGATTAGAGGCCTGTACAAGTGCTGATCGGGTGTTTCGTTCTGCAAAATTTAAAGCACATTGTTAGCAATCTCCATTAAGCGGATTTAACTAGTATTCCGTTAATGTCATTTAGCAAACTTATTAAGTCACATACCCTTTTCACATAGCTCACATGTTGGTCTACCTATGCAATTAAATGAAATATGAAATTAAATTTCCCGCTTAAAGCTAAAAGCAAACTGGAGACAAGTTACTCTCTGAAAGTAAATGAATATTTAATCAACACTTACTTCGCCATTTTTTGTGTTTACCTGAAAAGGTATTAAATAGGAAGGTCAATTTTACTGAAAGCACAGTGAAAGTTGAATCATTTTCGCACTTCTATTTGAAGGAAAGTACGTGCGGATTGTATTGGCTCATTCTGTGATGTATGAATCTACATATACTACCTGTGTTGGTTGGAAGTAATTTTTTCAAGCAGCTCAAGATTGACGCTTTTCAATGTTTCCTCAATTAGTGCAACCGCTTGACAGGATCAAATTCATGAAATAACAAATTCGACTTCTTGTGAATCGATGTTGATATAACTTTTCTTGAAATATGCTATTTATGAAATAATTCGCTCAAAAATGAGCATTTAAATATGAAAGATAATCTTAGTAAATTCAAAACCACTTTAAAGTATGACTCTTTTTCAATCAAATAAAACAAATATCAGGAATTTGATTTCTTGAATTAATCTTGAGTTGACTATTTAAGCTGATATACATTGAACTGCTTTCACTGATTATTCAATGAGTTTCTGCAGAATAGGTGTACATGAATGAGCACCAACACTCTCTAATTCTCACTTAACTTCAGTCAGTTTTGAATACCGAGGACTTGAGCAATCACTCATAAATCTGAAATTTGTAATTCCCACCTAGATGTCGTGAAACGCATCGATCAAGCATGAAGTTGATTAATACTTAACATTTTGATCTCTAATTTCTAGAAATTCACCAACAAGTGTCAATTCGGCCTTACCTTATGCTAAGATATGTTCCTTGTTAGAAATGTGAAAAGATCTGCATATCTAAAGGCCACTAATGGAAATAATGGAGTGTAATGTGCGAAAAAGAGGATTTTGAAAATATTAATAAATGCACCTACCCATTGTGTACGGTAGAAGTTTTCGACAATCTCAAACATTTGAAGCTTTCAATTATATAATGAGAAAGCGAATTAGAAGTAATTGAGATGCAATAGAATTTAACCCAGCACTGGAGAAGTATTTGCTAATCGAATTGAAACTCACAAGTATAAGATACCATTTCACCTGATCTCAGAAGAACTCGAATGCGTAGTAGGAGTGGAATTGACTAATTTGATTACCTTGAAAATGTTTCATCTTAATTCAAGATTGTCTTCATTCGAAGTTATAATTAGCATAGTTGCGTTCTCAATCACTTTCCTCCAGTTATTTAAATAATCCTGTTATCGAAGGTTATCTAAAGAAGAGGACATTAATTTTGATTGAAGCTGACATGCAAACCATGTCAAAGTTTTATTTGTTTATTCATTTATTTTATTATCTGTATCGGTCAATATATATCGCGTTTCAAAACTAATGATGTGAATTGACGAGATAGAATTGCATAATAACGGAAGGTTTTACCTGATTGGTCACTCTAAGTAATTGTTTAAAATTGTATACAAATGTTTAATTCGAATATAATATACCAACACCAATACTATTACCAATACTAAGATTTGTTGTGCTTCTTTTTTGAAAGATGAGATAAGCTTATTAAATACTGGAACATTGTATTCTTGCTAAGTAATGTCACGATGTTATACTACTAGCTGCATTTAAGTAGATCGTAACACATGGCTCCAGATTTGGGAATGAAACATTTGGCAAATATTCTATAGATAAAAGTTAGATAAAAGTTCGACTGCGCCTTATTGCGACTGACATCTGAATTTTAATGAATATTCCCGTTTTACATGTTGAACTGTGGAGGAGTCAATAATACAATTCTATAGAAAAAAAATAATATATAAATTCGAGTGTGAAATTTAATATATTTAAATAAATATTGACTATTTAAAAAATAGTATCGGATACATTTCGCATTCGTAATAGGGCAATGCATTTAACTCTAATGATAACGTAATCGATAATCAGCAAACCCTTTAGTCAATAATCCTCAATAAAATTTATTTTTAAGATACAAGGAATTTAAACCTATCAATAAATCATTGAACGCACGACTGAGAAAAGTAGTCAATTATGAGTATTTCAATTAGCAGATATGAAGTTTCTTTTACCCAATGGATTATTAATTAATTAATAGAATTCGAATACTATCAGCTTATCAAATTTTCCAGCTATTAACATGATGATACAAATTAGAGGCATTTGAACTGGATCTATTTGGCATCTAGGTGCTAGGCATTGACCTTAAGGTGATATTATATTACATTTCATGCATGTCACTCAGAGGAGAGAATTACAGACTCAAAATATTCTAATAACTCAAATTCATGGCTAAATAATCAGTCCTTTTCAAAGCTTGCAAAATTTAGACTTATTTACTGTATAATTTAGGTGGAAATCGTGCCATTTTTAAAAGTTATTAATGTGTTCAACTGCCCACAATGATCTAGAAAAATGAAACGAGGTGACATGGCATTTCACGGTATTTACTCAACCCTTTAACGTGGTTAGAATACTTTGAATATATGCTTAACCACAAGAACTGCAAGGTGACTGTAAATCATATGAGAATATGGATATTTCGTTGTTACATGACGACCACTCGATGGTTAGAGTCCTAGCTGACATCCTCTTGATCAAGTTGGATGTACACGTTTACAGTTTCGTCTTTCTTTTCACAAAAATTTCACGTCTATTAGAATATGAAGTTAATGCATCGTTCTTAGGGTGGAATGAATGCATCCTAGAGCAGCGTTTCTCACTCCCCATGCATAACCGCATTGAACAGGACGGTTGAACAGCAGCATAACTGGATGTGTACGAATGAGAATTGATAAGTGTTAGACATGGACACTGACTTCTGTAATTCAGTAGTTCATTTATTACTGAGCTTATGAATTTATGAGAGTTGGAAGATTGCACTGAACCAACTCCTGGCTGTAGGCCAAGCCAAGAGCAATAACAAGTGTCATTCCATTAGAACCATTCGATTTTCAGGTCTCAAATGGCGGTGTGCATATAAATTGCGTAATTAAGTGAAACAGAGGTCAGCCATTAGCGACCTCTTACTACATAGAAGAAGGTATTCATTTTCACAACTACATATCTTAAAAAAGACAATATGCGCCACAGACGTCTTGCTAGGTATTATCGCGGTGTTATTCTCTCCTTCTGCGCGTTAGTCTCGGTAAGTTAAGTTCATTCGCAGTGAATATCTTTTGGACCTTTCCTTCCAGATCATCTCTCTCTTTCTTTGCATTGTTGGTGGACATATTGCTGTTCACGCCGATGCCGAGGAGATAAAGACTAGAGTCTACTTAAATCCTGCCGCGACACTTATTTTGGGAATCTTAATCTTGCTCCTTTGCACAACAGGAATATTTGGAGCTTGGAGAAAGGAGAAGTACTCTTTGCTAACTGTGAGTTGTTTTGGCACAAATATTAATATGTTTAACTCCTGGGTCTCTTCAGTTTGCAGCTTTGCTGTTTTTGCTGGTGGTTGGAGAAGCTATTATCGGAATAATGCTAATAACAAACAGAGACAAGGTGAGATCTGAATTATGATTTCTAAGACGCTGTGCATTATTACAGATAAAAAAGATAATAAAAGATCATGCAAATGACGCTGCAAGGCGACACGAGGGAAGAGAAAGTAATTTCATTGTCAACTGGTTTAACGATATTGTTGATTCGGTAAGTCGATACATGTACCATTACTTTTGTGTCCACCAATACTGCTCAGTTAAAAGTCATTCATACCTCTTTTTCTTCTTCCATCCCCAACTCAATTCTAGGTAATCTTCGATATTATTTTCAGTGCTGTCACCAACAATTACTTGAAGGCGGGAACTTTTCTCGTTGGAATGTGCTTCTTCCAGGTTTACATTGTACAAGTGGCTATTATATTGCCCGCACTGCTTGAAAAAATTCAATATTATCTCTACGATATTTGAGTCCTCCACCAGAACTTGTTCTTCTCAACAACATTTATTTATTTTTATAAATGACTTGAATGTACTTTCATGTGCAATTTTTGATATCTCTAAGGAATGCGTTTCATTACATTTTTAATTCGGTGGTAATTTATGTATTCACACTAAATTTCGCAAGGCTATATCAATTTTGACTGGACTGTTCGGATTTGGAAGCCATCCATTCATTAAAATTGGCCAAAATATTCACCTCTCAATGTCTATTTATACTTGGAAGAATATGGGAGGCACAGGAGGAAATGGACGTCCACCTCTCTATTTATTTCATTGTCAATTTTCTGTGGAACCCTGAAACAGATTTTAAATCGTCCTTAATCAATCTCTTCACACTGCACAAGGCTCTTCGGCCTTGGAATTTGAACGAAACATTTTGGCACCGTTGACATCAAACATAGCCTTAACATAATTTTGACAACCCCTACAAAGGATTAAACATTGACAGGAGTTTGACATTTAACTTATAAAGTTCTTTAAAGAGGTTTCTTTGCTCTTTTACTATCCGCGTAAATCAATATTCGTTAGCCACGTTAGAATGAGTTTAATAGTTTCAGAAATGATGCTTCTAATGGGAGAATATGGTGACAATATGAATAACAGAATGCTTTTAATCAGAATTAAAAGCAACCATTATTGATGATTCATATCCATGATTTATAAGGAATTTATGAAGATTCAAGCTCATATGTTTAAGCCTACTCGACGTTCAGAAAATTAAGTAAGTTCCGTTAGAATGTGCATAAAGGAAAGAGAGGCTCAGTGATAGGCTTTAACAATGATCAACCTTCTGCCATCAGATTAGAGAGCACGGTGTATAGCGAGGGACCACCAGTAATGCCGCTTTTAAGAGCGGTTTTAAAGGCTATTAAATTGGGTACTTGCACAGTATCTGCATTGCATCTGTTATGTAACCGAATGTAAAGCAATGATTTCATGCTGATCATGTATTTGCGTCTACAAACATTCTCTCTGTCGGAAAAAAGGTTAACAACGGGATACAGGGTAGTTGAGGAGGTGGAAAAGAGGATCGCATTATTCAAAACCCCTTTCAGCCTGCATTGGCTAATTCCCATAGGAAAGTGCGAGACAAGCTAAGTGAGTCATTACACATATTTGCATTAAAAACCCATTTCAGAGTGCTTTTCAAAATTGAAATCTTGATTTTGCAATGGAAATTGCAATTATTGACCGAAAATTATTCATTATTATGTATTAAAACATTTCTTCCACCAAAAGTACTGATAATGTCTATCTTAATTAAATGGTGGCTTGGTTATGTATAAAATTCAATAATGGCAGATATCCAGTTCTTTTTGAATATCTTTCTATGGGGTGGTCATTTAGAAAACTCTTGTCTTAGTTTCACCTCGGTTTACACATTAACCATGTGATCAGTTAAGCGTCACATGCTGTAATTTGTCATGCTATTTTATAAAGGTCAGCAAGAACACATTGGTGGAAACTTTGGACTCACTGATAGTCCTTGCGTTTATGTATGCAAAGATAAGTATTAGTTACTGAAACATACATAAACTGGTAATCACCCAGGCTCCATATGTACCTCTAGGTATTGTGATTATAACACGTTTCGAAGGCCAAAGTTCTGTTGTAGCGCAAGAAAGTTTTAATAATTAGGAACTATAGGTTGTCCTCTTTGAGGCCGGTAAAAATAGTTTCCTTCGGAGAGAAACATTTCTATTAAGATTACTTCTAACTCAACATTCTAAGGGCTAAGAAATTTGAGCCATTAGTTCCGATTGTGAAATAGATTTTTGCAATGTCCAATCAAATTTAACTTCTTGATTTTCCACAGCCCCAAACTCTCATCCTCTAATTTCACTATGCACAAAAAACAGCAATTAAAGAGATTGCTCTCTATCCCAATAGCGGCAATGTTTCTACATTTGGTGAGATAAGATTTTGGTCTTGGCTGCAATGCAATGAGTGAGACTCAATACCTGTGGGATTTCAATAGGCTTTAAAGTTATTCACCAGCAACAGTCGAAATAAATAGCCATGAAACTACTTGAGTCTCCAGTCTAAAATGGCAGAGTTTACTGTGTGCATACAATATCACACTACTTTGAAAATGCAATTAAACGACACTGACCTGAAAATGTTTGCATATTTCTGAGTGTCTAATCAAAAAGGTTTTAGACGGTGAAGAGAGACAGAAGCATGCATGGATAGAATCTACGAAGAAATGGCACGCATCACCACAAAATCTGCTTTGATTAATTTTACTTTTCCCTGCCTCCTTGTTTACAAATGATACATCATCAGTAGTTAATAATTTCAGAAATATTCAATAATGCTTACAACTCCCTCGAATGGAATTGCTTCGAAGTTGATCCTCAAA
Organism: Hymenolepis microstoma; assembly: GCA_000469805.3. NCBI lineage: Eukaryota > Metazoa > Platyhelminthes > Cestoda > Cyclophyllidea > Hymenolepididae > Hymenolepis > Hymenolepis microstoma. The sequence goes on along the minus strand of LR215995.1, from coordinate 14,585,832 downwards.
ATCCATAACTTTGAATAGAAGTATCAGCTTTCTCAGAGAAATTTTGAGAGTATAAACTCTAAGCTGAAAGTATCTGCTGTGATTGTGTTTAATTAAATAATTACTGCATCAGAGTCATGCTTCCTCTCAGAAGGGACACAGTGTCTGTGACATCTATGAAGCATGAAATTAATGCGTATTGGTACCACAGTCGCCCAGTTCCCTACTAACAGTTCATGCTCCAGCCGTCGAGACCATTACACTGTCGTGCCCTGAAAAGGTCGGGACTATCAGTACGACAGGCAGGTAGGTTTACGACAGAGCAGTAGACACGATTTGGAGCTCCATAGGCCATTCACAGGTTATTCATTTAGAAGGCATGGTGAGGAATTGTTCTGAACTCTCAACACAAGCAACTGACGCCCCTCGGCACATCCAACTAGAAGGATTGAAAGGAATGTATTATAACTTTAGGCATATATAACAATAATCCAACTTTAATAGACTTTAGTAGGTGCTGATAGATAATCGCAGAAGATTATTTATGAACATTACTGGAAAATTAAGCCTTTGAAATATACCCAAACTCCCAACAAGAATAAGAACCTATTTGGAAGAGATAGACGATAGATTAATTTGCATAATTAGCAGAAGAAGTGGAGGATGCGAAACAATTGGCATTTGTTAGAGTGTAAGCATTCGCAGTAGTGGGTTTATTAATTTCAATTAATTATGCGTTTTATGTGCAATTTGAATCAGCTTATGCAAAACATACTGTAAAGTATCACACACTTATCTTAATGCTTTGAGGTATATATGGACATTTTAAAGACCAGAAAATGCTAAATATTTGATAATCATGTCGATTTATCCTTTTGGCTAATTTATTATTTAATATTAAAGCAAAATGTGCCTGTGGGAAAAGAAATCACTTTAAATAGATCACGTGACTATGGGATTAATTATGAAAATTGAAGAAAATATTGACATGGTCATCTGATGACAAGAAGTGCAAAATCTGCTTAATTTATGAATATAAAATGTGTGATTGAAAATTTGTAGCATTGAAAAGTGAACATTTAAAATATGAAAGTAATGATTAAGAGCCACACGCACAAACTGGATATTTAACAGTTAATTTTAATGTGATAAGGTAATAAAATGACACTTTTCATTTAACATTTAATGGACAATCAAAATGATTTAAAATCCTATTTACTAAATTAAAGTCTTGACTTTTCAAAGTATTGATTGATTATTGAAAATAATATCTTAATTTGTTAGAAGTTAATTGGCTTAAATCAGGTGAACTTTAGGTGTGCTACTCTCAGTCCACAATATATAATTAAATACTTTAAACAAAGTCATTAAGTAGAAAAATTTAGAAGAGATAATTATACTTTTAATTAAAATACAATTTAAATATCGATCATTATTTAAATATGGCTGAACTATGCCTCCATAGAGAGAAAAATATGTTATTGTGACATCATGAAATGTTGGGAAAATCGACCCACAGTGAAGTCAAACAAGACAAATTCTTATTTTCTTAAACAAATTACAATTTTTCTGTTTTCAACAATAGCTTGAGGCCAATCGGTGTTTATGATAAATGAAGAGAGCTTGATATATCCTTGCACAATTTAGAAATGAAACTTTGTTTCTCCATTAAACGCTTTGCTTGAACATATTTAAGATTTTAAATAGAGTAGAATATAATTAATGACCTTAAGCATTTACATTTGCGCTTCGCACCGAGGTGAATTAATATACACATAGCCAGCAATTTTATAATTGACGTTTATCGCATATCTGAAGTGCTTTATTTTGCTTAAATTAGGCAGGCATTTTTCAATACGCATAAGCTGTATTTGAACAATTCAACTGAAATGAGGCATATTTTAATATTCACTTGTGGAAGACGCCAAGGAATTGACGTAAGCGGTCCTGTTGTGCCTACCCTTGAATATATATAAATGATTTCACATTTTCATTCATATGCTTCCCATCTATATCAAATGGCAAATTATGTGCAATCTTAGCTTTCCTTCCAATTTATATTAATAAAATCATTCTTTTTTATATATGGAAGTTGGCTTAAAAAAGGACCGTCGATTACATTCAAATACCATCAAAATATACCGTAACATATTGATTTGTGATTCGTCCCTAAGAATGGTAAAAATGGCATTAAACAAAAACTCAATTGCAATTTTAACAATCCATTGCTTTCTATTAGTGAAGTGCAAATCGAATACTGCAGCCTAATCCGTAGTTCAGGTATTTTGAATGATGACGAGATTTGCACTGCTATTGGTCACTTCATTATTTCCCGAAGGTGCATTTGCACAAATTTTCCATTCAGACTTTGCTTTTATGCCGCTTTAGACATTTAACAATGCGGTTTAACCAAGAACGTATTTCTAACTAAACTGGTACACTTGAACAGTTGAAAGAGGCATAAAACCGTTGATAATTTTTCTCGCTTAAGACAAAATCATTTCATCAAGCACTCATCCTACTTACTATTTGAATCGCATGAATTCGCCAATGTTTAGATACCATCAATGTGCATTCTCATAAGAGCATTATATGGGGTATTTTAGAATGGTTAACTGCTTAATGTTTGAAGTTACTTCAACGGCTTTCAATGCTCTCGAATGCCCTGATAGATTGAATTGGTAGGTAATACCACTTCAATGAGATTTATCATGCAGAGATCAATAGAGGATTGTCACATTAGTTTGAATATTTAACTTATAAGTCAAATTTGATTAGCATGAAATGCGCGAAAATGATTTATTTTCGTAATGTTAAAGATTTTTTCACGCATAAAATACTTGCGAAGCAATAGATCTTTAAATTTCAAAATATTTATGAATAGCACGAATGCCCTCCTTTTAATTCCTCTTACGAATGTGGCGCTCCACCATCTGAAGAGAAAATTTGTAAAGTTATCGAATTAAAACTCAAAATTAATTATCATATTCTTACTCAGCAAATAGAGATGCACGCCTAGAATTATAAAAGGTAAAATATTTCCAGTGATTAAATAAAATATATATGAAACTTTTTGCGTAAATAATTAAGATGTCACAATATTTCTCAAATTGAAATTCGGGTGAGCAAACTATGAGTCTCCATGTAGACTCAAAATTGTTTTCCTACATAGATGATTAAATGGATTATAATGGATTAATTTGATTAGAGTAACGTTGTGTTTGCTGTATTCAAAATACACCAAAAAGATTGCGATGGAACTCTCAGGCTTTTACCGAACCATTCAATGGATTAAATTTGCTTACTTGTTGGTTGTATTGGATTAGAGGCCTGTACAAGTGCTGATCGGGTGTTTCGTTCTGCAAAATTTAAAGCACATTGTTAGCAATCTCCATTAAGCGGATTTAACTAGTATTCCGTTAATGTCATTTAGCAAACTTATTAAGTCACATACCCTTTTCACATAGCTCACATGTTGGTCTACCTATGCAATTAAATGAAATATGAAATTAAATTTCCCGCTTAAAGCTAAAAGCAAACTGGAGACAAGTTACTCTCTGAAAGTAAATGAATATTTAATCAACACTTACTTCGCCATTTTTTGTGTTTACCTGAAAAGGTATTAAATAGGAAGGTCAATTTTACTGAAAGCACAGTGAAAGTTGAATCATTTTCGCACTTCTATTTGAAGGAAAGTACGTGCGGATTGTATTGGCTCATTCTGTGATGTATGAATCTACATATACTACCTGTGTTGGTTGGAAGTAATTTTTTCAAGCAGCTCAAGATTGACGCTTTTCAATGTTTCCTCAATTAGTGCAACCGCTTGACAGGATCAAATTCATGAAATAACAAATTCGACTTCTTGTGAATCGATGTTGATATAACTTTTCTTGAAATATGCTATTTATGAAATAATTCGCTCAAAAATGAGCATTTAAATATGAAAGATAATCTTAGTAAATTCAAAACCACTTTAAAGTATGACTCTTTTTCAATCAAATAAAACAAATATCAGGAATTTGATTTCTTGAATTAATCTTGAGTTGACTATTTAAGCTGATATACATTGAACTGCTTTCACTGATTATTCAATGAGTTTCTGCAGAATAGGTGTACATGAATGAGCACCAACACTCTCTAATTCTCACTTAACTTCAGTCAGTTTTGAATACCGAGGACTTGAGCAATCACTCATAAATCTGAAATTTATAATTCCCACCTAGATGTCGTGAAACGCATCGATCAAGCATGAAGTTGATTAATACTTAACATTTTGATCTCTAATTTCTAGAAATTCACCAACAAGTGTCAATTCGGCCTTACCTTATGCTAAGATATGTTCCTTGTTAGAAATGTGAAAAGATCTGCATATCTAAAGGCCACTAATGGAAATAATGGAGTGTAATGTGCGAAAAAGAGGATTTTGAAAATATTAATAAATGCACCTACCCATTGTGTACGGTAGAAGTTTCCGACAATCTCAAACAATTGAAGCTTTCAATTATATAATGAGAAAGCGAATTAGAAGTAATTGAGATGCAATAGAATTTAACCCAGCACTGGAGAAGTATTTGCTAATCGAATTGAAACTCACAAGTATAAGATACCATTTCACCTGATCTCAGAAGAACTCGAATGCGTAGTAGGAGTGGAATTGACTAATTTGATTACCTTGAAAATGTTTCATCTTAATTCAAGATTGTCTTCATTCGAAGTTATAATTAGCATAGTTGCGTTCTCAATCACTTTCCTCCAGTTATTTAAATAATCCTGTTATCGAAGGTTATCTAAAGAAGAGGACATTAATTTTGATTGAAGCTGACATGCAAACCATGTCAAAGTTTTATTTGTTTATTCATTTATTTTATTATCTGTATCGGTCAATATATATCGCGTTTCAAAACTAATGATGTGAATTGACGAGATAGAATTGCATAATAACGGAAGGTTTTACCTGATTGGTCACTCTAAGTAATTGTTTAAAATTGTATACAAATGTTTAATTCGAATATAATATACCAACACCAATACTATTACCAATACTAAGATTTGTTGTGCTTCTTTTTTGAAAGATGAGATAAGCTTATTAAATACTGGAACATTGTATTCTTGCTAAGTAATGTCACGATGTTATACTACTAGCTGCATTTAAGTAGATCGTAACACATGGCTCCAGATTTGGGAATGAAACATTTGGCAAATATTCTATAGATAAAAGTTAGATAAAAGTTCGACTGCGCCTTATTGCGACTGACATCTGAATTTTAATGAATATTCCCGTTTTACATGTTGAACTGTGGAGGAGTCAATAATACAATTCTATAGAAAAAAAATAATATATAAATTCGAGTGTGAAATTTAATATATTTAAATAAATATTGACTATTTAAAAAATAGTATCGGATACATTTCGCATTCGTAATAGGGCAATGCATTTAACTCTAATGATAACGTAATCGATAATCAGCAAACCCTTTAGTCAATAATCCTCAATAAAATTTATTTTTAAGATACAAGGAATTTAAACCTATCAATAAATCATTGAACGCACGACTGAGAAAAGTAGTCAATTATGAGTATTTCAATTAGCAGATATGAAGTTTCTTTTACCCAATGGATTATTAATTAATTAATAGAATTCGAATACTATCAGCTTATCAAATTTTCCAGCTATTAACATGATGATACAAATTAGAGGCATTTGAACTGGATCTATTTGGCATCTAGGTGCTAGGCATTGACCTTAAGGTGATATTATATTACATTTCATGCATGTCACTCAGAGGAGAGAATTACAGACTCAAAATATTCTAATAACTCAAATTCATGGCTAAATAATCAGTCCTTTTCAAAGCTTGCAAAATTTAGACTTATTTACTGTATAATTTAGGTGGAAATCGTGCCATTTTTAAAAGTTATTAATGTGTTCAACTGCCCACAATGATCTAGAAAAATGAAACGAGGTGACATGGCATTTCACGGTATTTACTCAACCCTTTAACGTGGTTAGAATACTTTGAATATATGCTTAACCACAAGAACTGCAAGGTGACTGTAAATCATATGAGAATATGGATATTTCGTTGTTACATGACGACCACTCGATGGTTAGAGTCCTAGCTGACATCCTCTTGATCAAGTTGGATGTACACGTTTACAGTTTCGTCTTTCTTTTCACAAAAATTTCACGTCTATTAGAATATGAAGTTAATGCATCGTTCTTAGGGTGGAATGAATGCATCCTAGAGCAGCGTTTCTCACTCCCCATGCATAACCGCATTGAACAGGACGGTTGAACAGCAGCATAACTGGATGTGTACGAATGAGAATTGATAAGTGTTAGACATGGACACTGACTTCTGTAATTCAGTAGTTCATTCATTACTGAGCTTATGAATTTATGAGAGTTGGAAGATTGCACTGAACCAACTCCTGGCTGGGAACAACTTTGGCACGCCAAATGCAGAAGCCTCCCGACCAATCAGTGGCCCAAATTATATGAGGTCATCATACCATAAAGTGTATATAATGACTAAGTTCCACGTCATATATACAGACATTATACACAGCACGCTAGCGCGCCAACATACATATCACGCTTGCATTCAGCGCGCCATACTAAATAAACGTATTCACAGAATAGGTCTATTTCTTCTATTCTGGGAGACTTACCAACTAGAAGACTCTGCCACTGAGGTTTCTGAGAACAGTCAAGGCTTATTAAGGCAGCTAGTCCGCTACAACGTTAACTTATATTATTTACGATATATAACTTTGAAATAAGTGATTCGTTAGAATATGAATTAACTGATAGGTGGAAAATGTACATCTTGCAAAATCGATTTACTTTTTAATAAAAGTCGGTTTTCAGAAACGTATATAGAAAATACTTACTCTTATAGATCTTATTTATATTTTCTCTTCTAAGACTAGTTGTACTTTGTATTTGAAAGATGAGATGAACTTATTAAATACTGGAAAGGCGAATTCTTGAGAAGTAATGTCAATGCGCTGTGCTACTAACTTCATTTAAGTAGATCGCAACACCTGGCTCCAGATTTGAGCATGTAGCAATTGACAAATTTTTTACCCAGCATTGTTAGATAAAATTTCGATTGTGCTTATTACGTCTGACACCAGAATTTTAGTGAACATTCCAGTTCTGCTTGGTGATCTGTCGGTTTTGTCGATTCCCAGTGGAGATTCTTTATTTCCTCAGTTATATGCAAGTGTTCACATTGAGTGAGCGCAGGTAACGAAGGTGCGCTAATTTAGAATTGTTATTAAGTGTGAAAATTGCCTTCTCAATTGTTAAGAGTTAAAGTCAAATGAGTCGGCACTTAAAAGCTATTTATTAAAATGACACAGGCGAATAGGCACTCACTTCAAGGGGCTTGAATAATGAAAGCCGATTTTGGAATGTGATCTGCCCATTTTGTTAATTCCCATGAACTAAGGTCTTCTCTTCTGCTCACAGCATCTTTTAGATCCCTTACCTTCTCTTTGGTACATTAGGTTTCGATATTTTATTACAGTTGTTTTCATCAATGGAAAAATCCTGTCTTCCTATTACGTGGATTACAATGACCCATTCTCCTAGTTGTGCCACTTGCTGCTAGGTTACTACGCTTTTCTATACGCATTAGCCTTTTTGAATTTGATTTGTCATAACCCATTGCACTCTAATGCCTCAGATCATGATAAATTTGTGAGGTGGGTGTTACGGACTTAAAGTGGGCAAATGGTTAATATAGAAATTAAAATTTATTATTATTACCATTGAGCTCTTATCACTTTTGATGTTATGACACTCATTTACTTCAACTTACCTGATTCGCCGGATGTAGACATCTTTGATTTCGTGCAGTCACTCTTAACTTCGCTTACTCTGGCCACCTACGCAATCTGGTCACCTTCTGTTCTTGTAAAACCCGAGATAATCGAGTCAATGGCAATCTAACTATAGATTTTAAATATTTATGTGGAAGTCTTAATCTTAATTACGCATTAATATTTACCATTACCGGTAATTTATTGAGATCCTGAACTACCCGTTTTGTGTGCAATACCCCATGAACCTTTCATCCATTTAATTTTTCTCCAGCACTTTTCATATTCTCACCTACCACCAATGCAATGATGAATAAACGAGTTGACAAAAGAAACGCCCATGATCAATCTCACTCAACTCCAAAACTCCACATCTCCAATTATTGATGAGCTCCGTTTTTCAGGGTCAGGTGTTTCCACGCAGTTGAATGTTGGCATATTTATGAATTACTGTGCACAATAATGGTAATGATCAATTTATGCGATTGTCCAATCCGTGTTTAAGTAAATTAACAGTTAACATTATCTTCACGCAATAGTAAATGAACTTTTTTCTCTTACTACCAGAAAGCATTTCGACACGAGCAAGCTGAAATACACCAATTTAATGCCAAGCGTCGGCCAATAAAAATGGCAGTGGAGAATGAAAACCCCAAAAGCCACATTTGATTTCAAATATAAATTAGTTAGTGTCCCCTACTTTTGTTGCATAATCGATTCACATTCCAATCAAGTTACATTCTAACAAGTTCCATACTTCTACTTTTGCTTGTCAAAGTAGTCATTATTGTATTTCCGATTATGTTTTTAAATGAATGCTAAGAGGTGCTTGTGCACCATAGTCAAAGTTACCTCGAAATCAGTCAAGACAAAGAGAGAGGCTTAATTTCTCCAATCCTCATCTTGGTCCCTATTTGCTTAAACATTAGATGGATTGCTAGTTATTAAATAAAATGAACTAACTGGAATATTATTTTCACCGTTTGCAAATGTAACTCGATAATCCAAGAATGAAGAATTGCCTAAACTACCATATCACATAGAATGAATGCATTTGTATTGATGAGTTAACTTGCATTATAGGCCATTGACAACTTCAAAATAGCTGATTAGCTAGAATATAAATTGATCGATAGATTCTTCATAAGTAATGTCACTGAGCTGTGCTACTTACTGCATTTAAGTAGATCGTAACAGGTGGCTCCAGATATAGATATGAAGCAATTTCCCATTTTTTTTATATATATCACTGTAAGACAAAATTCCACTTGTGCCATGTAACGTCTTGCATCATAATTTTAATGAATATTCAAGGTTTTCAAGGAGAAGCATCAATAATATAAAATTTGAGAAGGAAAAAATAATATCTAAATTCAAATGTAAAATCTTATGTAGATGTATAAATAGTGACCATTTAAAAAAAACAATGTTAGTTGCATTTTACAATTGTGAAAGGCAGTTCATTTTATTCTAATGATAACGTAATCGACATTTAGAAGCTCGTGTGTCGATGTTGGTGTGTGGGAAATTAGGCACTCTGGATAACGTATTTAAATGAGGATTTCATAAGTTGAGTTGCTCACTTTCTTATATTTCATATTCCCAATGCAAGCAATAAAGTAAAACGAGGTAAGTGCAATTACTTAATTTGATGAAAATAATAAATTAAACATAATGAAACAATTTCGTTCCTACCAATCATATTTGTGATTCAAAAATGCGTGAAACAGATTGTGTTCACATATTAACCTTCATGTTTTAAGGAAAGAGTATTCACTTAAGTACGAAGTAATGAAGGAATTAGACCGACTAATGCAGAGATCTACAAAAGATCTACGAAAGAAAGACACAGCTTTATCATGAATAGAGCAAAGCGAAAACAACGAAATTTTAGAAACTTTGATTGTATAATGAAATAACTATATTCGAGTTCCATTCCTTTAATAAAAGTAATAGAAATGAAGGCTAATACCAGATCACTGATTTAAAAACCCTATCCTTTTATCAATAATCTTCAATAAAATTTATTGCCAAAAGCTGAGATAATTAATCCAATTAATGAAATACTGAATGCATGATTGAGCAAAGTAGTCAATTCGCAATATTTCAATTGGTAGATATGAAGTTTCCAATTATTCCATGTACTATCTATTTATTATTATTCATGGATCAAATTCGTATCTAGAAAATAGGCACTGACTTTAATCTAGTCATATTGCTTTTCATAAACATCACTCATAGGACAAAATTACGCACGCAAAATGTGCCAATAAATCAAGTATTCAGCAGATAATCAGTCATTATAAAGCTTGTAAAAGAAGGCTTATTTAATCTTTTATTTGAGTGAAAATTCGTGCCATTTTTAAAAGTCGCCAATGTGTTCTAGGGTCCACACTAGACTGCAGCGTTTGAGAAAAAGGAAACGAGGTGGTATGACAAACCACGGAAATAGTTCAACCCTTCAACATGATCAGAATACCATGAATATATGTGAAACCAAGAGTAAAGTATGTTTTAAACAGCTGTGAGATGACCGAGAATCACATGAGATTATGGATATTTCGTTGCTACATGATGACTCCTCGATGGTCAGAGTTCTATCTAACCCTCCCTTGATCAATTCGGATGTACAAGATAATAATGCTGTTTCTCTTTCACCGAAAACTTCCCAAATCCATTAGAAGAAGAATTCAACGCATTTCGCTTTGGGTGAAATGAATGCATCCTAGAGCAGCTTCTAAGAAAAGCTAACATTTACCCCACTCTATGCTTATCCGCATTGAACAGGACGGTTGAACAGCAACACAAGTGGATGTGCACGGATGAGCAATGATATGTTACAGACATGTACACCGACCTCTCTAATTCGGTAGTTCACTTATAATGAGCCAACTCTTGGCTGTAGGCCAAGCCTAGCGCAATAACAAGTAACATTCTATTAGAACCAATTAATTTGCCCCTCTTAAAATGCGTTATGTATATAAATAGCATAAATGATTGAAAGTGAGGTCAGTCATTTATGACCTCTTTCCACTAAGAAGAAGCTATTCATTATCAAAACTACACATCTTAAAAAGACAACATGCGTCACAGGCGACTAGCTAGATATTATCGTGCGATTATAGTCTCCTTCAGCACTTTCGTTTCGGTAAGCTAACAACTTTGGTTTGGACCTTTTCCAGATCTTCTCTCTCGTTCTTTGCATCTATGGTGGATATATTGCTTATCGCGCTGATGTGGAGGAAATAAAGACTAAGGTCTACTTAAATCCTGCCGCAACACTTTTTTTCGGCATCTTAATACTGCTCATTGGAATAGCAGGATTAGTTGGAGCTTTGACAAAGAGGAAGTTCGCTTTCCTAATTGTGAGTTGTTTTAACCACTTCATCTCTTCAGTTTGCAGCTTTGTTGACTACGTTGGTGGTTGGGGAAGTTACAATCGGGATAATGCTAATAGCAAACAGAGCTATGGTAATTTCTGACTTGTGATTTCCAAGACACTGTGTATTATTGCAGATAAAAAGAATTATAAAAGATCACGTAACCGATGCTCAGGCTAGACACGAGGGAAGAAATAATTTTTTCCTTGTAAACTGGTTCTACGATATTGTTGACTCGGTATGCAGATACATTTACCATTTCTTTGCGTTCACCAAAGTTATTTAGTTAAAAGTCATTCATATCTCTTCTATCCTCCCACACCCACACCCACTCAATCCCAGATTACCTTCGAAGCTATATTCTACGCCATCACCTCCGATTTCCTGAGATCTGGAACTTTTCTTGTTGGAATGTGCTTTCTCCAGGTTTACGTTGTACAGGTGGCTATTATACTGCCCGCACTGCTTGAAAAGATTCAATATTATCTCTACGACATTTGAGTCCTCCACCAGAACTTGTTCTTCTCAACAACATTTATCCTTTGGTCCAGTGGAGATATTACAACTTTCTCTAGCAGCATATTTCAACTGCCACCATGTGCAGTTGCTTATAGCTCAATCATTATAAATGACTTGAGTGCATCTTCATTTGATATTTTTGACTCCAATAATGAATGTGTTTCTATGTATTTCTAATTCAGTAATAATTTAAATATTCTCCCCATATAAGGCAAGACTATATCAGTTTTAGTTGGATCATTTAGATTCGGAAGCAATTCATTCATCAGCTTTGGCCTAAAAATTCACCTCTCAATGTCTATTTGTCCTTAGTCAAATCCTTCACATTGCTCAAGGATCTTTGGTTGGGTAGAGAACAATTATGAGTAGTTTAAAATACGGCAACTTAGTAATAATCTAATGGATTACTTTAAAAGAGCAAACTCAGTCCGGTTGTTTTACATTCGTGGAACTCAGTTCATTTGACTCTAATGATGTTGTAATTGGAAACTAGTGGCTCATGTGTCGACGTTGGCGAATGGAAAATGGGATACCTTTTGAACTTATTTAAAGCAGGAAATGGTAAAAGAATAATTCAACTTATTTACATATTTGTTTAACTCATAGAACACTAGAATGCTAACTAGCAAACGAAATCTCATCTGCTCCTATATCCAGCAATAAATCTCATTATATCACTTAGGAATTTTAACAACGGAATTAGACAATTAAAAATCAAATCGTTAACTTCATAAGCAATGCTATTTTCTATTGAGATCTATTATTTAATACAAAAGTTATTGTTTTTGGAAAGTAACAAAAGTTCGGATATCCGAAGTTTAATAGTTCTTTATTTTCTAGTAACAGTTAAATGTTAAATAGAAAGTGGTTTTATAGGAAAAAAGTGAAATCACCTGAGATCAGCATTAATTATTATAGTTATTTGAGCCTACTAGTTCATTTACTGTTTCGTCTTTCGAATCAAAAATTTCGGAAGAGAATAAAGCATGTTAGAAACTTTTAGGAAAAAGAAATTTTGGTCCATGTTCACCTTTTCGCGTTCACACGATTGAACGTAAAATCAATTTGCGCAATTCTATAATTTTCACTATTTATACACAAAGATTTAAAATGTTTAAGAACAGAACAATTGACAAGATTTTGGAAGAATATGAAAATTGGTTCGTGTTAGATTAAAGAATGTTTGTCCAATGCGATGCAACATCAAGTGTCAAAAAAATCTAGGAGGCGACATTTGTGTTTATTAACTCTTTTTATTTAATTCAGAAGAATTAGTCATGTTGATCTGATTCAGTTTTACATTAAATATTGATGGAGCATATAGTCGAATGCAATTCAGAAGTTTGCAAATTTAACCTAGTGTAAATGAAATAATGAAATCTGACAGAGCTATTTAAAATTTGTTTGTTCATAGATTTTTTGCCATGTTTATTAAATGTACGCCCCTGTGTAGGAAATGATTGTACAGTGAAATTAAATATTTTGTTATCACGTCGTAATTATAAATGCATACTGCTAAAAAATATTTCCGATTATTATTTTATTCAGTCTTCGGAAGTTTCCACTATGCTTTCCACGAAAGTTATTATTTTTAGTGATTATTAATTTGAACATTTTTTCATCATGCATTTCGTTCAGATTTTTTATCGCCCTCGCGAGAAGACAAACGCAGCTTAAGTAAAGGCGGGTAATTACAAAGGCAAAATGCATAAATACACCGTGAAATTTGTGATTTACGCTGAAATGGTAGTTACTTCAATAGTTATTAGCAGTTAGAGAGATGGATGTCTCACACCAATACATACACTTTAGCGATCATTAAATCATTAATTAAATTACTTGAATGGGCTTAAATCCAGCATTCCAAAACCTACTTCACTTTTTATATAAAGCGGTAAAAGCAGCAGAAGGGTAAATTAGTTGAATCCCAGGAGAACCACTAGAGTGGATTAGCCTCTAAAAATGAAAGCTTTCGATGCTTTTGAGTATTGCTGAATTGTTAAATGGGGTGATAATTTTATGATTGAAAAGTATTGTGAATGAAAATACCTTTCAGAAAAATATTAATATCCATTACTTTCTATATGCTAAAAATGTGCGACATATCCAATATGATACAAAGATTAGCCTTATATGGACATGAAAATACCTTTTTGCGACTACACCGACAAATAGATAAACAGAGAACGACTTCATAAATTTTACTAGTGTATGGAAAGCCTTTAGTGTTCTTCTGATATCCAAGTGTTTTATATTTCCCCATTATTTCTGATTGAACACGAAACCATTGTGGGTCAAGACTTTTGGAAACAATATATCTTGTATAAAAATACCATTTGACAATAAAATGCTAACTTTGAAAACAATCAAATGTAAGCCAGAGGGGGAGTGAAATGCGCCTTTTTTGTTATTCTAAGGAAAACTTATTTAATTTCGATTCGAACTGTCTCCACGCAACGTAATTTGTTGAATCCTTACTAAACAAATAAGTTAAGAGAGAATTAATGTCAATAATAATTGAGATAAAGCGTTAGATTTTCAATAAAATATTTAATAATGTTAACATTTATTGTCCTCAGACACCCCAATTTTAAAATCAAATTTTACATCTTTAATTTCTTTGTGATGGTCAGTTAGGTATTCAGAAATTATTAGGCTGAATATTAGAGGTTAAGATATTTCCCACGAGCGTTTTGACGGAAAGCCGTCCAAGTGTTTAAAAGACCAGCTTTTAGATTTCCTGACTTTGCTCCTTTTCTTCTTCGTTGGATCGGTTCCTTGAGTTGGGAGATTTCTCTTCGCATATCAATAAAAGATCACTTCATTCGCTATTCATTTCACAGGAAAATCTTCCCTCTCTCCCTTACCGACAATCTCCATTTGGATTTAACTTTCGATTCATGCCACTTCCTTTGCTTTCCTATTTCTCTGCTCTATTATTTTATATGTTTGTTAAATTTTACTGAAGATATTCCCTATGCGTCATAGCCATTTTTGATTTGGCAATTGATTTGTCACATAAATGACCATTATCTGAATTTCTTACTGATTTTCTTATTTCTGAGAAATGTAAGGACAAAAACTGTAAATTGCAGATAAGTAAATGGGCAGCATTCATTTAAATATTTACTGAGAGTAGAATATTTCTGGGACTCATTTTCAGGGGAAATTCGATTGACATAACTGTGCTCACTCGATTTCTGCCGATTCACATCACCGTCTTACTCAATGAGAAGATTGATGCAGTTGTTAATGGTATTCACCAACGTACATAATTTCTTACTTTGATTATTTGGAGAATTTGACAGCAGTCAGCCGTTTGACAAAACTCTCAAAAAGCATTTAATATAGGAAACATATGAAATGATTCTGTAAAATGTCTGAAAATTCACAAAGTTCAAACACGCCATTTGTAAACCTGCATGGGTCATTTAGCCGCTATTGTGCTCGTCATGGAGAATAATACTTTCAAAACATTTTCCTAATTTGGAAGAAGTCTGTCTAATAAATTGGGCTCGGAGTGAAAACAATGATCGAGAATGCTTCTTGCAGGACGACACATTTGAACCGTTTACCTTCGTTTAAACATTCTAACGTTTAAATCAGCTCTAATATCAATGCGATCACTTCATAATATGCGAGCCAGTTGATGAGAGAGATGTTGAGTGTTTTTTTGTAACTATCAATGCTTGAGTCATATTTAAGTATATATTTATATCCCCAATACATTGATCCAAGGTATTGAACAGATCCGATCTCATTATATTCGCTTTTAACTTCTTCAATCATTATTTTTTTGCAAAATTATTTTGAATAAGTGTCCATGTACTTAATAACTGAAAGTGACTTTAATTAGTTTAAACTCTCAGTCAATTAGGACATACAAATTTTCATAATGCATTTAATAGCTTAATATTTTTGACATCAGCTTCAAGTACGCTTCAAGTGTGTAAAATACAGAAATAAGTTAAAGCTTGCTATATTGCGAAATTGCGTAAAAATAGTGCCTTTTCACAATTTTTTCTATTTTTATAATTACAGCCTTTAATGTTTCCATCTAAGTTTGTTAAATCAAATCATAAATTTCTATTTCTATTTAAAATGCTTCTAAATGAAATTATACTTAAAACCTCTATAATTGCTTCTCTCTAAAATTTGAGAAGGAAACATAGTTTCATGCAATAACTCGGTACATTTTAATAATTTCATTAAAGGTTCATTTAATTTAATGAATATTATAGATTGTGGTTTCATATACGTCTATCAATGTCAACTTATAATGTCACATGTCCATAAAACAATATTAGTGTCACAAATGGGTAGACACTTAGGACCGAAATGTGAATACATTCAAAAGTCAAAATAGGTTAATGTTGTTCGGACATTCATGCTAGTTAGATATATACTATATTTGTCGTTTACGTATGATAAGGTAAATCATTCAAATATGACTTCAAATATTTGAGTGTCTACTCGAGGCACATATTACATTCAAGCCAATTAGTGAAAAATTTCCTTCTTTAGACTGACCAAATACTTATTTTGGCATCATGTCTATTGAAAAGCCAAAGTCATTATCAATTTTTCCTGCGTTTAGGGGTGCTAAAAAAATTTGAAATAAAGTATTCTATGAAAGAGTTCACCAATCAAAATCTCTAATCGCATTCCGATGCCATAAATTTAGTTACGAAATAAATATGTAAATAAGTTGAATTATTCTTTTACCATTTCCTGCTTTAAATAAGTTCAAAAGGTATCCCATTTTCCATTCGCCAACGTCGACACATGAGCCACTAGTTTCCAATTACAACATCATTAGAGTCAAATGAACTGAGTTCCACGAATGTAAAACAACCGGACTGAGTTTGCTCTTTTAAAGTAATCCATTAGATTATTACTAAGTTGCCGTATTTTAAACTACTCATAATTGTTCTCTACCCAACCAAAGGTCCTTGAGCAATGTGAAGGATTTGACTAAGGACAAATAGACATTGAGAGGTGAATTTTTAGGCCAAAGCTGATGAATGAATTGCTTCCGAATCTAAATGATCCAACTAAAACTGATATAGTCTTGCCTTATATGGGGAGAATATTTAAATTATTACTGAATTAGAAATACATAGAAACACATTCATTATTGGAGTCAAAAATATCAAATGAAGATGCACTCAAGTCATTTATAATGATTGAGCTATAAGCAACTGCACATGGTGGCAGTTGAAATATGCTGCTAGAGAAAGTTGTAATATCTCCACTGGACCAAAGGATAAATGTTGTTGAGAAGAACAAGTTCTGGTGGAGGACTCAAATGTCGTAGAGATAATATTGAATTTTTTCAAGCAGTGCGGGCAGTATAATAGCCACCTGTACAACGTAAACCTGGAGAAAGCACATTCCAACAAGAAAAGTTCCAGATCTCAGGAAATCGGAGGTGATGGCGTAGAATATAGCTTCGAAGGTAATCTGGGATTGAGTGGGTGTGGGTGTGGGAGGATAGAAGAGATATGAATGACTTTTAACTAAATAACTTTGGTGAACGCAAAGAAATGGTAAATGTATCTGCATACCGAGTCAACAATATCGTAGAACCAGTTTACAAGGAAAAAATTATTTCTTCCCTCGTGTCTAGCCTGAGCATCGGTTACGTGATCTTTTATAATTCTTTTTATCTGCAATAATACACAGTGTCTTGGAAATCACAAGTCAGAAATTACCATAGCTCTGTTTGCTATTAGCATTATCCCGATTGTAACTTCCCCAACCACCAACGTAGTCAACAAAGCTGCAAACTGAAGAGATGAAGTGGTTAAAACAACTCACAATTAGGAAAGCGAACTTCCTCTTTGTCAAAGCTCCAACTAATCCTGCTATTCCAATGAGCAGTATTAAGATGCCGAAAAAAAGTGTTGCGGCAGGATTTAAGTAGACCTTAGTCTTTATTTCCTCCACATCAGCGCGATAAGCAATATATCCACCATAGATGCAAAGAACGAGAGAGAAGATCTGGAAAAGGTCCAAACCAAAGTTGTTAGCTTACCGAAACGAAAGTGCTGAAGGAGACTATAATCGCACGATAATATCTAGCTAGTCGCCTGTGACGCATGTTGTCTTTTTAAGATGTGTAGTTTTGATAATGAATAGCTTCTTCTTAGTGGAAAGAGGTCATAAATGACTGACCTCACTTTCAATCATTTATGCTATTTATATACATAACGCATTTTAAGAGGGGCAAATTAATTGGTTCTAATAGAATGTTACTTGTTATTGCGCTAGGCTTGGCCTACAGCCAAGAGTTGGCTCATTATAAGTGAACTACCGAATTAGAGAGGTCGGTGTACATGTCTGTAACATATCATTGCTCATCCGTGCACATCCACTTGTGTTGCTGTTCAACCGTCCTGTTCAATGCGGATAAGCATAGAGTGGGGTAAATGTTAGCTTTTCTTAGAAGCTGCTCTAGGATGCATTCATTTCACCCAAAGCGAAATGCGTTGAATTCTTCTTCTAATGGATTTGGGAAGTTTTCGGTGAAAGAGAAACAGCATTATTATCTTGTACATCCGAATTGATCAAGGGAGGGTTAGATAGAACTCTGACCATCGAGGAGTCATCATGTAGCAACGAAATATCCATAATCTCATGTGATTCTCGGTCATCTCACAGCTGTTTAAAACATACTTTACTCTTGGTTTCACATATATTCATGGTATTCTGATCATGTTGAAGGGTTGAACTATTTCCGTGGTTTGTCATACCACCTCGTTTCCTTTTTCTCAAACGCTGCAGTCTAGTGTGGACCCTAGAACACATTGGCGACTTTTAAAAATGGCACGAATTTTCACTCAAATAAAAGATTAAATAAGCCTTCTTTTACAAGCTTTATAATGACTGATTATCTGCTGAATACTTGATTTATTGGCACATTTTGCGTGCGTAATTTTGTCCTATGAGTGATGTTTATGAAAAGCAATATGACTAGATTAAAGTCAGTGCCTATTTTCTAGATACGAATTTGATCCATGAATAATAATAAATAGATAGTACATGGAATAATTGGAAACTTCATATCTACCAATTGAAATATTGCGAATTGACTACTTTGCTCAATCATGCATTCAGTATTTCATTAATTGGATTAATTATCTCAGCTTTTGGCAATAAATTTTATTGAAGATTATTGATAAAAGGATAGGGTTTTTAAATCAGTGATCTGGTATTAGCCTTCATTTCTATTACTTTTATTAAAGGAATGGAACTCGAATATAGTTATTTCATTATACAATCAAAGTTTCTAAAATTTCGTTGTTTTCGCTTTGCTCTATTCATGATAAAGCTGTGTCTTTCTTTCGTAGATCTTTTGTAGATCTCTGCATTAGTCGGTCTAATTCCTTCATTACTTCGTACTTAAGTGAATACTCTTTCCTTAAAACATGAAGGTTAATATGTGAACACAATCTGTTTCACGCATTTTTGAATCACAAATATGATTGGTAGGAACGAAATTGTTTCATTATGTTTAATTTATTATTTTCATCAAATTAAGTAATTGCACTTACCTCGTTTTACTTTATTGCTTGCATTGGGAATATGAAATATAAGAAAGTGAGCAACTCAACTTATGAAATCCTCATTTAAATACGTTATCCAGAGTGCCTAATTTCCCACACACCAACATCGACACACGAGCTTCTAAATGTCGATTACGTTATCATTAGAATAAAATGAACTGCCTTTCACAATTGTAAAATGCAACTAACATTGTTTTTTTTAAATGGTCACTATTTATACATCTACATAAGATTTTACATTTGAATTTAGATATTATTTTTTCCTTCTCAAATTTTATATTATTGATGCTTCTCCTTGAAAACCTTGAATATTCATTAAAATTATGATGCAAGACGTTACATGGCACAAGTGGAATTTTGTCTTACAGTGATATATATAAAAAAAATGGGAAATTGCTTCATATCTATATCTGGAGCCACCTGTTACGATCTACTTAAATGCAGTAAGTAGCACAGCTCAGTGACATTACTTATGAAGAATCTATCGATCAATTTATATTCTAGCTAATCAGCTATTTTGAAGTTGTCAATGGCCTATAATGCAAGTTAACTCATCAATACAAATGCATTCATTCTATGTGATATGGTAGTTTAGGCAATTCTTCATTCTTGGATTATCGAGTTACATTTGCAAACGGTGAAAATAATATTCCAGTTAGTTCATTTTATTTAATAACTAGCAATCCATCTAATGTTTAAGCAAATAGGGACCAAGATGAGGATTGGAGAAATTAAGCCTCTCTCTTTGTCTTGACTGATTTCGAGGTAACTTTGACTATGGTGCACAAGCACCTCTTAGCATTCATTTAAAAACATAATCGGAAATACAATAATGACTACTTTGACAAGCAAAAGTAGAAGTATGGAACTTGTTAGAATGTAACTTGATTGGAATGTGAATCGATTATGCAACAAAAGTAGGGGACACTAACTAATTTATATTTGAAATCAAATGTGGCTTTTGGGGTTTTCATTCTCCACTGCCATTTTTATTGGCCGACGCTTGGCATTAAATTGGTGTATTTCAGCTTGCTCGTGTCGAAATGCTTTCTGGTAGTAAGAGAAAAAAGTTCATTTACTATTGCGTGAAGATAATGTTAACTGTTAATTTACTTAAACACGGATTGGACAATCGCATAAATTGATCATTACCATTATTGTGCACAGTAATTCATAAATATGCCAACATTCAACTGCGTGGAAACACCTGACCCTGAAAAACGGAGCTCATCAATAATTGGAGATGTGGAGTTTTGGAGTTGAGTGAGATTGATCATGGGCGTTTCTTTTGTCAACTCGTTTATTCATCATTGCATTGGTGGTAGGTGAGAATATGAAAAGTGCTGGAGAAAAATTAAATGGATGAAAGGTTCATGGGGTATTGCACACAAAACGGGTAGTTCAGGATCTCAATAAATTACCGGTAATGGTAAATATTAATGCGTAATTAAGATTAAGACTTCCACATAAATATTTAAAATCTATAGTTAGATTGCCATTGACTCGATTATCTCGGGTTTTACAAGAACAGAAGGTGACCAGATTGCGTAGGTGGCCAGAGTAAGCGAAGTTAAGAGTGACTGCACGAAATCAAAGATGTCTACATCCGGCGAATCAGGTAAGTTGAAGTAAATGAGTGTCATAACATCAAAAGTGATAAGAGCTCAATGGTAATAATAATAAATTTTAATTTCTATATTAACCATTTGCCCACTTTAAGTCCGTAACACCCACCTCACAAATTTATCATGATCTGAGGCATTAGAGTGCAATGGGTTATGACAAATCAAATTCAAAAAGGCTAATGCGTATAGAAAAGCGTAGTAACCTAGCAGCAAGTGGCACAACTAGGAGAATGGGTCATTGTAATCCACGTAATAGGAAGACAGGATTTTTCCATTGATGAAAACAACTGTAATAAAATATTGAAACCTAATGTACCAAAGAGAAGGTAAGGGATCTAAAAGATGCTGTGAGCAGAAGAGAAGACCTTAGTTCATGGGAATTAACAAAATGGGCAGATCACATTCCAAAATCGGCTTTCATTATTCAAGCCCCTTGAAGTGAGTGCCTATTCGCCTGTGTCATTTTAATAAATAGCTTTTAAGTGCCGACTCATTTGACTTTAACTCTTAACAATTGAGAAGGCAATTTTCACACTTAATAACAATTCTAAATTAGCGCACCTTCGTTACCTGCGCTCACTCAATGTGAACACTTGCATATAACTGAGGAAATAAAGAATCTCCACTGGGAATCGACAAAACCGACAGATCACCAAGCAGAACTGGAATGTTCACTAAAATTCTGGTGTCAGACGTAATAAGCACAATCGAAATTTTATCTAACAATGCTGGGTAAAAAATTTGTCAATTGCTACATGCTCAAATCTGGAGCCAGGTGTTGCGATCTACTTAAATGAAGTTAGTAGCACAGCGCATTGACATTACTTCTCAAGAATTCGCCTTTCCAGTATTTAATAAGTTCATCTCATCTTTCAAATACAAAGTACAACTAGTCTTAGAAGAGAAAATATAAATAAGATCTATAAGAGTAAGTATTTTCTATATACGTTTCTGAAAACCGACTTTTATTAAAAAGTAAATCGATTTTGCAAGATGTACATTTTCCACCTATCAGTTAATTCATATTCTAACGAATCACTTATTTCAAAGTTATATATCGTAAATAATATAAGTTAACGTTGTAGCGGACTAGCTGCCTTAATAAGCCTTGACTGTTCTCAGAAACCTCAGTGGCAGAGTCTTCTAGTTGGTAAGTCTCCCAGAATAGAAGAAATAGACCTATTCTGTGAATACGTTTATTTAGTATGGCGCGCTGAATGCAAGCGTGATATGTATGTTGGCGCGCTAGCGTGCTGTGTATAATGTCTGTATATATGACGTGGAACTTAGTCATTATATACACTTTATGGTATGATGACCTCATATAATTTGGGCCATTGATTGGTCGGAGGCTTCTGCATTTGGCGTGCCAAAGTTGTGTTCCCACAACGTATTTATGCGAAAGTATTCATCCAATTTGGCATGTAGTTTGATGTATTTTGTATTGTATGATTACCGCGATATATCTACGAACGGTGTAATCAATATCCAAGTTAATCAATTAATTGAATAATTAAAAATCCATCTAATATCTAAACAAATAAAGACCAAGGTAACAATTGCGCAATTCGATACAATTTGACTATGTTGTACAAAAATCTCATAGCATAGAGGACTTGTTATTGAAAATTGAACCAATTATCAAACAATTAATATTTCTATTTCACTATGTATCGGTAATTCTATTGGTATTGGTATATTATATTCGAATTAAACATTCGTATACAATTTTAAACAATTACTTAGAGTGACCAATCAGGTAAAACCTTCCGTTATTATGCAATTCTATCTCGTCAATTCACATCATTAGTTTTGAAACGCGATATATATTGACCGATACAGATAATAAAATAAATGAATAAACAAATAAAACTTTGACATGGTTTGCATGTCAGCTTCAATCAAAATTAATGTCCTCTTCTTTAGATAACCTTCGATAACAGGATTATTTAAATAACTGGAGGAAAGTGATTGAGAACGCAACTATGCTAATTATAACTTCGAATGAAGACAATCTCGAATTAAGATGAAACATTTTCAAGGTAATCAAATTAGTCAATTCCACTCCTACTACGCATTCGAGTTCTTCTGAGATCAGGTGAAATGGTATCTTATACTTGTGAGTTTCAATTCGATTAGCAAATACTTCTCCAGTGCTGGGTTAAATTCTATTGCATCTCAATTACTTCTAATTCGCTTTCTCATTATATAATTGAAAGCTTCAATTGTTTGAGATTGTCGGAAACTTCTACCGTACACAATGGGTAGGTGCATTTATTAATATTTTCAAAATCCTCTTTTTCGCACATTACACTCCATTATTTCCATTAGTGGCCTTTAGATATGCAGATCTTTTCACATTTCTAACAAGGAACATATCTTAGCATAAGGTAAGGCCGAATTGACACTTGTTGGTGAATTTCTAGAAATTAGAGATCAAAATGTTAAGTATTAATCAACTTCATGCTTGATCGATGCGTTTCATGACATCTAGGTGGGAATTATAAATTTCAGATTTATGAGTGATTGCTCAAGTCCTCGGTATTCAAAACTGACTGAAGTTAAGTGAGAATTAGAGAGTGTTGGTGCTCATTCATGTACACCTATTCTGCAGAAACTCATTGAATAATCAGTGAAAGCAGTTCAATGTATATCAGCTTAAATAGTCAACTCAAGATTAATTCAAGAAATCAAATTCCTGATATTTGTTTTATTTGATTGAAAAAGAGTCATACTTTAAAGTGGTTTTGAATTTACTAAGATTATCTTTCATATTTAAATGCTCATTTTTGAGCGAATTATTTCATAAATAGCATATTTCAAGAAAAGTTATATCAACATCGATTCACAAGAAGTCGAATTTGTTATTTCATGAATTTGATCCTGTCAAGCGGTTGCACTAATTGAGGAAACATTGAAAAGCGTCAATCTTGAGCTGCTTGAAAAAATTACTTCCAACCAACACAGGTAGTATATGTAGATTCATACATCACAGAATGAGCCAATACAATCCGCACGTACTTTCCTTCAAATAGAAGTGCGAAAATGATTCAACTTTCACTGTGCTTTCAGTAAAATTGACCTTCCTATTTAATACCTTTTCAGGTAAACACAAAAAATGGCGAAGTAAGTGTTGATTAAATATTCATTTACTTTCAGAGAGTAACTTGTCTCCAGTTTGCTTTTAGCTTTAAGCGGGAAATTTAATTTCATATTTCATTTAATTGCATAGGTAGACCAACATGTGAGCTATGTGAAAAGGGTATGTGACTTAATAAGTTTGCTAAATGACATTAACGGAATACTAGTTAAATCCGCTTAATGGAGATTGCTAACAATGTGCTTTAAATTTTGCAGAACGAAACACCCGATCAGCACTTGTACAGGCCTCTAATCCAATACAACCAACAAGTAAGCAAATTTAATCCATTGAATGGTTCGGTAAAAGCCTGAGAGTTCCATCGCAATCTTTTTGGTGTATTTTGAATACAGCAAACACAACGTTACTCTAATCAAATTAATCCATTATAATCCATTTAATCATCTATGTAGGAAAACAATTTTGAGTCTACATGGAGACTCATAGTTTGCTCACCCGAATTTCAATTTGAGAAATATTGTGACATCTTAATTATTTACGCAAAAAGTTTCATATATATTTTATTTAATCACTGGAAATATTTTACCTTTTATAATTCTAGGCGTGCATCTCTATTTGCTGAGTAAGAATATGATAATTAATTTTGAGTTTTAATTCGATAACTTTACAAATTTTCTCTTCAGATGGTGGAGCGCCACATTCGTAAGAGGAATTAAAAGGAGGGCATTCGTGCTATTCATAAATATTTTGAAATTTAAAGATCTATTGCTTCGCAAGTATTTTATGCGTGAAAAAATCTTTAACATTACGAAAATAAATCATTTTCGCGCATTTCATGCTAATCAAATTTGACTTATAAGTTAAATATTCAAACTAATGTGACAATCCTCTATTGATCTCTGCATGATAAATCTCATTGAAGTGGTATTACCTACCAATTCAATCTATCAGGGCATTCGAGAGCATTGAAAGCCGTTGAAGTAACTTCAAACATTAAGCAGTTAACCATTCTAAAATACCCCATATAATGCTCTTATGAGAATGCACATTGATGGTATCTAAACATTGGCGAATTCATGCGATTCAAATAGTAAGTAGGATGAGTGCTTGATGAAATGATTTTGTCTTAAGCGAGAAAAATTATCAACGGTTTTATGCCTCTTTCAACTGTTCAAGTGTACCAGTTTAGTTAGAAATACGTTCTTGGTTAAACCGCATTGTTAAAATGTCTAAAGCGGCATAAAAGCAAAGTCTGAATGGAAAATTTGTGCAAATGCACCTTCGGGAAATAATGAAGTGACCAATAGCAGTGCAAATCTCGTCATAATTCAAAAAACCTGAACTAGGGATTAGGCTGCGGTATTTGATTTGCACTTCACTAGTAGAAAGCAATGGATTGTTAAAATTGCAATTGAGTTTTTGTTTAATGCCATTTTTACCATTCTTAGGGACGAATCACAAATCAATATGTAAAGTTATATTTTGAAGATATTTGAATGTAATGGTCGGTCCTTATTTTAAGCCAACTTCCACATATAATAAAGAATGATTTTATTAATATACTTTGGAAGGAAAGCTAAGATTGCACATAATTTGCCATTTGATATAGATAGGAAGCATATAAAGGAAAATTTCGAATCCTTCAAAAATCAAGATTACTAGAAGTTTGACTCTCTAAGTAGCCCAAAATATTAGCAAATATATCAGATATTATATCCGAACTTCTCATTTTGAAACGTCATTCCTGCCAAGAACTCGACGTCTCGTTTGCAAGAATAGCAGTTGTGAAATCATATATATATGTATTCAAGGGTACGCTCAACTGGACTACTTACGTCAATTCCTTGGAGTCTTTGACTGGTGGATATTGAAGTGCGCCTCTTATCAATTGAACTTTTAAAATACAAATTATGTGTATTTAAGACGACCAACCTAATTTAAGTAAAATGAAGCACTCCAGATATGCGATAAACGCCAATTATTAAATTGCTAGCTAAGCGTATATTAATTCATCTTGGTGCGAAGCGCAAATGTAAATGCTTAAGGTCATTAATTATATTCTACTCTATTTAAAATCTTAAATATGTTCAAGTAAAGCGTTTAATTGAAATACAAAGTTTCATTTCTAAGGTGTGCAAGGTGAGGTTTCATGAGATATATCAAGCTCTTTTCATTTTTCATAAACACCAGTTGGCCTCAAGCTGTTTTTGAAAACAGGAACATTTTACTATGTTCAATACATTAAGAATTCGTCTTGTTTGACCTAACTGTGGATCGATTTTCCCAACTTTTCATGATGTCACAATAACATATTTTTCCCATTATGGAGACATAGTTCGGATATATTGAAAATTCGATCAGTATTTTAATTGTATTTTAATTATAATTACAATGATCCCTTCTAAATTTTTCTATTTTATTAACTTAGAGTAAGATATTACATTTTATGCATTGGACTAAAGATATCAAACCGAAATATCACCTACTTTAAACCAAGTCACCCAAAAACGTCGTTGTAATTTGTTTATTATTTTCAAAGATTTTTCTCGATTGGTTGTTCTGGAAGCGTCTGTTTTAACTGTTCCATTTCCATAAAAGAAGGCAGAGATGTTTTCACAATTTTGAGCTACCTTTAATTACTAGAATATCCTAATATCAAATATCAAATTCGTCTCCTACATTCATTTAACCAAAGATGGCCAGTTTGATTCATGTAACTGCGACCACTAAATGATCGATCCATAATTTGAAAAGTCAAGGCTTTAATTTAGTAAATAGGATTTTAAATCATTTTGATTGTTCATTAAATGTTAAATGAAAAGTGTCATTTTATTACCTTATCACATTAAAATTAACTGTTAAATAACCAGTTTGTACGTGTGGTTCTTAATCATTACTTTCATATTTTAAATGTTCACTTTTCAATTCTACAAATTTTCAATCACACATTTTATACTAATAAACTAAACAGTTTTTGCACTTCCAGTCATCAGATGACCAAGTCAATTTTTTTTTCAATTTTCTATTTAAAGTGATTTCTTTTCCCACAGGCACATTTTGCTTTAATATTAAATAATAAATTAGTCAAAAGGATAAATCGATATGATGATAAAATATTTTGTATTTTCTGGTCTTTAAAATTCTCATATATACCTCAAAGCATTAAGGTAAGTATGCGATGCTATTTTTAGAACTAGGCTTACAGTAGGTTTTGCAAAATATTTAACTGCATAAGCTGATTTAAATTGCACATACAATGTATAATTAATTGAAATTAATAGACTTATAACTCCTAACGCTTTCGTCTTAACACAATAAATAAATAGACCATAAATAAAGTTGTAGGCTTAAATAACTATTGAAGTAGATCTCAATCCCATTGGATTTCACTTTTTTCCTATAAAACTACCTACCGCTTAACACTTGTCTGGTATTATAAAATAAAGAACTATAATACTTCAAATATCTGCACTTTTCACCTCCCAAACACATCAATCTTTTGATTAAACAGTGGCTCTCAATAGAAAATCTACCGTGCGCATGCGGGTTAGCATTTGAAATTGAAAGAGAGAAGGGTTAATCAGGTTTTGCACACAACTTGGGTAGCTCAGAGCGTCAATAAATTACTGGTAATGGTAAATATTAATGCGTAAATAAGATTACGACTTCCAAATAAATTTTTACAACCTATGATTGGATTGTCAGTGATCTTATTATCACGGATTTTACATGAACAGACGGCGAACAGGTGTCGTAGGTGGCTAGAGAAAGCAAAGTTAACATTGAATGTACGAAATCAAAGTTATATGCACCTGACGAAATGAGTAAGTGAAGCAAATGAGCGTCAAGACATAAAAAGTGGCAAGATCTCTAAGGTAGTGTAAATAAATTTTAATTTCCATATTAAATATATAAAAATGCTGAGAGCAGAGCAAAAGTGTCAAAACGTCTTAGTCCATTGGGACTTTTGACGCCGATTGGGCAATATTGGCTGAGTGGGAAGTTCACATTCAAAAACCAACTTCCACTACACAGTCCTTTGACTTCCCGATTTTATTTTATTCAATTCCCTTTAACTGTTGACTCATTTTCCTTTGACTTTTTTTAATAGAGAAGGTAATTTACACACCAAATTAAAATTGTAAATCAACGAACTACCGTTACCTGCGCTCACTCAACGTGAACTTTTGCATATAAATGAGGAAATAAATAACTTCCATTGGGAATTAACAAAAACGTCTCTCTAATTACAAATGCAAGCGTAATAATGGATTCCCAATCAATCAACGACATCTTCGCTGATGGTCCAGAGTCGATATATGTTCTTGTCTACTATTTCATAGCATCTTAGTGCCGAGTCAATTTAGTACTTTAATTCTTCTAGTCGTCCACCAAATTAGTACACCGGCATACATTCATATCTACCATTGTACAAACTACACAATTTCATTGATATTGCTGTCCCCGTACCAAACAAATGACTCCTATTGGGAGTCTCACATCACCAATGCCCTTCAAGATCACTGCCAGACATCGATGGAGTATCAACGAGTTGATTCTCTTCGTCGTTTAAAATTTTTCAATCCAGTTTATTGAAGAATTCCTTATTAAAAAAATTATTTTTTATAATTATTTTATCTTCTCCAAATGTAGGATGGTTGTAATCTTATTAACTTATTTTGTGAAAGAAATTTTAAGATCATTAAAAAATTTCTGTGACACAGTGACATCCTTCTCCATAGCGCGATAGTTGTCTGGGCTGGCATATACTAAGAACTATCAAGGAACCTGCGTCACCCAACTTAGTAACTGGAAATTATGTTTGAGAGAAATAGTGGCTCATAATTGTCAGTGCAGTTTGATTTTATTCTCCACCCAAACGAATTGATATCATTAAAAAAAATAATCTGTCGATTTAAAATATCAAAACATAAATTGGCTCATTAAACATACCTATGGAGTGCCATTTTCATCACATAGCTGAGTAGAGTTAATTGTAAATTTTAAAAATTTCGCACAACTTAAAACTGCCGATCTTTCACCACTTTACTTAATTACTGACGCTTGGATTTATTAAAAAAAGTGATAATTTGAATGAAATAAGAATATACTTAAATTTCAACGTTGGATTGTTTCCTTCAATCGCTCTTATACATTTTTTATTATTCTGAGTATTGGCAGCAGAAAAATAGCAATTGATTAAATCCAATTTTAAAAAAATAGCAGAGTTGTTTAAAGTGCATTTAAACGTTTACTGCAAGCATTAGATCATCATTTTCCATCCTTACCAGCTGAAATGAATTAAATAATTGAAAATATTAATTTCATATTTCCTATAAAATTATTACTGTCATTTACCAATATATTACTAATATTTTGCCATTAATTTAACTTATAACTGACTGCTACTGAATGGTTTTCGGAGGCTTTGGTGCCTTTGAGAAAAATTAATTAACCATAAAGCAGTAAGTACAGCAGAAACACGGTACAACGACGATATCGAAGTTTGAATTCTTTGACTTACTACTTTTCTGGTTCAATATGTTAAATCAGGGCTGTCTTTTTAAATGCCTTATCTATTGCCTGAAAATAAGGCTCCCTTCTCAATTGAATCAAACTAATTGTTGGTCCAAGTTTTAACACATATTAGTTGACAATTTTAAAAAAGAGCAAAGTTGTCTAAAGTGCGTTTAAGCGCTTATCGAAAGCATTAAACCATCAATCTTTTCTATCCTTATTAACTTTAATGGATTAACTAATTAATGAAATTATTTACACGCTTTTTGTAATTATTACTTTTAGTTTCACGTGTGTTATGAGTAAAAGTTTGACAGTTTGTTTGTTTGTAGAAGAATCTTACCGAGTAATTTCCGGAGGCTTAGTCCAGTTGAGAAAAGCAAAATTAACAATGAAACAGTAAGTATAGTAGAAACACGACACACCAACGAAATTTCGCAGATAAGTTTTGGCTATTTAAATAAAGTGAAAGTCCAATAAGATAAATAATTTTCGAATAAATATCTTAAAAATTTAAATGATTATAAATAAAGCAGTTGTGGGTAATTATGAAAATTAATCATTTTTTTGTTTCGAACATTTTGAATCTGTAACCCACTTGCATGGTTCAAATAAGTTCAGATTTCTTTAATTAATTATAACACCAAAATTCTTGTATTGGTTACTTAAAGTTTGTCTCCTAGAGATTAAAAAATCGGTGAATTCAATTTTACTAAATATAGTTGTGATATGTTTGGTCTGAGCAGTATTAGAATTCAGGTACCAGTTAATTTCAGAATATTAATACATACATATAAAAAATATGTATAATTTTGAAAAATACGTCATAAATGTGTATAATTATCAACTTCTCCAAACGCTCAAAAGAAGCATTTTTAAACTTAAGGCAAAATTATCCAAAATGGTTACAACCCAATCCTTGTCCATCGGGAATTTCTGAGTAAAGTGCAATTTTTAATTTACAATAAAAATTCATATTAGTTTAAAGATACATGCTTGTCGATAGTTTCAAACTCCCCTACCATATTTTTTCATAGTTTAAGTTTCGGATAATTTTAATTTTATAATCGTGGTAAATTTGCTGCATGTCAAAGTAGGTACGCATACTTAAATTGATTATAGATTTCTAAATTAAAAGCGATAAAATTGATACATATTATTTTCATTACACCATACAAATGTTAAACATTTAGATATTCTAAACTCAGTATTTTTAGCTAGTAAAATAATGTTACTCATTGTTTGTAATATACGGTTAAGTAAAATAATAATACGGCGAAATTAACTATGCAAAATTTTTAAAATGCTTAAGTGCTTATCGTCACCATAGTCACTATCCTAACTTTACATTCTTGCTGTTACTACGAACTTAATAGTAATGCACCATGCCCGCTTCTGCCTGGCATTAGTAATAACGGAGATGAATGTGGCTATTTATCAAATTTTAAATAAATTTGAAGATTACTTAGCTAAGCTGCACTAACTAGCAAACAACATCTCATATGCTGCTATATCCAGCAATAAATCTCATTAAAGCACTTAGAAATTTTAACAAGGGGTATTTTTGGAAGGTAATAAATCAAAACATCGGATTTCAAATGGTGGGTTCTAAGCCTCGTCAGCGGAAATAGACAATTAAATAATCAAATCTTTTCTTGAGATCTATTATTTAATACAAAATGATTGGTCTTGGGATGTAACAAAAGTTCAGATATCCAAAATTTTATTGTTCTTAATTTATATTACCAATTACGTGTTAAATAATAAGTGGTTTTATAGAAAAAAAGTGAAATCACCTGAAATAAGCCTTAATTATTAAAGTTTTTTGAGCCTACTAGTTCATTTACTGTTTCGTCTTTCGAATCAAAAATTTCGGAAGAGAATAAAGCATGTTAGAAACTTTTAGGAAAAAGAAATTTTGGTCCATGTTCACCTTTTCGCGTTCACACGATTGAACGTAAAATCAATTTGCGCAATTCTATAATTTTCACTATTTATACACAAAGATTTAAAATGTTTAAGAACAGAACAATTGACAAGATTTTGGAAGAATATGAAAATTGGTTCGTGTTAGATTAAAGAATGTTTGTCCAATGCGATGCAACATCAAGTGTCAAAAAAATCTAGGAGGCGACATTTGTGTTTATTAACTCTTTTTATTTAATTCAGAAGAATTAGTCATGTTGATCTGATTCAGTTTTACATTAAATATTGATGGAGCATATAGTCGAATGCAATTCAGAAGTTTGCAAATTTAACCTAGTGTAAATGAAATAACGAAATCTGACAGAGCTATTTAAAATTTGTTTGTTCATAGATTTTTTGCCATGTTTATTAAATGTACGCCCCTGTGTAGGAAATGATTGTACAGTGAAATTAAATATTTTGTTATCACGTCGTAATTATAAATGCATACTGCTAAAAAATATTTCCGATTATTATTTTATTCAGTCTTCGGAAGTTTCCACTATGCTTTCCACGAAAGTTATTATTTTTAGTGATTATTAATTTGAACATTTTTTCATCATGCATTTCGTTCAGATTTTTTATCGCCCTCGCGAGAAGACAAACGCAGCTTAAGTAAAGGCGGGTAATTACAAAGGCAAAATGCATAAATACACCGTGAAATTTGTGATTTACGCTGAAATGGTAGTTACTTCAATAGTTATTAGCAGTTAGAGAGATGGATGTCTCACACCAATACATACACTTTAGCGATCATTAAATCATTAATTAAATTACTTGAATGGGCTTAAATCCAGCATTCCAAAACCTACTTCACTTTTTATATAAAGCGGTAAAAGCAGCAGAAGGGTAAATTAGTTGAATCCCAGGAGAACCACTAGAGTGGATTAGCCTCTAAAAATGAAAGCTTTCGATGCTTTTGAGTATTGCTGAATTGTTAAATGGGGTGATAATTTTATGATTGAAAAGTATTGTGAATGAAAATACCTTTCAGAAAAATATTAATATCCATTACTTTCTATATGCTAAAAATGTGCGACATATCCAATATGATACAAAGATTAGCCTTATATGGACATGAAAATACCTTTTTGCGACTACACCGACAAATAGATAAACAGAGAACGACTTCATAAATTTTACTAGTGTATGGAAAGCCTTTAGTGTTCTTCTGATATCCAAGTGTTTTATATTTCCCCATTATTTCTGATTGAACACGAAACCATTGTGGGTCAAGACTTTTGGAAACAATATATCTTGTATAAAAATACCATTTGACAATAAAATGCTAACTTTGAAAACAATCAAATGTAAGCCAGAGGGGGAGTGAAATGCGCCTTTTTTGTTATTCTAAGGAAAACTTATTTAATTTCGATTCGAACTGTCTCCACGCAACGTAATTTGTTGAATCCTTACTAAACAAATAAGTTAAGAGAGAATTAATGTCAATAATAATTGAGATAAAGCGTTAGATTTTCAATAAAATATTTAATAATGTTAACATTTATTGTCCTCAGACACCCCAATTTTAAAATCAAATTTTACATCTTTAATTTCTTTGTGATGGTCAGTTAGGTATTCAGAAATTATTAGGCTGAATATTAGAGGTTAAGATATTTCCCACGAGCGTTTTGACGGAAAGCCGTCCAAGTGTTTAAAAGACCAGCTTTTAGATTTCCTGTCTTTGCTCCTTTTCTTCTTCGTTGGATCGGTTCCTTGAGTTGGGAGATTTCTCTTCGCATATCAATAAAAGATCACTTCATTCGCTATTCATTTCACAGGAAAATCTTCCCTCTCTCCCTTACCGACAATCTCCATTTGGATTTAACTTTCGATTCATGCCACTTCCTTTGCTTTCCTATTTCTCTGCTCTATTATTTTATATGTTTGTTAAATTTTACTGAAGATATTCCCTATGCGTCATAGCCATTTTTGATTTGGCAATTGATTTGTCACATAAATGACCATTATCTGAATTTCTTACTGATTTTCTTATTTCTGAGAAATGTAAGGACAAAAACTGTAAATTGCAGATAAGTAAATGGGCAGCATTCATTTAAATATTTACTGAGAGTAGAATATTTCTGGGACTCATTTTCAGGGGAAATTCGATTGACATAACTGTGCTCACTCGATTTCTGCCGATTCACATCACCGTCTTACTCAATGAGAAGATTGATGCAGTTGTTAATGGTATTCACCAACGTACATAATTTCTTACTTTGATTATTTGGAGAATGTGACAAAACTCTCAAAAAGCATTAAAATATAGGAAACATATGAAATGATTCTCTAAAATGTCTGAAAATTCACAAAGTTCAAACACGCCATTTGTAAACTAGCATAGGTCATTTAGCCGCTATTGTGCTCGTCGTGGAAAAAAAATAATTTCATTTGGAAGAAGTTTGTCTTACAAATGGGGCTTGGAGTGGAAACAATGATCCAGAATGCTTCTTGCAGGATGACACATTTGAAGCGCTTACATTAGTTTAAAAATTCTAACGTTTAAATCAGCTGGGATATCAACGTGACCACATCATAATATTTAGGCCAGTTAATGAAAAGGGTGTTGAGTGTATATTTATGTTCTCTTTATTTTAATCTAAGATATTGATCGATCAATTTTCATTATAAATGCTTCCAACATTTTAAATTAAGATTTTTCGCGAAATATTTTTGATCGAGTGCCAAAATTTTCATTAACTGATAGTGTTTTTAATTAGTTTGACCTTTCAGTCAATTAGAACATACGAATTTTCACAATTCATTTAATTGCTAAATATTTCTGACATCTGGTTCAGGTGTGCATCCAACCTTCAATTTTCTAATTTGGTTGAGGCCAAGCTAATAAAGTCAAACATTTAAAAATGAATAGAAATTGAAATTTTATTTAAATCAATATTATTCTTCATAATCTAATAATGTTTGGCTCCAATTTTGCGCAAAATTACACTTTTAAATAGTAGTAATTTGCAATCTTTGATGTACTAAGATTTACATACAACCAAAGAATGGACATATATTCAAAAAATAAATTTCGTACCAACCGATACACATACTCACGCACAAGCACACGCAAATATACATTCAGGCTCTCATAGCGTAGCTCAATACCATGAACCATTAAATCTACACATTAAATTGGTCAAATTTTGGTCATGCTCTCGGGTTTGATATTAATTTCTATAAATTGCTCAGTTGTTTCTAATAAAAGTAAAAATATTGGATATTTTTTAATTTTATGCTTTAAGAGAGAGGTGCAAGTATACTCTAGTCGTCGTTATGTCTAGTTCATTTCTACATTTGAAATGTACACTTTCAAAAGGAAAATAGAGATGGCACTTTTGTATATGCTCACAGATTCGCAATAGAAAAACTTAAATTTGCCACATCAAAGAGGGATGTTAATTTGTTGATCCCAGCATGGAACAAGGCTAAACATATTTAAAAATATAATTGCTATTGATTTTTATTGATTTACTACATTTATTTTCTGCCGAAACATTAAATATTTTTAATTTGCATGAAAAATTATTCAGCGATTTGTAAAAAGTTCAAGAGAAAGAAAATTTGATTGTTGAACCTGTGTGCTCTTAATTTATATGATTGGGTAAATGACAATTAAGCATTGCTGAAGATGAAGTAAGATAACTTTTCCAGAGACCTAATTTAAAGCACCTTACTCAAATGGTGTCATTTTGGAATGTTTCACTAAAATGTTACTCGAATATCTATCCTAGATTCAAACGAAGAGATGATTCATTTTGAGAAATAAATTAGAATTGATATCAATTATTTATGTGTGACAAAAAGAAATAAATTGATGTTAAGGTGAATAGAGACAACACGAAATTCTGACAATTAGGGAAAATATATATCAGCATTTTAGATATAATTATTTTCATTAAATTACAGTTTATTTGTCTATCAATTTTTTTTTACAGCTAATAAATAATAGCTCACTAACGCTCTACATAACGAAGTTATGCTCTATTTTAAAAGCAGCTATTTATAAACAGCTTCTTATAATGAGAAGCTTTTTTAATATTATCTAAAAACAAATTATTTCCCATACAACGCGCTTCTTGCATTTTGAAATTCCAGGTGAAAATAGAAAGGCTTTTGGAATATCAAACTCGATAATATGCGTAATAATGACTATTTCAGCCTTTCACGTTTTTACTTGATGGAAATATGTTGAATGTTCGTTAATTCCTAATTGCTTGCATTGTAGTCCATATAACCATATGTGTGTGTTCTTAATAGTATGTGCATAAAAAGTGGAATATAGACTAATGAAGTCGTAATGTCCTACGAATTATTTTATTTTAAGCAGGTTAAATAAATCTATTATTTTAGATTTGGCCTTGAACTGATGCTCGTATGCTCTCTTTAAGATTCTTCTGTCTGAAAGAAATGTCAAATTTAGGAAGGTTGATCCAAGGAAATTTTATGAGATTGGCAGTAAAATCAAATTGTAGTGAAGAGAAATTAAACCAGAGAACACAAAGGAACAGTTCCTGAAATATAAAATTGATAGACTTTGGAAACAATAACTAGTACATATTTTAAATTAAACGTGGCGTTTGGTTTTTAAATGCCTGTTTGCAAATTTTAATGGTTGCTCAAAACATCGAATTGGTACATTTCATCATGCTCGTGTTATTATACTTCTCTTGATAACCTATATAAATAATTTTATCCGAGAATTTTGCATAAACACGGATTGGCAATTGCATAAATGCATCACTACCATAATAGCACACAGTAAATAACAAATATTCCGACGTTTTAATGCGTGGAAACACCTGATTCATCAATAATTTGGAGTAAATGGATTCCATTTGAAACCATAATAATGAATTAAATTGGATTCTAGCACAAAGCCTATGAAGTATATCACGTCTTTCATTGGATGTTTACTCCAATAAATGTACCAATTAAATGAACAAGTAAAGCAGTAAAGAACTGCTTCATTTATCGATTAATAAATTTCTTTTGCCCCAATGGCAAAGTAAACAATATATTTCACATAGTTTTAAAGCAATTCAGCATATTTTTAAATGGTAACCTTGCAATAGAATTTGGAAAATTTTCTTTACTGTTCCGCTAACGAAACTTATCTTTATTATACCACTCGCATTGCACTTTTATAGGAAATAACAAACAGACCTAAAATCATTTATGCTAACAAATGCGAAGCACTGCATAGAGAACGGGTATTTAGCTCAAACAGAGAACGCGTGTTTTCCGTTAATTGGATATGGGCTTAGATGCTATTTAAGTTAATGCCCATTCACTTCTCTATAACGTCGTATTCATCGACATTCTAAATTACTATACCACAGGAATAGGTTAGTAATCACAAATAACTGAATCTCATGCTTGATGATGAAAGTTATTCTGCATACAACTTAACCTTTCTGAAATATGATATATAGCAACATTGAGTAAATCTCTTCAAAATACTTGGCTATATTGATTCTACTTGGATTTCCTTGTTCTTTACCAAATTTAATGCAAATAGTAGAATTTAATCTGAATGTAATGCAAGTATACCCTAATCGTCGTTTGGTTTAGATGTTTTTCTAATGTAAAACGTTCACTTTCAAATGGGAAAATGGAGATGACACTTCTGTATGTGTTCAGAGATTGCCAATGGAAAGTTAAATTTGTTAGTTCAAAGAGGGAAATTAATAAGCTAATTCCCAGCTTGGAACACTGCAAAACGTACTTTGAAATATTATTGGTATTGATATTTATTGATATAATACATTTCTTTTCTGCCAAAACATTAAATATTTTTAATATGCTTTTAATAAATATAAGGAAAATAAAATTTAATTGTTTGATATGTGATTCGATAAGTGTCAATTAAGCAATGCTGAAGATGAAGTAAAATAACTTTTCCAGAGACCTAATTAAAAGCACCTTACTCAAATGGTGTCATATTAGAATGGTACACCTAAATGTTGCTCGAATTTCTTTCATCGACTCAAACAAAGAGATGATTCCTTTTTGGCATAAATTAAGATTCATATCGATTGTTTATGCGTGACAGTAAAGATAACTTGCTAGTAAGCAGAACTAGAGGCAGCACGAATTGCTCACAATTGGAGAAATTATAAAGCATAATTTCGGATATGCTTCTATTCGTCAGATTGCAATGCATTTGTATTTTCACTGATTGAGGTGTCACGTCACACGATTTGGTTGATAATCTGTTTTCGCTGTGTGAATATACCATTTAATCGTACTTTACGTGTCAAACACCATCTTATTGAGAAAGTGGAAGTGTGTGAAACCACTAAAGTATGTAACTCTCTCTCTTTTTATAATTATGAAAGATTAAATACCAATCGAAAAATTGGAGGAGCCGATATGCCTGTAGAGAATTGTGGAAAGGTGATACATTTCGTCGGTATTGTAAGCACCTCCTGATGTTCATCAATTGTCTGAATACTTTGTCCATGCAAACGCTAAATTCTTCATTTAGAAAGAAGGAAGTTATGGAGCTATCCAATCTAGTAGGAAGAAAAGTAGAAGTTAACTATTAAATTTTAGGAGAAAATATACAATTTTTGCGCATGATTGTATATATTCTCTTTGGCAGTAAGTTAAACAGAATGTAAGTAGTAATTTGTACCAAATCAATGTTTGAAATTCTATTAGAATATTTATACTTGCAGGCCTAATTATGTTCAGCAGGTATGATTTTACTTCATGATTCTAATTTAAATTTAAATTGAGTTAGATAATATTCCACAGTTTAAACACTACAGCGTCATTGATAGCTCGTATATACCAACTTACTAACAACCCAATAAAAAATAACGTTGTATTTTTTTGAATGAGAAGAGGAAACGCAAATGCATTTTGTTTGGCTGTAGTAAAGGGAAGTAAACGCTCTATATAACTATTGAATTACTAAAATCAGTAGAAAATAGTTGCCAAGTTGCAATTACCAAAGAACTTTCTTTGTTCTTGTGGTCCTAGAATGGTTCATCACCAAAGTATATCATTCTCACTTAAAAGTAATTGTGCAGTTCATTATAATTTTTCAATAATTTTCTTACTTGTTGATAGAAGATAGATATCAAGTGAAGGTTTTACTCCTATGGGAGCGAATTCATTTACTTCCAACATTTCCCCATCGATTAATGGTTTTATGCGTGTTAGTCTGACAATCAAAATTTTGTCTCCTCGGAAAAAGCTTAAATTTTATAAATATTCTAATTTACTATATTCAAGAACATAAAGCGGAGTAACAAAATTAACTATCAACTCTTTGTTTGCATTTCAATGCTTTACTGTCTGTTAGTACCTAAATTGTCATTTTTTTGCATTAAATCAAATTACGCTACCGAAAAGAGGTTTACTTGAGTTACCTTTCCACAAAGCAGTAGGAAATATGAATTTTGTTAAAAAACACTAAAATTTATTATGAAATAAATTTGTAAATAAAAGGTATCCGGCTGATTTTATTGTTTCTGCCTACTAATTAAGCGAACGAATAGATGCTGATGAAATTAAAATTCTCACACCCAGTTTGGTTGAAAAAGCCTTTGAAAGTACCCTGTGTACCAAAATAACACTTCGATTATTATAAATAGCTTCTTTCAATTGCATTTTGAAATTCCAGGGTAAAATAACACGTTTTCACTTGAACTCTTATGGAAATATGTTGAATGTTCGTTAGTGCCTAACTGCTTGCATCGTAATCAATAAAACCATATGTGTGTGTACTTAAGAGAATGTGTATAAAAAGTGGAATATAGACTAATAAAGTCGTAATGTCCTACGAATTATGTTATTTTAAACAGGTTAAGAATCTATTGTTTTAGAATTGACCATGAAGTAGTAGTTGTGGACTCGTCTGACTAAAGCTATTTAAGACCTCTGTCAAATATCGATGGATTCTCGCCACGTTGTTTCACTGCGACAATTAAAGTTCATGATGCATTTAAAACGCCTTTTTAGGCGATTCCTGACCCCACTGCATGGTATTTTACATTTTTAAAACCACAGTACACTCCAAAATATTAAACAGGGAAAAATAAATTTCTAAAAGTCATTTCAAAATGTAATGCCATTGATAGCTTTTCCATAAATAATTTGAGAGACCTTCGACCGTAACAATTTCTTTGTGACTTTTAATCAGATGAGGTAGTTGCTTGCATTTTTCCAAGTGTATTTCAATTTTGTAAAATTTAAAACCTCTTTGGACTTAGTGGGTGAACAATTTTAATACCGCCGTTTAAATTATCTAAAAAATAATTAGGCTTTATATATCTATATAGTGAGTATAGTATTTTCATATGATGTCTAAATGCGTTTTTAAATTCAAAATTGTGGCATTTGTAGATTCAAAGAAAACAGAGTTGGATCCTATATTCATAAACTTTGTCATATTATTCTCCCCTATAATTTTCATTTCTTTAATTTAATGGGGGAATGAATTGGCCTTTCCGTTTATTTTTAGAGTTCTTCACTTAATCAAGTCTGCGGCCGCCATCATAATTACAGAAATGAGTTTATGGCAAAGAGAAGGAATTGAATTTTAAAGTATTTGTTCCATGCCATTTATTTGAGGATATTACAATTAAAATTGACTTTACTATATATAACCGGAAATAGAAGTAATGTAGTTAAGCTAATTATATCAAGTAATTTTGCCAAATGGGTTTGATGCCTAGTGATGCATTAAAACAAGTGAGGTATAATGACTAGGGTGAATTAGACTTGTTCGCATAAATAAATGGTAGGTGTTGTCGTTGAGAGTTTGAAATTATCAATGCTCGAGTCACAATTAGATACACATATATGTCCCGAATATTTTCAATGAAGTTACTAAGCGGATCGACTTTCACTTTACCTAAATCAGCTACCCTAATTACTATCGTTCTCAAAATTATTTGAAACGAGTGTCCAAATTTTTATTACCTTAAATTGCCTTTAATTAGATAAAGATTTCAGTCAATTAGGGCATAAAAATTCTCATAATTCACTCTTTTAAAGATGCTTTGGACCTTCAATTTGAATTCCGATACATTGGGTTAACTCCTTCCAAAATAGCCTCTGTTAAAATTACTAGCTGCATAAATGAGATTTCTTATGGAATATAGCAGAAGATGTAACTTTTGTTCATAATTATCAGTCGGCATAGCCCCAAAAGTGGAATCAATACTTTTTAATGAAATTTGGGTTAAATTTTAAACCTACTATTTTATGGCGCTTTCAAACAAAGTTCGCTTTAAAATAAAGGAAATTAAAGTTGAAATCAGCCAATATGGGACAGATTTTATACTAGAATCTGAATTATTTGCATATTTCTGTTTTAAGCGCCCTTATCATACAGACCATTAAACTTAAAAAATTAACCAGTACGTGTTAGGCACTTTAAGTTTAAATAATTTTAAGTTAATTTAAGAACATTTTCATGACCTGTGCTCTAATTGGAGCTCTTAAATAAGCACTAACGATTTTAATGGCTCATAATTTGATCAAATATATGTCATATTTCTATGTCTAATTATTAATTTTGTTAACATACGTGAGATTCCGATTGTTAGTTAGCACAGGTGTGCTCCGTAATTTACATTTTAATAAATAGCCACATTCAGCTTCGTTATGACAAATGCCGTGCCGTTTTAGGCATAATTCATTTCTACAGAGTTCATAGAAATAACAAGAATATCATTTTAGGATAGTGACTATGGGGAAGACAAACGTTTAAATGGGAGCATTTGATAATTGTGCATAGGTAAATATGCCTATTATATTGTAATTTATTTTGACAAAATCGAATAGTGCAAACAATGAGTAAATTTATTTTTTAGGAGTTTACAAAAACTTATTTTAGAGTGTTTAAACGCTTAGCGTCAAACTAAATAGCTGATTTGTATTAAGTAATGAGACTAATATTTATCTCTTTTATCGCTATAAATTTAGAAATCCATAATCACTTTAAGTAGGAGCGCTTTCTTTGAAATGCAGCAAAGTTAACGTGATTAAATAAATTAAAATGTTTAAAACTTAAACTTTGGGAAATTTAGTAGGAGTGTTTGCAATACCCACTTTTTCAAGTTCTCCCAATCTTTACCTAAAAATATCCACAAATACGTTTCTCTAAAATAACTTGATTTTTTCTAGTTAACTTAAAAATCGTACTGTACTAAAAATTACCGATGATCTGGGACTGGGAGGTATACATTTTCGATAATTTTGTCCAAAGCTTAAAAATGCTTCTATTGAGAGTTCAAGGTAATTGTTAATTGCACACGCTTATAACGTCATTTTTGAATTTATACATATTTCTATATATGCATCTATTGATATTCTGAAATTATCAAGTACCTGAGTTCGAATGTGCCGATAAATTTTGTGATGTAAAATCGCACTTTTCACATTTTAATAGATAAAATGTCTGCAAATAGCTATCTACTCAGATCAAATATATCACAAATATACTTAGTTATATTAAATTTGCCGAGTTTTAAATATCTAGGATAAATTTTTTCAATAACTGTCCCAACGATTTTGGTGTTGAATCAAAGTTTGGGAAATTTGATCTCATCTAGATCTTTCGGGTGGGTTATGAATTCAATAAGCTGAAAACAAAATAAAGTATCATTTTTCAAAGTTACCATCAATTGCTTTAATTTATAGTCATTTCGCCCTTTAAATTATCGATTCGAAAATTTATTTTCTTGTTGGACTTTCACTTTACTTAAATAGCCAGAATTTATCTGCATAATTTCGTTGATGTATCGTGTTTCTGCTGTCCTTACTGTTTCATTGGCAAATTATTATTCTCAATGGTACTATGCCTCCGAAAACTACTCGGTAAGAGTCTTCTAAAAATAAACAAACTCTCAAAATTTTACTCGTAACACATTGAAAAGTGAAAGTAATGATTACAAAAAGCGTGAAAATAATTTCATTAATTAGTTAATCCATTTAAGTTAATAAGGATAGAAAATATTGATGGTTTAATGCTTTCGATAAGCGCCTAAAGGCGCTTTAAACAACTTTGCTCTTTTTTAAAATTGTCAACTAATATGCGTTAAAACTTTGACCAACTATAACTTTTACTTAATTGAGAAGAGAGCCTTATTTCCAGACAATACTGATCATAATTTAAAATTCAGACCGGGTTTATCGCATTGTCTTGTTTTCCGCATTTACTCGGTACAATTTCCAAAACAATCATTAGAGTATCTTAGTCTAACACGCATTGAGAAGTCCTTTCATGTTTGAATTTGTCGTGCCAAATACTGAAAAAAGTGTTCATATGCAAGGCAATTGGTGCTTTTTTAGTATTCGCCCATATTTCACGCCAACGGCTCTGACGTACAATAAATTTCAATTAGAGAAAATCCGATTAAGTCGTTCGAACTTATTAAAAATTCATGTTTCACTCTACTCTGCTCTGTGATAAAAATGACATTCTATTGGTATGTGCTTATTTATATTTCGTATTTAGATCGACCTGTACGGAAAATTAGACGGTTTATAGTTACGTTCGCCTGATTTTGGTTAGTTGGGGTGTAGACTGCAACTAAACTGGACCGGTTAATGGGAGCCATTATTTCTTCCAAACATAATTGTCTATTAATAAATTAGGGGGCGCAAATTCATTGACAGTTCTGAGTATATGCCGCCCCGAATTATTATCACGTTATAGCAATGAGTGTCGCTGTACGTCAGAATTTTTTTCAAATGATTTTAAAATATCTTCTACAAAATTGGTCCACTGCAAATGCATAAAATTAAAATCATCCCACAGGAGGGCAATTTTGAATGAAATAATGACAAAATGATAGCAGTTTAAACATAATAGCTATCTAACAAGAACGATTAATATGAAAGCAAAAAGTGGTATCAATATGAAAATTGATATTTAAATAAGCTGTTGGAAAAATAGGAAATTTAATATAAATTTAAGTGGGGCAATTTGGAAGACTCTACTTTAAGAACTTAAGTAGGAATTTCAGTGATTATTTGACGTGTAGTTAATTTTTAAAGTGTGCGCATAGTTATTTGTTTGTTAAGGCACCTTAGGAAAATATCCGACGATAATTTGAACTATGGCTTTTCGCTGTGACGGTAGAAGAAGGTAAGGTTCAATCGCCTAAATGAATGGCCTACAGTTTCTTTCATAAGGCATCGTTAAGTGTTTAGATAAAAAAAATTAAATTTTTCTTCATTCAGCCATTAGATCAACAGCTTGTACCATTAAAGTGTCCAATTAGCTCTGGTCCAAAGCTTGTGATATTATCATTTCAGTCACTGCTTATTTTTTTCACGAAAATTTCATTTTTCCATAGCTATAAGTAATAATGCTTGAAACGTATAATATTGAACATTATATCAGAGAATGCGTGAGACAAAACGACTTCCAAAACAGGCAACTATCATTCATTATGGCAGTTCCGTCAAGAGATGGCCGATATCTTGGACGAAAGAATATTTGCTCATAAGTAACATGGCTACATAATTGCATAGCACTTCATA
This sequence comes from Hymenolepis microstoma, assembly GCA_000469805.3. NCBI lineage: Eukaryota > Metazoa > Platyhelminthes > Cestoda > Cyclophyllidea > Hymenolepididae > Hymenolepis > Hymenolepis microstoma. The sequence goes on along the minus strand of LR215995.1, from coordinate 14,541,830 downwards.
ATTAGCAATGACCAGCTAAGCACAATTTTTGAAACTTACTATTAATCTCTGAAAAAAATATACAAATATAACAAAGTATATATCTTTTAAACTTGATTATTAACGAAGTTTTAATAAATTCAGACTTGTAATTTTTAGTAATTATAAAAACACTATTTATTTATACATATTACACTGATTATAAAATGAATGAAATTGTTTTATCTTCAACAAAACAATACACAATATAAGAAATAGAGATGCGCAAAATTAAAATTTATTTTCTTGCAATTTAGAACATGAAATTTTACTCGTGTCACGATCCGCTCCATCAACGCAATTGACAGACTGAAGTTTAGCAAAGTATTGCAAACACGAAGCTGTACTTCGTCAAAATGATTGACACAGCGTGAAGGGTCAGGGTTTGACCTAAAAAAGACACCAGGTATATCAATGAATGAAGAAATGGGTTGTTTTGTGTCTCATAAGTGGAATAATAACGAGTTTGCTAAGCAAAATGATGAACCACTTTTAAAACGGAAATTTGGTTGGAATTTTCATTAAACAATAAATTCACTTTGCTTAAATAGAAAATTAATTAAAAGTAGGCTTGAATAAGATGAAATGGTAGTATTCCATAATCCTAAAGATAAGCATAGCTCGAGGCAAAATGAACCATTCAAAATAATGCCTTAGGATTCGATCACAAAACCTTACATAAATTAATTGCTGCATTCTCTTATTATTATATGTGTAAAATTTTTTATATAATGCATAGAAAAGTCGTATTGATTAATTAGATGGAAATGTTATTCTTTAATGGAAATTTTCGCGAATTTGTTTCATCATGTTGATAAGAAAATCTTTTACAATAATTAAATGAGAGTTCAGCGATTATAGACGGCTCTGCTTATTTTTCCAAAATCAAAGATACAGCTACTTTCTCATTTGACCAAACATAACGTTTCATACCAGATTTTCTTTAATGCAAAATCACTTCTTTGAGACGTCAAAAGCTTGCTGCGGTTATCCTTTTTGACTCACTACTGTCCATTTAGACAGGGCAACCTCAGAATGACTCGCAAAGGAGGTGAACCAAGCAGGCAGATTAAATAGGTCAGCAGAAACATGAGCAAATGATCATTGATTCGGAATGGAATGAGTGCTGAGGATAGTGTCAAGTTATCAGAGAAATAAGTTTGTCCGATTCTGCGATTTGGATTGTACAAAAGTTCGCCTAGCAAACAATTGGAGTTCCAAAATTCAAGTCGCTTGAATCGGTTCCTGGATTGTAGCAAATGCTTGCTGACCTAGGCTTTAATGACCAATGTTGGTCGTGCAGCGAAGCCAAAATGCGTTGATAGAAACAAAATTCCGCGTTTTGTAGTGAAAAAAGACTGCATGAAAAATGTACGCAGCAATCGATATTTCCGGAATAATTGTACGAAATAATAAAATGGAGCATTAATCTGACCAAATAAAATTCTAAACAAATATTGGAAAAAAATTTATCCATGATGACATTCTGCGACATAACTGAAAGTAGGGGGAGATTCACTGATAATTTTGGAATCGTCTTCAAATAAATAATTCTTAAAAGCTTTTAGATGAAAATATTTATTGTTTCAGTCAAAATAGTTGATTTTATTGTACATAAAAAATTTATGAAGTTAACGTTAATGGGAAGAATAAAGTGAATTCAAAGGCGAAACTAGTTCTTAATTAAGAAAATTTGAATATGATTTACGCAATAACCCTTTTGAAGAATCACCCTGATACTGATAACATGGCGATATTTTGCCATATTTTACCAAATATTGAATATTATTAGGTCTATAACTTTCCTCCCGCCGTTTGTTTTTTAATTTGAGGCTTTATTACAGCAAAACGATTACATGCATTGCGTCTCAAAGTATTGTCCATCGTTAGCTACAACTTTGGCCCATCTCTCGGGCAGCAGGCGAATCCCACAGAGAACAAATTTTTCATCTTTCGATAGGACCCATGAGTCGATTCAATTTTTCACTTCTTCATACGAGCTGAAGTGCTGATCAGCCAGGCCGTGTGCCATTGAGCGAGGTGAGTGAGGTGAAAATCAGACAGAGCAACATCTGGAGAGTACGGTGACAGGTGAGGTAAAATTTCCCATTTCAATGTTACAAGATATTTTTTCACCACTTTGGCAATGTGAGGAGGTTTAGAATTATCATACTGTAAGACAATCTTATCGTGTCTCTCGTTATACTGTGGCCGTTTTTCTTTCTTCCTGAGCACGGCTCAGGTGGATCAATTGTGTTTCATAACGCACGCCTATGTGGTTTCAGAGGCTCATAATAAATTGCGCCAAGCTGGTCCCTACACCAAACGCAAAGCATGACTTTGAGCCATGGATATTCGGCCGAGGTGTTGACGTAGCAGTATGACCACTGGGCAGTCCCAATGATTTTCTGCGCCACTTGGGGTTATTGCAGTGTACCAATTTTTCGTCCCCAGTAACAATACGATGGTGAAACCCCTTTCGTGTTTGCCTTTCCACCGGCTATTCACAAGCAAACAAACGTCACTCTATATCTCCTCTTAGTTTCAACTCGTGGGAGCCCAATATCCTTCTTTCTCAATCACTCCAACTGTTTCAAACGTTTTGAAACTGCTTGCTGACTGACACCCACCCAATGATTCTGATAATTCTTGAGTTTGACGACACGAGTCTTCACTAAGAATCGCTCGCCTCCAATTCTGCATCTTCAACAACCTTTTCCCCTCCACCACTATGCCGGTCTTCGACGGCAAAATCACCATCCTTAAAACGGTGGAACCATTCTGTCACTAATAGCTGTTTTACCATAAGTATCTGAGATAATCCGGTGAGCCTCAGCCAATCTGCAAATTTTTTCTTATTGAAACGAAAAAGCAATACTTCCCGCAAATGGTGAGAATTCGGTTTCCGTTCGGACATATTTAATTAAAAATTTTATTATTATGCAAGCACAAATTTAGTTATATCAAAGTAGGGTTATATTTACAAATGTCAAAATAAAGTGTTTCACATCTGTGATTAGTATATTTCAACTGCTACCACCATCTTTTTGAAAACGGCGGGAGCAAAGTTGCAGACCTAATAAATTAATAAAGCTATTGAGTTATCAATGGCTCCATGAGATTGTTTTGTACAAAATATAACATAATTGATTATAATAAACACAGTGACCATAAATAGCTTTATTACCATGACAACACGGAGTGAAGCCAATACACTTGGCTGAACGTAGATTTGTGTAGGATGATTGGCTTTTAATTTTTAATGAGCCGTATAAGAGATGGAATTGATGGTCCCATTTTGTAATTTGCTTATGAAAAAAACTATTTCAACTCAAAGCACAGCTATTCAAATGACCTAAATGTCATAATATATTGAATCATAAATGCAATTTTGGCTATTTTAATGACAAGAAGCTCCGGTTCGAAACCATTGGGAGAAAAAATTATGCTTAAATCACTGTCGAAAGTGGAATTAAGGAACAACATAACGTCGAATAGAACGATATGGCAACTCTATACGAGGTGAGTAGTTCTCACATACTAATACAAATATTCTGAATACAGGTATTCGTCATCATTTGAAATCATGGATTATTTTCTTGGTCCAAATGAGCCCCTGTGTGACTATGTGCATAATATTCAGAGAGTAAAGTCGAGTTAGTTTAAATTAGGGGACGAACATGCAATCTCAATTAACACAATTTTGCTTAAGACATTACTGGTATTTGGGGGCAGAATTAATGCAAATTTGGGCAAACAATTGCGGAAATTTAATGCGGAACTTTATTTCATTAAGTCAAATAAATGAATGCCGCTTATTACGTATTTCTGGAATTTACTTTAATGATTTTAACAATGACCAGAAACGTTGATATTACTTTAAATCTAAGGGTACAATTGCGAATGACTTGAAATTTGTATAGTTAAATTAATTTAACACACTAATAGGAGATATATGTAAATTTTTTATATGAGTTAGGTTCATTAAAAACACATTTAGCGTTTTAAAAGAATTACATGTACTCGATAGAACCATTTAACTTCGACTCTTACTTCAAACTATTTTTTAAGTACCTTTAGGCTCATTTATCCTACTTTTCAACCAATGTGTCACTTTTGACACCCGACTGATTTCATTTGATTTAACAAATAAAACTAAATCGCAACAACGCCAATCTGAGACACTCGACTTGTCAGCAGTTGAATGAGATGGAATTGGCTATTTGCCCTTAGTTACTGCGAAAGCTAAAATTCGATATTATCTACCTTAATACTTATTCCCATTAATAAACCAATCCCTGGGAGGACTTGCGACCTCATGCTTTTAGCTAAGTCGTTTGCACTTCCTCCTGTGTCTCAAAAGGGCTGTATCTACCATTCATTTGGTAAGGCAAAGTTTACGCAGTATTAAATTGAATAAGGGGTTGGCTGCCTATCTTTTTGAATAAAAATTTGCTTATGCAATAATAATCTTCAAAGTGACCGGTGAATAAATACTACTGCAACATCAAATACTGCTTTAAAATGACAAATCAAAATGGTATTCGATACTTACCGTGAATAATCCAAGTTATTTTTAGGTAATAATCATAGCCGTTTCAAGTTTCAAACTTTCGTGACTGTGCTTAAACCATTGTTCATTAATTAGACAAAAATCATGGTGGTTAGTGGCTAATTAAAAGTTCTACTTCATACTTTATACCATTTTCTACCTCTCCATAGAAAGGACTTGAACATTTTAGGTGTTAATTGATTTATTAAGTATTAATCTACGATTCTGCAAGGAGAGTTGCCATTCACCTCCAATTTGGATGCAATTGTTGTGCGTAAACCGTAGTATTCAATGATTAATAGAAGATGAAGGTGTATTTAAGATGGCATCCAAAATCTCAACTTTAAAGGTTATTTTAAGTTCTTATAATTAATGCCGAATTTTATCGATCAATAGATTGCATCTATTGATCGTCCACTTGGTAAAAATGTAACTGTTTCACTACTCTGTCATTTCTGTAGCAGGATAGGAAGCGATAAATTCGCCTTTCATCCTAGTTGCCTGCATTCAGTGAATTTTAATAAAGATTGTTAAGCGAATTAACGTCAAGTATTGATTCTATGACATTTCGTTTCAGTCTCCCCATTAATGGTTCATAAATGTTAGGGTTGTGAAATCGAAAATTACAACAGAAAACACATTAGTGCACTTTTTCACCTGTAAATTTAAAAATAGAAATCGTGAAGTGAGAATCTTTTGAGTAATTAAATTAGGCAAAATAGATTAGTAGGTTGAAATAAATAAAATCTAAATGGGCGAACCAGGCCTTTTAACTTTCTTTTATGTTGTTTAAGTAGCATATTTATATTTTGTAAACTAATTGAGAACGTGCAAAAAAATTCCGCAGTAAATATTAATATAATTTAGTGTTTATAACTAGCAATCCAGTGAAATTTAGTCAAGAATAATGATGCACACCCCCTGTACTGTGGAAGGTACTTATTTATTAACGCTTCAATTGCACTCTTGGCATTTAATTTGTAGGTCAAAATTTCAAACTTATCTATGAAACTTCACGCTCCTCTGCCGCAAAATAGAAATTAAAAATATGATTGCATATTTTGCACAAACGAGGCATAACTCACTGCATTTATAAAAGTCAGTGCAAACATAAACCATCTAATATGATTATTTGCTTCCTGTTATGGAGCAATATAATTTGGCGAGGTGTATCCAAGTGCGGTTGAAGACACTTCAAGACTTTGTGACTGAGAGCGTCTTCGGGAACATTAATCAGTAGCGATCACCATTAATTATCAAAGAGAAGGGCAATTGTAATCATGGATCTAAATGCATGCCAGAAATTGCACTTTCTCCAAAATGTGACCACTTGCAACTCCGGCACCACTAACCTCACTAACGTATTCTACTATTCATGTTACCATTTTAGTCCAATCGTTGTCCTTGAGGTCATTTTCAGAGACGAAATTTTATGATATAATCTGCACATACATCGTATCTTTTCTCATATAGAAAGTAAAAGAATTTTTTCTATAATTTAACACAAATTTTTGGTTTGCATACTGCACTGCACTCAAATGACGATATAATTGGTGACAGTCCAGAGAATTAGAAGCATTTCATTTGTTTAAGAAGTACAAGATACTGATATTTCCTTCCAACTCATATGCTCATTCACACAATATATTTTTAAGCAATTCGTTTCTTGACTGCTCAACTCCATTCCTCCGCACCTTCATATTTGAACATTAAGCTGGCCTATTTGGCATGCCACATTTGCGAAGGCATTCCTTTTATATGAAGAATGTAACGTAAATGCGTAATCTAATATCTTTCAAATTTCCAAAAATTATTCGCCATTTACGACCCACGTGCCTAATTGATCTGACTATTTGTAAAAAATTATTATTACGGTAGCTTAAAAGATAAGATATTTTGAGTAAATAATAGAAATACAAAATTTTTTGCGTAATTAAATATATTTGCAAAGTAAACTGGTTCGTGTTTTGGTAAAGTAAACGAAATCATTGTAGGAATCATGATGACCAACCCATTACACTGGGCTTATTTCGACTTCCATTCCGATGAATTAAACGCTGGGGAGGCTGAAGCGTGGAAAATCATAGAATTTACAGGACAGAGACGATGAATAGGTTTCAGCTCTAAATTGAAATTGTGTTCGAGGTGACCAATATCGAAGATCTACAGAAATTGATTGAAATTTTAAATAAACGTTTTAAAAATCTAATTTCGCATGCAGGACAAGAGAGAAATTGGCAGGTGAGTAAGGGTTTGGGGGGTGGGGGGAGGGGGAGGAGACAAAACAGTTAAACCTTGAAAGGGAAAAAAATTTCTATATACACATGGAGAATAGATTGTTGGTCGTTCGTTGGCTTCTAAGCGTAAAATTCTCTACTTGGTGCTCGCACATATGCTCCGGATGTTGTGGCACCTTTTTGAGGTTCCTCAAGGGAGTATGACCCCTCATCCTTCTTGCGCAGACGGTAGACGCAAAAAAGAATCAGAAGTATTAGTAGTAGTAGACCAGCAATTGTACTTCCTACGATAGCTAAAATGCAATACAAACATGGAGAAAAAGGAAAATGGATGAATGACCTATTCTAGCAGTATGTTTTCTAGGTAATTTCATCAAATCAGGCATTATTGATTACCTGGATTAGTGATATTCAATGACACGGATATAGGAGCTACTTGGACAATATTTATCCATTTTTTAGCAAAGAAATATTCTAACTCTTTAATAGAGACCAAATACTATTACTGGCACATCAATCAACAGGCATACCTGTCAGATCAAGGGTCACAATATCGACCAACATGATTTTTTTACTAGAACGGCTCCAAGGGTGTTTTTTGGCCCATGTTTTGTCAAAACGTGTTTGTGTGGAATGATGAAAATTTTAGGAGACAACACAACTTATATGAACATTTCATTTCAATCCTATCTAATATGTTAGATGAATACAAGTCCAACAGATAAATACGCACAGTTAAGCAAGGACATAACATATATTATTAAGAAGTATAATGGTGACAGCGTTTAAGGTTCAATATAAAGGGATTTATTAACGGAATTAAAAAGTATTTACAAAGCATCATGTTATTCACCGTCATGCTTGAATTTTCTTCATGAATTCCAGTAAATGCATCTTACGTTTTAGAAACAGCAAATTAAACTACAACTCGGAAACGTTAATTTTCGTGCTTTCAATAAAACTGATACACCCAATTTAAATGAGTTGAAGCAGTAAAAACAAAGAACCAACCGGCAATAACACCAGGTTGGTTGAGGATTTCACGATGCCTCCAACTGTTTTGAACTGCCAAATCATGAGCTGTTTGTCGAACAGAAATTGGACGTCGACGATTGCTTCCTGGATAATCCTGTTGAGGTGGATCTCTACTACTTTCCCTGCCTAAAAGAAGACAGAATCGAGGTTTCACTAAATTCATTAGAACACTTGCGTGAACTTAGGCTAGAACTCCTAAAGAGGAAGTGGGTTTAACGGGAGAAAGGAAACACTGATTTAAGGACATGGGGTCAGACAGGGTTAGAGAGGCAGAAAGAGGAGTGTTAAGCATTAAAATTAAAATAATCAACCTGTACTAACTTACCTTACGTTATGGCTACAGAAAACAGACTAGCATTATAATTTCTTAAATGAATAAGGGTAGGATCACAATGAAACAAGGTGATAACTAAATCCAAATGCACTTTGAATCGTACCTTCTATATCATCGTCGTTCTCTCCTTCGGAAGACGCTTTCTCCTGAAGGCGGTAAAGAAATCGTGCCATTAAATAAAGCAAAGAAATGAAAGGCAAAATAAAAGTTGAAATAAATCAATATACCTCGGTATTGCCTGAATCTATGTCCAAGTCTCGTGAAAAGTCCGGTTCAGGATCTGAAATATCAAAGAGATAAGCGAATAAGTCTATTTGCGTGACACATTCACATATACAGCCGATAAGCTTCAGATTGCGCGCGAATGTATCGTAAAATGTATTGAGAGACGTTGTATGCCGGTGAAAGTGAAGGCAAGCTTGCATTCTTCGTCATGCCAACTTGAAAAATGAATTTCAAAATGTCTCAGCCAACCAAAGCAATTAAATGCCAAGTTTGCTTCTATGTCTGCTTATATATATATATATATATATATATATAATTGGTTCATGTTAGAAAGGTAATGATTTAATATTGTACAACAATAAAATAACCTAATTAACTGTCTTAATCAGCTGAAAGGTACATGTTTTTACCCCATCCAAAACGTAGACTTTAAGTAGAAAGAGAAGAAGACTATGTACAATAATGATAACTATAGAAGGTAGTGAGTGAACGATTTACAATAAGCTCCCTATCAATCGATTGCGAGAAACAAGGTGCAGATCTGCTTCTCACCCATTTTCCTTTAACAGTCTTTTCATTAGTGATCCGCAGGTCTTCAGCAAATTTTAGTGGGTAAACTGTCCTTAAAACACTTGGATTTCCCTATACTAACATATATTACAATGTAGCAGTTAGTATCTCTTAAGTGAAGGAAATGAGGGAAGAATGAAAGCTTTGTAAAAAGATGACTTCAGAAATTTGTACAACACTTTCTGTACTACTATTTACTCAGCATCATCCAAATGGATAAGTTGATCCCGAAATTTGAGTTAACTTTCCTCTCTTTTAAGTCTTTCCTATGACTAAGTCCTACCTCACTTTGATCCTATTTAATGATGCCCAATCTCAGATGTCATTTACTTTAGTGAAGGCTTCAACATGCACGAGCACCTATAAAAGCACTTTGGGCATATTGGTTTGCTCCCACACAGGTACATCTTCAGACTATATTTAGGCTTACCAGACATACTTTCTTCCAAGAGTTTGACACAACTCGCTTCAGGATCAAGAGAACCTAAACCTGGCAAATAACCCTCATCTAGTCGATGCTTGATGAGTTCCTCCAAACTTGACAGTGTCCTTAAATGGCCAGTTGAGTAGAGAATAACCTCAAAAGGCATGGTACGAATTCTTTGATGAATTGGATTGGAAGATGGCAAACGACGAATAGAAGCAACGCGTTGATACCCCATCGATGCCTGGCAGATATCTTGAAGGGCCTTTGTGATGCGAGACTCCCAATAGGAGTCATTTATTTTGTAAGGGGACGACGATGACAATGAAATCGGGTAGTTTCTATTATGGTAGATATCGGTGTATACCGGTGTACTAGTTTGATGGATGACTAGGAGAATTCTCAGAACCGCTAAAACAAAACATAATTTCATATGTTTAGAAATGTCATATTCTGCTTTCTTTATAAACTCAGTCGAGATCACGTAAATTTAATTTTTGGGAGATTTCCATTTTTAAATACTGGACAACTTATTAATTAAATTTATTTCGCCATAGCTTAACAGTGGTAATTTTGACAGGTTTAAACTTCAAGTGAGCGTCAATTGAAATTTAAAGAAAATATCTGACCTGTTAATTAGGCTTTTTTTGATCTTCAGTCATTATTGAATCAAATCGGCTGCTCCGGAATAAACGTGCATACTTTCGTTCCGATAAACCCTATTAGTATAGGCCATACAAAAACGTCTGAAATCATGATTGAAGTGCGAAATTGCTTCGGTATTGATATATTATAAGATAGTAGACATGAGTATATAACAACACTAGGCCATAAACGGAGAAGTAGGTAATTAAAAATAGTAGTTCCAGATCCTGCGTTTTTTATTAGAAAGTTATTATTGTTAATTCCCAGTGGAAATTCTTTATTTCCTCACTTATATGCAAGTATTCACATTGAGTGAGCACAGATAACGATGGTTCGCTAATTTAAAATATTAATTAAGTGTGTAAATTACCTTTTCAATTATTAAAGGACAAAGATAAATGAGTAGGCAATTCAAAGGAATTGATTGAAATCAAACCGGCAAATAAACACTTAATCCAAAGAGATAAATAATGGAAGCTGTTTTATGGAATGTGAACCACCCACTCAGTAAACACTGGTTAATCTGGTTCAAAAATGCCAATGAGCTATGACTTTTTGACACTTCTGAACTTCTCTCAGCATCTTTTAGATCCTTCCCTTCTCTTTTATAAATTAGGATTTGCTATTGCCTTTCAGTTATTTTCATCATTTGAAAAATTTAATTATCGCATTACGTAGGTTACAATATGACCTTTTCTCCTAGTGGTGTCACCTGCTACTAGGCCATTACGTCTTCGTGTTCGTATGAGCTTTTTGTGATTTTGACTTTGTCATCACCCATTGCATTCCAATGCCTCTGACCATGTTAAATTTTTGAGGATGCATATAAATTTAATTTCGTGCATTCTCTTTTAACTTTGCCTATTCTGGCCATCTACGCCATCTGGTCACCTTCTGTTCTTGTAAAACCCGAGATAATCGAATCAGTGGCAATCTAACTATAGATTTTAAATATTTATGTGGAAGTCTTAATCTTAATTACGCATTAATATTTACCATTACCGGTAATTTATTGAGGTCCTGAACTACCCGTTTTGTGTGCAATACCCCATGAACCTTTTATCCATTTAATTTTTCTCCAGCACTTTTCATATTCTCACCTACCACCAATGCAATGATGAATAAACGAGTTGACAAAAGAAACGCCCATGATCAATCTCACTCAACTCCAAAACTCCACATCTCCAATTATTGATGAGCTCCGTTTTTCAGGGTCAGGTGTTTCCACGCAGTTGAATGTTGGCATATTTATGAATTACTGTGCACGATAATGGTAATGATCAATTTATGCGATTGTCCAGTTAACATTATCTTCACGCAATAGTAAATGAACTTTGTTCTCTTACTACCAGAAAGCATTTCGACACGAGCAAGCTGAAATACACCAATTTGATGCCAAGCGTCAGCCAATAAAAATGGCAGTCGAGAATGTAAAAAAGCCTGGTTAAAATTAAAATATGAAGTAGTTAGTGTTTCCAAATTTTATTGAATAATCGATTCATGTTCCAATCAAGTTACATTCTAACAAGTTTCATATTTTAAGTTTTGCTTGTCAAATTAATTAATTATTGTATTATTCTCAATTTTACCAATTTAGATTTCAAGAATTGTTGCGCTGGATTTCCTGGTTTAGTTTCTCTTCACTATAATCAGAGCTTATTGCCAATCTCATCAAGCTGATGTAAAAGTCCTGCAACCTTGCTAAAAGTGACCTCCCTTTCAGACAGTTCAAGGCAAAATCTAAAAGTAGATTCTTAACTTGCGCAGGTAGTTTTATCAGGTAGTAACGAAACTTCAACATTATTGCATAATAGTTCAAGTGAAAACGTAAAATGTTAAAATAGCCATTATCGAGTGAGAAATTCAGAAAGCTTTATATTTCATTTTTGAATTTCGAAATGCTAGAAGTACGTTGCAAAGAAAATAGCTTGTAATAATTCAATATTAAAACTAGTTCCGAATGTAAGGAACCGTTTATAATAATCGAAATATTTTATTTTGGTTCGCAAGGTACTTTCAAAAGCTCTTTCACCTGAACTGAGGGTAGGAATTTTAATTCGCCTAATCAAAGAGGAAAATCGTTAAACCAATCGGATATCATTCAGTGAAATAATTTGCGTCAGCTTCAGTCAAGGTCGTGTATGCAGATTTAGACCAATTAAGTCATAGAAAATCGCATAAATTCATTGTAAGGTACGCATTGCCTTGCATATTAATATGGTACCCGCATATTTTAACTCCTATGTCTAATAGTCATATCACACGTCATTTAATCAACAATATTTAAAAATAAATATGAGATTCTATTTACTATATATATAAGCCAATCAATTTCATAATAATAAATAAATTAGTTTAGACTAACACGCATAAAAACAATTAATCGATGGGGAAATGTTGGAAATAAATGAATCTGTTCCCATAGGAGTAAAAATTTACTTGATATCTATCTTCTATCACCAAATAAGAAAATTATAATGAACTGTTCAATCACTTTTAAACGAGAATGATATACTTTGGTGATGAACCATTCTAGGACCACAAGAACAAAGAAAGTTCTTTGGTAATTGCAACTTGGCAACTATTTTCTACTGATTTTAGTAATTCAATAGTTATATAGAGCGTTTACTTCCCTTTACTACAGCCAAACAAAATGCATTTGCGTTTCCTCTTCTCATTCAAAAAAATACAACGTTATTTTTTATTGGGTTGTTAGTAAGTTGGTATATACGAGCTATCAATGACGCTGTAGTGTTTAAACTGTGGAATATTATCTAACTCAATTTAAATTTAAATTAGAATCATGAAGTAAAATCATACCTGCTGAACATAATTAGGCCTGCAAGTATAAATATTCTAATAGAATTTCAAACATTGATTTGGTACAAATTACTACTTACATTCTGTTTAACTTACTGCCAAAGAGAATATATACAATCATGCGCAAAAATTGTATATTTTCTCCTAAAATTTAATAGTTAACTTCTACTTTTCTTCCTACTAGATTGGATAGCTCCATAACTTCCTTCTTTCTAAATGAAGAATTTAGCGTTTGCATGGACAAAGTATTCAGACAATTGATGAACATCAGGTGCTTACAATACCGACGAAATGTATCACCTTTCCACAATTCTCTACAGGCATATCGGCTCCTCCAATTTTTCGATTGGTATTTAATCTTTCATAATTATAAAAAGAGAGAGAGTTACATACTTTAGTGGTTTCACACACTTCCACTTTCTCAATAAGATGGTGTTTGACACGTAAAGTACGATTAAATGGTATATTCACACAGCGAAAACAGATTATCAACCAAATCGTGTGACGTGACACCTCAATCAGTAAAAAAACAAATGCATTGCAATCTGACGAATAGAAGCATATCCGAAATTATGCTTTATAATTTCTCCAATTGTGAGCAATTCGTGCTGTCTCTAGTTCTGCTTACTAGCAAGTTATCTTTACTGTCACGCATAAAAAATCGATATCAATATAACCTGTAAGACATATAAAAGTTTGATATGCGATAAATTTACTCAGAGAAAATACTTGTTCAATCAACTTATGTAAAGCTACACCACAATCAATTGAAAGACAAATAAACTGTAATTTAATGAAAATAATTATATCTAAAATGCTGATATATATTTTCCCTAATTGTCAGAATTTCGTGTTGTCTCTATTCACTTTAATATCAATTTATTTCCTTTGTCACACATAAATAATCGATATCAATTCTAATTTATTTCTCAAAATGAATCATCTCTTCGTTTGAATCTAGGATAGATATTCGAGTAACATTTTAGTATACCATTCAAAAATGACACCATTTGAGTAAGGTGCTTTAAATTAGGTCTCTGGAAAAGTTATCTTACTTCATCTTCAGCATTGCTTAATTGTCATTTACCCAATCATATAAATTAAGAGCACACAGGTTCAACAATCAAATTTTCTTTCCCTTGAACTTATCACACATCGCTGAATAATTTTTCATGCAAATTAAAAATATTTAATGTTTCGGCAGAAAATAAATGTAGTAAATCAATAAAAATCAATAGCAATTATATTTTTAAATATGTTTAGCCTTGTTCCATGCTGGGATCAACAAATTAACATCCCTCTTTGATGTGGCAAATTTAAGTTTTTCTATTGCGAATCTGTGAGCATATACAAAAGTGTCATCTCTATTTTCCATTTGAAAATGTACATTTCAAATGTAGAAATGAACTAGACATAACGACGACTAGAGTATACTTGCACCTCTCTCAGCATGAAATTTAATATTCACATTAAATTTGGCAAATTGGAATGAAATTCAAATAGAATCACCATAGACAAGTATTTTGAAGAGATGTGCTCAATGTTGCTAGACATCATATTTCAGAGGGGTCGAGTGGAGAAATCATTAACACGCGCTCACCATCAACCATGAGATTCACTTTTTTGCAAAAATATATCTTTGTCATCAGCATGCAGAATGTTAGCGAATAAGACGTTTTAAAGAACTACTTTTGCATTAAGTTCAATTTAACTTTATATGACCAATATGCTCTTGTTCAATTATTGAAAAAGCACAAGTTCTTTGTTAGAGCAAGAGGTGGATGAAATGCGCTTTGGTTATATGCCTTGAAGTCTCCAAATTTTGTAGCAAAGTGGATTACAAAAAAATAAGTTTTTCTTTTGTAAATAGGTATAAATTTAGCTTAAAATTATACCAGTATTTTCCTACAATGCTAAAATAGTCATTCTTACGTGCTTTATCGAGTTTGATATTACGAAAGCTTTGCTTTTTTTTAATCTTGAATTTCGAAATGCAAGTAGTGTATTGCAAGGAATATGGCTTGTATTTAAGTGATAATAAAACTAGTTCCAGTTACAAGTTGATAAATTTTCTTTTGGAATGCAAGGTAGTTTCAAAAGTTACTTCATTTGAACCGAACTAACCATTCCCATCGGTACACTGCCCCTTGTGATAGATTTTTAGTAAACTCACTTTCTGTATATTTATTTGCCATCCTGAGTGACTAAAGTTCTGATTTCGTGCCAGTATGGGCTTCGTTATGTAGTTAAATGAATTACGTACTTCCACAGCGATTACTCTGAGCAATTCAGCATCTCCCTAGCCGTCTATCCAATGACAGTCTGCTTAGTGTTCAAACCAAGGAACCAGGGTTGGAAAAACTTTGAATAGGATTTTAAGTCTACATCATTTGTAAAAGGTGAAATGCATCTTGCTTACGCCAATGAAAATTAATTAAAAAGACGATAAATTACTTTAGGCAAAGAGATGTACTTATTACATTTTCCGCTAAGTGATAAACATTTGTAAATTAATTTCATCTTTTTACAGTCATTATAAAAAGTAAAATTTTTATACCAAATTTAAAGTACAGAGTGGAAAGTGCTGTTTGAAATTGTTTGAGATTAAATATTGGTCAACACATATAGGAACACCCTATGGACTTGAAAATCAGAAAAATGTTTCCGTAAAAGTCATTCGAGTAATCTTAGGTGACTTCTTCAACTTCGACGTCTAATTACATTATCTTTCTAATTAAGTAAGGCTGTAGAGAGCATAAGGATGACTTGGCTGGACCCAGGAATTTCATGCGTGCTCCAACATTCTGAAATGGGCAACCGTGTTACTGATCGCGTAGCCATCAAATATGGCATTCAAGTAATCATATTAGGGAGCAAGTGTAGTCGAGAGATCAGAGATCCCTGGCCAATCAACGATCGATATTCAGCGTAGCCAAATCTGTATGTAATGGCTTAGCTCTGTGTCTTATCACAGCCCGAGCAAACGCCTGCTTGCTAAACGCATAGTTTTCTTGACATTGTTAAGGTTGGTTAACTATTATCAAGACTGCAATATGCTGGAAAAATGAAACGAGGTGGTATGACAAACCACGGAAATAATTCAACCTTCAACAAGATTAGAATATCTTGAATATAAGTTTAACCACAAATAAATCACGCCTTCAAGAGCTGCGGGGTAACTGAGTATCATACGAGAATATAGATATTTCATTGTAACATGATGGCCTCTAGATAGATGGTCAAAGTTCTAGCTATCATTCTCTTGATCAGGTTGAATATACACGTTCAAAATTCCGCCATTCTTTCTATAAAAAATTCTCAGGTTTATTAGAAGAAGAAATTAACGCATTTGTCTTAGGGTGGAAAGAAAGTATCCTGGAGATTCCATGGGGAACTAGCAGTTTATCGCACCCTATGCATATCCGCATTGAACAGGACGGTTGAACAGCAACACAATTGGATGTGCACGGATGAGAGTTGATAAGTTTTAGACAAAGACACTGACTTCAGTGATTCGGTAGTTCACTTATTAATAAGCTTATGAATTTATGACAGTTGGGAGATTACAATGAACCAACTCTTGGCTGCAGGCCAAGCCAAGGGCAATAGCAAGTAGCATTCTGTTAGAACCAATGAATTTACAGATCTTAAATTGCGATGTGAATATAGATAGCATAAATGAGTGAAAGTGAGGTCAGTCATTTATATCATTTAACCACCTGCAAGATAATCATTTTCACAACTACACAGCTTTGCAAAGCATTATGCGTCACAGATATCTTGCTAGGTACTACCGTGCGATTATAGTCTCTTTCAGCTCTATCATCTCGGTAGGTTAACAACTTTTGCAATGAATATATTGTGAACTTGTTTAGGTCCTCTCTCTTGTTCTTTGCATTTATGGTGCATATATTGTCCATCGGGCTGATGTGGAGGAAATAAAGACTAGGATCTACTTAAATCCTGCCGCAACACTTGTTTTAGGGATCTACATCTTGCTCGTCGGAATAATAGGATTATTTGGATCCGTGAAAAAGAACAAGTGGGCTTTCCTACTTGTGAGTTGTTGTGATATGAGCCTTTATGTGTTTAATTCCTGGATCTCTTCAGTTTGCAGCTCTGTTGTTTTTGTTGGTGGTTGGAGAAGCTATTATCGGAATAATGCTAATAACAAACAGAGACAAGGTGAGATCTGAATTATGATTTCTAAGACGCTGTGCATTATTACAGATAAAAAAGATAATAAAAGATCATGCAAATGACGCTGCAAGGCGACACGAGGGAAGAGAAAGTAATTTCATTGTCAACTGGTTTAACGATATTGTTGATTCGGTAAGTCGATACATGTACCATTACTTTTGTGTCCACCAATACTGCTCAGCTAAAAGTCATTCATACCTCTTTTTTTTCTTCCATCCCCAACTCAATTCTAGGTAATCTTCGATGTTATTTTCAGCGCCATCACCAACAATTTCTTGATGGCGGGAACGTTTCTCGTTGGAATGTGCTTCTTCCAGGTTTACGTTGTACAGGTGGCTATTATATTGCCCGCACTGCTTGAAAAAATTCAATATTATCTCTATGACATTTGAGTCCTCCACCAGAACTTGTTCTTCTCAAAAATATTGATACATTGATCCAATGAAGGTCTTACCACGTTGTTAAATAGTATATTTTAACTACCATATTGTGCTATTACTTATAGCTCGATTATTACAAATGACTTGAATGTACCTTCATGTGTTATTTCTGTCACTTCTAATGAATGTATTTCACTGTATTTTTATTTCAGTAATAATTTAACTATTCATACCAAATGTTGCAAGACTATATCGATTTTGCCTAGATGTTTTAGATTCGGGAGTCATTCATTCATTAGAATTGACCAAAATATCCACCTCTCAATGTCTATTTTTTAATTATAAGAATTGCAGACAGGAACGATTATATAATATATATGAGGAAATGGGCATCCATCTCTCTACTCACGTTATGGTAAATTTTCTATGGAACATTGAAACAGGTTTCAATTCGTCCTTAGTCAAATACTTCACATTGCACAAAGCCCTTCGGTCAGGTGGAAGACAATTATGGGTAGTTCAAGATACTGCAACTTAGTACTGAGCTAATGGAGCAGTACTAGTGGATTACTTTAAAAGAACAAACTTAGCCCGATTTCATGACGATGAGGTGGAAACCTGTTCTTTGAACTTGAATACTTGTCGTGGAACCTTGGAAGGTTCTAATTACGCCTTCGATGAAATCGAATTTTTATGTCTTCGCTACACAATTTTTTTACATTTTCCTGAGAAAGTGCGTTGTGAAACTCCACTCACTTCGAATTACTTAAATAGCTCAAAACCTTTACATTGAAATAGAGACCTTAGTATTTAAGAGAAATCTCTTGTTGGTATAAAAAAAAATCCTAACCATAATTTTGGCACTATAAACGGTAAGCTACAATGTATTAAACTTGGACGGAGTTTAACATCTAACCTACAAAGAGTTTTAAACGGGTTTCTTTTACCATTTACTATCCACGTATATCAATATTCGTTAGCCATAGGAATAAGAAATGACGCCTCTGAAGGGGAACTATGGTGACTATGTGAATGACAGCTTACTTCGAAGCACAATTTAAAGAAACCATCATTTATAATCCATATCCATGATTTATAAGGAATTTATGATGATTCAAGCTCATATGTTTAAGCCTACTCGACGTTCAGAAAATTAAGTAAGTTCCATTAGAATGTGCATAAAGGAAAGAGAGGCTCAGTTCAAGCCAGTACAATCTAGTGTCCATATTCTGTGATAGGCTTTAACAATGATCAACCTTCTGCCATCAGATTAGAGAGCGCGGTGTATAGCGAGGGACTACCAGTAATGCCGCTTTTAAGAGCGGTTTTAAAGGCTATTAAATTGGGTACTTGCACAGTATCTGCATTGCATCTGTTATGTAACCGACCGTAAAGCAAAGATTTCACGCTGATCATGTATTTGCGTCTACAAACATCCCCTCTATCGGGAAAAGGTTAACAACGGGATAAAGGATAGTTGAGGAGCGCATTATTCAAAACTCCTTTCAGCCTGCATTGGCTAATTATCATAAGAAAGTGCAAGACACCTCAGAGGTCATTACACATATTTGCCTTAAAAATTCATTTCTAAGTGCGTTTTGCACCGTAGATTGTAATTGATGACCGAACAAAGATGAGAGTATTCATAATTAAATATCAATAAACTTCTTCTACTTAAATATCATTCAATGTGGTGGTCATTTAGAACATTCTTTTCTGGGTTTTACCATGTTTTACACCTTAACCATTTGATTAATTAAGCCTCACACGCTGGAATTTGTCATGGTTTCTTATAAAGGTCAGCAAGAACACATTGGCGGAAGCTTTACGCCCACTGATAGTCCTCGCATTTTTGTTGGCAAAGTTACGTATTACTTACTGCAGTATATGCAAACTGTTAATCATCCAAGCTCCTTATGCCCCTCTAGCTATCATGACTATTACGTGCTTCGAAAGTCGAAGTTCTGTCGTAACGCAAGAAAGTTTCAATAATTAGGAACTATAAGTTGTCCTCTTTGAGGCCAGTAAAAAAAAAATAATTTTTTCAGAGAGGAATATTTCCGTTAAAATTATTTTTAACTCAACATCCTAACCAGTCTAAGCCGTCGACATAGATTTTGAAACCAATTTCTGAAATATCCAATCGATTTCAAGATCATTTTTTTTCCATAACCTTAATATCACATCGACTGCTTTCACAATGCAGAATAACAGCAGTTAAAGAGGTTGCTCTCTATCCCAATAGCGGCAATGTTTCTACATCTGGTGGGATGAGATTTTGGTCCTGGCTGCAATGCAATGAATGAGACTCAATACCTGTGGGATTCCAATGGGATTTAAAATTATTAACCAGCAACAGCCGAAATAAATAGAATGAAACTATTTACGTCTCCAATCTAAAAGAGCAGAGTTTACTGTGTGCATACAATATCACACTACTTTGAAAATGTAATTAAACGACACTGACTTGAATATTTTTGCCTATTTCTGAGTGTCTAATCAAAAAAGCTGTAAACGGAGAAGAGAAACAGAAGCATGCATGGATAGAATCTACGAAGAAATGGCACGCATCACCACAAAATCTGCTTTGATTAATTGTACTTTTCCCTGCCTCCTTGTTTACAAATGATACATCATCAGTAGTTAATAATTTCAGAAATATTCAATAATGCTAACAACTCCCTCGAATGGAATTGCTTCAAATTTATAACTTAGAATCCGTACCCTTGAATATTATACCAAATTTCTCAGTGAAATTTTGAAGTAGTAAACCCTAAGATGAAAGCAACTGCTGTGATCATGCTTAATTAAATATTCACTGCAAACGAGTTATGCTTCCTCCTAGAAGGGAGTTAGTCTATGAGACATCTATGAAGCATATCAATTCTACATACCGGTACTACAGTCAGCCAACTCCTCACTGATAGTTCTTGTTCCTGGAAGAAATTCACCAGTTGTAACATTGACACAGAAGCAGTCGAGAGCATTACACTGTCGTGCTTTGAAGAGGTCGGGACGATCTGTACGACAGGCAGGTAGGTTGTCCGCAGAGAAAGTAACACGAGGTGGGGTTGTCGAAGATTGCGAGCTCCCTTGACCATCGACAGGCTGATTGTTTGGAAGGAATGGTGAAAAATCATTCAGAACTCTCAACGCAAGCAACCGACGCACTTTCGCACATCCAACTGGAGAAATTGAAAGGAATGCATAAAAATGTTCAATCATTTTATAGCAGAAGATGGGAGTTTTCAAAATTGGAGAATGCTGAGAGATAATCCTAAAAGATAACTTATCAAATAGTAATGGTCGCACACGTTCTTTCATCATTACTTGGAAATTAAGCCATTGTAAATATGCCCAAACTCCCTACTCTCACTCCAAACTCAGAATTCCAAATCAATATCTCTGCTTATCCAATACGCATAGTATATATATAGAAGTTTTATACGATAACCTGGAACGCGCGAAAGTTAAAGAAACTTCGGTGTTACACATCTCCACTTAACTTAGCCAATTTCATTCGTGAAAAAAGGTGGTAATTTAATTTGCATGCACATTAAGACCAAATCAGATAATTTCATTAAAAGGTATTGAGTTAATAAATTCTCGATGGCAGTATGTTACTTTATTTATCCTAATAATAAGAATCAGCATTAAGATATGCACTTTGTATTTGTGACGGTTTGTACTTCTTTTAAAATCTAACTAGACCTAAAATAACGACTTAGGTTTCTTCCCTCTTCCCAAACTTTCTTTACAGTACCATTCTAATTTATTAGTAGTTCGCCAATCCCAAATCACATGAAAACTTTGGCCTTTTCCTAATTATGCAAGGATATTTTATGAATTGATTTTAATAAGAATAAATTAAATGTCGAAAGAAAGCCTACCGTGAGATTTCCAGACTGCCTCCAATTAAGGAAGATTATGATTAATTAATAATTAATAAACAAGATTAACTATGTCCTTTATGATCAAATCCAACAAAACTACTAATGATTAGATCAAACAAAATTTGAAATTAAACCTATGACGAAACAAATTTAAGGTGCATTATTTTGAGGATAGAGTCAAATCTTCAGAATTTGGATGAGACAACTTGTGTATCCATTTGAACACTTGACTTAACCATCCAACTATCGGGCATTAGATAGAACATAATTGATGACGTAAACGGAAAATCAATAAAATATGAATGCATTGATACAGATGCCGAAGATCTAGATCGAACCTTGTTCTAAGACTTCAGTGATATAAAAGTCCATGATTACCAGTTTCACTAAACTGGGGCAAACTAATCTCAAGCTTAAGAAAAGTAAGTTATGTATCAAATGATCAGGTAAAGGCTAAGACTGTTCTAGCAAAGTACACTCACTTTCGGCCTAGCCAGTCAGCACGGAATAATCTTTAATTCGAGGGAATATTGACACAAGTAAGTGATAGGAAGAGGACTACTATTCATAACTGAAATGCCACTACAATAAAAATCATTTTATTTTTTGGTTGTACAGATAAAAAAGGAGATTATGATAGTATGAAAATTCATAAAAGATTTGTAGTTTTGCGAAGGAGTAATCTCAGCTTTTTACTGTTAAAGTCATACTAACTGCTCAGTCTAACGACATCAACCTGTTTTTTTTTGAATTTTGAAAGAAAGAAAATAATGCCTTGAGACGGAGAGATCGATTATCACATTTATGAAAATAGGGATCAATAAACACGAGACTTCATTGATATGAATAAGTTTATTAATCCATTTGACGACTCAGGATGTTTTTATTTTGCAATTTGAAGGGAACGTTTGGTAAATACTATCCGAATCTTAAAAGCATGCAAAATATTTCATCAAGATCCTGACTTTATTCTCTTAACAAACGTGTAATCATTCTCGCATTCACCACTAGCTGAATTTTTTTTTATCCGGTTTCAGATCCACTCCCAAGATGAACACAAAATGCAATCTTCTCATTTGCTATGAGATATACTTCCTTAATATTAGTACGTGATAGAACTTTAAGAAAAAGACAGATTTACCCATTCAAGATGCTGGTTTTCAAAATTTAGAGAAAATTGCCTTTTTTCCTTCAAGTCAACTATTTTGATATTTACCAATCATTGTTCATGCTAAAAAAATTGCTCCGATTATCTATGCTATAAATTTGAAATGTATTTATTATCTAAGCACCTAAGATGCACTTATTAATCGTTTTTCCATAAATTAACGCCTCCCAAGGGTCATAGTCTTGAAATATTTCTCCACCCAACCAACGACTTTGGATTGGACGTTTTCGTGCAGAAAGGAAGGTAGGTATTATATTTACCATTAGAGGACGTTGGTGGAATTGAAACTGTTCATTATTCTGCTATTTAAGTAGGAATATATACCGAAATTTGAAATCCGCAAGAAATATAATTTTTACCATATGTTGAGAATTTTCGAGTTGGCTTTTGTGCACCTTGGTTCAAAACTTCATTTTCATTGAACAACATGAAATGTAGATTCTAAATAGAAGAAGTTTTGTTGAGTCACCTCGAAGTTATGAAACCAACTCAAAAACAAATCCGTTTTCCAGCAGTCAGCACTCATGTTCTTATTTATAGTCCAACTTTAAGACCAATTTATATTTTAAATAGGAGCATTTAACCGATTTTCGTGATTACTTGAAATTCTTATCCTGATTCAAGCCAATCCATTTGGAGTAATTGGTAAATGATTAGAATGATTACCACTCAATATGACCAATGGTTTGTATATCTCCGTATGAGTTTTATTAAACTCTTTACAACAAAATGACAGAAGGAAAGGGGGAAGGTGGGAGGAGGGTTGGAGTGATTAATGGGTGGCAAGAATCATGGGACGAATCGATACTCGACAACGTCTACCAGAATTCCATTCCCATGTCTGAAAACAGGAATGTGGACTTTTACATACTATGCTAATCAAGTATACGTCCATTAATTCGTAATACGTAGTGCAAGTCAAGGACCACTAAACTTCGGTTGTAACCATTAGAATACGGTTAGCTGATAACTGGATGCAGTCAAAAACGACGATCTTGAAAATTATATTTTTTGCAAACCAATCGCAAATTTGAAATGCGAGAATGAAAGTACTGAAAAACAAAGTGGACAGAACAGGAAAAATCGAAGTAGGATACGGTTGTAGTAGAGCAAGAGAGGAATTTTTAGATCCGGTTCTCTATGGGAGATAAATAGTAATTCGTTTTGTAGAGATGGTCAAAAAAGCCAAAAAGTAGATACTAGATTCACCTATTTGTCACATATGAAGCCTATTTTATTCGGACATTGCAATTGAATTAATTTTTGTTACTTTGGAAAATTTCCCCTAATTGTTCTTCCTTATCAGCGTAAAGCCAATCACTGCAGAGAAATTAAAAATAAAACCCATCATTGAAAGAATTTTACTCTCTAGCATGCGGGTTCGTACAGGTCTGATAGCTCAATCGCAAACGAGTCGGCCTCAGTTGGAAATTTTCTTTGTGATTGCCCAAATTATACCCATTACAATTAAATATTTGAATCTATTTCATTTAAACCAGGAAATGAAAAAAATGTACAATGGCAAAGCTGCACCTATTTGACCGTCTGCTTTGCTTCAAACAGTAAGTGAGCTTCCATTTTATTAACAGATATTCATTTCCTGGCTGAGAGAGACCTTGGGATGTTTGTTTTGAGCCTAAGCCTAAGGCGATTCGATTACCACGCTTGGGTGAGAGCAAGGGTTACATTTCTGTGTCCCACAAAGGGAACAGGAGACACGAGTATATATTTCAAGAAAAGGGACACCATGAAACAGATTCAGCACTTATGTTCGAATCTTACAGCCAATGGCAAGGTTAAGAATATCACAAACGCTTAGTAAATGAAAATAGACAACAAAAAGTCATTTTCGTTCATACAATAAATTTGCTACTTATATGTGAAGAAGCATTAGATATTTTTCGTCAATGCCAGTTTATAGACCAGAAAAACATACGGCTTTTAGATATAACATTAGCTCTAATAGTTTTTAACGTTTGCACTTTTATACTTGCATTGTCTTCTCCCAATAGGTTAAATGTCCATGATATAAATCTTGGTCAATTATGTACCGCTTTCTAAGGGAGGAAATTGTCCAATAAACCAATAAATTAAGTGCAAACCAATCATAATAATTAAGTGAGGACTTTCATTGGTTGAGATTAAGAGGAATTGAGACCAAATATGGTCATTTCCACTTTTCTGGCCTCCTGATAAAAAAATTTCAAAATATAGTTCTTGTATCCATCCTCATATATAATTTGAAAATTCATTTGTTCAAAAATATTCAACCCCAATTTAATATTTATAGTATTTGACAATAGCAATAACAAAAATTACCAATAAGATGCAGACGGAACAAGTTTGATGGACTTCAACCAATAGAGGACCTTATCTTTAATTTCTATTTAATCAACTATTCTGCGGGAGGAAAATGTATACAAGTGTCATTAGTTCACTTTATTGCTCATATTATAATTAAATTTTTTTGGCATAACTGAAAGATTTCAATTCAAGTGTTTGATTCCTCCTCCTCAATCTCATTAACCACTTTTCGATCCCGTGAGCCGAGGAGTGTAGCCAGCTCACTCCTCGCGCTCTTCTTTCCCCTGCTTTCGCTCTGAGCAAAATGATTCGCCGAGAGATGTGAAAAGCCAAATTCCGCCTTCGTTCAATCAATTTCGTCTCCTCTTAGCTTGTTTCGTCTCATTGTTATTTTGGGCACATTGGACATTTTAGGAATGCAGTCGCGACCTGGAAAAATTTACCAATCTAACATTTTTTTATTCGAACGAAATTCCGATTGTACTACGATCCGAATGAGTAAAAAGTAAATAGCAGATAGTTAAAAAAAAATAAGTGTAACTAAATGTAAAGAACACGGTCTGCGAAATATATTTTTTTTATTCAGCCGCTAAAGCCATCGAGCACCTAAGGAATGCGAGATTTTTCACGTTAATAATCAGTGTCTTTTCCTACAAATATTTAGCTAGTACGAAGGTGAGAAACTGAAATGAATAAATAAACATCGCCAATCTGCACTATCGACATGAGTTGGATGGGAAGAAGCGTGGCCCTGTCAAACACCTCTCTTCCATCATACTATAATAAATATATGGCAATATCTACTGTATACTACTATATATATAATACATACATATGTATATACGAATTTGGTAAAAAAGAGAATAAAACTTAACGGAATTAGGTTAACTCGCATGCAATTCTCACCTTCGGAACGTGGTAGATCAATACAGAAAAGGTATAAAACCAAAAGGATATGTTTAAATGGTTGTCAAAAGTACAAGTTCGCAGATTTCACTTTGAGTGAACACAGCTTAAGAATCTCCGCTGATTTAAGATATTTAACTAACTCAGCTGAAATTTGTGAAATATCAGGAAAGGAATTGAAGCAATAATCTCGATCCTTCTATATTATAACAAAATGACCCATAAACTTTGAAAATCGTAGATAAGCATTCACTTCAATTCAAAAGACTAACAGCTGAAATTGGGAGTTTTAGAAAGTGAACTACCCATTTAGTAAATAGCTTACCATCTAAAATAAAACTCTTGATAATTTGAGGGTTGAATCTAAAATCTTTTAGGTCCTTACCCTTTTACCATTTGTCGGGTATTCTGTTTCAGATGTCAGTTGCTTCTCACAAACACATTACTATTTGTTATAACAGGGTGTAATTTATTCAAAGGAAATTTTTATATTCCAACTTGAATACATAAACAAATTATTGCTAACAGGGAAAAATGAAAGAGTTTAAGTGAAATTTAAGTGGAAATCAAGTCAAAGGAATACATGTGATAATTTGGCATTACTTTTTCCTAGTAAAAACAAATATTCGTGCTATTTTTGCAAAACTAAATAAAATATGAGAAATATTCAGGATTAATTCTGCCGAAAATAAAATTGCCTATCACTCATTTTAACTTAAAGAGAAATTATGAAGAGGCCATTTTGTGATACATTTATACAGACATATCGGAAATTCGATCAATTATTCAACAATTATGCAACACAACATTCCCGAATAGCCAATATGAAGCAACTTAGGAAAGCAAGAAATCCTCTATTTGAGTTAATTGCAGTGCCACTGTTATTAATTTGTGATTTGTTGTGTTTGTTTGTCAGGATGTTGTTTGGATGGTCTGCTTGTTCATCCCCTCTAGGCGAATTTATGACCACTTTCATACACTCTTACGCACGACTAATCTCTCGACCATTAAGCAATTCATTAGTTTTTCTCCATTGTTACCCAAACAATGGGTTTTGAGCCATTCTTCTCCTCCTCCTCCCTCCTCTCCAACAAATTGTCTTTCAACTTAATTATAACAAAAGTTCTTTCCACTTCTTCCTCTCCTCTGGTAAATATCTCACCTCCGAGTTTGTATGTATTAAATCTTGGGGCAGTAGAGATTAAACAGTTGGAAATAAAAATAAATGAACTAGCTAAACTGGAGAAGTGCACTTTGGGGAAAGTGATTTGTTAGCCCAAAGTTGGAAGAAGTTAGGTGCTTTCAATGCAGCAGTTTTCACACATAACTCCTTGGACTGATGCATAGATGACAGTTGGTACATTTTTTTAAAACAGCACCGATCGGGTTAATGTGTACACCGCGATACCTGTGCAACGCATCACTACTTTGGCATTTTATCTGCTAGTGGAATACAAGTTAATTAAGTAGGCGTATTATTCCCATAACTGAGTTACATCCGGCTAACATAGCACTTGGAAGTATTGAAATCGTAAAATACTATTTTTAACGTCATCCATAAATGATAATCGTCTGGTATATCAAAATTATTTAGCTACTGGATTTATATTAGACTTCAAATCTAGCTATCGAAAAGGAGATTTCATATATAAATTAAATGAAACTTAATGGCATACACCAGACTTAACTGCCATACTCAAATGGTTCGAACCACTTGCTATGAAGGAAAAAGGAAAAAAATTCTGGAACAATAACTTTAATAAAATACTTGTTTATTATTTTGAAGAAATTCAGAGAGAAAGTTTTGAATTCCCTAACACAAATGAACAAATATCAGGCAAAAACCTCTCTACAGAAGACTTTTGGCTAATAAACTATTAAATAAATTAAATTGCAGACCTTATAAAATATCTTTCTGTACTTGAAATATTTGTCAATGCATTAAGAACCCAAATCGCTATCACTATTCTAAGGAAAACAGTTAGAAGACTCCATCAATAAGAGGTATTATGAAACAATGGCATGCATGTATTTAAATAAGGGGAGGAACAAAATATAATTTCATTTCGATCAGAGGAATAAATGAAAACTGAATATGTTAATTAATCAAAATATCTACCAAAACACAAATAATAAAGTGGACAAAGACGGAAACTCTCACAAACTGTACAAAAAAACAATTAAGATAACATACTCTGTTCCAATTCGTTTAATTCACCATTTGGTCGGTTGATGCCAAAAGTAAATCCAATGAGTATGAAAATCTGATTGGAATAAAAAATAAAAAAGTATAAGAGGTCTAATATAACTCAATATACTTTGGCCAGGTTTGATTAATTTTAAAATCGAATCAAAAGATTCTATAGAATTAATTAGAAAGTAAATTAATTAAATAAGTTAACAATATTTCAACAGACATTAACTAATTAGGATGCCATAATTAAATATAATAATGTTCAAATTAGTAAGGCTGTATATCGTTATATTTGTAGAAATGTAAAGTGAAAAACGTAAAGTCATAATACAAATAAACGTATAATCAGTATAATTTTTATTAATCTGAAAGATAAAAGTCTTACTGAAAGAGAGAAAACTTGCAATCTCGATGAACTTTCTGCATAAATCATTGAAAACACCAAATTTAATTCGCGTTAAAAGTATGTTACATGAACTTTAACTATATATTGAGTTACTCAAACAACATGACATAAAATTATAAAATATTATCGAATTTTTCAGAAGCAGATCTTTTTTAATTACGGTTACATATAATTTGACTTTTACACAACTTATTAGTATGTTTTTTCTTTTGTGCTTTATAAATAATAGATTACCATTTTGTGGTTATATTAGCTTTCAGTGCTTATTTAAGTTTTTCACAAAATTTCAAATAATAATTTTATTATATGCATATATATGTCTGCATGTTATTATTTTAATTTCATTATTAGTTTTTCAATCTTATACAATACCTAGTGCATATGCTGATTAAAAGTTTATTTAATATGAACATTAACAATAATGAGCATAAAGAGTTCAGACACTTTATGAATTTTAAAATTAATGAAAGTTTCAAACTATTTAGTGCTTGATTTCGAAAATTTGCTATAATTAACCAATATTTCCATGTATGTGTTAAAAACGACTTGGTCATTGAAATTTTATATTTTAAATTTTAAACAAGGAATGCACTCATCGCTATATAATCCTTACAAAGTACACGTGCAGATAATAATAAAATTATTCTTTCACATTTTCAAACTTTGTATTTTCTGTCCTTTATAAAAATAGTGTGACTAAGTTTTGACCACTTTGAATCACGTTATAAGGAAAGCACCGCAAATGCTCCAACGCACAAGGTGAATAGTAAATCAAATATATCAGCAAAACTAACTGACATATCATGCTAATACCATTCAAGTCAATTGACGATTTCCTGAGGCAAATAAAGTCCAGATATGTTAAATACCTGAATGCCACATACTCTTTAGAAACTGAGATTATGTATAATTGCTGTTTTAACGCTAAACGTTGGCTACTAGTGTCGATGCCAGTTGTTTTCAATAAATGTAGCCCGTTTCTTCCGTATTATTGTTTTCAATGCTATGTTCTATGTCGTTCAAAAATCAGTCTTTATCCCTACTTCCGAAATTCCAATAGCCCATATTTACATTATTATGAACTCATGCAGTGAAAAAATTGCAACAGAAATTCTAGGTTCTATTAATTATGAACTTTATCTCAATTTGGCAAAAAATATTTGCGAAAATTCTTTTCGCTTGACTTCGCCTATATTACCCTTTAAAATTATTTGAAAAATATGCTTCTTTTATCCTTTATAGAAGACACATTTCCTGTTTTAATAAATTTTTAGACGTGAGGAAGGGAGCATGTTACTGGAATATCATAAAAGGAAGCACTGGGAACCCGTATCATATATTTTCTTTTAATCTGATATACCTAGGTAAGAAAAGTTTATGCATCAAATGAGAGCGTACAAATATTTCGCTTATTTAATCGTATTTCATATGCTTAAAAAATTTATGAACTGGTTGCTATAACAAAGTAATCACGAACACTCGTACTCAATGAAAAAACAGAATGGTCTCAAAGGCAGACTTTACCAAAAATTAAGTAATTTAGCAACCCTGTAAATTGAATGAATTTCAAGAAATATGAAGGTTTTGTATAAAATTGACAATGAATTTTTAACTTAATTTTTATACAAGACCTCCAGGCGAAATATTTTATACTTAAGTATGAGCTGTAGATCCACCTCAAATCTTTACGTAGGTCACCTGGAGTACCCGGAGAAACGGTCATAGCAATGATTATATTGAATCTCCGAAGCGTCAGAATTCTACGGCAGAGTATGCTCATCGGTATTCGGATGACATCTTACTGAATTTGTTTTCGGTTTAAAAGTTAATTCTTCTTACGAAGAACAGAGCATATTGCTATGACGCACTCGGATTTGTATCCTAACACGGTGTTGTCTGAAGTAGTTAAGAATTTCTTCTGCTATCTCCATTTCTTCTGAGGCGAGGAGTTTGCTTGTAGCCTTGTCAATAATTTGTTCATCCAGGCCATTGGGAGTAAGCGGATTGTCTAAATGGACGAATTTTGAATCATAACAATGGTTTGGTGATATTTCTGCCCACAACAGCTTTAACTAAACTTTGCTAGGCGAATATCTGATGGAAGCTGTTAATGATGGTGCTATATGTGGTAGATTTAACGGGCATAACCGCAGACCAATTCGAATACGAACAACCAGGATTGGTGAATAGTTTCATTGGATAAGCGCATCAAGACTTAAATCAATGTGAGGATAATGAACTCTGGTTTGAGGACACATAAGATCCCGATAATAAGAAAGTTCAAGCTTGCCTGCAATTTTTGCGATCCTAATTGACGCTTACATTTTGGAAATACTCAGTTTTAGCAAGATTGATTTCAATTTGTTGCCTGCCTTTGTCAACCACCAGTGTTGATAGTTTAGAATGATAGGATAACGTGTTTTAACTCGAATTTAATTGCACAGAGCACGAAAGTGCAAAAACTTGATTATGGTAAACGATTTATGAGTTATAGAGAATGTAAGACTAAGATGATCTTCTCGCTGCCACCTTAGATGGAATATTTGGTTTGTCTAGCAGTTATGCTTGTTACATTGACATGGTGGTCCTGGAGGCAAATTGTAGAGGAATGACTTCAGGCATAGAACATTCAGCAGAATGTTTGAAATTTGTTGCATTTACACTATTTCTGACTAATTGATGCTAGATCACTTTTTCATTGACTGCCTGGACCAAGTTTGTAGTACGAAGTCCCTAAATTAGAAAAACAATTGAATTAGTTAAGATAGTTAAATGAAAAGGTATTTCAGATCGAAATTTGACGCAAGTCTTTAAATCGAAGACACTTGTTTTCTGTATCGTCAGAGGTGATAAGTAGCATAGCTGATTAGCCACTCAAAATTACGATAGAATCCAGAAGGCAGCATTACCACGAAATTACCGTAATTGGACACATTTCGCAAAATAAATTAGGGCAATATTCCTGCAACTTAGAATATTTTAACAAAAATTCAAATATTATAAGTACTTAGGATAAACTGTCAATGATATTTTTCGGGATAAATATTATTCTTTGTTATTCAAAAGTTGTGCATTAATGGAAACACCTCAATGAAAATGTAGGTGCTTCGGAAATCTACCACACAGTGAATATTTAAACAGATCCCTTTCAATTAATAAGGCAGAATATAAGAGCTCACATAACTGGATCAATAATGTTATACTCTAAATGATCCGTGGCTATTCTTCAAGCCATATTTATAGTTTTGTGTCGGTGAGAACGACAAGTTGGAGATAAGAATATTTAATAAATGGTATTTATTTTATTTTAAGCACAATTGTTAAAAGAAACTGCCTCGGTAAATGCAGTTCTCAATGACAAAACTAATAGGGGGGGGGGGAGGGGGGAGGGGTAGGAGGGGAATAAGGTTGGATTGAAATGACCAGTACTTCCTTAAAGAAAATTCTTTTTCCAGCGTTTATTTGAGAAAAGATGCAAGATCTAGTAGCTGCTCGAACAATAATTTTGTTGCTCTTCTACTGACAAAAGTGATGGATTTTTTATTTATTTACGGCGATGAGTGGCGATTCGGAAAACTCTGGGTGGAAGAATATATGAATGACCACGAATTTGAGTGTTTTGTTAGTTTTAGCGCAAATTCCGCCTTACTTATGGTCGTCGATGTGATACAAAATCGTGTTTCAGTGAGCAAAGATGAATTCCATTAAGTATAATAGGGATGAAAATGGCAAAACCAATGCTTTCAGTGATTCTATTGGGCAGTAGACTCTGGATGCCTCTGATATGATTTCACTCAACGAATCGGGAACCGGCAATGAAATTCAAATTTCTGAACACGAAGGTATTAATTAGCTTGAATATGCTTAGTATACAGCTCCATTACAAAAAAATTAAATTAAGTATAACCTTATTGTGGGAATTTTCCTTTTAATTATTATAAAGTGGCATCTTCCTCTTGAACCTTGCTTTCTAATTTTTATTAACTGGTCATGCGTAGAAACGCGAGTCCATTTGTTCCCGCGCAATAAAATATTGAAAAAAAAGTACAATTTGAAATTCTAATCTAAATTTTTTCCTTTACTTATTAAATATTGCAGTAACTCACATTTATTTAGATAACATCTTTCGTCAATTATATGACAATGATAGTAGGTATAGAGGGAAATATAAATATGGTTCTGATCCGTTTTGCATGAGTATGAGAATATTTATTTTTACAAGGATTATAGCGTTGTTGCATTTTCATTAATATGTTCCAAACCATCACAATTCAACCAAGTTGGGCTTCTTTTGAATTAAATGAGATGAAGGTCATTTTTTTACTTTTCGTCCTATGATGATGAATAACATGTTTACTACTAATGCCTACATATCTGCATTTCCTCATTCCTTATTTGCCAAAGAAAGGAAATTCGTTCCTAAACGTATCAAGCTAAATATTTTAATGTGAGGCAATACAAAAAGATTATCAACAGATCTTAGTAATGGAGTAACAATAAAATAATCCTGTAAAGGACATAGCTAACATATTTCATGTTATGGAGAGTCAAGAGTTTATGACTCGTAAGTTGCTGCAGTAAAATGCTCAATTTTAATAGAGGATCAAAATAGCAAATACCCCCTCCCCCTCTCCTCCCGCCCCACCAGATGAGAACTTTTGACTCTGTACCGTTTTTCATTCGCTAGACTTTGTCACCGTACTTCTGTTCAGTGATCGCTTGATCTTTAACTTCGTTTGAATACTGAAAGCATTTTGATGTTCATTCATAGTTCAACTGTTTCGCAGTTTTGACACGATTTGAAAGGCCAATAAAATATACTGGTTAGTCTAGCCAGTTCGATTCATTTATTGCATCTTTCTAGCGTTAACATTTGGTGTACTTACCATGGTAATCTCTATGCTAAATTCACTAGAATTGTACTTCAAAAATGTCAACAGAGTGTGTGAAATGGACTGTTATTGCTCCAGTTGTGACGCCACTGCTGTAAAGCTTAGTCGTTAAAATACAATTAGAGATGTGCTTTCAATGCAGCGCCCATTGATTGCTGGTCGGCTGAGAGGCTTGGCACTCACACCGCACTTGTCTCCTACGCAATGAGCAGTACGGCGCGCCTTCAAGTGCTAATGAGATTTCTTTGTTCGAACTTGGATGCGTTGTGCAATGCATGCATCTTAATTTAACAGGCATTACATTTTTAAAATTTCAAAGTGTAAATTTAACTGAAGGTTTCGGTATTTCTCATTAGCTTTGAATGATATTCAAAGATTTTGAATTTATTAAATGTAGACACTTGATAAGAAAACTATAATTAGCGGCAAAATCAGAGTTTTCCAATTAAAATAATTCAATAGGAATACAAAAACAAATCTTTAAAAGAGAAAAGAACCTGATAAACCAAACTTGTGGTTAACCACTTGGAGTAATGAGTACTAAATTCAGTTCTTACACTAAACTATTAGTGTTTTCGAAAGTTTTATTAGAGTTGCCCAATTCAAACTGGAGATACTCCTCCACTAATTGAAAGTGTAAAAAGTCTTCTAATATTATACACCGCCAATGTGTGCTATCATTAACCTATCCCAAATGCAAAACATTTTACGGCTTAAGGACAAATGTTTTTTCAACTGTGTGCGATCTTCCAAACCACACACTAAGAGGGAAATCTATAAAAGTTGATCAAATGGAATGAGAAGCGATCATAAACTCATCGAGATCCCGAATTTACTTATAAGAATTATACTAACACAATGACTAGCTGAGATCTCGCCTTCCGTCAGCATATGAGAGGAGCAAACATCAGCGTTTTCATTGAGTTGCTTAGACATTTAATCAATGAATTATCAACCAACTGACTCTCGTATGGAGCTAGGAATTTTTAAGTGGTGTTTATGTCAGATTTATTCATTGTTAAGTAATTGCAAAGTAAACAGACTCAGTTGATTATGTGCTATATACAGAAATGAACATAATACAAAAAGAAAAACTCTTTTTAATACATTTTGAACAGATTGTAAAAGCCATAAACCACAAAACTTTTCACATACGGTTAATGGAAATAAGACAAATTTGAGCTCTACGACTAATTAACGTTATTCACACTTTCTTGGTTAGATAGTAAAAACACCTTTCTCTGAATCGTATAGAAAAGCTTTTGCCCCACCATATAGTTGACGTGAATGCTACCGAGCTAATTTATTCCATTAGAATGTCTTTGCTTAAACTCTGAAATATTATAACTAAATTCTATATTATTATACGTTAAATGCAATTTAAAAAAAGGCTTGAAATAGGCTAATACCAGTGCTCACAATGTATTATGTTCCCTCAAAATTAAATTTATGAAATGTAATCAAGGAGAAATGACGAATCTGGATATTTTTTCACCACTTTGGCAATGTGAGGAGGTCTAGCATTATCATACTGTAAGACGACCATATCGTGTCTCTTGTTGTACTGTGGCCGTTTTTCTTTCTTCCTGAGCACGGCTCAGGTGGATCAATTGTGTTCCATAACGCACACCTATGTGGTTTCAGAAGCTCATAATAAATTGCGCCAAGCTGGTTCCCACACCAAATGCAAAGCATGACTTTTAGGCCACGGATATTCGGCCGAGGTGTTGACGTAGCAGTGTGACCACCTGGCAGTCCCAATGATTTTCTGCGCCATTTGAGGTTATTGCAATGTACCCATTTTTCGTCCCCAGTAACAATATGATGGTGAAATCCCTTTCGCGTTTGCCTTTCCACCGGCTATTCACAAGCAAACAAACGTCCCTCGACAGAAATCTCTTGGTTTCAACTCAAGGGGTACCCAATATCCCTCTTTCTCAATCATTCACTACTGATTCAGGCATTTTGAAACTGCCCGCTGACTGATACTCACCCAATGATTCTGATAATTCTTCTTGAGTTTGACATCACGAGTCTTCACTAAGAATCGCTCGCCTCCAATTCTGCATCTTCAACAACTTTTTCCCCTCCACCACTATGCCGGTCTTCGAGAGCAAAAATCACCGCTCACCACTTTAAACGTTGTAACCATTCCCGCCAACACGTTCTGTCAATAATAGCTGTTTTACCATAAGTATCTGAGATAATCCTGTGAGCCAGTCCGCAGATTTTTTCACATTGAAATGAAACAGCAATACCTTCCGCAAATCACGAGAACTCGGTTTCAATTTTGACATATTTCATTAAAAATGTTTTTATTATGAAAACACAAACTGAGTTATATCAAAGTGGGGTTATTTTTACAAATGTAAAAACAGAGTGTTTCACATCTGTGATTAATATATTTCAACTACTACCGACTACTACCGCCATCTTTTGGAAAACGGCGAAAGTAAAGCGGTATAGTGAATAACCATCACTTTATGCGCATTATAAATTTTATTTAAAAACATTCGTCCAAAATAATAAGTAAAGGGAAATCCCAAAGAGCTTTAGCCTGACAAAATTTGTTCAGCCAAGGCAAAAATTATCAAAACTTATGGATTACGATCTGCTTGTTTGAATCTCAAATACTTAAAATCAAATCATTGGTTTCAATTCTCTCTTCTGCAAACCATTCGTTTTCGAATCATACTTGCACAATGCATTTGCTTTTATGCCTTCTAATATCCTCTACTATATCCCATTATTCCCTCATAAATCTCGAGGGGGAGGGGGTTGTGTCGCAAGCGGGGACATTAAGCAAGAATGTTTTGAATGAAAGGATAACGCAGAAAAGAGAGTGTCACCAGAGAGGTAAAATCAACTCATAGGCGATGAAACCAGTAACCCGCTTAAAAGAATATGGAGTGAAATGAAATCTTTGTTAGAATCTCAACGAATAAGTATCGAGAGTGAAAAAAGGAAAATAAAAGCAACCAGCATTCTTAACTCGTTGTCATACAAGTTTAGGATTTTAAATCGGGGTCTGTAGCGTATTAGTTACCTTAATAAGCCTTAACTATTCTCAGAAACCTCTATTTCAAATTCTTCTAGTTGGTAAGTCTCCGGGAATTATCTAGGCTACCGCAAAGCTATAGAAGAAACAGGCATATACCGTGGAACACGCTTATTTAGTATGGCGTGCTGGCGTGCAAGTGTGATGTGTATATGACGTGGAACTTAGTCATTATATACACTGTGGTATGGTGACCTCATATGACTTGAGTCATTGATTGGTCAGGTAATCGTGTACTGGAATTGACCATTGATTGATCGTATTGGCATTAGTCATTGATTGATCGAGAGGCTTCTGCATTTATCATGCTAAAGTTGTGTTTCCACAGGTCACAAGTGGTTAGTATCAAAAAAAATAAAATTGAATGTAGTATTTCGTTTTGGAATCAGAACTGAAATTCCGTTGACTAAAGAATAGAAAGGACGGGTTCTACAAACGTGGACAGTGAGCAATGCTAAAAAGTCAAAAGCGGCGTTCCAGAACTTCCGGATAACTTCACACCTCGGACTAATTTTAGGGCCATTGATGGAATAGTAGAAAGTTTAAAAATAATTTTACATAGCGTGGGTATAAACCCACCATGCGGATTCGCATAAACGTAGTCATTTCCTATCACAGAAACTCTGGTCATATGAAAATCTAATAATGGGTAATCAGATCAACAAAATTGTTAGCAAAATAGCACCGATTTCAAGCCAAGTTTTGTTAAATATTTTCTAATGGGTTTGGCGTAACGTTCACAACTGCCCGTAATGAAACGTTTCTTTCAAAGAGATATCGAGTAAAATTTTAATATCGAATAAAATTTAATTATTTTGGAGTATTAAAATAAAAAATTGGATGTTGTTTTTAAAAAGAAGTGCCCGAAGTAACCTGATTTATAAACTCAAAACCCGTGAACACGGAAATGACAAGATTATTTTATTATCCTAAATATAAATCACTAATTTTTGAAATTATTGAATTATGAAACGAATTATGAAATTACCTAAGTGCTTTTATTCCGTTAAAAGTTAATCAATTTCATTCTTGAATATCAAACTGTTAGGCCAAATTAACTTGGCGACACACACAAAGTATTTATTAGTTTTTATTTAAAATAATAGCAAAATATTATTATTTTATATTGAAAATATCAATTATTCAATTACTATTAAAAGAGAGCCTCTTTAGTGTGCATATACGACAAAATCATATATTGTTCATAAATAATTAAGCTTATTTAGTAACTACGTAAAGGAAATATTTAAAAATATATTCAATTATGAGAGTGTATCTTGTGAAGTAAAATATATATTTTTTTGAAATAATTAAATATTGTTCCTGAGCATTGGAAATAGTATTTTATGCATTCTTTTCGTCTTCATTGCAAATGACTCTAACCCATTAAATTGCTTGTGGTATTTACTATGTAATAAGTTTTCGTGGACACAACGCGACACCGTGTTGCTTTCATCCTTCCCTTGCTGGAATTGGAAATTCGCATATAGGGGGAAATAGCCGGGCAAAGGAATATATGAAAAAGATGAAATGTACAAATACTTGGTTTGCAATACTTAAATTAGGAGACCAATGCACGCTTCCCTACTTCTAAAACATATGCTATCTTAATAGAATTTGAATGTTAGAATCCACTCCTTCCAGCATTTTTGCTTACAAATCCTGTTGACTGAATTATATGGCTTCAAATATTTAAAAAAATATGGTATTCAAATTCTGTATCTTCTAAAATTGACCAAAAATGCAGACGTACTTTAAAACTATTAACTGCATATTTTTGCAATTATGCCACCTAATTCACAAGCTTCAAATCAAACGATTAACAGTAAAGCAAATGGCATTGGTAATTAAGAACTGGGTTAAATTTCTAAATTTCCCAGTAGCTCTTACCTTAATTTAGAAGAGCTCATTCATACTCTTAAAGGTTTGAGGTACAGATTTTATTGAGCTTTATTATCACTTAAAAGTACTTCTGTAAGTGACCCTAGGGTTATCGACCCAAGTAGAGGATTAAAATATGAACTAAAGGAAATTATAATTTTACACTTTAGTAACTAACTTCAGTTTTAATAAGAAAACATGAAATTGTAAAACCAAAATAACCATGAACGTAAATTGGAAAGCACACCCTTCAGTACTTAAATAACGTTGTCAGCTATTTCTGTCTGTTCTAAGATATAGGAAGGAAAGAACAGGACAATAAATTAAATTAAACTGCAAGCTTCTCCTCAGCATTTTTCACATATCTAAATTTCATAGATGTGATGTCAAGGCATCAAAGATTGTACAAGGAGTTCTTGGTTAAAAATAAGTAAATAAGCATGACACCAAGTTCCTCTAAACCATAATTCTTCTTGAAGGCCTCCCTTAATACCTAATTAAAATATTTTTCTGATTCCCCTATTAAGATGATCTCATATCTTTAAGCCAAAGCCAGTTTTCTGAATCACATTATGCTTGCGCGGTTTCTCAGAAATCGACGAGAATTTTTCAGCACAGGTTATCTTTTGGATACACACGTGGACGTTTCCACAACTTCAATACTCATCACAGCTTTCCAATTTGTGAGCATTTAAGCGCAAATGGTTTGCCCTATTGCAATCTCTTGAAATAGTTCTTTTGCATAATTAAAATATTTGAAATTACTTGCCGGTCAATGGTGCAGTTGATTTTTTATCCATAATATTCTTTACTAATCAACGGTAAACGTGATATTTTTGAGGAACGATTGCAGCTTAAATGTCTTCAAAATAACTCTTTCTAATAAAACTGTGTTTAAATTAATTAAAATATAATCAGGTTTTTTCGTTATTTAATTTTACTCGACTTTAAGCTAAGTTCAAAATAGTTTAGATTATAATTATTCATGTCTTTTAATTCAAAGTATCTAATAATAGATCAGATCATTCACACAAAATTAGCCAATCGAATTAAAAAGAGCAATATTAACTATCGGATTTTTTCACTTTATACTGTCAACTATTTTAAAAGGACTTGAAATATATTTAAAACGATACGGAATTTGAATATGACGATCGGCCAATATGTCTTTGAAAACATGCATGAAGTATTGGAAATGGAACTGTTTACGAATACTTCAAGAAGACTAACAAATGCACTTTCGCTTAACATCGCTCCTGTTATTTTTTCAAAATAATCTACCACTCTTCTTATTGACATCAAAAGTAATGACTCTAGGCGCTTGCATTATATTAAAGCAGTTAAGTAAGCCTTCACTAGGACATAATTAGAACGGATTCGCCAGTTCATCGACAAAATTCAATTTTTATTTCAAACTGTCGTTATCTCAAAATTTTCACCTGATTTTCAATTCCTAGCTTAGTGAAAAATCTTCATTTTAGTCTAACCAGGTTGGTAAACGCTAAAGCCAAAGATAAATCAATTAATGAACAAACCTTACCACCTTCAAATGAGACTGAATTTATACAGCCCTGCCAAAGAGGAAAGGGCAATTCAATAACTCACACAATGACAAATTATTCCAAATTCAGGGAAGTTTTTTTATTTAAATAGAATTTATAGACCTGGACATATGTTTCGGAACAAAAATATCACCAGTCAAGTTGTCACCATCTAGTTTAACAAAATGTGGAGGTTATACGTCTTTTCATAGGAATCATCGTTGTTATTGTTATGTCAATTGATTAGTTACAGTGATTTACACAATTCATCGTCAACTCGTTTATCAACCAATCACTTTTGATAACAATGGTTTCATTTCATTTTCAATATTTATTATAAAATCATAATAAATGTGGATAAAGTGTTTTGCCTATTTCTAAAATGAAGTATATTTTTGTCATATTTGAAAAAAAATATATATAAATTTGGAAATATTTAGGTGGGTGAAATTATAGCTCTGAGAGAAGAGTTAAAAATCTAACAATATTTTAGAAAATAAATCTTTATAAGTTATTTTAAATTAACTTTAAACTACTTCCAATCCAAAGTCGTAGCACATGTTTTTAAAGTCAACTGTGCGTTCTACAGATTATCGGACATGGATAAGAACAGGTGAGAAATGAAAGCTCTCATTAATTAATTGCATAACTGCTAGGTATAGTGTTTAAATACGCAATGGAACCATTTATCATAATTACTATGTGATTAGCACCTCCCAATAGGCACAAAGAAACCAGGAAGGTAATTTTTGTAGGCCGTTTTCTTAAAACCAGGAAATTTCCATTGATATTAAGTAGCGATTACGAAATTAATGTAATTAACAGTTTGAGAACGAGAAGCATTTTTCCATTTTCTCTTTAGCCGCTAAATTTAACCTTTGAAGCGAAGTGCAAATATCTGTATAAATATAACAGAGAGCCAGATTTTAATTGGCTTGTATAATGTGTAATAGTCTGGAAATGTGTAGTAAATTATTATAACCACATATAGTTACAATTTTACTCGTGCAATTCAAAATTATTGCATCGCCGATTGCTTAAATAGTAAAGTAATTGATAGCAAAGGAGAAATATTAAAATTTCAGGCATGAAATAGTTAAATTGCTTTCATTTTTACGATTTGGTCCTTTTTTTCTCAGTTTCAATTTTTGGTTGAAAAACCGGGTAATATTTTTTGAGTGATTAGAACGATATTTTAAAATAACTTAATTTCGATATCTTTAGTGGATACGCCGATTTTCATTTAGTTTATATATTATAATTAGGAGAAACAATATCCCAATAAAATGATTTCATTTGTAGACTATCATTTATTTATGGTTTCATTTTTGTTGGGAATTCTATTCCATCAATTTAAGAATTCATGATTATTCCTTATTACCTAATCAATATTGTTGGATCTCATTCTGATAATTATTGACCTCACAAATTATCAGCACAAAGAAGTGTTAATTGCAAGTCTTTTCTCACGAGTGTGAATTACTTGACTCCTTGCAAGCCATCTAAGAAAATATTTTTGTGAATTTTCACATAAATGTTGCTTCCTAATATTCAAAGCAAAGCAATGTCTTGGTCAAAATCAAATCTGAAAAAAAGTACCCAAAACATAATAGTAACTGGAATCTGACCAATGTTGCTGCTACACCAGAATATACGTTAAAGGTTTCAAGTTTCACTCCATAAAAGCCGTCCAAATATCAATAAAATCGCGCATAATGTCCTAATATGCCTTATACAGCAAGATTTCTGACCGACATTAGCCGATCTTAGCCGACCTATATTCCCATTCACTTCCATAACAAAAACTGTAGAATATATTGCTTTTCTAATGTAATTTAACAAATAATAGCTGTTATTTTTTAGTTTGTTTCATTTAAAAATGTAAATGAAAGTTAACTAGTAGCATTTTTCAGTCGTCTTACACCTAGTTATTACTCGCCTCCGAAAATTAATGGCAACAAACACCCGGAAATTAGTTGCAGCTACTATTAAGTGATGATTAAGGTGATGAAACCTCTACCTGAGTATTGGCAAAGTTATGTTAAGTTAGAGAAATTTATGATATTAGTTTAATTATATTACGAGGTAAGCAGAAGCTTAATTTGCACTATCGAATTGCAAACGTCAGGGCAAACACAAATACATATACATATTTATAAACGCTTCGAATTAAACAATCGACCGGGTAAACTTATCAGGATTGTAGTGCATTGGATATAGATGCATCTATGAATAGCTGAGAGCCAAACTGCAACTGGCAAATTTGTGTCATAAAGCTGCGGCTTTAACTCTTTTTTTTCAAGAAACTCAAACCGATAACACAATGCCTCTGGCTTTTTAGTGGTTTTTGTGCTTCCGATGAATTTATCTCATTTCCTCATTTTGATGCCCTATTGGACCTAACTTAATTCTTTTATTCAGGTGCTTTCCCATATTTAAGGCGTTTAAAAGTTTGCTGTTCTGCGTAGGCAATAATAGAGCTAATAAATTATAAATGGATTTGTCCAGGGCATTAATCAAACTAATTATAATGACGCAAATATAAAGTAAGAGATTATCATTGGCTGCTATATTTATTCAAATGCACTAGAAATAAATAGAACCGGATGGTAAATTTTGTAATGCATTTTCAAACATTCTAGAGGAACACTGCACATTGGACCCGATTATCTAGTGCCTGCATGATGTTCCAAGCTTGAAATCTACCAGAGCTTTTTATTTCGTTCAAAACTGCTTAAACTGAGAGGAAAGCTAAAGAGATGCTCTAAAGGCATTTAATTAGTTAGGAGTACTTTTGATTAAATTAATTTTAAACGATTGCCTGTTCCAATTATCTGAAATATATTTGGTAAAGTACTCTTTGTTACTAAGTATTAGTTGACAAAACACATACTGTAAGAGAAATAAATGTCTAAATCGCATGTTTTCGTAGAAGATGCTTATTCAGGACACATTTTGTTATGAAGAAATATGTATTCCCATATTCTTTGACGAGAATGGATATTTCGAGAGCATTTTTTTGTTTTCACTAATATTTTATTGCATAAATATTTCTAAATTGAAAAAAATTCTGTTATTTGTTTATAGAACCTCATTACTCCTTTAATCAAACCCAAAAGCATAGACAGAGTGAGTGACATTGGATAATTAAGATATGGAATTAGAATATCTGTAAATGCTCAAGGGTAGTTCAAATACTACTTTAACTCGGTCAGTTTCACAATTTGTATCAATAAATATCCACATGCTCGCACTTATTGCTTAGAGGATAAAAACCTTACATTGCTTCAATCTAAAAATACATATCATCAAAAAATCGTTCATGTGTTGGAACTTACAAAATTCAATTTGGATGAAGTTGAAATGTTAATTTTTAATTGATCACGCTCCGTCACCCAAATAATGAACGTACTTTCGCGGTTACAGCCTGACGTTTTAGCATAAAACAAAAAGAAATAAAAAAATATTTATATCTCATTGCATATTTCAAGTTAAAAAGTGGGCATTATGAATTTCACCATACAATATTTTAGAACGCCGAAGTAATTGAATAATTCCAGATATCAATTTCATCATAACATGGCATTCATTCATCCACATGACGATATGTGGGGTTTGAGGTATACCCAAGCGTTGTTAAATGTACTTCAGTAAAAAAAACGGATTTTAGATTCGATCTTTGAATAAACAAACAGAGCTGTTCAAAATGCATTGATATAGAGGTTGAAAATTAAAGTAAATTTCAAATGAATGTCGCATAATGAAATATGATGAAATAAGTCATTGATCACACTTTTTTGATTTTCAAAGCTTTTAGCCATACTTGGTTTGATAAAATAGTTCCAGTTAAATCTCGCAATCAATGAAAATTTATACCATTAAAAAGTGCTATCAACATATTTCACCACAAAATTAGTATTTTAAAACAGGAAGCTTTCAATGGTAAAAACAGCAGCTAATCAAGAATTTGGGGGGGGGGGGGATTTTGATAATGGAATGTAGAAAAGTCATTTTTATTTCTGACTCTCTTTCCATGATAGTACTGGGAAATTGCAACAAATATTGCTTTTTGTAAGCAAACGCATGAATTTCCTGATATCTTCTTTGACTTGCATTACTAAACGCATTTCATTAGAAAACAAATATGTCTGTTTATCCGCAGCACCGTCAAGTAAATTCCTTTATTCTGAAAGGGAAGTAGATTGTTGGCATGATTTTTTAGAGATCAGCTAAGATTGTTAAGGGTCTGCTATAACAGAAATAACTGGCGTTTTGAATTAAAGGAGTCCTTTTTTTATTCTAACAGCAGTTAGTGCAACTAGAACATTTGACGAATTTTGAGTGCATTCGAATGTAATTGGCCGCAATTAAAATTGTAGAAATTATTAAAATTTATATCACATGTGGAAATGTTGAACACAATTAATCGGCAATACTAATTTAAATATGCAAAGGAAAATAG
This sequence comes from Hymenolepis microstoma, assembly GCA_000469805.3. Lineage (NCBI taxonomy): Eukaryota > Metazoa > Platyhelminthes > Cestoda > Cyclophyllidea > Hymenolepididae > Hymenolepis > Hymenolepis microstoma. Next base: position 14,497,685 of record LR215995.1, on the reverse strand, counting down.
GCATGTAATGACGATCAAATTAAAAATTGCCAAAATTTTTTGAACTTTGATAAGGCAAAACAGTCATGACAAATTATTATTATTAATTTAAATTATATATATGTAATTTTAACAGTTTCTATGATCAAAAAAATAGTCAAAAGGTTAATAGAAAAGCAGAGTTTTTAAAAATTAGGTGCATAAATAGCGTTTATCTTTGATTCATAGTTATTTTCCCAAAATTGTACGTTCGAAGAATTTTGTTATTAGTTCTTTTAATTTTACTAATAAAAATATTAGAAATATTATTCCCTTTATTAGTTTTGCATAAATAGCCTTTATTTATTTATTTGCATATAAATATTTAATAGTGTTGTCATCGTACTTCAACCAACGTCAATTTAATATATGTGAGCTTACGTACTGATGTATTAACACGAACCTCGACACTATCGTTTTCTATGTAAAAAAATTGCATATTGCTCCAAATTTCGAGTATTTAAAGAGAAAAATTATTAATTGTCTTAAACAAAGGGGTTATTGAATAAATAAATTCTAAATGAAGCAAATTTAGGTGGAGCTATTAAGCCAAAATCCCCTTTCAAAACTAATGATCCTCCCGAGCGAGAAAGACCACAAATTAAAAGGGGTCACGTGTATCCTGTACAATCGAAAATTTGCTAGATTTCGTGGCGTACTCTCTTACGGAATTAGTTCGCTATCTTCCGTTTTAACCGTTGTTTATAAAAAATGGAGAACTTCATTTCTCAGAGGCCAAGTCTAACAATAATTAAATTAAATTTAAATAAATATGTGCAAAGCGTACAAAACTGCTCAGGGGCATATTTATAAGCAATCCCAATTTTAGCTTTTCTAACCAATGGTCCATAACTACTGCATAAAGTTGGTTTAACTTACATATTTTTTTTAAATATTTGAAAAGCAATATTATACCACAATCAGTGCCAATTGTAAAACCCTATCTGTTTAAGTACATTTACCCCAAATTTGCCTTAAAAAATTATGCTTATTACGAAAATATTATTTTGAAGCGAAGCAAACAAAGGTACACTTTGTGATTACAATATGTGGACTTCAACAATAGGTGCTTGTTAATTAGAGCAGTGAATTTGCTCCAAGTCCAAACTACTTTCTTCTTCATGGATTCAATGTTTGTGATCCAGACACTTTGAACAGAAATGTCTACTTAATGTCAAGAAAGATATTTAAAATGGCAAAGTTGTTTGTTAGGTAAATAGTATCAGTTACTATGAAGAATCTGAAAGTGATTTTATTCGTTAAAAACAAATTTCTCATAAAAGAGATCAATATTCCGGTAAATAGAGATGAAATGGTTGCTACTAATGTCGATTATTTTGTGTTCCTTAAATATGACAAAAGTCTGTGGAGGTGTCCACTCAAAAATAGAACAAGTGGACAGTTCATTATTGATTAAATTCATATTACTTTGTGAGAAAAGTGGACAAATATCGTTCAGTCCATGTTTACGAATGAAGGAGAGAAATTCTGAAATCGCTGATTAATAATTCATTTTGAAGCTATCACTATTAGCAGGAAGTAATATAAGTTGAATTATACGACTGAAGCAGCAATAAATTAGGCAGGGGATTAACATTTCAATTAATGAGAAACAATAAAAATAAAAAGAGCATTTGGTAGCCATTTCCTTTTAATTCTTTTAAAAGGCGCCTCAAGAACATGAGGACAAGGACGGAGCTGTGATAAGTAATTCAATTAACTAAAGCATTTGAAGCATATGCAATGATCTAGAAATAGGCCATATGAGTTCTATTTAAAGCCGATGATATGAAACTCAGAATTTAAACTCGGAGGCTATGGCAAGTGAAAAGTTGGGTAGAGAAGAGTAAAATTAAACATTGAAACGAACTTGTTAGAAACTGCAAAATAAATTAAACACACCTTGGACAAAATCCGAAATTTTTTCTCAAAATTTAGAAATATAAATCTGTGGAAACAATGAATTCTTTACCTATAGAAGTTTACTAAATTAAATCAGTTTAGTCGGTTAAGAGCTCGAAACCCATCAAATTATATCGATTGATCAATGATCCTTATTGAAAAGAGTAAATTTCCGAGAAAGTTTACATTTCTCAAAGATAAATTTCAGAAAAGCTTCCTTTCAACTATGGTTTTTATACTTGATATTGATGTTGACAAATAATTTCAGGCTTATTTTTTAGAGATGGTATGCATTAATGCATCTGAATGATGATTTAACAATAAAATTCTTCTCTGTTTGTAAACGCTTTCTCGGATCTATCGACCAAAACACTATTAATGTGCTCATCCTAATTATTCTCAGAAGCAGTGGTCTAATCGCAAATTGTGTATTTCCTGCATACACGTATGCATAAAGTTTGACGTGAATTATTCCGAGGGATGCAAAAGCAACGCCGTTGCCACAAAAATGTTCCACGCATTCGCATTAGTTGGGTAAAAAGTTCACCTTAGGCATTATTAATGAAGATCTCATTAAGGGAAGTAATTTTGGGGTTAATTAAATGAAAGTAATAAACTAGAATCAGGTGAAAATCTGCCTATCGCCTTCAGGGTACTTCCCACTTCCCCACTAACTTTATTAGGGCAATTTACCCTTGTACAATTAAACCTAATCAAGGAAAATCCTTACCTTATTGGCATTATTACTGAAAGACATCTTATGTTGTGGGGATTTGGAAATATTCAATAAAATAACGATTTCGCCTGATTGTCATGAAGTTAATTTTCTGGCATGGAATTGTCAATTAAAGACACCATTTGCTCTATCTGAAGGAGTATTATAGAATGATGGGGTATGGCTTTAGATATTTATTTGATAGATGTTTGAGACACACTTGAGGAGAAAAAAATATAAAAGCCTATTCCATTTACCTGAACAATTTTTTTCCCAAAATGACGAAATAGTATATTTATTTTATCTCCATTAAAAGGATTTGTTAGTATTGCTGCGTATCACTCCTCTGTCAAAGGATCCCCTTATATCCCTTTTATAATTTTGGCACTGTGTTAATTATATTTTCCCATGCTTCATTATTTTGAGCGTTTAATAGCATGTTATAAGTAGTTGAACAGTAGAAATCAAATTTCTTATATGATGCTTCTAATGATTGCTTTTTTATACTTCCATAAGCCACGACAATCGAAGTAGATATTAAAGAAAGCCAAATCCACGCCTCAGTGGGTATTGCATAGATGCAAATACTTTGGTTTGAGAGAGCGGATAGATGGCCAATATACATTTGCTCAAAGCGTCATTTTTATTGATTAAGAGAATAATATCTTTGGTAGTACACATTTAGTTCAATTTTGATAAAATGATAATCGAAAGTATTAGAGGGTATAATGAGAAATGGAGTTGAAATGCCAGATATGAATCAAATTTGGAATGGAAAAGACACGTCTTTAAATGATTAGATATATTCAAAAGAGCTATTTAAAGTGGCATAATGAGTACCCATTAAGTACATGCATTATATTATTGTAATAATTAAAAGTAATGCAGAAAATGTCATACTACAGAAAGTAGTAGAAATTCTACCAACCGACAAAATATGGAAGCAATTGGGAAAATGCTGAAAGTAGCATAAAAACCATTAGAGTTCTACCTCCTCGTATTTTTTGGATATGAATTGCACTATATTTGCTGAAATGTCTGTTGACGTCCAAAAATTTAAACAAATGCTCGCTTGCAATATGGAGTGGTTATCAACCGTTTAATTAATCAAGAAGCGGCGATCGTGACATCTTAATTCATTCGTTGGTTCTGGGGTTGTGATCCCATAATGACCTTAAATGATATTCTGTGCTTTGCATTTTTAGAATTACAGTGATGATATTTCGATGTATTCAGTTGTAGCGAAGATTAATAAAGTTTTGTTATTCCCATGGGTAACTTTAAAAAATTAATAAAAGAATGATTATTCATTTTATTCTTGAGAGTGAGGGGGGAATTATTCGAAGAATTCCAAAATAAGCAATAAAAATCTTCTACCTCAATATTTCAGTTTCATCTAACTCACTCATGAAGAAATATTGATCACATATCCTGAGCAAGATCTCTTATTGGCTCAAATGTTGAACATTTTAATCAAACAACCTAAGATTTATGTGCTATTAGAAGTGTAAAAAGTGTATGTTTATATAAATAGACAGCAAAGACAGAAGTCGTGAGATCACTGCCAATTAAAGCACATCTAGTGGTGTAAGTGACCAACTGCCTTAATCGATTCTCTTCTATAAGAGAGGTGATAGAATACGAGGATACGAGGATAGGCAATTCTATTGCTAGAAAAAATAATACATTTCAAATATCACGTAATGTGGAAAAGCACAATATACGCTGAAAACCGGTCTAATTAGCAAAGAAATGCGAACCTCAAAACTTGTGTCAATATTACAGTTGTTTGACATTGTTTTAGAAGTTTTTATTCTTGAATTATAAGAGTATTTTATAATATTTAAAATGGTGTGATTTTAATGCTTAAAACTAAAATTATAAAATATTTTTTTTCAAAACATACGAAAAATATAAATAAATATTGAAGAAAATCAGATAAATTAATGGAATCGTATTGAACTGGTACGGTTGAATCAATTGAAATATTTTTTCAAAAGTTTTACAAAGAAACTGCATTAAAATATTTGCAATTTAAAAATATCACTTTCTTATTTCAAGAAAATATTTGGCATTACAAAATATTCTTATTTTTTTAGCCATAATTCATTTTTCTACCACTTCGCAGCAATCTTACTGAAAAAAATTGTTATGATTTTTTATTGTAAGGTAAAATTTGGAATTTTTTCCAAAACATATTGAGAATTAATCTAGTTGAGTTAAATTGTCCCAAAGATTTGGAATTCTAATTGAACTTTTATACTTCAGGCCAATCGAAGACAACTTCCCGTTCTAATTTCGAAACCATATTTCTGTTCACATATTTAATTATTTTTTTCATTGGGACACACGGACATAGCCAACGTTTGGCACTTTCTTCTGATTTTAAATTAATCAATATTTTCGGGTTCTGAAACTTGCAAAACAATTGTATCATGTGAGTTTACATATAGGTGCATTTTCTAAGAGGCTAGAAATTACTTTTATAAATTATTGTTAATAAAATAAAACTTAAGTTATTTTAAAGCTATTTAGTTTGTATTTCGAAGTTAAAAATATAAATGCTTGGGAGATGAGTTAGAAGGGCAACGATTAGGAACAAATTTAATGCCTATTCCAATAATGTCAACTGTGTTAATCACTTAAACACCCAAAAATTTCTAATACCGTAATAGAAAAGGAAAAATGTTTTTTTTAATTTAAAAACATGTAGTGTCATTTTGAGGTATGCGTGTGATGCACCAATAATATCAACTCGAACCTGTTGACTGTTATTAATTTCAAACAAAATTAGTAACCAGAGTTCGTTCATAAGTTTTCCAACTTCGATTTTATGGCAATACCATGGCAATTCATATCAGCTAATTACTTCCCAGCAATTAGAATGGTTAAATATTTCGTCGTACCCGTTCTGCTTTAATGCAAAAATTGCTTTAAAAGCAGCAAAATATTCACAAGTAACCTCCCCCCCCCCTCCACCTCCTCTTTTCATGCAGATTGGTCAGTCAGTTAAATATGACATGCATCTCTTAAAGTCAATCTTGAGTGGATATTGCCCAAAGTGTTTTTTTTTCGTTAAGCAGGTGCAAATTGGTTGCTTTCAGGGTTAAAAAATGTGTTACATACTTGATTAAACACCATATCGTGTGAAACGACAGGATATAGTGATAAAAAATAGAACTCAAGCAACATGTAATAAAGGCTGATTTATTTGGAGCCAATGTTCAACTTTGAGTTGAATCAAAAGTCGAATCTATAGACACCTATGACATCATTCGATTTGCTAGACAATAACTATGAATGTGCAAGTATTTATTAATCCGCCCCATTAACACAGCTAATAAGCATTTAATTGATAAAGTACCTGCAAGAAAAGTGGCCTTCTCAATATTTAAAGAAAAAAATGAGGCCTGCAGACAGGAGTAATCATTAAATCATAATACTATTTCCTTGGTCTCCTAAAATTTACAGGGCAAGCTGTAGCCCTTTTGAAGAAATTGTAAACCATAACTTTCCAGGACTCAAAAAAATAAAACTCATCAAATCCAGTAAGCATTTTCTGAGGTCATCTACGACGTAAATTATGACGCTACTTATGATCATTAATTTATAGCTAAGATGCAATTAATTTTATCTTGCTTTGGGTTCCAATAAATGGAAGACCGGTTATTTTGTGTGTCTGTTTGAAATATCCAGCTTCCACTATAATATGTTTCTGAAGTAATGTAAGGATTAAAATCTTTGAAAGTATCCTGAATCTTATATGCACATTCGTTTAAGGTTGGCGTAAGTAAAAATTAACCGCAAATCTGATATTTTTTCTACAGAAAATTTCTGCACCAAAGAGTTCCTATTGCTTCATTACGGACTCGTTCCACTTCGGAAGCCAGCGGTAAAAGTGGTTAATTTAAACATTCTGGAATTTTATGGGCGAGTTCTCACATACTGCTTTCTGATTGGTTCGCTCTGATTCCTCAAAGATATATATAAGTGCCGACTCAGTATGAAACATTCGCTTCAAATTTTTGGCGAGTTTCTTATTTTTACAAGAATTTCAGTAAGTCTGTTTTTTGAGCCTTTACTTTTGCCCATTACAATCTTCATCATAAGGCTATTTGTACTTTTAGATTGACAACAGACTTAATAATCAATAACAATTTGGTTGAAATGTGTATCAAAACAAATTCAAAGATATAAACTCTTATAGTTATCAGTTTCCAAAAACATCTGAAAAATACTAAAATTTGTGTTAAAATTACACAAAGAAGGTAAATAATCATTCCTTAATTTGAATAATTGTACTATGTGGATTAATAAATTAACGATTGCAATGAATTAGTGTCTCCAAATCTCTCCAGTTAAGGAAATATTTTAGAGAAACTTTTTTTAAAAACTGCGCCTGACAGCTTAAAGAAGCGTATTGTAACAAAGTACACACAAGTAAATGTAGAAAATGAATTTAAATTATTTCCTTCTAAAAGATCATATACATATTTTTGGATTGTAAAAACTGAAAGATTTATTTCAGTTAACAAAACTAAAATTTAATTAATGAATTTAGGGCGGAATGAAGAGTTAAAAGCCGCACTCCCACCATCCATATTGAATTAATTGACCATCTTGCCCAGTAAAATTCCTAATTAGGAGATGTGTGTGCTTTTAGGGTCAAAGTTCACGGCATAATTGATGCAGTAGCTGCATGTTATTTTGTATCAAACTAAAAAAATAGCTCTCCACTATCGATTTTTCATTGTTTAGCTTCAAACAACGAGTAGGATTTTTGAGTAACGCGTTAAAAATCAAATTTATAATTGTTGTTTATTTAAATGTTTATGTGGGGAATGAATTTTAAAGCAAGATTCACTTATGAACAAAATTTAAAAAAAAGAACGAAATAATAAATTTTGAAATTACCACGTTACATGGTTTGTTTGTTTGTCTTTTCATGCATAAATTTTTCTAAACTGGAGTAAGTAGACTTGCCTGACACTAACGTTTCTCCATTGCTTTACTTAATATGTGTTTGATTTCTAGAAATAATGTCAACTATTGAAAGAATTTTCCTAGTTCTGGCAATTGCTGTATGTCTCCACATTTCGTCGACAACATCGGCATTAACAGAGGTAAGAGTATATAAGCCAGATCTTCTCTTTTACGGCATAACAAATTATTTGCGGCTGGAAGTAGCTCCAAAATTTGTTAGGAAACAACTGTTATGCGAAATTACCGTCATTGAAAGCCTCGTGGAAACATGTTTGCAGACAGTTTCTGCAAATTCAGCCGTCTGCGTTTTCTTAACACTTTCACACAAAGATTCGGTAGAATAGTTACTGAGAGTATGTGGCAAAGGACAAACACAGGGCAGGTGACCATAAGTCTGCTGTTTCAATTTATGCAAACGTCTTTCTTTCTAAATTCTTTAACACTTCAATTACCATACGTCACCAAATGTGTCGAAACTGTCTGCATAATCAAAAAGCAGGCCAGTTTGTTTGAAAAATCGCAAAATACTCATGAATCTAGACCTTTTAAAGTTGTGAAAAATTGCCTCTGTTAATATATTTACATGAATTACGTTAAACGTATTAGCATTTCTAAATTGAATTAAGTAATAGGTGACTACAAGGCGAGGAAAATTTTAGTGGTTATTTTCAATTATAAATTTGTGTCAACAGGAAGAGTGGCCCTTACAACGCTGACGCTCATAATGGTTTTAGTTACTTAAATAAATATTACAAGTGTCTTTTTTCCTTTATTTTAGAAATGCTTTACATCTGATCAAAGCATGATCCACTACCTTTTGAGGAAATATTCACCATGCTACGAAAATCCATTGGATCCAGAATGCCTTCCATCTGAAATTGACAAGAAGGCAACTTTGGCCTATATTAAACGAAGTCCCGAATATGAATCATCACGGAGTCTACGTGGAAACATGGCATATCCTTAAAATATTTTCGGCAATATTTATATTCAACTCCATAATATCATCCCTTATTGCTGTTAATTAAATTATCACGGATATTAAATGAGTTGTTTACGATCTATTGAATTGCTGAATTCCGGATATAGCGTACTCGCTTGCTGTAAAAAAATGTTTGGAAATGAACGTTAGATATTCCATATCCTGTTTTTTCTGATATTCACTATAAGTATACATATTTTATATATAATTTTAATACAGATTAAGAAAAAGTGAAACTTAAAACGAGATAACTATGTTAAAATGATAACGCAGAAATCTAAGATATTAGTTTGCAATCGATGTTTGCTATACTTAGTTATGATTTTTTCTAATTATATGACCAATTAATGATAAGTATATATATATATGCTGCTATTTATAAATCCCATTTGAAAGAGTCATTCTAAAGTGGCTTATTAATTAGTAGTGAGAGTTAATTCTCTGACCTATTTAAATCATTTTGATCTACGCATCACTTATTTGCGTTTTCGTTCTCTAGTATTACTTTATATAACAAGACTGGTAACTAATACCGGGCGTGTTTCATTCTGTAACATCAGTGAATTTCAAGTTCGCATATTTAGCTTAAATCTCAATTGAGAGGATTCTCCGCCTGGATCTCTGCTTCCTTGGAGACGTACTAAGTGCTCATATTTAAGTTAGATCCTGGTACTTTCTCTTCCTTCAAATGAAGAAAGGAAGTAAGATGCACGGCCATCCGACATAATTAAAGAATACGTTAATCATCAATGTGGATTGAAGAGCGAGCTAAGGAAGAACTACGAAAGTAAAGGTTTGAAATACGAAGTATGTCACAAGATGTTAATTGAAACTTCTGCATTCATATTCTAGAAAATCAATTGATGTAACCCTTTTGATGCTTTGTATTCAATATTCTTCCTTACTTTTTTTAGTGAACTTTAATAACACAATTTTTCTTTGGTATCTAGGAAGGGAAAATGTCGAAATTTTTTGTGCACGTATTACTGGGAGCGGGAGGGGATGAAGGCTCCCAAATACAAATATTCCTTTAAGGCTTTCAAAGCTTTCAAAATAAAATATTCATAGTAAATCTAACCGACGAAAGTATATTTACTACAATCGGTTCAAATATTATTTCCATAGATCAGAAATATGCAGTCAAAGAGTAAATCCGTAATAGTCCGAATATAATTTCTGGCCCAAACGAATTCTTATATCCTTGTTATTGGATCTACATATTCTGTAAGGGTACAGAAGTATTAAATCTTACAATATCATTTGAAATTAAAAAAATCGGCCCTACATCGGCGGCAGTTAAGCATTTTAAGTGACTATGCATTGCTTTAAAAAGCCTAAAATGGAGATGTTTACTCACAATTGGAACGCATGAAATAATATCAATTGTGTTTTTTATTAAAAGTACGCTGTTTATACATGGGCGTCTGAGATAATTGAAGATTTTTTCGAGAATCAACACTTAAAATGAAACCCTTTGGCAACCTTTTCAACCATTCTCTGACTCAGCTGGAAAAAAATGCACTTTTACTGTTTGAAAAATCTTAAGTTACATCATTTTGTTATGTCAAAAAGTTGATCTGGAGAAAATTTTGGCAAGAAATTGGGAAAAAAAGTTTGAAGGATTATTTGCCGATAGCCCATCTCTGCCGTGTTATGACGGTAAAATACTGAAAATTCTGAAAGACCTATTTGCCTCCTCAACAATTGGATGAATAAAAGTGGACCAAAGAGACAAGATGGGCCTCCATGGTTTAAACTCCAATTTATAAGCACTAGACGTAGTAGAGAAGCGGTTTTTAGACTTACTGTTAATCGATTCAGTTGATTGGTCAATATCTATTGATAAGTCAATTGATGCGTAGACTGTAGTTTGTAACTGAATGATCCTAAGTAAAATAATCTCTACTACTTAGAAATTAATAATCACAAATATTTTTTACCATGGCAGATCTCTAACATATTAACTTTGAAAGATATTTTACCTAACAATAATTTAATGCACACACTTTCACAAGGGAAATGTAGCGATATTGAATTCAAATGTGCATTGAAGCATTTAAAATTTTACCATGCCAATAACCTTACCATTGGTACTACTGTTACTATTAGTGGGGAGAGGGGAGGGGGGGGTTATAGAAGCATTCGAAAAGCGTACACAGGCAATCATAACTGATCTGTCAAAATAGATAAACTGAAGCGTTACTCTGACAAACACTCAGATCTGTTAATTTTAATTTTATTCAAATCCCCAGTGTTTAAGTCACATTAACCACCTGACCCAACTTGTCTTCCAATGAACTATATTTTCTATCACCTTAGTCTCTCTGCCCTCTTGATCACCTGATGCTAATTTAACTGCCAATTTCTGCCCTCTTCGGGGTATATAGACGGACAATCTTAAATCAAACAATATATCAGACAACCTATTGATGTGCATCTTACAGGTCTCCACGTCATCTCTACACCCCAGCACAAGATTTAATTTCATCACTTTGCCATCACTACTATTAATTGCTAAAACAGACACTAAAACCATTTGTCTGTTCAGGTTGAATATTCTGGGGGTATTTAGACTGATAAAAGGTATTAAATAATTTCTGCTCTCAGGGATGATAGGAGATCAAACAAAATATTTGTTGTTTTATACGAATTAAATGCACAAAACATGGGATTGTGCCATCAGCCCAATAGTAAAAGTGGAAGTTAGCACATTTTTAAAGTATGATAATTCAATCTGTAACAGAATCAAAAGGATATTTGTTATTTATTTTGCTACAATCTAAACTGAGGTTCTTAGTTTTGTACTTTTGTTGATTAAATTAGTTAGGCGGCTGTGTATTTTCATTAATTGTTAGTGCAAGCATCTCATCTTCTAGTTTTTATTGATTTTTATTTACAATATTCTGTGGTTGTCGTCAGTAGTTTGAAATTTTACCGACTTTAAACCTCCACAAGCTAACGGACACACCCTTAGCCATATAGCGTTTTGATTGGTTCGGTGCTTGGTTAAAGATTTTACATGCAACACCTAGCACACATTGTAAAATTCAGAATGTATCAGCGAATACGATTAGCACTTCTTATTTTAATCCTCCTTACTTCCGTAATCACTCTCGTCTTTGTAATTGTTAATTATGAAGAATCAAAGACTCAAAAAGGGCGAATGCCGCTGCCAAAAGTGAATAAATGGCTCGACTGGTGCAAAAAGTACAACATGTCATTCGATAGCGCCGCTGAAAATATATATCGCCACTCAGTTTGGCTTAAAAACTATGAGATGATTCAACGACACAACTCTCTAAATACCAGTACTTATAAAATGGGATTCAATCAATTCTCCTACATGGAACACTGGGAGTTTGTGGAAATGAACCTCAGGAGAAGGGGTGTCATTAAGGATAATAATGAACCAGACACGCCGGAAACAACACTGCCATTACCAGATATTGCCACGACAACAGCTGGAAATTGTCTATCAAATAATTTTGACTGGAGGGACAAATTTCCATCGATTAGTGCAAGAGATCAGGTATTAAATAAAAATACAATCTTCTTTTCAAGCATTCATTTAATTATTACTGTTTATAAAGTTTCATATTTCTGCGCAAAATTTCATTGTCAAAAATTTGAACACAATGGGTAGAGAATATTTTTTTTCTAAAAATAAATCTATCACAATCCGATATGGGTTACGCATGTCAGTTGCTTTATCATTGCGTGATATTCTATGTTTTGCGTCTACAATGTTAAAACGAATGAAGCTAATTACTATTTCTTACCAATTATTTTTAACCATTTTATGTTAACTGAATATGATGAATAAACTCCCACTTTAATTAATTATCAATTTGGTAGATCTTATTATTCGCACACGCATAAAGTGATTATCAGAGTTAGATGAAATTAAAACTATGTTTTGATAATTAAAAATGATATATTGCTCCTTTCAGTTTGCCATAAAACAAATTCTGTTTATGGGCTTCAAATAAGAAAGGTTAATATATTAAAAAAGTGTGATGCAAACGTAATGCATAATTAGTCTCCATTAGCATAAAAGTTTCCCCGTTTGGTAGTAAGGCAACTCCATAATAAGACGATTTGATTGAATTGATCTTTCCAAATCCGTTTTTTAAACACATAGGTGTAAACAAATGTATGTCATTCAAGCTCTAGAAATCCATTAATACTGGATATCGTTGTAAATTAAAAGTTAAATTTTATGAAAACCTCTGTATATTTTGTTTTGTTCTGTTGCAAAAAATTTGGTGCATGTAATAATTTTTATTACAAATATGCTTGCATTTCTGTTTCACTGCACGAATTTAGCCTCTTTTTTTTACAAATTTCCAGATTTTGCTTACCATTCTTTAATGAGCCTTCCAGCAATTTTATAATAACTTAAATTACCTACAAAAAGTGCATGAAATATTCAATTTTAAACCACTTAGGTAAGTACTAATATGTTCTAGAATCTATATCAACCGATGGAAATATCCAAAATGGGCAATGAATTTTATCGTTCCATGAATGTCTTCACTTTGTCAATATATAATGTTCATTTTGAATACTTTGGCTGCTAACTACTTCAATCAATTTTATATATATCGTTCTAAAATATTTTTACAGTGCATTCTTTCAATAACTTTTGGCATTTTGAATAATACTAGAGTTCCTGTGGAGCATGCTGGGCTTTTGCCTCTTCAGCGGTGTTGGAATGGCACTGGGCGATACACGAAGGACATGCCCTAGCCGTCTCACCGCAGCAGCTTGTTGACTGTGTCCGGGCGAGCCATGGATGCAGCGGTGGATTAATCGAGCACGCCCTTTACTATGCACAAAAACATGGACTTGCATCAGAACTGGACTATCCTTACAAGTCTCGAGTAAGATGCTTCTGCAATATTTTTTATCTTAATATCTTAATAAATGGGAGTTGCACTAAATGTAATTATTCAATGCACACATTCGTTAGCAGATACCGTTTCTCGCATATGTGTCCTATTTGATTGGCCTAAATTATGTTTAAGGTATGTCATAAGCGCTTGATAAAAGGTAAATACATTATCTTAATTTGAAATACACTAATGAACCCGTTTCATTAATTATACTATCTGAAGAAACAGACTAAGGACAAGAAAATAGTACTACACGCTCTCCCACCTAATCTATTTGAATAATTAATCTTTTCTTACAATTTTTTTCTAAGTTATCTTTAGTTCCAACTTCGAAATTGATTAGATTTTGTAGTCACTAGGAAGATATATTTTGAAAATTCGCGAAATTATGACTTCTGTTAAAATTATGCGAACCCTCCTTTCTGTTAGCATTAAGTGTACCATTATTCCGTATTCATATCTCTCCTTGCATATCAATAATTCTCATTTTAATTAATTCTGATTTGATTTATTTATCCTCAATTCTTTCTCAACATTATTTTAATATTTTTACCTGTTGGATTACTGTGCATTTTAAAAATAGTATAAATAAAATTTCAAATTAGGCGAATTATAGCTTAAATTTAAATCTGACTCTTTAAGCACCTCAAAATTTAAATTGTGTGCAACCGGTATACGGTAGTAATTCATATTAGCAGTGGTCTTTTGACAGCTTTAACTCAATGTCCTCCTCTGTAACTCTGCGTTGACCTGAGAACTCGGTTAGTTTTCTACGATGAAAGGGATTTGTGCTTTGGCTCATGAGTTTAGCAGTGAAAGTATTATCTTTTTAATACTTATCATGTAAAAGGTTTACATTTCCTACGATTTCCTCCATAATTTGCTGATATCTACATGCCGACTTCTGAATATTGAGAAATAATTACTTATTTACTGTAAAACGTATTCTGATCTAATTATATTTTGGTCTTTTAGTAAAACGGCTCAATTAGCACAAAGAATAACGAAAAATATGACTTATGTAAGGAACAATAACAGTAAAGTTCTTTTGAAATAGACTTTCTATAAGTCCACCAATGGCTGAATCCTCTTTTAATACCTTTATCGCTCGGATGGTAAAGTTAAAAGAAATTCTGGAATCCTTTTATCCAGACTCCATTATGATGTGATAATTTTTCTGATCAAAGTTTTTGGTGTCACTCTTTCTTAGAGAATATTTCTCCGACTGCTCAAGCATTATTTTCTAATTATATTTTCCAGAATTAATGTATTTATTTAGCTGGTCTTTTGTAGGTAGAAATTTAAATTTTATAACGAGGTGCTTACATTACAGTTATTTTGTCTCCTCGCACTTATAAAAATCTGCGGATCTTGTTTCTTATAAATTACATAAACAAAAAAATCGACTCGGGAGAAAGAAGGGTTGTAGACCTGTACTATCGTCATAAATTATCACATCAATTAAAATAGGCTATGATTCTGAAATCGGTTAATATCATATGTTGCTAGATACAAAAAAACCCTTTAAATCTTCCAAAATATTTATTTATATCAAATGGCAGGCTTTATGATGGTTATCATTAGCCCTTTAGTTGACTTCGGGCTTCACAGAGGGGAGGGGTAGAACGTCAAAGTCACAAAAAGTCGAGAGAGGGAACAGAAGAGTGGTTCACATATGTAAAGGAGACAGACACAAAGGTAGAGAAAAGGGTAAGGCGAAGTGAGTACTGTGGAAGTGGTCGAATAGGACATACAGTGGGGTCATGGTAGTTTAAAGTCAACTGCCCGATTTGTAGACTTTTTTGCCGCACACCCCTTCCCCTCCCCTTCCACAATATATCAGCATTTGTTTGGTAAGGACTGTCACTTATGGACATTTTAATATTTTACGAAATACCTGAGTATCCCTCTGTAATCTCGATTGCGCTATAATCAGGTAAACTGCTTAAGATCACGTATGCTTATTTAGCGTTTTCGGTCTTCCAAGAATAAATGCATTGGAGTGTCACGACCGCCCATCATAAATAAACAGCAATCATTTGAGATTGCGAATAAAATTCAATCAAAAATCGGGTACGTTTTCTTTTGGCATTTGAATTTTAGAATACGAATGACTAAAGTAGCAAATACTCCAAAAGTCTGAAAATCAGATGAAGCAACTTTTTACATTTTTCTTTACCCATTCTCTCTCCTAGTTCCTCCCCCTCCCCCGCCCCCAACAATAAATTGTCTGAATTTTTGCTGGTTTTCATAGTTCTACTTATTAGTTCACTGAAGCATCCAGAAACATGGTGCCTAGGAGACATTAAAATACTAAATTATGAGAGACGGATATCTATTATCAAAGGTATTAATTGCGTTAAGTGAATGAAAATATAATGTTAACTAAATATTCATTCAGGTCATCACAAAATGTACTCAGAATCAGAATTATAACCTTGTTAAATGACTAAATTCCGGGGGAACAGAGAAATTTTCGTGTTTACTCCAACGCGAATCTAATACACTTTTTTCAACTTCTCAGAGTAAGCTTGTTTTGCGGGTGTGTATATGTGCATGACTAAATTATATCTGATGTGATTAGGAGAGAAGTATTTTTTTGACCTCGTCAAAGTCCATGTGTACAGCTACTAATTTAATAATATTATTTGGAAAAGTTTTTTAAATAATTTACGGTTTAAATCAATTTATTTTGAATGAATGCTTTCGAGTTTGGATATTCTGCTGATTTCTCTACTATGACATGTTTTTAATCTGATAAAATGCACGTATTTTAGACCACACACAATGTAACAAACCTATCAGCATGACAAATCGTAACGGCTTCATGAAATCTTCATTATAATTTGAGAAACGTATTGAAATTTAAAAATTTCTTTATCAGCTTGTCACTTTCATCATATCAAAAATTGATGAGTCTACCTCGACTGAACGCAAGTTGAGGAGATCTGCAAAACTAAATGACTTATCTCTCATCTTTGCTATGTCAAAAACTGCAAGCTTTTCTGAATATTTTAGACAGATTTTTGCTGTAATTCACTGGAAATTTGAATTTTTGAAATTTATCCCATGTTGTAGTATTCGAGTTTAAATGACTTGAATTAGGCTGCTTGATAACACGACGCTGTTTAGTGCCTTTCCATATAAACTTACTATTACTCGATGTCAGTTATCTTCCGCAATTAAAAGCTGTGGATTATTTTGCAAGACTCTGGGTAATATTAATAATCTAATTGCTCCCTAGGTTACACAATGCATGGAAAATTCAACAAGAGTTGCTGTCAAAATTAGGGGCTATGCTACACTGCTAGAAATGGATGAGAACGCGCTTGCCTGCGTAGTCCAGCGAATTGGACCAGTTGCGATCGCATTCGACTTTAGCGGAGCTGGCCTCCAGCACTACGAGTAAGCTTATTAATTCAACTTTCTTCAAAGGACAAATTCAACTGTACCAAATCTCAAATGATTGCACTCGCTCAGCCAGTAAACGGAGTTTGGAAAGTATTGAAACAACGACACCCGAAAAAAGAGACATTTTTTAAAAGTTTTGTCCAGGATAAGAGCTATTGTGACGATTGTATGCATAAGAATATACAATAATGGCTTTGACAAGTGTGTCTCAAACACATAATACCACCACCCAAAGATCAGTTTTTTTCCCCGCGTTCACCAAGCTGCTTTTCCATTTGCTTCCAGAAAATGACTTAAGTAACAAGACGTGCATACTGTGGGTCACCAAATGTATCACGCTTTAGAGAATTTTGACAAATGAACGTAATTTCATCACACATATTCTTCGCATATATATTGCTTGAGGATGGTGGATTAAAAGAATTTCTGCAGAATAAGCATCATTTCTAAGAGTAAAGTTCGAATTAACAACACTTCGCATTGGTAACCGAAGTGGTCTACTGTGAGTGTGTTTCACTTATTAAAATCTCTTAGTATTTAGACTTTTGCACACAGGGATAAAATTGAACTCGGTTATTATCAGTTTCCACATTTATTTACCAAAATTTATGCCACTATATATCATTGTGACCAAATTTGATAACATTAAAAAGCAATTCGGTTTTTCTCATGTGTTGAATATCTGCTGTGCATGTTCAAGTCATTAAAATGCCAAAATTAATCATTTAAAATAATTCCATGCGCCGTTTATCTCTTTGATCTCAACAAAATGCATTAGCTGTCAAATTCTGGTCAGATACCGTTTGCTGTTGCCACGATTGTACTAATCATACCAATCTTCACATTGGCAATCAAATCGTGAATAAGTAACGATTTATTTAACTCTGCCGAATTGAAAATATTTAATAATTTAATTAAGTAAATATGAATGCAATAAATATAAATCAACTTGGAATGAGATGTGTATGAAAATGTGACTAAAAGATCGTGAGTATCCATTTTAGTGTTGGTGCCATCTCTAATTCATTTTTTAACTTTCGCATTTGAAGCTTTCCATGTCTGACCGCTACTCAGGTACTTCTCATTAAAACTTATAAATCTTTCTTGACCACTGGATACTGATTGCTATTGACTTGCAAGAAATCATTGACGAGTGATTAAATTGACGTCATAAAGTCAAACATTCCTGAATAGTTGTATCAATCTTCCAATTTGCAAACTCTTGGATTTAGGAGATTTATTGTCATGGCAGCATTGAGCAGTGTCAAAGACTGTTGCACTGAAAGAAAGTTGGTTGACCTCAAATAGTGACCTTCCTAAATTTTCAAAATCTATGGTTTATTGAAAATGAGTGATTTTAGTTCTTTCTGCCTCTTCTTCTATAAATGAAGTATGATTCTCCACAAAAGTTAGAGAATTGGCGAAGATTTAATAAACTAGGAAACACACGAAATAAATTAGTCGCCTTGCCTGTAGGCTGCTTTCGTTTCCACCAGCGTAAAATTGTGGTTGATTATACCTTCAATCCCAACTTCCCACTGTTCCTCAACATATAAGTACTACATTTTTGGTCGATAAAGTTGCAGGCTCAGTAACTAAGTGCCTAATGTCTTACACCAGGAAAGGTGTGCCATCAATAAATTACCCAATAATTAATTTGTCTAATCAGAAGGCAAAGTGTGGAGATTCAGAACAATGTGAAATTGAAATATCACAAGCACTCCCAAAGTATACAACTATATAAATCTCCAATTCAATGTCGAAATCAGAGGAAGAAAAAATATAAATTTGCTCGGCAAGTTGGAAAATAAAGAAAAAGCTCACCATGTTCCCAGCATTCACTGTTCCTTCTATATTCAAATGAACATATTAACCACAATGTTGGGCCTCATTTCTGATAGGCGTAAAAGAAGCGTTTATGCGGTTTCAATCCCTTTTCTTTTCTCATGCCTAATCAACTTCGTTGCCTCGGGTTAAGATTTGAATTGCATTTGCTGTACTACCATTTGCTATGTGTCTCGGTAAAAAACATGTATTTTGACTTAGCAGACAAGCATTTTCACATATCATGTGGGGCCTTGCTAATGCCTTCCGAATATTCATGCAAAGAAATGGGAATAGCAAAGATGAGGTATATTAGGCTATATGTAGTGCATCTCGCTACTTATTTTTTCCTTTTAATAGGTCGGGAATTTACGACGGCACTGACTGCAGTACTGAGCTACTCAATCACGCGATGGTACTGGTGGGTTTCGGTACAGATCCCAAGGGCAACAAATATTGGATCGCTCAGAATTCCTTCTCGCAAAATTGGGGTGAGAACGGCTTTTTCCGCCTCAAATTTGGTGTCAATCTCTGTGGAATTAATTCAGACCCTGTCCTACCGATAGTTTAGGAGAGCGAACAACTTGAGAGTAAGGATGACCAAAAAAATCGCAATATGCTAACAAAAGTATAAACTTGCATTTAATACCTTAACAAATGAATTACCAGCCCTCTCTCTTTCCCTGCTTCGTTCTTCAAAATGTACCGTTTTCTTGCTTTGTTATGCCTACTTCCCAAAACTTATATTGATCATTTTTGTTAAATTGGAGAATTTAATATGGTATTTTAACAGATTTTGTCATTCCTGATCATACATGAGGAAGTTTTTTTCAAATAGATTGTGGAATTTTATTTCTGTTCCATACCCAGCTTGGATTGAAGAACGTCGAAGTACCTCTGATCCGACTTGAGACAGATATACAAAGCAGGCTAGGATTTGTGATGTTAACTGGTTTTAATTTTTGTGTCATTGTGCACATGCAGGACGAGCTACCAATCAAAATCAGCAATTAACTATTGGATCTGAGTCGGTATGTACGCCATTCGTGGACACAGTAAACTTGTGAGTACTATAAACGCATTTTGTAAATTCTTCAATATTTTCTGGTACTCAGCTAACTTCTTCACTCGTAGCTGATAAACGGGCATCCAGGTGCTTTGTATGAACCAGTTAAAGGATTAATAAGGATATGACCTTTCCTTTTATTTTCATTACAGACCAGTTTTGACGGTGTCATCTTAATGCGAACATTCACGTATGCTTTGCAGCAGAAGATATTTTTCAAGGTTGTAAATTTGGGGTAATAATAAAAGTAAAATTAAGATACTTAAAAGGTAAAAAAGGCGATCATTTGTTTGATTTTTACACATTCAGCAACGATAAAGGTCTTACGATTTGTATAATGAATGAATTTTACTTATAATTAATTAAGTAATCGCGTAAGATCTTGGTAATAATAGAATTATTGGTTTATTTTGGATACCTAAATACCTTCCTTCCAGTTGCAATTGCGTTCTAATTATCTGGAAGAATTTAACGCATTAACATGTAAAAAGTACTTTTTTGGAACTGATCGACCTGGGGTACAGACATGTTAAATACCACCCACCATGAATCAGTGTAACAGCTAAGTTAATAAGCAAGATTAGATGAGAATGACTCGTTAATTCTAAATAAATGCTGTGCTGGAATATAAGTCTTAGACACTCCTTGTTGGTGATTTTATCAACTAGACAGCTCCATTTTCAAAGAAATTCAGGAGCGCAACTCCGTCACTTTAGTTTTGGTCTACCTTTTAACCGGATTTATTGCATGATCAATTCATTGCCAAGTTAATTCTAAGTCAACCTTAGATTTGCAGACATGCATAAAGACAAGCACTTCTTTTGTCAAGCCCATTGTCTTATGGCGTAGACACCAGCCATCCACTCAGTTAATTGCAATAAAATAAAGAACTAAAATAGCAGGCGAAAGAAGACGTTTGTATTCGCAACAACCAAATGAGACAACAGATTCAAAGCTAGAAAATTGAAAAATGAGAACTATTGTGTAAATAATAATGACGTGAGATTATGGTTAAAGCTTTATGGAGACAATTTAAATTTTTTGGTGACACAAACAGTGATTCAAAATCTATAATTGGGTTTGTTTTTCTTGATCGCTAGAGCGTGTAGTCTGTGGTTTGCAGTGCGTTCTGCAATCTCTAATCACTTATACAATTGGTGGGAAGGTTTCTTCTATCTCAGTGGTTGATGTGCAGTTATTGTTTGTAAACAAATATTTACCAACCATTCTTCAAAGTATGTGATAATAACTGGATCTAGTTTTCCGAAATCTCTATTTCCAAATGTTTCTGTTCAATGTATGAATGAACAGAAATTCAGAGATTCAGAAAAGGCAATTAGCTATTTGAGAATATGATGTTTTGCATCACAGAAGGAGAAAACTCTTTATATGTTGATTCTGGGCTCAAAAAGTTCACTACTACTGACTAAATAGGACTATTTAGTTGAAATTTCCCACCTATGTGTTTGGCATATTTGAAAGTTACAGGGCTTATTTAACTTGAAATGATAAATGAATAATAAACAAACGTTTGCCGCTTTTGAATGTGATCTGAACGGGTCGATCTGGGCACGTCATATGGAATACCGTTTTAATTGAAGTTCCTTTAATGTATGCGCCCAGACGCTGTAATTCGATCAATTAAATGACATCTGCTTTTATAAATAAATTACTCTAATTATATGCGGACTGGAACTATGTGGAAGGAATAAGTCAAATCACTCATGTGACAAAACAATTTAGTGATGGCTGGAGCAGCTGCCTCAGATTATCGACAGGAAAAATGTTTATATAAATGTTACAAGAGACGTCAGCCATGTTGATCACCGGTGTCTCCGTGCGAAAGAGTGGCAGCTGTGTACTTCACTGTGCATACACATTCCCAACCAATGAATGCTGTCTAGATCTAATCGTTTCGGGTAGCTCTTTTTTTAGTTGGAAGTAGTGGCCGATCCTTTTTTAAGCCTAAGTAATGAAAATAGATACGCTTCAGTTAAATAAAACTGCTACTGAAATTTCGAAGGTAAAGCAGCTATACATGTGTTTATTCGCTCATCATTTCGCACTAGACAGCAAACCTTTTCTTCCTTCACTAACGAAGTGAGTTCATTTTTTCAGAGTTATCCTTTTGAATAGGCTTGTCTCCCATCGTTCAAAGCGATGTTTGTGATCGATTTTGTTTTTATTTATCTCAATGTTCATAACGTATATTAAAATTAATTGTCAAAAATTCGAGCTAGCAAATTTATCTGCAAATGATTCATTCGTACTGAACAAGGGTAGTTCAATAAAAGGAAGGAGGGAGAGTGTTCGACGTGGACAGTACTTTCAAGGTATTGGAAGAACCGTGCATTCAGTATTTTGTCAGGTAAGTCAATAAAAGTTTATTTTGAAAGCGTTTGTTCATTTTGTTTTACCTTTTATTCTCAACTAAACAATAAACGTCTTCTTGGCAAGTGTTTCCACTTGACCATGCTTAGCAAGACCGCTACGTTCATCAAAAATTACTTCTTGCATAAGCCATTCATTTATATCTTCACTCGTAAAGCATTTGTACGCTACCACACCCAAAATTCGG
The DNA here is from genome assembly GCA_000469805.3 of Hymenolepis microstoma. Lineage (NCBI taxonomy): Eukaryota > Metazoa > Platyhelminthes > Cestoda > Cyclophyllidea > Hymenolepididae > Hymenolepis > Hymenolepis microstoma. Next base: position 14,475,311 of record LR215995.1, on the reverse strand, counting down.
AAAATACTTAATTGGTGGATCACTGATCTGGTTTTGCCAACACTTTCCACAATGGCCTCAAAAAGTTCCTTTGAAATTGGATCTTGGGATTTATATAGTACGCCTTTCTTCCTTCTACTTGTTCAAACGTTTCAGATATCAGATTTCAAGATCCGTCGGGTAGTGTCTAATTAAGTGCCATCTGCGGTATCCAGAACTTGAGAGTAGCTTGTTTATTAATTTAAAGGCTGATCGACCACTTGGGATTCAGTTTACTGCTCTCAGCAGAGGTTTTATCAGAGTGATTAGAACTGTTACTCTTAAGTGAACTCTAGTGGGTTCTCACAAGCAGAATGTAGTTTGTTTGCTACGTTTAAAAATTTTCACCTCTTTATAATTCTCCGTTTTTTCCAGGGTGCTAACTCATGACTTCAAGATTCCCAGCTACAAATTTATACGAGCTTTATACAACCTAACTTGTTTTCCTGATCTTGAACCAACGCTATTCAATTCGTCAAATTGTAAATTTAAATTATTTTTTTCTATGTGAAAAGTGTCTGATTCACACTGATTCAGCAAATCAGTCTTACTGGTAACGGCGAACTTTTATATGAAACAAAAATCTCAACTCCCTAATTCAAAGAAATCGTTATATTTTCAGTCTTTTGTACTCATGCTCATGTAAATTAGAATTTGTTAAATAAAAATCAGCAGTTTTAGGTTAGTTCAAATAAATTGTTGATTTATGGGGAGGGGATTCAAAATTGTTCAACGCTTCCGCAATATATATATATATATATATACAGGCTATCCACGCCCGTTTCTCAAAGTCAACTTTGACAAATATTCATTAATCTTTGCTAAAATAAACTAAAAAAGAGGAAAGATGGTTGAAGCACGCTTGTTCATTAAGATGAAGTTTCTGAAAGGAGATTGGGGTAAAGAGGACAACCAATGGAAATTTCCTAATTGCCGATAATATAATATGTTGAATGGGAGCAGTTTTCAGGAAAGTGATATTTATTAAAGGTTATTCAAGAATCATATAGATGGAATTACATTCTAAATTTAAGCAAATAATATCAGGTTCTGAAAATCACATGTGGAAAGCAGGTACAACGTTTTTGAACTACGTGCAAAACCTCTGAAGTTCACCAAGAGAATATGCTTGTTCTAATTTATATAATTTTATACTGACAACGGATTAAATAGACAAATTGAATGCATTTTAGGTTCATGAGATGAGTTGTACTCAAGTAGCCTTGTCTCAAAATGTGCTTTTCAGTAGGTTCGGCACTGATAGATCGGGTACCACTTTACTGCACCTCAAATTGTGAAGTGCATGTAAGATTAAATAATTTGTCAGCGCCTTCCCGTGAATGAACATTCTAAGAAACAAATTTACTAACTTTCTTTCTATTATCAAACTAATACTTCAATAAAAATATCATACAACAACTCCTTCCTAGAGCTTTAGATGTTTCTACTATTCTAACATCTGAAACTACAGTGAATTACTGGAAGGCAATATTAGTCGAATTATAGAAGGTTTAACCTAGTTCAACATGTCTTAATAAATAATAGAAATGGTAACTGAGAAATGCCTCGTAAGCATTGCTAAAGCAAATAGGTAAATAATTTAACCTGTATTTTTTAACGAGAGATGAAAAAGTCCAGTTTGGTGGTATCAGGGCCTATATTTTCATTGCTGTTAATGTATGTCCAACAGCGGAGTGCCAAACTGCTCAGAATCTGCCAATGAGAATTAAGTGATTAACTCTTTTATTTCTCTTCCAATCCTAAGGGAGATGCACTCCGTCAAAGAAGGATAGCAATGGAGACCGCAGTTAAATACTTTAACAGAAATTTAAAAGGTGAACTGTGAGCGCTGTGAATGTCATGACGATATAAAAGGAACGCGAGTAAGCAGTAGGTAAGTAATTAGAGTACAATAAAGTTCGCTTTTGAGATGAGGAGTCACCACGGAACTTCCCTAACTGCGATATGCTGAGGTTGTTATCACATGTTATCGTATAAATTGTTCATATTTTTATAGGCTTATAGTTTATCTTCTAATTTTATCCATTATTAGCTTTTTACATCCTAGGACCGATATATGAGATAAGCAACATTCTTTTCATTGCGTTGTCATGTTTATTCTGATTTTATGCGTTTTAAATTGTCTCCGCACATTTAAACCGCGTGGAAATGACAATAAGAGCAATGGAAAATCGAGTTAAAATGAGGTAATAAAACAAATCAATTGATGTAGTGTGTAGCAGAGTAGCTGTAAATTACACAACACCATAAGGAACGAAACAGATGTATGTGTATTTACTTCCTTGTAGCTATTAATTTCTGCATATCTGCTTGTACCGTCTCAATTGGTTGTGGAGTGTTGGGTGGGAGGAGGTCAGGTGTGTGATTCATATGCCCATCGACTGTAGTGCTCTATGGTGAGGTGGTTGTAACTTTTGCAGTTTATTGCAATGAGCATTTGGTTCCTCATCTGCTTCCTTCCTCTTGAATTTGCTCGGAATAAAGGTTTGTCAAAGATGACTGTACTTACTCGCTTTTCATCTTTAATCAGGCTATTATGGCTTCAAATAATGTTCCTGGTTGTAGAGATAATAACTTCCTATAGTGAAACAGCGAAAGTATGGAGTGGAATAGGAAATTTGTTTTGTGATCAATTTGTGCAGATAAAAGAATGCATTAGTGCAACGAATAGGGTTGCATTGCGTAAGTCTTTTTCTCAGAATATATGATAAAATGAACGCTTTCATTTATTTTATTTGTTTTGGTCAAATCTACGTACAGTTTTTAAAATAACCCCCATAATCACAATTATTCTCCAATTTAAACAGTCAAGTACCTTGTAGAGCTAACTATATTATGAATATAAGTGTTTATATCATAAATACAATCTTCTGATTCATACAAATATATATATTCATTAAAACAAGTAAGGGTAGTTTAAAAAAATAAGCAATCGCGTTTTTATTTGAGCATATTATTGTGAACTTAAATAAAAGAATGTTGACAATAATCGATTTAATCATAAATTGATCGTGTTTTGTTGGCCCAACTCTAACCTTATTACATCTACTAGGTAAATTTTTTACCTTTAAGTTGGTAAATTTAATTACGCTTGTTTCTTCAAGCTCTCTCTCTCTCTCTATTAAAATTCTTCTAAATGTTCTATTCCATCCACTAATAGTCCTCGTTTTTTTAACAGGTTTTTTAAGGCTATTTTACAAAGCTGCCGTTCGCCTTCTAAATGACCAGTGTGTTGCCTCAAGTAGGCGTTTTCTTTAAAACGTATTGCATGTTGAGTATAATTTTATGGAGAGATTTGGACTTTTTTGTAGATACGGATTTGAAACCCATTATCCAAGCAATGTCTACCGCGTGTCCAAAAAAATGGAGTCCACCGACAGTTTTCAATAGGCATAAGTGTGGGCTTCAAAATAGTACGGAGTTTATAGTTTAAATAATATGAATTTTATAACCATATCTCATTCACCCATATATTTCATTATGTGTTGAAACTCGTTTATGAGATAAATTCTCATTCAACAAGAGTTTACAATTTTGATTGAATTTAAACGCTGGTACTTCTACTAAATTAACATCTTTTAAAATTTTGTTTTTCAGAAATTTTATCCAAGGAATCTCTAAAAATTGCAATGAAATCCCTCATGGATTTTATTCAAAGTAACTGTTTAGCTTTCTTATTCATTATACCATTTTTGAATAATTTATAGTTTTCTTTTAATCTGGGAAACCTTAATATTGATTATGGTGTTTTATCAAAGAAGGAGTGATGTAATTCACAGTCTACACGTGATATTTTTAATTACAGCCTCATGCGTTTCCAAAAAGCTCAAATTTTGTGGAATCAAAAAGTGGATGGGATATCTACAGTTCGAAGTTAAGCTTCGGAAAAATTTTACAAACACGCTGAAGGATCTCTTAGACAAAGGGCAAAGTGAGTCAAACTTTATTAGAGTTTACGCTGCCTCCTTGCTCCAACCACAATTAAAATTTTAAATAAGTTAAGGCCATATTGACAAGAACTGAATAACTTTGTACAATTTTTTTCTTTCTAACAATTAGCAATGCGTTTACTTTCATAAATAATGCTCAGATAAGCGCTTGGAGAGAAGATAAGTATGACCAGTAATACGTGTGTGAGTAGAAATAAGCGCCTTATTGGCTTCAATAGAAACTCAAGACAAATGGCTAAATTGTGTCTAGTATCTGGAATTCATGTTATCATTATTTCAAATAATGAATGAAAATCCTTCAATTTGTTTAGATGCCTCAACCGAAAGAATCTACCTAAATGGCTTTCTGAGGGATATTGGCGCAATTACAAATCTCACTGATGCACAATTTTACAGCACTTCAATGCCGGCTCTCGTTGCATTTACTCCCAGTGTTAGAGATAACAGTAGAAATAAATTCCTCGAAAATGTTGACGAGACTCTAGCGCTAGTGTCCTCAGATCTTCTTCAGCAAAGTGGGGGTGAAATCACATTCATTTATGATGACAGCAATAGTAAGTCGCTAATTTTTAATATCAAAGTACGAATTCTCTGTTAAACGTTGTTTAATAGACTTTTGTAATGATTTGAAACCAAAGATCCATTTTAATAATTAATTAATTTAAGATTGAGAAAAACCGGTCCACAAATATTCGCCTAGTTACTCAATAAACATGGATGTTCGATTACTAAAAATGTGCTTCCAAATGCATAGTCATTCAATGCCGAAAATTAATTAATTCTGACTAGTATTCTTTCAATTCAATCCTTAATTAATTGCGCGAATATCTTGAAATTGGTGACATTTTGATCTTAACATTTTTTCACTACTTCGCATTTTCCATCGTATTTGAGACAACGTGAATATTTTTGTTCCAATAGACTAATTTGAAAGGCGGCTACAAATTCAAAAGTCTTCTTTTTAATTGTGTTTAAATTGATAAGTGTCAACACCCCCATTTATACATTTATCTCTGATTCGATAAGTTCAATTACTTGCTCTCCATGAGGAATAATTAAATTTATTGTTAAATATAATCTCTCAAGAGTCAAAATACTTTCTTCTTATTTGTAAAGTACTTTTTCTTTTGAACGGTACTTACAATTGGAACTTGGTTAGATGATGTTCAACAATTGAATACCTGTTTTTTTAGAATTATTCTTTCTCATCCACTTGTTAAAGAATATCGACTTCGATACACTTCAATTGACAGATGGTTGGATGGACGATACAAATGTGGTGAAAATGTTGATTAACGTATTCAAAAGCGCAGGAAATTCACACACATACGTTCTGCTCTTCCAGCCTGAAACTAACCTTGATTATTCTCGAAAGTTTCTAAGGCTAGTAAGTTCTTATATTGTTTTGAATATAAATACTAGTAAGTTCTAATATTATTTTAAGTAGAAATCGAAATTTTAAATATAAATTCATATTTAATATCAATGGACAAGTTTAAAGTATCAACTAATTTTGCTATGGTGTAATCTGTAAGGAAAGTTAAGTTCTATTTATGAAGATATTAGATTTAAACCCCTAAGTTTACTGTCATTTAGACCAATTTGTTCTTGAATCTACGTCTGATTATTTTGTATTTTAAAGCAAACGGCACAATAGGTAACAGATTGAAAAGGGGTGTGGTATTGATGATGGCAGTGAATTACAAATGGAAGTGAATTGCTCGCTTATTATCATTATTTAGGCAATATAAAACTTTTCAAAATTTGATTATATGGAGTGATTTCGGCACACGAGAAGTGAATTATTCCAGTAATGGATGAAACTGTCACAGAGAGTTTGCAGTGCAGTCATTGTCTCGAATCGTTTTAATTCTGGATGAAGTGAACTGCCAACTTTTTACCCACTTTGCAATATTCAAGAGCCTCAAAGATCCGATTTCATGATTTTATCTTCAGACTTTTGGATGTGTACATGTCCACGAGGTTAAAAACTTCTTGGCAAATCAATTTAAATGAGCCCTTGGTAACACTACTTTACAGCTATGAGGAGGTAGGTAAGATTGTTTTGTTATCTTTTCACGGGCGAGTTCATTGTATTTCGCTCGAAGTGAACTTAATCAATACCATTTTCCCAATGTCTGGCTTTACATTTGCAGACGTAGCGTTATTGTTCAAGCCCACATTTTGAACAAATCGTCACATCATTATAAAGACGCAAGTGGTTTAAGAGTAGTTTTTTAGTTGCTACATTCGTAAGTTAATTCTACTTCAGACCAATTCTGACAGATAGAAATTAATTATAATTTAAAAAAAAATCATTATTACTCTGAAATCGAATAAATTTAGCACGCCTTTTTTGGTCGTTATTTATCCAAACCATGGAGCTACAATTGATTTAGATTTGATATAATTCGTAGGGAAAATACTAAGCTGCTTTACCACCAAGAAACACCAATTACTCGACAAAAAAGCACAAATAGATATGGAAATTACTACCATCTAATTCGCGGTCAGGTGTTAGTTCACCATCTGAAGGATGAGCTTCTTCCAGGCTGGCTTCCAGGTTGAGGATCAATGTGTCCTGAAAATTGATAAGAATGGCAGATTATCTGGAGATAACCTGATCATCAGGAACAAAACTTCAATCAGTTACCTTATGTTACGCTCACCCGTTTTTTATTAGCCCTGGTTTAGCTTGTGCATATGAAATGCATTTAAGAAAAGGCTTCACAACACTCACCTCAGTTTTACATTTTAGGTGATTGGCGTATATGTTTAATGCATGGACTTATATAAGTTGTAAAGGAAATAGAATATTAACCAACGATTATTCAGGAGAGATTGAAACTAGTTAGAAATTCTCTATAGTGGCACTTGTTGTTTAATTGAAATAAGGACATAATTTAAATTTTGAGTGGGGAATTTTAGATACCTTCAGAAATTTTAAGTTATGCAAATTTTTAACGAAATGATTGTAAATGGGAATTATTTTCTGTAAATCTGTAATTCAACTACCATTGGTTGCGCTTTCTGATACGTGTTCCTGTCCCTCTCTACAGTGAGTGGCTAATTTCGCTCTAAATCCCCATATGCTTGACCATTTGACTGGGCTTTTCTTTGAGTCTAGTTGCTTTTTCTTCTTTTAGGTCATTCTAAATTGACTAAGTCCACCCTTATTTATAATTCCATAACTTATTTATACTTCAACTTTTTATCCTTTTATTATTGTGATTCGAAGCCCATTCGGTTCTATTCTACCAGCATGTAATAATAGCAAGTTCATTATGCATGAATACTAAACTGTGAAATAGAAATTGTCAATATATAAATGTACGTCGTTCTATCGGAATAGTTTGGTTAAATACTTGTCTACTTAGAATCCACAAGGAGATTTAAGCGTGATTGAGACAGGTGTGGGACTGTGCCATTCATAAATGGTTGATTATGGTTGAAGTCAGTAAAAGAGTAAGTGAAATTAATGGAAGCAGGTGATGCTAATTATATTCTGGGAAATTTCATTAAAATCCACATCTTTTCCACATTTTAGGCCATTCTTAACCAACAGTTAAGATCGGGAATTCGGATTATTGATTTCTCCACCGTAAGTTAAATCTAATTAATTTAAAATTAAATTTGATGAGTTAAAGTTAATGACAAATTTACTGCATAGAGAAATTACTTTTTGAATAACCTTTAAACGGCTAAGCTATGGTAAATAAGAACGATACAAATTAAGTTCCTGTAGTGCCCAGTTGTTACCATCCAAATGCACAAATAGTAAAAACTGGATCAAATTAATTTTTGATCCCCGTCTAACCATCTACTTATTATTGTACTAAATTTGATGCTGTTGAGTTCCCATTCTTATGACTGCTATCATGGCAGTAGACCGCTCAGTGATTACGAAGGTAAGTAATTCATAACGGTTGATGGCGATGAGGAGGATTCAGAAAAAAATCGTTCTTATTTGCTAAGGTCAAGGTTAAATATATACATTGGAGTAAAAGTGAGCATAAGTTAACATGTGGATCACACACTGCAATCTTGGAGTTTGCTCGAATTGCAATATACTAAGAGCCAACCTCCCCTCCCCCCTCTCTTCGCATGAATTTCACGTGAGCGAAAATCTATTCGCTTAGCCAATAGAACGTATGCTGGTTTTTGAAATAAGTGAATTTTATGTGATTACAACTCAAATCAGATTGAAGAGTTTCGCGGTCTATTTCATGGAAAGCACTTCAACTTGGGCAAAGGTGAGATAGTCCGACAATGAAAGGGACTGGGTAAAATCTGGGGGTGCAATTGTGATATTAAGGGAGCCTTGTTTTAGTCTATTTGTTCAACACGGTTTAATTGCAATTTACAAGGCGAGAAATTTTTCGTTCATCGTTCTGAAATTCAGATTTAATTCCATCATTTCCTGGATTAAAGGACAAATTTTGCTTCATATTATCTAGTGAATATTCTTAGTCATTAGGTTTGATTGTATTCTCAAATGAACCACATTTAATTCATAATAAGATTTATAAAATGAGTTCAGTAGATTTTGACACGGGAGTGGTTGGACAATAAAAAGCCTATAATGACGGGATATCGCAAGCCTCACTTTAGTTGAATTCGGAAAAGTTCACTTCGCGACATCACAATGTTCAATCTTCTTCATTTGAATCAAATTTGTATGAGAGACTATGTCCACTAAACTCATAACGCATTGACCGTCAGGTTCTTTCTAATGATTAGTCATCCGACATCTCTTTACACCTAAGAGTAATCAGATTAGCCTATCAGTAATAAATTTATTTAAGCACAACTCACTGCGGGCTTCCCCCCTCTCCCCCAGATTGAAGTGCAAATAGTGACCTACAGGTAGGGGAAGAAAATTCGTTATTTGAAGTGGGAGGTTGTACTATTTCGGAATATTTTTTACTTTGATGGCTAAGATGAGAGGAGGTAACACTGGCCTAACGCAACAAATCTATTGATTGAGAGGTGTTTTGTTGTTTTTTAATGAAGGTCTTAGGGTGTCAAGCGTACTCCGACTATCTTCAAACAGGAGCTTCCCTCGTTACATTCGGTTTAAGTACAGCCTATGCTCCTGAAACACCTTCCTCATTTTACGAATCTAACTGGAGATCCGCGGCACTCTATCTTGACGGGTTGACTTATATTACAAAGGATGGAAGTGAAATGGTGCGTATTAGTACAAACGTTACTTTCTATGTTGTAATCCATATAACTCTTCGTCTATTTGCACAGTCTGGTGATTACATCCTCTCTCGAATACGATTCACCTCAACCAAGCCAACGTCCAGCCCTGTTGAATCAGTAGCAATTTTAGACTGTTCAAAGAACGCTAATATTGGGGTTCGTAAAAAAACAATTCACACTCATCCAACCATTTATGCAGCCAATAAATTATTTACTCCCTTTCTTAATCTATGTTAGATAGGCAGTTGGATCAGAAATAAGGAAAAACGACTGAGCCTGCAGAATATCAATAGCACAATCGTCGGTAGGACAATCAAAGTTGGAGTTATTAAAGTCAGTCCAATTTTAAATCTTTTCATTTTCTTTGTATAAATATCTGAGTTGTAAACTTGTTACGATCTACGATGCATCATTATGAGAGGATCAATTCGGACTTCTTCCACCAGTCAGATAACTTCATGTTTGCCTCCATAAGTCAGCATGACTTGCAAATCCCTTAATTCCCGAGCTTGACCGCAATTATGGAATAGTGTGGGATATTACCTAGGTGACTGAATTATCTCTGTTTACGGAATCCTCTATTTCGGACATATCGTTATTTACGAGTTCATTGATTTTATTACCCACTGTCTGAGTAATCAAATCAACTATTAATATAAACCAGGTGAAATTGCGAGCAGGAGTCACCATACCGTCTCGCGGTAATTCCCTTTGACAAGTCAATTTAAAAGTAAATCGAAACCGATCTAAATCCAATCAATTTTCAGTTTCATAAAAAGATGAATTGTTAATTTAATGCCATGATTCCGTTGGGTCAGATGAGTTCTTTAGATCGAAATATTGAAACAACAATGAGTGGAGCTGCTTGGTACCCATGACGATGAGAAGTTCGCTTTAGCCTAATACTGCTTGTGAAATTTTTGATGCATGAATTTCTTTTTAAAATAAGTGGTTTGCAAACAGGTTGAAGAATTCGAATATTAAATCAAACAGCATCAAACACGACTCAATTTCCAAAGAAATTGAAATTTAAAATCCTCATAGCTTAAGATCCTATATCTACTTTTAAATTAAAAACTTAGTACCTTTGCAAATCATTTATTGAATATGGCTTTTCGGTAATCAAATTGATTCATCCAATGAGAATCACTATTCTCTTGTTTTAAATAGACACACAAATGGCCGTTTATTCAAACTGATCTGGGAGTTTGGTGGACTTTGAATTGTGAAGCTGTCTCCTTCCAAAAGTTACCTACCTATTTGTCATGGTGTCATATCTTAAAGGGTATAAGCTCAACTTTTCTCTCTGTCTGACAGTTTTAGCAGGTTTCAAATGAATGCCGACAAATACCGGAATTGAAGAAAATTAATGAAAGGTTTTACCAGGTAGCAAGTGTCAACTCTTTTGATAAACCACTACCAGCACACCTAAACCCCTAAAAAGGTTGCTTGAACTCTGACTGAAATTGTTACGTAAACTGTTGTCTTTCAATTAATAGGTAGGAAAAATTGGGAACTAGGCAACAAAATCCTGGGGATCTAGCAATAGCGTAAACTAATAATGTGATATTATTCTTTGTTAATGACAAGATTTACGCGATAACAGGTCTCCCGTGTCTCAAAGAGGGATCGACAGTTCATAATATCACAAATACTGTCCAAATAAAATGTTAAATAGCACGCGATGAATGCATAGGACAGAAATCACTTACGGATCAATAATCCGTAGTTGGAAGGTCTTCAGTTTGACTGCACTGAGGCTTAGATGATAATTTTTAAAGTTCTCCGGTCATTTTCTAAGTTGCGTGGAGTGAGTATAACTAAAATAGTTGGGTAAACTTAAATGTGACTTTATGCCTGTGTTGCTTTAATCACACACTCATGCATCATAGAGCTAACTTGCATGCACATTGGTAAACATAATTTTACCAGGATTGGTTAACAGCTTTTGGTTTGTTACATATTTCCAAGGGAATCAACTCTACGATATTCGTTTAGAAATACGCCTGAATTCTAGACGAGTATGCCCTCTTAAGTAGGATTATACTGACCCGACATAGGGTGCCTCATATGGGCCCGTCCCCCTTCCCCTTCGGTGCTATTAATACTGGTCTACCATGACCGTCGGTAAAAGGAATACAGCTGTCCACTCTCTCCATTTACCTCTAGGACTGATTTCGGTTTGCTTCACCCAGTTTTTTGCAAAGCGTAAAAGAATAAAGTTATGGAGCTGTGCCTTTCTAAGTTTCCATTCCCTGATCTAAAGGTTATCAGGGAAGTTGCTTAAATTAATACCGCAAACTTTTGGCTACCAATGGTATTAATCTTATAATCATTTCAATTAGATGGATCTGTTGGGCAATTTTATGTCTCTCAGTCCAGTTAGAGAAGGCTCAAAATTCATTTCAAATGCCACACAAAGTATGCGCAGACCTTCGCTGTTTTGTAACCGCTTTTACTTTCATTCATGTTTGCTAGTATGCCCCCTTCCATGACAAAGGACTTGGATTCTCAATAGCCATCATGAAAATTATGAAGAACGTGGCCAAAGTAAACTTTGTAGTCGTTGAATACAATGTCACCTCCGATTGTGCTTACTTCTTAAAAATGCAAAAAGCCCTCGAAGAAGGTGTAAGCTTCTAGATTATAACTTTCTTTTACTCCTTTCCATTATGATTTTCTCGATCGTGCAGTCATGTACTTCAGGACATTGACGCTGGTTTTGTTCCAGTGCCACTTGATGCATTGAATTTGCAGAGCGTAGGTGGCACAGCAGCTACTATTACTGCAGCCTATGTGCTCCTGAGACAGCGGCCAGACCGACCGCCTGATTTCCTTCTTATTTTACGGCCTCTTTCAACGCCTGTTTGGTTGGCAACTCTAGTACTTGCTCTTATCTTCATGGGCCTGCTCATGTTTTTCGGTCATCTCAGACCTGTCATTGGTCGTAATTTGGCCGAGGAACAGATTTCGACCAAAAGAGCTCTACTTGAGGTTTCAATTCTCGGAGTCATCTCCAGTTTCTCTCTCACGAAACTGCAGATCATACCTACCACGCTCTCCAGCAGACTATTTGCACTGAGTATGTGGCTATTCTCTTACCTTCTGGTAGTGCTTTATGCCAGTGCTATGATGACTATTCTGCTGAGAATTCGGAAACCGTCAAACGCTGATATCACAGTGGAAGAAGTTCTTGATTCCTCGGCTTGCAATAAGTGCGTAATCTTTTTCGTATCTATCTAGTTTACTTGCCTTCAGAAGTAAATTGTTATTTAATAGTTATTTAACGAAAGAAAATGGCACCGCAAATATTTACATTTGTTGAAAATAGATCCACCTTCATCGGATCTCTTTTTCTATTTGGTTACTAAGATATTTGATAGTTACCTTCCTTTTCTTATTAATGTCAGTAGAACTTTGATTCAACTTAAGTAAGTCTCCTGATCTTATTTGAAGTTTCAAAAAATGTATTGGCAAGACTGACTCAAAATCTCAAGTTTTACAAGTTAAGCTAATAACTATGACATTTGGTTGTCACCTTTCTGTCCTCGCAGTGTGTGCCGCTAAGGTCAATCAGCCATATTTTTCAGCCCGGGTGCAATTAGTAAACACCAATAGGGATGCATAAGAACATGGTTTCCTTATTAATTGGTCTCTAGAACGTAGCTCTTGTGACCAAAATTTGTAGTGGAAGACGTATTAGTTCAGCTTATATGAAACACATTAATATGGCAATGTTTTCCTTAGCCTGCAATACGCTGATAGTCCTTTTGATGGCCATTTTCGCTGAACATAACCTTCAATCATATTGAGCAGGGTTGCAAGATTTGATTAGGATAGGCTTTTTAACTAGAAGTTAAAATGAAAGTTTTTGACAGCCATCAGCGACATCAACATCAGCGACCATACCACGTACGGTTCTCGTACGATCGTTTCAACAACCAAAATTTCAATACGTTTTGTTTCAATTTGAGTGCTTTTGTGCTTGAAGCCCCTTAATAACACTTCATATCTACATTCAAGATGTTTTTTTCTCTTTTTACTTTCCTTGAATTCATTTCATGACGGGGTGTGCGATAGACTTACCTCCATGTGGTGCACCCTGGGCAACGCATACTCATACAGCAAAAAAGTCTATAATCCGGCAGTTGACTTCAAACTATCATAATCCCACTGTGTGTCATATTCGACCAATTTCACAGTTCTCACCTTACCTTCTTCTCTACTTTTGTGTCTGTCTCTTTTACATATATGAATCACTCTTCTGTTCCTCCTCTCGGCTTTTCTGTGGCTTTGATGTTCCTCCCCTCTGTGAAGCCCGAAGTAAACTAAAGGGCTAATGATAACCATCATAAAGCCTGCCATTTGATATAAATAAATTTCCTTGGCAAGTTGACTACCTTTATCATGAAATGCTGGGCCACGTGTTCAACAGGCAGTCAAGAATTCGGTCTGCCTTGGCTTTTGTTGAGAGGTTTGCATCCCACCTCTCTTGAATAAAGTTTGGTCTAATCGTCTGGGTTCACAATTTCTTTTGACTCAGCATTTCCCTTAATGGCCAACTAATCCATTTTTCATTATTATCGATTTTAAACCACCAGAAAATTCTAGCAAAGCCTCTCCGCTTTGTATTTTCCCATTTTAACACCCGTTTTCTGTCCTTTCTCTGCTTTTTCTCATCATAAGTCATTAACTATGCTTCGCCTCAGCTTGCATATTGCATATATTAGCCTCAAGGTTAATAATCCTCTTGCTTATAGGTTGGTCGTACTCCAAAATGGTGTCTCCTTTGAAGCAATCGTCGCCTCCTTAGATAGCATAGCTCAAAAATACACTCCAGTCGAAAGCTTAGAAACTGCTCATGAAGAAGTGATGAGAAGTAAAAAGACCGTCCTTCTAGCATCTTCGATAGAAGCATCTTATCTCACTATCACCGTAAGTTTATGTCTACTTAAATCACCTAAATGGCAGTCAATTCTTTGGCCATAATTTTGCTCCAATTTTTAAAGAACTGTAATTTGGAGACCATTCCATATACACCAATTTATGGAACAACCTTGACTTTCCCTTATCGAAAATCGTGGAATCTTGGTCCTCAATTTGACTTTTACTTCTCTGTGCTCAGTGAATCTGGTGTCCTATCTAAAGCATCTTCATTGTAAGTGTACTATTTTCCCTTATTTACATCCGAACCGTTCTTGAAATTATAGCATGCATTTGTACTCATAGATACTTTGAAACAGGGGGCTGTTATCATCCAAATCACAATATTCCTACGTCAGTTGTTCTTGAGCCTAAAGACACTGCTAGTATTTTCATATTTCTTCTTATTGGAATTATTATGGCTCTCCTCTTCTTTGGAGCAGAAATTGCTTCCAAAAGTAACTGTATTAGAAGAAAGAAGAAGGTAAGATAGCACAACTTGATTTCCCACCTCAAGTCTCATTCACGTTTTCTTTAACTTAACTCAGATTTTCTCCTTAAAAGACTGCAAGATTCTTACCTGGGAGGCACTATCCAGCCGTAATTACTTCGATCAAGTGAGTAAATTCAATCATATTTTGCATTCGGTAATTTAAATAACATAATAATGTGATAGTGGAATTTCATTTACCTCACATTAGCATAATGATGTTGAATTAGCTGCTGTGAATTCCTTCCACCTTGCAATGTCCATTTCCATATCATACTATGCCTTGAAATCCTTGCCTATGGGTCTCTGCTTATTTCATGCTTCCTGGTAGTATTAGTTATGCTTTCTCTAGGTGTTCTTTGTGCTATAATTCGAGGATATAATTTAATTATTTCGATGTTATATTATCATTGATTCCAGTACTAAAACGGCGGTTCGCAAATGAGAATCCAATTACTCAGGCTATGACTCCAAAAAACGATAGTTGACGCAATCTTACCTCCTCTTCTCCAGAGGTATAGGGTGGGGTGGGATTACACGGTATAAATATCTGACTAGAGAGTTCGCTTTATTTAGCAGTCTTCAACTCATTTCACTGTTGTTCCTTTTTCTTTTTTATTTCAGGCAAAATGGGGTCTATGTAGCTACCAGCATCAGTCCAGATACTATATTCATTCCAAATAGTCAGCTTCATACCGACCCGGTTAAGGTCAGCTTATTGAAGCCACCTATACGGGTGTTGTATTAGTCTTAACACTAACCCATTCTCATAAAACTTTATTTGTTGTAGTATTTATCATGAATTACTTATACAGGTTCATAATTCAGCTACGTTTAACTAATGAATTATATTTTAGCTAATTTTAGAGCATCGACTTGCACATCTTATTTTGATCTAAACAATCTTTCATTTCTATCAGGTATACAATGCTTTGGATATGGGGCTTGCTGAGGGAGATTCAATAGAAATCACTTACTTTGGTAAAGATAGCAATGGAACAACTAAACTTTTCTGTCGCCATTTTCCTGAATAGGTGGCAGACCAGTGTGACACTCCTCTCTATCAAAAATGTAAATGACGCCTTCTCCAATAATTTCTTTTGAATATTTCAACCAGTTTTGCTATGGACATACAATGTTCAGTCTATGTAAGAAAGTGGAAGGCTTCAAATCAGCTACAGTTTTAAAGTATCGACTACAATTTTATTTATGAACTCCTATTTTTTATAGCTGTGTCAAATCACCCAAATACAAATTATGGCCACGCATAACAGCGTCATAGGTCAGTTGCCGACATGGTAAAATGTGGAATTCTGGATATTGATGAAGACATCATAATCAAGAAGCTACGATGTGGAGAAAAAGAGAGAGAGAGAGGTCTAGCTCAGACAAGTACTCATGTTTTGTAAAATATCACATGATAGTTCATGTGTCTGCTAAGCCCAAATAGCATCCACAGAGGAGACAAAAGTTATGCAACACTTTTGGGCGTGTTTTTGTGATCTAACGCACAACTAAACTTTTAAATAAGCAATTTAGGCGTGCAACCAAACTTGCATTTCTTTACTCACTTTGTGCACCATTGGCCCATCGTAGATATTGAATGGTTATCGCATTCTATTGGCCTAAATCAGTCAGATTATAATAGTTGCTTGACTTGCGCATTAATCGCACTAGAATATAGGTAAACCATTTAAGACCATTTAATAAGATTCCATTCTTTTCAATCCTGCCCTTTTTAGTCGGATTTACAAAAAAACCGATGGGATTGAGTAAGTAATCATTTAATGGTCCTTAAAGGTTTTCAAGTATCGGCAATATTTATACGCAAGCGAGAACGATTCCTTCTACCTTATACAACCTTCCTCTGTTTTCAATTTAGTCTTTGCGCTGCAGATACGGCGATTTGCGTTTAGCAATTGTCTTTGCTGAGTTTTTTTCAGCAAAATGAACGCAATTGAGTTAAGATAATGGAAGAAAAACAAATACTAAGCCCACCATCACGCATTACTCATCTCCAAACAGTTTCAGTTTGTACACAATGTTAGCCTTAAAACCTATGAGTTACTGAAGCCAAAAAGACCAGACATTCAGTTCATAAGTAAATGATCGAATACGGTTTCCGTGACGACTCTTGCCATTAATCTGAAGAATCCACCCCTTGTATTTACAATCACTAACATCTTTATTGATACGCTTTTAGTGAATTTATATTCCTTTTGATACAAATTCTAAAGCTTATTTCAAGGTACAGCACAGCCTACAGTTAAGGAAATCATTTTATCCGGGTTGTCTATAATCATTTTTGCCCATAACCTACCAGGCCTTTCCTTATATCGACAATCAGTGGCCTATTCCAGATTCAATTATGCCAGGATGTGATGTAACGATTCTGGAAGTGATCAGCGAAATGAAGTTTGCGCCACTTTTTCCAACTTACTCTTAACGAGAATTGTGAAGCTTTATGGAGCTTAGTCAAGTATCTTAAAACGTGTAATCCAAGTATTTCAGTCATTATCATTTAGCCATTGTCTCCATTATTACTTGAACAAGTTTATATATGGAACTATCCGTTTTGCTAAAATTATGAAAACTGCTGAATATCGCTAAAATCAGAATCTTTTAGAGAGAGCACTTTAATTAAACAAACTGCTATAGCAGAAAACAAATCGATCGTTAATACAAAAAACTAATAGTGAGATTCGAACTTTGTAATGCTACAACTCACTACCAAAAATCAAATGAAGTAGGTCACTTTGGTTCTATAACTCTGCTCCTCAACATCATTTTGATCCACTCCTATTTGAACACTCTTAACTGATTTTCAGTGTTGTTTTACCGAAATAAAACTGTGACGTTTGTTTTAATGTGTTATAATATTAATAAAGTATTTTTACAGAAACCTCTACTGTTGGTACTTCTATATGGTGATCGTTAGCAGATTTATAGGCTTCTATACACACACTTAGACTGCTGTTCACTGGAAGCTGTTGATGAAATTTCATGTATCGTCGCATTTTGGTACCATCTAACGATATTACCGATTGTAATCAATTTTGCGTTCTGGTCTTAGGCTCATAAAATTTAAGATAAGTAGTATGAGCTGGTCACTTTTGGGAACAAAATCTTCTATTTTTATCAGTACAATTTGATTGTGAAATTGCAGTCGCACGGCTATACAATTCTCTTACTTATAAAGCTGGTAGAATGGAAATTGTTCATTGTTTATGTATTTGAAATTAACCAGACGGCTTTGTCAATCTTCTTTTTAAAAATCTTTCACTTGCTGCTTTTCCAAGGCTCCCTAAAATCATAATGGGTAATTCTGCTTTGTGATTAAATAATTAGAAGCAATTTTTGTTACAATCCCATTGTTACGTTAGTCAGTTATTGCATTTTTGCCGATGAGCCATTACCACAGCACGCCAGTAACATAAGCGCGAGAAAACACCAGTGGGTGTTGTGCAGACCCTCAATCTACGCAAGAGTACTTAATGGCACCAAGTGCATTGTGATTGGCTGTTGCCGAACTTGATGTTGAAATCGAATTTTTGCGTATTCTATTCAAACTCTGAATGCCTTGCCAATATGAAGGTATTGCTAATCATTTGGATTTTTGTTCTAATTTTACCCCACAAAATAAATTGTGGTAAGTAGTTTTTTAGTTGATAATTTTAAATGTTAGAGTTTAAATTAAATATTAGTAAATTATCTGCTCATTGAAATTTAATTTTAATTTCTTAACTTTTGAGGATGTCATTTCACTTTTTACATACTCTAATATAACAAAATTAAAATTTATTAATTTAACCAATTTCATTAAATAAAACTCAACAAAATTGGTTGATTTTAATATAAATGCAGAGAATGTTCAATCCACTGTATCTGAAATGGCCACAGTATGGGGTGGTATTGGAAATCTTTTCTGTAATCGGTTTAATCAGGCTCCTGAAGGCACAAATGGGCAAATCAATAATGATTTAGGTAATGATATACTACTGATATATTCTTCTGTTAATATTTTACACTGTTCTAATTACGTATGAAATTTCTTTAATCTAAAATGGCCACTTATGTATTTCTGATATTAATTGATATTTATGGTATATGTGTAAAGTTTCATTTCAATAGCAATACAGACGTATTTTTATTCCCTCAAGAACGGTTCAAATCTCTCTACAAAACTGGGTTGGATGTTTTTGACAACAAGTGTGATATAACACGTAAGATAATTACTTTAATATATTGCATTAAAAATTCAATACTTTCTGCATAATAGCACCATTTTCAATAAACACATTTGAGTTCTCCTCTAATGATTTTTCGCCAAAGAAAGGGATTCGCAATGCGACGAAATACATATATATGCGGAATTATCTACCTAACTAAGCCTGAATGTACTCAGAAACCTCAGTGGCAGATTCTCTATATATATAGGTGTGTGTATAAGCCAGAACACTTTCATACTCGAAAGCAGCCCAGCCATTTAATGGATTTGGAGAATAATAATCATCAGTATCGAAATAAACGAATTATCATAAAATTAAAATTATCTCGTACAAATTTATAATTGGGAATGAAGTTCCACTTCCTTGATATGTTTGACACGTACCTGATAATCTCAGGACCATTTTACTATACTGCTTGTTCTATTACATTTAAATATTTATTGAATGCAAAGTCATTATATATATACATATTGTTTTGTAAATGCTTGTTATACATAATACTCTCATTACTTTCCAACCACAACACAGCTTTACTTGCCGACATCTTAACTTCCATGAAAGGAAACTGTACGTTTGAGAATTCGGCGATTGCAAATATTCCAAATGATCAGTATGCGCTTCAAAACTGTATGTTTCATGAATCATCTTAATTGAGATCATATTTTATACCATTATGTCAGATGAGAACATAATGCCTCTTTTTCTATCATTCTCAACCGAAGACTATTACCTGAAAACAGATTTAGTTCGTTTTCAACTGAAATGGCAGTCCAGTTTCCCCCAGCTCCTCCCCTTCCCCCCTCTTGACTTCTCATAGGGATTTGTGGTGTCCAACGTCCTGTATTTCGTTGAACATTAGCATCTCCTAGAGCTGCAAACTGAAATATCCGAAATTTGGAAAAATAAATACTATGAAAATTAGCTTGTATAGAGCAAGATAGTCTTGAAGACGTATAAATTATGGACTATTATCAACAGTCTTAGTTACCGACATAAGTCATCGTTCCAATAACTATGCGGCAAGTATGTGATACGTTAGATGGCATTGGTGGTAATAAGTAAAATCAGATTTGACCCATCGAATGGATAAAATTTCGTTTTGTGGAAATGGTAGGAGATTCTTATCCCCAAAATATTTAATTTTGAAAATGAAGCATAGATTCTGAGACATTCTTGACTAATATAATCCATTTTTGTACTTTAGCTTTCTTAACGAAAACGTCTCTTCTTGTTTTGTCGAAATCGCTTTTCAGCAAATATCCAGGTATTTTAATTTTTAAATAATTAGATCTTTTTTAAATTTATTTCATTCATTATTTTAACCTTCTTCCTGTGAATTCAATGGAGTAGTGCTAACATTAAATAAAAGAGCATTAAATCTAATAAGAATGAATAAATTCAATTGATTTTCAGCCGCCTGTCCGAACATTTCTGATTATGACAAAACTTATAACGATCTTAAAAATTGGCTGCAAAACGTAAATGGTAACATATCCTGGTCAAATTCACCTTCCACTGAAGTTTCCAATGCCAACTACAATCAACGAGGTAAATGAGAGTCTTAAACGTAGGAAAAATTTTCGAACTAAAGCTGATTAACTTTTTAAAGTGAAATATATATATATATACTTGGTTTTAATTTTATTTATAGGAGGTGAAAAATGTCATACTTTAATTACTTTAATTTTAGCCGTGACCGAGACCCCGACTTATTTGAACAGCTATATAGAAGAGTTCGCCTATCTTTCCAAAACTACAGATTCACTATTTTACAGTACCACTATGAAGGCCATTTCGGCATACGCTCCTATCATTCGTGAAAGTGAAAAGATCAAGTTTTTACAAAATGTTGACGAAACCATGGCTAGAGCTACCTATGAACTATTACAAAGTCGACAGGGTGAATTCACATTCCTTTACGATGACCAAGATAGTAAGCCTGCTTTTCCCATATAATTGATTTGTTTTGTTTTGATTAATCAGTGATAATTGGTTTGCAAGGTCAAGTGTGTAATTATATGCAAAGCACTGCCAAGTGGCCCAGTAAATTGAACCCAACGCCCCCCCCCCTCCCCCCGCCTACCCCCTCCAGTCATTTTAGTGCTTTTTTATGCATTCTTTGTACATAACAGTATGACTATTACAAAGGTATACTGCATATTAATAATTGTTTGTTTACTTACACCAGAAAGATCATACTAATCGTATATATTTATTAATTATTGATTTTTCGAACCTTAAATAAGCACATTGTACATATGAAGGACTAGTTATTTTTCTAAGAAAATTAAACTCCACAGTTTTGAAAATATTGTTCGTCAATAATCAATAATATAATTTATTCTAGAATTGTTTCTCCTAATTCGAATGATAAAGAATATTTACTTCACTACACGCTATTTACCTACTGGATGGAGGCAAGATCTTGTGGGAGATTTGGTTTCAAGATTTCAAAGTAATGGAAATCCCCATACCTATGTTCTCCTTTTTAACCAAGAAACCGCTGATAATTATACTCGGGAATTCCTCCAATTGGTAAGGTTTTCGCAGCACATATATTATTTGTTTTGCGTTCCACTTCTCCTTTTATACCCTTTTCAATATTCATATTTTAACTCTCTTTTTTAATGTAAAATTAATTAATTATTAATTTTTCGAATAATATGGAAATAAGTTAAACTGCAACAAAATTTTATGATACGCCGATGATAGTGAAAAAAAAGTTGGTGACAAAAGTTGGAATAACAATTCTAATACATTGAACATCAACAAGTAATCCAGAGAACGGAGACAAGACCTTGAGATGCATCTCTTCTTTTAAAACGACTCTTTACGTTTCTAAATTCTTCACACCTTTTCACCAAAACCAAGTATTTAAGGCCGAAACGAGAGTCTAATATGTGATGGTAGAGGTTACGGTAGTAATAATTATCGTCAGTTGAACTGATTGGCGAGTACTACCAAATTAAACCAATAGATATTTCTTGATGGGACAATCTGTCATCCTAAAGAGCATCCCCCTCCTCTCAACATTCTCTTCCGAATCAGAAGACAGAACGTCTGTTGATCAAACATGAAAGAAAGAGCACACACACACACACATCATCACGCAGATGGCGTGGGATGGAGGGAGGAAGGATCGAAGAGTCAGTAAGGTGATTGGCTAGACCAAGCCACAAACAAATTTTCTTGAGGCGGCTGAAAGGAGAGGAGTACGGTCATAAAATCAAT
This sequence comes from Hymenolepis microstoma, assembly GCA_000469805.3. Classification (NCBI taxonomy): domain Eukaryota; kingdom Metazoa; phylum Platyhelminthes; class Cestoda; order Cyclophyllidea; family Hymenolepididae; genus Hymenolepis; species Hymenolepis microstoma. The sequence goes on along the minus strand of LR215995.1, from coordinate 14,453,241 downwards.
ATGGTCGCTTCCTCTCATCTTTTACAGACTTTATGCTCCTCGACCCCTATTTTATTTTCTATTACATCTTATAGACCTCATCCCCTTTCATATTAGTTGCCTCATCTTTTATTAGCTTCCTTAATATGGACCCCTTTAGACCACACTTCGTATGGAAATTGACTGTTTTACGTCATTTCCTCGTCGGTCAAATAATCAAATTGAATTCATCATTTGACAATTAGAACTCTGCAGACATGAGCTAACATGTGCGTTAAATAGAAGGATCACAGCGCTCTCGCCAAGTCAAACATGCAGACTAATCCCCAATTGCTTAATTTTTGTTTAAATTTCCATTACTTGTATTAGTGCTTAATTTTGTTCTGTTATAGCTATGGGGTTCAATTTATCTCACTGTACTGCCAACAATGTTAAATGGGCATTGGGTTCCGCATGGCAATTGAAAGTTAACATCATTAATTTCAGGGGTTTTGCGAGACCTAAAAACATTATATGATTTATTAGTCATATTTAAGTGCAGTAAACAATAGGCGTTTATCTACTCAAGGAGGATTGTCTTCTAAGTTTGCTTATTTTTCTCTCTTATTTCCTCTTATTAACAATTTTGCGGCACTCAATTGTGACAATTTTTATGAGTAATCCTCGTCTCAAGCAATCCTCTCATATTCATTTCATATTCGAAAGAAATTCCTCAATCAACACTCTCAAAGTGACTTGGTGATAATATTCAAGAAACTCTAAAAATCCACTTGGATACACGTTTTAACCACGCAACCTGGGTATTAGGAAGCGTTCTGAAGTTGTTCTCCCAAGAAACCCGCATGCGATCACCTCTTTTGTTAGCCAGAATTAATCCAATCATTGGTCACTATAATACTGTAATATTAACCACACTAAATAACCACTCACTAAAACAGTTGGGATTTTTTTGAGTTGTAAAAATTTTAAGTCATTTGCAGCTACCCTCAGCGTGCATACACTTCGCTCAAGTCAAACTCGAAAGATGACTTCGCTGACTTTAATATATAAGGATTATATATGTTTTCTCTCTACTAATAGGCCTTAATGCATCAGCAGTTAAGGAAAGGAATAAAAGTCATTCTAATCTCCTCTGTGAGTTTATTCTGCTTTTTCGATTGTTGATTCTCTTGAAAGGGATTTATCTCCTTTAACATTTACACCATTAGCAAGATGGCTGTGCCCCCTACAGGCAGTATATTAATTCAGGTGCTTCTCTGGTCACTTTTGCAACAAGCAAATCATATGCGCCAACTATTCCAGATCACTTCTACAATTACACATGGACAACTTCTGCGCTTTACTTGGATGGATTAACTTACATCACTCAGAAAGGCACGAATATGGTGAGTGCGTATCAGAGTCTCTCATTATATTGAAATGTTTTGTCTAGTTGACTGTCTTACAAAAACCTTCTCCGTTGCATCATTTTTTCCATAATTCCAATCGGTAGTATAAATATCTATACTCGGTTGGGGTTCCACAATTATCCCATTCGCTTGAGCGAATGAAAACTTCATATCACGTTTTTTTCGGTTGAACCGAATCTCCAGTTAAGTAATTGAAAGTCAAATAAATAGTCATAATGTCAAAGATAATCAAAATCAAAAAAGCCCCTTTAATGATACGTAAACTGCAACGAATAGGCTCTGTTTGAAAGTGAAGTTATGGAGATTCAATGTAATTAATTCAGTAACATGTTCCATTTATGAATGCGGAAGTATGGAAGGGAACTTAGTGGGATAAAACTTTGACCATTAAGTGAACTCAATAAACAACTTGCCTCCTTAAATCCATTGTTACTGAATCAATCCAACCAACATTTTAATCAGACGTGCAAATCGATTTTGCAATAAGAGTACACATTAGACTATCCTCAATCAAATCACTAGTTTGCATACGAAGTCTGACTTTTATCAGCTATCACTATTAGTCATGTCTTTTTTTTCTTTTCCCTTATAGCCCAGTGAGTATATTCTTTCCCGAATAGATTTTACTGAAAAGGAACCAACGGTGAGTCCTGTAGAATCAATGGCCATTCTTGATTGTGCTGTGTTTACCGAACAAGGAGTAATAATCAGTGTTTTTCGTCTATTATGGAGAGTTAATGCCTTATGTGGGAAAATTAAAACTGCTTTTTTATACTCTTAGGTCGGCAGCTATGTCAAGGGTAGAAATCCTGTCTTGACCGTAACGAGTGTCAATTCAACCATTTATGGCCGAACTATTCGAGTTGGAATTGTTAATGTAAGTGTCTAATTTAATTCCCAATTTTTGAAACCAATCTTATATTGAAACTAATAAAAGGCTATGGCATCCTGTTGCATGTTCCAAATTTTCAATACTACTCGATTTAAATTTCACCTTTAAATTCTCAAGTATGTTTGGTGTTTATTTTCTAGAAAATAAGTTATATCTATATATGTATATATATTCTGTTTGAATGGTTACTATTTTTATTGAAAGTAACAAAGGGCCAAGCTCAACACTTCACAATCAAACAAAGTCAGCAAAGGAAAAATGTCGTAGACAAACATTTGCTGCAGCCCAGGGGGAAGGGAGGGGGGGTAAAAGAGGATTTGAATTTTAAAACATAAACTACTCATTCATTCAATATTGTCCAACTCGAGTTCAAAATTCATTTGATGTGAAACCTGTTGGTGCCTTGACGTTGCTCTCTGAGTTCTTTTGATGCAGATCCTTTATCAGTCTTGTGTTTTCTGAATACCAACTTCAATTGTTTCCCACAATTGTAGGTTACATTTTTCATTACTGAGGGTAACAGTAGCAATGGTATAAGCGTTATTGTTTAACGTATTTTATTTACAACGCGTAATATTTTATTCAGAAATCATCTCAAAGTGGATCCTTTTATTCTCCCTAGTATCCCCCCTTCTATAACAATGGATCTGGGTTTTCAACAGCAGTATTGTCGAGATTGGCAACTACAGCCGGCATACATTCTGCAATAACCTTCTATAATGTGATTCCAGATAAACCATACTACGCAGCTATGGAGGAGGCTATCATAAAGAATGTGAGTTTTTTGTCGTCAAGTGTCGACTTTGATTTAAATTGAGAATGAATTCAGAGTTATTTTGAGATCTTCATTAACGGGCTTAATTTACAGAACGAATGTGTGGAAGTAATGCTCCACATTCCTTTAAGATTACAAATTCTTTCCCTAACGCCAAAAAATAGGTATTGTTTTCTAAATGCCTGAATAGAGACACATTTCACAATTCAAAAAATTCGGAGATAGTTTACTTGAAGGGGTTAGCGTTTGTTGTATGTGCCAAATAGTGACCTCTCTTACAAGGAAATGCTATTCTATTCGCTTAACGCTGACAGCATCAAGAAGAAACTTTAAACAAACTCTGTAAAATGTAAATCGCTGCAATGAAATGGAAAAGTTTTAAAAATCCAATCCACCTAATACCTGAATACCTCTTTTTTTATACGAGCTTTTAAAAAATAACTTGGCAATGCAATCGCTCCTCTAATTTGCCTGCAGCCGAATGATCGTTTTTCATGGTTGTTCTAAATTCATGATTGCACTACTATTCAGAGATTGAGTTTTTCTTCTAAATGCAGTCTTTGATGCTGAGTGTTGCAAGTATAACTGAAGATATGTCAAACACAAGAAAGCAAACCGTTGAATACCTCGAATCTCTCTATTTAATACGACAGGGTGTGAAAGTTAAACATTTCACCTTCTGATTCTAATCCTCCATATAGTCTGAAAATTAATTGGCTTACTGATTATTGATCAAATGTGATTTGAATAACCAAATTCTCGGGCGCATAATTGAAATTGACACATCAGTATCAACTAATAGAAAATTTTTTCAATTAAGACACAATACGGTTTTTGATCTGATTGATGAGATCCGGATAACGTTATCACAAGTAGAGCAAAGCAAATGACCCACTTCTAGTGGTTTTGAACGTCAAAGTAGTATATTTTTCAAACAAATTTGGATTCCTTCATCTGAACGAAAAACACGGGTACGTCGACTGATTATTTAAGTCAAATTTTTCAGCCATCTTATTGAATTTCCCACTGTATTTTCTTGGATAATTATTGTCCAGTCACTTACTCCTTGAATATCAAGAGATGAATAATTGCCTTCTCGTGCTAATTGTGAAACCAATGCAAACTTGAATTCTCCCATTTTTAGGAGATCGATGCTGGAATTACCCCAATGCCTCTGACTGCCGTTAAAAATGGAAAAGTGATAGCTTCACAAGCCAGTTTGACAACTTCCTACACACTTCTTCGTCAGCTTCAACGTCGTCCTGCTGACTATCTTCTCATATTGAGACCCTTGGCAATGCCCGTATGGCTAGGCAGCTGTTTTCTGGCCTTTATATTCGCGGGTTTGCTTATGCTTTTCGGTCACCTCAAGCCAGTTATCATGCGGAATCTAGCTGAGGGCGAAATGACAACAAAAACGGATCTCTTTGGAGTCTCATCACTCGGTGTGGCTTCCAGCTTCACTCTCACCAAACTTCAGATCATTCCCACTACTCTTTCTAGTCGGCTATTTGCTCTTACCATGTGGCTTTTCTCCTATCTTCTACTTGTGCTCTATGCCAGTGCTATGATGACCATATTGTTGAGAGTTCAGAAACCTATCAATAATGACATCACGGTGGATGATGTGCTTCATCCTTCCAAATGTGATTCGTAAGCGAACATGGTTCATTACCAAGTAGTTGAGAGGGACATTTAGAGCCATGAGCTGTTTGTTAATAGAAAGTTGGTTATTTATTGGTCCAATTTTCAATTTTTCATAGTCTCAGAAATTTATACCTTTTCATTCCATCTTGCCTTGTCTGCAAAATGCCTTTCTCATACTCCTTTTATAAAGCATGATCCTTAAATCTTGCTTGTCAACCAGGATATCATAAGGTTTGATATTGAAGGGCAAAATATATGGTGTTAATGGCATTCAATCCACCTAACTCACAAAGAGTCTTTCTTAATTTTAGAATCATTGTGTTAAAAGACGGAATTGGCTATGATCAGATAATCACCTCTTTGAGTAATTCTCAGAGAGCCTTCTCTACAGTTGATAATATCCAAACGGCTTACAATGAACTCATGAAGAGTAAAAAAACTGTTCTTCTTGCCTCATCTATTGAAGCCTCTTACATTAGTTCTATGGTACATTTTTGTTTTTCATCTCACTATCCTAAATACACATGATATTGCTAACTTTCTTACCCCTGATAATAGGATTGTGGATTGGAGCAGATACTGTATACTGAAATCTATGATTCTCTACTGGTGTTCCCCTACAATTCAGGCTGGGAATTCGGATCCGCCTTCAATGATTACTTGGCAATAATTGATGGTGCTGGTGTTTTCAGTAAAGCTGCTGCGGTGTAAGCTGTTATTCCTCGTATTTTGGTTTATTCATGTAGAAGTAAACTCACTGACTCTCATTTTTTGGATACTCACCTCAATAGGTATTTTGAGACGGGTCCTTGTTATCATCCACCCTACAAAAATCCACTCCCTGTTGCTCTAGAACTTAATGATACAGCCAGTATTTACATATTCCTGCTTATTGGAATTATTGTTTCGTTTATATTCCTGGGCTTTGAATTGATTCGTAAACACCGCAAGGAAGATAAGGTTTCGAAGGTAAGCTATCCGCCTTTCCAAGCTGAAGAGTAATTTTGCATAAATGACAGTTGATTTTAATTTTCTTTGAATTTTACTATAAAGAAGAAGTTTGTGCAAAGTTTATGTGATTTCGAATTAATTTGCCTTGTTTAAAGGAACAAGGAGACTTAGTGCCTGGAAGTCGTTATCCAGCTGTAATCACTTCAATGAAGTAAGTCTGTTAAATAAATAAATATATATATATATATATATATATATGTATATGTATATATGCGTGTGTGTGTGTATACACACATTTTTTATTTTCTTATATAATTTCAAAGCATTTCAAAATTAGAGTGACTTTCATTAACAACATGTGCTATCAAGTTCTAAAAGCTTACTTCGATCTATTCACTTTTATTGATAAATTTCATGGTTCATCTGCTTCGAATGAGAGCGTTTTATTTTTATTGAAAGTGGCCATTTTATCAAATTGCTCCACTTAGGAATTCATTTTATTCTGTTTAATAAGAAATCACATACCACGATTTTATATTTCTTCTATTACCAATAGCCAAAGAGTTCACTCTTCCAATTTATGTTTAAGGCTTTAATTCTTGCCACAGTGAAGCATTTCGCTTTTTCATTATCTACATAGAATGACTATCAGTGCTCAGAATATTTTGAAGAATACAAAAGACAACGATTACTTCAGAGTGGATATTGTTAGACACAGTATATTATATGAGGTTTTGCATTTTAATGAAAACTATATTATGGACAAAATGCCATGAAATACGTCTATTATTGATATTATTATTATTAGTGGCACTCTTCCATATTTGCCCCAGTCGTGATTGATCAGTGCATGAGTTATACAATGACTTTATTCTCATATCTATTAAGACTTATTACATCTTCTGGCATTTGCCTTAGCATTAATAGAATTTGCTGTTAGTTATAGTCGTATTGTTATTTATACCAATATAATAATAATAAAAATAACATTCCAACATTTTTAAAAGTCATTTTCCTTTATTCTTTGTCAGAGACCAAGGTGTGTTAAACTAAACATGATGGTGCTTTATATCTTAAAATTGTGGTAATCTTATCAATACGTCTTTATATCTATTTTTATTTTAGGCGAAATGGAATCTATGTCAAAGTTGCCGATCGGCCAGATACTGTCTTTATTCCAAATAGTCAACTCTATTCTAGCCCACTGAAGGTGAGTTTTATAAATACCGAAAGTAGATAATTTGATTTATCTAAATATGGGAATATGTTTAATTATGAAGCTATGTATGACTGTCTCCTGATATTTTGCAATTTTATTCCTCCTATCTTTAGGTTTACAACGCTATTGATCTTGGTTTGTCTGAAGGAGAGTCAATTGAAGTTATCTACTTTGGAAAAGGATCCGATCAGGTTACAGAACTCTTCTGCCGATATTATCCGGAGAGAAAAGATGATGGCACTCATTGATATTTTTTTACTTTTTAACTAAACTATTCTCAAGAGTCAAATGAAATCATTTCAATATAAGTTAGTTAAAACAAATTGTGAGGATTAAACATCTATCGATTTTAATTACACTTAGCGCCTGGAGTACTGTGTAAAAATAACAAAAAAATTTATAAAATGTTTGCTAAAGACCCCATTTAAAATGTTTATCTTTGCTTATAATTCTAAGTGATCCATAAAATTTTTGTCAATATAAATCACGATTGACGAGGAAAGTATAGCTATTTATATTGAGCAAAATTTTCTATAATAGTACAGTGGATTAAAATTGCATTCATACAAAGCAGTGGTTAATAAATCTGCTTATAAAAATAGAAATAATATGAAATGGTAATTTTTAGGGTATTAAAATATTTCGTCGATGAAGCAAATGCCAAAAATTTAGACTGTCTTGAAGGGTTAATTCATTATATGAGACTTTTAACAAAGAGCTGGCCATCCCTTTTAAAGTAATTAAGTTTTATTCATAGTTTATAATTTTTTCATTAACCCCATTATCCAGTTAAGTTTCTACTTAACACATATGATGTAATTGGATTATCAGGGGTAACATTTTCTCATCTTACAACGTGTGATAGTTTAATTAATTTATTTTAATACTCCGATTAAATACACACAACCCATCGATACAAGTGCTTGTATTCTAAGATGAAACCAGGTAATTACGAGTTCCTAAAATAAAATATGTCGGCTTCCACTTATCCGTTTTGTACACAGATGACCGTCACATTTATAGCATCCTTATAACCAAATTGTGGGTAGATTATTTTTAATTAAAAGCAATGGTAATAATAGACTACTAGAGAGTTATTTTATATATGGAGCCGGAATACGCATATTGCCAAAAGCCACCTGAACTCGTTTATATGTTGTCTTGGGTCCACAATAAAAAAATAGATGTTAAAGTAATTCTAATGCTGAATAGGGCGATCCAAATAGCTGAACTGTAGATTAAAATATCAGAATCTTATCACCTACGCACTGGCAAATATTAATTTGTGCGATTTATTACAAAAGATAACCCATTCCAACAAAACTCTATGGCAAACCTCACAGAGAAAAATATTCACGCGGAGACTATCGTCATCGCATATATGTTTATGAGTTTATGTGTTGATTAAGATGACTTTCCATTTCACCTCAGAACTATTCTCTTATCATGAATGTCTTGTTCTTTTCCACCAATCTGAATCCGATCAATGCTGCTTCAAGTTGAGTATTAAGAACACATGAAATGTGAGAATAAAGCTCATGCCATGTGTTAGACGTATTCGTTGATTCTATTAAAAGTAATCTATACATTTAATAAGTAACTTTTCAAACAAGACGTTAGTGCACAAAATGGCAAATTCAAACCAACGAAATCATATCAGGCAAGGACAATATTTGCTCTGCACTTTAAAAATGAATTGATTTTATTTGACCACTATAAATAATAATAATTTTGCTTTATGCTTAGTCAAAGATTTAAAGCTTATGGAAATCGAAAGCTAGTAAGAAAATATATTCATTCAAGAATCCAACACTTATTAGTAACTTTAAATATGCCAAAATTTGGTGTCATTGTGGCAAAGCATATATTTGGCATATGAAAAGCAATTTAAGATACAGTTATATTGCTGAAACTAGGCAATTTAGGACATTTAAAATAAAAAAACGGCAATAATTGAAAACAAAATCGACAAGTTTACCAAACTGTTCCCGGACTAATATTTATTAACTATCTCAAATATTTTGTTCATCTTGAATTTTAAGATAAAAATTTAAAATTCAAGAAGGAAAAATTGTCACTGCCTAATAGTTAAAATGTATTTATGCAACATACCCAATCTCAAATAATCATATCTATTAAATATAATAAAAATACTTTAACTCGTTATTTGTTTTCTTTAAAGCTATTTAATTAAAGTATATTTTTAAAATTATAAATTAGATATTTATATCTATTTTAAGAAGATGACCTTTACAGGATTTGAATTTCATTGGATAATAAAGGTGCGCAGAGTACAAAAGTTAGACCACCGGCGGCTTGTTTGATTTAATAGCCTTCAGATTTATGTCTCAACGTCCATGAGCTTAACTAACTATTTTGGTGTTCGACGTGACAGCATTGCAAACCCTGTTAAAAAGGCACAAATAACCGATGAACTTGTTGAAGCAAAACCGTTACAAAAAGCACCAGCACTTAACAGCAAAAAGACTACTAGATCTCGAAATAAAACTAATTCGAATGCAGTTCTTCACAAGACTAGGGGAAAATCAGCGGTATGTACTGATCCTAATAGCTATTTTTTCTCGTTATATAACTGTGATCATTACTGTCATATTTCAGTAGACCAAATCTCACAAATCTTCTGACCAGTTGAAAATGGTTCAAAGTAAACTGTCCGCACACGTAAAATTTGCTCATCTTACCCGCAAGGATGTTCACGAGCAAATTAAGGAGGTTCTTGAAGCTCGATCTACTGTGGCCGAATCTCTTAGTTCTTCCTCAACTGAAGATATCGATCCGAAAGCGGACTTTCTGGAAGTTGATAAACGAACAGAAATCATACCAGAGACTGTTTCTGCTGTTACTTTGAGACAAGGGGAGAAAAATGAGATTAAAAACCGTGCTAATCTTGAGCTTCGGTCATTAACAAAGTCGGAGAGCTGTCCAAATACTCCTCTCAAAATGCCTCCTAGCTCAGATAAGTTACTCAAAACAAAGGAACCCGTTAAATTGGATGCATCGGATGAAATTCGCAAACATCCTGAGCTGCGTCTTCCTTTTCATATGGAAAGACTTTTCGAGTTATTCAGAACTTGTGAAACTATTGTGAGCACTCTTCACAACAGATCGGAAATTTGTAGCTTCGATAAAATCAAACCAGCTGTTCAAGAGGTTGCAAGATGGTATCTTGATTAACTGTTTACTTTTAACAATCTCTTTCCGACTTAGTGATTTTACCGACAAGACTGTTGCCCAGTTCATTACGCTCTATCCGTCGGCATACAGTTTTCGTTATGACAAGCAAATCGATAGAATAACCAAGTTGCAATTGAGCTCGTATACCCTTGTGTTTATACCAAATTTGCGTACAGGTAGTTGGTTTGGTGGGTTCGTTCAATTTTTTCCCGTCTAGATGGCACTCAAATGGGTATTGACTCTCCAATGAAGGGCCATTTGACTTTTACCGGAACTCGTCTTATTCAACGTCGACAAATCTTCTATAATGCACTCTTAAATCGGGTGAAGGATGCACATAAGGTAAGTCTTGACAATCTTCGAGTTTTATTTCGAGTCTTTTTAAAACCTTCTACTAAATATGATTTATACCGTTAGCCACTTCGAGAGTGTATAGTGTGTAATAGTTTTCGGAGTTGGCTGCATTTAAGTGTCCTCACTCGATCAGTCTGGACTGGGATATTAAGTCAGTCTACTAAAGACTTATCTGCTATTTTATCTGACTTTCTTAGTAGTCGGTTCATTTGAGCTATAACACTACAAAACAGTTGAAATGAAATGTTTTCTTACCAAAATTTGGATTGAGCCCTCCTGTCAGAAACTCAACTTTACCCTAGGTTGATAATGCTTCGCACTGGGTACGAACTGAGAAATATTGTAATCCGCTAAGTGCGTTATAAATAGTTAGGCAATTGGATTAAAATGTACTCTAGCTATTCTCAATTGCATGGCCTCTACTGCTGTGGACGAAGGTTCCCATCGTGGCAGGGTGGCTGCTTCGCTGTGGTACAACTTGTAGCTACTTGGAACATCTGTCTTACTCTTGTTCTCCTTTTTGTCTTTCTCCTTGTTCAGTTGTCATATTTTTTGCGATGCTCTTGATGTTTCTTTAGACCACGCTTCTTCCTGTCGTGTCAACTCCGTAACTTCGAACTTAGTAGATGAGCATGCTCATCGTCACATCACTGGCATGTTTAGTGCTAGTTCTTAAATGTGTACCCTAATTTTGATTAACTAGATTGAAGTGCTTGTTTTCTTTTCGGGTCATCTTGCCTCGTCCTGTATTTCTATTCAAAAGCTTAACGGAGTTTATTATTTGCTTTTAACGTACGTAAATAATTTTGTCAATCTGTTCATTTTTCAATTGTTAGTAATATGCATGTTAATAAGTCAAAGTTATATTGATCCTTTTTGGTGACCATATTTTTACTCTTAGAAATTTCTCATCTCTCGGTTCAGTCTGTCAGAATCGGACCTTCCAGATGACGCAAGCCTACGTCGCTGGCACCCAGCGTTCGCTCTTGATACTGCAGTACCCAAGGTCGAACCTGGAGTTCTTCCCCCGCACCCTTCCGATGGCTCGGATGCAAAAATCACTTCGGCTCGTGACGCGGTGGTCGCGTTCCGTGCTCGTGCTCTTTTCAGGGAGGCTAAGGTATGTGAAAAGGTTGCAGCCGCCATGGGAGAGAAGTCTGACACTACTAGACGAAGCAGGCTCGGTTTCGGAGACAGCTCGAATTCGGGTGTTAGTTCTATGGATAAAAAACCGTCTGTTGCAGAGTTAAAAGGAATTTCCGCGTCCCTACTAGCCAAGGTCAGTCTTCATGATAGATCATCTACAGTGCTATAATTCTCTGTTGCTTCTTCGAAAGATGGTTGATATGCATCGATTTGCCTAGATATCCATTATAATCAGTGGGTTTGAACCACTGTCATAACAGTACAGATGATCATATTTGGAAATATATTGAAAAAATATATATATGTATTTATATACTTATAAATTGTTAGGTAGTCTTCCAACCTTTCAGCAAGCATCTATTGATGTGGTAAGTGGCGAATTCATTTTGTCTTTTATGGCAGCGCAGTCTATCGTTAAAATGTCGTTGAGGTACGCTTTTACAAATGTTTGCCTGACAATATAATTTTCCTTGAGCATTGCGAGCATTTTTTGCTTCGAGTGTATCCTATTATTGTTTGTAACGGCTTTAAGGTCATGAACTGTTTGATAAACCATAAAGCATATCCTTTTTAAATAGTGCACTGATTGTGCAGTGGTCAGGTCTGCACGTCTGATAAGTTAATGGCTTTAAGATGCTCATCGGTTCGCGTCTTTAGGATTCGTGATTTTTACTTCTCTTCGCAAACTCGAAAATATATCCTACTTCTTTTTTGGAAAAGTACCCTTTAAAGATACACGTAATGAACTTGCTCTCACTGTTGAAGATGACATTCTGGTACGTGCACTTCAACCGTTCTTGCCTTTTGTAGGACTCAAAACTGCTTTAAACTGAGCACTACAGTGTTTCGTGTTCATCCTTTGTCGTTTAGGTTCGAGAGCGAGAAAAGCAAATGAGCCTCACTCTTCTCCAACAGCCAGCTGTCACGCCTTCGGAAAAAGCTGCATTCGCTGCTCTTCCTGCAACCATTACGCAGATTTGGAGTGCTCTACGTGGAGGCAATGGACGTCCAGTACCTATTACTCAAGTCGCTTCTCGACTTGTGCAGTCTAGTGGCTCGGGTCTCTCTCCTGGTAAGTTCACCTACTTCTAGTATTACCAGTCACCTTATTTTTATCCTGTCAGGTTGGTGTTTTAAGGTTCGCTACTCGCCAGTGCGCATTTAGGTCTAATTATTGATTACATTATAATTGAACATTGGTGTTGGGAAGCCCATCTCTCGATGGGCTTAGTTAGTTACCTATTTGCATTAATCGAACAAGCTGATCAGCGGAATTAATAACTTGTGTTTGCGTGAGATAGAAAATAGCCGGCGCATTTTGCTACTTAGCTCGAATTGGAGAATGTATTTGAGCCAGCTCTGCAGTTTCTTGGTGTTAATGTTGTTCGCTAGCTTTCTTTTAAATTATACCAAGGATATTGATATAACTATATAGAGACGGTCTACCAACTTATAGACTCCTTTGAGACTGGTGTAGATGTCTGCCTCAAGAATTATGTGAAAAAATGGGATGGATGGGACATCTCATGTTAGCTTGGCGCCGATATTTTCCTCAAATGATGAAAAGTGTTGCGCCTTTTACTGTCCGACTACAAATCTCCTTAAGGAAGTGAAATGTGTTTGGTTGAGCTCTTCTTTAAAAAATCTCCTCTTTTTAGTTTGTCTTATCAACAAACTCTCTTGACTTTTAATATATGATCAATTTTTAGTCGTATTAATCTGCTCATTTAATAGTCTGTAGTAGTAAACGTTTTTTTCTGTAGAGGAAGCTAATTCTCGCCTAGAAAGTCTCCTAACTCTACTTCCTGATTGGGTTGAGAAAGTCGAATGGGCAAGACCACATCTTCAATTCAAAGGGATCAGCAGAAACCGTCCTTTGAAGGAGGTGATCGATGAAGCTAAAGCTAAGGTTGCCGAGAAGGGTATTCGTTAATTTCTCGTCATCGTTACAATCATTAATTATAAATTACTAATAATTGATTTAAACTTCAATCACTCTCAGCGCTTTATTTAATGAATGTCTTTATAATTAATGTAATTTTGGTGTATAGGGTAAATCATCTTGTACAATTTTTTTAAATAAATGTATATTTTCGAGGTTTGGTCTGTTTCTTTTGTTTATTGCTTTCTTTTAGAGGTTACTTGTGATTGATTGGCTAAAATTTGAAATATTTCATAATGTAACGCACTCTTATTTTGCATAGTGGGAAAATTTAAATACGAGCAAGTTGTTGTTGGGCTCTAGATGTTGAGTTGCATTGGAACATCATAAGCAAGTCTTGGAGTCGAAGGTAATCTGAAAATGAGTGAAGTGACATTTAAAAATACTCCAGTCAACTAGTTCAACGTATAACCTACTTTACTTATTTCAGCAATAGTGTGTGGCCAGTGACGCTGTGACTTTCTTTCATTGATTCATAAACTTGTTCAGTTTCGCTTCGTACGTAGTCACATGGTGCTTGTTCATGGTGCCAGCAATGATTTCGTACTCACCACCCATTATTATTATTATTACCTACGAAATAAGAACGGCCCTATTTAATAATAGCAGGAAACATCGACGAGGGCCGAGACGAGTGTGGAATGTAGACTCAGCATACCTTTGTTAGTTTGCTCTTCTTCGAATAGCTAACTACACTGGGAGGTTAAGAGCTCAGCTTACTTTCAATCCGGTAGCAACGTGCTTGACGAACTACGCAACCATGTGTTTTATTCGTTCTAGTTGCTATTCCACACCAGATATTTAGTTTTACCAGATCCTGTAACGCGCTGATCAAAATTGACGGAATACTATCACACAGAGGAAAATCTTGCTTCAATGGTAGCTTAAGTGGTTTTTTCCAAATTGGTACTCAAGATTTTACCCAACAAGTTCCGTTAAGCATTGCATTAAGAAGCGGCGTTGTCCAAGCATTATAAAATAACACCTACATTTCTGATCAGGTAAAAAGTCACCAATCTATGTCGAATTAAGCAACCTTGACTTATTGTACAACAACAAGCACAAACGAAGCTATTTCCACCTATTAAATAGTAATAGTAAATTCCGTATTAACTGATTTTGTTTCAAATTCAGCGGAAGTGAATGACGAACGGAGAGAAAGAGGACGGAGGTGGGGTAGAAAAGCTGCACAGTAGGACAAGAAAGATAACCTAATACACATATATCAGTGAGAGGAAGGGAAGAGAAGGTAAATAGGAAGCACAGACTGTCATTCATACAGCGACAAAACGGAAAGGACAAAATCACGCTTAGAAAATTGAGTTATACAAGGGAGGCAGATAGATCTCCGTATCATCAATCATTCTCGTCTCCTGAGCAAAGATTGCATTCACACCTCTCTTGTTTATGCGACTCAGTGTCTCCTCAAATAGAGCTTTATCTTTTGCAGTCATTTGAGAGCCGATTGCCTGTTATGAGGAAAGAACACAAGTTAATAAGTATACTCTTTAGGCATGAAACAAATAGCTAATGCCAACTCACATTGGTAATATCATTCTTTTCAGCATTTGAAATGCCCAATTGACAGAGTGCGATTATCGCATTTTCAACGGCAACACAAACATCAGTAATTTTGTCCTTAGAAGTGGTGCAGAGGGCAGTAAGGAGTTGAGGAATCCAGGAAGATGAAGTGGAGCCTTTAGTCTTCAAGACATTGCGAAGACTGATACGACTTCCTATGCAGCAGATGACGTTTGAAAGAATGATTTTATCATTTGGGCCACCCTGTTTCAGAGCCTTTAAGAAAACGGTAGTTTATAGGAAATCAAAATTTGGTTTTAATAGGTTTTTTCCTAAATATAATACCTTTTCAACGACCTTGACCAGACTAAGTAGTTTTTCCTCTGAGTTATTCGATACCATCAAAGCAGCGTTGATAAGGAAACCAAGCGCCCTGAAACCTGCTGAACGAACATCCTTCTGAAATAGAGAATGAACAAAATTGTTGAAGTAAAAGTACTCTAGGAAATACCCTATACAAGAAGAACATGGAATGCATTTTCATCTTGTTGGTGAAGTTAGGACTGAAAGAGTCGACTGTAAATTTTATCCAATTTAAACTTACATCTGCGTTATCACAACACCGTACAACAATGGATCGACTTTTCTCGAAAACGGTCTCAAATTTGCTTTGAAGCATAGATGCGGGCGAAATCAAAAATGCCACCATTATAGCCTGTGCGTGGGCTTGCAGAAAAACTGGAGAATCTGGAAAAGCAATTACATCTTTAAGAAAAGATCAAATGTAAGGAAAGGGATTTAAATAATATCAATCGATCGCTGAATCTTGCTATCAGCATTCGCTCACTGTTTCGAATTCTCAACAATTGCTAACCAACACTAATCTTCCCTTGACTCGAAATGAAAAGCTAACACCACTAAGTCGTGCCGAATTAAAAAATCTGGCTGCATTTAAAACTAGCAGTTAGACATCAGTGTTATAAACCAGCATGAAGACACAATCTTGCAGTCGTCAATCCAAAAACGACGCGAAATTCCAATATCCACTCTCCAGCAGCCAATCTTCATGCGGAGATGGCGCTGGATGCGTCCGCGTGTGTATTTGGCGGTACTTGATATAATGTGAATGATACGTTAAATTGAGTTTTACTCGTACTCTTCCCCTACCGTGCTCTTTGCATTCTTTTCTGATAGTCAATCTTCATCCATGAACAGTCCAACAACTTGTAACATCTAATTCTCTTATTTTTAATCCCGTTGTCTGAGCTTTCCTAATAGACTTTGCTCGCCATCGTCTACTCCCAATCCAAGCCCTAGATTTGTAAGCTCTTTCTCTTCAGCGCATTGCTTAAGCATTAAGTTGATAAACCCGAGGTTACCAACCGTAACAGCAGTGCGTAATCAGATGGACACGGTATTCAGTCCCATGCATTCTAAACACTACATTGTGTGGATCACTCATTCGAAACGGAGCTTACCAGAATCAGAAGTTTCACACCATGGCATCAGTTTAAGAAGATCCTCCTCCGTTATGGCAGCATTCGCAGAAGCCGACGCAATAGCAGCTCCAAGACAGGCGTTTGCAGACTTTCGGACATCAACCAAGTCAACATCCTTGTCCAGTTTAGTCGAACTCAGGCCATCTACTTTACGACCAAGAGGAATCATATAATCGATAACAATACGAAGAGTATCCAATTTTGGCTTGCCCAGAGATTTGGAGAGACAATTCCTCAAGCATTGGAGCACAGTATCCCTGCGTAAACAAAACAAGATAGAAAGAACTACTCTCTAAACGATTTTCCAAAGAACTGCTCGAACCTCGATAATCTAAAGCATTTCTATGCGAAATAATTCGCACGTTCAAAAATTTGCGAAAACTGAGTTTCTCACACCCATGGTACCCAAATCCCAGTTGTCGGTAATCGGATATCAACTCTTACTCGTTTTTGCCTTGCTATCAATCGCGGTCTATTTACAATTCCTAGATTTCCAATTTGAAAACTGCTCTTTTACATACATAAATACATAGGTGTCAAAAAATATATCTGTTACTTCAACATCAAAGCGAATTTTTTAATCATATGATTGATATAATCTTAAAGTTCATTCAGAGGCAAACGGCACCAAAATAAAGGGAAAAACAATGAGCACACTCCTTACGCATTAACAGAGGCGGCATTAAGAGGCTGTTGCTGCAATCCAAGTGATCTAACTGGGGGAGGATTATCGATGGTAACGTTGCAAACAGCAGCAAGCACCACACAAATATCCACTAAGACAGAATCCAATTTTGGCGAGTTAGCGAGCACGTTAGCCAAACCCTTTCCACCCACCAGCCGAATCTCCTTAATCGGATCACCGAGGACTTTTGTGAATGTGGCCAGAAGCTGTGGTGAGAAAGGACGAGTAGAGTCAGGACACTTTTCAACCAATGTGGCCAGGCTTTCTGTAACAGCTGCTCGAACAATAGTGGGCTGCCGTTCACCAAGAAGACGAATCATGGGACCGAGGACTTTGACAACACAAGGTTTGATGGCCTCACCACTTGACAGGGTGACGCATTCAGTGAGACCTTGTGCTGCAGGTTCCTTGGTATCTGGATTACCCTGCATTATACAATCGGCATAGAAACGAACCAATGAGGGTAAGGGCATTTTGGTCTCAGCGAATCCCGGTAGTAAGACCTCCTTTCCGGTGGTCATCTCTTGAGCACGTTCTCGCCTCATTCGCATTTGGTTGCTCACGAAATCGACTGTGGCTGCTTTTAGTGCCTTTTGTAGCTCAGATACATTGGCACCAGTTACATTGTTAGCTGACCAGTACTAGAAATGGGGAAGAAGATTAAATCAAAGAAATTGGAGATATGTGACACAAAGGAAATATTTATTTAGTAACTATTATGAAAAGGGATCCATTGTGGTCAACACTTGGCCTTCGTTGCCCAAAGCACTAACGAGGGCGTGGCCCGATAAATCTATTAGTCTCGTATCTTAGCCAAATGCTGTATCAACCGCTGCAAACACGATCAACGTAAGTTATTGCTACTTAAATAAGCCCAGTACTCTCTTCTAGCTCCCCCTCCCAACACGCGCAAAAATTAAAGTTAGTTTGGACCTAAGTTAAGAATTACTGGCTAATTTCCGCAAAGAATGAATTAACTAAAATACATGAAGCACAATCTCCCAAGATATCGAATGGTGGTAAAGTTAAATAAATGCCTGCAACAAAAAAACCACGGCATACCTTTAGAATCGCTTCCAAGCAAACCCAAGCATAAGTCATCAGCGGTAGGTCCTTCATAGCTAGCAACTTCGAAATATTTCTCAACAAGGGTGGATAATAGTCAGGGAGAAGTCTTCGCAAAGCTTCCTTCGAGTTCCTTTCACGATAATGCATACCAATAAAATTATCACTGTCATCATCGCTTTCATCGGACATGATGTCATTTTCGCCTTCCTCGTCTGAATTAGAAATGTCATCGTCGCTATAGTCTTCGGTGTCTTCATCCTCGTCTCCACTATCACTTTCATCATTCAAGTTGGCTCCCGGCAGTTTTCTAGCTCCTCGTCGAACAGGTTTCACAATAGAAACCACCTGCTGTTCTTCCTCCACTTCATCTACCAAGAATGCTTCCATATAGACATGGAGAATACGTAAACAGGCATAGCAATACTTTTGAGAGTTTGGTTTCAAGCTGGTAAAGTCCATTTGGGTATCGGTGGAGTCATTCAACGAGAGGCCATTGATAAGCTCTTGGAGAATGCTTCGCACAGCAGAGACATCGCTAATCGAGGCGAGAATAACACTACATGCCTTCAGATCGCTATTCTCCTTATCAGCCACATCCACCCTAGCTGCGGTCTCAAGAAATGCCGGGAGGATTCGGTTGAGGTGGCGCGTCAGACTGTCACCAGCGATAGGAGCCAAGAAGGCGAAGGTTTTGGCATCAAGTTTGGGTTGAGTGAGTCTGGGAATGAGATAAGGCATGACGGCGCGACCACGAAGAGCCAAAATTTGACGAATACCATCGAGAGCGTAATCATGACTTTGTGGTTCCTCCAGCTTGAGGAAGAGGTCAGGGAGTATCTCGTCCACAGCTCGAAGATGAATACCGGAATAGAGGAGATCGAAAGCGCGAGCACCTGCGGTACGAACTTCAACTGAGGAATCAGTCAGGCTTCTACGAATTGGAGAGGTGAAACGATCGGAGAACTGAGCAATCTAAGAAAAAATGAAAAAAAAAATAAATCTATTGGTCATTTAGTTAAACTGCTAAACGATGTAAACTCCGGTAAGCTCAAAATTGGCTTAATGGACCTTTTAATCAAGCATTAACAATAGACTACGCCGTTGATCGCTATAATCAGTTACATCGAGTAAATTATAAATTTTCCTCTATATGCATGTTAAGAATCAAGCAAAATACACAAACATTGATCAGACGAATGATGACTTCAAGCCCCAGCCATGGTGATTCTGCCATTTAGCAAAACCACTCTTTCCAATACTCTTAAGCTATAGCCATACCCAATAAATAAAATTGCATAGTATATACTACTGAAAATTACCTGTTCAGACTGACAGTTAAACATAATCTCAATGAGACCGTTGCAGACACCACGACGTCTATTATCATCCGGAGAATTGAGACCCTCTTCCAAGTGTGGAATAACTTCGGGGAGCACTCTCTCACCCAATTTCTTCACCAAATCACCTAGAGCGCGACAAGCCACCTGCTGATGCTCTCGAAGAGTTGAGCCCAGTGTGGAGAGAAGAATTTCCACGAGGACAGGCATGAGTTCGCGAAGAGTTCGAGGGGTGTTGACAACCACGATTTTCCACACGTGACTAGCGGCATTGCGCACCGTGTAGGTTGGATCAGAACGAGCAATATGCAACCGGGCCAGGACGCGGTTGCGTCGATCCAAACCAAGGGCTTGAATAATCTTCTCGTTGGCTATGTCCGTACCGAAGGTGTCATCTTCATCCATGGTCTGGAAAGGAAAAAAAAAGCGATCAAGTAAATGGTTCAATAAAAGGCAATTTTACGCTCTGTGTCTTTAGGGTTAATGCTTCCACTCGGTAAAACCTACAGTTTCGAGCCTCACTGTATATTCTTTGTTCCAATGTTTCAATTTCTATTCAGTCCGATCGCTTTGATCTGGAAATTTAAGTATGCTCTACACAGTAGGCTCAGACCTAGACAATACAGTTCTACTTTCCTCGACTTAGCAACTCGGACACATTAATGCAATACAATAAGTCATTCTTCCTATACAAATTTCAATTGTCAGAGATGTTAACTTGTACGTTAAGTCATAAGCGCACTATGAAGTTTCGAAACAAGTAGCCCCAATGCAAAGACTGTTTTTAGTGGTTCTAGTGGTTTAAGGAAATGCGGGCGATTGCTTGCATGTGAATCGACTTTCGAAACATAAACTCATGTTATGTGTGTTCTATAAACTTGATAACTAATTTTTGGCTTGGCTGTTATACAACAGTTGTAAGCAGAGAATGAAAGTACCTCCCAATTCAAAATCACAAGTACATACTGCAAATGCAAAAAAAACAAAACCCTTCCTAAAATGAATCTTCTAAGTGAAGATCCAAGGATAGGTTCTGGAATATTAAATTGGTTGACACAATGTTCATGAAATAATCGAAGTAAAACCTCACTGGCAAATTTTTCTGAAGCCTTTGTCATGTTTGCATAATTTGCAGTCTAGTTACTTGAAAAAAGTAATAGTAGAAATTGCCAATTTATGAAAATACATGAACATGGATTTTAGCTAGTTTGGGTGGCTGCTCAAAGAAAGTGAAGTAACGCGTGATAAATGAATACTGCTAGCCATAACTGTTAATAAAATGTAGATAAATATTAAAAGTCCAAATTCATAAAGCCCATCACCTTAGTTGTTCCCTTGCCAGAGATGCCCGATAGTTTGCATAATAAATCACTGATAAGCTGCAGCGAAGAGTACCGAATACGCCAATCCGTAGAAAGAAGACCTTTCTCCAGTTCAGGCAGCAGGATTTCCACAGCTTGATCAGCAAACAGATCGATAATACGTTGACCTGCCTTGAGAGCTGTATCTCGCAAGTATTCACACTCATCAGCGAATGCCTAAAAAAATAAAGCATACAAGTGCCAATATCAATCGAAATTAGTCAACTCAGAGTGTCGAGGAATTACGATCGACATAGATTCATAGCATTTTATCGGTACACATGCTAATATTCCTCATATTTATTCAATAAACTAGTGTGATTTCACCATTTATTATTTGAAACTCTGCAGTGTCAGACTGAATTGATTTTACCTACCATATGTTTGTACTTGTACTTGCGTACGTCTACAACCCCATTACACTTCAATCTTATTCATATTAACATCATACTAACGCGCACGAACGGCGTTGTTTACGTTTCCTAAAGTTTCATTCTAATTTTACAATGCAAATAAAAGTGCACGGACTGCATCCTCACATATACTAGTACTTTATTCATTAATAAAATACGTTCTTGGGATTTCGGCCTTATTAAACTCGGCTTTTAAATATTCTAAAACTGATACCACTGAAATAGACAGCCAAGCATCAGTATTTAAAGTATTGAAGGCTTAATCGTTGAGGTAGCGACCAAGACTATTAATGAAAAAGCAAACAGCAGAAACGCTGGCACAAAACCTTACCTTGAGAATAGGAGAAAGCACCATAGTGACGAATGGAGAGAAATCGTTGCGGAAGACTTCAGGAAGATAGATGAAGAGCATGAGATAGCCATCGCGAGCATGGGGCTGAACGGCAGGATTCTCAGCGGAGTGAATGAATTCAGGCAAAATGGACTGCAATCGGGCCAGTCCCATACCACCAAGCACTTCGGCAAGACCTTGTGCTGCACCTGATCGGTCCACGGATGATTGGTCTGAGGTTAGAGTCCTCATCAACCATGGTAACAAGTCCTATTAGAAAACAAATCACGTCTTAGATGAATCAATACCATGAAAAACGTACGTTTAAAACAGCCTTTCACATAATGAAAGTAAGTACATACTAAGCTACGTAGTGAAAATTACCAAAAAAACCTAACCATGGGTTACACTTATAGCACAATCTTGTGCAAAAAAAATTCAAATACTTGTAAGTGATCGCAACTGGCAGTGTTGGTGATCAATAATCTGAATAATTATTAGGTTGATCTCGTTGCACAATGAACGATTTCTAGGAATAGGTATAATAATCGTTGGGTACCAATACGCATTACCCGATGAATGGAGCGAATAGTCATTCATTAAGAAGAATGACAATTCAGTCAAGAAGTTGGAAAACATCCCACTTCCACACTTCCTATAGCGCAATAATAAATAGTGGCGTGAGGTTTCTTGATTATAGATCGCTTGCACCAAAACAGCCAATTGATTCATGCCCTAACTATATGCATGTCTGCTGTTCAAGGAAAGTCACCTTTCTAATCTCATAGTCTATGTCCTGCTGCCTTAACATCGTGATGACATAGATATTTTGGAATAAGATACAATTAATGCAATTTACCGTAGCTGACAAAAAGGCCTTTTCTCTAAATAGAATGTCTATTTGAAAGCTGTAAATCATATATGACATCATTTACATCTCGAATAAAATAATCTTAGTTTAACAATTAAAAGTTGTGAAAAGGGATCTATTGTAGACTTTAAGATACCGACGGAGAAATAAACAAAAATCAAAACGACATCAAACTCAAAAGGGTTTTCAGGGAATGCAAAAATAATCCCATCAAAATCCAGAATTTGTTTCGAATTTAAATAGATATGAGATAATGTGGCACAATAAGACAAACTCACAAAGTCTATCATGGCTGACCTATTAAAATCAGACCAGAAAAACTAAAAATCAGTGAGCGTACCTTAGAACAAGCTTCTCCAATACCCCTAACCATAGCTCCAAGGGCACGAGCAGTGATTGATCGCACTTCCGGGACAGGATCCAAGAGACAAGCCCTCAGACCAGGCAAAACTTCATCAATATACGGCTCCAAGTCTTCACGGCGAGCCAGGCTGTAAAGCGTGCCAAAGATTTGAGCTGCGGCCTTGCGAATCAAAGTGGAACGATCATTGAAAGCACGATGCAAGACGGGCATGATGAGAGCAAGACTAGCAGCGTCCACGACATGAGTGAAGCAAGTGTCTCGAAGAGTCAGAAGACAGACTCCCTTGTCGGTGAGTGGGTCATGCAGACTCTTGATCAGGCACGGCACCAGAGCTGAAGGGAGAAATGATATAGTGCATCAGTTTGGGTTTATTTCCATGGTATCTTAATGACCACTTCTATCTACTTTTATAAACCCAAACTTAAGCTCCCAGGAACAAGTCCTACATACCGTTAGGAGGAGTGGATCCCAAAAGTAATTTAATGATTAAACTTGGACCAACGAGACATTAGATTGATCCACCTAAGAGATTGTCTAAGGTCAATCTAATCGCCCTCAAATCAACATCAAACTACCGAACTTTTTGATCCTTTAAAATTATTCACTTACCTTGAACCTCGGGGTTACGAATAACAGTTCCTATTCGTTCCAAGGCTTGGGCTCCAGCCTTCTTCAGACTCTCCTGAGAGTCAACAAGTACCTTGAGGATACGAGGCACGATTTGTGGTAGACAAGCAGAGAGCTGTTTGGGTGCACAACTGGTCATAGTTCCAAGCACTTCAACAGCCTCTGAAACGAAAAATGTGAAAATTATTAAAAATGACAAAGCGAACTACAACTGTAATATTTAATCAAGAAAGACGTCAGTGAAGGATAAACATGCACACTTTTACTACGTTATTGGTTTGAAGGATCGCTTATTTTATTCGCATTGGGCTCTTGAATGGATGCAAATTCTTTCCCCTTCAGCCTTTTCTATCAAGTCTTAAATGTAAGAAACAATCTATAGTCTAGATAACACCCCCCCCCCCCTCTTCTGTCTATAAACTATCTGTTCAGAGACCTGACAAAGAAATCCTATGAAACAGAGCCTCACACTTTTATGCATTAAATGGATGCACTCAGCCACATTTTAAAATGTAAGTTAGACTGCTCTAGAAGAGAGCTTCAGCCATACCAAGCTTTATGGCTAGCAGCTTAATACTAAAAACATTTCAGTCGCCAGTAGTTAACTTACACTAATTCTTTTTAAGAATTGAAAACAAAACTTACGGCACTTAGTTCTCCAAGGATTTTCCTCATCAATAACCTTCAAGAGAATTGGAAGAATGAGTTTGATGCCGTGAGCGCTGAGTTTGCTCATAACTGCTCGACTAGTTACTGAAGCCGCCTAAAAGGAAAGTACAGAAATGTTTCACAAAACGATAATGAACAAGACGACTTAGTCATAGGAGAATTCAGTCAAGAACGAACAAATATCAAGCAAGTTAGTGTAACTATTTACTCCTGCCAACCCGCACGATCGCAACGGTCCAATAAGAAAATATGCAATCTAGATCTGTTTTATAAGAGCCGTTTGGGTGCTTTTCAATAAGTTATAGGGGAAATCGTTGTACTGAAGAGTTGAAGCAGTTATAGCGTTCCGCTTCGGATGCAGAACAGGAGTCACCAAGATGCTATCTTTACGAAACACCATCACCAACCTTTCACAAACTAAGACCGAACCCTACCCCTTTGAGCTACATTGGTATTATGGAAAAGTATGGCGGCTCATATCAAAGATAACCACTAAAAGTGTTGACAAGATCAAAATGAACAATTACGATTTTCACAGAAATTATTCCAACTCAAACTTCAAACTTAGTCACCATGCATCCGAAATTCCGAATAGTAAAGAAATTTATAAACTCACATCTCGAACACCGGCATTAGTATCGCCAAAACAACTGAGCAATTGAGGAATGACTTTCACAATGTAGGGCTCGAACAATCGACCTAGAGCGAGAGACAGCCGTTCAAATGCAAACAGAGAACCTAAAAAGGGAATAACAGTTGTATTTGCAAGATGCGACTTCGAATGTTAAGCTAGGAGTCAACATACTTTCCCTAAACTTGGCATTCTTATCATCCAGACTAGCCAAAAGACGATCGATGATGCCGCGTTGTTTGAGAGCAGAAATTCCAATGCCGTGGATGATACCAGCCAGAGCATAGGCAGCACCACGACGTTCTGGATAACTGAGAGAGGAGAAGAGGGTACTCATGAGACGAGGGAAGACTTTCTCCAACTGTTCGGCGGGTATTTTAGGGGCGAGAGGTGCAAGAGCATCTTCCACTGCCTTTTGAACCTACCAAATGCAATATATGAAGCAATAGTAAGAACAAAAAAGACTATGTATTGATTGACAAGGGATATTAACTAATTACATTTGGGTGTAACATTCTCACCTCGTTCAATACGCATACTTTTTAGTCCAAAGAAGATATAACAATTAGAATATTATTCTATAAAAACAGTTTTTGATAAAGTCAATCGATGAGGAAAACTTCCTAAATCCACTGAGGGAAGTGTTTGTAACGCTGCCTTGAGGTAAGAGAATCCTGAAATGATTTTAAAGACAAATTCGCATTCTACCACCCTCCTTGTTGACCAGAATCAACTAGAGTGCGACAAACTGAATTTACACCGATTGGCATCGATTTTGTGACCCTTAACTTGACACTACGATTATTACTTTCTTCTACCATAGGTTAAGAACAGTGAAAGGAAATTTGGATGCCAATTAAGAAACTAGATCTGACCATTCATCTCACTGGATGTTAATACACTGGAGCTTTTCCCATGAAAATAAAATAACCTAGATGCGTACCCATAAGCATTGATCGTGTGGCCTCATGATTTGACGGAGGAGCAGATTCGCTACTGCGTAACCCTTAACGCGTTTCCTTAATCGCAAAACTTAATTTTGTGATACTTTGAGAGTAAAGTAATAATGGCTCTGGATTCTATCATAGCACTTAGTAACCTGGTTGAATAAAAGGATTCACATAATGAAAAAATTCACCGTTTGCAGTTTATTTTTGTACAAAGTCTTGAAGACCCAAACCAGCTGACCTGGCCCAAACTAAACCCATACAAGTGAGGACTTAGATTAACTTCCATGCACACTTTGACATCAAGAAGAATGCTAAGCTAAGCTACTTTAGATACCTCGGTCTTAAAAGTTTAATAAAAGCTAAAGCTTGGAGCGTTGAGAGGAAAACCATTTAAATAGATACATTTCAAGATTCAGATTTCGAAAACTATTAAAGAACAGCCATTTGTAAATAGCATGTAGGATCATTCTACCTTTTCACACATTGGAGCAAAAATGAGAGTTAGTGGCAAGACTGTTCATCATGATTGAAAAATTGGAGCAATAAGCACTGGATATCGTAGAAAAGAATATACTCCAATTCAAGAGAAGAAACATGAAGCTTGAGTTTGGGAATTCGAACTAATCATTTAACAATTATTACCTAACCGAATCCAAAAAAAAATAAATGAAGCAAGACCCACTGGCACCTCGACATTGTCCCTAACATCGTTTTACTCTCCGCGCTTCTTTCACTTGTTTGACTTTTCGTTAAATGGTTTCAGTTGCTTTCCACATCTACAATTTTCAAGTGGGGCATTTCTATGGGTAATCAAAATAATAATTTCAGCATGAGAAACCACCATCTATCACGATTTCGAGCGATTAAAATGTTCAGACACTTCCAAATAGTTGCTAGAAATAGCTATTAATTGACCAAAAAAATCCCCATTACTTACCACATCAGCGGGGAAACTAACAGCTGACAGTAGTTTGTTGAAAATACTCATCACACGGGGATCGTCCTTTTCCAAGAACTTTGCCAAGGATCCCAATAGAACCACAACTGACTGTCGTACCATATCCAATTCCGCCACATTCGGTGCCTTGTTTAAAAAGGCCTCCAAGATGGTCAGTAGCTGTTGCAGATTCGTCTGTAAAGGAATGCAAACGGAAATAATCACTCAGATACCGAAATATACGGTGAACAATAACATTTAGAGGGACACTTACAACACCATAATTCTGCGTAGCCGCTAAACCAGCTCTAAGTAGAGCACATCGAACCTCCTCCTGTGGGTCATGAAGACCTTCATCGACGAGGAATTGGAAGATTTTGCCTAACCAAGCTCCGGCTTTAGATGGTGGCTGTTGA
This sequence comes from Hymenolepis microstoma, assembly GCA_000469805.3. Taxonomy (NCBI): domain Eukaryota; kingdom Metazoa; phylum Platyhelminthes; class Cestoda; order Cyclophyllidea; family Hymenolepididae; genus Hymenolepis; species Hymenolepis microstoma. The sequence goes on along the minus strand of LR215995.1, from coordinate 14,426,052 downwards.
TTTGCAACGTTATCAATAGCGGGAGGGAGGTTTTCACGATCTGAGGCGAGGTAGTAGCCAGGAGTGCGTGAACAGCTAACAACTGCCTCTAGAGCTCGTGCCATTCCAACTCGTTGTTGGGTATACTTTGGTGGGACTTGTTTAATAGGCTTTCCGTGGACGTCCGTTTTCGCTTGAGGTTTCTAGAAAGTATGAATTACCGTTTGGTATAGGGCTAACTTGTGCAATTTAATTTTGTTTTAATTTCATTCAGAGTCGGTAGATGGGGCAATCTATATATTTGTATTCACAGGATGTGAGCTAAGCTACATTAATGCTTTTTTAAAATGGGAAAAATGAAAGCGACGACCAAGAAACTAAAACTCGATATTACTTCATATATATATATATTCAAAAGCAGTTAGAGGAGGCTACTCACACTTCTCTTTTGGAGAGTCTGACAACAATCTATTTAGCTTCAGGTTACTGTTCTAGTAGCAATCACGGATCATAGATGGATCGGGATAATTGATATAATAGGTATTTGTTGGAGCTACTAAAGCGGTGTTTTGAGAGAAAACCACGAGAGTTAAATGAAGAAAATCTTTCTGGATTTTGCCCCTTAACGACTATGTAATCCAAAGTAATAATGACACTACCCATCCACTTTCCCAAACTTAGTCAATTCGATAAAAACATTTTCAAACAATCAGATAAAAGAGAGTAGAATGAGATTGGAATTCAAATGAATGGAAGCCTTAACTATTTAAAATTAATGTCTTCTGCAATTTAATTCACCAAAAGCGTACAAAGATGGCAATGAATGAATGACCTGTGTTATGGTAGTAATTGGGTTTTAAGTTCGAAATTTCATAATTACTTAGTCACTCACCAGATATATTTACCGAAAGACAATGGTCTACCTATCCAAGCTTTACCCTCAATACCAACCTATCTTAAATAGAGTCCATAGAAATGTTACATTTCTCCGACTGACATGGTTTGTTTCCTTTAACAATCATATCTGTTCGGAAAAGCATTTTTCAACATCCATTTCTGATTTAATCAGTGTGGATAGACATTTCGCTTAACGGATGTAATGAAGGGTGTCGAACTCGTGATTTCTAACTCCACAAGTAAGCACGGTCTTTCCTAATAAAGAGTGCTTTCTAAATCGAGTATATCAGTTACGCACCTCTATAAGGCAGTAGTAAATATTCAACCAGTAATCGAGAACATGATTAATCGATTCCTGTGGTTTCCCATTAAGACATCTCTGGAGAGCACTTGCAGCCGCTTGTTGAACATCCGGAGCTTTTTGTAAGCACTCTAACAAAAGACGTGTAGCAAGTGCAGCCGAAGGCAACGTATGAGGATTTTTGGGATGGGTAAGGAGGGTAAATCGTTTAAGCTTCTTCTGTGCATCGTTTTCTCCACCATTCTCATTCTCTTCAGATGAGACAGTATCAACGACCTCAGACGACTCGCAATTCTCCTCAAAACCGACAGTGCTCCAGAGTCTATCAGAGTCAATAGCGACCTCTAAGAAGGGGTCACATCGTGAAATGAAGAGTCTTAGTTGAGAGTTGGCAATTACACTGAGAGTAGGCCAGCTGGCAGGATCGACTATGCTCTTGTCCATTTTTAGAAATCCATCCCCAAGGGCTTTGGTAGCGTCGGCTTGCAAGGCTGCACGCTTCTTTTTCTTCTTCTGGGCCTTATTCAGGTTTCCACCTGCAGATTTGGTGATTTTGTTGGCTGTAGTGGTGGAGGCAGCGTCAGCTTCAGATGATTGCAGCTGCTCTTCTGCCAGTTCTTCGTTTTCATTGTTCTCAGCACTAGGAGTAGTAGTAGTAGTAGCTTGTGGAGAGAAGGGAAGTGTGAAGAGATCTGGGAAGTGATTGGCAAAGTTGATCATAGCCTAAAATGAAAGTTAAATACAACTATACCGAATACAAATATTAAGTATCACACCTTATTTCCGCAGTGGTTTCCTGAATTGATTAGATTTTTGTATCCTGTCTTAAATGTAAGACACATATGACATGGAAACCTTCCCCTTTTGTTCTAGTGGTGGTGATGGTGGGGTCGTCCGGTCGTTAAGCCATTATAATTTTTAGGGTTACTAGCTTAGTGCCTCGAACAGTAAATATAAAGCCTTAATCGTGAGCAGGAACAAATACACCAAAGGTTGATAATATATTAGCACAGTGTATTTCCCTGAGTAATTCTTGAATTCACTCAAAGCGGTAATCGTTTCGTCTATCCCAACAATAATAAGACGGTTTTATGGTACATTACAGTAAATCCGTCTTCCTCACCTGCAATAATGATTTTAAACAGTTTACAGTGATAATTTAGTAGAGAATGTTTTTAATTAAAATCATTGGCACCCTTAAAATTTGAGCAAATCTAGCTAATACCCACAGATTTCTATTTGCCAATCAAAGAGTAAAAGGATATAAAGAACATAAACTCGTTAATAAGCTCTGAAACCCAAAATTTGAACTTTGGAATGTGAGAACATTAAGTAATGAGCAAAAATAAAATGTGGATAATTCGACAACTTCAGAATTTAAATGACGATTCTTGATGTCCTGTCTCTATTCTCCGGCTATATCAACTTCTTTCAATTCAACCTTAATTGAACACCACCGTTCCTCGTATTTATGAGGTCCCATTATCTAAAATTATACTTATTTGCCCTACCATAGGTCTTAGAATAAATAATTCTGGCTGTCGTTAGCAAGGATTTATTTGAGCTCTGAGTGAAAGAAAATTTATATAAGTTACCTAAAGAATAATAACTTCATCAAACACTCACCGTAAGAGTAGAAGATCTACAGAAATGTGTTTTCGCCACAAGTCTATCCATGAGGAAGTAGAGAACGGGAGTAAGTGATATCAGCAACGTCTCCATATTATCTTGATTGCACTTAAGATGATATAACAGAAAGCTAATATGCAGCTTTATTGCGCTCTGGAAGACATCGTTGGCAAAAGCTGAGAGATTTTCATCATTCTTATTCGTCGGTGAAATCAAATTCAGCTCAACCGCCAGGCAGTGCTTCTCAATAAGATGAAGAAGAAACTAGCCAAAAGGAAAGAAAAGCATTCATAGTGGCTAAAAAACGTTAACAAATAGTATATAGTAGTGAAAGAAACTGTTCTGAAACACTCGTGTGTTAGTGGTGCAGTGGTCAACGTGCACATCTTGCAAGTCAGAGATCACGAGATTAACCTCCAACAGAGCACATCTAGTGACGTAAATGACCGACAGTTCTGATTTATTATAGCCAACAAAAGGGGTGAAAGAACGTGACCCTCATATAAGAATGGCCCCAGATTACTTTACCTTTACCCAAGTCAAGTGCTTTGAACATTTCTAATGAACTTCAGAAGTCGTTTTTCAACACTCATCTATAACCGAGAAAAGGCACCTTTGAGCTTCTCCGTTGGTAAGATCGTCTTCTTTCATCCATTGACCTTGTATAAAAATTTGCATATCCGCACTTTCGTGCTCTGATTTAGTATCCGAGTTCCAACAGGATTCATCCTAATATCTGGACGTTCCATTGAGCCATTTTCTCAAGTCCCACATTCGCCGTCTCATTTCACAGTAACTTGGTGCTGCTTCTCCGTGCTTCGTTCTAGTAGGCTGTTTTAACCAACTGGTCATTCCAGAAACTTCACCAACATAGTCATCTAGCACCATACCCTTTGCAAGTGGCTGTGGTCAAAACTTGTGTATAGACTTGTCAAAAATCTTATATGTTGGTCTTGAAACTTGCTCTTCACCATACTTATGGCTAACTGCTACCTGCAAATATTTCAGTGAAGTATGAATTATTTTCCTTAAAACTACGCTATGTCTTATTCCTACTGCGTTTGCAGTGAAATAGTTCGAAATTTAAATGAACAATATCTTAACGAAACTACCCTGCATTAAGTTGTTCTAAGCAGTTGTTTCTACCCAATAACCAATATTAACAAGGCAAAGTTGGACAGTTCAACCACCGAATGTGCGCCCAAGAGTATCCACCTTTGAAAACCGGTTTATACATGCCTTACGTGAATGGGACACCATTGGTACAAAAAGGAATAATACTCACTTTATAAATATTTTCGAATTCTAGAGATTTACAGAGTTGAGAATTTGTCTCCATGGTATCGGCAATGTCGTCCGACATTCGGACGTGTTTCCAGATGGCTAATAGGAAGTTGCCATGATGTTGACACATTGCCCATCGCTTGTTTTCGTCCTCCCCATCTTCCATGTTTTCAGGATCGAATACAAAGTTGGTGTGAAAACTTAGGATTTGATCAAAGACCGGAATGGTTGCTGAAACAATGACGCCTCCGGCAGCATCTCGCTTCTCAACCTAGAAAATTGCCAAAAATAACGAATATTTCGTGTATTTAGCGAAAAACCTGTTTACCTAAGACTAGCAAACACCGATACTGATAAGGCATTACGAAAGTAAGAGATTATGTTGAAAGATGTTTGTCAAATTATGGTAAGTTATTTAAGTAGTTCAAGTTCGGAAGGAAACAGTCGATTTCCTTTCAACCATTAAACCATCCAAACCGAAATTATTAGCTGGCGTGAGTGGCCATCTAAGTCATAGTGTATGAATCTGTGAGTATTGATCTTGTGACCTCTGCGTTGACCACTGAACCTCCTTAATAGTAGTAAGCCTTAGAGCACCATTAACTGGACCTTTATCAGCTCACCTTCAGGGAAAAACAAAGATGCACATGAGCCTCAACATTTATGTTAACACTACCGACAATTCTTTATGAATCTATGCAATTACTCGTAACTAACATAGGAATAGAAGAAAACCACTATAGGGGGTGCGAGAAGACTAACAATGAGATCCACTAATAACCACTATGATAAAAGCTAGAATTATTCAACGAAAATGCATGAAGGATCAATCAATTTTTGGATTTTTAAACTGATGAAAACATTGCTCAAAAGTATAACTTCATGTTGCTAAATTCATGATAATTTGCGCCCAACTATGGATTTACGCATCTCATACCTCCTTGATCAACATTTCATTGATGGCCTCTGTCTGATGTTTCACGCTATGCGCATGGCAAATAGAGTCCCACTCAGCATTTTCCGCGTAGATACACGCTTCATCAGCAAACGACGCAAAAAGATACGATGGTGTCGGTGGTGTATTATCCTTCAACATCACTCGACAAGGTGAGAGAATTCGAATTGTCCAGGCCGCATAACAACGCGCTTTTTGCCTTCGAACCATAGCATTTTTGACGGAGTGAGATATTGCTACTTCCGCCATCAATTGACCAAGCCGACTATGAGCACCGATAGCAAGAACAGAAAGGAGCGGCTTTTGAAGATGAGACGCCAGAACATTCCAGAGATTGGATGCATTCTGGATAAGAAATTCCAGTCGGATTGAATGATCTTCAGGTTTCCAATGAAGGAGGGTATCATTAAGAACAGTAAGGATATCCATCATATGGCTACCTTGGGAGAAGATCTAGATGACAAAGGAATACAATTTCAGTCAATAAGATTTGTTCAACAAATGAGAAATATGAGTAAATGATGCATACTTTAGAAACACGGGTGCGAATTTCAGCCTCATTGGCCATCTCAGCTTTGACAATATCCATTTGAGTTGCCGTGAGTTGAGTAGCCAGCAAGGTGAGGAAATCAGCTTCTTTCTCCTTTGCTTCTTTCTCTTGTTTCTGCTTTTGAGCTTCCATTATATCAAGTTGAATATCGAGAGAGTAAAGTTTATTCTCCTTTTTGACATTAGCTTTGTTGGTTTGATAGCGAGGGAAGTTGTCTAAAAGAGCTTGATTGTAGAGCCTGCCTGGTTCAGAGGTCATTATACCGACCTCATCTGTGGTGACCCGAAGGAATTCATCCCTGGAAAGCTCTAAAGAGAGTTTTGAGGCGAGACAAGATGGGAATTTTATTGGAGACCATTGAATAAGTCGCTGGAGCATCAAGCGATGAGCCTAAAGGGAGAAAATGAAAAGGGCATTGGGGCTGTACTAGAGATTAATAATAAATTGAGAAAGGATATGATGTTTCCCTTACCGCATCGAGTTTTGGAAGTTTGAGAAGACGATCAACAACCTTGTTAAAGGACTCGATGCAATCTTTTCCACTCAATACATTCTTAATACCAGAGTCTTGTTGTGGTAGACCAATTATCTTCAGGAGATGAAGCCAGGGTCGTTTCTCGATTTCGACTAGATTAAAGGAAGGAAACTCATGATTATATATTACTAACAACACTTAAAGTGAACTCCAGTGAGCTCTGCCATATTAAATTCATCGCTTATCCAAATCTCTTGCTCATGAAATGAAGTGGCGTGAACAACCATAGAACCAAATCAACTAGCCAACAAAATGTGAGTATCGCGGACATAATACCGCTATTGAATCCGGGGTAAAATCATGAAATTTAAAGATTTGGTATTAGTTAATGAACTACCTTCTAGGCGAAAAGCGACAATTCAGAATATAGAAATGTGGTACCCTTGATTTTCAGTCTTCATTCTTTACCTATTTGTTTTTCTCAACCGCTTTCGTACTTTTATACTTTGCACTTGACTTAGCTGTTACCATGCTTTAAGTTACCTTCCAAAATCAAAATCACGAATTCAACAAGGCTATTTCGTTTCAAAAGATCATCATTGTTACGCCATTACTGAAAGCAGTCGAAACGATTCACATGAATGAGGGGAGGTATTATGTTTATAATGCTCTTACCAGTCTCAACTAACAAATCGAAAGTAAACCAAGGTGACATCACAAATCATTCAAGTAAATCAATGTTTTAACAGACTCCGAAGATGTATAGCACAAAATAAACCAGGAACCCAGAGACCAAATTGCAAAAATTGAGCTTTGAGTATTTTGATTTTACAAAGACAAGTATACATCTTATGAAGGAGTGGGAAATTCAACTAAAATAAATGAAAACTTTATTTATTTATTTATTTATTTATACACTCCTTTTCAATAGAGATGTACTGGTATTTCGAGTGTTCAGTTGTTATCTCATAAAATTAGCGGAAAAATTATCATGTTGTCTGGGTTATAAGATAATAACATAATTAATGTTGCCCCTGGTAGTGTCGCTTCCGTCCAAATATTTTCCAAAAAAATAGTGCCATGGGTACTAAGAAAGAAAACACTCACGAAGACATTTCATACTCACTTGTAGCAGGATGGCTAACTCCACATAGAGCAGCACAAAACAGACTCAACTTCTCACTAATCGAAAGCTCCTTTAAAATAGACTCCTCAGAAAAAGCGGGAAGTCTCGAGTTGGCAAACACGGAAGTCTTGAACTTGAGACTGGTGCATGACCCAACTGTTGCAATCAGAGAGACAAGTTGAATAAGACGTCGGCCAAATCGGGACTGGTGCATGTCCAGTGCTGCGGACAAGAGATCGCCTTTTTTGTCCAAGGACTCCATCACCAGAGGGTTGAGGGTATCAATGATCACCTTGTGGGTGATAGTGTTGTCATGTTTACGCTCGTTGGCTAGAGTACTAAACATGCAGCAACGTAGATCGGCTAAAACCTCTGGCGAATCAGTATAGAGCCAAAGCAGCATGAGAACACGATAAAAGGTACTATAAAGCAAAAAATGAAAATGACAAACATCCGCAAGACATGTCAAGTTGTCACTAAAATGGTTGAATAATCACTTACTTCTTCTGTTCATTAGACAACATATTAGAGTGATTGGTAAAGAGGATGTAAATGCAGGAGATAAGGTAGGAATGAACTAGAAAAAAGAGGAGAATAAAAATCTATTAAATGATGGTTAACAAATATATTAATATCTGCCAATTGTAGTGTACCTCCCAATCGACTGTTCAAAGTTAAATCAACAACAAATCTCTGCCTCCGTATTTCGGTCTAGTAAAGTTTGCTTGTTCTTACAACATATCGGGAAGGCTCTCAGACACCGCAATCTGGTAAGACCAGGGGTTAGAATGTTGTGAAAAGTTAAATTTGCGGGAGTAGTCAAATAGAGTGCAATTTAATGGAAGGAGAAATCACACACACTTCTGTTTCCAACTACCCATTAATTCAAGGCGATTGGCTCACACACGCAACGAACCTATTGTTCTTCTTTAATAAAATGTTCATTCCAGTTTGCTTTTAATTGCTCTTATCTCTCAAATCAGGATTTGTCTACTCTACATACCTGACTTGAAGGTTAGTATTTTGTAAAGCATACAATAAGTTTCGATAAATATTTAAATTACTTTAATGCCCTAGATATTCGTAAAATATTCAAATAATGTCAAAATATATCAACTGATAAAGCACTTCAGTGCCCACCATGAGGAGAAGCCCTAAGTAGGAAGCGATCCTTAAGCCAATTCGGAAGGGCATCTTGACTCGTCGACTGAGTAACCTTGAGATCACCCAAAACATTCCAAGTTGCATCCGGCAATTTTCCCGGTTGGCTAGTGTTCATAAGCCAGAGACAAGCAGCAGCCAAAGCACGACTAACAGCATCAGACGCTGGAGGTTCCTTTTTGGCAGATTGAGCCGTTGTGGCGAGGAGAGGAATATAAGCTTTAGGAAGTTTACCAGCTACAGAAAAGAAAAAGAAACAACTTTTAAAACCAATAAAAAAAATGTATGCTACTACTACTACCACCAGCATAAGGAAATGAAGAGTAGAGGAAAGGTCTTCTGGATCCTCTATTCTAATGGATAAGAATTATCTGTTCGATTGGCCATCCACATCAGTGGGTGTGCACATATGGGTATCGGTCTCATGACCTCTGACATGGCGGACATGCCCTTTGACCCTTCTGCCACCGGCGCTCATCTAGGAAGTGCTTGATAGCATACAAAGTGAGCAGAGAAACGCAAAATAGCTATCTTTTGTAGTATTCCTGTATTAAATAACTGAAGAAAAAAAACATCTAAACATAGTGAAGATAGGTATCTTCTAGCACTCCCTTTGGAATTGGAAATTGATCAAATTTCAATGAGAAAAATTAGCAATTTAACGGGTCTTGAGTTAAAGTAAATTAGCATAACAGCCAACTTCTTTACCACTACGCCACTAGTGTAAATTAAATGCGTTAAGATACTAGCTATGCAGAGAAGATAAGCATGAGTCTCCGCCGTAGAACCACGTGTACACATGCTTTGTTAGGTATTATAATCAAAGCATTTTGTTAAAAGTTACAAGGACACTTATACTCACTTGATCGACAGACTTCATCCAGAAAACGGAAGATGACCATTTTCACCCGATGCGATGTCTGATTTGCAAAGAGCTTATCCTAAAATAACAATAAACATTATCAAGAGCAATTCAATGGGATTACGCGTTCGTAAAAGTATAATAAAATGCTATACCTTAAACAACGTTTGAGCCTTTTCGTTAAAAGTAAACTTCGGAAGATTCATCCAACGACTCAGTTGTTTAATGGCTGAATCAAGAATATCCTCATTACCTAATGAGTAAAATATATTTGTTACAATTGTTTAAATGAAAGTTTTTTAAGTAGAGACAAAAAACCTTCGGAGGTAATAATATCCAAGAAACTCTTTAGAACATCAGGATAAAAACAGGTATTTGTCGAAGGAGGTTGTGAAAGGCTACCCAGAGCATCGAGAAGAGATAAGTTCACATCAGCAGATGATCGGCGACCTTCAGGGCCATTCAACTTTGCACTAACCTATAGTGGAAAAGGGAATAATAGATCCTGCAGATGTACTCTCAAAGAAACGCGGCAGAAAATACTTCATATCGGTTGCTTACCTGAGAGTCTGTTTGGCACTTCCAAGCCCTCATCATTTCTTACGTATTTTATTACTGTAGTATAAGCATACTTTTGTTCCTCGTTTAACTGTTGTCTTTTTTATTTGGGAAAAGCTCTTATCATCTGCGAAGAAACTCCTAATCTTGAAAAATGTATCTAACCTATCTTAGCCGAGCTTCCAAAGTAGTTTTTGCTTGATTCTTCTAACCTCTACATCCTTGAATAAGGAAACTGGTTTGTTATAAAGTTAAGACGTCCGTTATAAGCTGTTAATCGAAGGCACTAATGAATTTTTGACCAACGGCTACATTTTTGCCGCTTAACCGTTAGAGGAAAAGAAAACTAATTGGCGTCACTAGGTAGAAAAAAAATAGCAGTTTGCTGTCTTTCAACCAATGCAAGTGACTTAGCTTCACCTTGAGTGAATCCAAGCGAGTTCTGACATGTTTAAATGTTCAAATGAATCGAAAATGACATGACTTATCACTCTATTACTTAAACGTATCAACAACCTGAATACTGTGGACGTGAACTTACCCAAACTCAGAGATCAAATTGAGCTTTGAATCATCCAGATACTGCAATACAATCCAAACAAAGGCTCTTGACACTGAATGTATTTCATATTCAAACTAAACTTCCTGCTTCATCCTTTATTGAACTATTTGGCATTTCGCGTGTTCGTGTGACATTTCAAGAGGTTTATAATAAAAATCCTCCAAAACATGTGGAGCTTACTCAAATAACTTCTAGTATTATAACAGGGAAATAAATCGACAAAATTTATAGCCAAGAGTTTAGCCCAAACATAAACCCGAACCTTCGTTCAAGATACTTTTGATTCGCTTAGAGGAGGTTTAAGATACAGACATCTCTATCCCAAATCCTACAACAGTTACGAGAACTCAAGGAATTTCAGTAAGCACAAGAGAAAAAAAACAGACATGGACCAACTGCCCAATTCAACTATAATTCGAACAAAAAATCAAAATATGTAAAGAGCCCCCAGTTTATTACGTTATTATGATAGAGAGTTGCAAATTATATCCACGATAACTCACCTTTTTGAAGATGATAAACTTAAGGTCAGGATTCTTGGACAATTTCACCAGGGATACCAAAGATGAAACTGTTGCATTTCGAGTTTTCGAATTTGATGATAACAGGTTGCTAATGAGGGTGTCAATCAAATCTCCTTCAATTTCATCAATTTGAAATTCCAAACGACTTAGAATCACTTGAAATACTATAAAAGCATTAATTGTATCAATGCCTAGATCAAGACGAACAAACCAGGAATGGAAGTTTCAGCTGAACGCCGGATTTTTCTAATAACTAGGGGAAGAAATTCCCCTTTGAAAGTTGTTTCACTCAAACAATAATTCAATATTCCTTCAGAATGTTTCTAAGGAACCAGTCAGTAAAAAAGTATTCACTTGCCAAAACACTAAGAGAAGCAGGTTTCTTTTCTGCAAAGGCGTACTCAAGTAAAGTAGCAAGGGTTTTGGACTAAATGGGTTGAGAAATGTAAATGCAAACTCACTTTATCAATAGATTTAACCACGTCGCTATCCCTTTGCAAAGTGCAAGCAAGAGAAGCGAGAGGCAGAAATTTTTCAATATTTTCTATTGACGAAAGCATCGAGAAGGCAACTTTCAATGGCCCTATTGTCTGAACAAAAGTAAAAATTAAGGAAAAAAAACATACGAAATCCCATAATTCGCAGCATAAATTTCTACCAATTTGACAATGAATGCGATTATCTGAACACAAAAGCTCAGATACGCAACAAACCCAAGGTTTGTACTAAAAATTAATTACTAAAAAATAAATTACCAGGTCATTGAAGATCTTCTGGTCAATTTCATCAGTAATATTTAATTGACGGAGTAAATATGTGATATATTTAGCCGCGAAAATTGTTCGAGATGGAAATCTAAATTTAATTAATTATTACTCATGAATACCCATTAGTAGCTTTAAGTTGTGGTAAATAGCTTTCGACAAATCGAAGCAACAAACTGAACTTGTCTTTCAGTAAAGCATCTGCTGTCAAGGATGTGAGTCTTAAATAAGCATCTCTATTATTAAGTTTCCAAACATGACGCCATATTTTGGCTAAATCATCTGTCTGGTTAGAAATTTGAGATTCAAATAACAGAGAAGACTGTTTATGATCTTCAACCATGCTTTGCGTCGTAAAGTACAGATATTTCGCAACTTTCAACTAGGATTGGTCAGCACCTGCTTTCAAATTCAGCGCATTATTAACTAGTATTTAAGAATTAAAAGACTACTATGTACATAGTTTGTTTTAATTATTAAAAATTAAATTTAATACATTAATTTTTAATTAATTCAGGTCTCTCGAATGCTGTTCGTTTGTTCCAAAAAAACATGAAAGCGACATGTGGAAATAAAAATACATTGTTTTTCATGAACAAAATCTTATAAATCAATAGAAACCTGCTCAACTAATTTGGCAATTTCATATGATATTGTAAAACTGCCATATAAGTCTGAAAGCGATATCGAGTTACACGATCGGTGTGATAAATAAAAGCGATCTACATATCAAATAAAGATTTTATTTTTACACTGTCGGTATTTTTTATCTCCACCAGATTGGAAATCTTAATTAATTAGTAAATTTAATTAACGGCAACTTTTAGTCAATCTCGCCTAGCTACTCCAAAGTCATTTTTCGTATTGGCTTCAACACCTCAGTCACGATATTTCTGTATTTGAGTTTCCGCTATCCACGTTGATGTGGTGTGTAATGAAAAAAAAATTAAGCAAATTTGCCTAATTCCTAGGAAAGCGAACAGGAGACAATAATTTTCCCTTTTGTTAGGTCGACAGGAAGCGGAAGACCTTAATAAATGTATATATCTTGCCGCACTGCTAATTTCTAAAACATTTTCAATGTCATTTATCATTTTCTCATATATGAGCATCCGTGGGAAGGATTAAATTGAAGTTTTCGTTTACTGTATACAGTGTAAAATCAATTTTTTCACTTAACTTTTCATCGGCCAATGTTAATCTGAAGCGTGATGACAAATCGTACTCTATTTAATCAAGCTCAGTTATCAAACCAAAATGCAATATAATCATGTACATCTTTATCGAATCAGTTTACCATTTTTGTTTTCTAGTAGATATGGAGTATTTATTAATTTCATTTGAGAAAATTTTGAAAGCTACAATACTCACATTACGGAAATTGTGGTCAATCAGGATTTTTCAGGACTTAAAAGTATTTTCCTCCTTTGGACTATTTGTGCATTATTTCTGCCTAGCATTAAGAGTGGTAATTGATATGCTCATCATGATGGCGTTTGGCATCGTTGTTGCCATGTACTTATGTGGAACTTACTTATATATTTCAATCAGTTATAGTTAAAACTCTTTTCCAACAAGTGCTCATCAATCAGTCAATTTTACTTAGTCGTGAATGAGCAATTATATACTTATTTCTATCCAAATACGGAATCTATTTATTCCGTCCATTTTAATTCATTTGAATTGATGCTTACGACCTAACTGGTATTTTCACAGAATGGAGTTCACAGTTATTTTCGTCATTAATCACTTATACTGAAGCCAGATGCTAAGTAGACAAATTGTCTTAAATGAATTTGTTCTCTTCAGCCTACACACCAAGGGCATTAATTGTATGTAATCCACTATTTACGGATTTCAAAATGGCAAATAAACAGGTCTAGACGGGAAATGTGAAGACAATTGCGCAAGCTTCTAAATGCATCAGTCGCTGGCAAAAGTGTATCAACATTATGCTTATGTTGACAATATGGGCAACTTTCTTCTTAGATAAATAAGGTTTATTTCACTGTCCATAAATACCATTTTTCAAAAATATAACTAATTTCAAATTTGGAATGTATCTAAGCACTACCTTGTGAAGTTCTTATGTAAAACTATCCGATTTTAAAGTTCATTTAATTCACTCTTATAAGAGAGATGGTCAACTGACTCATTATTCAATAGACACTTATATTTTCCTCAACGTTTTTAAATTTTGAAATGAATGAAGTTTACAAATAGTGATTTTCATCCGCCGAAGTAAAATAAACTTTGCAAGCAGCTCTGGGTAGGATCATCATTTGCAACCATTCATCTCAATAGCGAAATTAGTCTATTTGGATTGATGGGAATTCTCCGTATTATCGATCCTTTCAGTTATTTTAAAAGGACCTTACAAGATCAAACGATAAATTTAGAAGAAAATACGCCTTCTGAAATGGTTTGGAAACCAATATGTCAATTCCGCTGTGTTACGCTACTAGAGTAGCCATTAAACGAATATTTAGCCGTTAATGTAAACTTCCTCCTTCATCTACGAAATTTTTAACTCATAAAATACGTAGCATGACTTGAATGACTTTTACTCTTACTAAAGTTTCATGTTATAAGATTCCGGAATGCTACACTAATTTTAGCCTATTTTATGCGCAAAAATGGCTACAAATGTGCAAATCCTTGGTATCCAGGTAACCTTATAATCTTATTATACAGGGGCATTGTAGAGGCTAAATAATCAGTCTCGTAACTGAACTACTAAAATAGCAGAAAATAGGCATAAATTTCAATTATAGCTCTGTAATTATTTTGCAGAAATAGCCATACATTGTTATCCAAAATGCCAACTCGTTTAACGGAAAAGGTCGTATAAATATATAATTAAAGACGCAAAAAATGTATTTACTAATGGAATAGAGATACCCGAATGGCAATCCATTCATTTCATTGCTCCAATTGTGATTGCTGCCTCTTTATCACTAAAATTTTCATGCCATGAGAAATTCTGACAGCATTTAATTCAATTATCTATAAGACTTGAAGATATTTGGGCGCAATCTGTACCAAATGTCAGTTTTTACGAGTGATGATTCCGTTTAATATGTGCTCCAGGAATATTTGATTTCATAAATTCATTCAAATTCATTTGGGGATAGACAAAGTTATTTATCTGAATTTGTCTATTTTGTCTTCCGATTTAGAGGATTGGAAGCTCGTTTTAACTGGGATTTGCATTTTGCATGCATTTTTAGTAGTAAAGAGGTAAGAAATAAGATCAATAAAAGCCGAAGCGATTCACTCACGTTAAGCTCCAATAAGACATCATTTCTGTTTATGCTTCTACACGATGCTCCCTTTCGTGACACTCTTTTTAATCCGCTTTGTAGAATTTACTAGTAGCAATATACTAACGCTTGTGGAACTCTACCGAGAGTGAAATCAAACCCAAAATAGTTAAAACAAAGGCGATGGGTGACCTGAGCCATCTTGAATGAATTGGTGATTGGATGATTCAGAACCTCGAAAACAAATTTTGAATATTTTACCTATTATCATACGAAGAAAACTGAAATCTACTAGATTCCATTTGGAGGTGGTTCATTGAACACCTAGGAAACATTTAATTCAAACGTTCTACTCTGTTTAATTCAAATTAAGTAGAACAACAAAAGATAAGCGCAATCAAATATTATTTTCTAAATGAGGCATTTTATGACTGTTATATAGCTGATAGTCAGTACAATCTTTCAACAAACGCGGTAGCAAATATGCTCCCATCTGAGCATTTAATTTCAAAGAAGAAATTATTGTACATCATGGTAAACAATGGTTGTGCACAAAAATTGCATCCAAATGGAGATCTGAGCTCCCTAACTTTGTTAACCTCTCCATAGGGAGTTTGAAAGGGGTCACATACAAAATATTCTCCCACTTTTAAATGAATTAAACATCGAGATTTCGAAAACCAGTTGTTCAAATGCGAAGGTAGGAGGGGGTGAATAAAGAAGTACATGCTCAGGTAAGTTCAAAGATCGGAAATCTTATGCTTGGCCCAAGGTCGCACTTTCTCTAATTGTTTAAAAAACGTTGGTGAATGCCCTGCAAAATCTACCTACAAATAAATCCCCGTGCTACATGTGGAAGTATCACGTCTTTTTATGAAAAAAAATGTTTTATTAACTAAATTAGATGTCTTTAATTAGCTTAATAAAAAGGAGATTGAAAATTCACCGGGCGTTTAAATGAAGAAGAACGCGTTTGGAAATCAGGTCCTGGAGCGTAAAGATATTGACAAATAATTGGAAAGGAACATGCAAAAACCACAAGGAACCGTCATGCAAAACTCAAGGTCACAGGTTCTATAATGGAGTGCTGAAAAGTGTGAGAAACTGCAGATGACTGTTTGTGATCAATTGGAATCTCAGGCAAAACTTTAAAATGCAAGCAAATTCTTATATTCCTTTGTTTCTAAAACTTTAGCAAATTACTTGATTTGGCTATAAGGAGCTATCTCTCAATACCACTGTATAATATTGTATTATAACGCATCTCATATATATATATATATATATATATATATATATCCTTCTATTGGACGGGATATTTGGAAATTCTAATGTATTGACGTTTTTAATACAGTATCTTGCCGCGTATCTTGTTAAATGGCATCTAGATCTTCACAATTATTTACAAAGCTTTCATCTTAATACAAATTATTCGTTAAATTTTCGTTTTTCGTGTATAAATTGACTGCAACCTTTATAACGTGCATTGATGCAATGCGCACGAATGTTAGTATTTCCATACCCCCAGATTAGCATTTAAATAACCCTCATCTATCAAGATGTTTTCCAATATTTTTCAATTTTAAATTCATTATTATTTATACAAGTATATTGACATACATTAACCCAGGTCATTAATTTAAGAGACCGATACAATCATTGATTGACTTCATTTAGAAAACTTCTATTTGACTAACGCAAATTTTAAGATTCTGATTAGTATCTGTGTAATGTGGAATTTTCGAGAAGTCAGGTTATTTTTAATTCTAGAAAGGTAACCCGAGATCAAGTTGCCATATTTCCAAATTTAATAAAATAGGAAGATATATAGAAGATAGGGGATATCATTGACTACAGTTAGAGAATGCTCCAATGGCTTATTTGATGAAACATTTGTAATTGGTATAGAAAATCGTCATATGTGCTTGGAGTAAAGCTGAGGATACAAAATGATTCCCTTCCAGTCGAAGACTCAACATGTACTAAACTTATCGTCTCAACTTACTAACTTAAAGTTAATGAATCATCAATAATTTATTCGCACTGTTAGAATTTACCTCAAGACTGTTCTGGTGTTCTCCGCTGGAATCACTTATCTGCTAGTGGATATAACGACTGATAGGAACCCAGATCTGTAGTGGATTGCTGTCTCTTACGAGCCTTGACTTACCGCAGTAGTCTCTATGGCAAGATCCCCTCAAAGGTATAGAGGAAATAGACGTACGGTGTGGATAACGTTTACTAGGGATGTGTATGTGTCACTAAAATACAATGAAGGATTTGTTAAATCATGTAGGGACTATTGATCGGTGGTTGGCTGAGAGGTCTCTGTGCTCACGACCTCATTCGCTCCCTACGGGACTAGTAGCACGGTCGCATCTTCGAGTCTGTCTGAGGGCATATGAGATTTCTTTGTTCAGCCATGATAGTGTTGTGCACTCCACAGATCCCATTCAGGAATCTAGGCGTCAAATACTGAAATCTGTATTTTAATCATTACAGCAGAATGCACTAAACTATCCAGTGCGCAAAGTGAGAGAAGCCAAATGAAATATTTTCATTGAAACTATTTCTGCTCGATTCCCTTTCTTGGCCACTCCTTGGTCACATGTAATACTTTTTCATGACCTTTCTTGCTTTGCTTTGAGATTTCAGTTTCCACGATGCATTCGACGAGTCAGTGAACTACATATTAAGCTGGGTGTTCCTGAAACCTAGTTCCTCAACGCTTTAGGTTGATAAAAAAAAAAGTAGTTAAATAGCCGGTTAGTACCACGACAAAGACAGCGATACTGATTTTTTTTTGGTCTAGGTGCAGACCTAACTTGTTTGATGATTAATTGTAAATATGCTTGTCAAGTCGAGGCTAAATTGCGTCAAAATTAAAAAAGGCTGAATACATTCAATTTTCCTCGACCTTTATTTTCTGACTTTGCCCTCAGTGCCTGTGAACTTTGCCCAATTTGGGGAACTAACAATTTATTTTGGAATAAAAAAATTGTCTACAAGTGAAACTAGTCTGTTCTCCCCACATTTTAATTATTATCCATGATGACGCAGAAAAAAAAAACATAATTTGACTTAATCATTTGAATGACGGAAACAGCTAAAAGTTAGGGTAGGAATGGTAAATGGGATCAAATAGGAGCATATAAATGAGACCACAATCTCAAGAGACTTAGCCCTATTTCAGTCCAGGAAGCACTGAGTTGACCACTTTCTTATATGAAATGTACTTCTTTTAGTAAATCTGAATATTCCAAAGTACAGTTTTCTGCAAGAGCCGTTTTCAATGAATGTTCGGTTTTATCACTTTCATTCAATTTGCCTTTCTTAGAGTCATGAACAGATTATTATTGACATTTGCTCAAAGGGAACTCTAATAACTAAAATCCCAGTTCAGATGTGAATCTTTCCCTGAAAGCAACTTTTATTGTTGAGCATTAAAATTAAATAAATATAAATGGTCCTGCACTTTCCCATGTTGTATTTAAAAATAAAAAAGTATATTTGCTGATTGAGACTCTTAAAGTGCATTCTAGCTTCTTCAAGGCCTTTTCTTGTTAAATAAGCAGGGCATTATTTTACCCTAATTGTTTATCTTTAAATTTAACGCACTTGCGGTAATTAGAATTGATTTTGTATGTATAAATTTTATACCCAATAAGTGATTTGGGGATTTAATTTTAGTGATTAATTTGTACAAACTAGGCTTTTTATTAGACTACCCCATAATCTGTCAAAAATTGCTTCCATACTAGACGGAAATTAATCCGATAAATAAAATTAAGCCATTATCTCGTCTTATTTTGTAATCAGTACATTTGTTCTAATCATGCAAAGCTCCCTATAAATTGTAAGTATACCACATAAGAGATGCCTTATGTTTGATTAAACGCAGGATGAATGATTTTACACCGTAAATTATCACCAAATTATAATCTATCATTGTATTTGCCCTAAAACGCGAGGTCCCGAATGATTACGAAAAAGCTAATTGTTGGTAGATTTCTGTTTAAACGTGGTAAATACAGAATGTTATGAATAAAAGCGCATTGAATATTTAATAGTTTGGGGATTAAACAAAGCTATCGTGACTGAACAAAGAAATTTCATGCGCACTCAGATTGTGAGCACAGAGACCTCTCAGCCAGCCCTACGTCGTTTAACAAAGCCATTGTATTTTAATGAATAGACTCTGTGATTGACACGCAGCCCAAATAAACATGCTCCACACCGGGTGTCTGTTTCCTCTGTATTGTTGAGAGGATCTTTGCATAGTAACTACTGAGGATAGGTCAAGGCTTGTTCGTGTAGCAATCCGCTGCAGGTTTACAGCAAGTGCTGATAGTGTTCACCATTAACTTGATGGACAACCTAACACGTCTCTTTTATCCTGGCCACACTGTATAATGATCTATGAGCTTCAGCCAGTCTGTGGTCTGTATAAATAACATTGGGTAAATGAGTTAATTAGTTTAGACTAATTGAAGCATAGCTTATTTTCAGATTTGATTTCAACGAAGATAACAACTGCATAATGAATATTGCCAATCTTCGAGTTTAGAAGTCATTTTTTCAGTAACTATTAGCTTCTAATGGTTTTCCCTCAGAATGTCTTTAGAACGCAAAATCGTTAATAAATATGTCTTTTAGGGTGTTCAAACCCAAAAAATAAAACAGACAAAAGGAGAGTTCCCACAAATCCTCCAATATTCCAACTACTATTTTGGCTATATTTATGTGATTATTTTTTTAAGTACAAGAAATAAAAACTGTTGGAAATCAACTTCTTGAACTCACACAATGTTTTGCACGTGGGGCAAGAATATATACTTTACTTACTTACGTCTAAGGCTAGTATTTGCCTGTATTTATTTTTAAAGCGGGGTGTACGATAGACTTACCTCCACGTGGTGCACCCTGGGCAACGTATACTCATACGGTAAAAAGTGCTATAAAACGGCAGTTGACTTCAAACTACCATGACCCCACTGTATGTCATATTCCACTACTTCCACAGTACTCACCTCACCTTACCTTTTTCTCTACGCTTGTGTCTGCCTCTTTTACATCAGTGAATCACTCTTCAGTTCACCCTCTCGACTTTGACGTTTTTCCCTCTATGAAGCCCGAAGTCAACTGAAGGACTAATGGTAACCATTATTTGAAGAAAAATGTGCTTTAAATGTGCTTGAAAATTTCTCCTTCTATATCCTTACTATAGTACAGAAGATAGAAATTAACGAGTAGTCCTTGCATTTCTCAAATACCAATTTCTCATCTCCTCGCTTAAAGCTGGAACACTTTCAGGTAAATAGAAGCGAACTTCACGAACAGAAGTTGGAGTCGAAGTTGTTTGTTCAAGCATGGAATCCAATGTCTTCTCTTTATATAGTGTTGTTAAAAAAAGAAAGAACGTGTTTAATAGACCATTACAAATAATAGAAAAAAAATTCACTTTAGAAGCAATAAATATCTCTCTATTTTCTCATTTGCCATTTTACTTTTCCAATATTCAGCACCGACGGTGTTAAACGATGAAACAACTGAAATTATGATTACCCTTCACCTAGGTACTTTTAAATAAAACCTATCTTAAATTAATTTCTGTACTATGACAAAAAATTTTTTTATGAAAGTATTGTAATCAATATTTACTTGAATATTTAAAAATCAATGCAAAATTTGTATCAATTTTAGTAATTCTTCGGAAAGAAGGGAAATTTTAAACAATTGGAATGAGTGAAATATATTGCATCATCAGAGGCATCGTGCTCAGTAATTGTTTGAAATGTTTCGACTGATCTGCAATCTCTTTATTTATTTGCCATTATTACAATTTGTTTACTTAACATTTTAGATTCAAAAATCATTTTGGCATAACTGTAAAAGTTTTGTCAAGCAGAGCCCCACATCATTTATTTAAAACCTTCTAGTTTTAGAATACAGAAGAGGGGGAAACAAATGGACGAAGCGAACGTCTACCTTCGTCTTTCTTTCAATTTTAATTATTTACCAACACCGCACCGATGTCAATTTTCTCTTTACTTGATTAATGAAGCCTTACAGAGAGAGACAGAGAGAGGTAGGGGATAGAGAGGGAGAGAGTCATTTTTATTAAACACATCCAAAGTCACCCTACTTTGGTATGTCTAAATACTGGACATCTAGAACCAACATGGGATGTTTGTACAGCCAAGCGAATGCTTCAGTAAAAATAGAAACAGCAGACTGTGGTTATAAATCACTTCAATGCAAGTACAGTTCTTATTAAAATATCAGGCTTAATAACTTGATTCCTACGCTAAATTTATTATTTCCTAGTACCATTGGAGGAATTGCTACTCTAAACAGATTTTTGGCGGAAACGGGAGGTTAGTGAGTTAATTTGACTTCGGAGCAGGGACTTTCGCTGACTCTTATTCTTTGCTGACCGTGAATCAGTGTGATTTTCCAAGTTCATTACCACATTCATATCGACTCTACCATGCTTGGATGGTGTAAGCCGCCTGCTGTCATAACGAATCATTCTCCATTCTCAACACTTAGTAGAACAAATTAATTGGAATAATAGGACCAACCATCATGAGTGAAGTGTCGGTAATAAGAACTAAAAACTAAATATAGTGGACATGAATTGGCTTTACAATCCAGTTAAGGGAACATTAAATTGGAATTTCTGATTTTAATCTCGCTCTCTTTACGAACCCTTAACCTTTTTCACCTACTATGTTTACTGTTAACTGCTCCAATTGGTTTGCATTCTTCAACCAGAGAATAACAAAGAAGCTTAGAATATCAGAATACTTGGCAAATATCTCTCCGCTTCCTTTTACTCACTCCACGAAGCTGCAGTTTGCTCCTTCATGTTTTATTAAGTGCGTCGCTATTTGAAGACTCATAAAACGTCTGGCTTAAGCCGTGTTGCAGCATGTTTTATACGCTCTAGAGGGTTTGTACGTGCCCATTTTGCTCCCACAATTTTTGAGCTGATTCATCTCCGGGGTTGCTAAAGCACCAAAGGGCTTGAATTTGCTTGATTTTCCTTGTCTCCAGTGCTCCCTCCCCAATCAGATAAGGAACCCTCACCCGTTTCTTTCAATGTCAAATTACTTAGATTTGTTTATTTTTCTTTCTCTAACACTTCGGGCTCTCTAATCAAAAATGATTAATCTGGTTAAATAATGTTGGAAGGTCTTTAGAACAATCTATTAAAAATTATCTCCAACTTTTTTTACTATGGCTAAAAGTCATGTGATGGGACTAGTCAGACTTGAATTATGTCGTCTAGAAAACAACTGATTTATATTCCCTTCCAGGCATTTTTTGCAATAATGGCCCGACTCCCTTTTATAACCGGAGTGCTGATAACGTGTAACGGTAAATTTTATAAAATAATATATATATATATAATGAAAGATAAAAATATTCTTTAAAAACTTAATTTGAACAGCACAATGGACAGATCCGCTGCATAGTCATAGAAATATTCTCCGAAGGGTATTCAAGGAGCCGTTAGTTATAATACCAATATAGTTCCTGTTTTCAAACATTTTAACTAGGAAATAGGTTTGAAAAATTGAAGGAACATATAAATCTAAAATAAATCATATCGGAATCGATAATCAAACTGATTCAAGAGGAATTCAGGGATTCCGTGGCATTTGATAACCCTTATATCGCCTGTGAACTTAATAAAGAACCTGTCTGGTCATTCCTGATTCTCAAAAGACCGTTTATAAGTAAAGGCGTTGCTTAAAAGATCTTAGAAGTAGCACCTCTGGTTCAAAATCTCGTGTCAACTAACTCTTGCTAACGCTGATTTTGTCCAAGATATCTATTAAACCTATGATGCATTTGAGCTGAGATTTCTTAGTGTTGACAGATTAACAAGCCTCCATTTTAAAGGATTTGAACATTAAATAGTGGAATATTCATTAAATGATCGCATTGATCGAGTTTTCGTAATGTCTGGGTTTTTTCACATGTGTTTTCAGTGACAATGTTATGCTTTTCATCTATTTCTCACGGACGTGATCCCTGGCGATTTGGCTTTACAGCGTTTGAAATTGGTACTTTAGAGAAGACTGACTGGTTTTGTCGGTGAATTCCTATCAGCGCAGCGAGATTTGTCCTTGCTTTTACTTTTTTTCTACATCTCGTAACTTTACCATAAATCCCGAACAATTGAATAAGCCGAAGTGACTCGAAATTGCTGTTTCTTTTTTGAATTGAATACAAGCGCTGAGAGCTATTAGCAAGTCTCTTCGGACAAAAGGAGTTCAGTGAAGTACGAATTGGGTAGAAGGATGTACAACTCTCAAAATCTCCCTAATCTATGCGAAAGGAGGGTAAAATTTGTAGTTAAAAGAGCAAAAAATTTGGCGGTTAATATTTGCAATGGGGGTAATATCTGACTCTGTTTCACCCTTTTTGGTCCAAGCATTACTTAAAGGCTCTACATTGGGTTATTGTTCATTATAGCAGTTTTCACCTTTCATCAATCTTTCCCCACATCGCCATATACTCCAAAAATTATTATTCACTCAACTAGCGGAAGAAGAGAGAGAATATCTGAAGCACACATATTTAGGAGCTATGGGGGTTGCGTCCGGTCCTTGACTAGATGGAGATCAACTGACGTAATCTAGGGTTTGTGGACTCCATTTCTTAAAGAATATATTCATTTTTCACAGTTTGCGAGCTCATTTGCTTTCCAATATGTGTCACTGTCTCCAAAGTCAAAACAGTTCATAATTTTTGCAATTGGGCAGGCTGCTCTCTAACTCACAACGATTGTTTCGCCCGAATATCGAGTTTGCGATACTGTGCTCTTTCCCCATTATTTTTCATACCACCCATGCCCCCAGCCCGAGAAGTATAGTTAAAAAAAGACCAGTGTTTATGAAAATTTGCCACACTGGCGAACACACAATTGGTTGTATCCAACCGTCAATTATGAATTCATCCCTGCAACATGGTTCAATCTCACAGAATTAGGGGTAGAGCGTGTGACCAGGCTGACAGAGAAGGAAATACAAGCATCTGTCACTTCTGAGGGAGTGCAGTATGAGTCCTATCAAATTATACCCACCCATCATAGAACGTGATATTGTACCCATGCGTGTACACACGGGTGGTGGGCTAGATCCTGGATGCTCCGTTAATTCATTCATCTCTCCACCCATCCTTCAACCCCTCATGTGTCTACATACCTTCTATCTTTACCCTGGGAATTTTCTCATACACACGTGTGTAATTCAACCTGTCAAACTAATAAAGTATCATTCGATCTCTCTCCCCTCCTCCTCCCACCACTACCACCACCCAACTCCGTAAAGGACAAAACAGAACATTCAAATGTCTCAAAATGAGACTAATGTACCATAGGCTTTATTAATAGCAGAAAGGTTTTAACCTAACTGGGAACTAATATTTTCCGAGGAGAGTCATTATAGCTTGATTGACTGACCTTTTCCGTTTCTATTAATTTGTGTGGTGCAAATATGATATGAGTTGTGGAGAGTTAGGAAGGAAAGCCTCATTCCCTAAGTGCTATTTAATGAGAGACTGTTTTCACTTCGAAAGAAAGCTGAAATGGTTATGATGTCATTGCCAGCCTAATTTAAATGTTGATTATCAAAATTCGATGGAATTATTTGAATAACTGGTCAAAGAGTATTAAATATCAGGTACCTGAACACTCCAATAAACTCAGAGAATAAATTTCTGTAAATGTGCTTTCAATATATAGACTCTAAGCTGTAAAAATACCTTTAAAAGAAATTGAATAACGTAAAGTTTGCAAAATTTTAAATAAAGTACGACCCTTGGCGTCCTGATTTTATCGATCCTTGTTGCATCCTTTACCGAACCAATTCACTATTTCGCCTGACCGGGTGCAATTTCATTGGTAGAATTTTCAAATGCATTTTGGGCTGCCATGGATATTATAAGTCTCAAGAACAAAAATACTCCCATCTTTCGTTGTTGGACAGCGAGTGAAACCAGAAAACATTAGAGTTCAATAAGGCATAAATGGCGGGTGGTTGAATGCATAAGATCTAAAGAGTTTTTTATTCCAAAATTCAAATTTAAGGGATCAGTCCCAAGATTACCGAATGCACTTTTGTCAACAAAGTCCACGATGCTTATATTGTCATGCAGAAAACTCTACACTCAGTTGCATAATTGAGGCATACTGTCGAATGAAAGGAAAACCCAACTACTATTATCTGTGAAATAATGAAACGATGAGTAGATGATTAATGAATGGAATTTCAACTTTTAATAAGAGTTCGACGTAAATCTGGAGTATGATAACTAGGAAAAGTCAAAACGCGCACAATCACGAGGCTTTTAATTGCCTTGATATTTATGCGAACTCTAGATCGATTTCATACATAGATACTGTCAAAAGCTATTTCGTCATTATGATACTATTTGTTTTATTCCCTTTCCTACCGCAGCCATTTTTATTCGTTCCTATACCACTACCTTTGGGTGATCTACCCCTCTCTTCACGACAGCACTAATTGTTTAATAAATAGGTCCCTTAAGACTCTCTAGAATATAAAGATTACGCTCCCATTGGCTCGGGTGATTTTGACAGCAGTTTTGATTGCGCCTCTAAAGATTAAATGATATTCCCCAGGATTTACTACATTGGAATGAAGAAAGAAATTTCACAGAGTGTTGATGGTTTCATGAATAAAAGTACAATAAAATACTTTCTTGCAAACAGATATCTGAATCTGCACTTTCTTACAACGACTTTTTAGCATTAACTTTTTGCTTCAAGGAGAATATTTTGACTATGCATGAAGGCGGTAGAAAGCACTGTTTCCAAATTACACTTTTGGTCGTACTTATTTCGTATGCATAGTTTCAAACATGCGTGATTTTAAACTTCCTTTCTTTACATTCCTAGACAAATTATACACCTTGGCAGTAAAAAGTTTAGTGAATAAAATTAAAAGAGATATTTGAGGGATTTTGACAACAAAAGTTGGAAGTGAATCTTGAAGGATTGGGGGGGTGAATTGAGAAGTGACCTCTTAGTTCCAAGTTAATCAAATAATAAAATCATGAAGTATTGTTAAGAGAAATACTCATGGAAAGAGAAGATATTTTAAAAAATTGGATTTTAATTAAAATTTTAATTTATTAAATTAATTAATTTAATTTAATTTAATTTTAATTTAATTTAATTTAATTTGAATTTAATTAATTTAACTGTAAGTAAAGTTCTGTACCATTTGAAAATCCAATAAAGCATCAATGTTCTTGAGTTTCGTATGGCAGTTTCAGTTGGTCTGATTATACATTTCGGGTATTACCTATTGTAATATCATTTTTCACTTAAGCACTTTGAAATATCTATCAGGAAACTAATTTTAATCACCCTGAAATAAACAGGTCATCTTATAAAGTGCGAGTAAATGTTTTCCCCTCTATTAAGGATGCTCGATAAAAAATTAATATAAAAAGGTTAAGTGGGCAAATTATTTTCCCATTTTAATTGCTCAACCTATTAAACAAGGTCTTTGCAAGACAATCATTATTTAAGGATAGTTCAAAATTGTTATTTGTGGTAAAAATGTGCACCGATTGAAGGAAAATTCCATGACTTCGTGTGTTTTGTACTTTTATGGAGGGAGAATTTACAATCGCTTTCTATCACATGACATAAGCAAACACTGAGTTAAGTGCGAACAAATCAATTTCTTCAAGCAGCTGGATTCGCATTGCCTAAGGTTGTGTGTTTACGAGGTCTCCAAATATCTTACTGCTAAATTAAGGAAACACGTCACCATTTTATTATTACTCCAATAACTCATTCACCCTTTCTCTTTCATGATGCATCCTGTGATTTCAATGGCCACTCCCAGTAGCGGATTGATTTCTGAGAGATGTGATTGCATATTAGGTTTTCTGCTCTCTCTCTCTCTCTCTCTCGCTTTTCCTCTCACTGAATGCCATAGTTTTGCTCACTTCCCGCCTCTTTCCAAGCGCTGAATACACCCACATTGACAAGCTGATACATTCATTCACTCGCTAGGTAGGAATGTCATATGGCAATTTATGACCGTAGATAAAAGTTGTTTCAATTGAACAAACCTGCTATTATATCATTTTGCGCCTCAACAGATAATATTATCAGGCGTTTGAACCACAATTTTTCAGTGGATAAAATTTCTTTCAGCTTTTAATTTGTTAGGAAAATAACCTTTAACTGATTCATTTGTAAAAAATTTCAGATCTGAAAGGTGATTGAAAAGTACGTCTCAATAAAGGCTTTTAGTTTTTTCAAGTTCCAAGCGTATATCAAATGATAGAGTCCGCTCAAAGTCTGGGCATCAAGCCAAAGGGAACTATAATTCTGTTCTCATTTTAGTAAGTCCTAGAGTAAAATTTTGAGCGGCTTTCTAAACTGCAGACAAATGCTCTGTTGAATCAAACTTTAACATGAATTTTTCGCTCTATGCTCTTCATACGCCACATTTTAATAAAAAATATGCGTTTTAATGTTTAAATAAATTGAAATTCGAATATTCATATTACTTACCTCTCTGCGGAATCTGAAGAAATCTTTTGCTAGGAATGTGGTTATCACATTAACAATTATGAAAAAATAAAATAAAGTGCGCTTTGAGGATATTACTTACACAGTTTCAGTCAAATTTCTATTAGGTGACGATGAAGTTGAAATTAGCATATTTCGTGTCCTCAAAACCGTCGCGTTTGTGAAACTTTGAAGGTGTCTGGTGAAAATGACACAAGGTATCCGCCACACCTTAAAAGTTGATATCTCAGCTCAGAAAGGAAAAAAAATAATATTTCAGTTGTTTTTCATTACAGTTCTTTAAAATAGGTAATTTCTAAAAACTACGTATATTGCTGATTCATATAAACAGAATATAATGAAACGCTATTTCGCTAAAATTGGAAGATAAAACATTGATTTCATCAAAGAAAATTATTTATCAACTTATGAGAGTCATATTTGTCCCTTGACACAAAGTCTTGCCCGTGTGAATAAATATCTTCATAAAACGAGCTCCATCGTTTGGAGGGGGGGGGAGGGGAGGGGGAGGGAGAGGGGGAGAGGGAAAATGCAGTACAATCTATTTCACTTACACAAGCAAAGAGCATAAATTAAGGTTAGCACATTGGACACACACTGTCTGTTTATTAATTAAGATGTAAGAACGGCTGCTTTTTTTTTCAGCTACTCTTGCTTTCTTTACAAGGCTTAAAACAACGGGAAGTTGGGCAGTGAAAGTCCTTGGTAATTTTTGATCCCGCAAGATAATGCATGGAACAATTTTATCGGTTCAAAGAAGCAAAATGAATGGGCAAATTTGATCTCAACCGGCCTCCAAAAAACCAAATTCTGCGTTAAGCCAACAAAATGTGCACGACTACAGAATAGCTGAAATAAAAGATGGTCCATGTGAATAGAGAAACGAAAGTTTATATAATATAATATTTTTATTTAAAAGTAGTAGAAGAAGAAGAATAGTAATAACAATCATACTGAGCAAGTATTGATAGTATTTACCAAGAAATTTGATACACACCCCAGCACGTTTCTACATGTCTCTATTATCTTGGCTACACCGTGTATGGGATTCTTGTTTGACTACGAGGATTTAACAGCTGCTTCACACCTTCCCAGTCATTATCTCAGAAGTTCTCCATTCGTTAACTAACTTAGTAGGTAAACATTCGTGCGGGTAGTAAAGTAAAAAAATCTTTGGGAAATGAGCATATTGTCAGCTTAATTCTTTTGGCACAAGTCTGAGAATTATGCCTTATTCTTAAAAGCTCTAATCGTATATTCACTACCTAAATGGCACTTTGGAGCTCCTTTTACTGCAAACGTTCTGTCCTACTCCCACTTCTTCACGATCTTCAAATTAAAATATAAAGTATTGATCTGCTACAAAAAGAACACACGGAGATGGACATTTTTTTCTCACTTCAATTTTTCCCCAATTTTTCACTTCCATCGGCATGATTATCGTCGCGTGCTAGGGTGATGCAACCATCATAATAATTTTCCAATGTTTTAGGTTGTTAAGACTCCTAGAAGTAGCATAATTTTAATCCAATTTCGCATGTGTAACATCTCAATTTTTGTGAAAGCAATTATTTCATCAAATCTTAATTTCAAATCATCCATAAGAGCTACTATCTTGACTTCGCCTTAATCAATGAATGAAGTGTCTACTCATTTCTTTATTCCTTCATTCTTTTCTCGCAACGCTGTGACATTTCTTGAGAGGTGAGTGCCTATTCTTTGTTATAAGTGTGGCGGCTTTTTACTAACAGAAGGAGCAATCTAGTGAAGTCAGCATTTGCTTCCACTCGAATTTATGCTCAAAGTTACAACTGAGTGTGTTATAACCCCCATACCTCCCATCCCTGGTTGACTAATTCAAAGAGCGAAAAACACTAAAACAGCTCGATTGAGGATGAGGGAAGGTTGCCGAGTAGAAATCAATGTTAGGCCATCAAATAAGACATATTTGACAAATTATACGCTTATTTACCTTAATAAATGCCTTGAAGTTTCAACTGTCCTACCACGTGCCCTGAGCTCCTGTTCAAAAATTATTGATTATTTTGGTAAAATGAGAATGGTCGTTCACATTATTCTAATTCATTTATCTCAGCTAATGCCAAATGTACATTAAAATTTAAGATCCAAATCAGAGTTTACTGTGATCTACCGCGTTAAGACCACGTAAAGTTTTCGGAAGGAAAACATGAAATGCAGTAGTATAAGTGACCTTTCTAATTAATCGATCCGTCAATAAACACGGATCATTCTTGTCAAGAATGAATTAGATGAATCACGATAATTGAATTTTTGACGTGAAATACTCAATAAGTAAATACGACACAACTCAGATCCAAAACTTTAACAGGGTAGGATCAAAATGAAAAAGTTTGCAATTTTCATCTTGTCTTTGGCCATTACGATAAAGAATACACCGCCTGTTTGGCTTTAGGTAGCATTAATAATATTTTCTACTCAAGCTCAAGTAAGGTAATTAGTGAAAACAAAGTATACATTTAGAATTTCGACTATTCTTATGTCCTTTCTCAACGGTAATTCAACGTCTACGGTATTTTTGGAACAGTAAATAACATCGACCAATAAGCTTTATGTGTTTTATACACTAACAGGAAGAAGAAACGAATACTTTAAATAGACTAAATACCATTCGTTAAGTTCCATTTGAAAAATCGTCCAACGGGCGTTGGGATTTCAGATTACCGCTCGTCCGTGCTCATGGCAGAAAATGAGCCTCGTCACTCTGACGATACATCATTTACCCACATTCAAAGCTCTCTGGGGCCTGCTTTCTCTCTCTCTCTCTCTCTCTCTCTCTCTGAGTCGGGATAAATAGGTGGAAAAAAAGCGGTGAACATGGGGACTGGAAAATCTTTAAAGGGTTAGGTCTCACCGATGCATGACGATGAAGCAATCGACCTTCATTCACGTAATAGTGTTTGTTAAGATCACTGAACATAACTTATTAGAGAAAGAGAGAGAGAGAATAGTGAAAGACGCTACCCAATACAATTAACCTTCTCAAGTACTCTCAGAACTATACTTTCTGGTCCTCTTTGAACACCGCAGTTTTTCATAGAATCAAATTCCACTTCCGTACATTTGAGTTGAATTTTTGTGAAAGGGAATTTTATCTCAGACAAATTAACTTACTGTATTATCACTATCTTATTTCTCCACTGGTGATTAAACTTTAAATTACCTATGAACATACTATAACACTCGTGAAATCCTAAGTGTTCCTATTTAATTGCAACTTTACCTATGGACTAAGTGGGTTGTGCAAATTCCACGGGCTAATTATTTGTAAAAAAACATGTGTTAGTACGTATAGGGAAAATATGACTGACTGCATGTTATTGTTCAGTCATGAATAAAATTAGGTGGATGTGAATTCAAGTGGCTTGGAGCCTAATTTGTAGAAGACCAAATCAGAAGTCGCGAACTTAAAGCTCGCGCATAAAGTTCAGTGAATATAAGTCGTAATCTTAGGAAAACCTCATCACCAGGCTTTAATGAAATGAACTACATCTTCAGATTACTGTGAAAAATCTTCCCAGTTCCCTTATCCAACAATCTTTACTGATCATCAAGTAGCATAAAGATCAAGATATTCAAGGTTGGCAGGGAAGCCATGAGTGACAAATCAAACAAATGGCACTTCCTGTTTCCGAAGCTCTAAATTTTCAACTCAGTGAAATTAGAGCAAAGGAACACTGAAAGTAAAGTAACCAACTCGCGAAAAAAGTATGAATATTCGACTTTGGGATATGGAGAAAATTCCTGTTCCTCAGACAACATGATTAACATGAACGTCCAGTGCAGAGTTCCCAAGTGCTTTTGAGTCCTGTAAAAAATTACGATACTTGAACCGCCACAGTATGTTTACCTCAGCGTTGGCATCAAATTTAGTGTGAGTCTCTTCATAGTATCTTTTGAACATGTAACAGAGGGTCTGAATTGTAAAAAAATTAAAATCCCAACCCCAGGAGCAAAACATTTCCGTGTCCTTTCCCTAAATCATTTACTCGCACTTGTTTGTCCGAATACTATAATGAGTCTTATCTATGTAAATAGAGACACGCTTTGTAGACAAATGTAGTCTATTTTAATTGAGGAAATAATGAAAATCGAATTTTTCGTGACTTTTTTTTCTTTTAAATACTTAAATGGTTCGGTTAAGTTGAAATTACTCTGTGACCTATCATTTATTGCCAATCGCCTTGGCAACTATTCTATATGGGATGACCTCCGATAGCACTGCTGTAATTTACTTGAGGCTCAATAACTTGTACCCTAGAGAGACGTGGACTTCTTTTGACCTTATATTATCAATTAACAAAGTCCCCCACAGGGATCGACTGAATCAACCACTTGGCCCCTGCAAAAATTACCGTTTTGCAGCTTTACCGACTGCGTATGAGACAAAATGTAATACATTACCAAATATGATATTTTAGATAAGAAAATCTCTTTGCCAAATATTAACTTCGATAGCGGAGAGTGCTCAGCAACGTCTCAAGTCAACCTCGTCAGAAAATGCTATTTGTTTGACTATTCAAATTGCTATACATGACATATCCTAAGGACTGGAAGTGAAAATGATAGCACCATTAGGATTTTTACACCTTTGGTTCATCAACACTTCTAAACTGAATTCTAGGGAATTAAGAAATGGGTAATGTAATATGTACTCGGTCTGAGTCACTGGTTTCAGAATCAAAATAGGGGCGCTGGGAGGGGGGACCTTAATTAATAATAGCAACACAAAGAGCACCAAGTTGCTGCGTCCCACGGTAAATTAGGCAATTAAAACTTTTCAAGTAGTCTTTTTTTCTCTGCTTGATCCACCATTTAACTTTCCTAACACCAAGGATTGCATCAATTAATTGATTGATCAAACATTGTCTATTGTAGATAAGTGAGGATTTAAGATCAATGTAAGACTTCTTATTAGTGGAATTGCAATAACTGTGACAAAGAAGCAAAATACTATTGAGGAAATATTTCTTTTCTCATAATTGAAACGTTCTGACAAAAAATCTTATGTCAAACAAATGCACACAATCATTACGTAATTCAAGTAACTTTAATCTCGAAATTACCTATTCATACTAATTACCTGATCAATGGGTATCAAGCAGGAAACGAAATCGGTCATGCTATTTGATCTCATACGTGGATGACCTAACCTGTTTGGCACTTCTTATGGCTAACCCCTCTTCTGACCTCAAATATCTCTAGACAGAGTTCCCATTTCAGTTAAATAATTAGCAACTGGTCTAATGCTTATGTCAAATCTGCAGAGAAAATGCCGCTACAAAAATAGGGAATCATGAAATCTAAAACATTCTCAGAATCGTATTTGGGTAAGCATCATAACAAGTCTCGTCATTTGAAAGAAAATTAATCATCTTGTCTTGTCATTTGAAGAAGAGCTTGAGTATTTGATCGTTAATGTGTTAAAGGAACACGTAATTTTCAGCAATTAATGAAATCAGTCTGTCTGATAGAGCTGATAGTGACTTCTCTTTGTGGATCAGTAGAGGAATTAAAGGTTTTCCTCAGAATCCGAAATATCGCAGTTAACTAGAGACATATCTAATACATTGCCATCCCAATTTCTTCCCCCAAAATAATGATAGGGGCAAAAATAACGAAAAAACATAGCCTGATCCGATTCTTTCGTGATTTATTGGCACTTCTGGCTGTATAATTGGTCATTAAGAGCTTTACAGCAAAATGAGTAAATGGTAGAAGTAGAATTCGAAGACTTTAATCTTAAAAATGCTTGAAAACAGTAGTTCTAACCGAATTATGAAAAACGGGATATATTTGATGTCCAATAATCATTTCTTTCCACACAACATCTATGTCTTTTGAAGGGATCAATTCTGGGAACTATCAAAAGCGGTTCTGCTGATTCTGAGAGCATAAGATCAAAAATTCAAAGAGGCTTCATTATTATTAACCAGAAATAGGGGAAAAAATTCTGCAGTTGTTGACCTTGCAAGCAGTGTCATAACATTATTTCTTCTCAAATTAACATTCGCTTGCTCCAAGAATGTGATTATTCTCACGCTCACGACGTTAGATATTTAAATTTATCAGGGAATTTTTTTACTAAGCTACCTTCAGACAAGGCTGTCTAAGGCCCAATTTTCCTTACAAATTTTCTGCATTTGTTTGGCCTTGAAATCTGGCCAACCTTATTGATTACCTACTTTCCGCTTTGAAAAATACCCATAGTGGTTAAGTTTGACGATGTGAATATATATTAAGTGAAAATTCACTGAATTAAATTGAGGAACAAACACTATTGCCCATTTCTTGACTCATTTTCATTGACGATTTCCTATTAAATTCACCAATTTGAAGAATTACGTCACCTTAACACATCAACCACCAAGATAACGAAATTTAATAACACTGTCCAATGAGGTAGTCATACTGTTTGTTTCATTAGCCTCATCGACTGGTTGAAATCTCGAGGCGCTTGTACCTCATGCTTCCTCATATACCGCACACACATTCCGCCTGACTAAGCAATTAACGTGCCCTCGAAAAGCCCTACCTAAAAGTCATCATATGTAATGCTATTCTAGAAGTTAAGAACCTCTATAGACGAAATCTAGGAAATTTTAAAGATACTCAACGTTTAAATCTCCCTTTAATTCATCAGCTGATACCTCCTCCTCAGACATTTTTTGAATTTTATATCACAAATATTACTTCATTATTGCCTTCTTCTGAGCAAAAAATTTAAGGAAATAGTAATTATGTATTGAAGTGTTGACGATGTCATCCAATTGTATCTTACCAAGATAGTATGATTAGGCAATCTGAAAGTGGAATGGTTGAACGCCTTGAAATTTAGTGCGTTCAATCTCCTTTGATGTTACCACTAATGGGTGGGCACTTCATTGTTTTCGTATGAACATTTGTATGTTCTTAACATTCTACCCCTCTCGTAAGTCCGTCTCTGAGGCAGTTTTATGGGCTTTTCATAATTAGATGTATCAGCCAAGCCTATCTAGTCCTATGACATTTGATCCGCATTATAATAACATGGCCCAATTCCCTTGAAGTTGAAGAAGTATTCTAACTTCTCATAATCGATATGGTTCCAGCATACCAAAGCCTTTTTGAGGAGAAATTTATTCCCTAAATCTCTTAAATGAGTAATCATTGGTCACTGATTTCGACCTTCGCATGAACGTTCAACGTTAGTCACAAATTTACGTCCTGTTTCATTTGTCTCTGTCATGAAATCATCACTGCGTCATTGTGATTGTTGCCTATGGTGAATTGTAATCTTCATAATCATGAGGGCATTTGTAGCGTGGACTGATAAATGGGGAAGGAAATCAAAGGGATCAGAAAATACGACATTTTGTTAACCAAAATTTCGGTTTTACCAGTATGTTTACTTATTGACAAAATCGGCCTACTTAAAAACTTTGGGATTAAATATCTGGAGCCCTGGATAATCTCATGTCGGCGACATTAAAGGATTATTATTCAGTTGATTAAGTTTAACGACTGGTCATGCCATTTCAGTGCATTTTTCGCCAAGACCGGATTGTTGATATAAGCAAATGTGTTTCAGCATTGAATGTCTCACTACAGTTCACTAATCCTTGAAGTTTGGGCTTATCCGCTTGTTTCAACCCTAGAAGACGAAATGAATGTTCAGTGGCCTCATTTTCTCATTAAACCACGTCGTCCAAGTTCCTCCTAGGGCTTCTTGAAAGCGATTTTTACTGGAAAATGTACTACTAATGATCGAATTTCATTGTGAGGTAATGAATATTGCATTCCATAAATAATGAGGCCGTCTTTCATGCGCATTTTATTGTTCAGCCTTTGCCTTTGCCAGGAAGTCGACGGAAATCAACAAAGACCAGTCCTGTTACTTTTTATCTTCATATGCATAGCGGGGATGTTTATCACTGTCTAGACATAAAATTCTTCACCATTTGAAACCAAATCCTAGCTCTAACTTGGGAAAATAGTCATCCAACGGTTTTACACAACTGACTGATAGACAAGTTGCCAGATATTTGAAAACGGCTTTTGTAATGCCTTAGAGCAAAAAAATCAATTTCAAACTGATAAACAAAATTGATTAGGTGTTAGACAAAAATCAACTTAGTCTGATAAAGAGCTTAGGAATAGGCTCTGCAGAGAATTTATTTATAATGTCCACGGAATCGGTTGATCTTTAATTGCCAATTTTCCTGTTGCACTATGTTACGAAATTAATGATGTAATGTCTTTTATAAGCCCGGCAGCATTAGCTTTATGCAGCGTAAATTGATGAAGTTGAATTCTGAGTGGATACTTTAAAGAGGCAGTGAGATTTTATATAGTAAAGGCTCTGGAATGCCGCAGCTTTTCTTCAATTCCATCTTTATGCCCAGGGCAGTGATGCGGAAATATGGTTATTAATTATAAAAAAAACAAGAATTGGTGTGTGGAACACATTAATCGTTAAATCGTCATTGTGCCCCAATGACTTTAACGAAGTCATCTACAGGCCATATTCCATGAGGAAGTTCTCAGTTGGCGTTTATTCAACTATAATAACGACCTTCTGTTCTATTTAATCTTAGCAGATGGATAAGTGAATCCGAATAGTTTCCCTATTTGGGCCTAGACTGTCTTTATTTTGTCCAAGAAAATTTAGTGTATGCACTTTTCTTTACCAACAATGAATTTGACTATTCCCTTTATTGGAAAAGTAAATTATTCTGTGGGATTCAATATAAATCCATGAGATATTCCAAATTGCGAATAACAAGAGTGATTATATAGAGCATTGCTTCTTTTCACTCGCTTGTTGCTTTCACTAGCAACGATATCTGATTTATGAATTTGTTTACTTATGACAACGAGCAGACACCGAGTATATTGACTTGCCATATCCTTTTTTGAAGGCTCTAAATGCGTCACTTCCGGTTGAAATAAAGAAAATAGAAGAATTAAAACATTGTTCCCAATTAAGGTAGAAATCAACCGTGTAAATTGATCTTATTACCTGTCAAACTGGATCCGTCTAAGAGGAGGTCAAATATCATACTAGGAATACTAGGAAGGGTGAGAATATTTTGAAGGACGGCTTGTTGCATAATTTGGTAATCAACGGTTCATTCGGAAGGCCAACGTAGGCCAATGGCGAAGTCCTAGCATATGCACCTGGAAAGTTTGAAATCTCAATCTTACAGCCAATTGCTTCCCTTTAACACTTGCAATAACCTACTCCCGTTGATTAAGAAGCAGAATGTGAACTGGATAAAAGGTATTCTATAAATTTTGTCTCTACCTGGGATTAGTGCTAAGGTGTTCTTCAAGTGGGATTGGAATTTGCCTTTAGATCCAAGGATCACACTCATATTCGATGCTTAGCTAATTTGATGCACGTTAAAATTACAGGTGATGGCATTCGTTAAAGGGCTGAACATAGCGCCTTATACTATCACTCTGGACTCAGTAAAGATAACTAGAATGGATACAAAGTGCTAAGGCGATCAGTTTCATTCCAAGCTGTATTATTCAATTTGGTTAACTTATTTTAAATTCTCTTTATTCTCTGTTTATCATTTACACACCTATTAAATCGGAACTTTAGTCCACAAATCCTTTTTTGGTCTATTAACTTCATTATTATTTGAGCTTAGAACATAGCAAATAGAAGTATTAGTTGCGTAGTCTATTTCATTTAACATCTTTATAATGCCAAAGAGACCAGCTAAAGGGAGGAAATAAGAGATTGAAGTAAAAGTTGTGAATGAGTGAATGGGAATTCGGTCGTTTTATCTTTATCAACGCAAAAGGAGCTTTTTTAATCGATAAGTGGCAGAAAAGTTGAACTTTATAATTTATCATTTGATCTTCGAAACCACTATGAATTTACCCTCAGTGAGGTATGAAATAGACAGAGATCGAAGGGGAAAAGTTTGACCAAGCTACCATAAAGTGGCATTAAGTTTTCAACTAAACTCTTAAAAAGTAGATTGACGGAATAAAGCAAAACTCAATATTTTGCAATCATTAGGGAAGGGCAATAAGTCATATCCGGAACAAAATTGATCTCTGTGCGTAATAAATATAAAATTGAGTAAAATTGATGAGGAGAAGTAAGATGACACTTAATCTCAGATAGGTAGTTACGACCACTATAAGGGAATGTCTAAATGTCGATCGATGTCATTCTACCTGACTTACTTCGATCAGTTCGCTTTGCAGAAGGCGATTCATCCACGGACGAGAGACCTTAACTATGACCTTTTATACACAAATTATACGGGAGTTACATCAACCAGTGTCGATGATGGGGCTTAATGATGCGTATAAAGAGAGTTAAGTGCCCCACAAATATAAAATGAGGACATCTAGAGTGACGGCCTAACGCTTAATTAGGCCATTAATGTTTAAAGTTTTAAAAATTGGAAAAGAATTTTTATTTTCACCATAAATGACAGTCAAAGATCACGAAATGAGGGTCGAAAGCTGGAGTTCATCTTGAGCTCACCTTTGTTATATTTTTGGCCATATGAGTCTAAATAAGCCAAAGTGGTTTGACCAATCAGTCAGCTAAATTATCTGGCCAAGCTATGAATAAATCTGATATGAACTCACCCAGAAACTCAGGGAACGAAGTAAGAAAAGTGAGCTTGGAACATTAGGAAATAGACAACTCAATCTTTTCATGACTCGTGAATGATTTTTGTCATTCTGACATCATTATGGACTCTTTCAATACTTCGCTTCAAAGCTTATTAGAACATTGGATTATTTTGCATGCACAAATGATATACCTCGATTAAGACGCTCTTAATCTAAGCCCAGCCAAGTCTAGCCCTGCTGCAATACTGCAGGAGTATATCAGTGGAATGCTGCTTTTCATTACTCATCTGTGTTATTGGACAGTGAATGGGTGCTGTACCGGTGGTATTGGACTTGTATGTCGCTGACGCTAAGGTCAACATGTACTTCTGTCAGGTCATATATCACGAAATCAATGCTCATTAGGGCGCACACAGCGGTGTGAATAGCCAACAGTGATACTAGTTCATGTTTTTTATTACAACTGGTTCCTCCGGACTACTTCCCTCTAACTTAGGTCAAATGCTGTTGACACTTGCCTCATGTTTATTTCTGAGGTGTGAACATTTTAATGCACCATGACCATTAAAATGAGGACATCATTTAGAAGAACGACGTGACCACAGCGATTTAAACTTCAACTTAAAAGCCTGTTAGGGGTGGGCAGAGAGGTAGTGAGAACACATCTACATGCTGCTTTGAGGACGTGCATATGTCCGACAGATGAACAGACTCATGAGTGTGGGGGCGCGGGAACTACGTGGCACTGCCTGACTTTATTGGGGTCGACATGCCTGTGTCGAACTCATGTGCACAAGGCTGATAGGGTGTGAATCTCTCATTTTTCGATAAAAAGGATTAAAGATAGCAAGTTATCTTCAAAGTCATGGAGAAGGAATCCTAGCTCCTTGACAGTTTTGACAGTTAGCTTATAACCAAAAGCAAATGTTAAGAAGCACCAACCAATATATTAAATTTCCTCCGTGAACGTAAATCGTGCCTTAGATACCGATTTTTCTATCTCCGTTTTCATTTGCTCGCAATTAGGAATCCAATCTCCTCTCTGCGTATACAAAATCAATCTTACAAACCACAACTAATAGGGGTGGAGTTGTGGGGGGGGGGAAGGGTGGGTGAGGAGTGCTGCAATAAACTATAGTTCGAGTTAATAGTCCTCCTGCGTTCTTCCTGATAAGTCTCAGCAATATTAGATGTAATTGGCCTAAATTGGAGGCTTAGAGCATATTGATGTCATTGCACCGTTAACAAGTAAGCGATTTATCTGAATTAAACAATTGCACTTTAAAATGACAACAATCTTGAGGAATTCATTTAGTATAACATCACAAATAGATGTGTTGACCGAAGTCATCCCTTTGAGGTTGACTTATTATAGTAATGATATTTCATGGAAATGAATACGGAATTCAGGTGAGTAAAACATATTATTGGCAATCACGAAGCTTGGAAACAAGTATTCCTAATTTTAAAAAAGGTTAGCAGAGAAAACGGTCAGTAAATAGTTATTCATGTAAAAGTTTGATCTACAAAAGAGTCCGGAACTTATTAGATAGAAGAATTTCAAGAATTTCTTTAAGTTTATAAGGAAAGCATATGATCAGCATTATCCAATTTCTCATGCGACTAAGTTTCAGATAAGAGCTAATACTGGTCTGTTTTGAAAGTCATGTGAATCAAATAAAGTGATATGACATTGACAAAATCCCTTGCACAAAGAATTTGAACTACTCCATATTCAGTCGTGAGCTAATCTGTTTTCTTCAGGGCTGCAACCACAAATTCTATTGGCTTCATTTCAAAGGGAAAATTGGGTGCATTTCTTCAAAATCTTGGACATGAGCCGCTAATTTTGTCCAGTTAATTTAATTAACAACTATTAATAAATAAAATGGTAATTACGCTTGAAATGGCCTTTTAAGGTTGCAAAGAGAATAAATAATTTGGTATTCAATAGAAATTTAGTCAGCTATATATATTTTTTAAAAGTACTCGCAGCTCCGAGAAGATGTTAGTAAGTTAAAGTAATATGATCAGCCAATCACTTAAATAATCTAATCCACGGTCATTAAATATCGCAAACGTGAGCTCATCTAGGAAACATGGGAGGTAAGATATAATCCTATGAAAAAAATGAATAATTTCAAAACTTCACGGCCTAAATAAAGTAAAACGTTGGCACCTTGATATTCATTACGCAATCCTATATAACTTCACTCCATTTGATAACTTACTAGAATGTTCTGTCATTGTTTCTGTTCCCATGGCTAATAGTAATTGCTATTATAGGATAAGAATTGGACATAAAAATGTGTAGTTGAGTGTAAAGCATTTACTGAGGGAAGTGAAGTTAAGCCTAAAATTCGTTCCCCGCATAGCTGTGAATGGATCTAGACATTATGGAGAAAACGGTGTTTGAATTCTTGTTACTATTTTCAATCACTCAATTTGCAAATCGATAATAACTTGTCAACTGACAAGACATTTTGGATTTGTCCAAACGTTTAAAAGATTAGATAGTGTGGTTTTTCAAATGCACATTGCCGAGAGACAATTAGTTAAGATGCGCTAAAGTTTACAATTTACAAATTATTTTAACCGGATTCAGCTATAAACTGCGGTCATTACATTTAATTCGAAATTCTGACTATCAAACCCTATTCTGTAAAATTGACGAATAATTAAAATTAGAAATTATTTTGTTTGCGATATATGCTAATCGAACGATGTTTGGATGTAAACGGCGAATTTTATGTGTCTTGTGTGATAACAATGAAATCACATCGAGAGGTTCATTTGCATAGGTGCGTTATCAACATAACTGACATCAGGAATTGGGTCACAACCTGGAAGGAATGCGGAGTGATCAACACAGCTAGATTATTTAATGTAAATTTTGTCAGACACCGGAGTTACAACTTTTGCTTTACTCATCTAATAACTTATTCGTATTTGATAATAAAGCGTCAGAACGATTAATAATTATCATAAAAATAAGACTAATCACTTAACCTTAATCAATTGATTTAGGAGAGGTAATGTCTTCCTCTGTGTAAACTATTAGGGCCAAGATGCAATGAGAACACGTCTTAACAAGATCACAACTACGCAAATTAAGCAAGTCAAATGTGTATGGATAAGCAAATGCGATTAACTTGACAAAAGGTGGGTGTCTCAATGAGAGTTTATCATATGGTAGGTTCTGAAGTCCTAGAAACTGCGTTTTCAAGATAGTGTAAACTGATTGAGTAGTGAAACTTGAAGTTTTAAACCTGATAGATATGCTTTTATCAACAGCTGGCGATATGGTTAAAACATCTATGTTCTAAAACCTGTGGTTTCAAACACATTGGAGGTTGATACAGTCAGCTTAGTTTTGCAAGTATTTGAATGAAGTTTGTTAGATGCTGGTTTATTTCAACAATAGTTTGAATTTAGTGTTATTTTTGTATACGATTATTTAGCAAATAAATTTTCATTTATTTATCAATATAAAATTAGTTCTTACGTATGAAACTGAATTAGTTAAAATGGTTGCTTGATTACGCATATCTTAATTTCAGCCTAGCTTGTAAAGCCATGCTTCCCTTAACTATCTCAATTAACCAATACATCATTAGTAAAGTGTTACATCTTCACTCCCACTCTCTTAACCATTTATTGCAACTATGTGTGTAAGCTTTGTTTTGTTGACACGAGCCTTTTCCGATAGATCCATTTAAACAATGGATTTCGTGAAAATCGATGGAATACTATGACTTTAATTAATTTAATAGGGCTTCCAACCTGCAAATTCTATAATAAGTCATGCGATCCTTAAAAACAAAGTAGAAACACAGTATGTACGCTTTAAGTTCATTTTGTTAATGTCTGCTTATACGGAAATTTCGTTGAATTCGAAGTTGAAGTTTCACTCGATGATAATGTAAGACAGTTGTTTCCCCACAGACAAAATTAATAGAAGCTAATTGGCTATCTATTCGAATGAAGTATTAGGCTACAAGGTACTGGGAGAGTAAGCCGCCATAAGAATCTTCACAGATTCAAATGTTCAAGGAAGTTTTCAGGTACCAGGGTCACCATAAAATTCAGAAATATAGTGATGGATTATTGCTAAAGTATATGCCCAGACCAAAGCAGTATTCGATAAGAACTGAATCATAAACTAAAGGTCACCGGTTTCATATATTTTTTTCATTCACTGAATAGGATTCATTGCCAAATCTACTGCGTATATCCTATCACTTAGAGGAGTCACCTTTTTCTAATACAAGCCTTGCAGTTTATTGAAAATTTAACCTTTTCATTTAACTGAAGTTAAATACAACCTCAATAATGATAAACACGGTTAAAGTAATTACAAAACGATAAACACATCTCTAGGGTAATGCAATTAAGGACTCTTCATTCATACATAGCTTGTTTTCTCCGCTTTTTCCTTAGGTCTAATTCTCCAACATTAATTCCCTTAATTTAATTAAACTACATATGAGTAAAACCTTCCTTGTAAAAGTAATTTCTGTTTTAAGGAGATTATTTTATGCCATTTAGTATTGTCTTTGCTATTTTTACGACATTTTTTAATGGGTGTCTAAATGATTGAGAGGGTGGTCGGGTCGGGCATCAATCAATATTTTGTTTCCCTAACTTAGAACTTACAATATAATAGATAAGTTAATGTCCCGTTTTATATCATCAAAACAATGTATTTTGATTTTGAAAAAAAATTTAAAACAGGCGGAAAATATTTTGCTATAAATCGAATACATTTAGCTGCGTAGCACGAAACACGATCTGGCATGATGCGTTACCATAGCAATCAAAGAAATGTACTTCTTTCCTAAGTCCACCTCCTCCCGCAACCTCCCCCCCCCCATCCCCCTCTCGACGCACAGAGAACAGAAATATGCGTAAAATTGAGTTTTTCCCGCTTAAAAACTCTATTTTATATAAAATGAATATGAACTAGGGTATGTAATAAGCATCACTTTAAAATGCTCTGTTGTTCAAAATAACCAAAAGAGACTACATTTTTATCTGATAATCGTCATCTCCATTTATGCCAATAATAACACAGCAAAAAATCGATATTTAATTTAAACTGCATGGCTACAATTTGGCTATCCTCTAGTCGTCCGTGATTTTTACACACCATTCCTTCCATTTAAGTAAACATAAATACTGCGGTTTTTCTCTATTTTAAACACCTACATGTCAAC
Organism: Hymenolepis microstoma; assembly: GCA_000469805.3. Taxonomy (NCBI): domain Eukaryota; kingdom Metazoa; phylum Platyhelminthes; class Cestoda; order Cyclophyllidea; family Hymenolepididae; genus Hymenolepis; species Hymenolepis microstoma. Next base: position 14,382,728 of record LR215995.1, on the reverse strand, counting down.
ATTTTTTTATTAGTGAACAATAGCACAGCTTAAAAAATCCTCAAATGTTCTCTTGTTAGAATTTATGAAAGTTTCATCCAAGAGCGCTTCCTTTTGTAACTTAACCTGCCAGTTCGCACTCATTAGAAATCTATAATTCAACCGTGGTAAGTTGAAGCCATTTCAAGTGGGTTTATTTGCTTTCAGATAATGACATTTGGTCTGTAGAAGTTGTATGGAATGAACTATATGGCTGGCTGAAAAGATACGCCTTTAAAGTACCGCTTCCAATACACGTCTGGCTCCAGTTCGCTAATGACGCTGTTCATCTGGCCCATTGTCTCGTAACAATGTTATCAATTAGGTAAGGGTATCTATATCCTCAATGCCACTTCTATTAAGAAGGAAGTGAAAAGTAAATTTCAATCTTTAACCTACTAATTTCTGCATAATTCTTTTCCTAAATATGCATCTGGCTCTAGGTTCATGAAATATTTGGCATTTGTTTTAGTTTAGCTTTGAAAGTGGTTGGAAGACGAGCGCAAAAGATAACGATGAAATACGCACATCAATATAAAAATTTAACTCTTTATTCCATCGTTTTACGAATCGTTTCGAATTCGTTCAATAATAGAAGAACACGCACGTAAAGAATTGGCATGCCATGCACGGACAAAAAGCTTGGAGTTTTAGAATTACAGAGCTAACGCATGAAAAGTTGAATAATTATCGAATAGAAACAGTGTTAGACGAACAATCCGATTTCACAGTGTTTTTACACATATCATGACTTTAAAAAAAACAGTGGCTGACCTAGTAATACTATGTCCCACCGAAATATAAAAGAATTACACTTTCTGTTGTCGGAAGCAACGAAAAGTCCAATAAACCCTAAAGGAAGAAGGGATGAATAAAGGTACCCGGAGTTGCGCCTATGTACCAAAGAGTCATACTTCATTAGGCTTTTGGATTTGGCTTGTACGTTCGAAAATAAAAATATTCTGAATCGTACTGTGGACTGCAGCAAATGCCTGTATACCATGTCTAGTGTCAGTTATTCACTTTTGTCTTCTTCTTCTTTTAGGGCTTGAGGAGATGAAATGAACCAACACGATATTCAACAGCTTACGGTTTCAACAAAGCAGAAATGGTGAAATAAGGGAACTCCTTAAGTTGCATTCAGTTAAGGTGAATTAAATTGGATTTTAATAATTATTTTATCATGATGGAATCAGATGTTTTCAAGGTATATTTGTCATGATAACGTAAATAATCCTTTTAATTTACTACATTTACTGCGCTTAAATGTGTGGGAATGTCAATGCTTAAATCGTAGAGTTATAAACTTCACCTATTAGATGGGCAAAATATTCACCTCTGGTATTCGCCTGTATTATTAGCATAAGGAATAGGAAATTTTATTTTCGATTTAGACATTCGACGTTCTACACTGACCTTTTATTTGCTCGAAATGAAGTTTATTTCCATAACTTATTCGATTTTTCCTTTCAATAGCTAAATTGAGTTGACAATCAAGAGTGCGTAAATGGTGAAAATATGGGTGGTTCCGAAAATACACCCCTAGAGACTACTGTTGTTAAAATCACGTTTAATATTTTACTCATGAAGTGTTATACTTAATTCAAACTGAGTTCCCATAACTACCATAAATTCAACCGATCTCAGCGAATTAAACAAATTCTAGACTAATAAGATCGTTAATGTTCATTGCTGCTCAGAGTTTTTACCAGAGGAACAAATAGAAGAGTGATGAAAGAGGATATTAGAAGTGCTTAATTAGGAGACAATGAGTTGTCCATACCCTTTGTGGGAAAGAGTTCCCGTTTTGAAGTCCACTTATTCACTATTCATCGTTTGTCCTCTGGGTTCAAAGTTGAGACGAGCCGAATGACTGGTTTTCAATTATGTTAGGTGGTTCTGTCACTTTAGTGCACATTTGCTTCTGGCAATTGGGAGTGCAGAACGCTCCTAGAGTGGAATTTTGAAATTTCTACTTAGGATGTCTCAGTGCGGGGTATTGGAAAAAAAATTCCGCAAAGGGTGTAGGGTGGGGTGAGGAGGCAAAGACCAAAGTTAAGGCATTTAAAAATACTTCATTTCATTTGTTTGGAATTTGCTCAGTGATTATAGTTCACAACTTCATGCTCTAGTGCTCCAAAGTTCAAAATGCATGATCCGAGCCACAGTTTCCAGCGCAAGGTTAAATTGAATTTATGCGCATTTCAGTTGAAAGTAATTAGCCTGTTAAAAATTTAGTCTTTTATAATACTTGTAGGGAAATTTTTCTTCATTATCTTAGTAGTTATTTGATCTGAAGTTTGGTGTAAAAGAACGAGCAATCGAAACTTCTCGTGTAATTTTTCATTCAAATCGATGAAGAATGCAATAGTTCCAGTACATTCAACGCATAAATCTATGATCATAATAATCCTTAAAAACCTCACTCTCGGTTGTTTGTACTCAGTTTCGTGCGTGTCACTTGTCAGTGTTATTGTAACAAATCTCTGCACACAAATGTCAATTCCCTCTTGCCAATTTATTTCGTTGATGGTTTCTCCCCCACCCCCCTACCCCCCCGGCCCCAAATGAACGCCTCTACACAAACACTTTCATTAACAGATGCTTCCTAGCAGATTATGCTGTGCCGAATACATTTGCTCGTGTCTTATTTTTTCTTAACCAATTCTAATTTCTTTAACAAGGTCATGCTTAATTCCACCCTATGCCCTTCTCACGAGTACAACTTGGTAGGTTATGAAATATATATATACATATGTATATATAAATTTATGCATGATCAATTAGAATTGCATTATTTAATAAGCGTAAAAATATTATATAAGTATAATTTTATTGTTTTTTTATTGGTTTTTCTCAAACTGTATACAACTTTCGAACACTTTTTATAAAACAAAATTCTAATTGATCGCCACGTTTGCAATTAATTTTAAATTGTATATATTTTCTTGGGACACCCTATGTATATATACATTCATGTAAGTGCTCGCAGGCTTTGTTTTACCACGAGGGCGTCAAGTTTTTTCAGCGACAGCAAACCATTTTCTCACACGTAGTCATGGCTCCTAAATCTGACTTAACGATGCAAGCAGATGTAACTAATGTGAGGTGGTGGTATTCTCAGTTTTTTGTCAATCGTGCTTTCATTTCTTCCCTAATGTGCCAATTAATTCTACAAATTCAGTTATTAATTTGGTGGGAAAATGTCTACTTTGGGTCACATACCGAGATGAAGGTTTATTAATGCTAAGTGCTACCTTCTCTCTACCCAATAATAGTAGCAAAAGTAACAGTTGATAGTGGTCGATTTATGTAATTTAATTAGTTTCTTCACCAGATTAATTCTGAACCTTTCTTCTCCCTGGTATAATGCTTATTGGCCCAGCGATACAATATTACTGTCCCGATATATGCAAGTCTGTTAAATCTGAGGTCAAATGTTGCTTTACAATCAGTGATAATGATTGTTGATCACTTTTCTTGAAGGGATGAGGGATAGACTTACCTTCACGTGGTGCACCCTGGACAACATATATTCATATGGCAAAAAAAGTCTATAAATCGACAGTTGACTTCAAACTACCATGATCCCTCTGTGTATCATATTCCACCACTTCCACAGTACTTATTTTACCCTTTTCTCTACCTTTTTGTCTGTCTCTTTTACATCTGTGAATCACTCTTCTGTTTCCTCCCTCGACTTTTTGGAACTTTGACGTTCTTCTCCTCCCCTCTGTGAAGCCCGAAGTCAACTAAAGGATTAATGATAACTATCATAAAGCCTGCCATCTGATATAAATAAGTAAATGAATAACTGCTATTCTCAAATAGTATATTATAATAAATACTGGATCTTACCCTATGAGAGAGGAGAGAATAGCTATGAGACCGTAAATGTTGAGCTTTCGATGGCGACAACTCATTCTTGTTTGGACGTTTACGTATAAACGTCAAAAAATCTGTATTTATTATGACATTTATACGTAAACGTCCAAACAATCTGCCATCGAAAGCTCAACATTTACGGTCTCATAGATATTCTCTCCTCTCTCCTAGGGCAAGATCCAGTATTTATTATAATATACTCTTTGAAAAAAGTAGTTATTTATTCATTATGACATTTAACTTCGTGGATAAGGCCCAGTTTAATGTGATGTGTATACTGCGGTTTGTTACCTCGATAGCAATTTATCGTTTTTTCGGCTAAAAGCTATTTGGGTAAATCCAAAGTTTGATTTAACTGGAAGTGCCCTCATAAACAGTAAGTACATTTGTACGCAATGCATGTGGAGAAAGCTATCTAAAATGTCTAATCATGTGTGTGCGAATTGGAGGAGTTTTTTGAGATTCAATTAACACATACATATATCGAACAACGAGTTACACTCATTAGTATACATTTGTGTTGGAATATCTCAAAGCTGGAAATCTGCCCCGTCCACGTGTAGTCAAAATAGATTACACAAACCAGATGGTTTCGGAAGTGTTTTTGTCTTCTGCGGCCAAGCAAACCAGAATTGGTTGGGTAGGCCACTCATTAGATGTGTACCATTGAGCGTTGAGATATTGAGCTCTGAATTTTCTGACGGACCTGTCAACATACATTCAAAGATTCATTCACTGAAACCCAGAGACTTTTGCGATCCGCACAGCGATATCCCAGCCATAAGGAGCAGAAAAAAACGATTTTTTGTAATTGTGGCAAAAAGTCATTCGGGTTCAGCTCAACATATTTATAGTGAAACGTAAAAGAACTAGTCATTATGAATGTTAATGATAATGTGAAGAAAATGGATAATAAGGAATCATTTTGTCAAGGAAAATATTTGTTAGGTTGGAGTTATTAGATTTTCTCATTCACATCGAACCTTTAGGTTGTGCTTTCCTTTTTGGAACATATTCGGTTTCGTTTGAAGTTTTCTGCTTCAATCAGCATTCTATTCTGCTAACCTACTTCATATTCCGGGGGGTATTCAGACGATTTTATAGATCTCGTCAGTTTCAACTAACCACTAGTAATTCCACTGTAGTTTTCCACTAAGTGTTGGACGCTCCGGCTTGTAGGAGATCTCACCTACAGCTTACACATTTCTCAGCAAGGTTCCCCCTCCCCTCCCCCCTCCCCCTCCATTTTAAATGTCTGCTCATTACTTTCAAATTTCGTAGTGTTTGCCATGGATGTCTGGTATGCAACACTGTACTCGCCTTCAATTTCGAAGGAAGATCGCCACTCTCTGTCTTTTCAGCAGCATTCACTTTCAATGAATATCGCAGAAACTAGCTGAGAGTGCTGCGGCTACAATTTCTTCCCATTTTACTGTTCATTATTATAATAAATTAGAGGGAATTCTTCCCCCAATTTTCATTTCACTTCGAACTGCCTATTTGGTTTAGTCAATTGACTGACCACTAGTTTAATTTCCTGGGTGATGTTCTTCCTTCTAAACTCTGGTTTACTTCGGCACATTCTTTACTTATGTCCAATTTTTCACACAAGTCGCAAATATAACTTTTTATTTTACTGAGAGTAGAAACATTCTAAGATAAATCCTGCTCAAGATAATTTCATAATTTCACTCACGGGCTTTGTTGATTCATGGCACTGTCACACTTGATGTCTACCATTATGGATTCGTTAATAATATCCTCCAATGTGATTCTATCATTTCTTTTAGGCGTTCTGAGAATTCGTAAAAAATTATATATGTTTGACGACGTTCTAGATGACTATTCAAAAATATGAAAAAACGTGAAAATATCCTTCAAAAGCACTTCTCACGCGGCCAACATAGGTCATCCTGTCTTCATTGCGTTCTTTGGTTGGATAAGGATATTTAAAGAATTCTCGAAGTTCAGATGAATTTTCACCAAATTATTATGGGAGAATCAAGAGAGTTTTCACGAAAGAAAGTTTCGAAATGGTCCTGAAATGAATGAAACCTATGAGCTTTTCATTTTCAATCGTATCTAACCTCTGTAATAGCAATCTACGTTCTTCACCATCTGGAAAAAAGTATTCTTACAGAGCCGTTTGATCTGATTCTAATCATAGGGAAAGCCTTCCACTTGTAGTATAAAAGAATCAGCACATGATTTTGGCCAGGAAATATCCTATGTTTCACTTTTCAATGTTCGAAGAATTGAAAAAAAACCTCTGCGCAGTATCTTACGATTTTACCATTGTTTCTTCAACAAAATTTCGTGACAGTCCTTCTGTTTCTTCCGAAAAGAAGGTCATTCTTATTCAACGTAAGCGCGAATTTATTTTAATAAATATTAAAATTTCGACCTCTTTCTAAGCTTTCAACGCCAACCATCATGCCAATTTCCCAGCCAGAATATAGGAGTACACGAGTACCTGTTGGTGTGGCCATGAACTTACTACATTTCAAATCGAACTATGTACAATATTGCGTAGGTCATATTAGTTCCGAAAAATCAACAAATAAAATAAATAAGACAGTAGTTAATCACTAAGCTAAATAAAAATGATTCTTGAGTTTCATTGGTGTTTCAACAACTTCGCATATTCTTGAACATACAGGCGTATGAAGTTCTTTGTTTACAAAGAATGGAACCCACTGCAATTTTTCCTCCATTTGTTCCTGACACATCTTTTTTAAATTTCGATATCATTAGATTTATTGTCTAAAATCCTCCAAGTTCCCCCTTCGTATCTTCGGTTGGAAATATTACCGATTGAATAGGCACCTTTTTCATACGCATAGTCCGTTTACTTGAAAGAGAGCAAGTCGGGAATGCCAAAGTACCGCCGGTGGGAGTTAAAATACAAGGCCATTCATTATGACTTAGACGCTAACTAACAATATATGTAAGATTAATTATAAATGTACACAGGGTGGGCAATAAGCTCTCGCAGTTAATAGAAAGTGAACAAATAAGGACCTATTTATTTAATTACACTAATCTAATGTGAATTAATAACTCCTTAAAGCTAGCCAATGAATTACTTTTATTTGGTAGACATTTTAGATTCATTAGTGTTTTCATTGTTATCCAAACTTCAAACCGAGCCTTGCACAGATTCATGGATAAAATGAATACACCAAGACGACAATTAAGTCATAGTTTTCACCGATCCCTCCCGGCCCAAACAGCAAACAATGCCAATTCCCATCTATAAATTAATCATAAATATCCAGCGGAAGTTAATCCAAGCCAACGAAATGAAGCATGAAGTTGCCAACGCTACGTGACTGTTTGCAGACAAGAAAGCGACGCATTTGCACCATCTACGGGATCAGTGTTCATCTAGCGCAGTGGACAGAAAGAAACCTAAGTGCCCAATTTCCGGACATTTTAGGTTTCTTTAATCTATAGCTGAAATGAAAAGAAGATGACAACCTCAGATAGTGCCCAAAGTTTGCTGCAAACTTTTGCTTACAACTACTACTCCCACAGTTGTGGGCATCTCGTTTATTTCTAATCATTTATTAATATCAACCACATCATCATCATCATCCAAACAATAAATCCAGTTCTTCCTCTCACATCTTTATGGCCAAATTATTATTCTAATTAAAGTAAAAGTTTTGAAATATTGCTGTTTAGTGTAAGAACGAATAGAAATGTCGTCAATTTAACAATAAATTAGTTGGAGAGGTGGGAGGGGGGATGATTGAAATGCTCAAAATATAAAAAAGGATGTATGCGTAACTCCTTATGTAAAATGCTGTTAGTTCTCGTTACATTTACAATAAGCATGTTCTCATAAAGATGATCATGTTACACTTAAATTACTATTACATGACAAGATCTTCATTGAACAACTATATTGTTACATAAACCACCTCGATTTTATATATGAAAATTATAAAGAAAGTCAAAAGCCTGTTTGATTATAATTTGCGTGAATGACGACTATCAAATTTATGATGGAAAGGAAGGCGCTTTTTCAGTTTCATTTGCATGCTTATAAGCATAAATTCAGAGCGGTGTTACCCAAAAAATTCGATTAAATCAACCGGCCAGCAAGATTTGGATGTCTAAGGTGTGTCCCCCCCCCTCCCCCTCCCCACCCCCAAAACCTAATGGAAACTCATAACAACGTAAATTACATCCTTTATTGGGTGTACGTCCAGAATTTAACTAATTAGAGACCAGTGGCATTCTCATCTTCTAGCATATGCTTCTGCTCAAGTCCAATTTCAAAACTTACTGGACTATTTTGTTATTTTGTGTGTTTGAATGCTATCCTCCTATCGTACCACAGCGAATTAATTCATAAAAATCAAAAATACGTCTCCCCGGATTCGCTCTACAGTTGCTGCTAGTCCCGAAGATATGATTGGTGCCATTCTGCTAACTATTGAAGATGCCCACGATAATAAGGGCTTAACTCCAGAAGAAAGCTATGGAAAGTCCCCAGAAATTATGATTGACAGTAATCAGAATTATAAGTGAGATCATGGTCGATATTTAGATATGCAAAGGTGGTAGATGTTACAACTCTCTCTTTAACCATTTTATACTTTCCGGGTGTATGGTTTGTACTCAATTTACCCCCTAATTAAAAATATCCACGCCTAAGGAAGAATATTGTCGAATATATCCGTCATACCTGGATACAAAGCTTTCAAATTTGCATTTGCAGTTGCAAATCAATCGGACTTCACCTTGAGTGAATTCTGTTAGGTTCTGTTAAGTTAAAATTACATACTCTTATGCCATTCTCTAGCATTACCACTTCTAGAAAATCGAATATAGTTAAAATGCCAATTACAGCTAATACTAACTTACAACTCGATGACTCCTTTTAAACGCTTGCGCTATTAAATGAGTGTGAACAATATTTATAAATGGGGAGATCACAATACTGGAAACAAAATATGAACATTCGTTGTTGAATATCAATATTTAGTGCTATTTTCAATCAGGCTCCTTTAGAGCTGAGTTCTAACGTAATTGATAGCCCTCGATCTGTGAAGAATGTAAACAAAAAGATTGCGTTTTCCGCAAAATCACATCGGTAAATGCTACAGCAAAACTTTTCGCAGGTCCAAATAATTTCGTTAATGTGGCCTTTCGATTTAGTGGACAAAATGGTTGTCCAATTAAACTAGTTGATTTTTGTGAAAAATTATGCATTTTCTTAGGAAATTTATCTCCTTTTACTCAAATGCCAAAAAAATAAACTCAAGAGTGAAATTTATAGCAGCTAGGAGGCAAAACAACGTGGCTAATTAGCACATCTTTAGCTGACTCATCAACGTTGACGAATATATGACAAGCACAGATAGTGCCAAGGTCAGTACCCTTGCTATTTTCACTAAGTGGTTTGCATGCATCATCGTGGTGACTGAATGGCGTGTTTCAGTCGCCCTTCTACCTTCTCTAAAATAGCATTAAATTCCATCAGTACAACAGTCCTTCCTGAAAGCAAAAAGACTAAGGGATGAGTCAGTCCTTATATCTATCAGACAAAAGCAAGAAATTGAGGAAAGTGAAAAGTGGGTAGAAGAATGGGATTTTGGAAGATCGGGGACTTGACATCACCGCAGAGGTTCCGAGAAATAAAGGGGCTAAATTACAGTGTTCATATTAGAAATGGCTTTTCTCCAATTTATTCACCCTTTGAGCAACCAATAAAACTCGGCCTCTGACAATGAGGATGGTTAATATGAGATTTCGATTGAATTGAATTATATTTGCCCTTTGCAGAGTGTGCGATAGACTCACCTCTACGTGGCGCAGCTTGGGCAAAGTATACTCACACAGCAAAAAAGTACATAAATCGGCTATTGACTTCAAACTACCATGATCCCTCTGTGTGTCATATTCCACCACTTCCACAGTACTCACCTTATCTTACCTTTTTCTCTACCTTTGTGTCTGTCTCTTTTATATCTGTGAATCACTCTTCTGTTCTCCTCTCGACTTTTTGTGACTTTGACGTTCTTCCCCTCCCCTCTGTGAAACCCGAAGTCAACTAAAGGGTTAATGATAACTATCATAAAGCCTGCCATTTGATATAAATAAATATTTGCCCTTTGCAAATACTGAGGACATAGCCAGAGTTCTCGATCCCCTCTTTAGTAAGTCAATATTAATAATATCAATATAATAATCTCCTATTTCCTTACCTATGAAAGGAGTTGGAACTAAAACGAACGCGTGTAGCTTCCACTTTGATAATTACACAGTCAGTCTTCACGATGGCTTTTCATGGATTTTCTTCACTCCCCAACAACCAATTTAACATAATTTTTATTCTCTCATGCTTAAAATACTCATCTTTATATAATCCAAGCATTATTTAAAAGTAAGTTTAAATTCACTTGGTTGTTTATCATAGTAATAAACGCCAGAAGTAATAATGTGCCTACGATAGGGTTCTTCAGTATCTCCGGAGTGAGGTGTTGTTATTAGTGTCGGAGCAAAGGTAGTCCCCCCAATTTGGTCTGTATCGCGTGACTTGTTAACTACTGATAAATAATATGGCATCAAGTCGGGTGATAAATAGTTGTCGATACGACCATATTTGTGACCAAAAATCAATAGTCCACATAAATCACACTCCTGATAGACGATGTACGTGACGTTGCTTCTATCGATAGGTTTACCGTTTTGGCTATCAGAAGTACCACGTGTATAAAATGCCTTGATTGATTCACTAATTTAAACTAATTAAAGATAATATAATCTAAAACACCAAAGATGCTATTTTAATATCTATCCATTAGTTACAACACATCCCTCTATCCAACTAATATAAAACTAGCCGATTTGTAATAGTAAATTTAATTTTAATTTTTCACAATAAAGTCCCCCGTTATATTAAGAGTAGCTAAAAAGGGCGGATATTTTAAAATTTCCTTCTATAAGAAGAAATTGAGTTGAGTTCACTGAAAATGACGACAACTTGGTGAAATCGTCAAGTTCTAACATTGAGGACATGCTTAAATCTGATAAATTTTCTCTAACGGAAAATCATGATGAGGTCTGAAAATTTTTTGATAAATCCGGTGACACAAACGGAGGAATTAATGCAGCCACACAGGTTTTTATTCACACCCGTTGCTCCGGAACCCATAAAGTAATGCTCCTTCTTTTATTTTTACTTTGCCGTTGCAAGTTATCGTCCAAATCTCTTCTATTTCTTAGATGTTCGGATTATTGTTGTCTTTTCTTCTACCTTGAAGATCATTGCGTTTGTCTACAAACCCAGTAGCTAGGATATCGGTACCCGCTGGTCCACACCCAATGAGCGGAATGGTGAAACACTGGCTGAGTGTGGGTCAACAGAATTCAAGATTATTACTACGGCAGTTCCATGATGTTCAAAAGTTTTCAAAAAATAATGTTATGGTGTTCAAACCGATGCTTACTTTAAAGCATTTAATGTGGAGAGGATGGAAAGGAAGCTTTTGCCTGTTCATTTTGGGGCCCTATTCGCGCGAACTAATTCAGACGCCTTTATATATATTTGGTCGTGGTTCACCTTAGGGGCTTTCTAAAAGGTAGATAGATTTTGAATGGGATATTCAGGTACACCCTCTGAAGCATCTAAGTGTTTAAATGCTAGTTTATTAAGGAAAGTGTTTTCAACACTTTTAATGCATTCTGGAACTAATATCCGCAGCAACTCGCAGTTTTAAAAATCTAAATTAATCAGTACGGTTGACCATCCTCATCACTCGACGTGACCTCAGATTTAGCAGATATGTTTGCTGATCACGTGCTACTTGTGTATTAACACTTGATCATTATCGTTCCGTGGTTAAAAAAAACTCCTAAATCATGTTTTCACAACCCTAAGACCTTCGAGACAGGGGATTCGTCCTTTGCAAATTTCGAATTCAGCCAACCTTTTAGCAGACATTCTTAGTCATTGCGATTGGCCATTTCGCTTACTGGATTTGCACTTTTTGGCAATGAATCCGTGACCTCTGACTACGAAAAAGGACACTGAGTCACTGGTGGATATAAGTCTCAACAAATCGCTTCAAACAAGTTTCCTCTTGTTCGCTAGCCGAAGAGCATTCCGTTGAAAATTCACCTTAATAACCAAAAAGCAAAATAAGTTGCGCGTCATACCATAGAATTAATTGTGGAAAATAAATAAAAGGGTGCTTTAAATTAAACAAAATAAAATACGTTTTCGAATGAAAGAAATGACTCGAAGTCCTAAAATGAGCACTACTCCACAGGTTTCGATGATGAATTGCAGCCACTAAATTTAAGTAATATTTGTTTTTTTTCTCATAAATGTTGAACACCAATAAGGCAGGAATGAAGAAGGCAAACAATTGAGGCAAATGGCAGTGCGAACGCAACGTTCAATATTTGTATGAATTCTCAACGCACTACTGCAGTTATTTTTCACGGATGGTATTGATGTTCCAGCTAGCCAATCGCAATGCATCCCTGTGTAGCAAATTCCTCCCCTAGAAGCAAAAGCAGAACCATTTAACTGCCTTAATTTTTCACCTCGCAAAAGAAATTCACTTCTAATCCTCCTGCAGCAACCTAATGTCTTATTAATAGAGAGCGGATTAGAGGGAATCGTCTATTCACACTAATTTCTACTCACATCTAAACTTTGACTGTTTAATTGAGAGCAATCAGCTTGAATCAATGCTAGCAGGCTATTGAGACAGAAAGAACACTATGCTTTTAAACTTAAATCCTTCAATCATTTAGGTTGACGTTTTCTAGCGACCATGTTGGTTAGGGGCGTAATATTACTGAGCTCTTCTGTTGAAAAACTCAAAGTCTGTCAAATCTTTTTATTGTTCAGATCTAACTAAAGCTGCTGAGAAGTAAAGGACAAACTTTACGCTACCCTAAGTCTTGTTTTAGTCTACCTCATCGCAATATGACCAAGCGTTTAACATCTGATTTGTGCTCTTACCTTCAGTGTTAAAAGCTGGTAGATGGAAAATGAGATATGGATCAAAAATGGGAATTCAGGTAGTCACTTTATACCTTATTGGTTACTGTCTTAGGTAGATTTTCCAAGAAATAAGAAATTTTGTTGTCACACTAAGCTCAAGGTAGAGTACAATGATCTTACTAAGCAGAAGGAGTGGAAGAAACTATAAATTCTTTCCAATCCGATTTCAGGTATCTTTCCACTCATTTATTCATTGTGTTACGGGCTTATATTCGGACTTCAGGATCCGAGACTTTGCTACATCTGACACTTCGGATAATCCCAAAAGCTTCTGCTAAAGAATATGTTATCTATAGAAGTTAAGGAGAAATTTTAAATCTCTTATTCGAAGAACTGCAATAATAATAATAATATAACAATAATCCACTCAGTAAGGTTACCTAAAGAGCCCTACCAAGTTAATCTTCAAGGTATACCTCACACAATCATGATTCCCTAAAGAATAAGACAATACAACGATCCCTCCCGAAATCGGAAGACCAAGAGTGCATTGGATTGAGAATGTACCAATGAGGAATGAGGAGAAAGTGAGTTGGAAAGGGATGGGGTAGGGAGGAGAGGGAATTTGGGGAGAAAGAGAATAATTATCAGCTCAGAAGGAGTTGAAATATAAAAATAACAGATGAGTTGTTAAAGAACATATAATAAAGAATCATCATCTAACCTATCGGAACAACAAAGAGTTGTTAGTTAACATGCGTGTTCAGTGAAATTCTAGACCATTCCTATAAGGAAACAATGAAGGTAATGATGGCACCCATCAAATAGGCATCGATTTATTTAAATCTGCTGTGTTTGCTTAGTCGGATGCCGACATAGAGACCGATGCACATAAATGCCTTACCTTCATCGAGACCCTCATTGGGGTTAATCGCACTTTTCCTTTTCCCATCATGAAAGTAAATGTTTATTTTTGAGGGCAAAAATTTTGTATCCAAGCTTTAATTTTAGCGCCACTGGCCATTTTGTGACATATTCAGTCTTATTTACGGGTTACCAAATCACAAGGATACGAAAAAATGCAGATGTTAAGATAAAGGAGATTTGAATTGGAGACTGACGATCCAAAGGGAGTTCCAGAATCAACTTGCCCATATCTCCCTATTATCAATCTTAGTGGATTAATTGGTCATCTCGTCCAATGACAAAACTTTCTTTAAAAATTCTTCTGATTCTCTCTCACACTTTATTATCCCCCTAACTGCCGAACTTCAGAGAGATGTCTAGACATCTGATGTCCTTTAATTTTGCATAGACATGGATATTGCTAGTGGGATTGATTTGAAACCTATGGACGAGTTGTTTTATATCCTGCGTAGTTTTCGGTCTCACCAGCTTACAGGGATCTTATGACTGAGGCAACTTTTACGGCACCTTTTCAGTGTCTTGGCCAATAAAATGCACCACTGGAGTAAATTCGTCTCGAAACAAAGTAATTAAAATGTGTGTCCCATTCAAGCAATTAACCGAAGTACTGACCAAATAGAGAAGCAGAATGTTAATTAATCAGCCTCAGATCTTCCAGTGTACCTTCAATTTTCCAAAAATTGAGCATCAATAAGCAACTCCCTTCAGCGTATGTAGGATTAAACAGAATGTTGCATATTTCTGTAGATTTTTATTTTCAAAAGTACGAGGGAATGGAACTGAGTGTCAGTAATTGGATAAATCACCACCGGAATGCTTTCATCTCGATTGACGGAAGTCATTGTCCTGGGCATTGGCCTTATGAACCATCTGGGCCTGTCATGCTCTCATTAACTTTGATTATCAAACGCAGGTTGGCAGATTTATGACCTCCAGATGGTTTAAGACCCCCTTATCTTCTTATCCAATAGACTCTCCTTACTTTCCTTGACTCAATCTCAGTTAATTCACGTAAATTTTCAGCACACTGGAAACGAGACATATGCATCTTACGCATTCTCCTAAAACATGTACTCAATCACACTCTTTTTCTCCTTTCCATCTTATCTCCCAGAAATGAGAAGATTAAAGAGTTAACAGGACTTTCAAATTCGATCTAGTGACTCCAAAGTCTAGTATTTTCATTAATTTATCCTGGCTAAATAAAATTGGCATCACAGAGGAAGTGGCAATTTGCCTATTTGAACTGGCATCTTGCTTTAACCACTGCTATTTTACTGATTCATTTCCCCCCTTTCTACTGATTAAATCGTCTTATTGTCGTAAATCAAGGAACAAATCTGTTAATGATAGTTAGTTAAAGGAATCCCATTAACTAATAATACATTTTCTTTTATTGGAGGAAAAAAGCATGCCACAACCGCCCTAGTTTCTACTTGTCTTTTAAATTGACCATTGCCACTGAAAGTGCTGCTTTCCCAATTGCCCTATTTACGTTTCAGTAAAAGTAGGCAAAACCATTTAAAATTATCTTCTTTTTAACCATTCAGCAGTCCCATTTGTTTAAAGAAATTTCTGTTTGTGACTTAATGATTGAGCGGACACTACATATTGAGCTCTGACAAGTTCAACCTCTAACTTCCAAAGCGCTCTGCTATATTATAATTGTGCAAACTCCTTTCAGAAGCTTTGAGTTAAAGTGTCAAGACAGACAATCAGAAATAAACAATCGGTGAATATGAACTATAAATCATGGGTAAGAAGCAAGAAGTTTGGATTTCAGAACTTAAACTGTCAGAACAAAGCAATCGATTTTAATATTTTTTACCCATAACGAAACATTGGACTTTTGCTTTACTGTGAACTGTAATTTAAAAAATGGTAACAAAAAATTTGCAAAATTGCTTCCTCCATTCGCCTTATATATGTTGTGGCCAGGATAAAGGTGATCCATGGTCGAAAGTGATATTGAGCGCTTGAACGGGATCACGTAATATTCGGCAACTCATACTTCCAAATAAAATATGACATCAATTTACTTTTAAGTACTCACATAGGACCTCTTTAATCTTGGCCATCCTGTATTAAGGAATCCGAAGGTAAAGTTGAGAAGTTCGGATCTTTCCATTAATAAAGCGCTACTGACTATAGATGATGCAAGGTGCCTTCGATTCTCTGGACTTCCCCCTCCCCCCCCCCCCCCCCTCCTCCCCCTATTTAACCCAAATCAATTTTATGAACCTGCTTTTACCTTAACTCCTCCCGTTTAGGCGATCTCCCATGAATAAAAATTGTTTAAATGTTCTCGATTTTGGCAAACTTAAACAAAGTCTACTTTTAATCATGAGTCATTTTAACTTCTGCGATCTTTAATATCATTGAATACGATACGCATTTGACCCAAGATGCTTGCATTGATAAATAAGAACTAGAAAAATGCAGGCCGCAGAGAGAATGATAGCAGTGTGATAAAACTAAAAGGAAATACAAGTGCGGTTGGTAGGCAGGTCGCTGGGGATAGTAATGGCTAGCGGTGGTTGGAAGTGGAAAATATAATATTAGAAGCCGAACTGACTAATTATCAAAGCAGTCAGCGAGAGATAAGAAATGGGTTAAGTAGGAGCCTCGGTGTAGACTAATTTTACAACTATGCATTTATCCAACCAATTTGAAAATTAAGTAAATTAATTTATTGAAATAAAAATCATGTACTACGAGTGTTCTAACTTCCCTAAAAAGTTAAGAGCGGAGTTAATGCAATCCCATAATCGTAACATGGAGTCCGGAGTTCAAAAGGCGTGCACTTTGTTGTTACTTTCGCATGCACTTTAAATGGTACAGCCGTTTGTCATGACAATCCATTAATATGGAAAAAATACACCGAATGTTCCTTCTTAAATTAACCCACGTATTTGTACTTTTGGATCGAAAGACCACAAAGCCACTTGTGGTTTCTGGTAGTAGTTAATGGGTGTCAAAAGTCCTAACTCTCATGGGAATATTCTCAATCGTTCAGCTGTGGAATGGAAACGCCCTTTATAAGCCATGTGATAGCCACGTCACGTAGATTCACGATCTTCGAATAATACTTTAATCTTTAATTGCCCACTTCAATTAGTGATCGAATATATAATTTTTTTCATTTTTAACAACAAGATAAAATCAGTATGGAGATGTACTTTAAACCTTTATGACGAAAACAATTTTTCATAGGATGAATAAAAACAACTCCAAATTTAACAATTCTACAATAAATATTTTTTAATAGAATAACTACAACTATCACGAGATTGCACCTAGATTTTTATTTATACCTCTTCCCTTACTCCATTCTTGCATTATCCTGGAACTCACATTAGAACCATTGGCCTAGAGTTTTGCATTAAGGTTCTTGACGGTCATTTTACCGATATTAGAATAAACCTCCGCAATGAGCCATCGCCATTTGTGCACTCGAAACCTGGTTTCGTGACTTCTAAACTTGCTATGTTCATGAAAGTTTAGATTTCTGGAGGTCTTCTTAGGGAGTTGTCCCTCAATTACTTGAATGCAAAAGTATTCATAATTTCCAATCCAACATTAGTGGGAAGATTTAACTTCTTGATTTCGTTAGGAGGTTAATCATAATTACTCCAAGGCCTCACTGCTACTTCACGACCTCTGTTAATTAGGTTAATCGTGCTAACCTCAAGTTAATCGATGAAGTAAAACAGTTCTGCCATTAAGTGTAATTTCTTAAGTTATAGTAAAAAGAAAATTTGTTTCCCACTTTTTAAAACATTCTAAAACACAGAAAAGAAATTAGTCTAATTAGGAGATGTCCTTCGGGCTGAGAAGAGAATTAATTATCCCTATTACTGTGAATCCTATCCTCTTACCTTTCCCCAAAACTATTTCCCATCCGTTGTAGCTGAACAACTGCTTCTTCGGTTACCGCTTAAAGAAACAACGGGCAAATAATATGATATCTGTTAGTGAATACATATGGATTTTGACTTAGTTTGAGTTATCCTATCTATCTTTTGTCCATCTGTAGTCAATAATCACCTCTTATCTTTGGATTTGTCCTGACTGTGTTTGTATATAAAACTGTCACATTCCATAACGAGCGTGGTTGATTGACACGTTTATACAAACAGGAATACTTCCGTACTCTCTTGCACCTTATTCTTCAATTCAATACCCTCATGTGTGCAATTCCATCCGTGGAATTTTGTCAAATCTTCGAATACTTCTTATCGAATCATTGGTGTGATAACTACATATATGACTGATTCTAAATATTGTCATCGACCTTCAAAGTCGATTACTAAGAATATTATGAAAAATCACTGCATGCTTTAAAAAGATGGCTTCCTTTTCAGTTTCTTTTAATTGTTTCGTTAATGACCGAGGATGAAGGCCATGTGTGTGGAAATTGTTTTTATATCTTGGGATTCTTCAGAAAGAGCAATTTAAATTGTCACTAGATTGACAGAAAGATTGAAACACGTTAGCATATGATTCTCCGCCTTTCATATAATCACCGAACTTTTGCTCTTTGTTGATAAAATGAAATTGTACAAGGATAATATTAATGTGCGCTAAGAGCACAGCGCAGCACTCCAGTAGTTTTCTTCAAAGAAGAGAGCTTTTTAAAACAATTTCTAAGCCTTAAACGCGTTTATTACGCAGTGTAAATCACCTATAATGCGTGTTAATGAATCCCACCTAACCCATGGACATGGGGTCACAATATCGGCAAAAAGTAATAGAGACTGACGTATATGGGAAATAAAAAAGTATACAAGATCCTTCAGAGTTGAGGTCAACTGCTGTTTGCCTAAAGTCTGTGCCCCAGAAAACAACTTGGAGTGACTCATTCCGATCAAAAGTATTTATTTAAGCTTTCATAGTAGACAGAAGTTTAGAAAATGTGATTAAGGAATTAAGAATTTGGAATTTGAAGCGGTGCACCAGCCAGCTTTTACCTTTGCCACGTTAGAGGTTACCGGACAGGTACTCGTCGTTGCACATCCAACGCTGCGGATGCTCAAGCGCAGAGATTAATTCAATTCCGCGAGAAAGGTGAAAAGGAGACCCACATCAGAGCAGCTCCAGGATGCTTTCCTTCAAGTAAAAGGCTGGAAACACTTTCCATAACTGACTTGGGTCTAGTTCTTTGCGAATCTTAGAAGTTCAAGTGACTGAAGTTGACCCTATTTCCCTTTAGTCTCAATTAAAAACGTTTGAGGTAGTTGAGTTTCCTCTGAGACGACACTGATCTCCAAAGCATTAGCCTTCATTCGCCATAGTTTTCAGAGGACAGTCTTATTCCAAATTTACTCAAATTTAATCCATGTTTGCGCTTGCAAGCTACATTAACTTCTTATATGTTTTAAATAGGTTATAGTCCTTGCAATTTCTGTTTTATTTCATTGGAAGCAAAATGCATATAAATTTTATTTTACTTTCGCCCCTTTAAATAACTCACATTCAACTTTCCAGTAAATAATTACTTCCCCAAGGTCAGTCATAAAGAAAGCGGAAGCCAAATAATAATTTTGCGAACCCCCCTCTGTCTCGAATTTGCGCGTGACAGACACGCACACACACACACATCAACGCCATTTTTCATCCGCTCTCTTTGTCCAACCTAGACATTTAGATGTCTCTCAGCCCGACCTTGAAACTCGATCACGTGCACCACGGCGAAAATTTGTAGGCCGAGAAGATATAGATACATAGAGCATAGCAACGGAAAGTCAGCCTTAGTTACGCCATTCTATTTGGTAGATTGTTAGTGGACTTTGGTACGCTTTTTTTGTAAGTACCAAAGGTCGATGACTAGGGCAGTCGGTCATCGTAACTACCTACAGT
Organism: Hymenolepis microstoma; assembly: GCA_000469805.3. NCBI lineage: Eukaryota > Metazoa > Platyhelminthes > Cestoda > Cyclophyllidea > Hymenolepididae > Hymenolepis > Hymenolepis microstoma. The sequence goes on along the minus strand of LR215995.1, from coordinate 14,363,068 downwards.
CGCAATCAATTTTACGTAAAATATAGACGTTATTGACCGTAAAAGAATGCCTTAAATGTCAGATTATATTCGATGTAGAAAGAGACAAAAAAACAGTATTTCATGCATCAAAATAAGGGAGTCTTGTCTATTGATAACGTTGCCTAAACACAAGTGTGGGAGAACGGCGAGAGTGAATGCTTACTTGCTGGAAATTGCAGAATTCAAATAATCTTTTTCTTGCAATAACGCTAAGCTCTCTAATCAAAAATCACTGCTAAAGTACCATTGTCTGTAAAACCAAGTGACAGTTGAACAGATTTCGTTGAATATCAGAGAACCTGATTCAGTTGGGAACTATAATAACTTTGATATCAGTCGATGCTGACTTTCTGACATCCGAGTATGAATAGGAAAGAAAGAGAGGGCTCATATGTAGTTACAGAGGGGGTATACTAAACCCAATACGAGCGCAATTTTAAACGAGCTAATTTATCTGCAAAATGCTACCGAGTTGGTTCAACCTTTTAACAGGCCAAGTTTAGTATACAAGTATACAAGGCAGCTAAGTGATCCCAAAAAATGGGAGTTTTGAGGCAATAAATAGCTACACCTTATAAAAGAGATCACTGCACTGTGACTGAAACGAATTTTTTAGCATGAAGCCCATTAAAGGTGTCTTGTTTGTCACGGTTTGTATGTGCTCGTTTTCCACAATGTGAATTTTATTTGCAATTTTATCGATTTCTGCTAGTGCGCTCAAAAGTAAGCAAAGCACGCATATATGAAACAAAGGTATGAATATGCGTGAATAGCGGATAATTAAATATTCCTAATTGGTTGACTCCCTTAAAAGGTATGCTAGATATAATCGAAGGGAATTAAAATGGTGGCTAGGTTTAACGTGCCTCGTGGTTATTTTCTGCGACATTTTCCTCAAATAACCTGCATTAGTTGCATTTATCAACAACAACACAACACACCTATGAGGCACACTAATCGAACGCAGGAAATTCACTATTCTCCTGTTGAAAAGATTTTTAGTTGCAGGCTCTAAACACTGTTTAATTAGTAGCCATCGTGACCCAATGTATTTAACCCGTAAATGGAATTGTGAAGTTAATCATTATGCCGATTTTGATATAACTCTCCCATTTTGATAGCCAAAGGGCTGACTTGATTAACAAAGTTAACTTGGTTTGATAATGGAAATTTTAACTCCTTCAATCGGGTGAAAGTTACTTTCGCGTAAGAAACCAGACAGAAGTGTAATGAGTAGTTGCTATGGTCAATTTAGATTTTACTGAAAGATGGCATTAGCCTTATCCTTCCATAAGGTATTAAATCATGCTTCGTAGACATTTTCGTTCCCCTGAGTTATTCCCATTAAATCACTTTTCTACTGACGTGTTGTCTGAAATAACTACATGCATTTGGGCGTAGAAACGCCCCTCAACCCCCCACTTTCCTACTCTGCCTACCGGTCCGTTCTTGGCTTTGTCCGTAGGGGATATTCAGACAAGGGTGGACCTGATTTATTACACATGAGGTATTCCTATTTACTTGGCAGGGTGATTCAAAAATTTGTCAATTGATTTTGGCGTACCAAGACCGCTTAAATGCCTCCTCCATAAGCGCTGACAGCGTTTGTGATAACATCTACCTCATCGTCATAAATATTGTGACATAGAAATGGCCATACCTTCTCCGTTTATATGAAATCAGTTTGTAAAGTTTGAGAAAAATTAAAAGTATACAATACAAATGAATTGCGAGGTACAACTATTTATATAATAGGATTAAATTTGGCCTGAATACTATTTGGTTTATACTCTATTAGATCGTATCAAGGTGATAATGATGAGGATGGAATATATGGAAACCGTGTTTTCCAATACTAGATTTAACTTTAGTATTGATGTTTACGTTGGCAAACCCTAGTTAGGGACAGATTCAATGCCAAGCATGCAACATTTATCATACCACATACTGGGTGATTTCAAAGTAGTGCTCAATAAAAGCCTCCAGATGTTTAAGAGTCGTATTAGGCCGTTATGGTGTTCACAAACATATTGCTGAGGTAAAAACGTGGTTTGAGATAATTACAGAGGTATATAGACAGATCGATGTAAAGGCTGGCAAAAACCGTCATGTATAACTCAGGGCCACAAGTTCTATAATGGGGTCTAAGAAACTGCAAGCACTTATGTTCATTTTAAAGATAAATGACACCTCGTGTTGTACGTGTTCTTCTCATGGTCGATTCCTATTTAAAGTAAACAATTTGGCTGTTAAAATAGTGAGCTAGTTTTCAGTCGCTTTGTTCATAGCTAGAAATGGACCAAAAGTGACCCTCTCTTCCCCCCCCCCCCCCCCCCCTCCTACTCAAGTGAAAACGACAACTTACACCTAAGCTATATTAATTAAGAATCCGCTAAAACCTATTGAGGGGTAAGAATAGCAGCATTTCATGCTTTAATAGATGAGATCCTACCATCTGCTTTTCCTTAAAGATTTCATATGTTCGTTTTCAACTCCTATAAATAACCGAAAAGTTCCGCACAAAGCCCGACAGATTTCAATAGGTTAAGAGTGATCGGAGAAGGAAAAGATATGAAAAACCAATATGACAAAAATCTGACGTAAATCTAAGGTCAATTAAATGCGTCATAGGAGTTTCTAATAACATTGTTTATTTATTTATATCAAATTGCAGGCTTTATAATAGTTATCGTTAGCCCTTTAGTTGACTTCGGGTTTCACAGAGGGGAGGGGAAGAACGTCAAAGTCACAAAAGTCGAGAGAGGAAATAGAGAGTGATTCATAGAGGTAAAAGAGAAAGGTAGAGAAAAAGGTAAGGTGAGGTGAGTACTGTGGAAGTGGTCGAATATGACATACAGTCAGGTCATGGTAGTTTAAAGTCAACTGCCGATTTAGAGACTTTTTTGCCGTATGAGTATATGTTTCCCAGGGTGCACCACGTGGAGGTGAGTCTATTGCACATTCCCCTAATAGAATTATCATTCATGCAAAATCTCATTCACTGCGTGATTTATGTCAAAAAAATATAATATCGTAATGTAAACAGCCTAAATTATTAGGGAAGAACTCAAAATGAGGGCTTAATATCAATGGATATTCATGTTCCCAATGTGACAAGAAAGACAATTGATCCGATCTCATCTAATTCATAACATGCCATAAATCAATTCAATTCATCCTTAGTTCCATTTTTTACTTGATGCGCAACTGTACTGCCGCACATTCAATTCGCACCGATACGACTTTCACAGTATCGAGATCCCTTAGCAATGACTATCTTCCACCTTCTTACTACTCCTGTTTTGTTTTCATAGATATGAATCTCCAACTTGTGTTTTTCATCCCAATCTCCACAAGACACTTTATATGCCCTCGTCATGTTCGCAGAGGAGGTGAAGCAAGGAAGCCTAGAGAGTGATTAAGGGAAAAGCCCCCCCCCCCAGTATCTGAGTCAAATGATTCCCCAAAGCCTAATCTCTCGCATATACACTTTTTCTATAACTATTACCAACCCAGCAATTATTACTTGTAGCGTTATGCAATGCAATGTAATTGAAAATTGTCAATCTGTCTTTAGTAATTAACAAAGGCGTTGCTCATTGAATTTTTGGTTAAATGTCAGGTCTTCACTTGACTGATTAATTTTTAGTCAAGTGACTAATAAGTCAACGGAGAAAAATTTTCTTCCCTGCGAGAATTTCTCTCTCCCTCTCTGAGTGTGAAAAAAGTAGTAAGTCCTCTCGGCCTTCTTGCTCATCTCCCTATCGCGCATCTATTTAATTGGTAGTTGGCGATGTGCCATACCATGAAGATGGGACTGAGTCATCACATTCCTATGGGAGAAAACAAAGGGATGCATGGTCTGTCATATGATTTTCTCCGTGTTCGAGGTTTTTTTCTCTTCCCCACTGGACGTGGATATAGAAGTGGGAACGAGACAGTGGTCTAATTGTCTTGACAGTAGGGGAGTGACGAGTAAGCGGATGTGAAGGCTTTATGCTTATAGTGTGCTTTCTAGCACTTCCCCGGTTGGTAAACCAGGGAAAATGAATATCAGGAACAGCAGTTAGTAGTAATAATATCATAAAAATGTTTGGAAATGAAAAGGAGTGATTGTCTCCATAGTAAAAGTTACTGCGAATCAAATGCGATGAACTCCAAGGAGTTCAATTGGTTGGTTGTTGAATGCTAAGAAGCGTATATAACAGTGGAGTTATTAGTTAATTAACAAGAACTCAGTTTCTTATTAGAGACCCATTCCTCTTCCATTACAGTTAGAGAATGGGAAAAATTTGTTAATGCTCCTCTTCGTTTTCAATATTTGTTATGATTTCTCTTACAAAGTGGAACTCTGAAAGAAAAGTTTCATTGCTTATGTCTACTGCTGTGGATTCTGTGCAAGAAGATGCATAACTTACATAATTAAGCTGATTTTCACTATCTCAGCTGGTAGTTTGTTTATTTACTTGCATGTGATTGCTAAGTAAGTTCATATACAGATCGTAAGAAGATCAAGTACGCTGAAACTTGCAGCATTATCGGGTACATTGAGGTATTCAGAAATCAGTTATTTCAGTGCAAAGATTAATATGGACCAATTGAGTTGTATGCACTCAAATCACTGGAAAGAATACCAGGAAAAATCTACTTTAGCGGATTCGATAATTCAGTCTCGGGTGGTATAATACGGGCTGCTTTAACAAAACTTTACAAAAAAACTGACTGATAGTAAAAAATGGTTATATAAAATATTTTTAGACCTCTCCATTACTTCGTGCTTAATTTAAAGGTAGTTAATGGTTTATTCATTTGTTTGTAGTGGAGGGAGGCCTTTCTAACCCTGCCATCTTCTGACAAACTGGTTGCTTTATTTCTCTTGAAAGGTAAATGAATACTTTCCGAAAAGAATTTCATTCGATGGTGAGTAGTAGTTATAGGTAGTTATCAACTATTAACTTTATTACTCCAATTGCTACTAAGTGGTATTTGACGCGTTTCGCTATAAAAGTGATGCTAACCGTTACGTTTGGGTAGGCTAAGCACCCACATTTTTGCCATACCTAGAACTAGGTCTACTTTAGTCGGAAAGATACCAGATATTCAGACGGGTTAATTGACAAAACAGGTGTTGTATAACGTGCTGGTGATGGAACGGGTGAATCAGTTAATCGGGATTGGGGATTAGACGTCATAGTCATTAAGTTATAGCAGGAGGAAGGAAAGTAAATGGAATAAGAGGTGGGGGGGGGGGGGGGGGGGAGAGAGATCGACTTTACACACACAGTTATTTAATCCAAGAGGAAACACTCTACATATTTAATTTGATCGTAGATATCATTCAGGCAGTCGTCCGAATTTATGCCTTTCACTTGAATTATGAAAGACGTTGTTGTACTTATTTATCATTCAACTGGTGTTCCCTCTATCGCATAAATATATTTCGTCTCAATGTTAATAAGTCGATATCTTATCTAAAACGCGTTTTTTGACATTCGAGTGCTCATTTTTTTAAAATCGGTTGGTTCAAAAATAAGGTCTTTTACGGAACCTCATCTGGATACCTAATTCTCTTCTACTCTGCCTTCTCTACAAACACCATGAATTCCATGATGATTCCTCTTAATTTTTAAATTTGACAAATAAACGATTCAGTTTTTGATAGTATTAATAATAACATTTGAATAAGAAGATTTTAGGCTTTCATATTTATCTACTGAATGGAGCAACCAGTGCTGTTCGAACATGATAGTCCCAAAAATCGAGGATCTCTCTCTTAAATCAAATCCACTATATTATTTGGACAAGAGTGGAATGAAGGAAACAGGTTATGAAATTTAGTAAATTTTTCTGAAACCAATAATTTTTTCCCAATTCCGAGTTTCGATAGGCGCCGTTTTATTCCTATTAGCCTTCGCAGCTTGAGCAGTAGATGGTGTTTACTCTGTCAACAATCTTTCGCTTATCAAAGCCGTTAAAACATATCTGCTTGAGGAAGATGGCATATATTGGACGGTGGAAATTGTCTTTCTATTGGTTGGTATAACTTGTAGCAAGAGACTACGACGATTTTTTAACAGTGAAGTTGCTAAGGCAACGAAATTGTCGCAGGGGAATTATTATACAATTTAAACTAATGGATATTCGATCTTATTTGTGATTTGTGTATTCACTTAAATTAACGGGCTAACAAAATCTATTATCTAATAAGGAGTTACGTTGTTTTGGAAAGAGCTTGAGAAATTTGACATGAGAAGGGAACGATCGATTAGAATTCATGCACAATTCATTAATGATAATTCTCCGATTCCAACTTCAAATTGATCATAAGTCTTTCCTTTCTCCTCACGTTATCAGTTTGTTGGAGTTATTTTTTTGTGAACGAAGTTTACACTAATTGTTTATCTCTCAATTGACCACTAATGGCATTATTCGTAATCACGGAAGCGTAAACACAGAGAAGGAGATAGAGCTCAAGTTGACCTTGAAAACGAGGTGACATCCACGCGACTACACCGTATTGAGTGTCTCTCATCCCCCTCCCTCCTCATAACGACCCAAAATAGGGACAAAATAAACCCTTTTCTGTGTGAGAAAGAGGCTGAGAGTTAGCATAGATGGTGGATACGTAGTGGTTGTGATTGAGAGCTGAATGCAGCTCTGTTGTGATGACTCAGAATAGAGAAAGGAGTACAAGCCGCTAGCTGCTAGGCTTAGTTTAACCGTTAAGTCGTGAAAATGAAATAGGCACTGTCAAATGTTCTTATAAGCTCGCTCCTTCTTGTGATATCAAATGAATTACAACTCGTAGTTATAAGAGTAGAAAACTGATGCATTGATTAATGTGCAATGCTCCATCGAGGCACATCTGTCGGTGTGGATGGTCAACTGCGCTGATTAACTCTGGTCACCAAGAGAGATAGGAGTGTGAGTGTCCCATGAGAGTGGATCTAGCACATATTCCTCTGCCCAAATTAAATAATTTTGGACATTTAATGTGGGTATGTGCTGGACACTTTTTAAATTAGACATGACAGCCACAAAAATTTGTCAAGTCTTGATAAATGTTGAAATTTTGGTCTCCCTCCTATCCTCACTTGCAAAATATGATAGTAAACTCCTTAATAACTTAGATTCAAACAGCAACTGATCCTTTTCGATCAAATGGGCTTCAGAATAGAAGATTGTGGGTTAGTTTATTAATATAGTTATTGTAATATTTGGCAAGCGTGTCCATACACAATTCTCGAATCACATGTATGTACAGCGCGGCAGAAACGAAATTAAATACCGCCCTTTTAAGATTACAAGGGAGAGAAATGGGGAGGCTAAATTCAGGACATTCGAGAAAATCGATAAATTTAAAAAACTGCGCATAAAATAAATAAAAACACATTAACTATAAAGTGAATGGAGAATAATTCGCAAAGATTCCTTGCACTTAAATTGCGAAGACTATCGATTTATCCTAGCATAATGCAATTTATCGATCGACTAAATTACGTAAACTCTATCAAAATTACAAGTTTAATTAGAGAATCTTGATTAAAAGAAATCTGAAAAAATACTGTAAAACGACGGCATTTTTAATTAGTCATGAGAATCACAAAGCGAACTAGGCATGGAGATGATAATACACGTGAAAGCATGCACTCATGTTGCTTGGTAGAATGCAACAGGACACCATGGTAATTTTCTCCTCTATCTTTTCATTCTTGCACGGACGAATCACGGTGTTTTGCTAACCTGAATGTTAACACACAATCATCTGATGTTAATGGGAGCTGTCACAAAGCCGGCAAAATTTTGTAAGATCTACGAAAGATTGCGCAAAGTATGTAGCTCCATTACCTAAAAAGTAGAAGAATGCCAATTTTTCATGTGGCTGGCTGCAGCCCATTCCTACAGGAGAAAAGTATGTACATGCGGGTCAGTCGAGGGCGAAAAAGTAAACACCTATAAAAGGACCTCCTGCTAGTAGTCAAATAATTCGTAACCTTAGACGACGAGTGATATTTGACTAACTTATTTGTTATTTAGTTAGCTGTCAAATTCACTCTCTCTACTCTGTTTACACGAAGTTGCTGTGAACATATCATGCGCAAGGTAGAATGATTTTTAACGGAATAAAATTTTTCTTAAATCTACGTATTTAGGCGCGGATACGAACAAAGAACTGGTGATTTGATGTATCCGTTACCACACCATAGCTCTCTCGTTTAGCACTCCACGCGAAGGCTAGTGCGTATGTAGTTCCCTCTAATTTGCATTGTCACGACATCTACAGCACTTACACGAATCGATTTTGCATCAAGAGAGAGACCTTTTATACGCAGGCACATAAAACGGTGACCAGGAGCGAAACAAGCTCGAAATTCGCAAATTTGGTGGATCAATCAAGAAACATAATTTATAGACACGCGCATAAAAAGGTAAGACAACATCAAGGGTGAACAGAGCTGGTATTTTAATCGACCCGCACTAGAGCACGAGGCAAATACATCAAAATTTTTGGATTATCCCCCTTCTGTTCTATTTAACTCCCACTGACTAGTTACATTTACACGTGTACTGAAAATTCTACGAAAAAAATACGTTAAAAAAATTTATAGCACACCGTAGTTTTACCCACAAAATTAACTCGATTTTCCATTACATTAGATGCTCTAATTTCATGCAATGCAAAGCGTGCTAATAAAAAAAATTCAAAAAATCGATAATCTTGCATACAACACACGTGCGAATCAGCTGATCGGTAATTCGCGTGGAAAAATTCTAGCCCAGATTTAGACAACCCACAATCCATTCCACCTAGGTTAGCGTACATAAAAAATAGGTAGAGGTGATTTTAAAAGAAATACATTAACTGTATATGACGATAAAGTAGTATTAATAGCATGAGGAGAGTTTTATAACACTATAGGAGGGGAAGGGAGAAAAGGGAGCTTTGACAAAACCTGCTGCTTTTATGGGCAAGTAGGGGAGTGAAGTGGAGGAGGGCAGAGAATGTGAAAGTATCCACCACTTTACAATCAAATTTCGTTTTTGTAAGAATTGCTGCCACTCAGTATTTGTATGCGACTTTTAGCTTACTTTTCTGAGGCTGGCGTATGGAGGTAGTGTTAACCATCTGGCTTCTTCAACAGATTTTTCCCGAAGCTCACTAGACGACACCGGATGTTCAACCATGTTGAGACGGTAGACTGTAAAACAGATTTACCACGAGCTGGAGAGCAGAGATGAGGGGAAGACAGGGTGGAAATTGGAAGTGACGATCACAGATATTAAAATCAGATCCTGATACTGCATTCTTCTGTTCTCTCTCTCAGAACAGATATAGCATTGAAGAAGATGGCAGAAGATACTTTTGGTTATCTACTAACACACTTCCGATTAGGGGCACATACTTGCATCCAAAGTCAGAAAGAAAGAGAATCGTGAGGAAAGTAGAGAAAGAAAAATACCACTAGCATTAGAGACACCCAGAATAAATTATGGTCAAATTTAAGAACACTGCCTTTGATATTGCTGTTGAAAGACAAGTAGATTCATTCGAGATTTTTACGCCTCTCTCAATAAAAGTGAGAAGAGATTGTCGTCCTTCCGTCAAACGTTTAGGGCAGGCAGAAATAGGAGAAAAGGAAAAACAAGGAGTCTCAAACTTTACACAAAGGAAGACCCTAACATCGTAAACAGCCCAGGTGGAAACACCCTGGACAAAATGCATTCATCAGGTTGAATCAATGTAGACCCTACTATAAATCATAAGAGGAGCGAGAAACAAAGAGATGACAGGAGTCTTTGCATTGTAATAAAATAGTTTTCCGCGATGAGAAGTAACACCACGAGAGGGAGAGAGACGACAATAAAGTAAGATGGGATAAGTGAGGGAGGAGAAAAGATTACGTACATACACCTTAGCCGATATCGATTTCTGCGCATGGTAAGTGCATGCATGTTTGACAAGAGACAGAGAATCAGTGCCTTTCACAGTATTATTTTTTTGAGATCATCCATACACACATACATTGGCACACATTCATACGTATACAACCTTAAGTACGCGCGCAGTTTGGAAAGGAATACTGAGATGACACGCAGTGTGCTCCTATCATCTCATCATGGCTGCCAGAAAGAGATCTATGTTGGGAAGAGTTGGGAACAAGGGACAAGGAGGTGAAGGAAAGATTTTGGAGGAGAAGGGCATAATGAGAGAACTGAGAATGGCAAAACGGTAAGACAAAACAGCGAGTTGTGAGACAAAATTCAATAGGCTTTGAAGTATTCACTGCCACCATTTGCAGCAGCAGTGTAGACCACCTCTTCAGTGTTGGAAATTGCGGGTGGTTCCACCTTGAGAGCCGATTGATCGTCTGTGGCACTCGTCGCTGTAATGACCTCCTCGAACCCTGAGTCAGAACTGCTTGCATCGTAGGCATCTGTTGGACTCATTCCTGTGGCGCCAATTGAGGTTTTCTCCTCCGATTTGTCGTGATGGTATACTGCATAGGTCGTTGTCTTCGTCGTTCCTGACACCACAACGGAATCTGAGATGGCCTTCGACATTTCAGTCTTAGCTGTGACGACTGGTGAAGCGTAACGATGATTATCAATTGCACAGAATTGGGGCAAAATGCTATACATATTCGAAGGCATATGGCGAGATCCGCAATCCATCTCAGAGTCCTCTGGAAATAGAGAAAACTTCATGTGAAAATATTAGCACAAAAAGACAGAGACAAATTAATATCATGAGCTCATGTAAGAGCAACCAAACCATTTCTGGGACTACGCTGCTGCATCACAATCACGAGAACTAGTACGCCGGGCTCAAAAATGCATAATCCACTGAAATATGAGTTAAATGCACCAAAAATATTACAAATTAATGATAGCAACTCATTAGACTCATAAAATTTGTTCCCATCACATAAGTAATATTGTCTGATCAAAAGCAAGGAGTTCAAAAACAAAGGTTATCAAAATGCAGGTCTTGACCCCGAAATTACACGCTTCAAGTCTCAAACATATGAACTCAAATGACAGATATTGAGTTGAACAATAAAATAACTGTTTATGCAATTAGTCATAAAAGGTATGTGCAAAATAGGGGACTGTATGAAGTAACTTACCGGAAGAGGTCGTTAGAACTGAGCACTCAGAGTAGTTCCTGTTGCGTTCATGCCAATTTTGAATTTTCAGAGTACGATTACGCTTCGCTTCAATCTTTTTACGTAAAGCTTGACGACGTTTCATAAGTTGTGAAAATCGATGCTTCTCACCATCTTCACAAGCTTCAAGATATTCATTTCTTTGTTGGAGTTGCTATAGTAATCAAAATAAATGACGCATTGAAGCAAGCAAAAATAATCAAATATAAGTCTATATCGAACACGATTCATACTTGAATGGTAGTAGTTGCTTTTCGTAACACCGTTAGAGTAGTAATCCTGGGAGCCTCGCTATCAAAAATTAAAAGCTCCTTCAGGGCATCCATGCAGGTTCGTAAATGCGCACGCCTGTTTTAAATCACATTAGAAGATAGTTGAAAGAGATGCATACCGGCTTTTCTCAAGCTCATTGTGGGTACATCTCGTTGAGGGGGCATTGCGTCTATGTACAGACGAAAATGAGTATGACGATGAATAATGTGCAGCACCATCATCATAAAGGTGCCTACTTGATCCATTGCGCGTTTCCCACCGCTCTGAGTGGTGATACGCACTTTTTGAAGACTCTAATGCAAACAAAATAATGAGAGCATGTAAAACACGTGTTTCGTGAGGAAATCATATGGAGACTTGTAAATGGTAGACGAATGAGAACTAACCTCGATCTATCTTCTCTGCAGCTTGGAGCAATAATAGGAGTCCATCTTGTAAGAGAGATTCACTCATCAGGGGAACTCGAACCCGAAAAATCAAAGCGTGAGCTGCTACAAATGGGAATGCTGCCTAGACGCGTAATTTATAACAAGCTTTCGTGCGTCTTATTGGCTAGCGCGCCAAATCAATAGAGCCACTGGAAAGCATAGTTCGTTGTAAAAACGCATTATACATTAACCAATCAAATGCTGAATTGGGGTTATACCTCCGCAAGCATGCGCTGATACACACGCAGCCCAAGTAAGGGCACACGCAACGTAGAGCTGTAAACGAAGCTCGCTATGAAAAGCCTTGTCAAAGAGCCTAATGTTGTAGTCACGTGTAAATTTCTCATTCGACTATCTTCTTCTTTTATCCGGCATTATAATGCTTAGAAAAGTTTAGACATTATCAATTTCACTGAGTATTAGTTAAATGGGGTTAGATGGGGATGCAATTTTAAGCTATCTATTACATTTAAATCGAATCAAAAGGCGATATCTGATTGTGTAAAATTTTCTCCCTGCTATTAGCTTTCTGACATTTGCTTATAAACTAATTATTCCACTAATTAAGCTGTATTCTAATCATTAAAGGAAATGAAGCTTCGATATCTCAATTGCAGTCAATATTTAGCTTGCGTTTATGAGTGCATGTTTGAAAATTGAAAGTGGAAATCGATATTTTTCGAATTTTTCTTGAGGAAATAATGGTGTGGAGACATTAATCACGAGGTTTTCTTACACGTGTCTTGCCTTCGCCAAGTGTGATTGGTTCGCTTAAGGTCATCTAAGGTGCTTTTCTATTGGTCTGCGTTATAGCAGTTTATAAAGCTGCAAAATGATTTTTTGACCTTACTTCGACAGTCTCCTATAGACAAATCCTCCCATGGTAATTACTTCGGTCACAGACAAAGAATCAAAATAAACTTAATTGCACATTTTAACAGTATGGCCATGTTTACAGTCATTTATTAATGATTACATATTTTACATTCTTTAAACCCAGAGAATAACAGAAATTGAGTGTTTACCATTGCGAACTATAATCAAACTTAGTTCGTTTGTGTAATTCACCTTAATACTAGACTAATGTTCCCAAAAGATTTCAACTGCTCAAGTTCGTACTTATACAATTTCGAAACCAGGCGGTCTATTTACACTGAGATTGGCGTCTCATTAAATAGGATTCTTTTTTGGCGAAACATGTCATTATCTCACATACTGGTGGCGCCTTTAGCGCTAACGTTTAATCGATCGATTTAATTTAATAGTAATATTCTCATGCTTGAGTGTAAACACATACCTGGTAATTGTAGGATTACACGTAGCTTTCAATGATGGAAAAGCTACTTAACATCCCTTAAAATAAGTTTTGGCCAAGCAACACTGAGTTTAAATGCGCCCCACAATAACAAGAATACGGTGTTTGTAAATATTACGTTAATTTTTGCTGCATAACACTAATTTTGCGATGGAAAGCTTTAAGTGCAAAAATTTTGAAGTCAGTTAGCTTTCAAATTCGAGATTTTCTTTTCTAAACCTATTTCGCGGAGTAAAGTTAAACCGGTCGTATCGTGAATAAAAAAGTCACTACTGCAGAGAAGAAGATTCCTTTCTCAATCGCGCTTGAAAATTGCGTTTATTTTTGAGCGAAGTAATTTACTCAGAACTTTGTTATAGTAAGGTTTTGGATTTTATTCTTTAGGTGGCAATTGCTGAATCCCTAAGGAGAAGAGAAATACAGCACACATCATCAACCAGCCACATTTGACAAATAATAAAGTGCTCTAGTTAGTGGATCAGCAGTCTACGTTATTTCTACCTGGAGATAAATTTGTTACATTAAGGAACTATATAGTGAAAAGGAGAGAGGGAGAGAGATTTAAGGAAGATGGTTTTAAAGTTGCATATATTTAGCAGTCGATCAGTCAGCAAGTGTACACGCAGATTGTTAAACCAGGTCTATCATAAAATCGCAATCAGTGCACCATCTGGCAGTACCTTACCCCTCATACCCTCCCTCAAATTCTTCTCCTCCTTAATCATCCCTCATCTCATCCACTTTCACTCTACCACCCTCGTGGTATCTTCTGGTTAGGTCATTCCCACAGCAGCAGGAATTACTTACGACTGTATGCGCATATTTTATATGGTGTTTAGAATGCGAGATACGTCATAAGAAGCAGGTAAGTAAAGTCAATTGCGAGTACTTGGAAAACCTTGAACACTCCTTCTTACGAAAAAATGGTAAGTACTTATATACAAAAAGGGTCTGAAAGCTACTCAATGGTCTCAGCGACTGACAAATGAACGCCACGTAGACTAAGAGAAGAAGGAGATAACATCAGTTTAACGACCTCCAATTCGAGTTTATCAAAAGTCATCTTAATGGGTCTTTAACGAAATGGGGTTAAGCAGGGGCAGGAAGGGGAGAAATATGATGAATTGGAAATATTCAGAAGGATTTTTAAGGTCGACCAATCCCTGATCGAAATATGCCACATTTTTTAATGTCGTAGGCTAGTTAGGGCAATCGTAACTCAAAGAAGTCATGACAGATTTATTTCTTTAGAATAAATTCAACTTCTAATTCGAACACATTCACCGAGAGTCAATAGAAAATAATAAAGTTCACCAAGGAATAAGGTGGAACGGATAAAAAAAGACGACAACAGAGAGGGAACATCAAAAGAGTTGCTCTTCATTCCCTTGGAGTTGGGCTATTCTCATACCAAACATGAATTCTATGAATTTGCAACTTAAATTGGTGCATAAGTTCTATCTATCGCGGTGTTTAATGAGCAATCGGAATGACTAAGATAGTTTGTCTTATAGCTTCCCTTCATTTTTTCTTACAAAGCAAATGGACTTTACATGTTTTAAACAGTTCCACGTTGACTCTATCTTCTAATCTAAAAGTCTAAATATAAAAGTGGTTTTAAATAGTTCAGCCTACTTATAAGAGAAAGATATTAAAGTGTGACCCGTCTCGCCAATTCTGATCGATACTTGTGATATCAAAAGGTAAGTATATAATCTTTACAAGGGTCTAAGAAACTTCTCCTACCTTTGTCATAATCTAAGAGTGCAATTTTAATTTATGTATTCCCTATTATTTACTTGAGGATTGTGAACATAGGTTGTGATAGTGCTGAGAGGACAAAATTAAGTAGTCGGGTGCTTGAACTCCTCGCAAGCTCTTCGTACGTACGTGTCTATTTATCTCTCAATTTCATCGTTTCTCTCGCTATCTCTCTCGCCTTGTGTGGGGGCTCTGTGATTCATCATGCTTCGGTCAAAGGCGTTTAAAAAGCGGTGTGCGTTTCGACCTCCATCGGGTCATGACTCTGAACGCAAATGACCGCCGATGCGAAACCTGCAATATCTCTCTAGGGCAAATATTAATTAATAAATTGTTCGCTCCTAAAGTTACTTGGTCTTCAACCTATCATCAAGTTATATTATGAAGAAAAAGAGATTAATGTGAAAAAATTCCGGCCCTATTTGATGAAATTCGGAGGGTTTGAGAAATTATTTTAGTTTATTTACACTTTGAGAATACATTAATTACTATTTATAAAACTTTTTTATCGTTTATCATAAGTGGAGGAGTTGGAGCGAAGATGGTAATTTTAAATAAACCATGCTACTTCGGAATACGGTTGTTTCCCAAGTCTTGTTCAAAAAATATGTCATTTGGCCATTTGACTATTTTTAGACCAAAGAAAGAGTCTATTAAGCAGCATCTGAAGAAGGTACTAAATCATCCCTATTGCTCAGAATGCACCCCTTCCGCATCGAAACTGCGAAATTAGGATAGTATCATTCTGACCTAAATGCAGGAGATTCTCGACGTACATTAAATAGTGCCTTGAAATGGAGACCACCTGCTCACTTGATCGAAAGGCTATTTCTTTTTAGTAATCTGCCCAAATATTTAATAATTAAAGCTTTTATAAAAGATCACCTGCAATTAGGGTAACTATGGGAACTGTTAATACGATATATATCTCCTCAGTAATCCGATATTTATCTTTTCGAGCACGTGAAGCTACCTTGTGAGATACGTAGAACATCCAAGTCTAAAATGTAATTAAATTTCCCTTGATTTGTATCAGTAGCCTGAATAATACTATTCATACATCCATCCTATTTTTTATAACCAGCTATTGTATATTCAGGCTAATTTCTGTCAATTTTTTCTGCATTAGAAAAATCGAGAGTTTAAGTGTGCTTGTGTGCTAGATTCACCAGGCTTTGACCTATTGCAAGGAGCATGCGTACATACAGCGTGTTCGGGATATGTTTCACGGGAAATAATATTTACTGGCTTTTTTTCCAGATGCGTTAAAGGTACTTCCTTTAAAAGGTTAAACTCTTCCTTATTTATATACGTGATGACAAAGCAGAATGAAGATTGACTGAAACCCACCTGAATTCTGGAAAAGAGAAATTTGTATCGTGCTGAATCGTTCTGGTCGCCAAAATAAGGTGATTATGGCTGCTTCTCAATGACGCCCTGAATACTGTGAAAACCATCCGACATGAACCGCAGAACTGAGATGGAGATTATGAGGGTGGAGCATAACGGACTGCTGTGCGAGATTGTCGGAGTATCCTGGTATCAATGTTTTGGCTTTGTCGACACAGTTAATTGAATGTTCTATCCTCTGCAATGGATTTTCCATGCCATGGCAACCTTCGTTACTACAAGCACATACAAGCGTTGCAGAGGTCAACCTCCCACGCAAAAAGGTAAAAGTTGTCATCCGACCAAGGCGAAGAAATTTCTGAGCAATGTGTAACATCTTACTGAAGCATAAACAGTCAGATTCTTTTCCGATGAGAAAAAATGTTAAATAAGATCAAAAGCCCAACACGTAGAAAGAGGCTTCATAAAGCAGTGCAAAGAAAACTCCGTGAACCATGTAGGCGGAATTTCCTCGACCCGTCATGGTTTTCGGATGTGTGTCCACCAAGTGTGATGGGATACTTCCCTTTATACTTTGTTAAAGAGGAATTTATGTTTTCTCTAAATGCCTACGTGAAATTGCTGACGACTACAGTTGTCAAGCCCTGGATAACGAACGAAAGTCGCCAATAATGGGCCACATGGATGACATCAGCAGGATTCGGTCCCTTCCACAATTTACGGTAAAGTAAAAAATGGTCATCAGGCAATTTTTATGACTATATTAGTACAAATGCATGTTTGGCCTCAGATCGAGACCTTAACCCAATGGGCCACTATGTATGTATGAGGAGCAGTCGAGAAAGACACTGCTCAGCGTGCCAGTACTAAAAAGTAAGCCAGTCAATGAACATAATTGAAGAAGTTTTTGAGATTCTTCATAAGGAAGGTGGTGGATCAGCTTTCTTCAGATTCCGCGGCCGGGGCCGGATCGAGGTAGTAGTACACCCAAAGGGAGTAAAAGTCTTTGACAATAGTGTGGGTTCCTTTCCAACAGAATTTCCTTTAAATACTTTAGATTACCTTGGTTTGTTCATTTATTTATTTTCCCTGATGGCAATGTCAAATGCATCCGAACGTCCTGTATGCATATGTTCATAAGTGTTGAGAATTTCTTAAAACCATTGGCCTATTTTGCGCATGAAAATAAAATGCTTCAACGGTTAAACTGAAAAATCTCACTTATTTAGCACATCATGGTGGTGTTTTGATGAACTTACACCCTCTAGGGTAAAATCAATATCACAAAAGCAAAATAAATCGATCGATAAAGTGATTTGGCTAGACGGCTTTGTAAAGCAGTGACTGCGCAGAACGAAGCAAGAAAAAACTTGCTTTAGTCAGAGAGAATGAAACACCAGACGCCACACCGCAACGCATAAACGATCGTAAACACGCTTCCGTCTACGTGTATAAGTTATTTCCAAACAACCGAAGTGGCAAAAACAAACGGTGTTAGAGAAAAATGTCGGAAATTTTTACGATTAAATCCAAAATTGGTATTTTGGCCTAGACTGGATTTTTAAGTCAGGGAGGGGCGTAAAATTAAATTAGCCCACACTGTAAATGAGCATGTGGAGGGGTTTTATCTTAATTGAAATCTACCAGAAAGGTAAAAATGCCTTCAAAACTGATCAGCCGTTCATAAACGAAATTCACAATGCACCTGCGTAATAAATTCTACTCTTAATGCCCACCAGGGAACATTGACTTCTTATGAAGGAGTAACGCAGATTATAGACGATTTGACAGACTTATAGATAGTTTAAAAAAGAGCCATACAATGGGAAGAAATAATTGAAAAAAAAATTAACTTAAATGAGGCGGGCAATATAATGGGAACAGTAACGTTTCACAGTCGTACTTGATGATGCAGTGAGAATGAAATCTTGGGACTAAGAATAGAAACGAAGTTGATAATCATTTATCTAGGGGGTTTCTTTTTCGGATATATGTTAACCTACGAAATTAAGACGGAATGAATATTGGATTAACAATGATTTATGAAATATAAGACAAATCTCCTTCTAAACCTCTCCTTAAATGAGGTAATAGGTATTATTAGATATTACTCAAATTAGCAAATTAGAATTTCCACCGGTGATTACTCTAGGCTTCTAAAATGATATAAGTCTTAACAATTTTCAACTCTCCACAGCAAAACAAAAAGATGGAAGATGAATTGATAAAGGGGGAAGAGAGTGGGTCCAAAAAACTATTGAGTAGTTCACATGTGCCAAAATACAAATTTTATGGCTTGTTCAGTGGATTACAAAGTGAATTACTGTCAACTGGTGGGCTTTTTCACCACTTTATTTTACGTTTATTCCAAAGTCTGAGGAGGCAGAATACCCTAAAAAAACATTCAACTAATTTATAAATGATAACCTAGTGGAAGAACATACACAATGTAATCAGATCCATCCTAGTTTTTCGATCAGTAATAATATGAGCCTACATATGGCCCCAAACTACTAATGCATAAATAAATGAGCATTAATATTGCCAAAATCTATAAAATTGTTTGTTTTTATGATTTGCCAAATGTCTGGGTTAATACTATATATATTAATATAATCGAGACACGACCAATCATTCTCATGCCTTGACAATTCGTGAGAGAAGGAGAGAGCAATTGGGGAGGGGGGAGGGGGGAGGGGGGAGGGGGGAGGGGGGAGGGGATATGAGAGACAGCCGAGTAGTTAGGTTAGCCAGATGCGACTGCTTATTTGTGCTTTCGCAACTGCTCATTGATTACCTTTCGACTCCCTTTCTCCTCTCCACTCCTC
This sequence comes from Hymenolepis microstoma, assembly GCA_000469805.3. NCBI lineage: Eukaryota > Metazoa > Platyhelminthes > Cestoda > Cyclophyllidea > Hymenolepididae > Hymenolepis > Hymenolepis microstoma. The sequence continues at coordinate 14,343,924 of LR215995.1, read as the reverse complement.
CACCTCTCCATAGGTCAAAATATTTTTGCGTTTCACTCTTAAAGTAGTTCCATTCTTTTAGTCAACTCTACTACTTCGGAAAAATGCAAGCCTCGCTCCAAACATTACCAGACTGGTTTAGTGGATAAAGAGCATGCCTTTAAGAACACAAATAATATATGTTTACGTGTTAAAATCACGGACAACTAAATGAAATCGCCGACAGTCAACACAATATCCCAAAAGTGTTATTTTGATATAGTAATTTAATCAATTTGCACACTAAAACACTCTAAACTTTTCCGCATAAACGCGATAAATTTGAAACTCAGTCTAATTGATTTTAGATCAATTGAACTTTAGATTTTACTTTGACCAAATCAATATGAACCTTAAGGAATAGTTTTATCGACAATATGAGTTGATAGAAGATCCTTCGAAAGAACATCAGCGAATTCTTGAATTTAGAACCCATTTAGTTTCAGTAATTGGCGGGAAATTAAGCAACTATTGATCAGTTAGATTTTTAAATTTCGGCTGCCATTATAAAGAAAGAGTTTGCACGTTATCACCTTAAAACTACGGTGTTTGTTTTTATCTAAAAGTTTATTTATTTCAAACCCTTAAGAGTGTCTCAACTTTCCACGGTGGTCTTTTATTTTAAATAAGGAGTCTTACAAGCATAAAACAAATAAAATACGGTCAATGTCGTCAGATCTTACTGCTATTCCTTGGAATTCTGTTGAGATGGGTCACAAAGAGTGAATCTATTTATATTTCTTCACTCTACCAACCCTCCTACTGTTTAGAATGGCACTAACATTTATCGTGATGAAATGCGTTAAATAAATGCATTAACTCTCTTTTGACAAATTTAATTAATATCCAAGGTCAAGGTCCACAGTGTCGCGAGAAAGTAAGGCCTTTTTTAGACCTTATTCGCTTTACTAGAAACGAAAATTCCGACACTGTTTGCAAATACAACTGAATAACCCTGATGTAATAATAATGAGTTAAACTCTGCGTGTGTGTCAAGACAGTTTCAAATTGTAGTGCACGTAGCGAGAAAATCGTCCCCTAAAAAAATCACTCCTTCTTCATTTTGTTTTGAACGTTCATAGTAAATTCACAAAAGTCAAATTTTTCAAATGATTCTGTATCGCTAAGGCACAAGTGTGAATCACGCCTGAAAACAAAAATTTTCAATTTTTGTAAATTTGCAATTTTGAACTAGTTAATTCCACACCCCATCTCTCAATACAAGATGGCTAAGCGATCATGCGCGCCTAGCAACGGAGACTCGGTGTTATAGCAACAGCTTTTTCATAAGTTTTTTTAGAGGTTTGTCCTATTTCCGTAAAACAGTGTTAACTTTTCAACTGGAACAAAGTTTCTGCTAGCGTTATCTTATTAATTTCTAATAATAAGATAAGGTGAAAGGTCTTTGAAATTAAAATGAAGATTTATTTAAGATATTTCCTTATCCTATGCGATTGATAACCAATTAATTTGCCATTTAAAAAAGTACGAGAAATGCTGGAAGACACATATGATGCGCGTTTTCATTTGTAAATCAAAACTACAGACTCGCAGTTCTTGAACCGCTCGGGACTTCATTACACAGAGCCCGAGGTTATGAGTTTTCCATGACATTTCTTGGCGGTTTATGCATCTAACTAACCATTTACTTCTACGAGAGTATATCGCTGTCTTTTCAAACGAAAAACTAGCCTTCAGTAGCTTTGACGCCTCCTTAAAATCAAAAGTCTTTAGATTCTAATTTGATTTGAAAATCAATAATGAGGCAAGACGAAGTTAGATAAACCTAAATTAGATATCTACCTTGCCATTGTTTTATATTCCGTTGCATCAAAAATGTCTAACTTACAGGATATCAGTTATTCTTTTAACTTTCGAGGATTTACATATCTATTAGCAATCCAATATCAAACGCCAACGTATGTCATTTTTGATTAGTGTTACTGAGTGACTTTTCACCCCGCATTGGTTTGTTGATTGTCGGTGGCGCCGAAGATGGGCACTGAGAATTACTCACCTTTAGGTGGTGGAAGAATTCGAAGACGCGTAGCTTAGACGCTTTACTGAGCCAAATTTCAACTCATTTCAGACTAGGCACCTGTTTACCATCTGGATAATTTTATTCAAAGTTCCATATTTTCGCAATTGGGATGGTTGGGATTGAGGCAAGATTTTCCTACTGCAGAAAAATTTGTGGTGTGTCTTCTTTTTAAAGCGCTTATCAGGTGATAATGAAGGCTTTTATTTTTGCATCAGTAGAAAACGTCCAGTACGAAACGTAAATATCATGTTTTCTTTTTAAACGTTATCTATTAGAGTTTTTATCGAAAATGCATACCAAAAAATTAAACTCATACAATGATGTGGATTTACGGTGCACTTCCAAGCGGCTTCTTACATTACAAACTAATAATCATTATTATAAAAGATTGAAAGCAAATAATAAGTCCACGACTTGGGTCTGCCTTCTGTCTGGGAAAACAGCAATAAAGGCATGCAAATTCCAATCTGGAAGATGATTAATTCTCGTTCAGGTGCTTGCTTCCAACACTTCAGTTTTCACAATTAAATTTAAAAGCGCATAATAAATGAGAAAATATAGGGCAATACTTGACAAAAATTGGGACATCTGCTTCGAAGATTCGAATACTTTGATTTATACAAAACCTTGATATTTCGTCCCGATGAGGTGAAAAGTAATCGAATGTGCTTGATTTATTGATTTCCCATGAAAGAAAAAATTGATCTCAGAGCATTCAGACACATTGAAAGGGAAGTAAAGTTAACTTTCTTCTGGAGAGAGTAGATGTGGTGAGAGTGAGTCATGGGATTCGAAGAACCGAAGTTCGACTCACTTCCAGAATCATCAGTTCAATTTGTCTCATCTAAAACAGCTTCCTCTCGTCGAATAAAACCTAGACTGAGATGATTTTATGTGATTTCACAGCTATCACTCTAACGCACCATTTTTATAGCACTTAACAACTCGGAAAATTTTCCAGTTGGTTGAGCATTTTTGTATGTGTTGATTTAGATATACCATCACTTGTTATTTAACAATTTTATTTGCAGGGTGTGAAAATGCTTGTAAAATTGACGGTTAAACGGGTATACGTCCAGGTGTCATAGTGAACAAAGTGAGAGAAAATAAATTATTTTCCCACAGGTGTGTGCTGGTGGTTCATATCTCACCGCGCAGTCTGCCATGTCGGATTCAAGGGTTCGATTCCCACCAGCGTGCATCCAGTGACCAGATTAGCCAACCATACTGCCTAAACATAGAGAGCACTGGATACAGATCTCTCTATCATTACGCTCACTTTACCCAAGATGGGCGTGGGAAAAACTTCCTTAACTTGGAAAAGTACTTCATCTAAAAATTGATAAACGAATTTTTAATTTAAACTTTTTCTTATTCAGTTATATTCTATTTTCTACCCCTTTTTAATTTCGAATTGGGCTTGATTCCCACACTATGGTGTTTCTAATATTCTGGCATATCTGCTCATACCTGCAAAGAGAAGCAAATGACCTAACCAATCAGTCATCCAACTAATTAGCAGGCTCTGAATTGCACAGGCATGAACTCATACTTAAAACCTGAGATCATTTCAAGAAATCATTCCATGCACTGGTTTTGTCAAATACTCAACTTCGATCATCATTTTAACCCTTACTGTAATTACTGCAATTTTCGCCTATTCTGATAACATAAAAAGATTAATAAATGCAAGATTTGGATATTCTCACATGCAAAAGAGGACTGAAGATGCTTAACACGAGAATACGACGATTTTTGACTGAGAAGTATTCGATTTAGCTTTATCCACTTCATCTGCAATCTCGATTTTCTGATCGATTTACGCTATTTTCTTGCTTCCTATTCCATTAAGTCACTTATTGATTTTTATCCATTGTCTGACACCAGCGTTTTGAGCTTTGATCTCTTGCATTACCTAACTTGGCCTATTTGTTACAAGATACTCTACAAATGAAGACTCTCTTCTTCAGCTCTTAAGTTTGTACAGTCTAGGAGGGCTATAGCTCGCATAGTTTCCTTTTTTTACATTGGTCCCTCTCAAATGTGGGGAATTTCCCACTTTACCCACATTTATGTCCATTAATAGCGATCCCTAAAATGTTGCCAAAAAACTTTAAATTCACTGATAAAGAACACGCAATAATCCTGAAATCGAAAAAACAACTAAGAAAGAATACGAATCTCTGTGATCACAGGTACTTTTTAATCAGTTGAGACCAAACTTCTCAGGAGTCGAATACCGGGTTCTGTATTATTTTCACGGCACTTATTATTAATATTGGTAAAACTGTGGCCTACTTTTATTCGTGAATTGAGCAGAACAACTTAATTTCCAATTTGAAAGTCTCTCTGAGTTGTGCAGCCCTTATCTTCCAAAACGGCATTGTTGATCGATCTTTAAACATCGTCTGCTCCATTTTAACATATGCGCTAATTAAATTTAGTAAGCTGTCAGACAGGTCACTTACCAAACAGTCTTTTTATCATCAAAAAGTAGCAACTATTTACAGAACTTTCATACTCAACCGTGATCTTACACAACGCTCCGATTTCTTTTATGTACACGTGGATGAATGTAAATAAATAAACACCTGGTAGCGTATACAGACACATGTAGTATACCTTACAAGCACCCGACTTTCAAGGACTGAGTGTGTGTAGTAAATTTAACTCTACAATAAATATCCAAATCGATTGGCTGTAGGTGTCATCTTTAGTGAACAATGTGTGTACCATGGCGGTTAGGGACCCTTCGTAGTTTCACAAATCACGACATATGCCGTCGTTGTGTTGATGTGCAAGACGAGACTCGAAAGAGGAATGGTGGCGATTATTGCCGAGCCAATATGTTATTTTTTTATTTATACCGAAGTGCTAAGGAAGGCTTATCGTCCAAATCAGATGTCTCATCAGTTGGTAAAATTCATAAAAATGGAGAATTGATAGGTGGGTGGGCTGATAATCTGTGATTTAGTCTTCGGCGTTGTTTCCCATTGATAGAATAGCTAAGAAGAAATAAGGGTTAACGACGTTAATTGAAGTTAACATGATTAGGCATGAGTAAGTAGTGTGATGTTGTGGAGTTTGATGAAATGCTTTGTATATTCGGGTGTTTTACAACCAAACTCATGACTCACATCCGATGTGAATACAATTATATGACTTTAATATCCTATAAACCAATGCTTAAGCTTGCGTTAGTAACACTGGTAAAAATATTCCATATATCGGCGACCAGTATATTACCAGTATAAGCGTACTCATTATATCCCATTTGCATTAATCAATTCAGAATGTTAGTTCTTAAAGTGAATAACTCCATGTTCGTAATATGTATTCTAATCCTAAGGCGCTTAAAATGTATCCTTCAAAAGCCTTAATTTTGGAATTCTAGGAATCTAGTTAGCTGATAAGTGCTTGTGCTTTTGATAAGTAATATCTCCTACGCTATTTTTAAGCTGAGGATGATGTAATTGGTGATTTAATAAGAAGACAAATAACAATACAAGGTTGTACAAAGATCAACTCTAATACTAATAAATTATTCTCTGATTTTATGAAGATATGTTCCTTCTGTACTTCCTATTCTCCTCCTTTTTCAATGATTCACATTTGTGCACTATACACGCTTCCTACTCAACTTCTGATATTCTTACTCGGGCAAGACTCCTGTATTATGTAAGGCCTTTGCAAATTCTAAGCCTACTTCGTTCCAACTTAAAGTGGCTTTAACAATGGGATTTAGACTACTCTAACTCTTTGTTATACCTTTGATATTTCTGAATTCGGCAATGCTTACTCTTCACTCTCATTTATTATCTCCTACTGCTGTAAATTTTGGGATTTTCCTGAGAATGCACACATCTACTAAGTGACATACGATATGCCCTCTGCTCCTTTTTACGTTAATACACTGAGCTTAGAAAGGACTTCTAGTCTAATAGGAAAAAAATTAAACCTAAGACAGGATAAAATAGGTGCAATTCTGATTTACGATTGTCTATCGATGAGTCTATGGAGAGAAAACGTGGAAGCCTTGGTGATTGCAACAGCATTTCTAAATTCAATGAGATGCATCAAAATACAACAAGCGTTCTATTTAGTTCATTCTCGTACGCAGAACAGTTGAAAACAGGGACGAAGTTATTGCTCTAAGAAGTCTGAACTAATCTAATGACTGTGATATATGCCTGATTAAACGTGATGAGGCAATGAAGAAAAGCAAATAGTTGTCTTAGTGTCATGGGATTGAAAAATCCCTTTTATGGATTGGGTGGAGGGACTGAGAAAATACTTGCCATCAATGACAAATCTTTCTTTTGTTACTTTCCACCGCATTCCACACAAAACACAAAGTAATAGCAAATAAATAGTGTTTATAAACACACCCTAAAAGTCATAAATTAAACACTTAGAGATTACCCTGTTCAGATGGCCACAAATTTTTATTGAGTTTTGAAAAGAAAACTAAATAATTTTTATTGGGGTTTACGTTTTTTATGGGGTATAATTGTGTTTTATGAGAGGAAGAATTTCCCCATAATCCAATAATGTTCGAAATTCACTAGAAAATTGTCCCACCATGTCGAAACTCAAATTGTTTCAAATGTTTAATACAAGAATGCAGTCTAAAGACAGCAAATCCTGTCTTTCTGCTATGTGAAGGAGAAATCAGAATTAGTTCTAATCAAGTAAGCTCTGGTGACAATTGAGAAGAGAACATTCATGCGGTAGATTTGACTGACATGGCTGATGTTAACACGGTGAGGGTAACTGATACAGACAGGGGACTGTCAACAGAAGGAAAGTAGGTGGCAGGCACAACTTGTGAATTTATCCAGCTGAACCTTTTACCTCATTAGAAACGTGTGAACGTTTCGGATTCGCTAATCATGGAAGTTCAAATAGTGAGAAGCCAGTAATGTTCCACCTGAGAGCAGAATAGCAGGAAATCAATTTCAAAACTTCTTATGGTCTTAGCATCAAGTAAAAGAACCTTTTAGTGGAATAGGAAAGAACATAACAACCAAATCAGGAAAGCTCTTTCAAACACTTATTTTAAGTAGAGAGGCAATGTCTTGGCACCTCTTGGTCGTTTATCTGAAAACATTGGCCGTTTAATGAGAAAGATCACCCGAGCACAAATGAATGCCGAAGCTAAAGAGAATGGGAACCAAATGTAAGGCAATTTACGGGATTTTCGCCTTACTCCATTTTTCCTGTTTAAAAGGGAAGTGAAAACCAGGAAGGTTAAAGGGGACAATTCACCAAATCTTTCCCTATCTGAACAATCATTAAATATATCAATTTTTAAAAAGGAAAACTAACACCTGTAATTTACGTTCTCATACTTTATTTCTTTAAAAAAAAACATAACATTGAATAAAAATTACGATTTTTGAAAAATAAGTATATTTTGTTAAAAAAGGTAAAAAAAGAAGTAATAGCCTTAGATTTACAAAGTTAGAAACTGTTTGGCTTTTAGGTGATTCCTATTTGTATGAATTTTTTCATGAAAATCAATACGGAGTCCTTTTGAGGGTCAAGTTTTGCATCGTGTGCTGAAATGAAGCTCAATTCTTGTTTGAACAAACCCCTTTTGTCAGTAAGGAAACTTCTATGCAATTTCTTTGACAAAACAAAAGTATAGATGAAAGTAAAGGAAATACTGAAAGAAACGAAGAATCCATTTGAACTTCGATTTGTTTTAAATATTTTTGTATGACCCAGTTTCAAGATCACAAATTTTTAAATGTAAACAAAAGTACTTCAAATGAACAACACTTTAAATAGAATTTAGAATTAGTTGCTATATAATATTTTCTTCAAACTTTAAAGCAACATTAAAATTCGTCTTGTATTTACAGATTGTCAATAATTTAGTGTTTCACCTTTCGAATATAATCACAAAATTGACATATGATAATCTAAATCGCTCTCAGTTTTCAGGGTCATCACTTACTTCTCATTATGAAATGGAGTTTAATGCATTTTCGAACAGAGCCGATTTCGGACAACCTCATAGGAATTCACTACTTTCTATTATTAAGATTTTGATTTCAGCTTCTGCAAAAGGAGCCTCAAAGAAAAACCTATTTTCCATTAAAGTTGAAATTACTCAAAAAGCAGAGTGTCACGAGTTCCAGGTGGGAAAAAAATCGAGTGTTTTCGATGCTGGAATGGAATTCACACAGTTACGAGAACAGAATTCGTGTTCTTCATGTTCAGATCGGGAAATGGAGTGTCCTCACTGTTGTAGCCAGTTACTCCCTTATTCCATTTGCTTCGAAATATATCTGTTTAAAAATCGTGAAGAAGATTTTCCTTGAATTACAAATAATCTGCCTTCTCCTAACGTGCCTGGACGTAGTACCATAACATACAAGTTGAGTGTTGTTGATAACAAGACAGTAATAAAGCCCAGTTTCCATGTTTTCATACCAGGAAGACATCCGCTTGAATGTATTAAGAAGTGTTCTGAATTGGTGGTGTTATTCTTATATCTTTGTTGGCAACAAAGCAATACAATGTAAGGATAAAATGGTGCGATTTTGAACGAGAAAATATATATTTTGAATTCGACCTCCCATCATGATGTCCTGATTGCATTTGCATTCACTGAATGTCATTTGTTGTTTTAATGGGAAGTCAGTGAAAGAAAACGAGGAGTTATTAAAGGAAAGTTACTGTAGGAATATCATTTTAAGTCTGTCTTCGTTGGTGGCTCAGTTGCTAATGTGCTCGTCTTTGAGGTCAGAAGTCACTGGTTTACTGCCAATGGTATGTACCCCGTGGTTAACTAGGTCTAATAGAGAGGGTGTCAGAATTGGAGCTTTTAATCAGATGAATACATGGTGCTATCCTTCTGAGCAAATGGACATGAGAGTTATTTCATCATACAATATGGCTTCCCAATTTGGGTAGCACTACTTAATTTTGATTTTTATGCTGAAACATCCAAGTCATTTGTCTTCATCGTTTCAAGCCACTGGTTTGAGATAGCTATTAATTTCTTAAAATAAATATACACAAAAGAAATACATATTATTAGTGAAATAAAAGTGGGTAAGTGCAATTGGAAAGGAAGCACGTAGGGCGTAGGAAATAATTCCAGTTCGTTGATTGCATGCGAAGATACAAACTGGTATAAGTTTTTGGCAAACAAGGAATTTAAAATTCGTGGTAGTCTATACATTAACACGTTTCCAATTAATTTAGTCACTGCTGCTTTCTTCTTGAGAGTTATTTGAAGCGTTTAAATTAAGTGCCCTGTCCAAAATGCGACTTAATCTTGGGGTGCATAGATTTCAACTCATTATTAACCGTGGAGAATAAATGGCAAATTTGGGGATTTCAGTCCTGAAACCAAGACTTCTGCTTAGCTATAGTTGCTGCCGGGGTCAGTTCGTTGTAATTTTCTTTGTTCAGCCAAAACTTTAAGGTAACTGTTTGGAAGTTGCATTAGTTTTTGGTTTATAATACAAAGGTAGCCAATCATGCACATTTGTGTCCAGCTGTGCATGCTCTGATTAAATAAGCGTTACAAAGCCCTCTGGTATGGTAGAGTTTTCTTACAATACTCTTGTAGAATTGAGAGAAGATAACCTGAAGCCACTTTAATGAGACATTTGAATTCTATGAGGTAGGAATGGGGAGAGTGGAAGTAAGAGCAAGAGAACGAGATGAACTCTTCTTCCTCTCATCTCCTAAATCTCCGGTTTTTCTGCTTTCCTATCTAAAACGTCTTCGGGATTATCGCCTTCTCGGGGTGTCTTCATTGATAAATTGGCTTAAATTACATTACTCAACTTGCGTTTAATCACGCAATTTAGCAATGATCACCTTTCACACAAGTTGTAAATTAGTTTATCTAATGTCCAACAACTTGCATGTTTTTGGTGACTAATCAATCAATGCTTTCGCATCTCACTATCATTTGGAAATGATTGATGACACTGAGGATCTACGCAGATAATTTCCCTTTACGTAGAAGTTTCAGTTTTGGCAGATGATTCAAATTATAAGGGATTCATGATTCAAATTTCCACTTCTTTCGCCATACACCTACTTCACCTCCTTAATGGCAATTATTTGAGCTTTCAGTAATGTTACGATGGTGAATAAATATCCAAAGATTTAGCCTCTCAAAATTGACATTGTCATCCACTTCTCTTCTAATGTGTAGTGCTAACATAATCCCCTAATCAGTGTTTATTAGAGAACAACATTACAACGTTATTTATTTTTAAAGCATGCATATGATGCCACCCCATAATTTGCAGTTCTTTCACACTACCATTGTATGGTTGATGGGATTTTGGGTAACAGTTACTGTTTTCAATTAAAACTCTCGTTTAAATGATTTCCTTTAGAGTATGGTCCTAGGCTTGAAAAGGTGGCAACTGGATGGGAGCGAGGTTTTATAAATATCTATCTTCTATCTAATTCCTGAGTATTTTGCTTTGTAGGGGGAGGGGGTTTGACATTGTCATGCTGAAAAATGATCCATTTTCTATAAAATAAACTTGAATTTTCAAATTGTTGACAATAAGTATCGGCTGTAACTATTCCACGTGCCTCACACCAAATGCAGAAAAGAAGTTTCCAAAAGTTTAACCCTGACCTGACTAGGGAAGGGGTGGAATGGGTTTTCCATTGGTCGACAACCATTGTTTTTCCTGACTAAAGTTGCTATTAACGATCCCCTTCCCGAGCCCGGTAACAGTGTAATGTCAAAAGAAAGTTTTTTCCGCTCACCTTTGTTGTACTGATTTGATATGGCGAAAACCCTATTTCCGTCCAATTCAATTGGCCCTTGAGCTTCAAGTAGAATCGCACACTTCACCATGGACATACGAGGCCCTGTGATAGTTCTTCCATAGTTAATCTGTTTCAATCAGTAATTCTATTGCGTCTTTATCACCATCATAATCAAAGTTTGAAGATTGTTCTCATCATCGTTTAAATTTCTTTTGCGCGATCGTTGAATAAAAATGATATTGGTGGACTGCAAGAATCAGACCATTAATTTCAGCAAAAGCATTAATAGGCTTGCAGACATTCAAGCCCTATTGAGCGAAAAGCAGCCTCCAATGTCAGTATTTTGTGTTCTCTACCTGCTTTGGGATTTTACGCTTTAAAGTAAATTGAAATTTGTTGCTCATAAAAAAATACTGCATATTTTGTTGGCCGTGCCTGGTCACAAACTGAACTCAGACATCTCCTTGTAAAACACCCGATTTCCGATCGATATAATGCAAAGGATGCCTGTCATATCATGGGTACGGAGTCAGAAAGTGGTATATAAAACATCTGTGCACTTAGGAATCTCTTATCTTATTACAGTTCAGTTAAAATATTTAACTGGACCTTGAAAATGAATTGATCCATATATATCCTGACCTCTTTAAACGTAAGTTAGACGACTGATTCCTTTACACCACATCTAATCCACAAGTAAGACGGAGAATATTGGTAGTTCCATATTCAGCTACGCATTTTACGACTGGGTACTACGAGACACAAAAAAATCATTGCTATTTTATTCACCAATGTGAAGTGGGAAGGTATAAATGGCCGCGGCGTGGAGACAGAACTAAGGAAAGAGGGCGGGGGGTGGGGGTGGGGAGTGGGGGAGTGGAGGAAAGAGGAAATACAAAGTCAGACACAAATTGCTTCAGACCATGCGACTCACGTTCATTGATTAATTGGAGCTTGGATATACTGAGCAAACGTGCAAACTAGGATGGAAAAGACCACAAAGCCATGACTGAAAGAAAGTAGACATTTTGTGAGATCAGTTTCTCAAAGCCTAAATTTCCCACAACTTTCACATCCAAAATTCAACCTTGGAAGAATTTATGTCAGTACAGGGAAATGTAACACCATTATCTATGTACGAATAGCCAAAGGAGAAAGAGACATTGGTAAAAAGGATTAGAGATTTTTTAACATCTCCAGACGTTTATTTAGGATGTTTTCAAATCGTTAATTAAATTTTCATCTGACAGAAAGTAATGGCAACTTCTAATGCATGTACAGAAATGCTAATCTATCGCTGAGGCACTTAAAATAAAACACTTCTTAATTTCTCCATGGAATCGATGAACAACTTAAAGAAATTCTCTCTTCCCCTCCTACTTGAGATATCTAATTTTAAAGCTTGATGCTTTTAATGTTTATAAATAAATGAAAATTGTCATCACCTTTTACAAATTTGCATCCCAGATTTCATAGCTTATTCGAATTCCCTGATTTTCACCCGGACTATACAATGAAATGAATAGGTTAGTGAGCACATCAATCTCATCAGTAGTCATTTTATCGATGACGGTTAGCCTGTTTGAACTCCCAAATATCCACACTTTTAGTATTTCCACTGAATGTGTTATTTCGACATGATTAGATTTGTTTCCAGTCCAGTTATGATCGTACTTTTAACCACCCACTCACAAGTGCTGTTTCAAATCATTTTCCGTTTATGTGATAATGAGTTTTACTATAAAATGAAGGTGTTAGAATGGCATTAAATCTCTGTTGTAGTGCATGGGAAAATGTGAAAATTAGTTGAGTCCGAAGTTATGGGCTTGATTAAGAGACTAGAATTGCTAATCATCACGACAAAAGAGCAGTGAAATGCGTATTTCTCATAAGAGAGGCTCCGGTCTACCTTCAGGCTACCTAAGTCAAGTCTTGTGAACACTTTCCTTAATGGGTTTGCTAAGCTTCGGAGCTGCATTATCCCTCCCTCCCCCTCCTCCCCCCCCATTAAAGGTATTGTGCTAACGCACCACTCCCAGACAAATATCAGAAGATCCATAAAGACAACACAATCATATTTACCCATATGCTTCATATATAAAACGGGGAGAAATGGGGAAATAGTGAGAAAACTGTCGACTTACAAACTTGCCTTATTACTATGAATTGCGTATGCTATGTGACAAATTTTGAGAAAAGTTTAATTTCTTTCCAAATAATTAGGATAAGCCTAAAGTATATTATCAAATTGGAAATAGGAGCTTGAAAGCTTATTTTGAAAGCTGGAACCAACATTTTGTTTTACCTGATAAGATTAATTAATGGTGATGGTTGATTTCTAAATGGATTAAGAAATGCTTTGCCATCCACTAGCTGAGGAAGAATGGAGATTACCTGATATAAAGCAATAAAGGGCTTTCAATTTATTCAAATTAATTGCCATCATAAGATCAAATACGGAATTAATGTTTTTGTATGTTTAAATAATGTGAATATTCCGAGCAAGACAAACATCTATTACTAATCGCAATTTAAGGTAGGGCAGGGTGATTCAGAAATTATATTGGCCGTTTGTTGCTTCACGATATTGAACTTCACTTGCCTTCTTTTACACTGTCTACGCCGATAGGCCCTGTTATAAACCACGGCGCAACATATGGTAGATGGTCACTTGGATCAATAGATTTTGCATGTATTTTCATCTTACAGCTACATCATCAACTTAGTAATTTTCCTTTCTGAAATTATTCCATCATAAATAATTAGCAATCATTACCAATTACTAGGAATGATCTCACCTATTCGTTACGCATGCGCAAAGAATTTGATTAAAGACAAACATATGCGGCTACAGATATCCACGTAAAGTTCAGCATATACTTCTGGTAAGTAAAATGTAACTGTTTTCGATACCAATTAGTAAAAAGGCTGTAAATGATTAAGGGTTTTGAATACTAAAACTCTTCAGTCCCTAATGAGGCCTTAGGGATTGAATTCTTCCAATCAATCATTCTACTTACACCGAGGGTATCTCACACTTGTTAGTCAGACCTAAAAGTCGTGTTATTGGAAATAGTTTACTAAAAAATGAGTCTTCTAGAAGCGCTAAGTATATGGCTGTATTTAACCATAATACAAGCAGCAAAATATCAAAGGGAGAGAGACGGTGAGATAGGAACTTCTATCCTTTCCCCACATATTTGAGAAAAAACATGCATATGGAAGCAAGTAGTGAAGAGCATATTTACTTCAAGCACATAAGTACTTTGCAAAGATGCAGGAATATGGCTTATTGTACAGTCTGCAAGTGCCTTAGATAGAAAACGAAAGACTTATTGCGATAGATGACAAATTCCAATATACTATCGATTACCTTTGGTATTAATTTCGAGAAAAAGATGTTACTGTCACTTTTATTATAAGCAATGGATGTCTCCTGTGAGACCCACATAGGCAGACGAGGGAAAGTACCTTCTTGCTGAAAAAGGCCTGCAATTCCTTCAAATCGGCTTTTTACGAAGGTTAAAACTAAATAAGAACTTTAAAATAATTATAAAAAAAGAATTGTTGGTGTTAGACGAAAAGTGCTTTTATGACTCATGATAAGAGAGAGAGTGAAAAGGAAAAAAATACAAAAATTCGATTTTTATGACCAAGCCCTTTGCTCATTATATCTTTCACCATCCGTTGTCACTCACAATCACTTTCGCGACTGTTCTCCTTGTATTTGCACTATTTACTTCAAAAATCCACCGACTAAAGAGACATATCACCATAAGGAAATCCAAACCAAATTCTTTGGTTGTGAAAGTCTATCTTTAATAGCACCAGATTATCATTTGTTATAATTCAAGTCGTATTTAAACTAGCTACGCATAAGATGTGATTTAAATAAGAAGTTGGTATGTCCTAAATCGCACCCATTGCTGTGACACTGGGACCCTTTGGTGTCTCGTAATGAGGACCTAAAAACCTGCATTATCACGCACTGCTTACTAAGCAACTCATCTCACTTACGTATGCAAATATGCGAGTTTGATAGCGAGAAGCATCAAAGACAAAGGACTTGCATTTACTCATGTTGCCTGCTTGTATACCTGCAGAACACCGAGGAGTAGAAGGAGAGCTGTGTAAGGCTTTGCCTACACAGAGCAGAGGAAAGATGGTAAGGAGAGCCTCTAGGAGGGGGGGGGGGTGGGGGGTGGGGAACTAACAGACTCTCCCATAGGGCGACGGAATGCGAACACGCGAATAACGCAGGTGGACTGGCTAAAATCGGGGGTGACTCCAATCCCTGGGAGCACAGTAAGTGGACATGTGGAGTAGAGGGGGGGGGAGGGGGGGGGGGGGGAGAACACGCACGTGCTCACAAATATTTCCACCTCAGGAAGAAGAAAAAACATCAGCTTCTAAAATTAGTATTAAAAACATCCAGCGAATTTTGTTCAAATAGATTTATCATAATTTGTTTGGATGAGAGAGTTCTCTGTTCTAAAAGTACATTTTAGATACTAATTATAGCATTTCCCTTAGGTTCTCCAAAAGCCTAAAAGTCTCTATTTGATAACTCAGTAAATGTCTGAAATAATTAAGCAGGTAAACAATAAATGACCCTGTTTCCGTGCTGCATTTCGGCGTGGAATTTGAAATGGGTAAGGACGCGTGGAATCGAGAACATACGCTCTAACCTCAAGCCACTTAAATTGTTAAAAATCGATAGATAATCTAAAATTGGTCAATGCAATATTTTCTCGCGGCTTTGTTTCTTGCTATCGGTTGGGTAGCTAGTAATTGGTCCTTTTTTACCAGCCATGAAGGATGAAAATTAGACATTTAATCAGCAATTCTAAAATTTCTAACAACGGAAATTACAAGAGTGGCCATTTGACAGAATGTGTTGTCTTCCTCCCCTTGCATCAGGGATATTGATTTCTATAAAAGTATTGAAACTTAAGCTTCCGTTTGAGAATTATAAATGATTTTATCATATTTGTCCGTTTTCTAGTTGTTTACATAGTTGAGCTTTCCTGGTTACACTCATCGCCAAGACACTCACGTCTTTCCGAAATACCTATAAGATAAGAACCTATTCCCAGGGAAATTATTTTAGAAATTTCTTTTCCGGGAAAATATTTGAGTGGCTGTTGATATAAATGATTTAAAAGAACCAACTTTAAATAAAACTTAATTCGCTTTGAAGAATCAGACAATAACGTTTTTTAGACAATGAAAGAACCTTTATTATTGTTATTATTAATTATTGTTAAAAAATTAACCCCTTTATTATGGTTTGCCTTTTAAGCATTGTGGAGAAGGAGATAGGCGTATCCTCTGTCTTTTGTGAATAGAAGCTAAAAAAGGATGACATGCAATCTCTCGATTTCAACAAAGTAATGCGCAAAACGCAAACGTGGTGAAAAGAGTGACTGTTTTTAGGCGACATTTAAGTCAATAATCTTGCTTACTTAGCATGGTTTATTTGGGTTATGCAACCAATCGACTTGCAAATTTTAATCCCCAAAAAACAATGCCTTTATTCTACCCCTCATTCTGATTTCTAGTGGGGAAAGTTGCCGTAGGGATATCTACTCAGAATATATTAAGGAAATAAAGATTAAATGCAGGGTGAGTAAGCAGCAGTTTAAAATAAATGCGTTCAGATATTTAGAGGCTTATGAACTTGTCAAGCTATTGGCTCATTATAAGGCTTGAGAACCAGGTGATAGAGTAAGAAGATACTGGGCCGTTACATGGGGAAATAGTCAGAGCGTTGCAAAATCATCATACAAACTCAAAACCGAGTGATTTAATAATTCGCAGAAGCAGATACTTAATTAAAAGTGGTTAATACATGGGTAAAACCAAACTAAATAATAATGAGTATGCTACTTCTCAATTGCTGTGTAAATAAATCAACTCTCAAGCGCTAAATCTCATATTGGGTCATCAGATTCCAAGGCTATTGTGAAACGGACTGCCTACTAAATGTCGTGGACATGGCAAATTGACCGGGACGCCAAGATGGTCTTTAGTTCTTCAGTGACTTCGTTTTTTTCAAAAACCACCAACATCAATTCATGTAACTCACGTTTTAAAGGAACTCAGTTGAAAACCGTGTGGTGTTGAGTGGCTACAAAACGAGTTACTGTCCCCTCACTACTGACAGAACCACAATCTGTCAGTAGTGAGCAATGATCAAAATGGCTTCCAATATTCACTTTTCGGTCAGCTTTTTGTCTTAAAGTCGACGAAGGCGGTTGGAACGCCACATTACCCCAATGTAATCTTTAATGCTGACGTTGGAATCAGTTAGAAGTTTTCAAAATAGTTTGAAAAGGATAGCAGCAGCATATAAATAGTCTTGTGAATTTAGAAGAAAGGAAGTAACTGCCCCAAAGCCAATGCGCCAAACCTTTCCTTAATCTACTCCCCAAGTCTGTAGCTATGTCTTTGCTTGTATACTATCTTTATTACAAAACAAAATTATATCTAGCCAAGCAGCAACAAATATTGACTTTCCGCTCCTCTCTTTTTTCCAGTTACAGTGATAGTGATACACATGGCCACATACAATTAGCGAGTTGAAGAGTCTTTATACCTAAAAGTGCAATATGCATACCCACTGAAATAGGTAGAATGCTAATGACATTTACCAACCTTCAATATGACCTTGCATTCATTGTACCATTGCAATTTTTGCTGCATTTTTCCTCTCATGGATGCTTCATTCATTACTCCTTTTTTCATCACATGCTATTCGTTCATTCATTCGAGTTTCTGCAGAAGTGAAAGCTATTTATTATCTCGGAAGATAAATTAAAATGCACTATAATAGTGTAATATGTCAAAATGGAATGGAATGTGAGAAGTAGGCCCAGAAAGCGATCCCTAGATCTTGGATCAAGTTCTTTTTTAGCTGATTTGATGATTAGGGCTTTAGTCAATCCACTTAGATGAATTTTTATGCTCGTGCTGTCAAAACATCTTAAACGAAAATCAATTTCTTCGTGAAAGAAAATCACAAACCGTTAAGATGAGCTTTACCATTGATCAATTCTAACCTCCCGGTTCTAGTGTATGTTTACTTGTTAAAATCAGAACCAACAAATTGCATTTAACATGAAAAAATGTTACACTCATGATAACGACTGTACTATAAAGAAGAAGGAGAAGGACAAAAGCAGCTTAAGCAAATTCCAGTCACCACCAAAGGTTAGAGCCATAAATTTCTCTCTCAAAATTACTTAATATGCACTGGCTTCCAGATTTCTATGTTGGGTGGGTCTGTACTTTCTTCCTTGGGCATTCAATTGCAGGTTGCTAATACTGTGTTCAAATTTTTATTGCACTTGGACCCTAAAACGTCAATAAGTATATATTACCTAACACATACATTCAATAGAACCTTTTATTGAAGTTTAAGAAAGGGATTATCTTGATTTTAGTGTTAGGAGACTTGGTTTTAAAAGAATTTAAACATACATGAGACATTTTCAACTTGAGCCAACTCGAATGGACTCAATTAATTTAACAATTTCTCAGCTTGTATTAACTTGGTATTGCTGGCCTCTTAAATGAACAAACTTACACAAACGACATGAACAATCAGAGTGGTTGATAAGTTCAGACTTGAACCCCCTCAGAAACCCAGGGAAGGCTTTGAGAAATTTAAATAAAAGTGTATTAAGCCATGACATAATGAAGAACTCAAATGAGTACTTGAATCAAATAAAGCTCCTTTGTCTCGAAATGATACTCATTTTTTCACCATCATAAATACTCTCCACCACACTACTCATACTTTAAAGACTAACACTAATAAATTCGATTACTCAACTATGCATATTAATGGTAGCATTTAATTCCTAAGTATATAGTCATTGGCGTTATATGCAAATTGTTTAGTGCGATTGAATATTCTGAATGCCCAATGTAGAATCCCGGAAAAAGATATATGTTTAATGTTTTGAAATAGTTTCTGCAAGAGGAAAAATGCAGGTGAATCTGCACTAAAAAAGCCAAACGGGCCATGATTTAGTTTCCATAATTATTAATAAAGGTTACTTCTTGTATGTCAAAATGTTTCAACAGGCAAATCGAGGGTAAGAATATAATGATGTCTCTATCTCTTAACACTAGTAGGTAAAAATTGGTCTAACCTATATTCTTTTCTATTCAATAACTTTTAACTGGACGACAGGATTGAGATTTCGTAGAGAAAACCAAACTCCACCAATATTGACTGAGCTTGGTTGTAATAATGCGAATCAGAGTTACATGAGGCAACAAATCCAAATATTCTCATAAGCAGAAATACGTATTACTTCGCTTCACACTATTATTATGTTATTTAAAAAGGGTAATACGCACATACACGTGTGAAATTCTGTGGACTTTGCTCTGCAACTTTTAAGGCAAGCTAGCTGGTGGTTAATGGCAACGCTAAACTAAACTAAGTATGCTATCTCGTGTGTGTGCAATCGCAATTAGCAAACATACAACTCCCTACTTCAGCATTGTCACGCATTCAGAAGGTGAGTAAGTAAACAGAATCGCTTTTAACAGAAATAAAAAATAAGTGAGCAAAAATTGGCGAATGTGCAAAATACCTTCAGAAAACATTGAATATGGAAATATTGGAAAGTCTAAATCTAGAGTAGCGATATCATTATATTCGGAGTTCAACCTAAGCAAACCTCAGTGACATTTGGCCTTGTTAAAGACGTCTTAGCTAGTGGTACTTGGTTGATCATGGCAATTAACAGTCAATCAAAAGGCTAATCAAGTGAATTCGTTCAAGAATCCAAGGGTTGGGGTCTTGACATTTGGACTTGGGTATCTCACATTTAAATAAAGTATGATTTTTACATTCTGTTCGTATTATCTTCTTCAATTATTTCCTTCTTCTCTATACCTCTATTGGGCTATAATCATGTTACATATCGTAATTCGCTCCTGATCCACATCGACACTTAAAAGCTACGTTGCCTTCACATGACTGCTGCATGGAATTGCTTAAGAAGTAGAAAGCTCCATATTATTGAAATTTAAGAGCGTTCCACCCAATCTCACGAACTCGTGTTGTTTAAGGTAAATGCGCTCCTCTATTATTAAGTAAGTAGCGAAATCTGTGATTTCGAGAAAAAAAATGTTGAAGGCTATGCACAGTGGAATTCTACAAGTAATACCCTTTTAATTATTCTTAACAAATTCTAATAACCCCAACTATTTTAAGTAAAGAAGACTCAAAGTGAAGGTAATCGCAACTCGAGGACAAATTTCATGTTATAGACCGCAATATACACTTTTCTTCTATAAGTCATAGGAAAGATTTGTACAAAACAATTTTTAGGCTAAAAGGAGGCGTTAAGAATTTGAAGAGAAGAGTGTAAGAACTTTCGAGAAACAGTTAGATGTATCAAAGCCTATTGCTAATTAGCGCACTCATGTAAGCCAATCACTTCAATGCTGAGCTTATCAGAAAAAGTTTACTTTTCACATATCACAGCTCTTACCATTTTAAGTTTCTAAATCTACTTATTCACAACTCCGGCGTAGGCTTTATTATTTGTTGGATAAAGTTTTAATCATAGAAGTGAGGAGATCCAAATTCCTCGGAATATGTGCACATATTTGGGTTAATGGGTAGGGTAAATGTTCTCTCCTATTTAAGCTGAGCAGTCAATCTATCCACTCAATGGACATGTCTTGGGGAATGTCGACTGTGACAGACGAGGAGGTCAATCAGTAGTGCATAAAGGTAATAATAATCATAATATACATAAATTCTAACGGTTATGGTGTATTTCTATATATAAACTGCAGCACAAATGTGTGGGGGTGAAGACTAATTGTATCACTGCATATTTTGTCTCGTAACTTGGATGCAGATTTATGAGTGCGATAAGTCGCTTAAATGAATGACGCATAGATGCTTGCAAGTTGGGAAACGCCCCAAACTGCATGCTAAAATCAAGAAAAGAACGACAACAGAGCCAATTTTAAAATTTTAAATGGAAATTTGGGGGGAAAGGGACGTCAAATTACGTTATAAGTCGAAAGGTCGGACCTAAAAAGGCATTTTTAATGTGTAAGGCAAACAGAGCAAACATTCGATCAATTATCCAACTATGAAAAGGTGTATTAGGAAAAGCGAATGCATAAATTTCGGCCCACAATTATGAAGATGAGGCAAGGAATGCAGTCCTTGAGGTTCAAGATGTCCAATTATTTACTACTCAGCTCCGATTGGAACAAATGTGCTAATTCTGGTGCATCCTAGACTATCATTCGAAATTGACGAGTATTACATCAAATATCCCTCCAAGATGAGCTGTCATCGAAATTTGGAGATAAAAATCTAGTATATAAACTTTGAACCACCCTTGTCTTTACCTTATCCGGAAATAACGCTCCTAAATTCTTTTTTTTTAGAATATTATGCCTGTGGAATAGTTTCACTTTCTATTCCACAAATATTCTGAACTAGCTGGCTGCTTAAGAGAGGTCACTTTAAAAAAATTTCACGCTTTGAAGGAAGAATTTTGAATTCGTTTGGGTGTTCAACCACGGATTATTGATTGGCGTCTTTATGTGCTCTCTTTGGATTGAAAGAAGTTTCAGTGTAAGGCGACTTGGCAAAGGCTCTTGGTGACTCAAAGAAGAATTATGTTGAAGTTCAGGTGGGTGTTTTTCAGAGGAATTCACTCAGCAAATCTTTTAAAGATCATGCTCCGAGGATTATTTACCTGCTCTATTAATGTCACCGTTAAATCATTTGTTATCCGACATTCTTAACACTATTGCGAGAGTGGAGGCTTGGTCTCTAAGTTGAATAAAGGTCAAATTATTTATTAACTGGTTTGACCGAAATAAATCGGAATATTGTGGTGGAGTAACTGCCTTAATTGCAAGGCAGGATACGTAAAGGGACTCTCTGTTAATTTAATTGAAGCACAAAGCTAATAGGAACTTATGGTCTGTCAGCTTGATTGTGTGAGC
This sequence comes from Hymenolepis microstoma, assembly GCA_000469805.3. Lineage (NCBI taxonomy): Eukaryota > Metazoa > Platyhelminthes > Cestoda > Cyclophyllidea > Hymenolepididae > Hymenolepis > Hymenolepis microstoma. The sequence continues at coordinate 14,322,104 of LR215995.1, read as the reverse complement.
AATTAAATTATATAATTAAAATGGAGATTTAAACTTCTCAGCTTATTATAATTGCCTGTGGCAATGCCAACAACTTGAAAGCACCTTAATATTAAACGGTAAAGAGACTAAATGTGTTATAAAGCTCAGGCGAATAACATCGCGAGGCGCAGATTGAAATGGGTAGATCAAAATTTCACTGTGCGATTTGACTTCCAGGTTCAGGATTGATACGCTTTCAAGATATCTCGAAACATACTGAAATAATTGCATGATTGGTCACCAGCCCCGACTAATTTAAGCCTTATTATTACCAAGTACAGATTGATGAGACTGGCAAGAAAATCCGTTTAAATTTGCTTATAAGATTACGGGTTAACGAGTTCGATTAAATTTTAAATAGAGCATCGCATAAGAAAAAGCTCTGGCTGGCAAAAGATGCATTAATTGACGGGGAGACTCTGAAACCGGCGTGTAATTAAGGAGAAGGGAAGAAAAAACAGCCAGCTTATCACTTTTATATTATCTCTTCCCCTGGAAAAACACGCAAATAAGGAGTAGCGTTAATACAATCATTAGAACAGCAATAATTCCCAAGCTCCTATTGAAAAGCTTTTACTTACGCTCATCTTGGATAGAGAGAGAGAGAGGATTCTTGGAGCTCTCATAGAGGAAGACTCGAATTCTGCCATTCAACAGTAGGCAGTGCGGTGGACCATTCCGGTGGTGACCAATGCGCCAGCGGCGCACAAAACAACTGCCACTAAACATAACAATGTCGTTAACGAGGAAAAGGAAGGTCTTAGCAAAAGATATTAACAACACATGTCATTGATTTCCTTCCCTTATTTCTCGAAACTATTTCAACTTCGAAGTAGAGAGAGTATTCAACGGCTTGGAACATTAACATATGAAATCAACATAAATAAGAAATATTTAATAAAATCAAGTATAAATTTAGCTATAAGTCAACTTTAATTGGCTCAAATCTTAGTAGAATGGCGCAATATATAATCCTCCCAATTAATTAACAAAACCAATTAGCCTTCCGTATTGCAATGGGTGACTTCGCGCCAGCAACCGAAAGGAAAAAATCCTGAACTTGCATCATTATTTCCTTTATTTAGATATTCTCCCATGAAAACACAAGTGACATTTTTTGCTTTTTCTGCTCGTAATAAACGAAAGCAAGAGAAAGCTGCTAATTACAAGCCTTCCCAAGACACGAATGATAAATGTCAGCAGGCGAAAACTAAAAAAGGATGAAATAGAGCTAGAACAGTGCAGTAGAACTGAGGCAAAGCTGGGAAGGAAGGAGGTCACTGCTTTCATTTAAGTGTCATTTTTATAATCGACTTCTGCATAATCTTCTGGGTCTGGAAGAGCCTGGATATGGTGAAATAGAAGAAGAAGAATGAAAAGTCAATGAGTTGGTAAGAAGCCCTGTTGATCCGCCGATTTACCAGGAAGGCTGGCCATGTTGTTTGGATTAAGCTATATCTTCCTGCTGTTAGGAACAGGTAGATGATATGGCTACTTCATGGATTCAGTAAGAGTGGTGCTATCATGCTCAAGAGTACCATAAATAGGAGCAGAGTTCAATAAGTCAAAAGGATACGAAAGAGGCTTGAAAGAGAGGGAACTAAAGTCAAATTATTAAAAGTCACACTTCATTCTGGCGCCTATAATCTCAGATGAACCATTCCAGACGTTCTAATGGAATTATTTGATTTCAAGATAGTTGCATGAGCCTGTGTCTGCCATGTCCAAACTATTTCGTCTAGTTGATTTAATTCCATTGCTGGTGGTGCCGCTTCCCTCAACTTGTATAATAAACACAAGATGTGAAAGTGGGAGAGACGCAAATGGTAAATAGAGAACAACAAGGCCTCAAGGCTTCTCCAAATCTCCAAAATACGACGGTTTTGATTAACTCATCTAACCACACTGTTTTATAAGTAAATGAGAAGAAAATAAATGTATCAATTTCCCTGCACTCTATGTCCGATAATGTAAAAAATTGACTATATGCTCTTACTACAAAAAAAGCAATTCAGAAACTCGATCGCAAATTTTTCAAGATAATGAAATGTCCTCGTAGGGTTCACATCCACGTGGAGTGCACGGAGGAGAAGGATAAAAGTACATCCTTCAGCCTTCGGTTCATCTTTATGTATGTGCATGTGTTTATTAGGTCAAGATAACTTACTTCGCCAGAGGCACACGCATATATGTGGAAGGACAGAAAATATGGAGAATTTCACTTGATGTTAGGCTTTAACTGACTTAAACAGCACATTTGCATTCAAAGGAAAGAAACTAGGCCGGATAAAGCTTGACCAAGCGCTGAGAGGAATTTAATAAATACAAATGTATTAAATTTCCATCAGATTGAGTTAATTTATTACCTTTCGTTACTACTAATATTAAAACACATGGCAATGAAAAATTCATGCATTTTTAAATTATACAAGTTTATCTAAAATTACAAAATAATAAGTGTTCAAGTTGGAGCCGAAAAGGTCTAGAATCGAATTAGAGCATTAATGAAGTCAGCAATTCTAGAAGCGATGAGTCACCCTCTTTCTCACAAGGAGTTTAACTTAGAGTTTAATACCGAAACGTTTAAGATTTATATTTTCAGGACTTGAACCCTGGATATCTGAGTGAGTTTATGTCTGAGATATTCAGAGGATTCAATTAAATTAAATGGATGATAATATCACTTTGATAAATTTATATATCCCTAAGTTAATGAGCAGGAAAATGGGACATGAACGCGCCTGGTAACAGCCAATATGTCAATAATTTCTTTTAGAACGCAAAGGAGGGCAAGATTTTAAAGATTTCTGCAAACCAAAATAGCGATTGATTTCATTTTGTTTTTAACATGTTATCTGGAGAGGTTTCATATAATTTACAGTAAATTCATAAGTTATCCTTGGGGCTGAGTATTTTTACAACAGGATCTCGCCCACTAATGTTAGTCGAATTTATCAGAGCTCAGTACTACTGCAATCAGAGGCTTTTATCAAAATGAGTGACTTCTTTGGATTATTGTCCAAATATCTGTACGCAGTTAAACGAGTTTAAAATTCAGAATTGCTTTGCTGTATTTTAGTGAGGAGACCAAAAGGTTTCTTGATAAAACGAAGGTATCCCATAACGTAATCATTTAGCCAAGACGTCTAATAAGTGGACGAAACAACGGGGTGATCAAATCCATCAGTTCATTTATCGCTAGCCTTCAATTGCGTATTAGGACGGAGTCATATTTCCATCCTATGCAGATCTTCACCAGTTAGTAACTGTTACAAGTCAGACTAGTTTCCTTTGCCTGTTAGGATAACTATATAAAACCACCCTATACAAGTGTCCGCGGGACGCACTTAGTAATCCCAAAACATGAGCCAAATTTTGCCATATATATTATCATTCAGATGAGTGTTTGTTTAATAAAAGCACCTTTGGAGATTGTACTTCGGGTGACTAAAAGTGCTTAACCGCATGCCGCATGACTTTTTGCTTGCCCATGCACATAGATTGCGTGAGAGAGGTGTTCACGTATTCCTAAAATCCAGGTAAAAGTACAATGGATGAATCAATTTTATTTATGCAAAATGGATATTTCAAAACCACCTTATGGACATATTGAGTGGTGATGTTTTGGAAGGAAGGAGATCTATTTTCTTTTTCCGTATTATCTCTATCTAACACATGCAATACATTGAGGATCATCTTTGGAAATTGAATGAGAATAAACTCAGCTCTCTCTAATTTACATATTGATCTTGAGATTACATTTCTTTCAATATATGATAGGAATGCATACATTTTCTATAAATATACTTTTCATATTTGACCTTTTCTTCATTTATGAAGTTTGGTAGGGACCTTTATTTCGATTGGTGTCTTTTTAATTTTGTTAAGGGATTCTTTTTTAGGCAATAGTTGAATTACAGTTTGCGAAGATATCAGTTTTCAAGGTCGAAACAGTCAATTCCCAAATATTTCAGTACTTTTTTATTGTGAAATTGACTCTACTTTGTTAAAACTGAAAGTGAAGCGTACTTCACAAAGCGAAAAAACGACAGGGCAAAATCAAATAATTCCATCTAAAAGTTCAATCCCAATTAATTTAGAATTTAAGTGGAATAGGGGTATTTTGATGCCCTGAATTTGCACTGCACTTCTACAAGGAATTGTTTCATCCGTCAGGTTCTAGTTTACTCTTAACTCCGTTTAAGGGTTTCCGATCGATTGTAAACATTTAAGATTTTTTAATCGTATGAACAATTTTAAATTCCAGGTCTTAATTGCTCTAGGTTTATGTTCGGTTTCAATTTTTTAAAATGTAGTGCTTTTCTGAGCTTGGAACAAATGAAATTTATGAAAACGTGCGACATAAATAGACGGATGGAGCTTTATGCCTTATGATTGCGCACCCTTTAGAAAACCATTTCACTTAAAGAATAGAAATAAGCCAATAAACGGAATTTTTATTATAGGTGGTACCCACACCTTTTCCCGCCTATTGCATTTGCGGAAGTGCTGATTAAGATCTGATCAGTTTTCACTATCATGAAGTTGTCTCAGTTTCAACGGTGGATTGTTTTCATGAGGATTACCCATTTTCGAAATGTCGTACAACTTTGAAGGGGCGGTTATTTGGATGTAAATGTTAAAACTTGGGGGATTGGGCACTACTCTAAACAGCATTCGCGTTAAAAGACATCAGAAATTTGAACAAAAAAATTTTCAGCACCGTTAAGAAAGTTATTGGCAAGGCAATCCGAAACGTTAAAATGACAACTCTATGTGGAGAACGAATTAGATTTTTAATTAAAGGTTAATTTGAAAAAGTTCACAATCTTCTCACTCACAATTAAAAAAACACCACTGGCTTTGTTTACCATTCCAGAATGCTGAAACAGGTTGGTGCCTTATTAAAATAAATCAATAAATTGTGGCGATGATTTTGAAGAAAAAAACTATTACTTAGTAGACTGAAATTCAATGCGTTTAAATAAAAAATTTATAATTAATCTATCTGATTAAGCTGTTTAAATAGAGTGAAATAATTCTTACATGAAAAATTAACATAGTTCTTCAAATTATTTCGCAGGATCTTTAAAAAGTGTCAAGAAGGAGAATTTCTTCATAGAAAAATTTTCAATTCGAATATTGGAATATGGCGGGGCGTTTGAAAATCAGCGTTCCATCTCAAGATCAAATAGGTTAATTTATCGTCAATTACTTTCAAATTAAATTTAACAGGAGTAGAAAATGTAACACAAAGTTTCTTGTGAAAATCAAATTCTTAAAATAACTCGCAAACGATTTCTACAACCTTTAGAGTTCATTATAGAACTTATGGCCCTGAGCTTTGCATGGTAGCTCCGAAGTGATTTTGCAAAAACACCTGAAAATAAGGAGTATTTGGTTCCTTAGCCCCAAACTCTATCGATATTTTGGCGTGTTCTTGAATATTTGAATATCCATGTGCACATTACGGAGGTTGATTAGCACGATGGTGCTATTTGCATATGTGGAGAGAATCATACGTTGTGACTAAGCACATGAACTTTAAGAAGAGTGATATGCCTGTATCATCACGTTAGTGAGTGAAATAATGACAGGGATTTGTCATTTCTAATTATCAGCTACTATTCTCGAATATATGGTTTGGAATTTTGTCAATAAAAACTTCAAATTTTTGCTAAATTCTACTTATTTTCACTTTGTATTTAATCCTCAAATGTTCCAGCCAGAGAGATGGAGTGCGATAGGACTCGATGTCACTGAAATGTTTTTATCCTCAGCTCTATTCAACTGTTGTTGACATCTGGAACTGAGTTGAGAAGCGATAGGCGAGGAGGAGGTGGGGGGGGGGGGGAGATGACTGTAACTTCTAAAAAGGCTGAACGATAGTGTGCTAGAGAGATCCACCATCTGTCTAACATAGATTGATGAGAAGGGTGACAGTTGATAGAGTGTGGAGTGATTAATATTCACCCACCCCTTCTTCTCTTGCTTGTAACTGGCGGAAGTAACGAAAAGAGGTAGTGATGGTGACATACATCTTGTGGATGAGTAAAGAAAACACATAGATTGCAGACAGTTGGGGTGTGCAATTAGACAGCTGCAGGTGGATTGTCTCACCGCATAAGCTGCCTCCTCCGCTGATTCACTCCTCTTTTTGGGTAAATTTGGAACAGAAGGAAGATGATGCCAGTCCTAATTGATAGTTTAGAAAATAGCAAAACTAAAGCAGAGCACTATAAGGAGTGACAGGATAACGAAATGTTTACTTACTTGATAGGTGCCACAGCGACCAATTTAAAGTCATTGTAAATTTAACTGCCACCTCATTAGTATAGAGCCATTTATTTGGGAGAAGAAATGAATTTGTATCATGGGAAGTTATGAATAGCATATTAATACTGAGTGAGATATGAAAACTTTAAATAACAAAAAAATATAGCTTAATTTGAGAGAAAAGAAGCATTGATATAGCCTTTTCACTATTTTGGACGAAGGTCAAGACTGAACGTCTTTGGCGTCTGAACTACCAATTAGGGTGAGGATTCGCTATAAAATTGACCCTTCATTATCATGAATGGTATTGAAATCCAAAGCAACAAATTAGCCCTAAAATACAGAAACCCTTTCCCTCGTTTTGTTTCAAGTTTCACACGTGATTTAGTGCAATACATCTCGTAAGCTAAATTCAATCTCTATGCTGAACTCCAACCTTATTACTCTTTTCTAAGGAAATATTAATTTTGCATCAAGTATGAACAACGCTTAAATAAAGCTATATTCAATTAGCAGATTTCAATGCAAAAAAGGACGAAAATAAGGCCAGTGATTTTGGGATTCGTTACGAACTCTTCGACGGTTATTAGTGCAAAACCAGGAAGAAAGTTTAACTCACTTTCCACGACGAATAGAAATAGGTCACTGGAATCGTATCAAGAATAGGATCAGATTAAGTGGTTTTTCAATAGTTTTAATAGATAGTCAGAAAATTTAATTAATACATCATTTATTTATTTATTGAAGTCTGAAAACTCTTAAAAATGTTAACTAAGAGTGAGTGGTATAGAGAAAAGCATTATTTGAAAGAGAGGTACTCCTCAACGAACGGCGGTACTACTAGAATTTCAGGAATTCGTCTTTTATGAACTTATTACTTTCAGCCAAGTTTAAGACTGATTTACCATATAAGAATGCGTTAGAGATTCACCATGAAGTGAGGAGGTCGATGTTATTGGAAGCGAGAGTAAGTTTGTTTTAGTCACCGTATTACGCAGAATAGTTGCAAATCTACGTATATTTTTGCCCCATTTATCATTAAACAGTTTAACTATTCTAAACAGTGTTTGAAGCAATGAAACGTGAAAAATATCGCTTTAAAAGAAAAAAAATTAGCCCTACTGTCCTAATTCTTTGAAGAAAGATTAACAAGTTGATTGAAAAGCAATTCAATTTAAAGGTCTTCAAGACGATTAAATCCTCAAGACCGTGATAAGTTATCGTCGCACTGGATAGTTTTTGAGGGAAAAACCACGATGAATCTTTAAACAAGTATACACCAAAACCTTTGCCAAGACCAAAAAAGACTGTCATACAAAACTCAGGACAGCATATTTAATAATAATGCTATTTTAATATGATGAATTTATGTGCAAAGAAGTGTGTTGCTAATTTACAGTTTTCCATAGTTTTGTATTTCAAAACCAATTTGAATTTATTTCTAGACATTTACTCTTATATGAACAATGTTGGATGAAAATGTCAGCGATACTATCAACTGATGATCTGGCAGACATCATCACGTAAATTAGACGGGGAGGAGGGAGGCTGCATTGACGACTGATGAACAACAAATGACTTTGTCATAGAGCTTGTTTACTAGTCTTAGAATCAAGTTTGGAAGCAAAATATGTCCTGCATATTGTAATCAACAAATCAAATTATTTTGAATTAATCTAGAACAAAATTCTATTAAATTTTGTGAGATTTGATTTTAAAATAATCACACGATTTTGAAGGCCACGCGGAAATGGTTTCCCCAATTCTAGGTCAATTTCCACTTTTGGTGCTTCTCGCGCAGCTGGTAAATTAAATTAAATTATACTTTGAAAAGTACAAACTAAGGGAAATCCAGCAAACGAGCGAATTAGTATAAATTTATATCAAATTACTTTTTTTTCGTTTGTATTTATTACTTTACTTCAAATCTCTTTAAATTACAGTAAGCAAATAAACGGTCAATTTACCAAAAAGAACCAATAGCAAAAATAAAACAGAAAACCCGGCGAATTCAAAAGGAAAAGGTTATTAATATGAGTAGGAGTATTCGTTTTCTAGAGAGATCAGTTCGTGTTAGGTAGCCTTTCTCATAAGATTAGTTTAATGCAAATTGTTCAAAATAGCGATGTTCTATAGCAAATGAATGCTCTCATTTGCATTTCCACAAACTTATTCAGGTTAATCTTCAGATGGCCGGTGTCAAGAAATGCCTTTTGATATCGCTTCAATCTTTTGAGTTACAGGGCCATTAGGTCGGTCCGAATTCTTTCCAACTCAAGATTATTCCTATTTATCTATCACTTGATTGGGAATACTTCCTTAAGAAAGGCAATTCAGCCCCTTTTAACATATTGTAATCCAAAAGTGTATATAATACAGATACATATCCGCGATTTTTCAAATCCCCGCCTTTGTAAATTAGTATCTTCAGGTCCCTTATTCACCTTTGCTATCTCCAATTAATGGGCTCAGTGTATTAGTAAAATTGAGAAACGAAAATCATATGGAAATAAAATAATAAGAACCCGAACAATTTATTGCTCAACTCATTGGTAGAACATAAGAAGTATGCAGCTCCGTTATTAATTTTATAACGGAATGTTTATATTTTGGTTTAACTGGGAGAGTCAAATCTAATAAATAGGGCCAAGATGTAATAAAATACAATCACGAGTAAGTCGAAGGAGCTGCCTTTTTCAAAGGTGCACAAATATTTGCTAAAATATTTCGTCGAATAAGTCTCCAACATTTCGAAAACAGATATCGCTCTTTTGGAACATATTGCAAACCTGTTTGAACATTTTTGGCATACAGATATCTGTTTAGTATTTTGTTCACTTTTGAGCTGTTTCAACCATTTAATTCTTTTAGATGAAAACACCGAACCTATAAATCAAATTTCCCTGCCAAAGTTTAAAAAAAATTTAGTACCGAACACTTATGTTCACACACGTTATTACACAAATCGTATTAACTGCATGAGGATAAAATTTCGTTGCTTACATGAGCTTGAATTTCCTTTGGTTATATAAGCTTTGAAATTTGTAAAATTGTCATCCAGGGAATTAGTTATCGAGGAAAAGAAAAATCTAGTCCATAATAATATGACTAATAATTTAAATTCTTAAAACCGAATATATGAGCGTAGCCCAACTAATCTATGGAGTTACAGTTTTTCAAATCTGAAACGAATTCACCGAAGTTGATGGAAAAATAATCACCGTGTTTATTGCTCGCGGCTACTGCTGAGGCGACTGTCTACTGGGATCAATCGGATTATAGATATTACCTTCGTAAATGTTAATACACTTCCAATTATTCACTATCATCACAATTGGGAATTATCCTAGATAATCCCATTTTTTCCATAACGTCCCGTCAGGTCGGGTCTTAAGAATTCAATTGGCCAGTGGTTTAACAGATACCGATGGCAATAAGATAATCTCATCTCACCAAGATTATTATAAAAAAACTAATGGAACAATATAAGACAATAATTTTCCAGTCAAAATAATTTTCAAAATTCTTCAAATCTATGCTTAGCGCCTCGAAACACATATACCATCAAGAAACCTTAATTTGGCCAATCATTTGCCTTTCTGTTAATTTTCTGCATTGAAAACCAAATTACTAATAAGGGACTGCTTGCAATAAATACGTGTAACATGAATCAAAATTGCAAAAAATAAACCTTAATAAAAGAGCACACAGTTTCTCTTAGTTTTGCCCTTCATTTATTGTAATCTTTTCCAATTTTGTTTTTTTTAATAAACTAATGTCGATGTAGAGAATATGAAGCAAATCACACGAAACTGTGATGAATTTTGAAGCTATGGGAAGCGAAGATGAAATTCTAGGATAAAGTACATAGAAAACTTGCATATTTAGGACTAAAGATTTGTTTTTTTTTCGTGAATTTTTCTGGGAAATTCTTAAAGGGAAATATTTTGCTTTAACGTATTTATGCTGTCCTTTAAGGCTTATAAACGTGATTCTGCTTTTAAGATCATTTTCTGTGTATGAGATCACAGGAAGAGGGTACACACACACACATATTTATATATAACTTGGCTACGCATCAGGCTTTATTGGAGGGTGAGATTTCATATGGAATGGTTATGACTCTATTAGCCAACCAAAATAGCATGCAAAAGTCAAAACCCAAGAGTAACTCGGAATTAAGCGAACTCTCACAGTTTACTCAAATGCAGTGTAAAGCAACAGCCATATTACTCAGTTCATTAAAAAATAACCAAATTTTATTATTAGTCCACAATAACTTGTTAATTTAATTTTTATAAAATAAATCTTTAGCATTTTGCCTAACATTCATGCGAAAATAGTTTATATATGCTTTGGAGCTTTTATTCAAATCCCAATCTTCTCTGAGGTCTGGGCAATGTTTCCATTGAGAGCGATGGTATGAGACCAAAGAGAATTCAATTGCATCTCTTTTCTGTCCTGCAAATTAAGGTTGCTTACCGAGAACGAAAATTTGTTGGATGATGGACTCAGACTTAAACACCAATAAATGGTGTCGTTTAGTACCTTAAAAGTGGTCAGTTAAGATTCTCTTCCTCAGTAACATAAGTAGTTGGACGATGACAAGAAGTTGTAAACAAGTTGCCTATCCAAATCACTGAGGTTGGTTGGAGAGGGATATTAAGATCACCGTCATGGATAATGGGGCGATATCTCCGGCACACTCACTTTTCGTTGTCCGTAGGCAGCTAATACCCGAAGAAGACTGTTGATAATGGTACTTGTTGTGGGAGATTTAAAAGACATTACCTTCGATCAATCGGAATATGAATCCAACTGGGTAGGGCAAGATTTCAGTTGAAATCAGAATATTAGGTTCGTGACTGAAGATTCTTTCAATGTTCGAGGTTGGAAAAGACATAAGTTAAATAACTGTTGATGTCCAAAATCACTTAGTAAAATAGTTAAATTATATGGAATTAATAATTAAGTAAAGTCCATGCTCTTAGCACTCAAAGGGAGAAACTGTTGAGATGAAGTGATAAAGCTCACCAGCTTTTCAATTAGTGGACATAAATTCATAGAAGAACAAATTATAGTATATGAAATTTAAAAAATGGTGAAAGAAGACAAGAATATAATCACTAATTTAAACTAACTTAAGTTTTCTCTATTCAAAAGAAGCAGCTTGCGTAAAGAATGAACTTTATTTAACTATTTCTGTATTTACCTTATAAAGAATTTTTGCCTTACTAAAAGCCGAAAGCATGGCACCATTCGAGTATTTCCTCAAACCCTTTTGAAATATCAAAAAGCAGAAATGGAATCCATCTTATTTTCACATTTTTGTGCTGACTATAATTTGACTGAATGATATTATTCGTTAAATTTGTAATTTATTTCATAAAAATTATTCGTTTTTTCGTTTTTCTATAAAATTTCGCCTTCGCAAAGCACAAGCAGATCTCTCGAATTGGAATATACTGAACGTTTGCAAAACCAAACAGTTTGGCGAGAAGAGCTGAAACGTAGGAAAAATCACTCATTGGAAGAATTTCCATTTTCATAATTTTCGGCATACTTTATTAGAAAGTTAGGTCGATGAAAATTCAGGGTTTCAATAAGACGTCTGAGGCATAGCTCAAAAGCCAACTAAATAATATATATATATATATATATATAATGTCTTCATTATATATTATTGTAAGAAATGAATAAATGTGCATTAGTTCGTCAAAAGTTAAAAAGACTAAATTCTTGCCGTCGGTTCCAATTAATTGACATTTATTGATTAGATTAGCCTCATATTTTAAAACAAAACCCAGTTTTAACGAAGATTGACAGGCAATCCAATTTCAAAGATTGGAATTAAACAAATAGAATCACTTTTAATCCACAGTTTGAAAATTTGAAATATATGCTTCATCATTCGCTAAAGGAATTAGGCGAACAACCTTAAATCTGTTCTTTAAGCAAAAAACTGCTTTTTTAAATATTGTATTTTTTTGGGAACTCGGATATTTTTATTGATAAGTTGAATACGTTTGCTCGACGTCGTTGTTTATGAATGTCTTATATACCTAAATTCGAGGTCATTCACTAAAAGTTATTATAAGTTATAAGTGGAAATTAGAGTGAATTAAAGTGCAATTAAACATAATCACTTTTCCTTGGAAGGAAATGCGAATTTTCAAAATTCGTTAAGTAAATAAAGCTATGGAATGTCAGAACTACCGCCAATTGGAAGTCACGTCACAAGAGAATCAAGGGTGTCCTCATAAAGAATGATTATTTGCTGTGGGTCCTTTTATCTGATTAAAGTACTGGCAACTTTGCCCTTTAATCGTGATTAGATTATATGGCCGAGGGTAAGAGTATGACACTATTTCTCCCCCTCAGGAAAAACAACATGATGTCGAATATTTAGACATGAGCATAGCAAAAGATATATTGACGCTAGTAGTAGGGACTTTTCAACTTATTAAGCTAAATAAATTTTAAGAAGGAATCAATGAATGCAGTAAGATATTGTATTTCTCGCAGGAATTTATACACCCTTGGCTGATTAATATGAGATATAATGGGTTGCCTGCATGGATATAACATTCAAGAAGGGAGCACTTGATGATGATATGCGTACCTAACTTGCACTCTCTGCAAAATGATTTTTGTTGCATTCACATTCCCTGACGCTCATTCCCAGCAGTTCAAATTTCTAAATTTTATGTTAACTAACTATCACTTGCTCCTTATTGCAGTCCACCAGTTAGCGATAGTTCCTCTGTTTTGGAAGGAAAGTCAAATTTTGTTTATCTCTTGGAATAAAGAAAGCAGCTTTACTGGCCCGGGTTTTAGCGCTTCCTTCGGCTTCTAGATTTTATCGCTGATAATGACTTTCCCAACTTTAACTTCATATTTTGGATTATTAACTTATAAATAAATCTGCAGTGTCTCGTTATTCCAGTCACAAAGCGTAATCTCGTTTTGTCTGCTTTATGAATATTTCAGTAGCATGCATGAGCAGACTCCTTTTAGCCCTCTTTTCTTCTCTTAAGTAGCATCGTAATAAAGTCCATTGAAATTTAGATTTCCTCAAATATGCATCCTCTCAGTAAAATATGGTCTCTTTGAATATGAACTTTTCATTTTGGCACCTCAGAATTTCTAAGTTCAAACCAGCGTGAAGTTGTTTGTTCCAACATGTTTATGGTGGTCGTGATCTTGTAACTTTCAACATAACTTACATAATGGCAACAGCAATGTCACCAATTTGCTTGGAATTCAGTACTTTAAAACAATTCCACAAATGACATTCTGAAAAGTGATTCAGAAAAGGAAACAATTTGCCTGAAGAGATGTACTGTGGAGATTTTTAATTATTGCCAGAAATATCAAAGCAGTGTCCAAATACACCAAATCATAAATACTCTTGCTTTAAGGTTCTCGAAATTTCGACTTTCTTTCCTTAAACATCTCATGGAGTTATTTTCGCTCGCCGTAAGTGCGGATATTCATCTCCTGGGAAATGTGGTTCTATGCCGATTGATTTCCAAATGTCCAAATATGCTACCGTTATTCATTGCCAAATGGAAAACACCAGAAACACGACGGAAACACCTATTTTCTAAGCCTCTTCAACAGACAAACATACCGAAATAAAGAAGCCACACATCGTACCAGTATTTGCCATTTGTAGTGTAGTGTTTCACTCCATAATTCCGTGGAATGCCGACATTTGGTGTTAGTCGGAAGATTGTAGAGAAAAAGGATAATTTTCAATGTCAAAAAAGAGATCGAGAAATACTGCCAGTGGTTGCAAAAAGATGCAAACATACTAGCTCACATCAAACTCTATTTTTGAATTCTAGTTGACGGAATTGGGATTGCCGAGTTTGGTATTTGGGTGCCCGACAAGTCTAGATTTTGGCTGTTCAGCACATCTACCCCTTTGGTAGTGACTCGCCAAGGCCTGGCAATAGTGTCAATATAAACGTAAGTTTCACACCAGAAAAAGCAATGTTAATTATTCATGAAACTATTATAGGAGCCGGAATTAACCAGTGAGACAGGAGATTTTGTGGACATAAGCGCCAATTAGCATTATGGACACATGTCATCCTAGCTGTAAGGATATCCATTATAAAGCCAATGATTCATCAATTAAATGTTTATGCCAAGATGGGAAGGAGTGTGTCAATCATTTCCCTCCACACTCGAGGATATGGAACAGACTACAAGTTATCTCAGCCTACAATCAATGATTATGCGATCAAAGCAGTTGGTTCATTGAGATTCAGGAAGTAGAGAAAGAGAGAAGGCAATTGATAAAATCTCGAAACCACTTGTCAACACGATAAAATCTTACTTCCCATAAATCTTGTTGATATAAGTTTCTAGTGAGAAATCTGATCCAAAATTCTCTGCCATTAAATCCACTTTCAGTTAAACATATAAAATCCAAGTTCGCCGTCCGATTTTCGTAAGAACATGATGTTCTAGCACCTCAATTAATTAGTCCGGTACAACCTGTCCTTCAGAGCAACCAACCAGCCTTGAATCTGCAAATGGTCTAACCTTTTGTGGGTGGATTCACGAATACTGCTAATAAAAACTCGCGGCAATTGTATTCACACCTACATGCACCTAATAATTATTTGTTAAGGAAATGGCAATTGCAATAAAACATAAAACATACTGAAGTTTTCTCCTAATCTCATCTTTGCTGCCTTTGAAATGGAAGGCAGACCAGATAGTAGGCGAGGGAAAACTTATCTCAAATCCTCACATATACCTCTTGGATCAAAGGAAAGAAATCAAGGGGATGTAAGACCATCGCATTTATTTAAACTGTGAAGAATGCTGGCGTTCTCACCTTAGTCTAGTTAACGAAAACGCACTATGTCCTCTAATTAACAATTACGCGACTGGCTGATAGGTCAATTAGCGTAAATGTTAGTAGACAACTGCAAACGGTTATTTCGTGTCCAGAAACTATTTTAACCTTATCAATTTATTCACACACGCGCGCACACACACCATACCACACAGAGGTTATTACATTTGTTGTCAAAAGCTAAGGCCGCCTGATCTGGAGTGCTGTTTTTTCTGCCAACGTTCTGTGAAAGAACATCTCTTGTTAATTTACTTCTTATTGAAGGCGGAAGGAAGTAATATCGTTTAACTGTGATTAGGATATTTGCTCTTAAACATTCATTAATCATAGTGCTTTAAAAAGGAACCCATTTTAGAGTGCTGCAATTAGTAATAATCTGTGCACTGATTAGATAAATAACTAAATAACCATTTATTTTTTGGATCTTTTGTCCAAGTAGCTAAAAAATATCAAAAGGAGAGGAATGCATATTTTAAAGTTTTCAATTCAGTTTATGAAATATGTTCTTCTACTCAAGGAATTTCAAAAATCCAGGTTTTTAGGGAGATCATTTTTGAAGGAGACCCAGGGGGGAGGGAAATGCATTGTTTTGGAAAATAGAATCTCATCGAATTTCGATAATGAAAGTTCTTAATAATGCAGTCTCAGTAGCGGATATTTCACCGTTCGGTTCAAACTTAAACTTAACTGAATAGGTGACAAGGTTTGGAAATCCATTTTCTTGTGGACTGTCGAGATGATAGCCTTCGGTTCATGAAAGCATATTGCATAGCTCGTCTCTTAAAGTTAGCATAAGATATGGAATGACACTTCTATTATAGTATGGACTTTGTAATTATAGATGAAATTAATCCATGATATCTAGCAGAGCAGGAAAAAATCCCTTCGTTCCCAACCATTAAGGAAATATTTAGGTTAATTGTTATTAAAACACCCAACTTGTCAAGAATTTAGGTTGACTTGTCAAAATATTGAAGTGGAAAAAAGTAGCTTAATTTGTTTTAGGCATTCAGTAAACAAAAGAAGGACAGGATAAAACGATACATTACTAATTAGTATTTATATCACAATAAAGCATATTTAAGAGAGCAATTTTAAAGCTACCAATCAATCCCTTTAAGCTAATTAAATATTCTGAAAAGTTTCCCATAAATTGAATTTGTCTGCATTAGTGCCTAATTACGGATCTGCAACTGTGCTTAGAATAAACTTGACATATTTTTACAGCTTAAAAACGTCAGTTCTTATTGAATAGGTGTGTCAAGAAAAAACCAAACATGCAATCAAGCCTCTTATTACTGTGAGAAACCGGATATGCATTTGCACATAATCATATCTAATCCAAGACTGTACAACGAAACGGAGAGAAGGTCCTTCTATGAACATGACCTTGAAGATTAAATATTACAATTTATAGATATTAACAAGTGTGGAAAGGATAATGTCTCATGATGCTATTTCATCATTGGCATTCTAGCATTCAGCTCGTAATGCTGATGTAACCTTTAGGTAAGTGGGCTAATTGATTTATAAATTTCATCTAGTGGGCACAATGAAAAGGTAATTATGCGCAAATTGCAATTGATTTCGAAATTGGATGGGATAATTTTAGTTAAGTTTGTACTTAAAAAGGCAACAATAGCTTTTCAATACTCATCGTAGTAAAAGCAGAGATCTTCCACGCTCTTCCATTTGTAAGTTCATTCTAGCCAAGTAGTGATTATAAATGGAATTTTGATCATGAAGCTAATTCGTAGGTCCCTTGCCTTTGAATTGTGCTTTGTGGTAAATTAATCGAAATTTAAGTAACTATTGAAAAGTTATTGTCGCTAAAGGACTAATTCTTAAACTTTATTTCTTAAATTTCATACCTTAACCTTGAACAGGTACACATTTAACAAATACTGAATGCAATTTTGCATTAAAGCACAACTGGTATAGATCTGTTTGGATAAATATAGAAGTAATATCATTTTTTGATATTAGGAATGGGATTTTATTTCAATCAGAGAAAGTGTGTTTTTTAGGGGGAGGGGGGGGGGGGGGGGGAGGATAAGAGGGGGGAACATCCTTCATCAAAATAAAACAAGCAGGAAATCGAGTTGTCGAAACAAATTTGCTTAAAATTAAAAGTGAAAGATTGGTATAAAGTCACCTTTCTAATAAACTAGGGAAAATATTTAAGAAAATGGGTAAGTGAAGAGCGCAAACGAATTCAGGGTACCTTAGGACTGCATAGAAAAACAAAAAATGCGAAAATTAGCGTAGTGACTCTATATTTTTGAAATAAGCACATTTACCTTTAACCTTCCTTACACACATTTGCAGGTTGGACGAAAAGTACTTCCCTATTAATATCTATAAACACTTCAGTCTTGATAATGTGCCAAGGTTTCGGTGATCTATGAAAACCGCATTATCTTGTTCGAAGGTATAAATTGTGATTTAAGGAAGCACATGCTTCGAATTCTCTTGTAAAATTAAGCCCACATTATTTCTAATTAAATCTAGAAAAACTCTAAGGTTCGCGATTAAAATATCGAGCATAATTTTTAATCTGAGTAGGTATTGCTGTTGGTCTATTGTGTCTGTTTGCCACCTTAGAAAAAATAATAGGATCATCTTAAAGGTTTAGAACCAATTTGACCTTAAAAGAAAAGAAAATGAACCCAGCAATCGATAAAATCTGAAATTAATATATCTATATATACACCTTGTTCAAATTTTATTGTGGTTTTTGGTTTGTTATGGCGTGAATTTACTTTCCAAAGTGCAAAATAGAAGAGTGGACTCCCGAATTCCCGTTTAATTTAATTATTTTTTCAACTTTGGCTCATGAACTTTGCTGTTCAGAGCTGAATTAACGAGAGGTAATAGAATGTTTTCGCGGAAAGTTGTGAATTTCCCCATATATGGAGTTGAAGTTATTGGCGAGATCTGGAAATTCTTTGGAGGGCTCTCGTGCTTCCATTCGAAACGCCTCGGTATCGAATTCCTTCACTGAGTTAACCCTCATTGAGGATTGTTGGCAATTAGGCTCAAGAGATTCTGACATGTTCAAGTTTTGGCGTGTGATGTTATAAGCAGAAGAGAGAAATGTGTGAAAGTTTGGGAAGTGGCTGTTTACTGCATGAAGGATTAGATCGATGGGTTGAAGAAAGCATTTTTCTGCAGAACAAGGGATAACGCTGACTTGAGAACCGGTGGGATGTTTTTTCGAGATAGCACTGTCAACCTTGGGGTATTTGAAGCCTGGGTGACATTTTTTGACGTCGTCTCCGTATGTCCGGTAATAGTAACAGATTTGGTTTCGGTGTTTTGAGGAGTTGCCGTTATGAAAATCGAAGATGTCTAACAAGATAGATTCTATTTTCTGAAAAAAGTTTTTAGAGAATGTCAAATTGTTGTGTTGTGGAGGGGCTGAGAATTGGAATTTCTACTGCAAGAATACGTGGAAGAACGTAGAGTTTTCGAATCCTTCAGGGTACTTCAGCTAGTTCGTCGAGTTTGGTTCCGCAAGTTCTGGTAGCAAGACATGCAAGACATGGAAGACCTCTCATCCGTAACTGTCTCAGAATTTAGTCGTATAGATTAGTCCCTCTGGCAAGGGATCTCATGTTGGCAAAGGAGATGAGGAGTGAGGTCTCCTAAATTGTCTAATGAGAAAAGTTGTTGCAGGCGTTTCTCCTGAGAAACAGACAGACGGATCATAAGAGCTCTTTTGATTATGTCATAATGAGTGTCTTCTGGTGTCTTATCGACGATATTAAAGACTTATATAGCGACGTTAGTTGGGAAAGCAGAAATGGCATATTGAAAGATCGCTGCTCGGTTGCTAATACCCCATAGTTGAAATCTTGTTTCCAACCGCACAAACCAGACATGTAGGTTTCTTGGGTCGAAAATTGAATAATGAGGGGGCACCAAATGAATCACACTAAAGTCCGCTTCCGTAGACATCCTGTGGCAGTGGGGAAGAACAAGTTGACGCACGAATGATAGTTGATAAGGAAGGAAGAGGATCACCAAATGTGGTAAGCGAAGAATGAAAGAGAAAAAATCGCTGTCAGTGTCTCGGCTGAGCAGATCACGCCAGGTTAGCAGATATCTTCAGGCTTATTAGATCACGTAAGCGTCACACATTATATAGGCGATTGCTATATGAATAAGCCTTGGCTTACCCTTAGTAATCTCTATGACAAAATATCCTAGTATGGAAAGGCACCTGGAATTAGTTAAACTATCTCAATGATATAGAGGAAGTGTGTATAGCGTACATTGAAATTATGTCTCGGCGAACATGATTAGTAATTGAATACATTTAACATTATTTAAATGAATATTACTAATTGATTAGTTGAAAAGTTCTCCGCACGCACGACCGCACCCTCTAGAATGTTCGAGTGTGCATGAAATTACTTACTTTAATCGTGCTATGACTGTGTACTCCATAAGTCAAAGGAAACCCATTTCAATAAAAGCATGATATTCTGAGGTAAGGAAAAAATAATTACAATTATTTTTCAGTGACTTTATAAACACGAATGAAATAATTAAATAAGATGTTTTGTGATTGCATAAGTGCCATCATTATTTATTCAAAGCAGATATAAATGTAATCACTATTAAGCAAGACGGAATCACTTTATTTGATAATTATAACAAAATGAAGTCCAGTTTATGGGATACTTAGCGAAAGGATTTTGGTAACAGCTTAAGTCGCTAGTAGCACGACTTTATCAACTCAAACCAGCTTGAGATCGTGGCTTACAATGTCGGACCGCATGTTGAATTCCCATTACGACATGAATATATGAGTATGATTGAGTTCCATCCGTCGTCAATTTGGTCTAGTTTGTATGTTTAATTTGCTGTAATTGAAACCATGATAAGATATGAGACCTAGACTGGACCTGTTTTCTGTAGTTTTGAGAGGTCTTGTGTATAATTCCATTTCATTATGATTCTTTATTTAAATTCAATGTGTAGTGTGGGATGCTCCGGAGGATATTGAAATGCAGAATCTGTTACCACTTCATAAAGTAATGAATTTTTAAAGTTACAGAGACGCAGAATGTCAACAGCATATCAATTAGCGTGTTATCTGTTAAGCCACAAATTGTGGGGTCGATTCACGTCGGTATTCAACCTATAAAACGAATTACTTCCATGTTTATGCCTGGGTTTCTTAAAGATGATATCTTCACTAGAACACATTTTTTTTGCATCGATACCTTGGGCTTTATCGATGAGTGTGTGGCGGATTGCACGAATAGACCTTGAGTTAACCTCAGTAATCTCTATAGTAAAATAGCCTTGTATGGAAAGGCTCCCGGAATTAGTCAAACTATCTCAATGATAGGCGTTTGGAGTATATAACATGCATTGAAATTATGCTCACAGCAGACATGGTTAATAATTGAACTTGAATGAGCATTAATAATTGATTAGTTGTGAAGTTCTCTGCACCCACGACCGCACCCTCTAGAATGTTCGGGGTGCGCAGTTTTAAGCGTGTCAAGATAGCGTACTCCACAAGCGCCAGTATTAAGAGTTCGTTTCTAAAATTGAATTTTGTTCATCACCTACGCCTAATTTTCCGCATCATTCACTGTTTTATCATCTTAAAAGCGAGCGTAAAAGCAATCACGCATCGAAGCACTGGCGGTTTCTCACGAATTTTCTAGTCACTCACATAAATTATTTCACATACACAAGCATTCTATTAATATGACGACGAATTTGGTTATGGAGCTGATTCACTAACACTTAGATGACCTTGAAATGTGAAATAAAAAGCAAAGTAACTGCATGATTTCGATAACTACAGACTTTTAAAAGATTGCTGAATGTGACAAAATCATGTGCCTGTAATATAGCTCTTCGGCTCCAACACTCACTTTAACCTAATTTGCATAAACTTATCACATAAATAAAATATAAAACATTCAAGCAGTTCGTATTTAAATGAGTTCAAATTTTTAGTTAAAAATAAAAGTACGCTGATGTCCACTTATCGCGTTAAAGGAAGAAAACCGGAGGAGGAAGTTGACATTTTAACGGTTGTTATGACCTCAATAATAGGCCACTTGGTGCCTAAAGTACCGATTTGAGCAACCACGTCTGTCGGTACGACGATTCAGGTGACAATGCCTGAAGGCAAGGTGATACTTTCTGGTGACTCATTCACATAATCCTGCACCCTTGCAGCTTAATACCACTCTTCAACTTTTTTTCAAGGCAGTTTTATCTGGAGACGTTGCTTATTTCAAACA
This sequence comes from Hymenolepis microstoma, assembly GCA_000469805.3. Lineage (NCBI taxonomy): Eukaryota > Metazoa > Platyhelminthes > Cestoda > Cyclophyllidea > Hymenolepididae > Hymenolepis > Hymenolepis microstoma. The sequence continues at coordinate 14,300,657 of LR215995.1, read as the reverse complement.
AAGAAAAATAAGTAAATACATTTTGTTTAAAACAATTTCAGAGGTGAAAATATTTTTATTAAAGCAATTATATTTTAATAGTTTTAGTTTTACCTAAGTATCACTTCAAATTTGATTAGTGCATCCATAAATTCAATTAATGATTAACTCGAAATAAATCGTATTTTGTTATTACTGATGCCAAAATCTTACTTTTCCACAGTGATGAAATGTCTTAAGGTAAGACTTCCTTCACGGACTCCCAGTCTTACCTCCTTTCATTGTCAGCCAACAAATGATCGAATTAACATTTTTTGACTTTTAGTCAGGATATTTTTCATTGAAAGTCGACAGAAAATGACTTGACAAGTCTAAACAAAATAACTCCTCGAAATTAAGGAAGCTGAGTTTTTTTAGAAAAATTTTCATTGTTAGTTTAAACTAGTGGCTGTGAAGAGGCGAGAGAGAAATAAAAGGAAGTTATAACGTAAAACACAATAATTCACAACATTAATTGTATTGTCATCGGATTAACAGTTAAACTTCTCATTCAAGCTGATTGGTTACACTTTTTCACTTACTTACACCTTGTGACTCAGTATAGTTACTCCATAAAATTAGTCAATTTCATTACATATGCGTATAGGTCACTGCTATCCTCTAGCAGGTCAGAGATCACTAGCGTGATTCTCATTGGATCATGGTCCCAAGGAGCAGAATGACTAACAGCCTTAATTAATATGGCGGAGGGCAGAATTCCAATCTCTTATCAGGAGAGCTCAATGATGTCACTCTCCACCCAAGATGGAAGTCAGGAGAAGCGTACCTAAATGGGTTTGGACATTATTGTTAGGAGTTCATGAAGTGCACTAGGTATCTGCGAATTTTCTCCAAATATAATTAAAAGAATCCAAATTTCACCTATTTCTATTCCAATGATTGCAAACATTCACTAATTCACAATCAATTTGTGTTGACGTCCAAGTTCAATGTAAGATCAGCTTTTGTATATTTATAAAAGTAAACACCTGAACTTTTCCAACTGATAAATAATTAGCCAAACTCGTCTCATCAATTTCAGTAAGCCCGCTAAAGAAGTAAATATGACTACAACAAGAGTGTCGCAAACTTTATCAAATCATTTCAATCGAGTAACTTTTGGCAGGCTTGATTTTCCAAGTATACTTTCCCAAATGGACGTGTTTTTTTTAAATTTCTCTCTTTTGTGCGTGAAATACTATGGATTCAATCAAGCGGAGGAAATTTTGTCGAATTACAAGCCTTCTCCTTCCCCCTTGAGAATGAAGATGAAAAAAGGCAAGAAACAATTCTGGGGTGCAAAACTGGAGAGGAGAGAATTACAAATTGTGAACATGAAAAATAAATGCTTGCACAGTAGGAGAAGAATCATACTTGCGGTGGGGACCACATGCAAAAAATCAGTTAAGGGACAGCTGCAGTAGTATAATGTAGCTGTTGGGTGGGAGGATTTTGACTAGAAAAAATACTCTCGTTAGAGTTGAAGTGTTTGCTAAAAGCTAATAGGCGTGTGGATCTTTGCTTTTACATTTTGACAGAACTGACGTGATGATGAGGATATGGAGCATTCGTGTCAAAAAGGTGATAAAGATGCATTGTGTTCTCTGCCTGTTTGAATAGAATTTCACCTATCACCCAGTGACCTGACAGGATGCCAAAGTTGTCTAAATACAATAGTTCGCCTTTTTATGGTTATTGCCACACTCGTCGATGAGGATGAAACTTCTCAAATGAATACTGAAACAACATTCAATAGGATACTTTAACGGTCAATTGAAGTGAGATAAATTATATCAGTAAGAAGTGGTTTTAGAGAAGGCGTCGAGCAGAAGAAGTTAAAATCGGGCAACGGCAGAATCTAATTTAGTTACAGATTGTCTATTGGTCAAATTCACAACGTTCTAATTCTCCAGTGTTAAAATTTCTTGATTTGCACTTCCGCAATGGTTTGAATCCACACTGATTGGACTTAGAATAAAAAGCTCTCACTCAGTCCTACCATGCCAATATTAAGCTGTGGAATATCAGTCCTCTTTTTATTTATTATATAAAATTTGAATTGAAACAAATTAATAATCATATACGTAATGCCAATCAATAAGCATCGAATATCGTAGGCAAGTATTTACTGCAACTCAGGGGATGAGTAGTAAAATTTGAATTTTGGAACATGAACACCCTCTTTGATAAATAATTGTACAATTCGAGTCCAAAAGTCAAATGAAGCTTTTGTCTCCTCGATGTTCTTCTCTGTATCTTCTAGCACTCCTCCCCTCCCCCATTTCTTCTTTCTAACTTATTGGACGTACCGTTGCTCTATGTTAATTGCCTCCTAAAGCAACAAATTGTAATTTTTGTATTATAGGAAATAATACAGCCAACAAAATAATAATCCTTAATGATTCAGTGAACGCATCTTGAATTTCGACTATTTTTAATGACGTCAGTTGCGTCATTTTTCAGGATGTTAGCTTGTGCTAATTCATTGCGTTTATTTAATCGAGGAGGGTTCGTTAGCTGTAACTGTGATTTGACATGGGTAAAAAGGATGCATAATTCTTTTTGCCAATTTCAGTATGCTTGACAGTATTTCACTGTCCAAAATAATAACTTGATCAAAAATTCTTCCGTTTTAAGGTTTACTTTGTAAAAATAATGGAAAAAATAGGTACATCATGTAATGATTTTTATTTGCCTTAATTTCGTAAGTGGAAACGCACGTTAAATTTAATTTCAAATTTAATTTAATTGAATCTCAAAAAAAATTTTCTTTGTCTTTCTGTCATTATCAATTCATTAATTTTTAAAAGATTTTGATATGTTTTAGTCCTATTTCTAAAACTTGATGATACAAACTATTTTTAAATTCTCATCGTAATAAAATGCACCAAGACAAGTTGTCATTGTGTCAAAACGCCTAGTTTTGTTTACATTTGAGTTCCATAAAAATGATGAGAGGTGCAGACATATGATATGCTCATATATGACATTAGAGCATCAAAAATGCCTGACTGCATTTGGTTTTTAGTTCGCGTTTTGCAATAATTACGCCATGAATAGCTCAATGTATAACTTTCCAATATTCGAATTTTGCATGGATTGCAGAGTGATTGCAATGATAGCTAATTAATAACGATGCTATTTCACCTGACATCAGTTCAATTTCCCATTCCTAATACCAGGAAGTTAGAGAGGTACTCGATAAATAGGCGGAGAAGACTAGTAAGTGCATTCCCCACACGACAGATTGTGTTCGTCAATTGCTGTCTTTGCATAAATCCAATTGAATGAGGACGTGAGAAAATTTATTTCTATATATACTAGGAATGCGGGGAGAGAGAGAGAGAGACAGGGAGGAGAGGAAGACGAATGGGTTGGCACGTGACCTCGAACACGAACACAGATTTCTTTTAAAAAAACCTCCTTCCCATTACAACTTTCCTAACCTCAATTCCAAATCCCTTAGAATTTGCGTTTCAGCTCGCGATGTGCTCACAAAGTAGAGTGAAATTTAAATTTTAAAATAAATAATACACACGCGAATTTTGCAAAATGCAAATGTAAAATTTGAAGATCATCTTGAAAATTAGAACGCAATTTTTGCTAAAATGGAGAGAGTAAATAATATGACTTGGTTGATGTAGTTTCTAGACGGCAAGACCCAGGAAAATTGCAATTTATGAAGTTGTCTATAGTGCCAATCTTACAGCTTAAAATAGTTTAATTTGATTTGCATAAATGCGGCTATTTTCGTTTTTCGAATAATTAATTTTTTTATAAATTAAAAGTAGATTCGAAAGATACCTTTCATCAATCTTCTGCGCAAAGTTTGTGGCAAACACTATACAACTAGGCCTTGACTAAACGCGAACACTCCTCTCTGTCAAAATTACCTCAGCAGTATCAAGAAAGTTGAACGTAAGTGAACTTATTACGAAGATGTGGCCAACTACAAAACGTGATTAGCAAATGACTGCACTTAGCACAAATTTGAATTGTCGAATAGCTGAGAAAACCTCAGTAGTACGGCCGCACTTAGTTGCGTTTAGCACCTCACAACTTAAACACCAATTTTGTAGCCTTAATTGATTCTAAAAATTTTCAACTTTCATTCAAAAACGAGCTTTTTGTTATTTAATTTTAAATAAGAAAAAACATTAATACACTAAATGTTTTAAAAGCTGTAAGGTGAGCATATTCCAATTAGAGTGATTATGGATACTTAAAATACACTTATGTTAAATTAATCCTGAAGAAATTGGAAATAGGACCAAACCAAGATGATCAAAAAGTATGATTGAAACAAAAATTGATGAAGCAGAGTTCTTAGTTGAGTTAGAGGGAGAAATAAGAGATTGGTGCTTTGAACTAATTAATCGCCCAAATGGCCACGGATCTCTGAACTCAATAATAACACACCATTACCTTAATACCTGGCTTAACTACTTTATTTTGAAGCATTTGACAAAATTGCGAATTTTATTAATAATCATTGCTAATTTCAATTTCGTGTAGGTTCCACCTTTCATCTTTTCGGAGGATTTTGGAAGCATCCGGAGTAACGACCTGACCAACAATTGAATTGGGTCTTCGGAGTCTAGGGATTCCAGACAACAAGAGTCCAAAGAACTCATCGTTGGCTTCGTTTTCGGTTTGGTGGAAACAGAAAAAGTCCTCAAATCAAGCCGATGGGAATTGAATGATACTTTCTAAAATAAGGGCTGAGGCTGCTGATGGAGATAGAGCATGTGGCGGATTTAGAAGTTTTGAGTTTTGACCACCAGGGTAAGATGCGAAATTTCTTGGTTAGTTCCAACATGACTGAGATCAGTGTGAGATTAGGCAGCATTAATCTGAGGCAGTTAGTGAGATCAGGAGGAGAAACGAATGCAGAAGTTTGTTTATTCTAACAAATATTTTTCTACAGTTTTAACTGAGCAAAAAACAGATTTGGCAGTGTCAATTTCCTCCGGTTACTTGCATTCATCATCTACAAGTACCAATCGACTATGACGTGGATTGAGCAAGAATTTAGCTCAAATGTGGCTAGACTAACCAAGGCGTTTTAGAAACTTAGTGCATTTGAACGATTTCTGCCTCTTTAGGTGGTATATTTGATTTATTTGTAATCAAGTAGAGAGGATTTCAGAACCGATTGGTGCTTAGACATCGTGGACTCGGAGATATGTCGCGAAGGTAAAACGTTGGGCTTGAAAGATTCCATAGATTACGTGTGATTGGCTACTTTTACCCTACCTCTGATTGATGGGTTCAATTTTTTGCCATAATTTGCCGCCTCAACAAAGGTAGCGGCTAGTTCCTTAGAAGATAACTGTACGTCAGGAGATAAGGGACGATTTTTAGTAGTATATGGGAAACAGTAACAGAAAAGTATTAGGACTATCGCGAGAACACATCGCTCTAATTTTTGCAGAAGGAGCCTTTAATTCCCCATGCAAACACTCAATCACATCGTGAAATACTGAGCAATCCACTGTTAACTTAGGAATCGAAGACCTCATTTTGCGTTCTGAAGTGCTAAATATATATACATGCTCAATTTCCACTTAAATTATTTACCCTATCAACAAGTCAGAAATCAAGAACTCACTGACAGTGCCTATTTTGACTTGGTGGTAGGAGATTTTGAAAAGAAAATTGTGTCCACAACTTTGTAATCATGCAAATTTTATTTAAGTCAAATGTTCCACTGAACTAACACGAACTGAATTTGCAATGAGTTTCAAATAAGCGCGCTTTAAATAAAGGCAAGAAATAAATTGCAAATTAAATTTTAGCACTTTGCAGTGGCTTGAATCCTCGACATAATATCGATTGGGGGGACTAAACCTGTTAAAGAAATATCGCCACACCCTCTCTGGCCCCATAACCAACCAGTCTTCTTGCCTCAAGACTCTTCTTTCAATTTTTTGACTTGCTACCACTCTGTTTTGTCCAGATGTAAGTTCACATCCCCATTTTCCGCTGATAATTAATCATTTGATATCCTATTCCCTACTTGATAGGAAAAGTTGTGATTAGTGCTGAAAACCTTAGTTCTGAAAGCTGGTGTATGAAAAACTCTAACTGCGCAATGTTCTGAATCTCATATTTCATAATTCAACCACCAAGTCCATGGGTGAGAGATTATGCCCGTAACATTCACATTTTGGTAATCGATGCACTTAATACCGTGTTTTGTTATGTCACCTCAATTTGGGATATTTACTTACTGCCAAAGTACGAAGTTGGTACTAGCAGCGAATTTTCAACATATAATAAATGTTAAGATTTGTAAGATGTAGTTAAGTGACAAAACAGAGATGATAGAGTTTAAGCTCTTACAAAAATTAGCACCAGATCACTAAAATAACTAAAAGCCATAGTAACATTTAATAACACGGGGGTATATTTGTTTTGGGCTAATGATAACTATTATAAAGCCCAGCCTATATATATTTGTTTGATTAACGTAATTATGATTTCATATTAGATTGGAATTATTAAATATAAATCGGCGTGAAATTCCACCACATTAATCCATCAATACTACGCATGGGCCATTTTATGGTCAAGCGAGGCATACTTCACGAGGAACTTTGCATCTCACACCCTGCCTTCGTAGGGTTTTCCTCCTCTCTTAAGGAAGTAATTTGCTTTGATTAATGATCATAGCCAACTGCAAAGAGAGTTGATTACTAGAGGAGAAACTACATTATCAGCGCTTAGTTTTCTCTCTCCTAAAGGCCACCCTCTCATGGGTCAATTTTAAGAAGATAGTACTTTTGATGTAAGGCTACTTTAAAATTTTATTTATTCAGCAAAAGGAGAGCTTATAATTTAATATTTTTTGAAGGAGAAAAATAGATTATTAGATATTTCTGCTTTGCGATCTAAGTAGTCTTGAATTTCTGTGCCACAATTTCTATAAAACGTTTATTGATCGAGATATTCAAAAGATTCTGATTGGATGTAGTTTAGGATCGGAGACCTTTTGTAATAGCGACACCAGATATAGCCATCTAAGAGCAATGGTTTGCCTGTGTTGCTGTTTTTCTAAGCTATTATTTTCTAATCTCTTTCGAATTGGCCTAAATGAGGAAGATAATTTTCACCACTAATTACCCCCATATTAAAAGGTCAGGAGGTTCTCCTATTTTAATATTTAGATTTTCCAAGCCTTTAGGTCTTAGAACTTTTCAAAATTTGATCATGGCCTGAAAATGGAAAATTATGCACGACCTTGTTTGACTAACAAAAAAACAATCATTTCTTTAATATCCTAAACTTACTTTAAAATTCAGTAATCGTTCACATTTTAGTGAGACACTAAATTTTAACGTAGACAAAACGTTGTTTCACCTGCATAGCTCTTGTTATTTATTACATTATAAGCATTATTAAATAATCTAATTTTGGTTTAACAGCAGTACCATCCATCCAGCATTGTAAAAATCGCCATCCATTCTTAGATTACTAAGAAAAATTTTGATCGGTAACGAGGGAAGATTTGCTTAAATAGAATTTGAGGCTTTGAAACTAACTAAAGCATCAGCTATTTCATAACCTTGCAAAATGTAAAGCGTCTAATTCCGGAAAACATAAACTGATTGTACGGTAGATATTTAGTCATCGCAAGTTTCCAAGTTTTCAGTCACCTTCTCTTATAGCCAATCATATCACAAGCAAACATAAATCAAATGTTCGATTCTTGTGCACATTAAATTTATCTACTTCTGAAATTATATCCCACTTAAGTAAAAGCAATTACACGGGATAGAACTGACTTAATTATCCCCTCTCATACATATCTCCAACCGAAACTTTCAGCTCTAATTAGAATAACCACTTCTCAAAAACAACTAAAAGAAGGAGAAGAAGGCAAGAGGGTTTGCGGAAAGCATATTTTAAACGTCACGACAAATACGGCCGGGGCAAATATGACGTTGGGGTATGAGGGAGCGTCGTGGCGGTGGCGGCAGAGGGGGAAGTAGTTTAGTGTTTTTGTGTGACAAACGCAGAGTAAATGAGGCTATTACATAGAGAAGGAAGTGTATGGCTATTGGCTAGTAGACAGCGGCAACGCCCTTGGGCTCAACTAGTACTGCTTCTATCCCACCGCGCAACTAAGCACAAAACATCCACCTTTCTTTCAATTTGAGCACAAGTCAGTAATTTTAAACCAATTTATGGAGTCTAGTTTGCCAAGTGAAGTTTACGATCAGAATTTCTAAGTGCAGTGTTAATCATGTTAAGCAATTAGCATTGGTCACGTTAATTAATTAATACCCAAAGCATTCAGTTAATTAATTTGATTAAACAACATAATCTCATTTCGTGCTCATGTTTTAGAATTAAAAATGGGATATGTTAATTAAGTAATTTAAAATGAGAATCAATAACAATAATTATTTAAATAAAAAATGTACTTGTAGAAAAATTAACTGAAATACCAATTTTCAATTTCTGTTTGAAAAAGCAAATGAAAGCAAAGTATTGATTAAGCATTAATGTTAAAGAGTGAGGAACATATATCACTGTATTCTGTGTAATCTACTCATCATTGCTTGAGCTTCACCTGAGAATATTTGACAAATATCCAATAGAAATGGATTTAGAGTTATCTGTTTGTTTATTAAAGTTGGTTTTGTTATAAGAGATATGAAACGGGTTTCTCTTCTTAATTAACTTTCTAAAAGAGATAATACTGAACTTCCAAAAGATTTCCTTTTTAATTGCGACTATGAAAAAAAATATAATTCTACACAAATTTGGCAAACCGATTTAAACAAGGAAGGTACGTAAACATGACTACTTAGAAGACCATTTAGCCGAAAGAATTTAAGTTTTATTTATGATTATCTCATTAATACATGTAATGTGCTTTACGGCATGTTGTAGCGGGATTAGCTACCTTAAGAAGCCTTGACTATACTTAGAAACCTCTATGGAAGATTCTCCTACTTGATAAGTCTCCCGGAATTAGCTAAGCTACCGCAAGGCTATAGAAGAAACAGACGTTTATTTAGTATGGCGTGCTAGCGTGCAAGCGTGATGTGTATCGCATGACGTGGAACTTAGTCCTTATATAAATTTTATTGTATGGTGACCTCATATGACTTTGGTCATTGATTGATCGAGAGACTTCACTATTTGTGTTCTCCACAATGTTCAAGAAACTTAGAAATATGTTGTTTCGCTGGACATTTTACCTACTGTTATAGCAAATGCACTTAAAAAGAGGAAAATTTTTCGGGAAATATGAAAATAACAAATAAAGCTCGTTTATACAATTATTTGGTAAATTGAGACGTTTATTTTAAATGAATGAATGGGATCTATAAGGGTAGGCTTATTAAAATTGGGTGCAGTTTTAAAATTGATCAATCTCCTATTGAGTAAAAATGGAATTCATTTATGCAACTAATAAGAAAACTAGTCTTTCAGTCAAATTTATAAACTGAATATATTCATCTCACCAGTTACTCTCCCTTTTAAACAGTTCCATCTAAGTGATTTCCAGTAATCGACCTATATTTTCTCAAATACATTACCAAGGATCAGCAAATGAAATTTGTAATCACTGATAGCAATTTTCGATGTGAAAACACAAGGTTATCTACACAAATCTGTGACACAATAGACCAGTGGCGAGCCAATATCAAATTGATTAACTTGGCACATATTGATAATAATAGTAGTAACCATAGTTGCCTAAACATTAGTGGGTTGATTGAAACTGATTACCGCGAAAGCACTATAAAGGCGCACGTTAATACGTGTTAGTAAGGACAAATCCTCTGAAACAAATGTAAACCAAGCGAATCCCGCTGATTTGAGCTACTTTCATTCTTCACTTCACGTGTTCTTTCGATCTTCTTTTGGGGGAATAAATAATTTTGAATGAACGCATTGATATCTATCAGTATAACTACTACTTAACTACTTAAATCAATTATTTCAAACATGCATTATTTGGCATTTTAAGGGGATCATTTGGAACAATTGACTTGGATAGAGAGAAGGCATCCTCTGCTGGAAATATTAATCCTCTTGTTAACCAGAGTATGCGCCAATGATCAACGATCTTGTGACCTTTGACATGTGGTAAACATTCCTATAAAATGAGTTTTTGCAATTAATCAATATTTCACACCCACCACCTCCTTTAATTTCTTTTTTCAAATGTAATTACTCCTAAATGCATAAATGGTCCTAATTAGATCTCATGAATGAGAATATATAAAAATGTAGACATAATGATCCTTTAAGATTTCAGTTCAGTTATTGAGCAAGTACCATTTAAACTTGTTAATACATTTAACAAATTCGAATAAAATGCCAGTAAGCGGGTCTCGAGAGATGGACGATAAAAACACCACCAATTGAGGAATGACTATGACTCAACTTGAAATCCCAGATATCATTCACCTGTAAATTGATACTTCAAAAGTAAGCATCTGCTTATCAGAATCGCATTCTGCACCTAAACTTGTCATAATCAGAGTGCATGTGGAGGGAGGGGGGAGGCGGGGTTAATTTTATACAATAATATTTGGTTAATTTTTCCAGATTTATGCCTATCTTAAGAATCAAAACCTTTTTCGTCTATATTCATGATGATTACATAATCGGGGAGTGACTGGAACCCACACGATTCCTAATGAGAATAAGTTGTGTCATTAGGGTTCGTGACGGCCATCGAAATGATGAGATTATGGTCAGTGCTCAATGCTCCCTTAGTAATGCGAAAACAATCCGGTATGAATTGAAGAACTTTAGTGATGATTACGAAGTTGCTGTGGCCAGAAGAAAGCAATGTGAGAGAAGCCTGGTCTAATTGGTCTCGTATGATGCGGTTATAGAATGCTTCCAACTCAATCATGAGGCCTGCACTTAATTGAAGCAAAGGGAATCATCCTGATAAACTACAAATAATAAGGTACTTTTTTAATCAGAAACAAACGTCTGGCAAGATCAAGGTGAATGAAGGGAGGCTCGGCTTTCAATTAGTAGTCTTAAAGGCACTCCGCGAATCATGTAGGCTGAATTGAGTTAGTAGCACACCCTAATGGGGGTTACTTTGAGTAAAAGTTTTGAAACTAGCGTAGGTTCCTAACCTACCGAATTTCTTTTAATTATTTTAGATTTCCGTCGTTCGTTCATTTTTATTTATTTATTTTCCCTGATGATTATGCTAAACGCATCCGAGTATCCTGTATGCATGTGTTCATACGTGTTGTGAATTACTTAAAACCATCAACTTATTTTGCGCATAAAAAGAAAACACTTCAACATTAAACTTACTTAGCACATCTAGTTAGGGCTTTGATGAAATTACACCAAAATCACAAAAGCAAAATAAGTCGATCGATAAATTGATTTGGCTAGACGGCTTTGTCAAACAGTGACTGCGCAGAACGAAGCAAGGAAAAGCGGGCTTTAGTCAGAGAGAATAAAACATCAGACGCCACACCGCAAAGCATAAACGATCGTAAAAACGCTTCCGTCTACGTGTGTAAGTTATTTCCAAACGACTGAAGTGGCAAAAATAAACGCTGTTGGAAAATATGTCAGAAATTTTTATGATTAAATTCAAAATTGGTATTTTGGACTAGACTGGATTTTTAAGTCAGGGAGGGGCGTAAAATTAAATTAGCCCACACTGTAAATGAGCATGTGGAGGGGGTTTATCTTAATTGAAATCTAACCGAAAGGTGAATATTCCCTCAAACTGGTCAGCCCTTTAAAAACGAAATTCATAAGCCACCTGCAAAAGTGGAAATTAGGTCGACGAATGGGTCATGGGGAACATGGGAAATCGGCAGGTTTAGAGACTCAACTGAAATCCCATCAAGAATCGTCAGCTTAAAATCGTCAGCCCCCCCTCCTCCCCCTCCCCCCCCCCCCATAAATGTAGGAGGAAGCACCAATTGCGATCTGTGAATAGTCCGGCTGCAGACAGCATAAACACAGAATGAGCAATAAATTCAGATTTTAACGTCCAATGGAGAATACTGACTTTCTATGAGGCTGGATTGAGGCTGTAGTTGACACTAGCGCCAGTTATGTTAAGCAAAAACTCAGGCGGTAGTGAATTTCCTTGTCTATTTAATTACTTCCTAATTTATTACCATTCATATTTTTCAGCCATGTTTTTATTTTTCCTGATGTGTTTGTCTACTTTATCCCTAACGTCGTGTACTAGCTTATATGTACATTAAGCGTTCAGGAAATCGATTTAAAGTATTAAGCAAGTTACTGATTAGTATAATTTCAAATCCTTCTTCGCTAACCGGAAATGTTTGCCCAGTTGTATCTTTCACAATATAAATCATACATTTCCGGTTAGCCTCTCTTGTTTTGTAGAGCCTCTGAAAGCACTTTTATTTTTTGAATTGAAATGAGACCTGATTAGAATCTAATTTAATCGCAAATTTGTTGCCTGATTTACCACAATTGACCTTTAGGTGGTCAGCCTCAATTTTTGCTAATGGGATATTTAGACATGCAGGAGTTGAGTTAGCATGCGCTTACAGAATGATAGGCAAAATAATTGATTTAAATGGATTCTAAAGTTCAATTATTCTTTTCTACAGAGCACTAAAAATGAGCTTTTTTGTAATTTAGATACATAAAGACGGTTAAAAATGGGTCAGGTGAGGGAGGGTTTAAGAATGAAATTAAAGACAATTAAATTGAATTTCTCATTCACTGTTTTACCTTTCGGATATTGTAATGACCCTTCTTGAGTATAATCAAGCTTTAGCTGAGGCGTCGACGACTGACTTGAAAATAATCTAAAATGCAAGGGAAAAATTAGCTTATCTTCTAAGAAGGCTAGACGGTTAATGAGGGTCTCACGAATCCAACATAAATCACTTGGGGAAATATTATTCAGTGAGTGACCATTAATAGTGTATTGACTTTGTATTCACAACGATTATTCACTCCGCTAAACATTTGTGTGAAAAGGTAATCTCTTGAATGTGGGTAGAACATCTGCCTTCACTGTGTGGCAAGATCTCGAAATCTAAAAAAATCCCATTAAGATTACTGTTGGATTCAATATTAGTTTAAATGGTTCATGTATATAACTGAGGCAAGAACGTGTGTCCTTGGTTTCACCTCATATTGCACTTGTGTTCGAAAAGAAGCAAATTCAACTCTTGACATATGACCCAACTTTTATTGCTTGTATCTAAGAGAAAGCAAACACTGCAGTTTGTATTAATGGAGAAATGTCTCAACAAGTCAAGGCAGATATAATGTTTCGGGTTTTTAAACTGGCATATTGAGAGGAGATCTGAGACTCAAGTTGTTTGATTTCTTAAATGTAAGTTTCGTTGTTCAGAAAGTTGAACTGGTATGTCTCAGTGCGATTTGTCTACTATGATTGTACTCATTTAGTCTGTAGTTTTCCTTAGTAGGCCATCAGTGAAAATAAGCTAATTAGTGCCTTCCTATTTCAAATTCATTTCATGAATAAATCATAAGTTGCAACATATCGAAATCTGACCATATGCCCAACAGGATGAGATAAAATGAAATTAAACAACTTCTGTACACAGGGTGCGTTTGAAGGTAAGGCGCATTTAATTTTTATTGGATATGAAATGTGTCTGTGAAGTTAGTCATATACACACATACCAACTAAACGAATTCCTGTAAGCTTCGACACTAATAGTTGAAGAACATAATGCAGATTGAAATAGTGTTTAAATTTGGAAAATTTATAAAGAGCTAATCGACTTTTAAAGTTGTCTCACTTCTTAGTTGGTTAAAATTTTTAGAATCGACCGTTACGGCTTTTACCTTTTAATAAAGAAGATGTGCTACCATGAGACAGCTCACCATGACCGAGAAGCAGAAGACATGAAATGATACGGTTATACTAGGTCTATTAGGTTTAGAAAATTCAAACTACTTGCACTAAAGCACTTATTTTAAACGAGCAATTTGAAAATAAGCAGTGGTAGAAAGCCTAAAAAAAGGGAGATTAATGAAACTTTCATGAACATGTACGTACATTATATGTGTAATGTTGTCCAGTTATTAGGGAAAATCGATATTCAAACGAGATACACCATTTCCAGTACACTGCAGTTAGAGCATTCACAATGGCATTATTTCGGACGACTTTTCATGCAGGAAGAGGAGGGAAGGGGGAGGGTGCTGAGATGTCCTATACATCCAATTTCCGAATTTCTCAGTCGTCCTCCAAACTGACATATACATGCGGTCCATTTGCTCTATTACTCTGAGACTGGCCTTAAAGTAGAATGCTTTCCATCATCATTTGGGATTTATAAAATTTCAGTGGCATCTGGTCAAACATATCGAGCTTACTAGTAATAAATAGTCATGTTGAAAGACGTATTGTATTTTGTCTGGTGTCAAAAGTGTTCAACAGGTTCATAAAACACATGCACTGATGACACGTATAACACAAAGGATTTATTTCCCAAAACAAAATCCCTCCACGTGTCACCTCTGGCTTTAAAATAGGATGCTAAATGTACAAAGCGCTTTTCAGCAATCTGGGTATTTAAAGGTTAAAGGGGTCCCTCAATGACTCCCACTGATTAAAAAACATGCTTACATTTAAGATAAAAATATTGAAATTATATCATTTTATTGGCAACAAATAACTCTTGTAACATTTTTACTGCCTTTAAGTAAATAATTAGAACTAAAATTTCTACCCACAAGTTAGTTTAGTAATTTTAGGACTAATAATCACATTTACCAAATGAATATCCATTAAATTAATAAGTTTTATGTAAGTCATCGTAAACTACTGGTCTGAAATGAAGTGGACCATTTACAAATCTCATGAAGCTATTTGCTGATTATTTAGTTGCAAATCCGAAAAAAAATTGGGTTCAAATTTGCCGACGCTGGTGAACCATGCATATGCGACACCAAAGCGGACATATGGAAATGTCACTAGGGGTTTTCCTGTGCCTTGGCATATCGAAAGGGATCAAACGATGGTATTTTCTGCCCAGCTAATTATAGAGCACTACTGGGAATATAATCGACAGGAAAGTCTGTGCTAAATTTTCCTAATGGTTTTATGGAGACCCATGGCAAATGTCACCTCTAAATAAATATACGCAATCCCAATATCAAATGAATGGGACAGGGAATTTTTTAGTTTGTTTATTTACAGTGAATAATGAAGGTGAAAGATTAGTAACAGCACATATTTGCAAAGATTTTGCAAAGGCAATTTTGTCCTGGATACTTTGTCAAAAGAAACTGATGATAGGCATAGTTTAAAATCTCCACAAGGAAGTATTTCGGATTTAATAAAAATTTGCTTTATTGTCTCCAGTAGCTTATTATGATTGTAATCATTCCGGAATTATGAAAGAATGATAACCCTTCAAAAAAGTTCATATTTATTTGTTTCGAAATTTTAGGAAAGTACTGTTTGAAGAGCATTCACACATGGACGCATAGCGAAAACGCGGTGGTGTTATCTTTAAAGGTGGAAACGTGATGTTTGGCATATGTTGTAAATCTTATTTCAGTTATAATATGTTAAATGTAAGATTTCTTTGAATTATCTGTTTCACAAATATGGAGATCTACGATTCATTTCATTAAGAGTTAAGTCGTATTCGGTTCGAAATGGAAATGATGAAGTTTCTTAAGAAGAAATTAATATGTGGGATAATTTTAAAAACTGTGTATTGATGGATTGCAAGAAGTAATTAAAGTCAGATTTCTTCCCTTTTTCATGATAAAATTCATCTATGTATTCTCAGTGTATTCGTGAGGGAAGTTTCGAATTTGATAACATTTGAATAATTTTATCGAAATTTTCCATGTAGTGAATAAGAGAGCTTTGATTAAAATCTATACAAATAAAAAAGATTAACAGTAAAAACAAAGATAAATTTTCAAAATAAATTTTTTAATTCAGGATAGCTCTGAGCGCCCGCTTAGTATGTTTAAAGTCAATAACATTAACACGGATCATAGAAAGAATTCAGAAAATTTGACATTAGATTACGAAAAAACGATTTAAAGGGTTTAAAACTAACTAAAGATCAAATTCTGTGCGTTTGTTCACTTTACCATCTTCTTCTGCTTAATACCCTGCCTATTGGACTGTCTTTAGGTTAAGAGCAGATAATGATTTGACTTGCTCTTGAGGGGAAGTTAATTTAAATGATCATTATTATTATTTATTTATTTATTATCTCTTAATTTTATTGTTTGTACTTAGCAGATGCTCCTCAACTAGAACGCTCTTTTATTAGTTCCCACAAATAAATGATATATTAGTACTCTGATATCTTATTCCATTAATAAGTTGCATCATGGTTATTTAATAAATGCTCCTTATATTTGTACACCATTATTCATTAGAGCATAATATTGCTCAACAACCTTATATACTTTCCCATCTTAATCGATCATATTCAACTGAGTTTGTTTAAATTTTCATATCATTTTGGCAAGAAATGCAATGAAGTCAAGGCTAGCATAGTTGAAATTCAATTTATTAACTGACGTTTCCTTTACAGCGTTCTCTAGCTCCCAGTTACTTCATTTCTATTTTAATTCTTGTTAGCTAAGCGGTAGGTCTAATTTTGAAGTTGCTAGACCATATTCATAATTTGACTTAGAAATAAACTTGACTCCTAGTGGCCTTTCGAGAACGGTGTTGTGTCATGTGAAATGCTTAAAGCTAAGAGGTTTGCCTATGAAATACGAGCATTAATTAAACTGCATCAATGTCAGTTAACGTTATGTTTAAAATATTACAATTAAAATTTAATTTTTGGAATTTTTTGTTTTATGCAGAATGAAAGAGGCATATGCATTAACTTACTGGGTAATAGTAGACTATCATAATAATGCCAAAACTTCAATTGAGACCATTGAAATCATTCTCCCAAAAAATGAATTGTTCTTGAAACTGAAATTATCAAGTCTCCAGATTGGGTTAATTTTAGTTCAGGCATCTTTGCTGCGTACTTTGAATTGTGGAAATTCATTTGATAGATGTAGGCATTCGCTCTTATTTAGCGTCTAAACAGTTAAATTTAAATCCCCCCAAAAAACCGACTACTGACCAACATAACGCCGCACTAGATTTGCCGACTGTCGCCACTTCAAAGGCTGTAATTATTTAACATGACTCGCATGAACATTGGATGCTTGTGAATGCTGCATTTTCTTCTACCCTTCCTTATGTCGTCGATTCTGCAGAAAATCTGAATTAATTTTGTCTCAACCCACGATAGGAATCACAAAAATTATAACCAAATTCTACGACTTTAAACATAGGAATTACACAGAGGCAGAAAGAGTTGATTTAAATTTGATTAGGGTAACTCAGAAGGAGATTTTAGTAAAGTGCGAATTTACTACTATCGCGGGTCAAAACCCATCAGTGTACATCCAACAACATAGGTCACTTATATCTTGTAAAAACGGAGCAATTTGCAAACTTCCACGATCCTACCTTTCAGTCCAAAGCGAGTATTGAAAAATTACATAAATTGAGTTAATTAGCTTGTGATTAATAATAATAGTACTGACAAAATATAAGCCTTAGTTCTCTTAGTTCACAGGCTTTGGAATTTAACAAGTGGATCTACATGCTACTGCTCCAAAGTATAAATGTTCCAATTTGCGTCCGAGCTGCTAGTTCATGATTGATCGATCGGTTATTTAAATCTATTTGCCGTTAATCCCAATGGGGCAAAATTTTCCTTTTAAAACCACATCTGTAAGCCGAGTCTAGCCAACACAATTTCAGTGCGGCTGAATTCACTAAAGCTTTCTAATTCTAATTTTGCAAAATAGGCGACATATGCTCCTAGATTTAAAGGGAGGTATGATATGAAAGTCAAAGTCAATTGTAGTCTTAGTATCGCTTTGTAGTTTTTTTGTAATTTTCTTTATACATATACACATATATATATATATGTGTGTGCTTTTAGGGGCTTTGTTGCAGATTAGTATTTTTTAAGGAGAGTTGAAAAAAATAGCTCTACTAATGCCTTTAATGTAATTATAAAATTGGTAGGGGAGAATCTACTGCCTTGACCATGAATTTTTCGATATAAAAGTTCCGGCATGTGTGAATCAAAGAGTTGTCTCTTCTCAAATTTGTATTATTGCCTAAGTTAATGCAAAAACACATATTTTATGCACTGGCAGGAAAGAAGGCCTTCGTTGAAGAGAAATATTTCTGCTTTCTTCAAATTATGACCCACGCAGAACATGCTACAATGATTAACTTTAATACCATTCTGCCATCTACGATTATATTGTTTACAATCGTAATATGCCAGTTAATAGTATTCAAGTAATCATTGAAATGTGTTTGAAGCCAATGAAGACGAAAGATATAAATTCTTTGGTGCAAAACTATATTTCTCAAGAATTAATTAAATACACAGCATAGAATTACAGTCCGACTATATTCCCATTATTTGACGAGAACATAAAAGACCTATTTATATTCATCGCCAGTCAAATAATCTCGTTCATATCGGAGCTGCGTCAAATTGTCCTGGACTGCCTGTTCCTTCTTTTTCTCAAATACTATGAATGGGTATCTGAATTATTGAAATCATTGACAACAATACAACGATTGGTCATTTTCATAAATTCTAACATCTAACATGCTTCAATGAGCCACATCACTGCTTGCAATAAGGTGCTTCGTGCTGTGATCTTAGTTACATTGATGAATTGTTAAATTAAATTAATTCTACAAACTTCTGTCAACACAGATTAAACTTCGATCGCACTGAATCATCGTGAGGACTGAAAGATAATATGTAGATTTATTCTTGATCAATTTAACATCTAGTGACTCATTCTACACTTGCTACGTCATTGCTGAGCGTTAAACAGCATTAGTTGTCAGTATTTCATGGACATCATTATAACTCAGAAGGAATCTTAATGAACCGAGTGAAAGAATGCATTATAGGTTGTTAACAGTTAAAGTAATCTGACACTACTTTAATTTACTCTTCATAGATACTTGAGCCGAATATCATTTATCGACATATTATTCGAGGAAGCGCGGAGTTAATCAAAGTTTAACGTTTTTCTTAAAAATCGAAAAAACAAACTGCCAAGCTCTTTCCTTTGAAAATGACAAGACAAAACTTGCCAATTTGCTGCTTGCTCAGAAGAGATCAATTCCAATAACACAAACACATCTCCAGATTAGAGCCCTGTAAGAACGGGAAATATTTAAAAAATTACATATTGTACATTTCACAATAATTGGGCTACTATTATCATCGCAGAGCCTGGTGATCAAGCAAGTTTTGAATTTGTTCGATAAATAAGATTCAAGCAGTAGAGTTGGACTTCGAACTCTCATTGCAAGAAACCCATTAAATCGTCTATTTTACCAGTTTCCATTCTTCTTGCAGTTGCTTCGAATATGCGTGAATAAATGTATTGCCTAAGGAAGTAGATTACATTATTACTCAAATTTATCATAATAAAACAAGGCCGTTACATACCCTAAATAGCCGGAATGTTATCGATGTCCTGTTATTTGCCTAAAGGTTGAGTCCACCTTGCTCTTCAATATTTTTTACACCTGCTGATAAATATTTATCCAGGCATTCAACAAATTTCTTAGCAAATAATATATATATATATATATATATATATATATATATGTATATATATATTTTCAGTTATTAATCAAAGGTCGGTTAGTCTGCTTTCAATCAACATATTTGTGTGCTCGGACTTTCCAAGCCTTTCCGTTGTACACGGTGAGCAGTCAGCTTCACTTTCCTATTGTTATATTGAAGTTGATTACAGCCTAACTATTTTGAAAAAAATTAATTTACTCTTCTCATGAGTGGGAATGTTGAATAAGCATGCTAACCGGTCATTTAATGATAAACGGCAAATATTCTGAACATTACCAATTTATATGACTGTAACTACTCAAAGCATCATTTTTTTCAGTTAAAATCATACGGAAAGTTATGGCCGAGATAAAACTACTGAGATTCCAAAGTACTTTTTCGTGGGAATGCACTATCATGGCTAGCGTTCTCACCAGCGAGTGTACAAAACCAATACTTTGTAAAAGGTACGATATTTTACAGCTTGCCACGCCATTGCAAGTGGCTAAGCCGTATTTCATTCAACGAAAAATGGGGTTTTGATATGTTGTTAATTGTCCAAATTAAAGGTTCAAAGGTTTGCTAGCTAATTATAGCCATTCAAGTGTATTTATTTATGCATTAATGAACAAGCCGCAAGAAGGAAGGCAGAACTGTGTATCTATTTTATGTAAAAATAATAATTTTAGATATTGTGACTGATAAAAGTACTTACCACCCGCGCATAAAGCACCGTCTAGACTGAACGTTTCAACGCGTGTGTGGGATTGAGATTCACTCTTAGAAACTTGGTCATACCTACCTTATGTGATGTATAATAGAAAGTCACACTTTACGCGCAACTATCCACGGTTTATTTAGGATGCCATTAATTGCTTGTTGAAGCAATCAGTTAGTATATGAATGTCAGCAGGAACAAGTGTGAAATGGGGTCTTGTAGATCCGTTTAAATATTCAGGGTATAAAAGTTGAAAAGCAGATAATCATCATTCTGAGGTATCACCAGTGACCCGGTGGTCCTAAGGTGCGTCGACGACCCAGTGGTCAGAGGTCACGAGATCCACACCTAACAGTGGGCACTCAGTTCACGGAACGGCCAACCGCTCTTGTTAAGTTTAGACAAGACCTGAAGTAAGACTGAAAGGCGCCTTCCGCAAATTGTTTGGGCATCATGAATACTATTTAGGCCAAGTTAGCTTAGAAAAACTTCTCAACTATTACAATCTCATTGCAAAGCAGAAATTCTTTCTTTCTAGTTCATTGTTTTGACCTGTCGGATATATGGTGTAGATAATTATTGCAAATCCACTTTTACTCAGCAAAATGGCAACAAATATTGGGGTATGTAAATGGATCTTAGAGCTATCTCGCCAGAATTTGAAAACCATGCACCCTACTGCCAGATTCGTTTCTGCGACATGATCTTAAAATCAATGTACATTCTATGCAACCCAAATAATTTAAAAAGTTAAATTTTGCCAGTAAATAAGATTGCTATTAATATGAGTTTCGTTTATGGCAAACTGAACTTTTCCACATTTTTTTCACAGATGAAGAGCTTTGGACTTTAGGCAAAAAAAGTATTGGAAACCTTCGCTTCAAGATATAAAAACATGTAATTCTTATTTATTAATTTTAACTACAGTTGTTGCTGGCAGAACATTGCGAGGAATTCTATAGGGTTTTTGTGGTTTCAAGAATGCTGGGCAGAATATTGTTGAATGCATCGAGTTCCAACCAACAGAACAATAAGGTGACACTCTTTTTCTACAAATTCATTCGCGAAGAGAGGTCCATGTACTGTATTAGAGCAACAAGTACTTATGCAGGTGTACTTGTTTTATTGTCAAGACCCATAACAATTTTAATCAATAAATGAAGACTGCTTTCTGGCCATTCTATCGATTTGAGTTATTCAACTTCTTTCTTCAAGGAAGAAGTGTTCATCATTAAATCATTAACAAACTTAGTTGGAAAATGCCGGCATCATCCTAACCTTTTATAACATTGAACTTAAAAGGGAGTATAAATACTCCAGCAATTACTATAAGCTTTGATTAATCTTATTCAAAATGAAATTATAAATTAATAATGAGAGCAGTATTGCTACTTAACTTTCGGGAGCTCTTGATGTTAAATGATCAGTCAACTTTTAATCACTTTAATTTTAATGACAGTTCAGCTTTCGATGTATAAAGATAACGCAGTTTAGTGGGATGTAAAAGGTCCCCCTCCCTCTGGAATTTCAAATTTTTGACATAATGGTGTATTGCTATTTGATGTCCTAGAATAGAAAATGATCTTGATAAGTTACTTTCACAGTATCTTATCATTAATAGACAAAGTCATGAATAATATTCCATATTTAAACAAAGTAATGCCTATCCTTTTCCGTACACGAAATAGTTTCAGTTTTAACAATAAGTAAATAATCATTTTTTTGGAATTTGCAATAATGTATTTGCGTTTTACGAAGTGCAAACATTTTGCCCAGTTTCAGAGGACACATTTTCTGATTATTCGCATTTTACCTAAAACGACATATTTTCCCCGATAAGGAATGAAATTTAATGCAAACCACAGTAATACTACTTTCAGGGTAGACAAAATTAGGTTTGCATTTCTCCTCATAGTGTTAATGATATTCTTAAAGGCCCACAGAAAATACTCATTTTCCCTGAGTGAATATACCAATGGTTAACTAGAACAACCCATATTTTGGGCAGAGAGAAATACATAAGTTGAGAAATGCGGGTGCACTCAACAGGGGAATTGGGAGAGAAGTGGAAGTGTCAAGGAGTCAAGGACAATATGAGTTGTGGTGATCAACTTGAAATGGCCGGCAGATTCTGTTCCGTGTTTGCTGAGGTGTTACTGGTAGCTAGAACAGAAATTTGGGTTAGCAAAAAAAGCAAACCTATAAATTAGAATTCGCAATCATTATAGCTATTCTAACTGGCAAAAATTCACTGATATAAGTTGGAAACTGCATTGGGATTGACATTCTTTCAAAGAGGGAAACTTTAACCTGTTTTAAGTTGCTGTAAGCCTAAACCTTCGAGAGTTGAGATACATAGAGGCAGGTTCTAGTCCCCAATAATGATCAATTGCCTTAATTTAAACAGGACTACATTAAACTTGCTAATCTGTTTCACCTACACACAAATATTCATTAGATTGCTTAGTTTATCTGAACCATATACGCGGCAATACTTATTTTTTTAAATATTTTAACAAATTTATTTAAATATCTTCGAAAATCCATATGCAATACCGAAATAATGAGATACCTGTGCCTCCTCTGTGAATAAAACATATATGGACATGGCATCGTTAATGAATTTTTTAATTTTGTAGTTGGAAAAGAACTCACTAACTTAAGATGAGGTTCATGAAAATTAATCACTGAATTTCGCAGGCTCTTCATATTTTGAAATATAACTCAAAATCTATGCTCATTGATGTGATCACTAATTAATTGAATTTATCACCATTCCATATATATTATAAATTTTTCAATTATAAACCGAGATGCTTTTCTAACTACCTCCAAGCAGTGAGAGAATATTGAGGAAATTAATATTTTTATAAATAAAATGTAGACAATTTTTTCATTATTTTCGGCGTTATTAACACGCTTGCTTGTGAATTTACCCTTGGCCGAATGATTCCATGTTTTATTAAGAAATTATTTTAAAGATATAAATAGTCAAAGGCATTAATTATAATAAAATCGAGAATCGCCTGGAAATTTTGGTCTGATTAGGAGATTTTGGGATATTCCCACAATAATAGGGAAATTGAAATTTAAAGTGGAACTGAAATAATCGAATACGATTTTGAGCTGAATCTTTTGTTTCATTCCTATCTGTGACTGACGATGGAGTAAATACCTTCACAAATGGAGTTTAAAATTGAGATTTTTAGTTCTAAATGTAAAATATAAAAGCAATTTAAATGAAGTCATTTTTCTTCCATGATTTCAAAGTATCGAGGTGTATTTTTTAATGAAATTGTACTTGTTTAATTAATAATTAAGTTACAACAAGGATCCAATTCAATGCCCTCATTCCAATTGAATTCAAGCATTTGTATCTAAAATTACATTGATGAGCATTAGTCTAATTTAAAGCCCAGATCTGCGATTACTTTGAGGTGCGAGTAATGATAGAAAACTAAAACATTTGGGCTCGAAGTTTACTAAACTGGGTGAAATCCATTCTGAAAAAGGGAAAAGCCAATGCTTACTGCCTTTAATAGGAGTTGATGTAATCGTGCAATGAAACCCAGTCAGTATTAATTGTATTTATTTCAGATTGAAGGGAAGATTTAACCTTCCCAGTTAATTTTACGCTCCTTCCAAATGAACTGGGGTTCAATTTGTAAAAAACTTTCCTGGGTTCATTAGCGCTCTACCACACGCACGAGCGATAGTTAGCATCATTAAAAGCATAAGATTTGGAATTTAAGTTTCTGGTGATCACGTGTATAAGTTTATTATAGAGACACAGCGAAGTATAGCCTTTCAAAGTGGTGGAGCGGTTTAAGGCTGATAGATGCATAAACAGTAATAAAATTGCTTCGGTCTGTAAATACATTGCAAATGATTCGGAACTTTTGACAGAAATTAGGAATTAGACAGAAGATTCAAAATAAAATAGAATGGAATATTTGATGGTCATGACTTATCTGGAAACAGATAATTTACAGATGAGGACCTGACTAACCTCCCATCTTAATGTACCAATTAATTAGACCTAAAATGCTAATGAAGAAGAACCAAAGTCCAAAGGCCGATTTTTTTATCTCACTTCTAAGTTTAGCCGCTGGTTTCAACACTTTAAAATAGGAAGCTAGGAGATTTTTCCTTGAAGACATTGGCTTTGCTAAAAATGACCCAACTTGGCAGTGAAGTAATTGGAAAAGAGATGAAAGTTGCAAATGAGCTAGCTGAAATACTCAATTTCATTTGATTCTTTCCAAATTAAACTTACCTTACTTTGATTATTAAAAGAAAGTCATTAAAATAGTGAGAGGGTAGTAAATTCATGCTGGCAGTCTCGAATTTGACAGAATAATTGAAGAGAAAAAGAGTGCAGACATGTCAAAGCTGAAATCGCCCAGACACTGTGATTAGATTTTAAATGTTTTGCATAAATGCACCAAACTCAAAAATACGCAAAAATATATGAGTCTGATTTTGATATCTCACAGCTGTAATTGCACAAATTTCTAATACTGTTGGCGAACGGACACATAAACCAAAACGGAAACAGCAATGGAAATTGATTTTTGTTTTAATTTAGAACTTTGCAGTTTAAGTCAATTTTAACACCATGCATGTCGGCAGTTAAATAAAACTAAATGGAATTTACTTTGAAACAACTCCCATGACCCCTCTTATGTGTTAAAAATGATTAATTAAGTGTCTTCTTGTCATTCCTAGTAGTTTGGAAATACATGCCAAAAATGTGTGACCAATCAACCAATTGAAAAAGTTCAGAATGGTGTGGACATAAGCACGCAATGAGCAACCCTTGAATCTTGAAATTAGAAACAAAGCGATGAATTAAATAAGATCGCGGAAATACCAAATACTGTTATAAGTTTGTTTATTTTTTGTTTTAGCATAACATTGTTTGTTCAACTTTTGAAAATTTACCTCTTTAGGAGAAACTGTATTTTCTAAATATGATTTTTTTCTGAAATTTTAAATTACTGTAATAAAGTAGTTCACATTTTGAGAATCATCACATAGTACTGCTGTTGATTTGAGTGCTACCAATTTTTTCTCACGTCGATATGAAATAAATTAGCAGGAAGCTAATTCGGAGGTTAAATTCCTTAACTTCGTTTCTATTTCGGTCGAATTATTTCTAAATACAATCCGAAAAGTAAGGAAAATTTAAAACTACAAGTCTTGCTTCAGCCATCTCAAAGGTAAAGTATTATCAATGCGTATACTTATTCGATTAGTGTGGTGTGCAGTAATTCTATGGGCAAACAAATGCCCATTATTATATTAAATACATTGAATAAAACACTATAGAGTAGCATATAGACTACAAAATGAGTTAATGACATTGAAACCCCTCGAATTTACTATATACCATATTTTGCTTGTCAATAATTTAGATGCGTGGAGAAAAAATAGAGTTCATTGAGTGAAAAGATCAATAATCCTTTTGATAAGCGTATTAAAAGAGTAATTTCAAATGGTTCAAATTGTACATCTCTTCTTGCCAACGTGCCTATTTAGTGCACATGCAGCTGTGGATGGGTGAAATGCAAAAAAAGAAACAAATCAGGCCCAACTGACATGTTATTTACAATTTTTTGCATGAAATAGAATGCCTCGTACTGGATTAGATTGTACTCCAAAACAGAGTAGTCTGGAAAATTATCTAACTTTTCGAAAACATACCATTATGAAATTAACAAGGGACGGGAGTAGTAAATACAAGTATCAAAAGATGATTTGGTTACTGTTTTGCATTAATTCACCAAGGAGTCCATGTTCATACATAGGTAAAATTGATTACCTCAAAACATAATTTTCCTAAATTGAGACATTAGGGTCTGGATCATAGGTTTCATTGCTCATAGTTCAGAATCTTTAAAAAAACTGCTTATTTTTGGCACATTTCAATAGCATTAGTATTGTCTTTAATTAACAAACTCAGTCAAATAAAATGGTAATATCTTAAACATACTGAGGAAATATTTATCTCGGCTGAATTTTCAGTTCATTCCTCCTCTCGGAATACAGCATGAAAATATGCAAATGGCATAGAGAAATTTAAAGAACTCGGCAGTGCCCTGCGCGTTCGTATTATGCATGACATGTCACATATTCGCAGGCTTCTTCACCAGGGTAGTCTACAATTTGCATATTTGAATGGTGTGAAATACGATACTAATTTGCCGCAAAAATTTTCCACCATAATGCACCATAAGATTTAAATTAACACTAAAATGATTGCACATTAAAGACGTTATAATTAAATGGAGTTAAGATAATGAAAGCGAAGAATGCACAATTTTACTCTAAAAGATCACATTTACTTGCTTGTAAGTTGACGTATTTGAAACGATAGCTAACCAATTCACAAATTGTCAAAAACTGTCACGGAAACACGATGAAATTCATACGCCAAACTAAGACTGTTTGCGAATTTTTAAAGCAAGCAACTTTTTAACCCAATAGAGCTAACTTATCTCTTTTTACGTTGCATTTTTTAAATTTATTTCTGTAAAAGAAAACACCAAACTTGCCATTACACGCCTCCAACAGAGATAAGTTGAAATCTCTGACTCTATTGGCTTCATTTATTCTCTTTTCAAAGACAAATGACGAAAGATCTCCCGTTTTGAGTTTAAAGGGAATTAATGAGACTGAACCACCTCAAATAGGTTCCAAATGAGCAAACGAATTCACCAACAGTTCACTTGTAAATACGTCTGAAATATACAAAGCGCTTATGCTGGTCTCATTTGCATGCTTGTGACTGGATGAAGATGTAAATTAATTAATAAATCAATAGGCCAGCAAGATTTGAATCCATATCCATATTTAGCATTTCATCCTTTTTTATGGTCCGTTTTACAACTTTGAACTTGGTGTGTTTGAATGTAGTATTTCATTGTCATGAGCAAGAATATTAGCAAATTTAAGAATAAGGCGTAATTTAGATCTTAAAATCTTGTAAATTAATACGTTGGCATTCTTTTCATCTGGAACAAACTACGACTTTATCCATTGATGAAAATTAAAAATTAAAATCAACGTTTCTAAACTTTGGCTAAACAGGTTGAGAATGACAACTCGAAATTCAGACTGACCATAGAAAATGAACAAAATTCACCAATTTAGGCCCTTGTTTAAAATAATTGGTTCGAAGTTAACGTAACAAGGTGATTAGTCAAATCAGTCCATCTTTACGCGTGCCAGAAGCTGTCGAGTAGGTGTTTGTTTGGCATTAATCAAGAAAAAATATGTAAAGGCGGATAATTGTTCAATTCATTGAGGATGGTCGAGAGTATATTTGTGGTAAAATAATGAAATCTAGGAAGTCTTAATATGCTTTAAGTATGACTCACTACCTCAAAGGTAATTTTGTCATATGGTTCATTTACTATTGTCGATGAAGGGTACGTTCGGTGTGAGTTGACTTTTTAAATAAATGGGCTGGTTGGTGATATCATATTCTTACCGTTCCCGTTTCAATTATCCAAAAGCAGCTGATTCGTTTTCAGATCGGCTCTACTGCAGGATCTTTTCAGTCGTCAAAAGGTACAAAGTGTCGCATCATCGAGTTGCAATACAACATTGAAGAACTCCATTGTATTCGTTGAAGTTGTATCTGGGATTGTGTTAGCAATGTTCGCAGTGGAATGCCTTCAGTTCTTGTATTGTATCAGTGGTGTCGTCTGTTTGCAGGTTGGTTTGGTACTGAGTAGCTGTTTACTATGAATGGCCTTAGATATTACTGATTAACCCACTCTTTGGAGTGGTACAACATGGACAGAATTAGTCCAGTCTTTCTTTCCACTAGAGCAGTAGGAGGTGAGCAGAATCTAACCAAGTTTATTGATAAACGAATTTGGTTTAAGTAAAAACGTTGCTTCGTGTGACTTCAGCCACGTCCGGTCGTCCATTTCTCTGTGTGATGACTTGAATCGGTGCATGCATCCGTGTACAAATACCTGATCCGTCAGTGGATACTGTTGCAGAGATCTTGATATTTTCAATCACCAAGTATTGATTTGTGTTTGCTGAGTATTTATAGCAGATTTATATTAGTCAGGATATGCCCATCCTAATGTCTGATAATGATGTTCTCTATGCCTTTATTTATATCCTACACCGATTTCTTTCCATCCCTACTTACCGACAAGGAATATACCGAATGTTAGGAGGTGACAGAAACTCAAATTAATTTCCTCCATGAGTATTTCATTTCGCTCTAGCATTCTCAAATCTAGAGCAAAACCCAACCAAGCCGAAATTTATATTTCATCGCCTCTTCGTTTTTTATTTTGCAAAATGCGTATTCGTTGATGAGGGTTAAAGTACATGCTTTAAATTTGACAGTGGCAGCTTCAATGTTAATAAAGTTTATCTCCTGTAAAGAGCACACCAGTAAAGCAAACACAGGCGAACAAAATTTTACCAGAAATATACTTTTTTAATATTAATTCTTTCACTCTAGTAATGAACAAAATTAGAAAGAAGTCAACATGTGGACTTCATATTTTTGGGACATCATATCGAAACTCAACGATGAATAAGGTTTCAAAATCGTTTTGAATTAATTAATACAGGTCATTTTTAATGTCGGTTGGTTGGTTCGGAGCAAAATTATGATTAAAGAATTATATCAATATGTTCCTCTGTTGATTAAAATAAAATAAACTCAGTCTTCGCTAGTGGTGCGCTTTGCAGGCAAATGAATTTAAGTTTGCATATTTATAAATCGTACAAATGGAATTAAGTATTAATAATACTACTATTTGCCTTCAGATGCAGAAAAGTTGACTGTGGTGTTCAGACTGTCTGTTTTCAACTCCTTTGGAGACACGACGATCTCCCGCTGTCGTCATGTCTGTCTAGTTTGCCTATCTAATGAGTTTTAATTTGGACAGTATGGCCCTAGTTTACGTATGGTCCTATGGATAATAGCTAATTCTGTTTGCGCTTGACTGCTCCGAGCCCAAAATTCACCAAAGCAATCATTCTTACCCCCTGTCTGATCGTTTTATTACACCACGTGCGCAAACTTAATTGGGCGAGTGAGCACAGCCATAGCCGACTCCACTGTAGAATTTTGTGATTAATTCTGTATGGCTTGAATTTTAACTCAAATAATACTGAAAAAAACATCTTTCAGTAAATACCTTCCAGTCTTAACCCAGACCCACCTTTAATAAGTCGAAACATGTAGCCGTATAATAAAGTCATTGAAATGTGAATAGGGGTATTCATGTTTATTTAGAATATTTGAACTCGGTGATTAGAGTAATACCGATGACTAATGTGATTGGACTCTTATTTTGCAGTTTCTCCTTTTAAGAGAACCGGGAAAAAACGAAAACTTGTATACTTTGATGAGTTAATAGCAGTTATTCTTAGAAAAAACATGTAATTATGTATTACATCTTTGACATATATATGATAGATAAGCATGGATAAATGTAGTTTAATCATGAGATTTGAGAGCCATTTTGGCTAAACAATTATAATTAATGCATTTCAATGAGTTTCAAAAACAAAACTGCGGTTTTTTATCATAGGGCAAATTTCCTCTATGAATTTTTTACCGTGTTCTAAAATGGTGTCAGTTAAACATTTGTCAAATTCTGGCCTCATGAGTTATACAATATCAACAAGTGACGCTTCCTCTTGTTCACTTACACATAAGTATGAGTTACACATTAATTCACTTATTCAAGCTATTTACGCGGGTAAATTTAATGGGGACTCTCGTAAATGGCAGATTAAAATATAAGTGAAAATGTAATCTAACCAATCAGAGCCATTGGTCATTTTCAGAATACTATATTAATGTTAACGGTCGAGATTTCAAACAGATCCATGCTGGTAACCACCGATAACTATCTTCAAAAATTACATATTTAAAGTTGTAATTCCTTAGTCAGATACATCAAAAGGAAATTTTTAATATGAATGTCTATCTTATTAAGGCTCTTGCAAGAAAAATTATTTCTTAAAATAAAATGGTATTGTTTAATTTTCATTGGCATTATTAATAGTTATGTAACCAAACGTATTCATAGCAAAGTGTCATCATAAAACATTCCCAGGTAAAGTATTTTGATGACATTTTATTACAAATATGTTAAAATGTATTCAGGTATCAGTAAAAAACAGGTAATGTGTCTATAATAACAAACCAAAATAATGTAACACTTCTAGCAAAAAATGGGTGGTAAATGGAACAAAATATCTTCAAGTGACCTTGAACAGACCTTGCACTTTTATGCAAATTATTGGAGTGGGTAAAATGAAAGCGTTCTAGGGCAAATAAATCGATTTGTTATTAATGTTAATTGACTTCTTTGTAAGAAATAGTGCATGGCTATAATTGTTGGGTACATCATAAAACGATTCGCTAATTTATATATGTTTAAAATTAAGCAAAATATTATATATTTTCAGTAAGTTTATTTATTGCAATATTCGCACTAATTTATTGAATTATAGATTGCGTTTGCATTTATGATCAGATCCTAGAGTGTGTAGGAAGATGAGTATGATGCTTTGAGCAACCAGACCTGCTAGTTAACCAATCAGAAAACTGCACAAATTAAATTACATAAGAAAAGAATGAGATCGTGAAAGCATTGAACTTTCGTATCAAAAAATAACCGAGTGGAAACAGCAATCATGCAGTTATTAACCCAAAGAATGCGGCTTATTCGGCAAATAAAGATGGTGGTAAATTGGAACTGCAAGCTCAATAAATATTAATGAAATCAAGGAAAGTCATGCAATGAAAGGTAGAAAAGCAAGTCAATTAAGATAGTTGTAAGTTTAAATAATCTATTTAAGTAACTTCAGGCTATAAATGAAAACTACGGTTTCAAAAGCTCATTTTTTGAAATATTCATATTTCATAGAACAATAGTAAATAGGGCAGACATTTAATGCAGAATCATTCGCAGTATTTAAAGCTTCCAGGGTAAATAATCCAGCTGAAATACCATCTGGACAATATTTAATTCTTTAAGCAAAAGGGAAAACTGAAAGAAAACAATGTTAATAATGATAATAGAAGAAGAAGAAGAAGAAGAATGATAGTTCTTTAAGCTAAAATTTTTGAGACCGACGAAAGTATAATTGAATCAATAGCGAAGAGACTAGTCTTCACCATCAATGCTAAGATCTTTCAAATTCCTTTTCTGCCTCTCATTATTTAAATTTTAAATTTAAGAAAGATATATTTCAGTTTTGACGCTTATTTCAATTCACTCACAAAATATTTTAAATATTGACAGAAAGAATAGTTTGTAATTTTAGGAAAATTTATCAGTATTGAATATCTTGAGCTGTGTACTTCTTGTAAATGCGAAAAAAATATTTGAAATGAATGTAAGAACTATGAATTTATCACGAACCACAACTCAATAGGCAATTAACGTTTTACAAAATTACATATCATTTTCCAGTACATTTGTGCAAAATCAGTCGTATGGATTCGGTGTCTCAGAGTAGCAAATTGAAAAGATATAGGCACTTGACTTCAGTTGGAAAAATTTGGTATTCATTTATTGAAGACAAAACTATTCAATAAGTAATTTAATAGATCTAGACTGGCTTAGCGGAAATAAATTTTTCTTGTGCAAATTTCATCTTGTTTTTAGCAAAGACTACTTCCTACCATCGCTGGAATCTCTTGCTCATTGGGGAAAAGCATTTTAGATATATGCAAATAATTTGAAATCGACACTTTTTTTCACATTGTGGGGACCTGGGAGAGAAATTTTACTTTCTGACCTCACCTCATGTTATTCCATTTAATGCAGAAATAAAATTCGCATTTATTTCTATTACTTGGAAATTTAATAATCCAAGTTTGCTTAGTCACTTCATGAAACCTAATCTTATTTACTGCGAGAAATTAATTTTTGATGCAATATGAACCCTTTTTACCTATCCATCTAACTCTCCATTTGCAGTGCTAGCAAGTGCATTTAGATGAAATTCATATGTCAATCAAAGAAAAACAATATTCTGGACCAAGTTAAAGTATTTGAATTAATAAATAATAATTGCCACTTACAACTTGAATTCCTTAAACTTTTATCTCATTGTAAACTTGTGTATCTATTGAAAATGCGGTTTTCTTAATAACTTCTATTTTTTTATTTAAGAGACATTAATGATTTTTATTAATCAATACGAACCAAAAAACCAGAACTTCAAAATTTGCAGACAGACCCTGTCTTTTCTTTGTTTATGTGCAAGTAATAAAAGTAGAGCGGACATCTGTCATGCGTGAATTAATGAAATATAAGTAAATGTACATTTTATGCACCTAAAAGAAGTTTCCGTTCTTCCAGTTTTCTTATTGACCAGTCTTAAAGCATTTTTCTATGACATTGTGAAATAGGTACCTGGTGGAAATTCGTCTTATCTGGATCTTATCCTTTTGCGTTGTGTCAATTACAAATGTGAAGATGGGCAATCAAAACTTTTTTTTGCGCCAATAAGATTGCAAAGCATTAGATCCCTATGAACGCCACTCATGTAGCCCCACATTACGAGCCTGGACATCGAGAGAGATCGACTTTGATATTGCTAATTTAGTGAGAGTTTACACATTGGTCACTACGTCAGTTGTACTCAAAGCAATGGTTTAGGTCATATTAACACCAAGAGTGAGCTAAAGTGAGGAATGGGAAGGGGGGGGGATTAAGGAAAGAATTGAGTAACCGAGGAGAGATTGTTCATTAAGCATCTACCGACTAAAGAACCGCATACGAAGTCGAGCTATATATCTGGCGCTCAATGTAGGTTTATATAACGGCCTCTAAAAGTCGTTTCATGAGTGAGCAGATGTGAGTCAGCTTGTTATTTTTCACTCTTATCTCGAGCGGCAGTCGCCTTAGAATTGCGAGACGAAGTTCATTTTTATGATTTGATTTTAATATTTTTTTATTTTCGCTCTGAAATTTTATTAAGAAGATAAAGTAGCAGAAGTTAGAAAACAGTTATGGAAGTGGTGTAAAAGTGGCAAAATTGAAATGAAGAAAAATAGGGAATGAAGCTGAAATTTTAAAGCATTATGTTAATTAAATTATTTTCTTTAAACGCTTGACCCGATTTATATGACAAGCAAAATTTAATAAACTTTCCATCAGTCAAGAATATATTCGCTAGACGACGCCCAATACCACTATCACCTTCTCAGGGACATGGAGCACACTCTAAGAGGAAAAGGCTTCGAATTACTACTGAAGCCGACAAACCACTTGAACAGACATTTTATTAAAAAGATAGCAAGCATTTTTACAAAAGGACCGAAAGCCACAATAGTTATGAAGAAAATTTTACAAATGATGGCGAAAAATTGTACTTTATTGTGTCGCATATATTAGGTAAAATAGAAAAATATTTTTATTTTATTTTTTTCTTCTAATTGTACGATTTCTTATTTACATTCTTAGTATATTATTTATTTCGATTTCGAGATTTTTCCTAAAACGTTCATGTAACTTCACAAAAAATTTTACAGGCAGCTTCCAGTCAGTCATTGTACTTTCTTATTCAAATAAAAAATGAACGTTTTTCTTAGATCTGAAAACGCCAATACTGATACTTTCAGAGTGGCTGCAAACGCCTGGTAATGTCCAAATGATAACTTTAATTTAACTCACTATGCAAGCAAAATACGAATAGTAGCATATGTCCGTAGAAACTACTCAGAATTGTCATCAAACGACCTTCTTAGTTCATTTCCAGTTTGCTACTTAACACGCAATATTCAGTTTACTCACACTATTATCATTACGTCCTGCTCTAAATTTTAATATTTTCACATTGCCCTTTGTCTTAATATAAGAGCTAAATATTGGACCAATGTAGCCAGAGCAAAGTTCCCTCTCCCCGTCCTTCGTATTTCTTGTAAATTCACTGATAGGAATTGGCTTGTTATTTATAATCTATTTTTCGATAGTCTTATTGCCTGAGAAGACACCCAGCCGATAGTCAGATCAAATTGGTCCCCAACACCAATCATTTCTTAACCTAGGTTAGCACCCTGTAGCAACCACTGAGTCGGCTTAGCCACTTGGGTAATAAGTGGACCTTTCAACCATTACTTTGGCCTAATCAAATTTTTTATTTTATTTCATAAAGGTCAGTTGCAGTAAACTCAAAAGAATCAGAAACCTCTCCTCTCATGCATTTATCCCTTTCCCACAACTAGTCTTGAAGGACCCCCACTTAACGTTTGGCCCTGTCTACTATCATTTATTTAGTGTAGCGCAGCACCAACTATAACTGACATCGACGAGCTCCAATTTCCTCAAATTGTGGAAGGAGAACTTCGATCGATGCCTTCATTTCGCATAAGCAAAATTATGAATATGTCTTGTCTCTTTTTGCCTGTATTTAAGTTTATAAATTGCGTTTCTTAGTGGCCAACTCTAACCTATGGTAATTGTATATTGGATAAATGCAATTCTTAGCTAATAGATAATTTAAAATCTCAATTTCACATTAATTAGCGCATATTGAATGCTTTATAATCCCTGAAATAATACGATCGCATTCGTAATGGCAAAAGTTATACTAATACTATTTCTTTCATTGGAGCTAATACCAGTGTGAAATCAAAAATAAGCCAGGCGAAATGGCATTTATCCACTTTGCCTTGAGAGAGAGAGAGAGAGAGATAAATAAGCATTTCGCAATCTAATAAATTTGTGAAGTCTGCAAGCGCAGTAACATCAGACAGTCATAGAAGAAGTGGGTGGCGGAATTTTATACCCACGAGGATTTCAAGGACACTGGACAAAAGCCCTCCCGCTCACCACCTGCCCGCCACCTGGGTGTGGTAACGACATCATCACCACCACTGCTGCTGGCGCTGCAAGGTGAAGCCGATGCGGCAAAAGGCGCGTGACACACGCACTTGTAAATTGTGACAGCAACTCTAAGGCACTAAAACGCGCCCAAAGAAGTCTTTGGTCTTGTCGGCTGAATCGGGGAAGGTAGGTTTGTGGACGTGAAGGAATATCCTTGCTACCTCTTAGGTTGCGAAAATGGGGTCAAGAATAAGTTCATTTAAAAATACATTTGGCCTTTTGGGAAAAATTTTTTGCAGATTGAAAAAATGTGTGTTTATTCTTCATGTAAAATATGGGTCGATTAGAATGAACTTCAATAATATCGAGGAACATTTTTCCAGCTAAAGCAAAGTATGTTCTTTACTAAAGCGTCATTGATATTCAAAATTAAAAATAAACTATCATCTAGTTGCAATTTATTTAAGGAAATTCGATTTACTCCTGACAGAAATACCGCAATACTTCCTATGTCACTTAAAACGACCCAATTTTTAAACACCAAATTTGATTGAACGAGTAGCAGTGGGTTGCATTTATTCTTTCACCCCTATTCGCAGTAGATTTAACTATTTTAGTGTTCTGGTGTTTATTTTTTTAGAACAGAACAGCTCATCAAGTCGTTTTGGAAGGCTTTCTAGAAAATTATATTTAAGGGAGAGGTAGCATTAAGGAGCTTCCCTAGATAATGCAAATTTTACAACCAAACTTACTGAGTTCAGTATGATATTCTACTCACTTGATGTATCAACTGCAACCTAAACGGTTTTTCCTGACGTAAACAGACAGGCGTTTTAACTATTGTACTTTTTAAATTTTCTGAGGGTTAAATATAATTCATATTGCCCAAGCAAAATGCTATCTAACACCAAAACCAAAAATTATTCCAAGAAAATGGATCTGTACTCCAAAGTAATGTAGATGTATAACTTTCAATGAGACTGAATTGTTTAACACTTTATTTGAATAATAATATGAGAAATTTGTTAAATAGATTTGCCGATTGATCCGTTCAACATATTCGTTTCCTATGATAAATTAGCCTGGTGTAAATTTTAATCAGCTATTTTGTAGAATAAACAGGAACCAAAATTATAAACTTTTTATAAACTTGCCACTTCCTGAGAGATGTAAAAACGTGCTCAGTGTTGCGTATTTCCACTCTCAATCACCATTTTCCGTTTAGGATTAATTCGGCTAGTCATCTGATCTAAGTATAATTCGATATTAAATAAGCGTGAAAATCTTGCTCAAGAAATTTCTGTCTCGCAAATATTAAATTGAAGTGCTACCAACACGAAATTGGATTGAGATGTCTGCGTTTAGATATTTGACAACTCAAGAGCTAATAGTGGGACATTCTATTTAGATTTTTTATCGTTAAGACTGTAGATCGAGATCAGATGTTAGGTAGATGTGCACATATATTTTTCAAACTATTACACTATTTCAATATCTTACTCTGAAATGTATTCTTTAACAATTATGGTTGAAGCGACAGTTCAAATAAATTACTTAATGAAAAAACATTATTGTATTCCTATTCCATTCACTTCAATTCACTAATCTCTCTAACAATTTATTGATTCAACGATAAAGCGAGAAAGAAGTGAAAGTATCACATTGGTAATCAACAATCTCGCGTTGTGGAGCTTACAACGTCATCAAAGTTAATCAAAGTAATCTCTTGTGCAATGGAATATTCCAGAAAGTGCGATCGTGCTATCGAACTATTTCGCGTGTAGGAGTCTAATCAAATAATCATCGAACCATATTTGACTACTAGTTATGCTTCGTAAATTGCCATAGAAGT
Organism: Hymenolepis microstoma; assembly: GCA_000469805.3. Taxonomy (NCBI): domain Eukaryota; kingdom Metazoa; phylum Platyhelminthes; class Cestoda; order Cyclophyllidea; family Hymenolepididae; genus Hymenolepis; species Hymenolepis microstoma. Next base: position 14,263,601 of record LR215995.1, on the reverse strand, counting down.
CACAAACGTGCTTCCCATTATACGCTCTGTTTTCCGCTGCTTTTAGCATAGGCTACCTAGTTGTGAAAGCAAATATTTGTGCTAGTGGACTCTGGGGTTGCATTTGACAGTACCTAACCAGACCTCTAAGGGGATTATCAATTTTATCAAAAAATGCTGATTTGGGCAGTGTCATGCTATAGAATACAGGATTTGACTAAAATCTTAAATCCAACATTTATAACCTCGCTTTTTCTTAAAGGACACTTAGTCTAGATCAAATTAATCAACTGAAAGGGTTAAAAGCACAAATGTAAACCTCTGATTGATAAATAACGCATAAAGCATGATAGTGGCTACTTTAACGACATGACTAACATCTCATTTCAGTCTACATGACGATCGACTTCTAATTTGATGGAAATTAGTAATTACAAAAGATTAGGATATTTGGAAAGCAAATAATGATGCCACGAAGAATTTCAATCTGAAGAATTTGGATTTTCGGTGAACTAAGCTTCATGCATCCTAAACTCGAACTTGATCACCATGTGGTAATTTATTCTATATTTACGCTTTATGTTTCTGGGATTTACTAGGGCGAATTAATTGTCCTCATGTGTATAATGTTGTATTCTACTCGTCTTCATGGCTTTAAGAAACTACCGATTTCCTTCTGCTAATCAGCTCTACTCTTTGGTTGAATCAATTTTCGGCTTATGAATGATATGACACCAGACCTTTTATTTTTAACCTTCCCAAATAAAATAAGTTACTCTCATCAACTCTTCACGATTTCCATCTCTTAATGTCTGGTCTGATTCTGTTTCTCCTTTATTTGCGCATTTTACTTTCTTGTTCTTAGTGAAAATAGTTCATTTTTTCCACGTACAATTGAAATATAGCATAGAAAAATCGAAACTACACATTTAATTTACCAATTTTTATTTCATTTAGAAGCAGAATTTAAGTAATTAAATTTAATAGTTCAACCTTGAGTAAAAAATCATTTTTTTTCGTATATTTATTTAATCTATGGCGTTTTAATTGCCTGTCAGATAGCTGCCAGAGGAGAGTGTATTCCGTTACCCATTGTTAACATATTCGCCAAATTAGACCGATTTTGATTCCAGCTAAAAATTATTTCCGTCAAAACATTCTCACAACTTGCAAATATAATAAAAAAATTTACTTTTTTACTGGAAATTACGTTTAGTGTGCATATTTTAGTTTGCTTTTTCAAATTTTTTCTACAGTGGTCATTCCAACTAAAGATTATTTTCCGTTATTGTTGACCCAATTCGAAAACATTCCGAGCGGATGATTTGCAGAAATTAATACAAATATGATAAATCTGGACTGGACCTTTGTGTGTTAATAAGTCTATTTCTACAGGACAAGAAATTTTCTAAAACTATTATTTAAATTATTTTGATTAACAAATAGTACTATATTCCTAAATGAGCAACCGTTTCTTTAAAATATGTGTTTGCTTAAATTTTCATGAAACTTTAACCTACTTAGAATATCCATTCTTGTTTTTATTTCGGATAGACAATTTTGGTATAGGTAAAATAATTGGAGCAAAGTTGACAATTGAAAGTACACAGTAAGTGCCATCGGCGCCAAAATTTTACGCTGTCTGAATCATCGCCGTAGTTGATTAAATTAAAAATGCTTAACCGCTGCGAAAATTTCATGTTTTGTGAAAATTTGCTTTGGTTTGAATATGGATGGGTTATGGTTATGAGAACAAAAAAAAACAGTGATTTGGTTGACAAGTCGCTCTGGGGCATATCGGTTCGCATGGGTAGTGTCAGAATGGGGATTTCTCAGAAAGGTCTCTTCTACCCATCGAAAGTGTTAATAATGGTTCCCATGGAGAACTTGAAATGCAATTTTATCTTTAGGACCTCGAAGTTAGGTTTGAATTCTGGCTAAGCTAACATTATTAAAGAAGCCAATTAGGAGTCAGGTAAACTTAGAATTGTCGAGATGGTTTCTCTTGTATTTTAAATTTTGAGTTATTTTTGCTGAACTAAGTACTAATGTATTGCCATTTCTTTAATCTCCACTATTTATTTTGTCTAAAAATAAAAAATTGATTAGAAAACAATATGTAACTTTTACTTCATATAATAAAGTATTTTACAGTATTCTTTGAAAAGAAAAAGTTAGCTCTTATATTACGGCCACTCTTGAATCCAAGACAACCTAGGTTTGCTGAAAGATTGCTCAATTCAATTAACATCTTTTGAAGCAATTTCTTCGTGTCAAAAGGCAGACAAAATTTGCAGAGTTCACCTCCATCAAAGAGCTACGTGTTCGACACTCGTGCAAGGGAAAAAAAGGCTGTACACATAGCCGAAGGGAATTTATAGGAGCTTTCTAATCGTGCCTGCATAAGTCATTTTCCCAGACAGAATTGTTTACTCTCCGTCAAATATGCGATGCGTTTATTTTTTCCATGCGTTTTTGCAAAGTCTAAGCCTTACGAGTCACGAGAGTCAACTCAACTATGTGAGGTTTCGGGAGTTGAACTATCTAGGAATTTGGTACTATTCAACCTTTAAAACTTTCAGTGAGCAAGGTAAAACTCTTCCTACATTTATCAATGTCCTCATCGGAAGGGGGACCAAAGAATTCGTGAAAATCTTCCAAAGCCTTTAGGAGAAACCATAACAGCGATTAACTTGAGTAGAAGGAAGGTACTCTGAATACTTCCTTATAGGAAACTCACACCCAATCGTTCTCTTATTGGCCGGGTTTAAACAGTGGTTTAGACCTCCCATATCATTGAATTTCAGCCGATGGATATCAATCTCGTGATCTCCAGCCTAACTGATGTGCATGTTGACCTTTCTGTGGTAATGTATCTTCGCCTGAATGGAAATGTATACTGATCTCATACATTGAGGGACTGTAAAGGATGTAGAGATATGCATTGTCTGACATCTTCACCATAGTGTTTACCATTATTTGTGTCTCACCGAGTGCTATGTCTGGAATCAGCAAGTCAATTTTGTGCTATAACAGTAAATGATTCCTTCGCTCCATTTTTATTCAAAATAGGAGCAAATATGTTCAAATAATCAATAAATATAATAAATGATCATTTTAATGAGCATCTAAAAGCTTCTTCTAGCTAAAGGGGAGAATAGAAAAAGGTGATTTATATGGTCAGCCTCTTTTCAACTATAATTAACTACTCATTTTCGCTCTGAATACACCGACTGTTAACAATTTGCCAAAACTTGAAATAAAATGACCAATTCAGGGATCCACGACCATATTCAGATGACGGAACTTGGAAAGATTTACCTATTCCTGCAGGAAAGAAGCAATAACTGGTTAAATTCAAAATTTTAAAGCAGGGAGAACCTTTAATTTCTTTAGTTCGTCCTTTTTTATGTTTGAGGCTTTATTACAACAAAACGATTACATACATTAAGTTTCAAAGTATTTTCCACCGTTAGCTACCACCTTGGCCCATCTCTAGGACAGCAGGCGAATCCCACGACGAATAAATTTTTCATCTTTTGATAAGATCCAATTTTTCACTTCTTCATACGAGCTGAAGTGCTGGTCAGCCAGGCCGTGTGCTATTAAGCGAGTTGAGTGAGGCGAAAAGGAGACGGAGAAACATCTAGAGGGTATGGTGGCGGGTGAGATAAAATTTCCCATTTCAACGTTACTAGATATTTTTTCACCACTTTGGCAACGTGAGGCGGTCTAGCATTATCTTACTGTAAGACAATCTTATCGTGTCTCTCGTTGCACTATGGCTGTTTTTCTTTTTTTCTTGAGCACGGCTCAGGCGCATCATTTGCGTTCTATAAAGCTCACCTGTAATGGTTTCAGAAGCTCATAATAAATTACGCCAAGCTGGTCCCCCCCTCCCCATACCAAACGCAAAGTATTACTTTTGAGCCATAGGTATTCGGCCGAGGTGTTAACGTAGCACTATGACCACCGGGCAATCCCCATGATTTTCTGCGCGCTTGGAGTTATTGTAATGTACCCATTTTTCGGCCTCAGCAACAACACGATGGAGAAACACTTTTGCGTTTGTCTTTCCAGCAGCTGTTCACAAGCAAACAAACGTCCCTCGACAGACAAACGTCTCTTGGTTTCAACTCATGGGTTACCCAGTATCCCTCTTTCTCAATCATCCACAACTGTTTCAGGCGTTTTGAAACTTCATGCTGACTGACACCCACTCAATGATTCTGATCATTCTTCTTGAGTTTGATGTCACGAGTCTTCACTAAGATTCGCTCGCCTCCAATTCTGCATCTTCAACAACTTTTTCTCCTCCACCACTATGCCGGTTTGTGATAGCAAAATCACCACTCACCACTTTAAACGTTGGAATCAATCCCGCCGACACGTTCTGTCAATAATAGCTGTTTTACCATAAGTATCCGAGATAATCCGGTGAGCCTCAGCCAGTCCGCAGATTTTTTCATATTTAAATAAAAAACAATACCACCCGCAAATCACGAGAATTTGGTTTAAATTCGAACATAGTTAATTTAAAATTTTATTATTATACAAACAAAAATTAAGTTATATCAAAGTACGGTTATATTTACAAATGTCAAAACAAAGTGTTCGAAATCTGTGATTAATATATTTCAACTACTACCGGCATCTTTTGGTAAACGGCGGGAGCAAAGTTGTAGACCTAGTATATATATACTTTCTGAAGGGACTCTACGCAGATATGGCAGTTCACACAATGGCCGCCCACCTCTGTTAATAAATAAAGAACTATACGCTATAAATATATCTGATATGTTGAAATTATTGCCAATATCATTTGTCTCAAATTTTTATCGGCATTAAAGCTGTCTAATGGATTTTGAAGTGCTTTTTATTTCCATGTCGGGGTTTGTGTTTATTGCAAGTTGTAAATCATTATTTGCATTCATTACAGATCACTAAAAAAAATTTCACCTGTGTCTTCTACTAATATCACAAATTGACTTTTGGCGAAGATCCTATTGAAAGTGGATGATTAAGTGTTTTTCTTTTCATAGCGTCATGGTTACTCGAACCAATGCAACACTTCAATACGTTAGAATTTGCTCCCTAATCTAGGGCACGTTTATAATAAATATCTAAATACAATATTTGAATGAAATATGCAATCAGAGAATGCATTGTCATGCTTGCTATATCCACTTTGTCATTGAAGCAAAGTAAGGGGAGGGAGGGGGGGGGGGGAGGGGGGAGGGAGTTAGGATGTACATTTAACTTCTCACTCAAAATATGCCATTCAGGAAATTCCTGTCTCAGTGACAATGTGACGAGAAATGCAAGAAGGAGGAGTGTTTGCATAAACCCAGCATTCTCTGCTTTTATAGAAGGTTACGCGGCCGAGTAACCATACTGCTATCTGGTTTTAAGAAAAGACACATGCAAACGATAGCTACAGTATAGTAAACATTATTCAAGAGTTTTGAAGAATGTATGACACGCTTTTCTACTTTTCATTGATGTTGTTCAGTTAAGCGGAAATAATAGCGGTATTCGCGTGATCACTATGCTTCAATACACCGTTCACAGTTCACGTAACCTCAATAAACGGAAGAACTAGGCCACACTATAATTTTTATAAAGTTCACAATGAAATAGTTTTAATTCGGTAAATTTTTTCTCCAAAAATATAACAGAAATGTTTATCAAAAGCGTTTAAGGCCATGTTACTGTAGGCACATTTATACCATCATACTGAAATGCCCTGTATGAAGTTTTGCTCACCTAAAAAAATAGTTAAGTATTTGTCTAAAAATTAGTTTATTAATAACATTTAAAGGTTTCAATTTGAAAAAAAGAAAGATTATTCGCTTCTTACTGTTTAGTCAAATTCATATTTGATTGGTTTAAATCGAATGCCACTTTCGCCTAGGATGGCAATAATAACTAAATCACAGAAGTATATTTTAAATAGTAGAAGAAATTAGATAACAGTAAGATATTTTGGATGGAATATGCAGAAATAACAAAATTGAAGAAGAATTAATTCATGCAAACCCAAGATCTTTCTTCAAATTAACAAGTTCAAGTCCAATGGTAGAACTATGTGATCACGCTGTTGTACTATCTCTTCGAAATGGTAATAGAGAAGCCACCTACGGAGTGCTTTTATTAAATGAGTGGTTAGGACATAAAGACAGAATGTACTATGTGTAATTGGAGGTTTGTGCCACCTTAGGGTTCTGCATATCCAAACGTGGAAACTCGATTACTTCTGGTTTTGTGCACTTCTCCATCATCCAGGGAATCCAAAATGAGTGTGAATGCGAAATTTGTGCAAATAAAGCTCTTCAATTCTATATTTCACATATAAGCGTCTTTAAAGCTAAGCTTAAACTGAGTAGTGTACTCTATAGTGCACAAGCCTTAAAGACCTTGTAACAAGCGCAAACTGGGTTGCGTTGAAAACATTGGACCGAGAACTTCTAATTTTCCTACTCAATTTCCTTTACTCAGTACACGTTATTTGGAAGGCTGTAAGCACCTCTCCAAAACCTTACAGCTGGTGTGACTTGCTTAACTTTGCACATTTGTTGATTTAGGAATACACGAAATAATATTGTAAATGTAGATGCTATCGTGCCTCAAGTGAATAGTAACGGTAGACAAAAATCAGATCATATGTACACGGATGAGGAAAAACTTCAAAGAAATTATCAGTATTTTCAAAAAATAATATAGCAAGTAAATGAACTGGAAGTTGTACTGCACTAAATGACTCGTTTCTAGTTCAGTGTGCTTCTTCTAAGATATTAAGTAATCAGGTAATTCAAAGTGGCACGATCAATCATGAAAGTAAATCAACCAGTAACGGGCTCTAAACCTAATGAGGGTGCTCTCATTCACTAATCTGGCACTTAATTGGACATTGGAACACCATAAAAGGAACTATTGTCTTCACGAGAATATGGATAACTCAATGCCCTTATCTCCATTCAGGTACGATCCGTAATGGTCTGACATCATCGCTCAAGCACTTTGATCCTCCCTCTTATTCAGATAATTTGGCAGCGAATAATACTTTAAAGAATTCATTTCTCCCACAAGTTATAATACTGTAACTAAATCGGAATCATTTGCTATAACTAATTTACTACATGCGCTGTTGTCAGTGGCCAAATTTAGAAGAAAATTGCAAAATGGTGTGTAAATTAACTAAGGTCAAGTGATCTTATCATTTCGTACTTTAAGCACGCAATTTACAAGTCATGTAAGATGAGGAAAAAAGATGTCCTCTCTTGGCTAATGTTTGGACGTAACTTTGCTCATGACAGCCAAATACATACACGAAAGGCACTCCAAGATTAATGGGCGTAGTCAGGGCTAAACATTATATTATATGGAACAAATATATCCCCAAAGTTATAAAGTTCTCAGTTTGATAAATTGATAACAGTTTACATGGACAAAGGTTAACTAGCGTAAATTTAACCTTATTTCACGAAAGATTAATGAATTTTGGAATTTATTATGCGAAATTTTCCTTATTTCTAAAACACGAGAAATCGAAAGATCCCGAGTTCTAGTAACGCTAGGTACATCTAAAAATGACGTCATTAACACTTCAACTACCCTCTCGTGTTTGTCAATGGTACAGATTAATCACTACTGCGTCACCAACCTTTCAATCAATTCCAAATGTGTTGGATATGCAATCACTCAGGGGGATGAAACTTGAAGAATTCAGTGCTTTCAAAAGTTCTAATAATGTAAGGCGCTTGATAACTTGACTTCGACCTCAGACATTTTTTACCCCATTCCTCACGTGTTCAGATGAAGAATAGAATTTCTGACAACGTAAGAAATTCAGGATGATTATTGCAAATTTTGGAATATTTAAAAATGAAAAATAAGTGTACGGAAGCTATAATTAGAGTTCTAGAGCAATCCAAGACACCACCCTTGAACAACATTTCAACAAGGCAAAACTATAGTCATGTTTTAGAGCAATAATTTGTTTATATGAATTTTGGAAAGGTTTTTCGAAGAAGGGAATAATTTAATGTCAAATGGTGTGCCTTAGAAAAAAGACGCAAATCAACACCTGGCGATCAGACGACGGATAAGATCTCGACGGGCAGTCCAGGTTTGTACACAGCCTACGAGCACGTGGCACGGAGAAGTGTTTTCACATAAACGCTATTTGTTTGCCAATAAACTTGGATGAATTTCCTCGTCACCAGAAAATGTTGTTGTAACGTGAATGACTTGAATTATTCATTCTTTGTAGATCCGATGCAAATTATAGCTGTTTGAGAGTGATCTGGTTTATGGATCTTAATATATAATTCATTGAACTTTTTAATCACTCAAAATTAGATATCTCGTGTCTGCAAATTTTAACCATAGCTTCTTGGCAGCAGACCTCATCTTGATAATTTAAAATAATTCAAACCATATTTTGTTTCCAATCTCCGAGGGCATCAAGTATCACATCCAAACAGGTGACATCTTAACCATTATTTAAATAAAATTAAAAAAAAAATGGAGAAATGTCATCGTAATGTTTAAAAGCAGTATAATACCGACAAGAGTAGTCAGTAATCAGTAAGCAAATAAAAATGTTCAATCAAACTTTGGGTTTACTGTTTAATACCGTAGATTTGTTTCAAATTGAGGATTTGCCAATTGCTTTCTCTAATTACACAACAATTACCGTCCTCCAAGAGTCCACCGCATCTTTATGAGCGTGCAAATTAGAAATGCCGTGATTCTTTTCGCTGCTTAAATGTTCCTCTTCCTTCAGCCGCGTCCATTATTTAGGTAATTTCATTTCAGCCATTTCAGCAGTTATTCAAATTCAAATTTGCTTTAACTTCCAGATCACTTTTTATCCCGGACAAGGAAATGCACCATTCCATCTGCCTGCGTGTGTGGTCTTCCTTTTTTTGCCTACTTTTCACCATTCTAGAATCATTTTTCATCTCTTTTTTCCCCCTCCTTTTCCTCTTGCACGCAACTTCTGTATTTTTATTCCCTTCAATGTTTAATTCTACTTAGCTCGAGGTAAATTAATGTCCTTTGAGAGACGTATGCTTTCAAAATTACAGGGAGGCAGATTTCCCAATATTGGCAGAATTTTAAACTACCACAGCTCACCGGAATTCACACAGCTTATTTGCAGTAGAAAATGTGGTAATAAGAGGTTAATGGAGAAGATTAATTATTTGTCATTCAGTTGGTATGCCCTTCCACTATCCAAATATCGCTTAACCCGTCTGTCATTTATCGTGAACTACCAATATTTTGCCAGCCTGACATTCACGTATCCATATTGTGTTACAGTTCAAGCGTTTTTTATCCAAAAGTAACGGGATTATAAATACAAATATAAATGGAATCAATTTAAAACATGAGTTCATCTTCTTTATTTTATTCTATTAAGGGTTTACTTTAATTATTAATACTCACATACGACAGATTCAAATAAGCGTATTTCAATCCTGAAAATATACAAAGATATGCGCATGTCCCCAATTCGAAACTGGTCATTGATTATCCCGTTACTAGAGTAGCGATGGATCAGTAATTAAACCGTATTTAAATCCATAAGGGTGTAATTGATTATTAATGCTGTGATGCAATGACCAAATTGCACGACGACTAAGTCAGAATTCAAGAACTGGATACTCATCGGTTCAACTATGATATTGGTAGCTGCTTCCACTAGTTAACTCTGGAGGAATAACGTGGGCTTCTTGCAAGAGTGGATCTCAGATACCTTCTATTGCATCAGATGGTTGTTGCCAACACCTCTTTTGATTGATTAGGACCATTAATATAATGCCTATATTTTTTCTAGTGGTGAATTTCTAGAATATTCTCCTACCCATTTTAGGAACTTGAAATTCAATATCCACATTGTTCGGGATTTCTAATCCAGATTAGTATTGATAGTTATAATGGCTGCAATGTTCATATAAAAATAGTGTCTAATTCACACCTTTTCTCACTTCCTTTGATAAGTATTACAGCTCGTGGTAACATTAAGGGAACTTTATTAGAAATTATACCAAAAAATGACACTCTAGCTCCAAATATGATTGTGTCATTACAACTCAACCTCTTCAAAATGCTCATTTCTGGATGATCTTGAAATGAATAATTTAATGCAATTCTTGAAAAAATCTTTTGACAATCTTCATTCACCTGCTTCGATGAGTCACCTTCTAATGAACTAAATGAAAATTAATAGTAATGCGTTTGTCTGCTTCCTCAGATATCACCCTTGTCCATATTGCTGGTATATCACTGAAGCCCACGCCAAGAATGTAGAGTCGAAAACAGAGCGTAAAACTTAGGCCGATGGTCTTTTGTATTACTAATGTGTACATTTTGTCGAAATTTCGTTAGAAAATTAACAAAATTAACAAATCAACCCGGTAGGGAAAGTAAAAGTGTGCAAATAAGTGTTTGATGAAGTCATAGCGTCATAGAGACTCACTTTATTAAAATTTTGAAGCATTGAGTTGTCTGTTTTCTCTTAAATGCAAATTTTAACATTTTATGATTAAAATGCTAATTGAATAATTATTCATTTTTTTACCTTTGGAATTGTGATGGAGTTCATCTGCAAAATACACAGATTCTATCGACCAGTTGATTGGTTAATCATGTCACTTTGGTTCGACGTTCATGTTTATACCCCCTGTTCAGGTAGATGAGACTGGGAGAGCCAGGGCAAGCATTAATAAGCTAAACAGAGTCTACTCAAGACTATTTATCGACCAAATTTGTCTCCACTTCTTAATCACTATTTTCCTAAGCACTTCTTAAGGATAGCAGTTCCATGGCATCAATGCAATTTGAAATTTTCGGCCCTGAAATAATACAATGAATACCAGCATATTCGCAAAAAGTACTCTAAAGTACGAGGTTTCTCTCATATAGGGTGGTTAACTTCTTTTGCTCCCGTGCAAAGAAAGTATCCCCTCCTACCAACCGTTTTTGAATGACTACGCATTTCTTCCTTGGCTTAGTTATACTTTTAGGTAACTTCCTTCCTACAAATTTCCTCTAGCTCTTTTACCCCCGCAAGCCTCTAATTTGGCCCTCCAATTAGAGAATGCTCTAAGCCGACTGAGCTTAAATTTTTGAGTAAATCATGTTTAAATGCGGAGGATATTATTTTAAGTAAAAAGGACATGTAATATGAAGCGTAACGACGACAACCAATCTGAAATTCGTTGTTGGTGGTTTGAATACGGAATTCAACTTATGAGGAAAAGAGGAAAAATATCAAGTTATTTCGCCTCCAGTGGACATTTGTGAGTACTGTCATAATTAAAAGTCTTTGCTAGTCCCATTCGTAAGAAGATACAAGTGTATCAAAGTGAAACGACCAAACATATAATTAAATCAACTGGCGAGCATGCTTTGAATATTGTTGACGTCAATTAGCCCGGAGGTCCAAGCAACAAACCAGGGAAATTGAGCTTTCGAACATTTGATTATCACAAACTGAATTATCCTCTCAGTAAAAAATGAACCCTCACATCTCTTCTGGTATTTCGACACAAAACTCTGCATTCGAAGATTCTAGAAAATGTCACTTAATGACCACCAACATCACTTAATTAATAATGCGTTAAATGTTTTAAAACTGTTATTTTGTCCCATTTTAAGAAAATCGTTTTTGTTTCAATCACGTTGGTGATTAATCTTACTTGTAGCGAGTCAGAGGACTGGTAATCAGCCAGTTCAGGCACAACCGTATCCACACTTTAGTCTTTTTATCAACCAAAATATGCTGCATTCGCACCGAATTTTCTCACTCCAAATGATAAAATTTAACGAAACAGGATCGTTTTACACTTATAGCATTATTTGTTTTATTTGAATCAATGTTTAACTCTTATTGCTTAGAGCATTTAAACTGTGCAGATACACAAATTCGGCTAGTGGAACTACTTTGAAGACAGGCCAATTTCGGATTGACATCAATCAGAGAACTGCTTTCTAATTTTCCCAAAGGTTGACCGAAGAAAATGCCAATCCTTCCAAAATGTGATAAAACCAAGAGTTGGGCATGGGCACTTTCATTGTGGACAGTCCTAAGTGGAGAAAGCAAGGGAGTTGAAGAAATTGGCATTGGAATGGATGTGGAACACACGTCAGTGCTGGACGAGTGGAACTCGGATTTGTGTAAAGTGGAGCGAATTTGGAGGGGCAAGATAGTTGACTGCTTTCAATTCTTTGTTAGTCAGTTGGATAACCCGTAAAATTGTTCATATGACAACTAGAGCCTAATTACAACTTAAAATGTGCAAATCCAAAACCTGAATCGAACTTTCAAATCTTTTCTCAAAGGCTGTATGACAAATTGATTCATATAAGTGAGAAAGAATTTATCAAATCTTTGATATATTTGACTAAAGGGCCTTTTAGGACCCACCAGAACTAGATTTTAACCACTAGATGGATATAACACATCCAATTAGAATGTAACTGAAAACATTAAATCAGGATTCGACAAGAGTGGGCATTCAAGGATATGCTTTACTTATCTTAAGTGAACAAATTGGAATAGGTCGATCGACTTAAGTTTATCCAATGTCCCATAAATAGTTGTATTCTTGTACTTGAACTTCAGCATATTCACTGGGAATCGTTTCCATTAGACTTGCATCAGAGCAGACAGAGTAGAACATTTGATATGCAAGAATTGAATTATTTGAGGGTTCATTTATTCTTATAACTGATCAAATTATGGAATCTCTCGAACCTCCTTTTGATAATTTAAGGTGCAAAAATCGATTTTGACAGTACAACGCATAATAAACCCTTAACTAAAAATATTTCTGCGACATATTCTTAAAATCATTTCCATTTACAAACTGAGAAAAAAAGATTTATCATGCCTAAATCTATATTCAAAGGAAATTTACAATGGAATCAAAGCAATAAATTATAGGAAGAAGATAAATGGGACCAGGAAGGACAAAAAAATTTTCTTTAAAGGCAATTTATTTCGGCAGATTTTGCAGTCCTTATTTACACGAACCCACTTCTGTTCTCACCCCCATACCTGTGGTATGCGAGCACTCAACATTCGGCCCTTTTTCCCTAATTTCCGAACTACATCTCCTAAGGTTTAGGTTATGCATTTAAACAGAAGTGTGCATTGTTGTCTCGCGTATAATTCGCCCTAAAATTATAAACCGGTGACTCTTAAGAATGGGAATCCATGAAATGGGTTTCTGGTGGGAGAGGTCCATAGTCCGGAGGGCACTAAAGCTGGAGAGAATTTCTCGGTAAGTTATGCTATAATAGGATGGGAATTGTTTGTGCGGCTTTTAAAAATGCTAAAAAATTAAGCAAAAGAATGAACAATAAGTATGCAGTACAAGTAATCTCAATATGCCGAGTTTAAATAGAGAATAAAGTGCTTTAAAAGAAAATTGAAGGCCCGGAGAGCAAACTAATATTTCCAAAGGGATGAAACCCAACACTCAGCTTCCAGGAAAGTGGACATTCAAATGAGAACAGCAAGTAATTGCCAAAAGAGTTGGCTAATTTTGCCATTGCCACTGAATACCTTTTCGCAATTAAACTCGAAATTTCAAACACGTTTCTTATATGAGTCTACTTTCTATATGTCAAATACATGTATCAGCGACTACACATTTCAGAAAAACAATTCTTCTAGAATGAATCGCACTCCTGCCGTCAAACTGGCTAAGTTTGGTACCTATGATGTAGCCAAGGATATGTCCATAAATATGTACAAAGTGAAGTCAATTACCTTCGCAAATCTCAATCCCAACTCGCTGTCAGTCATCTCATAATTTCCTTTCTTGCATCCTTTAAACCAATGCTTATTGATTACAATGAAAAATGTGAAAGTTAAATTTCATTCCTCTTCTAAATCGGATCAGAAAAGTACACTGATTTTGGTGATAAGAACCCGCACCATGCCAAAAGAATGATAGAATGAGAATTGTGTGGTATCTTCAGGTGGTCAACGATGGCCCCACCACTCCACTTACAACAAGCAAATAAATGGTATTATTCTGTAAACTAAAACTTATATCGTATACTATACGATTGCTACAGTGTAGCGCCTAAAATGGGAATATAGGTTTCATCTAAAGCTTTTTCTCCCCGGTGAATCATCAAGTCACGCCCATCGACAAACTTCTTTCAAACCCACGTGGCATTAAAACCAATTTTCTACTAATTAGATCTAATGAGTCTATTAACTGTAACGTAAGCTATGTTGTGACAAAGTCAGGGGAGAATTTAGCAGCGAGTTACGAGGGTGAGCTACTTAAATAAAAATCAGCAAATATATTAGGAAGGACATAAACGTGGATCACAATCACAACTTTTAAAAGGGTTAAAATCAAATAAAAATGGCCAATTTGAAAAAAAACCATTAATGGCGACAGAAGTAGCAAAACTGGAATTTGCAACAATAGTACCCCATAACTGCATCAATACTCAGTGAATGGGCAATTAACAATGAATGGATATTATAGAAGAGACGAAGGAACTAGGTATTCTTCAGTTGAGAAATTTCTTAGCGTCTGTCTTTTTTTCAGTTCATAAGTGGAGATTTTCTTGGCCTCGTCTTGACCTTGAAATATACTTTTTTACACAACCGACTCTTCAAATGACACCGACAACAAACTGATAGGTTAAAATAACATCCTACTAACAAACAGTAGTAGAACCTTTTCCATAATAAAAGTGTTTGAGAGAAGTTCATCATAAAGAGTTTCTAAGTTTATTTGTCAAGTTGATTAATTAATTTTATAAAATAGTCTGCTTTCGAGCCTAGGATATATATGTATGCGTTTCTCCTTTTATTTCGACACTCCAAATCTGACATCCGATTGTGGGTATACTGCTGGAGATATTTTCCTGAAAAGGAAATAAGGTTCACTTGATTGTGAAATTTGCGTATATCAACTATAAGTCTCAACTATGCTCTAACTATCAAGCTGTTTTTAATGACAATGCAAAAGAGACTTTAACGTACAAGTTGTGAGCATTCGCTCCAAAAATTGGAATTTACCAATCGCGTATCGATCGCAAATTTGTTTCTCTGAATTTCGTTTTCATTTCCTTTTCCATTATTTATAACAATTATGTTGTTAAAGAAGTTTACGGTATTTGGTTAACTTTTAATACACATTTATGCAAAAAGTAAAATGAGCTCACAATAGGTTATTGTCATTTTCGGTTGGAAAATAAGGAGGTTGGTAATTCGAATAGAAAACATCAGGAAATCTCTGCTGAAGCGGTTGGGGTATTCCGGTAGATTCAGGGCACCAAGTAGGGAATGATTCTTGAGACATTTCACCTAAAGAGAAAGGTGTTTATTTCAATTTTTTTGGAATTTAGCCCTGGATATAGACCTACGCCAATCACTTAATGGAGGTCTCTGATAAAACCACTTTCGTTTATTATGTTCTGTCATTCCGTTCACAACAAAATATCCCAAACCCATTTAATGACGTGTTATAAACGCTTGATCTGGGAAGAGGAAGGGTAATGTTGGAAGCAGTTTAAATAACTATTTATTGAAGAACACATCACTTGACGAGATAGTAAAGATTAAAGAAGACGGAAAGTTGGACCGGGAGTAATAAGATGGAGTGGAAGCAACCACACTCCCTAAATGGCCACCTCCATGTAAGGCGGCATGAAATTACTGGGTATTTTCTTGGATCCAACTCCTTAGTGATCAATACTGATCTAGCAATTTTGGCGAAGCTATACGCATTGCTTACTTATAATGCTTTTAGAAGCACCCAGATTGGAAACTTGCGGAATTGTGAACCCACGATCATGATAAAGTTCCCTTCCAACATCTCCTTTGTCACAAAATGGATAGCAAAGAAAACGTTTGACGTGTAATGAAGTTTAAATGGCAAAAGCGAAAACTAGGAAACGAAGATTATGCTTAAAATGAGAGTCCAAGCACTTTATTATATTGACCCTTGATATCCGGTCAAAATCGCTTTACTATTAATTTTCTGTATTACACAAGAACTATAATATCAATTAGGGACATGAGTTTAGGTACACTATTACCGACAGATATTTCTTACCGTATGGTAAATTATGAGACTGGAAGTTATGTTGTGGTCCAAACGCGGCTTGAAAGTCCTTGTTAATGTTTAGCCTGTCTTGATAATTAATTAATGGAATATTAATTTTTCGAGGCACAGGCTTAACAGATGGGTTCGACTGCCGGTGTTCGCTAAGATCATCTGAATGCTTCTTTATTGAACGGCGTTTCCGGGTTTGAATAGAATCCTTTCGCATTGTCAAAGGCCGTTGGCGCTAATTATAAAGAATATATGTTTTTGATATCAGGACTTAACACTGTAAATGGTGATTATGTTTGATCTTCTCCTTTAGGACGTTGTTGGAAGGGACTGGTACTTCAATAGAAATACCTTTTTTTAATCAGAAGATAATGAAAAGTGCACAGCAAACGCATCAACCAATGTAATTATTCAACTAACTTTAAGCAATCAGGATATATACCTTACCGAGATCCAAGAATTCTGATCTTAAGGGTTTTTTCTTTGATACGTCCAACTTGTAGCTGGCATTTAGACAGCTACAACTAAACTGATGACGATAAGAAACCACAAATTGAATACTCTCCTGGTGCAACGACAACGAAAGTTGCCTCAAAGTACCTCCTACCCCATTAAGTAGATAGGTAATAGTGACGACGGAGATATGCTGAATGATGATACTTTTGTCGACATTGCTTCATTAATCTGCTCTTTCATCTGTTTTAAGATGTTGATGAAATTTTAACCCCCCTCCCCCCCCCCCCCCCCCCCCCAATATCTAGATTTGAAAATCTCCTCGTGGCTGGCCAACAACGAATTTTCACAAAGCCAAACTGATTAAACAGCCATAACTAGTGGGTGGTCCGTGAAATCATCCATTCTCCCAAAACCAGAGAAGATGGACCATCTCCCCATTTTGGACAGCCCCATATGTGGTCAGCGAAAAAAATCAATTAACTTCACACACTCTTACTGTGAAGTGGTTTCATCAGGCAAATTCATCAGTTTCAAAAATTCTTTGCGAAGCGGCATGGATAAGTAGAGGCATGAAACTGTTAGTGCAAGTGGATGAAAAGTAAACTTTTGTGATTGTTTTAGAAAAGGATACGTCAGAGATGGCATGAAATGAACTTTGAAGACCTCTGTCAGGAAAGACAAGAACTTTCCCGAACCTTACTTATGGTTGATGTCCTATTTTAGCATAATGTTGAAAATGACAATTGCTTGAGAATGAATATTGACACACATCCCTACTTCCCATTACTAAGTGTTTCTCAAATAACCCCTATTAATTGCTTTCGATGTCGAAATAAATCGACTATGTAAGTTTCGGTAACATCGTAAAGTCGGTACTCCCAACTTCGTTGCTATGGGGAGAAATAGTGCGTATACTGATCTTGAGTCTATCGCGTATGTGTTAAATGAATGGAATAATAGTTGAATTCTCTTTCTTATGATGTATTATCGCTAAGGATTCCCATTCCTTTGATTTAGAAAACAGGAACCAAAGTAAAAGTAAATTCGTCTATGTTTCGCGTTGTGCTGGTCCCTCTGTATTCAAGCAGGGCAGAAATGACCAAGTGCCCAAGTCACCCATTCTCTAAAAGCCAGTGAATAGACTATCAAAAACATTAACTGAGAATTCAACATTATATAAACTTATAACAGGTTATTGATGTACTACATAGTTCGCATACAAGACGGCAGTAGGATCTTATCAAACTTTCTATTAATCTACCCCCTAGCAGTCCTTAAAACCTTGACTTCGCTCAGCAACTTCAACAACTTTTAACCGCATCTGACATCGCGCAAACACGAATAAGAATTGGCCCTAATTTGAATTATGAAGCCAATAACTCTAGTGTCAAATCACAACTGATAATGTGTTGAAATGTGAAATTATAGGTGTCGGTTTTGTTATACAAAGTCAATTAATTCAGAAAGATTTCAAAATTGTCAGATGAATCGGCACTACGCCTATCACTTTTTCCCGGGTTCAGTTGCTCCTCCCCCCAGAATCAATATTAATTGCATAGTAATAGAAATTGTTAGAACTAAGTAATTTCACACATGTTGAGTAAATACCTACCCCATGCATTTTGCGATAGAGTCCACAGGCATTGCATACAACATCACCTTCTGGGGCCCTACGCCAAAGCGACGTTTTCGATGTCTGACAATTGCTGCAAATAGTCCCATTTTTCACATTGAAATTCTAAATCCAACGCCAACACAATTATGCATAAAATAAATTAAATTAGGAAAAATGGCAAATAAAAAAAAACGCCGATAGACAGGTCTACCCCGCCGGTGGAAAGATTAACATTTGGCCTCGGCAACAAATCCACTTGGCCAAGGTCAAGGAAGATAGAGAAGGAACTGTCAATCAAATTTATCAAAACGATTCGAACAAATTTGGTATGAGATACTGGCTAGACACATACCGGTGGGAGGCGGTCAAGTTTTTTTCCGCACTGAGTGAAGTGCTTGGGCGTTGAAGTGGTGAGACTGTCATGAGCGGTAGAATATCTCGAGCACATTTGATTCGAACAATCAATACAGAGAGAATTTCCACCCTTGTCGAAAGACCAAGATTTCGAGTTGGCACGTCCACAATTAACACACTCTGGGCAACGAGCATAGTGATGTGGGATCTGAGTTGATTCTGGAAATAAAAAGGAGTGTTGATTCAATAAAAATTGGAATAGATTTCAGCATTTACTGAGCGTTATTTTGTTAACCAATGGATCCGGCTAGCTTCCACTAGAACTCATGAATATTTATTGCCGCTTTCACAATTAGGGTTTCAGCAAAGAATTTGCCAGATATGTCAAGGATACTTTGAATCCCACTTTAAGGCAAGGTGAAGCTGGGTTACTTAGACATTTCGTGAGAGGTCAAACTGAATTTTAAAAATATAGCCCAAAGAATAATACTATCAATAAGATCCAAGTTGCTCGAGTGATATATAACTTGGGAGTGGAATTAAAAGAGGAAAAATGTATAACTCGGTGGGAGCAAGTTTATAATCGTGGCATGTCGAGGCAAATGTACTCATGCATTTTAATCCACTTATCTCCTCTCAAACGCTCTTCAAGATTAGTCCAGATATGGTATTTTGCTACATGCAAATATTAGCTTCTACCTGTCTGTAAGTCATAAACTTGTTCAGGTCATAAGTTAAGCTATTTAACATCGTAAATGTGCCCCGATATTGGCCTTCTCTACCGCTACTTATAACTTCATTGGCTTCTCTTCCAGTGATTGTTAGAATGATATCTTGACGCTGTGCCATGTATGACATAACCACTGACTTTTAATAAAACTGACGACTTAAATGACATGGTTAAAGATTTGATCCCTTGGCCTTGAAATCCCTCTTCGAATTTCTCCAGTCTCTGGAATTAGAAAAAGCCAAAAATCTGAGCATGTGGAGGATGGGTTCCATTATTGATAGGTACATTAATTACCAAACTCGGTTGCGAAAGCGTTTCTCGCTCAATTCGGATAGAAAAGAAACACCCAGAAGCAACCGTCTTAAGCTTAAGTTAAATTAATCAAGTTATACTCGCAATAAAGTCTCACCAAAACAGTAAGTGTTGTAGTAATTGTTTTCAACTCGTTGCAATCCATTCAATGCAAAAAGATCACCTTCAGTTCGGTATGATTGTTCCTGTACCGAGTTCTCTCTATTAAGTGGTGTAAAAGGCTCTTCAATCTTCATGGCTTTTTCCTCGATGATAGGACAATTATTCCAAGATTGATTATTTCCAAAATAATTTGAGGATCTAGTTTTGAGAGAGATGCCATTTATGTCCTCAGATTCCATTCTGTTTAGTAATCTATTCAAAACAATCCACTAAATTATATATTTCTAACAGAAAACGGAGCATACGACACAGAACAGGAACGTACCAATTCAAATTAAAGACATAACTTCTCTGAGGAAGTGTTTTATATGAACTATAAAAGACCCCACGTCGGAACCAATCAGCATTGAGCCCGTGTTCTCTTATATTTATCATCCAATCACATTTCTCCCTGACCTCACTTGGAATGGCTAGGAAAATGGACAGATGTTGATGGTAGGCCATTGAGAGTGATTATTTAATCGTTTCGGTGTTTCAGTAGTCAAAGAGATAAAGTTGGCTTCACTCAATTTTTACACCTTGAAAGTATTCTTTTGGAAATAACAGAATGTGAAGAAAGTCAGTAGTGAGAGGGTGGTTAGTACAATGCTTGAAGAATCTAGACAATGCAAAAATTATCGCCGCTTTAACCGTATTTTTATCTTCTCGCTTCTCGGACTCCTGCTGATTTCGCGAAAAGATAATCTTCATGATCAACTTTTTCAAAACCGTGGTGCTCTAACTCAAATAATTGTAATAGGAATCACAATAATTTCAGTATTCAATGCAATTAACTTTGTTTAAGTAAAAGATGGAATTGAATGTCTCTCCAAATGGTCCGAATCTTGGTAAGGTAATGAGACTTAAAAGCCACCGTAGTGGAGGACTTCCACATCAACTTAATTCAGCACTCATCTGGATGTTCGATTTTGACCTTCTATTATGATATAATTTCCGAATTTCTACCTTACTTTCTGGAACTATGATTGCAGTGCTAGTTTCGTTGTGTCATTCTAGCTAAGACCCTTACTTGAGTGGCAAATAAAAGACCATTTTCGCTAATAATTAAGCGAAAAATAAAATTAAAGTCCACAACAGGAAAGTTGCATGTCTTACAGGTTGCTTAACACTTCTTAAATAATTCACCTTTCATACCTCAGTCCCTTCATCTCCCTAGTGATTTCCGATCAAACCGTCTTTTTCGTGCGGCTTATCTGGCATAGGGACTATTTATGACTTTCAAACTCCTTTTTAA
This sequence comes from Hymenolepis microstoma, assembly GCA_000469805.3. Classification (NCBI taxonomy): domain Eukaryota; kingdom Metazoa; phylum Platyhelminthes; class Cestoda; order Cyclophyllidea; family Hymenolepididae; genus Hymenolepis; species Hymenolepis microstoma. The sequence goes on along the minus strand of LR215995.1, from coordinate 14,242,659 downwards.
GGATGTAATTTTACGGGTGGGTTTCATGCCTCGCTTTTGACAATTTGACATCAACTACAGACATAATTGACAAAGCTGTTGTTACCGCCTTATTGACAATTTTCATTTTGGCCATTAAAGCAAGTAGAATTTCATAAATAAACAAAGGTTAATATTTTCGGCCACGCAAATCATCTTTTAAAGGTGGTTTTTTCACAATTCTTTCCAAAATTCAGTATTAAGTTGGCAGGTATTCAATAAATAATAGATTCTGTTCTGCAGCTGTCATCATTCGAAATCATTTTAGCATTTTTAATTATAACTTAAAACATTGAAGCGGTGATGACTTTTTTTTAAATTACTCCTCCCCTCCTCACTCCCATCTCACAATGTTATCCGCACATTTTTACCTGAATGGGGTCCTGTAAACCGAATATTGGGAAAATAGGATTAAAATGATAAGACCATATCAAAGTATGTAGTTGTATTTTGGAGGACTAAAACCATCATTATAAATTGCTATCCCTGTCATGCTGAGTGAACTCTGGAGGGAGGGGGAAGGGGGGCTACCTTTTCAAAAGTACTTGGCTATCGTTGTGAGAAGGCTTGGAAACAAAGGTGGAACGGTTAACCCCGGTTTTAGATCGATTGGTTAGTGCAGTCTGAATGTTGGAACATTTAATTACTAACATCGAACTCATTCTCAACTCGCGTGAAAACGGCTCTGCCAAGACGCCGGTTTTACTATTTCACAACTGCCCTACCAAAATTGTAAGCTGCCGAACATCAATTGATACTATTTTACGCCTTCAACTATTGGACAGTTTGATTCCCTCAAATTAACCATTTTAATTGTCCTAGTTCAGTTGCTTCCCACATTTAGAAAGGTAATCAATTTGTATTGCTATAGTCAACAGTAATGATAATAATAGTAATAATGACACGCTGATTTCCTCTTATTAAAAGACACAAACAATCTATTGAAAAAATCCAATTTAAAAGGGCAAAACTACCGCCTTACCAATCCTATTCAGTGAAATTATGAAATCGTGTTAAATCATTTGAAGTAATTTTTCACTTTCTTGGTTAACATAATCAATGTCACAAACTGGGCAATCAATGGAGTGCAATGGAGTGGCTTACCTATTGAAGTGGAAACCTGCCAAGTGAGATATCATGACCTTTATGAAAAGCTGTTGATTTCGAATAACAGAAAGCCCAACAAATGATAGTGAACCAAGATATATATAAAAGACACTGTGAGCAACGTTTTGCAAACCCTTATTTCAGCATTTATTGATCGATGAGTAGGTAATCTTATTTCAAATCTGTGTTACGATTTTTCCTCCAATGGCCGAGAAGGCAAATCTATCTAAGCGTTTTAAGTTCACATTGTGATTAACGGACAAGTCAAGGGAGGAGGGTGAGGGGGGTTTAGAATTTCTTGCTAATAATTTTAATTACATTAGTGTTGCCATAACGAAGATTGGTAATTGTTCAAAAGTTATGTTCCATTTATGTGGATGACGAAAAGTTCCCTATTATTTCTCATTAAAATGACTAAAGCATCGACAAACGTAAGTCTTGGTGATTTGTCTCGGTATAAACAATTCAGATTTCGCAGACGGTCTCCAAGTTCCTCATCACTACTTTCGCATTTCCGAATACATATCAGGCCTTCATTTCGACAACTTGTTTGGGGAAAAAACGATTGTCCGTTAACAGTTGTCGCAGCAACGCAAGGCCTGTTTCATCAATAGCAGGGAATTTGTAAAAGCGGTCCCAACAGGTCTAAAGAGCTACTTATATGGAAAATGACAAACATTTTCACAGTTGAAGCTGGATATAAGAGATTTTTCAACTCGAATTGGCCATATAATTTAACAGGTGTACGACGCTACTCCTTACACTAGAAGATCGAGATCACTTACTAAGGGAAGGGAAACTATTGACTAACTAAGCTTCTACTTAGGGAATCCAAAAAACATTCAGAGGTGGAGTTCAATTGTGTGCTGACCCCACTCCCCTCTTCCTTTAAATTTAAAGTAGAGAAAAATTAACTGTATTTAAAAAAAGAATACTGTCTTTCTAATATTGAATAAAGAAGTTAAGATACGGAAATTCTACCTACATTGAAAATCTCTGGGCCTCGACTAGCTAGCACACAGTTGATACGATCCCTTTTGAAGGTTTTATTCTTAAGACGAAACTACTATGAATAATGATGCATTTAAAGAACACGATGATGTTAAATTATAAAGCGAGTATTTCAATGAGGCGAAATCACCTTTCCAATGTTGTATATCGATGTTTTACACTCAGTCCCAGATACCACGTTAGGATGGCGAAGCATTCTCAAATCGATTTAGTAAATGTGGTAATAGCGTGGAGATTGTTGGTTATTCAAGGCAGGTTGTTTGTAGGATGTGTTCAGGTTTTTTTTTCCAATATTTTGTCACCACCTGCAGAATTTTTGAAGGAAGACAGGAGAGAGGAATTTTGTGGAGGAAGAGGAGAAAAGAGAGTGGATGGTGGGAGGGGATGGGGGGGGGGGGTAGAAGGGAAGGTAAAATGACCGAAGAACGACTTATTTCCCACCACACACATTGTAAAATGGCCGAAATGGATTTTCAGGCCAAGGAATAGGGGTAAAGGGAGTTTCATGCGGCGTGAGAGAGAGAGGGGTGCCATTTTGTGTGGGAATTTTGAAGGCTATGCAAACTAAATACGTTAAAAATATTGCTTATCGAGCTTATTATCTATTACATGAATAAAATGTGTCTCAAAACAGCCACTAATTTTTCATTATTAGCATTAAATACCTTCCTTTTAACTCTTGGACTATATGTAACACATTATTACTCTAAATCATAAGAGAGCCTTAGACTTCTTTGGAAGGGACATTACTAGAGCATTGAAGTCGTTGATAGTATAAGGAAATTATCATCATTTGTCTTGTAATTGAAAACGCAAAAAAAACTCATTAAAATACAGTGTATTATGAGGATCCATAAATGCTATTTTAGGCGTTTTAGAAAAGCAAAATATGCCTGTATTTTTAATGCTCTAAATAAGAGAGCAAGAGGGATAAAGAAAAAGTCGGCGGATTCATATTTCGGTGTCGATTAAACTTTCATATCAATGGCTGCGTTCGAATAGATTCATCAGCTGTATTAAATGGATATGCCATAGGTACTAGGCACCTTGAGTATTTAAATATCCAGAGAATTTAGTGCGAGTTAATTTTCAGTTTCTTGGTATGCACTTCATTCAATCACTCGTTGGTATCCTTTAAACTGCATATCCGTTTGAATTTAGCAGACATTGACGTTTCCCTTGCTTCTAGGAAATTGATGAATGGAAATTTATAATATTCCATATCATTATTTCGTAGGTGATTATAGAAAACAGTGAGTAGTAGACTTTGTGGAACATCTTTAATTATCCTTGCTTATTAACAATCATTTATTTATTTATAACAAATGGCAGGCTTTATGATAGTTATCATTAGCCTTTTAATTGACTTCGTTCTTCACGGAGAGGGGTGAACAGAAGAGTGATTCACAGATTTAAAAGAGACAGATACAAAGGTAAGGTGATTACTGTGGGAGGGGCCGAATATGACATGGTAGTTTAAAGTCATCTGCCGGTTTATAGACTTTTTGGCCGTATGAGTGCCCAGAGTGTACTACGAGAATGCAAGTCTCTCACGTACCCCCTTATCATAAATTTGTGAAAAATTTTCATCATATTTCATGCTTGGTCACCGAAAATCTTACCTTTACTCAAAATGTTGATCAAAGCAACTACAAATGGCGATTTTGATCTCAATATTTTACTGTTGTAAGTTAATTCTGTTCGTGGTTAGGAAATTAATTACTGCCTGTAGTTTGAATTAACCATTAAGCTAAAAGCTATTCTACTCATACAATATAAGTAGAAATAACAGTTTATTCTACAAAATTCAGGTACTCCGCATTTGCACTTGGTCAACATTTTGGTCATCCTCACAATAGGATTTTGGGAAATCATTCGTGGGAGTCTCGTCATCGTTAAACTTACTTCAGAAGTGCCACCTGCATATAGTCTCATAATAAAACCCTTTATCAGAGACAATCATTAAAGCAACTGTGAATCGCGAAAATCCATCTATTGAATTTTTGCATTCTCAAGAGGTACCTTAATTTAATATATTTGTGGCTAGTAACATTTTCAAAGCCATATTCCAAAATAGGGATCACCCTGACAACCAAAAATCCTCTGTGTTCAACCTTCAGTGATAGAGTATTGACGATAAAATTAATTGAAACTGTATAACCTGCACTTCAAGTCTACATATATTATACGATTGGAGAATAACTTTTTGTGGCACAATAACAGGATCTGAAATAGCCAATTATCTCCCCTATAATGTCACGATTGCTTCTAAAATGCCTTGGTAACTGTATTTTCTTTCTGAAATGAGGACAATGTGGAAAACACGTTGACTCCTACATGTGTGTGTATGCACATGATTAGCGAATTCCAAATCCCGGATCACTTCTCTACGTCCCTTCTCCTCGCCCTACCATCAAGGCAGTAGGAAAAGAGGGAAAGGGCAGTAGAAGAAGAAAATACATTTTGGCCCTATCATTCTTCCCTCTATCACTGCATAGACTATGCCGAATTTGTACTGTTGGGAAAGATTTTTTCAACTCTGAGAGAATTCATTGTAATTTGGAGGTATACTTGCGAGTATTAGAGGTTCCTTTTTGTAAAAAACTGATTATCTGGCTTGCTAGTAATGATTTTAGAGAAGTGGCAGAAGGTCTAATAATGGCATTTGCATTGTTTGTAGTTTATTTGTACTTATTAAGACATTAATCAGCTCAAGATCATGATCAATCACCTTAACGTTAGTTATCGGTAGTAACGATGTAGTTACTGATTAAATTTAACTCGCCACTGCAGTAATAGTAGGTGCAACAAAATCATGTTATGACTACGAATCCACAAACACGCGATGAGCAAGCATGAAAATCTTTTATTTCAAACGACCGCTTAAATATATATATATATAGGAATAAAGTTGATAATCTTATCAGAAAAATATTTAAAAGAAATTTAACAGTCAAGGAACTTAAACAATCTTTAAAGATTGCTACTCCAAATAACTGCCGTTAATATCCACTGCATTCTCACTCAGACCCTCGGCTGCGGAACCTGGAGAGTTGACCCCATTTTTTCCATAGGAAGAACTTCAAAATTTGATTTACCTCTGTCCATTAACTGGCCCGGTTTTTTAGTACTGGCGCTGCTCCCCATACATGAATAATAATAAAATCTGGGGAGTTCGGAGGCTTAACATACATTGGGACTGGTCTAATCCTGAAAATTGGCTGAAAACCGTTTTAACTTTTTCCTGAGGTGTGGCAGAGGACTTAATCCTCCCGCCGCCATAGAAGCAGTGCTTTACTGTCTAACCTCGTTCGTTATCTAGAACTTGATTATTGCAGTGGCCAGCTCTTCCACGAAGCCCCGTCCCCCTCCCCCAACTAAACCTAAACCCCTCTTTGTAGAAATTTTCTGTCACTCTTGGAGGGCATACATCCTAAAGACATAGCAGTTTGAAGAAATTGAGTCTGGATGGTTCGAAGAGTGACCTTTTGACTACTGTATGAAAGCACCGTCTGTAGATTGAGTTTTTGGTTTTGCCAAAAGTCTTTCACAATGGGAAAGAAACTGACTGTTTTTGCTTCAGCAAGATGTTTAACTTTACTCAGAAGTTTCTTCGTCTTTGACAGACGACGATTCTTGTTGGTCTTTTTTGTGCAGAGGTAGACCGCTGCAACGGCTCTATGTACTTGTAGTAGCGAAGATTTTCATTGAATGCAAGCTTCATGGTATCGGCTGAAATGTGGAAACAAAATCCAAACCACCTTGTCGGATCAGATCTCTCTTATGTTGCCTTCTTCTTGCCACAGCAGCCTCGTAGTCTTTAGTTCAAGCCAGGTTGTTTTCACAGTGATCAGGGAGCGAAGAACAATGACCATAATCTCCTTATTTTGATGACAGGCGCGAATCAATATAATACGAACTGTTTCTTTTCATGATTCAGGTGGGTTCTATTCATCCATTCTCCATGTCAAGAAGTAGAAGAACGAAGAGTGACTGAAGCCTTCAAATGAAGCATGGTGTGAACCACTTCGACGCATTTAGAAAAGTAGTAGAATAAATGCCTTGTTTTTGTTATAAGTATATATATTATGAAATTTCAGTGAGTTTTTTCTGTTAAATGGTATTGAAATATTTTGGCAAAATGACTTTAATAGGACAAATACTGAGGAATGACTGTCATATCAAGAGGTTTCTTCGAGGAATTACAAAATATTTAAGTTTTCACAAAGTTAAGTGAGATTCGACGTTGATATGATGGTACTTGAACGTGCAGTATATAAATAAATAAATTCAAAACCAGATGTGAATAAATTTATTCAATTATCCGAATTTTGACTTTTGTTGCATCTTTTTTTGAAAATTACTCATATGTTTTATTCGTGCATAAATTTATAAATGAAATAAAGTAATGTAAGTGTTCACAGCAATTAAATAAGTACGGCTTTTCCTTCAAAATAGGAGGTTCTTATTAAACAGCCTTCTCAATACCTGTTATATAGAGTAGTTAAGGGCACAAAATGCGCCATTTTGTGTGATATAATCGATACAGCTTTTTACCACAACCATCAATACACAAGGAAGATTATATCCATTTACTGCCTTGCCAATGTCGATAGCATTAAGAAGAGAAAGCACACACTTGAGGAAAAAATGGAGGGGAGAGATGCACACAAAAGCATCCCATCAGAAAATTCCAACACTGATGGCCCTGATGGTGGTGGTGGTGGTAGGAAAAGAAACGTTTTGTCCATTGTGTCCATCATCAGCTTCGAAACATGCCCCGCGCTCTCACTCTCTTTCTCTCCCTCTCTGGAGTGCCTCCTTTTTGGAGAAAGAGGCTTGACTTTTTCTACTTGTGCATAGTCCACGTTCGCACACATTCTTCTCATCTGCTTCCTTTCCTTAGATAACCTCTCTGATGAGGTGCTATTCTTAGCTCCAGAAATCGCACCTTAAGTACCCAAAGAGAATTCAATTACTTCCAATATGTGCTATTCTGCTGTGTTCAAATTGACGGTGTAATTCATGAAATATTTGGTTTTCTAGTGGATTGCATTACAATCTGATTTATTTAATTGAATAAATTCAAGATAGGGATTTAATGACACAGTACATTTTGAATATTTGTCTATGCTAATTAATAAAAAATCAAATAATATAATTATCAATTTGAATACTGTGTAATAAAAAGCCCAATTAATTGTTCCTAGGAATTCCGTGTTATTCGATACATCAAACTCTCGATTCGAATTTTAAGCTAATTTACACCTATTCAAGCTTCAAGACGTAATTTGATTTTTCGTTTCTGGTAATATCACTTTTGACCTCGTGAAGTTTTCTTAGTCTAAAAGTTTATGCATTCGAGATCACAAGGTGTTACTTCACCAACATGAACAGCAGGTATTGTTTATGCGTTAGTAATATCCTTCCAGTTGGTAAATAATACTCTAACACAATGATATCATCACCAACTGCTCATTCAGAAGAATGACTAAGTGTGAGCATAAATAAAGGTGTATTTATCGAGATAAAATTTTTTGAGACATGCGCTCAGAGAATTTTTTTTGCTTTGATTTTAACAAGGGCTATGAATTGTCTTCGTATATATGTATGCATATGAAATGTAAAAATCTCTTCAGTACCATTTAGATGTGAAATGTCAGATTACTTTGCAACAAGCAGAAATTCGCCTTTTAAACCAAAAAATAGGAATTTTGGATATTTTCCAAGTTCTTGACACGTTTGCATTTCACAATATGAAAATCGCATATATAATTGAATTCACTAATGTGAAATGGTCCTTGAGAATTAGGAATTTATGAAAAATATACGGCGCACTATTGCATAAATGTATGCAAACATTATTAACAATGCTTTTACCTCACTTTTAATTCTCCATTTGGTCAATGTTGGCTTATTTGTCACAAGCCTGACCCCATCTCCCTGTCACCTCCTCATTTAACTGAATTTTTCTCCCCATTTACCTCATTAAACGAATAAATATCTGAAGGGCTCAAAGCTAGGCACGCTTCTTCCCTCTATTTTAGGCATTTCCAGTCTGAGTGACACCTGAACCATTTCAGAAATGCATAACATTATAACCCATCTGTGATTAGTGTTTTTGGGATAATAGAAACTGGCAAATATCTTTCAATACGTGGTATGATTCCACCAAAAGTATGCACAATTACCAGGTGGTAAGCCACATTCCGAGTTCGTTAGGGTCATAAAATCACAAAAGGCTTGGCAATTTAACATGGCGCATTGGTTATGGCAGATGTGAAACGGATATTTTTTTACTCTGGTTGACATTTCGAAGACTTTCTTTAAAGTTAATTAGGGAAGATCACGCAAAGATCTTGGTGAAAAGATGGAATTAATTTAACAGTCTAATTTTGCACATTCATATAGCTCCCGTGCTTTTGTAAGTTTATTTATTTTACTACGTACTTGGAAATGTTTAAATATTTCACCAGTTTATCCATGACATAGCTCATCTTTATGATGTAGACAATTTTCGCAATAATCGAATGTACATTGTGCTTTATTTCCCACCTTTTAAATGCCCAATAAGGTACCAAGTTATTGGGGCACTAAAAAGCATGGAAACCAATCATTTGAACTCAAAGATAGCGGATATATGTGCTCAGAAGTCGAGAAAAAGTCAAATCTACAAATTCTGCAATATTATTCAATGTGGTATAGATTTTCATGTGCAAATGTCTAATTATACTTCAGAAATCGAATTAAATCTCATGGTTTTTTTCTAAAGAAAACCGAATATAACCTAATTATTAGATTTTTTCATGGGAGCTACTTTCCAAAAACGTACAGACAAGGTTATATATAAATGAAATATAATTTGTAATTCACTCCTTCAACTCACCCATGGTATTCAATCTTCCGATTCTTTGAACTGAGCCGAAAGCAAGTCAACTCTAGCGCGTGTTCTATCTCGCCTAAAAGGCGTGAAAATTACTCTGGAGAATTTGCAAGCAACATATCCTCACACATACTTTTCATGAGTAAAAGTTTTCGCAAGCTCTTGGACCAGCGTATTTGGCAAATAAGACAAGGTAAGATGAAGAAACCACTAAACCAGAATTCGCTTAAATAACATTTAAATTTATGACTGTGGCCCTGATGAAACATCTACGATCAAAAACGATTGCTTTCAACACCCTGTTAACATCGGAAAATAAATCGCACATGTTAATTGCGTATGATCGACCTGATCTTCAACTTGACCTCACAATCAGTTCATTTTAAAAGCGCATTTAAGAGGTTCAACCTATCCAGAAGTACAGGTCGAATTTGATTAATTACTCCACTGGAAGATGATATTAACCAAACCGTAGGATATCTGATGCGGACTTTTAGTCCAAATTGCTAGCGATTAGTATCTTGATAACGCCTAATTAGAATGGCCAATGGGAGAAAATACTTCACATATAGCCAGGAATTCTGACAGGGATCTGATTGTCACTTAATTAACAATGCAATGGCATGCGAAGGCACCTTGGACGATAATGACAACATTCACTCAACTAACAATCAATTTATCTCGGTTGCAGTCAGGAGAAGTATTGATTTTTAATTTAATCATAGTCATCAGAGTTTTGCATCGATAAAAATGGTAGATCTTAGCATAGCCGCAACTAACTAGTAGGAATTAAATAGAGAAATTTATTAATAAAGAATAAAAATCTACTCTTTTTTCCAAATTTATTGACTTAGAACATTTGTTTTTTGACGGGGATGTACTTTGCCGAATATTAAAAATATTGCGTCATGAAGTTCAAACTCATCACAGGAGATTTTACTGGCAATGGCATCCACAGAGTGTATGAAATTACTAAAGGTGCCAATAAAATCTCACCCATAAGAACACCATTTCATATCAGGTCACTTAGAGGTCTATTAGGAAATTTCAAAGGAAAGTTAATAGTGAATGTCATATTACGTCATATTACACGGACAAAATAGTCAGTGTGTAATAATATAGTGATCAATGAAAATTGCGATCACCATATTTTTAATTCCTTGTTTTAATGCGTAAATGTATTTATTAAAAATACAAATGATTTCCATGAAAATCCGTGCAACTAAGCTCCTTCGCTGCTCCACACTATTAGCGTCTTCCCACCCACACGCTTGGTTCATGTAGGGAATTGAGAAATAAGTGAATAGTTCTCTTGTGATTTCCGAGGTAAAACCATCAACACGTTTACAGATAAAAGCAAATTTCACCTTTATTTACATATGAGCGACTAACGGAAGAGCACTCAAATAGCTGTCATGGCTTGGTCAACATTCTTCCAGGATATTATGCTTAAAATCTTCCCAGTAATATCCACGTTTCTTTTGCATTCAGGCGCGTTTTCTCACTTAATCCTCTTTAAACATAAACACGGTCTCATATGCGATACTTTCCGCCATTTCTCTCCAGGGTAGCATTCTGCAAACCTTATATTTTGGTTGTTCTTCAACGCATTAACCCACGTCATTACTCATTTTATCCATCCGACCTTACTCAGGATGGGGAATAAGGGCCAAGACAACCAAGCTCCAGTTCATACTCATCGCTAATCGACTTAAGAGTCTTTTTGAATGGCGTATGCGCATTCTCCCAATGAGTCAGTCATCATGAGTCACCAAGGCGGATGAAAAACTCGAATCTCGTTAAGCTACGACCACGGTTATTAACTGTCCCGCTTCAGTTGTGCCTCGGCAAAATATCTTTCCATATAAATTCACCCTTGATTTTAAACATAAATAGTCCTAGTGAAGGAAACCGATTCATTGGGGAAAAATTTAAAATTTACAATAAGACCAACTGAATGGTTGCTTAATGGAAATGCTACTTTGATGAGTGTAAAATTCTAAAGCCATATCGATAAAGAATTAAGAGTTTACAAAATAACTAGCCAAAGTTCAGTAGCAACTCGTTTAATCATCTAACATATCATATAAAGTTTTGTGGTTAAATGGAATGACCTCTGTAGTTGGAAGACCATCTTTTCGACATAATTTAATGTTGTCGCTCATTTGCGGAATCCAGACTGTTATTAGAGAGAATGCACAATAAAATTAAGAAATGGTCCTTTTATTATTTTCTCAGCACTCCAGTCCATCTAAAAAACACTTCTATCAATTAAACTTATTTAGAGCTCTACTCTGATGAGTACTAATCATTAAAATTGACACCATTAATGATGCTGATTGAAGTTTAGAATACTTCAGCACACAAATTTTTATTCACGAATGAAGTATCGCCTGACTTTATAGCCAGACTATCGGATTTCTATGTGGAGGTTCATATTTCAAGAGAGTCTCCACTACTGGTCGTTAAGTAAATTCACACTTCATTAGGGTTTAGTAGTTTCCATGAGCTACTCCATGAAAAAATAGGACAATATGTTTAAAGTATGTTAAAATAATATTTCATAACGCTTTGTGAATTTATGAAAAAATGATCAGAAATGAGCAAATCACGGATCGAGTATTTCAGCCGGAAACAAAGAGCACATGCAGCTGTTTATGATTAAAACAATAAAGGTCATAAGGACGGAATTGGGCATTCGAATGGATTTGAGGGCTGAATTTGAAACGAGATAGGAGTAAATAACTGCTAACAACACTTTGAAGGAAGACGATAAGTGCAAGATCCGAAAATTTGTATCCCCAGGTTGCTAATGTCTCTCTAACTTGGAATATTTTAAGGACACATTTGTTATTTTAACTTCAACCCTGAAAGCCATTGTGTAAGGGAGGAATTTCCCAAAATAAAGTCATTCTCATTCAGATACATTTACTTTTAGGGGATTTCATTTGATCGGCCTTTGAATATAATATTTGCAAGAAATATAATAGTCTTTCTGAAATTGACCAGATGAATAGTGCCTCCATATTTATTCAGTTGTCATGCTATACGCACAATTTGTTGACCCACGATCAATTCACAACACTAACAGAACCTTTAAAAGATTATAATATACCAAGAAAGATGAACGTATGTGTTTCGCCCAACCCTCCCCCCTCCCTTCCCCTGTTCATGCACAGAATAGGGTGGAAAATATGAAGGGAAGGCTGTCTGACATTTAAGCAGTTTACGATCGAGAAGACCCACCATCTTCCTTCTCTTTTGACATCTCGTTTGAAGGTGAAGATTGTCCATCTCTTACACTCGGACATTATATATTACCACATATACGTCATATTTAATTACTTTGTAAACTATTCCCGTCAATTTCCTCATTGACTAACAAATTGAAATGCAATTTACTCAGCAATTGAATCAGATGTTTCTGACGCCTATCGCCAGTCGGTTTTCGTTGACTGTTCTTAAGTCCTCTTACCTAGAAATAATGTCTCCTCTCTGCTTTAGTTATAATACACTTGTCAGCTGTATAACAGGCTTACCGATCACTGCTGTTTAAGTTTCATGGGAGCATTTGTGCAATCCACTCCTCCATCTGAATTTGGGCAGACGTAGGCAACGAGTTATCTCGATTGGCCCCTAATAATTTATCGACGATAGTCTTTGATATAATAGCGCCTACATACCGTTATATCATTATTTTGTATTAATAATCTGTTCATGTGTAAGTAGTGAGCTTTTCAGAACCCAAATCAGCCAACATACGCTCCCCAATATCACTTAAGACACATTTCAGGAAAACTTTCACTTCAACGCATCCTATTCTATACATGCATAGAACTGGTTGAGTAAAATAAATATTCGGTACTCCATTTATTCTCAATCTTCACATTCTTAGTTATCTAATTAGCTATTGTCAAATAATTGAATTTCAATTTAAATTTCTGTTTTACTGTGGAATAAACTGTTAAAATAAATGTAAAATATAAATCTCCACCAATTTCTTGCATTGATTGTTTTCACTGATGTAAGGCAGAAATGGCTGAGGATATTACTTTGTATTAAATTAAGATTAAATTAAATTAAGTATAAACTATTTTTATTGTGGAAAATCATTGAGCACGTGGAATAACTAAATTTTACATTGTGAGTTAAACAAAGAGATTGAATATAAGCAGAAAATAAAACAAGAGTATAAAATTTTTACTAAATTTTGATCCTTTAATTTCAATTTATTGTTTAAATTTCAAGACTTTTCCTGCGTCATGAGCGATATCTCATCGTTGATTAAATGGGATGATTAGCTAACCATTTCGGGAAAATTTTTTTTAAAACAGCTAACATACCACCAAGTCGTATGAGTCAACACTTCAATCCAACGAACTCTTAATAGCAAGAAGCAAATAAATCGCGGTAGTACAACCAATAAAACAAATTCACTCCTGGTAGGTAGGCCAAGAACTTCACAAACACCAATTTTCGAAGGTACCGAAGGCACCAAGGGCTTAACTTCAGAATGCTGAATTTTGAAGAATTCAACCAAGTAATGTAAAAAATTGGATAATATAACGAATTCATACTTCAAATGGAGTAAAATTCCTCCATTTCCCTAATTCTATTGTTGTTGTTTATTCATTTCACGCCTCACCCGTCTTGTTTGACCAGCTAATTGTCCATGAACCACCAAAATAAATGCATCAACCATACGCATCGCAAGAGAAAATAACTGACTGATAAAGTGAATAATAAATTTCAAAGACTTCGCGCCAATCTTTCCAATTACCTCTTCAAGGATGTTTATATCCTGAATATCATTCGCTTGATGATCGATTCTCATGGGTTCACTTATTTTTCCTCCTGTAACCAACGTGTATACAGCAAGTAAACCAATTACACTTAAAATACCAGCATCTCAACGTGATCGCCGGATTTTTATCATCTTACCGTGTGGTAAAGTAACATTGAGACATAACAACTTAAGTACAATTGAGTTGGTCTTCAAAGGTGCTTATTACATTTTAAAAATTATTCAAAAAAAAGTAATAAAATGTGCTCAAGTCAAAACATGTTCCATTTGGGATCTTTTAGATAATTACTCGTGGTTCCCAATACGCCACACTTGTGTGTTCGAATTCTGTTCGTCTCCTAAGCTCATGCTTAGTAGTAATTCAACAGAAAAATGTGAATATTTCGGTGCCTCTCTTGATGCAGCATGGCATTTTGAAAAGTTTAACAAAAATGACTTTTTATTACCGGTATCCTATAAATTTGTCTCCAAATTGATGACAAGGCATGACAATTTATTCATGAATTTCAATGGGAAATCCATGTCAGACGGATTTTACGATAAAGCAGAGAAATTTTCATTTTTATTATGTTAAAATAAGTTATGGAAAGATAATGCCTTTAACCATTTCGCTTGATTTTCATAATTTTATGCTTCTAAAGGGAAATATGAAAATTGGCATTTCCAGTATGATTTGTTTAACTTAATGCGAGAAGGGATACGAGTTATATAATAACCTTAATAGCTTGCCTTTAAATCCACAGGTTACGAATTAAATGCCGGAGTTTTAAGTACATTTATAACAGATCTGCTAAGTGACTTAGGAAAGAAAATATAATTCAATGGAAGAGTTGTCTAAAAATATTGGTGATTTATTAGCGAAGACTCCAATTAAACAAAGTAGCAAATTCAAAACATAATGTAATCAAAAGCTCAGATTAATTTTCTGGAATTGGTAAGTTAAAATAGTTCCATATTATTGAAGAGTGAAATTTAAAGCCGCCTCAGAAATTTTCAGATTAGATTTGCAGGGATGTGGAAACACATCATACCAAGAAAACACACTTTTTATATGCCTGGGCATATCGATGAATAAGGCCTGTGCGGATCAAGATAACGGAGTAGGCGAACCAACATGGACAAGGATGTAGCCCATTCATGGGAAGGTGAGAGGTGAAGAGCATGTCGGCTTGCTGCTAGAATGATTTATTGTTAGTCTTCGAGACTTTTTCTACATCCATCCATCTGCCAATCCGTCCATCCATCCGTTCTTGCACATACTCGTCAATCCTGCTGCCCCTCTCCTTCCAACTATCTTCGTTCACACCTTTGGCACTAATATGTAGCTGTAACCGCTTTTTCTGCTCCTATATCTTCTTGATATGGTTTTTCTGTGTTCACCTTTTTATAAATCTCAGTGCATATTTGCCGCGTTTCTGTGGTCAGCTACGTTCATTTTACGTAATAATCAATGGATTCCTTACAGATCCTGTAAGCTTTGTTGTAAGACGATGTTGACTGGCGAATTTTAGCATAAACCACCTTACGAGATTACTCATATTCCTGCTTTCAGTAATACACTACCCGGTAATATGAGTAATGCGAGATAAAATAATTTTAAATATAGAAGGTATGAATAAAAGTGGAATTACTACTGCTAATATTTTTCAGTTACTAATTGTAGACAAACCCTCGGTGGGGTCTTGTGATCTAAGACCCATTACCCCTAAGATGATCAGTTAACAGAGGCAGGGAGGGAGGGAGGGGGGGGCGGGGGTGTGATAAACTTTTTCCCGAGGGTTTCTTCCACTCTGCTAAGTATAGTAAATGCAAATTTGCCACCAGAGTGTACATTTTGATGAAGGGCGCACACTAAGAGGACTGGTTAATTTGCTGGCAGTCCACCTATTTAGTACGGGAAATTTCATTCTATTAGGGAAAGAGAAAGCGAAAGAAACCATTGGAAATTTTTCCCCCATATATTTATGTGATGGAGTGGAAAATAAATTTGTCTGCTAAATGCGATGACCTTTGAAAGGCCGTCTTCGTAATTTTTGTCTACAATTCACACGCCCTGTAGTCCTTTCTCGTGATGGGTTTTCCTCTTTCCCAAAACAAGCTTGGTCTTTTTCAATCATAAATTGACTAATATTAGTGAGATCGTCTCCTATGCTGAATCACTACTACATCCTTGCCTTGGGCGGAGGGGGGTTCAGGAACATTTACGACATGATAGGGTGGCTGAACATCTAATTTAATCTTTGTAAATGGTTGTTTTGTTTATGGGGAAAAAGAGGTAACATTGAAATATCCTCTCCAATTGGAAGCTAAGAACATCTGTCATTATTACCCATGGCAAATAAATGCACTTTGACTTTCATCAGAATGACATGATTTAATAGGACTTCACATGAATCCTCTTCACATAGATGTATAGTAACCAGATGGTGGTCCCTAACGGTTGGTTGATCTTTGACCCTGTGGTAACCGAGTCTTCAACTTCGACTTAGAGGCTCTTAAGGAAAGTAGTGGAGATTTGAGTCGCAATGCGGAGTGTGAATAAACCAAAAATAATGTTGCCTATCTGGGAAATTCAATTACTTTAAGGACTAGTGGAATGGATCGTAACTCCTGGAGCCGGGGACTTACGATCGCTTTTATCCGTTCTGAAATAAGAATAATCAGACTTTTCACTCCGTCTAACATTTAACGAAGAAGTTAATCTATATTGATTAACTTAGAAAATACTCTGATCTTTCTCAAAATGACCTTACACTCAAACAAACTCGCTCTGAAGAGACCCAATCATTAAACCCCAAACACTCATTCAAACTACAAAATTAAACATTTTATATATGTTAGTATCATTATAGAATTGAATGGAAGCACAACTTTAATCTCAGGATGGACATAGACGAAGAAATTGACCTTAACCCACCTTTTTAAAACCCCACACAGCTTGACCAAGGGAATATTTTTCCCTCAGCTCCCCTATATGTTTTAACTAATAAACAATTAATTTTACTGCAACTGCAAATATTGTACCAGATGGCCACCTAGACACACTCAGACTTCTGTATGACTCATTGAGTGTCTCTTATAAGTGCTACTGCTCGTCTATTCATTAAAGCAGACATTTAGGTCTTAGTAGAACACACGCATTTCTGTGGCTAGTTTTATTAGCTCTACCGGCACTTTCTAACTGTTAATTGCTCCTTAAGTGCATATCCAATTATATTGCGTTCTGTTCCATTCTTAGAAATGGCTGTGAATTTCAGCCTCCAAACCAAAAATCAAACCCAAGAATTGTAAATTCATTTTACTATACAACAGAATGCAACGTCTAAGGCGGTCATTGTGAATATATGGGTGGCTATTGGGGTAATTCTGATTAAAATGAGCAGTGGCAGAATGCAAATTTTAGAAGCGTCTTTTGTCTTAATGGGCCTAGAACGTCTAGCTCAATTTTTATAACTGTGAGGAAATAAGTTGGAACTTAAAAAGTTTGGAAATGCACTGCACTGTAATTTCATACAAATTTGTGATTAAAGGTATTGATGTCACTCATGAGCATTTGAAAAAATAGATACTTGAAGACTATTTGCCATGAAGCGGAAGATAGAAGTACGCGATTTTTAAGCTTTCTTTAATCAACATGCCCTTTGAAGCTTTCAGCCGACGCGTGTGGTGACCTGGTGTGCAAAAGTTAGCCCTGTACACATACTAACATTTAATCTATTTTTGTATCTGCCATCATTTATAACATCAAATCTGTTCTTTTGAACAAAGAGAAGATAATCTATGGATTCTGCGATCAAAAGACAATCGGCTTAATTTGCCCCGCGTTTTATAACTAATTGTTTGGCATACCTCATTACTGTTTACACGTTAGGGTCAAATTTTCGTCCCATTATTTTTACTTCAAGAGTTCATTCAAGATTATTGGATGATTAAATTTTAAAAAATTATTTCCTTCCACTAATAGGTAGTATCCTACTTGGGTCTTTGCACTTTCCAATTTTCGTGATAAATCATAACTGCCACTGTTCATATTTGTTGTGATTGAATAATCCCATTGAGAGAAATGGGTCTTTGATCACACTCTTTTTTGATTACCAGAGTCATTTACAATTGCACTTCACACTTCTTCTGCACAATAGTCTGTGTTTTCTCTGAATTCCTTAAAACTGCATTGCCGAATGCAAAATGATTAAAATCCACATTGTCAATATTAATGAAATATATCCGTGTAAAATATATTTGCATAGCATTAAATCCAGGCAACAGAGCTAACTAAGGCTTTGAGAGATATTAACTCACGTCACTAGTTTTTCGTCTTTCGACCCAACATGAGTGGAAAAGGACTGCGTAAAAGAGATCATTCTGTAAATGGAATTTTTTTGTTTGGATCGGTTAGACAAACAATAAACAATTTGTCAATAGCTTGAACATTGGGGATTACCGTTCAGCTAGCTTGGACATATCAGAGAATACCTCCAGAGAATGACATATTCGAGGATAATTTGGCTAGCCGTTCAAATTGCTACTCCAGAGGATAATGAGTTTCCATTACAAAGGCTAATTTATTAAGTATTTTCGAATTATTATTTCATGGGTCTTGGTAAACTTCTTTAGACCGCTTAATGATTTTCTGAACTGCTATCAATCAGCAGAGAAACTTGCAGCCAAGTCTACATAGATCGGTCTACCAAAACTCTTTTTAAGTTTCAAATGACCATCTGATAATATCTCCTAACCCTACCCTCAACCTCCCACTTCATCGCTGGATTCTCATGCTGTCAACTCTTTTAACCTTCTTGTGGCCTCACCTATATTTGACCAGGTGTAAACTTTTGCCGGACCTTCCTCATATTCTAGCACATATCTAATTGTATCTCTCCTCCTCTCTTCAAAATTCAGATCATTAACCAAATCCCCACTAACTTCAGATCATCTAACATTATCATCACAATTTCTTGTTTATAAACCTCATTAAAGTAACATGTTTCAGAAAATTCTCGGCCTTCCTTCTTTCTCTCGTGGACTTTCTATTTAATTACCCGTGCATTTTCTATTGCTTTCGGCTAGTAAAAATTGCTGGAAGCCGATCGATCTTTTTGAGGGTTGCAAACTAGCAAACTTAGGATCAAACTTTCCATTGCAAAAAATTCAACCCACTTCACGAACAGTTTCACGGTGCAAAATTTAGCAGAGGGAAGGTATTGAGAAGTTATTGCTTTTATTAGCCGCATTCTAAATCTACCTCAACGAACCAAATTAAACAGTGTGTGACTTTTACTGGCAAATATGCCTATAGACCGCTGCACCACCAACGAACTCTTCTAATATGTTGAGAGTACAGTTAAATCTAAGTTGTTTCTTGAAAATTACCGGGTTAAAACTAATTTCTCGTTATAGTAACGCATAAATTCGCATCTTTATATTTTCAAAATGGATAACGAAATGTAAAGAAAATTTCTCCACCACAAATAATTTAGCCAGTAATGAAATAACAGTCTTCAGAGATTACTTCTGAGGTCTTTTTGATGAAGTTCTAAAGGTCCTAATGAAGACTCAAAATTAAATGCTAGACATGGATATGCCTAAGTACATCCCGACATCGAGGCATACGTTTATTTAGTAAGGGTTGGATTTCAAGAAAAACTCATTTTCAAGTCGATAATTGAACTGTCGAAATTATTAAACCCTGCTATTACTCTCCACTTTCAACGAGCCCAAAGAAATATTTAATTTAGAACTCTCTGAATAATGCATTCAATTTCTCTGACAGTAATAGAAGATTTGGACCAATTTCCAAGCTCACATTGGAAAGCGTTGACCAACTGCTATCTTGGAAATTAGATTGGTATCATGGGCCTCACTAATGAGAAACTTGGTTTCCACCAGACAAAACCGATGGCCAACGAACTCTGACCCCCACATTTCCCACTGCTGTACCTATGACTCGAATTTTTTACGACGGCTTGGAAGGTCTGGCAAAATAAGGGATAATTTTGCCAACAAGAACTGCCTGGCTTTATCCATCAACGATTTTTAAATGGTTACTTATCCTTAGAGAGCCCCATTAGCAGTATGTCTTTAAGTAAAAGTAGGATATTGTCTCTGTTCCCTAATTAATACCAAGATAGTTGTCAAAACTAAGCAAAGCTGTGTGGAAAAGGAAGAAATGTGAAGAGACCGTGATATATCCTTCTCCAATATTGTTTACCACTATGATATAGAATGATGGTGCAACCGTCTACCTCACTAATTTGCTCAATTTCTGTGAGAACAATAACCGTGCAAGGGATTAATAAGAAGTGGGTTAGTTGCAATGTAATTCATTCAACAAGGAGTTACGAATATAATAATCCCATTTGCCAAAGACATATTCATCATAAGTTGCAGTGTCATTGCAAAAGAAAATGACCCCATTATCACAAATTATCTGTCTGCGGTCCATGAAAAAAAAGAGCAATTTTCAAGTGTTAGGTATAGGGATGCAAACTTCGTAAAACCCCAGAAATTTCATCCAAGAATCTTGTCTGACAATGTTTGATAAGAAATTTACACATGTAAAAATAGAATGAAATATGTATTTATTACAGGGTGAGCGATAGACTTATCTACACTTGGTGCACCCTGGACAACGTATACTCATACGGCAAGAAAGTCTAGAAATCGGCAGTTGACTTCAAACTACCATGACCCCACTGTGTGTCATATTCGACCACTTCCACAGTACTCACTTTACCTATTTTTCTCCACCTTTGTGTCTGTCTCTTTTACATTAGAGAATCACTCTTTTGTTCACCCTCTCGGCTTTTTGTGGCTTTGACGTTTCTCCCTTCTGTGAAGCCCGAAGTTAGCTAAAGGGCTAATGATAACTATCATAGAGCCTGCCATTTGCTATAAATAAATACATTTATTACCGATAATAAGGCAAGTTGTGATGAATAGACGGAAGGCAAACACAGCCATGGCATTTGGTACTTCTTCATTCATCAACATTTTTACGACAGAAGAGAATGATGTTAGATTGAACCACGAAAAACACATCTCTACTCAGAATGAATTAAATAAAATTTTGTTTCATTTGGGAGAGTAACGCTTAATAAAGCAAGATTTAGACTGCCTGTAGAATTTCCAAACTCAGTCATTTTAGATTACGATATAATGTGGATAGCGATATAGAACTAGGTAAAAAGATGAATTGGGCGTTATTTAAAACTAGCTTAACTGGTCAAGTACATGATTATCGAAAATTAATTCTAGCACTTGTGAACTTTCATGCATCCAGATGCAAGAATGTGCGGGGAAAATCGATGAAGAACTTAGATTACCACATAACCCTTTTCTTAAGCCATACACGTTCGTCTGATTCCTTACATCAGTTATCAAATTTCAATCGACCTCCTTTGCTTTCAGACAAATTATGAAATTGAAAGTAATGTGTGAGCAATAGGTGAAGTTCAGTTGCTAACATGTCGGTAGATATAAAGCCAAATATTGCTAAACAAACTAACTCCTATATGACTTAAGATGTTACATATTCTGACAATCCCCCAGTGAGGATGAAAAATTTCAGTTTCAATTATGCTATGTACCACAAGTGCTTACACACTTATTTGGGGAATAAATATGATTGAATCTGCTGTTATGTCAGGGTCTCACAGCTTTGATACTTTAGAGCGAGAATTAATAGGCCTTTTTAAGGTCATTGCACACTCCTATTTCCATAGTTCAAAAACGCGATCTTCTAAATTTATGCCAGCCGAAATCGGAATCTGGGAAGTGGGATGTTTATGCTTCATTTCTGTGAAAGTATTCTTCTAGAACCGCAGCTGAATCATTGAGGTGATTTAGTGTGTGTCATTGGTTCGGAATGGGCATATTTGCAAGTAACCTGAAGATCACAAAACCGATCTCTCAGTAATAATTATTTGTCAATCGGAATGTTATTGGTCAAATCCACGGAACATGATAGGTTTTACAGTTACTATTGGAGGTGGAAAAGCTGTAAGATTTTTGAGACCACTTATTAGACAGCCAATCATCATGCGGAGGTAGAATCGAGGGATCGTCTAGAAATCGTTTCCAAAAAATATGATTTTCTTATCACTTCTGACGATGCATGCTAATTTAAACTAATCTGATCCCTTTTCTCGATTATAAATTCATTAACACTTTCGTTGAGGAATCACATCTGGCAACTTTAACCTGATTCAAAATTATCAATGTGAAGAATAGGATTTCTGCCATTAGAAATTTAAATTCAAGGTATCTATTTTTCATGAATCCAGAACTACTCCAATGCCTGATAAAAGAACAGAATAATGGCCCATTTGGACGAAATGGAAGTAGCTGAGGATAATTTTGAAACCATTTCATTTAATGGTTAATTCATTACACAATGCGTGAGGCGTCGACGCATTGGTTACCGTGCTCGTATGTCATAGCAGAAGGCACTGGGTTCGATTTTCATCGGCACACCCCCAGTGAGCAGAATGACCAAGAATACTAGTTAAATGCTGTTAAATGTTGTCACTCCACTTTCTTAGTGGAATTAAGAATAATTACTGATGCTTCAAGACTTGTAGGAAAACCACGCTATTTACAATGCTCATGTTTTGAGAATCAGCTAAGTATCTGTTAAAATTAATCTTTTAGGATTTCCAAATAGAGTTCAAGCAGAAGATGTTATGATAAGCGGTTAAAACGGATCCCCGAGAATTGATAACAAATATTAACGTTCAATTGAGACCTGCATTCTTTTGCCTCTCAGTTGATGGGTCCTCTACCATTTCCCAAATTTTCTATTGAAATATAAATTATTATACATTAGTTGTAACAGCTATGCATTTAGAGAGCTAACTGCGGAGTCGGCGTATCTATCTTGGGCTAAGTGATAAATTATATCATCTTTCACGCACCCGTCCATCGGAGTTATCAACCTTCAAATTAGCTGTTTTTCAAGATTTTTCTCACAAACCGGGACAATTTATAGTCAACTTTCTACTTTCCCCATAAAATTTTGCTCGAACGCCATTTTCGATCGTGTGAAGATACTTAGAATGCAAAATCCCAAAATACTATTACTCCCTGCCCTCCCCGTCTCTCCATACCACCTTGTTAATTTGAGATTAATTGCGCGCAGTCTAGACAGTAAAATTATCACGCGTCACGCATTTATTCTCGCTATCGTTCACTATGAACGATTAATCACTTCGCACGAGCACACGCATTCGATGTGAATAAACATCTTACCAATTCACACCAACAAGCAGTTGGTTATCTTCCTGTGTTTGGTAATGACACTGGGATTCGATCAAATTCCAGTGAAACCTGGTTAATTTAATAGTATCAGCAATGGGACACTTCCAGTACCTTCTAATTACTATTCCGTTTTTGTTTCGCTAAGATGAGCAAGTTTGCTATGGAGACGTTGGAAGAAAAGTCGCTTCCGTGAACATCACGCACTTTGTTCAAAACAACGACGCCCTGGGGTACTTTTGGCAAGAAACAGACTTTCTGAAGTTTCCTCGTTAGGCATTTTTCAGTTGTATTTGAGCTAAAGTGTGCCGAATTTATTGTCTCTAACTTGATATGTATGAACATTAATCACTTATGAGGAATTTTCGTAACCATATACCTCACTGAAATCGACCTGGAACAAGAACTACAATAGAAATATGCACCTTCAATTAGTAATTTTGTTTTACAGTTTCGGGAAAAAAAGGTATGGATCATATACTGTTATAGATAGCTTGAGTGATATGAAAATAGCCTAGAGGATGCTACGAAGATATCCTGCTACTGTTTGAGCCACCGAATTGATTCAAAGTAATTTGTGAACCATGCGATGAATAAAATGGAAGTTAGTAAAAACCAAATGTCTTCTAAAAAAGGGAATTATGGGTACTTTTCAATTCAAAGATCTTTAAAGCCAAGTTCCTATCGAAAGTAATGCTTTTAAACACTTCAAGCCGAGAATTGCCTCGAAGGAAAATGTGCAATTAGCACAATTAACTAAGGAGAAATTATAACAACTCTCTCTTGCTTCAATCCACTGCTGACGAGTATTTTATTATTGTGAACTATGGTATATATTTGGTTGTTGATGACGTTGTGGTCTGTACAACTTTTCTGGACTGTGAACTCACCTCTAAATGCGCTAGTATATAGGAAATGGATAATTCCAAACTCGTTTACCAAATTACCATATTGAAACTAAAATAAGTGGGAATGCATAAAACACCAATGTCTTTTATGAAAATGAAAAAAAATTTTTAGCAGATACTTAACTTTGTTACTTATGAATCGATTTACCACCAAGAATTCCCCATTGTAACTTCATTCTGTCGGATAATGGAATCTTGTTTTCGAAACATCAGTCCTAAAGATAATTGGCTTCTCCTAAGTTCGGATAAGATGGACATGTCTTGAAGAAAGCAAAGAGAGCAAAGGGGGAGGTGGAGGACTCTAAACCACTTAAAGCAGACTGGACATGTGGCGATTTGTAGTTAGGACAACCTCGTCATTGCTCGTGTCCTCAATTTGGATCATAACAACTCGTCGGTGTACGATCCTCGGTGATACCTCCCCTCCCCTCCCTCTCCTTAGTTGCTAAGCTTCCTTCAAGAAGTCTATCAAACTGTAGCGACAGGGAGCCTGTCTCTGGGATTCGAAGACTCTCCACTTTCCCATCTTTTATCCCAACATTGCGTTGACCATTCTTTTGTAATTTTATACCACGATTTGTATTTGTGGTGTTTCAAGGACTCCAATTACTGAATAATTGTGCAATTTGAAATTTCTGAAAATTTATACCAGTGTTTTATCCATTAGGTTATAGTGACATTCACACCATTACCAACAACAGTTTATTGTTACTACTAACTCGATTGTGATTGATGATTAATGAATTATATTTGTAATTATTGGCAGCCAGCAATGATAACCATTTTGTGTTTGTCGACTGCCACGTAACCTTGGGTGCTATTTATTGGTTACTTACTTTATACAAGCGTCAGTCAGAACTAGTGATTATATCTTGCCCTCGATTAGGCAACATTTAATGTGGTCAAATGCGTCAGCAAAATTGTATCAGCCATATGCAACAACCAGAGGCACCTATCATAATACCGAGTTAATTGGTGGATCGAAAGTGACAGGTATATTGGGCATTTTAAAAGGCTTCGTTTTCTTACAACGATGCGCGCTTTAATAGCTTTGCATTCGTAGTAGATTACTCTGAAAATGTCGCTGAAAGTGTCATTTGCATTTCAGAGGCAATGTGCCAACACTTTAATTAGATACAAATTGGGAAAAATTTACATTTTTTCGACCATTAAACATTATTACTCACGTCTACCAAGATCCTATGCCATTCCGAATGAGTAATGAGATGGCCATTATCCTACCGAACGACATAAAATGGGTGTAGCTGCCCGCTCGAGCCCAAACAAATGTAATTATAGAACCTGTGCTTCTACGACAACACTCCATTTTAGCTTTATTATAAGAGTATAGTTAAGATTTTGAGATTGATCAACTTCCTTGTTTATAATTTGTCAAGGATAATTGTCATTTGACAAAACAGTAATTGAAAATTCGGAACCCGAAAGACGAAATCTGTTCTAAGCCCTCAAAGGCACCAAACCTATTCAAATCCAACTCTCGTCACATTGCCTAGTTGGAAAGTGAGTTCCCGTTATAGATAGTGTATCTCTAAAAGCCAAGTCTCTGGAACAAATCCCAATTATCTCATCTTTAATATTTACTGAGGATAATCCGTTCTAACCAATATGAATTTATTTCTTTGAATTTATCATTGACATTTGGCAGGCAATATAATTTATGCGCATACTTCTACGAAATGGTATAATATTTAATTTTCAAAATTGACTCTGAACTTGACACATTTGAAGCTACCTAGTAGGAAGATTCACATTTTCTTTCACAACCCACTGAAGAGGAATTAACGCAAAATTCAAGTTCTTTTAGACGAAAGGAAGGCGGATTTATAGCATTTCCGTTGATAATATTAATAAAATATATAAAAAACCTCGTGGCTCTATACGCCGATTAATTTGAATCAAATGAAATGGATGCATTGGAACTCCTCAAACTGAGAGGCACATTGGAATTTTTAGTCAGACTTGGGCTTAATAATTATTTAGTCACCACGATGAACAAAGGAATATGGTTTGGTCGTATTTGCTCACTGTCTGCGATTTTCAGACATAGATAATCTAATTTAAACAGAATGCTTTTGGATATTGCAATTCTACTTGAAATTACTCATAGCATCCATACTACCCACGCTAGGTTAATGTCAGTTATTTGCTTAGCCATACATCAAAGGCTAACCCTAACCCTGTACTTTGTTAGCATTCAGAACACCTAACTCCCTTAATTTGATATTCTAGTTATGAAAAGCATCAAGGAGATCAAGGAATCTGTCTTCGGAACCTACTTACATATAATTTAATAGTTACCTGGAAGGCGATAAAAGTGTCTTCGAAAATAAAAGAACTTCATTATTTTCCTGGAGCATGATCTTCTCTCTTTAATATAAATTTCAATGTTACAGCCCTTGAACCTTAGCTTAAATAAAGCGAAATTGGTAAAAGCTTCTGCAAATTTAAACACAATGTCTTTCTTGTACTTTGCGTTTCTTTTACCTTGCGATTTCTAATGAAAGTCTGAAAGGAAGCCCTTCTTTTGAAGGAGAAATCGTTCAATCATGATGAAATATAAAATTGAATTTCAATTCCGAGCATAGAAACCAACTGTATGTTCAATTACCCTGTAAGATTAAATATTTGCGTCAACAGGCTCTTTTCTTACTTTAATTTAAACACAGATACACAAAAATACTTCTTGCCATTTCTGCTAAAAAAATTGGTATTTATTAATGGAATTAGTTAGACAGCGTTATTATTTGGCCTAAAAATGGCCCTAGCGGATTAAATTCATTTTCTTGCTATACTTTTAGTCAAATTATCATTAAGGTCTGCGTCATCCTACGAAAAGCTTTGTCTGGATGGATGTCTGGGAGGATAAAAAGCGTGTTCTTAACTAAACAGTTTTAATTATCTACAAATCCTGAGGTAGATTTTTTACCGCCTTCATCAATACAATTGGATTATAATCCAAAGATCTTGCGCAATTAGATTGAATTTAAAAAGTTTTTTCTAAAACAATTTTGAGCACTTTTTTTCACTTGGTTAAACTGTTTCGGCAAGATTTAATCTTGAAATAAGACAGTGGGTGAAATGATTCACATTGTACGTGCTAATCTACAGGTCTTCAAATTATTTTACCCTCCATGGTGATGTTGTTGATCTAAGTATTGGATCATCTCTGCTTAACGATGATCCGATCGTATTTTCAACGTTCTTATTCGTTTTTTCCACTCAGAATTCCTATAAAGGGTACAATTTAGACTAGGGATATATAGTTTTCAATATGGATAAACTGTTTGGATTGCAGTCTTGAATTGTTGGAAAAAATCATTTACTTTGTTTTAATGGAATTGTATTACAAGGAAAGGGAGTGAAAATAAAGGAGGCGTTTTTTCAAGGATAAAGCCTAATGTTTTATTTGTCATTTGTATATCTCGTCTTTCTTGACATGGTTCACATTCGAGACAAAGCGTTCTCCCTAATTTGCCAAGTTTAAAGAATTAAGCAACGACGTCATTCCTTCCCTCACAGTTATTGAGCTGTAATTTGAGGTGAGCTGAGATTTATATTTCTCTCATTTTTTATAGTAGGCCAATATTAGCTATTAGCATTTCAATATGGTATATTCAGTTTAATTATATACATATATGTCTTAATAGTTTACCTTGAGTTGACGCAATTTAGGAGTCGCAGACATCTCATCTCCGAAATCTGTTCAATATCGTGCGAGATCCTTCTTCCTCCTCAAATGTTAGAACAAATAATTCAAGATGTGAGACTGACCATTATTGTAAAAAATGTGGCCTATAAGCACTGAAAACCGCTGACAAGTACTTCCAGCAATCCAGGGAACATATCTTGACATTTAAATTTTGGAATATGAGCCATTCACTTAAAAATGTTCTGCAACCCGAAACCAGAATTCGAATGAACCAAGACTCTTTGAGGCTTCGATGTTGTTGGCCTATTCCTTTATATTTTCATAGACATTCTGTTATTCGATTTCAATTGCTTGCCTTCATTATAAACAGTAAATTCTTTCTTATTACTGTGAGTAATAAAAATTGCTTTTTAATTAATAAGTATATCAAATGATATCTGGGAAGGAGACATATGTCTACTGCCCAATAGACATATATATTTTTGAACAAGGTGAAACTAAAATAAATTTTCCTTAATTTTTTAATAATCCTCATTTTCAGCGGTCTCAAAGGCATCCACGCAACTAGACACCTGTATAGAGCAAGTTTATCCTTTTTGACTATTTTTATTTCTGGTATCATTATTACTAACGATGGCAATGCAGGCAAAAATTTTTCAAGTTTTAGTCATGGGAGATCGTCTAATTACCAGAAATATCAAAAAATATTCAGTAACGAATGGAGTTAGATGGATAGGAGGGATGGGACTGAATGGGAGACAGAGCGTTAAGAATCTTACTTTATTTGGGTTCTGCAAAATATTGAATTCTCTGCATTTACATATGGAAAAAATCGAGCTTGTAATACCTCACGTTCAATTTTCACAATTAGATCATTGATAATTAGAACGAGCTAAACAGTGGTTATAATTGAGTGGTTAGTAGTACCGTTTCGACCCATTGTTGACTTTTAAAGCCAGGTGAGACAAGAAAATGGATTTTAAACATAGCAGTACTCAATGGGGTTCATTCAGGTTAAAATCAATTAATTAAGAGATCCAATGTTGTAAGATGACCTTTTCGTAATTAAACAAACCATTTTTGTTTAGCATTTAAGTGCTTGTCTATCAATTCAACCAACATTGTGATTCTGGGTTTACCTTCTGCTCTCTGGATTTCCAAAAGGTGTTAATAATCTTCAGTTTGATTATGAAGGACTGAAAAGAATAGCAGAACCGTAGGGAGGTGGGTGGAGGGTGATTGAGTGGGGGGGGGGGGGTCAGGTGGATTTTCTTCAAAACAAACAAAATGAAATCTTATTTGAAAGGAAAAGGTCCCAAACCAACACCCCTTCTCCCACACCTTGATAGGCAATTACTTACCAGATAAATGGGCAATGGAGATATATGTAGATTATTGCACCTCTAATTTTCTATTTGGCCTCGAAGTGATACGAGGAGTGAAATAAGTATTTTTTTCCTGTCAAGTTTTTAAATGTCATCTCAATTGCACAAATGGCATGTCGAGGGTATACCCCCACTCCCCCCTCCCTCACTCCCCGATCGCACTTTCTAATTGTACCTCTTATTCAAACCATGCGTATATATTCACCTTGGTGAAGGATGTAGGGAGAAAGACCATCGTTGAACATAAATTTTGTGTTCAGTTAAATGTCAAACTCGGTACAAGTGATGGCTCTGATTTCAAGATTGTTTTTATCACATTTTGTGGTAGGCTCGAAGATTTGGTCAATCTACGTTAACCTCATTTCCATATTTCCTGTTATTAATAGATGTCCCATTACTAGGAATTTGGCATACCAATGCTATGCTATTTTGGAATAGCTCCAGTTCTAACTTGCTGCTGAAGATCCAAACACTCTGTGGCCAGGACAGTTGAGAGTGATCTAGTATTTGACATGATGAGAGTCAGCAAGAGAATGACCTGAAAGTAGAAACGCTATCCTATTTCACCTTATCGTCTTAAGGTATTTAATACGAGTATTTAGTCACTAAGGTCAAGCCTTTCAGCAATCTTAATCAATTTAAAGTCATTGAAATATTTGAGAAATTACGGTCAGTAACTGTTGCTAAAATCAAGTGACTTTTTTTCCAGCAAAACCTCGCTTTTTCAAATGACATTTTGGTAAACATATCCGAAATTAAAATTAAGCAAATCAAACTGAGAGAAATACGAATCTAACTCCATACGCCCATCTTTGGATTTTGAATGCCAATTTCCGGTTATATACTTTATGCAAATGGTGGCTAAATAAATCATTTACGCTTAAATCTATAATCAGTTCAAATTGCTATTTGAAGGCAAAACAAAGTGTGAGATCACTTGAACACTGGCAGGAGCGAAATAGATTTACATGGGGTAGATTCAAAGGGACTTAGTGTACCATTTTATTTCTGTATTCGTCAGGTCGTTCACTTTCTTTCGAAATGATTCACCTCCTTACATTCCAATGTTCTATTTCTCATATGTAAGGATTATAATTTATTATCACTAAGTTTGCTCTTTAAAATATGAGTTGATGATGCTCTTTCTTGCTTCCTTCTGAGAGTCAGAAGATGTTAGCTACTCGTGGCTATTGTGATTTTCGGACCACCAGTGCTGGATCACATGGAAAATTCCCTTCAGACATGGCGATCTGCGTATGGTTTATTATTCCTCCTCTCCTCAGGTATGCCATTATGTTATTCGAATCAATGGTAAATGAAACAGAATGAAGCTAATATGAACACAACCGGATGTATCCTCTCTGACGGCCAGCCGAGATTTTTGTCCGTAGTTCCTTACTTGCTATACCTGTAATATTTGAATAAAGTAGAGCTTTATAATCCGAGAATAGCCATAATTGAAAAAAATTGTCAAAAAGCCACTTGGACAGTTTTGATACATCCGAACGAAACCCCCTTTTTTTCCGTTTTTCATGCACTGAGCTATTGATTGGTGGTTTTCTTTAATTGCGCCTGAAAATGACATCTGACAACCTTTACAATAATATATAAACCGGATACTCAGCGCCTGTACACTGTTATAATTGGGGTGAGATATAGTAATCGTAGAAAAAAACAATATCCTTCTTTGTCTTTTAAGCTACCGTATTTCGCCTGCATTTCCAAAGCATTGAGTTGAGTGATCTCTATACTAATCACGCTTGGCATACACCTTTCTTCCATCCATCATGATAATCAAGAGTTCAACTTCTCGTATACATTTATTAGAATCTAAATGATGTCAAATTTAGCGGTGATTAGTGTTACCTGTGAAGGTGAAAAAGCAGGGATACAACTAGCCGATATATCTTGCCTGCGATACACATCAGCATCTGCCGTTACCCATTAGAGACTTTTCAAAGGCTTATGTTGAAGACAAGATTTTCTGATTCCTATACTAATCCAAATAATACTTTATAGGAAATGTACAGTCCTCAAAGAATGTTGCACTTTATGTCGGCTAGCATGATCATAGAGCTTATATCTTCAAATTAAATTTCTGATCCAAGGAGAAGAAAAGCTTTAAAATTGTCTAATTAGAAAATAAGATTTATAATTCAATTTTGTTTACAGCATTACAATACTCTGACAGTCAAGTCCTTGGCATCTGCAACCTCAAAAAGTAAATACTTTCTATTTATCCTGATGGAAAGAATTTGACCGCGAAAGAGTTATTTCAATCGACCTCAAACCGAAAATTCAATTCCATTGCCTGTTGAAGGAGACTTTATTGACCTTCACCTTGTAGGAGAAAGGGAGCTGCATCCTGCAGTCCACCTGATAAGAGACTCATTTGACCATTTTGACCATTACTGAGCATGAAATTTACGAATCCAGGCTTCCTTGGCTTGCGCGTCGACTACTACGCTATTTGCTCTCAATGACTGCATAAAATCTGGCCAACCCACAAGAGGCTAACTCTTTACTTGCATTTTAGTTCGCCGAATTTCATACCGTATGATTATTGCACCAAATCGTATTGCGAGTTGTATTCAAGTTGAAGGTGTGAATTAGTGAGTAGGCGGGTGAGTTTAAAGGCACGCAAAGGGGCACCCGACATTTTAATTGGATCCTCACATTTGGGCAACTGTAGTGATACGTGTCCGGGAGCTGGGTGTAAGCCCAGTTCATGTCAATCGCATTTATTAATTTTTTATTTTTTTCTGTTAGTTATGTTTGAACGTACTTTTAGATAAGACGATTCTA
This sequence comes from Hymenolepis microstoma, assembly GCA_000469805.3. Taxonomy (NCBI): domain Eukaryota; kingdom Metazoa; phylum Platyhelminthes; class Cestoda; order Cyclophyllidea; family Hymenolepididae; genus Hymenolepis; species Hymenolepis microstoma. The sequence goes on along the minus strand of LR215995.1, from coordinate 14,210,816 downwards.
ATTCAGAGGCTCCTAAAACTTCAATTTCGCTTCATTTCCTGGTTGAAAAGTTTACACCGAAATTGATAGCAAGAAAAAGTTGTGAAATACTATTTTTGGAAGAATGGCTATTAAGAAGCAAGATCCCAGAGCTCCAGACAATAAAGTATGTTGAACAATAAATTGAGTATACGTTTTAAATTGCAGCGTATTAACAATATTTAATAGACAGTTAAGACAAAGACTTTCTGGGTTCATACGTTTCTTGTTGTAAGACACTTTCTGAGTTGTCGCGAGGTTTGGAAGTTTGTTTTTTAAGACATGGTCCTTGGTTCAACTATTTATAGTTAAGCTGCAAATTATTTAGAACCATAGCTCGGAGAAATCTTGTTAATTCAACAAAGATTGACGATTGATGGTCGGCGGCAGTTATCGGTCGAATGACTGTCAGAAAAGCAGTGTGGCCTCATAGTGACGAGGACTAGGGCTGATTTTAGAGATCACATCGAAAGTTGCACATTCAGTCATTGTGATATGCTTGTGATATTAAGTTTGCTTAATTATACCAAAAAAATGTTTCAAATTCACTGTTCCAATTTGGTCCTAAATAACTCAACGTTCTTCAACAAGGACTTAATAAAGTGGATTTAAAACAAGCTTGTTAGTTATTCCTTGTTTAGGATTATTTTCTCCCTAACTTCCCACAAACTTTGGTGAAATAGGTTTCCGTTAATCTCCAAATTTTTTCTTTTCATAGATATATATATATGAATTGATTTGTAAGAGACGTCCTATTTCCTAAAAAAGCACTTTTTTATTAATTATTCAAAGTAAGCCGAGACGAAATCGAATAGCTCGAGCCATTTGATTTGCAAATTTTAACAATTTTATCTAAATACTTGACTCCGGAAATCATTCAAGAATTCTTGATGAGCACCAATATGAGCACGCATTATCTAGTGTCATCTTGGCGTCTCCGCCACTAATACCTTAACAAATGTTTAAGCATTCACATTTTATGGAGATCTCTTTAAAAAGTTGCCTTTCAATACTTCTGTACTGTTCTGGTCTTGAGCTTTGTAAATTCCAAAATTGGCTTTTTTAGCTTTACTCTTATCGCTTCGTCTGAATTTATCAACGTGTTCGAGTGCTTTATGGCTGAAATTTGGTCAACAATTTATTCTACCTTTCGCTTTCGAACTTCTGAGAAGAAGACGCTGAAATGGTAATAAAGTATCTTATTCTTCATTGAAATGCAAGAAAAGTAATGCCGAACAACTGAGTGCATATACATAGTTCTATCATAAAATGGGAGGGGGTGGGGGTGGGGGGGGGGGGGTTTAGGGGTAGCCCTGGAGGCAAGCACCAACACTAAATACCCCATTAGTCATTTAGCTGACTGAACCTTAATCAGTGGACCTAATTAAGCGAATGTCTCATCGTATTCTGCGCAATTTAGATACGCAGTTTTTGAGGGTCTGATGTCCAACTATTTAACTAAATTGGCCACTTATAGTCTTGTTCCCATATGTGACGCATATTTTCATATTCTGCTGTTTTGGAAATGGGAACCTTTAAAATTTTCCCAGTGGGAAATATGGTATGCTCTTTCTACCCTGAAATTTTTAAGCAGGGAGATTTCAGAAGAGAAGAATTTAGCTTGCTCTGCGTTATCTTTATTATCACCGTCCTTAACGCTCTGAGTATTGATCACGTCTAGAAGTGAGCGTAATTAGACGAATTGGTCATAGCTTTTATAGTAACCAAAACTCACACGATAACTCTCATTTGAGACAAAAGTTTGCTCGACTTCCATTTTTTGCCAGGTGTAGCGTTTTATGCATATAGCCTTACTCGACACAGTGCATCAAGATATATCAAGGCTTTGAAGTCTTTCGGTCCTTTGTACGCAAATCCTAGTGCACTAAAACTTCTATCATCTCTTCGCAGCGTGATCATAGTTCGTTTAAATCAAATACCTTTATAGTTTTAATGGTATAATGTTGGGAATTTACGTGAACATGTCATACCTAACTGAAATAAACGAAGTCTCATGTAATTTGCGCGCACATTTTGTACATGATTAATTGTAATTTCAAAGAACTCTAATGATTGATTAATAAAAATTTAAATTAAGTTTGGCCTGCTTGCTCGTTAGCAAACACTGGTGATACGCAGTGAGGAACGGCCACTGCACTTGTCAAATATGCCAGATGGTGAACATATACGTTTGGTGAATGAAATGGACTTTACTGATTGATGAGGCCTCCGGTTGTGGGATAGCATTCTGATCTTGCAGATGAATATTTTGCAAAAACACAATTCCTAAAAATTGGTATCATATGACTGCGGTAAGATAAAGAGACGGTAACTTATAGTATTTAACACCAGCCAATAGTCTCAATCATCAACGGTACAGAAGTTCATAATTAGCATATTACTACTCATGACAGTGGCAAAGAACTATAACGATCTCTGTCTTGGAATTGAGGAAGGAATAGAATTTCAGCAGACGGTGCAATTAGAGAGCCGGGAGGGGAGAGAGGGGGGAGAACATGCGAAGACTATAAATTCAGCTCATCAAAAATCTTCAATGCAGTGCATTGTTCACTCTCTCATAAAGGTATGTAGTGTCCAAGCATTTAATGCCAGAGTTTAGAGATGAATTCATATTTTTTATGGATCAGTTGATCTTGACAATTACAATGATTATGGTATAGGGCAGATAGATTATATCAACAAAAATTTTCTTGACACACTAGAGTACACTGAAGACTATATATATATATATGTATTGATGTGAGTTTTTAATTAATTCCGATCTCGAAAGTCAACTAGCCGACATATTTCTAAGCGTTTTGGAAGACGGCAACTACAATAATCCGACCCCACCTGACAAATTTTTATTTAAAAGTAATTAAATGCATTTGCTAATCAAAATGCTCAGTTCTAGTGGTGATTTTTGAGTCGTTATTAGCCTAACTTCGATGAACTGGCTGTCAAACACATTCCATTACAATTTCGAAATTAGTGAGCAGAGCGGAAATGTTAAGGCGAAGTAAATGCCGAAAATTCCATTAACAATTTTGTTCATGAAACAAAAAAAGATTATTGAAAGACTTTGATTCTTCTTATTCCGTTAAGCAGGACTTTTACCTCACCATCCAGTTCATTATATAAAAAAAGGTTGTCAAATTTACCTAATCGCCTTTTGTTCACTTATTTTCAATTATTTACCCCAATATGTGTGTGAAGAATAGAATCACGAAGCCATAGCAGTTACTTAAGGAAGAGGAAGCTCGATTTGTGACTGGTACCTCCATGCCACACGGATTTTTATGACCTGAGTTTCTTTGTGGGCGACCTACCCAACTGGAACTTATTATTATAGTAATTAGTTAAAAATTACAAAAGATTTCAGTTTTAAAATGGAATGATTAGATCAAAATCTTGCTTTACTTTGTCCCCGCGTTTCAATGATCAGTTCATATTCATTTAATATCAGAGGGACAACCGAAACTTGAAGTAAGCACTGTGTTGGTATCGCCTCCATCAAAGGAATTTTATAGCGCCTAGATGGTCAGATTTTCAGCTAGTTTAAATTACTGACAGTTAATGAAGTTATTACTTCTGTTCACCCATCCACAACTGTCCCAGTGATACAGCCTAGACGTAGTGTCCAATTTCTGACCGATAGAAGCAATCGCAAATGTGCTTACTTCGTTTAAGTAATAAAAAAAGCAGCAAGTCAGAAACCTCAATTGTATAGATGTCAAGTTGCATTCTAATAGATGTCTAGGTTAAAGAGCTGAATAAGGCGACTCCTCCGCGTAGATTCAAATTAATTACTTCGTGTAGAAGTTATGATGGAATCGTTGCGCTGGCCAGCATTAATATGCGCAGAATTAGCTATACAAGTATTGTTTTCATTTCAAACACAAGGATAACGAAATGTAGTGAGATACTTACCAAAAAATAAATAATAAATAACCTAACACACAATATTTCATTCTAAAATGCATTTAGTGTGCAACGTTTTATAGCCATCAATGTCAGACGTAGGCCAATTTAGTAGCATTACAGACCAGGACGAGGAGGCAGATGTTGGAGGTTTATAATGGTGAACCGCTCTGATTAATGCTGTTTGCCAAGAGTATCTTACCGATGACGATGGTAATGTGGTAGAACTGAGCCTTTTTATGATCGGCCCAGGGAGCGAGTGTGCACAGAGTACTTTTAAAAAAAGACACGTTTCAGTATCCTTCATCATTTGTGATTTTTTGTTACAGTACAGCATTAACAATTTTCATTAAATGGTGGATACTCAAGCTCAAAGAAGTAGTAGGGGAAATAGAATAGAATCAGACAGAAAGAATTGATCGAAAAAATTGTGGATGACCAATTTCACTAACCAAACCTCATTCATAGGCAGCCCGTTTATTTATCACGAGATCTAGGGCAATCACAGATCAGCAAATGCGTCTCATTTCTTATAATGATAAGGATCTGAGATCCTACATTAAAATACATTTACCATAACAATTACTTGTAATTTAAACTCAAACAGAATTCTTTTTCCAATGAGCTATACTACCCAGAACACTCGAGTACTCGGAGAGCAAATAAATTTCGAACTCAAGATTAACCTAAAATGAGAATGGTGTTTTTCCTGGAGAGCCAAGCGGATGTGGTTTAATAGTATTATTGTAGCCTAAGTATTATTCAGGGACTCTAGATTAACCTTCCTACCGTTAATACTAAAGCTGGAATGTATTTTTTTTCCTAGAATACCTTGAGAATGCATGGTAATTGTAACCTTTCCAATACAAATAGTTTCAATTTGTCAAATGAAAAGATAGAACTAACCCTTCCAATGGAATCATTAATGAAAAAATTTTTGGTATGTAATTTTCATTAAAACAACTTCTTTTGCGTTTGAGCTTTTTGGTATTGAATTATAAGAAATCCTGAAATAGAATGATAGCTGGAACTCGAAGTCGTGTTGTCGGGTTGTTGCTGGTACCGTCATGTTACTGTTACACTTCTCTCAGGGGTAAATGAACTTAATGGGGTTAATTCCCCCTAGGTCTCATTCCGCACCACGTAAACCTGTCTATCGCACACACGCACACACACACACACACACCCACACACACCCAACTGGACCGCACTGGCGACACACGCCTCTGGCCGTGCGCGTATCTCTTCCAGGGTAGCACGTTAGCACATCCACAGCACATCAACCCGCTATTCACAACCCGAACACACATACTTACACATCTCGCACTCGCATCTGAGCGTGAGGCTGTGGCGTATTTGCACACCATACAGACATTCAGAAAGCGTCAGCAACGCCATAGGGAGGAAGTACAGCAACAACCATCGCACGGGGCCTTCACTACTCCTCTCTATCTTACGGAGCTATTCGCTTGGTCTTGGTATTCTTTCGCATCCAGCAGTAGAACAATAACGATCATCCTGGCTACTGGTACGCAACTGTACATTGTCTGACGATATAGCACCCACAGTGGCCCCTAATTTGGAAATTATAACGCCTCTAATTAACGGAAGTTATCATCAAAGTCTCAAAATCGATTGCTGGTCTCTCTGACATTGCCCTATTCAGTTGTTATTATAAGTATGTTTTCTCCCATATTTAATCGTTTATATTCATAATAGCCTATCTGGATTATTCATTTGTCCACACTTCTATCGGTATCTTAAAATATTCTTTTATTAATCTGTTAATTGAAAGTGCACTTTTCATAAAATGTAGACAGTTGTTCCCAGTAATCTCTGAATTTTTGGTTAAACCTGAATTTTATTCATTAATAATTTTGCTAGAGAGCCAGACCCTGCTTCCTCTCCGCCTCTTATATCTTGGAGGTATTTTCGCTTTTTGACCTCAGTCTAGTGCTGCTGATTTCTTATCTCTCACTTTTTATGGCTTCATTGACCTGCAAGGTATTACACATATTCGAGGTGTGTGTATGTTTCAACAGCTATATATCGAGTTAATTAAGCTTAATGAACTATCGTCGTTGTCTTAAGCGCTAAATAATCTATTTTATTCGAAAGACCACCCATGCATAAATCTCGCCTAGATACCTCGACAACACACCCTCCCTCAGTTGACAGTCATATGATCGTTTAAATCAACATGTTGCAACGCATATCTTATTGACCACTCATCACGACAATTTAAACAGCAACCGTTTGCGAGGCCTAAGTAAAGGGCTTCTAGCACAATTTAGTTGATTTCATTTTATAATAGGCGATACAATGAAGTCTCGAGGTTAGATGGCAAATTCTTCCAACGTATCCTATTTAGCAACAAGTCGGTTCGAATGCCTCAAGTTCAAGTTAGCTTCAGTGCCATCTAAGTGAGTGAATTTCGTTTTGGTTTGTGAATCGACAATTGGGATTCTGAATACCCCGCGATGTACCTCAATTTGTGGTAGGTGAGTGGCCAATGCGCTAAGGCGGAAGTAGGTATTTGGTATATAATAAGTACCATTTACGGCTCTGCGGGCGCAGCACTTACAATACGCACGTAAATTAGGTACCACTAATATTCTTTTTAGCGCGTATGAAACGTAGAAGTTACCATGCTGAATTCTTTCAGGATTAACCTCATAGAGATCCAAACTGAAAACTAAATCAGTTTTAAATTAATCATTGGGAAAGCTCTAATCTTCCTTCGCCTAAACTGCTCCGTTTCATTATTACCCACAACAGAGATTAAAAGTGGGGGTTAAATTTTCAGTGTCAAAAATTTCGGACAACACATCATGATCCGAAATTGGACGCTTCTTATTTGCCGCATGGATTTCTCCGAGAAATTGTTTTCTACAACGCCCATTGTTAACTGAGGGGTTAGAAAAATGGCAATGTATTTGCCTCTGGTTGCCTGTTAACTCGCTGTATAGCTTTCTTTTCATCTTGGTGTTTTCATCTTCCATAATTCTAACATTTCTAATAACTTCTCAGCTCTCGAATATTATCTATTTTCACCAAGACCGATAGTTTATAAACTTTACAAAGGAAAAAGTTGCGAAATATTTTTTGACTTTTCGTGTTATCGAGAATTAATGAAGTGTTAGCGGCATATTGTTTATCTAATCTGCAAACTTACCACCGAAAAAAACTTACAAAACAGCTACGGAGGATGTAGATATAAGGTCATTCAGTTGTCAAGGTTTTAGTGGTTTTACAGATCGATGAACATTAATAAATGCTGTTGAAAGGAGACTTCTACTCGAATGAGCTTCTTCAAATATTAAATATTCTCGAGCTTTTGTTATTCCTACCACTTGGCGATGTAGAGTTATTTCTACAACAGAATTGAAAAGCTAACGACGAGAGAAAATTTAAATAACCCAGGTCAACAATCTCTATTTGCCTATAGAACCCAGGATTAGTCATTACAGAATATGACTTCTTCCACACATTTTTCATAAGCGTGAGTAGTCATGGCTCAGAACAATGAGTAGATGACAAGTGCCGTTAGCATGACGAGGCCTCAATATATTCATCTGCGAGATTATTACGTTTAGCAGTTTGTCCCAACAGAAATCGACGCAGAGGTGGACGATAATCGCGCATTTTTCACCGTCTTCACACTTTTCACCAATTGGTCACCGTACTAAAACGCATTGGTGAAGAGCGTGGCATGTGACTCAGGCCCACTGATGTGAGATAAAGCAGAAGAGTATCTAGCTAAAATTTATTAAAAATGAGTCAGTTCAAGCTAACTAGGGTGCTGGTGACCAAGCTTAATACCTCTCTTCAACTTCGCATCTTACTCAACGATGCTTGAATTGCTTAAACTTTACCCTTCATAATCTCTAGGGAATAAAGTTCACATTTAGATGGTCTTGGTTGAGTTATCATTTTTGCAACAAGTTTGGTTTAAGGAAATTCGTTACAATGACATGGTTGCTAAAGTAACTAGGCGATGACTTACTGATCGCCATATGCAAATCGTGTCTGCAAACTGCAGTTTAGTCTATGTTTTTCATGGAGGTATCCGTTTTTAAAGCACCCGTATTGATGGATTCTTTTTTCTAGCAGTGAGCTGTGCGTTAGTCTCGGATGTCAGTTTATTCTCAAGATGAATCCGTCCAGGTTGGCTTATCTACAGGAGGGATCATTTGAGGTTTTATTTCTTTCAGTAAACAGAGTGTAGCATATCCAATTCCTTTATCAGTTAAGACGGCTTTTGAAGATAATAAAGGAATTTATTAATTTTAATGAATTCTTTTCGTAGAATGATTTATCTTTTGTAATAAAAGTGATAACTCGATAGGGAATCAAGTACTTATCAGTACTGTAGTATATAAAGAGAGCGTTCCAATTCTGTAAGGAATAGATATCTACTGAGCTTGAGGAGTTCTACTATTACAGCTGATTTCCTTTTCCTAAATTATTGAAAGCTATTAAGATTATTTACAACACAGTATGAATGCACTAAGTTAGGTAATCACTATATTTTTTAGTTAAAAAAATTATTTCATACTATTTAATGAGTCATTTTTGGCATAAAATGAAAGACTTGAATTTAAGTGTTGTATTTGCAGTAAAGGGAAGCAATTGAAATTTGAAATTCTAATTCCTGAAATGCAAAGATTTCTTTGGAGTCCTGTATGCATTACTTGAGACTTTTCCCACAATTGACAGCTTCTTTCAGTCGAAGCTCAATTTGCCAAATAACTTGGAGTCGGAAGTACTACCTATCCTGAAATCTGGAACGATTTCACCTGAGATGTCATAATCCAGTTCGAAATTTTCGAAATGGGAAACTTTAACTCACAGATTGCACAAGTTTAAAGAATGAGAATCTGAACCCCCCACCCCCATCTTTATTCCTTACATAATTTACACTTATTTTAATAACTAGCTAAGTGCTCCATACAGTTGGTAAATATTGATAGCATTTGACGGTGGGCATTTACCCTCCCCCACCGTTTTATTCACAAAACGTATGTGGTGAGTAATTCGGTACTGCTTATCACTAGAAGAAGCGTAATTACGTATTTTTTTCAAAAGTGGAAGAACTCAGTGTGTCTAGTTCCATCTTTGTTTTATTTTATGGACGTCAGTAGAGTCTTTCGATTACAATTCGTTGACTCTCTATTGACGAACGGAGTGGAACTTGGCAATAGGCACTAAAACGGTTGTAAACAAGAAGAGAAAATGTCCGAAGATGGTGCGTGCCCTCCTTTATGTTTGCCTTCAACTATAATTGACCATAACAAGAATTGATCTACGCAGTGCGTAGGGTAGGTGAACAATTTAGGGCGCTAAGAAAACTAATTAATGTGACCTTTAATCCGGAATTCAATGAAATTTCACATTCCATGCTGGCAGCCTCGGACGATAATGGAAAGTGTAAAAGATAAACTTCTGGGCAAGTAGACTGATTTCTTACTTGGCAAGAACACTAAAATTCTCCAAGCTTACTAAGAAGTGTGCCCATTAATTTGGGCATGGAGAAGTTATTCTTAAGCCATCATTTTGAGTGCATCATGGAACATCCATCTCGTCATCTCTGCTATAATAAAAAGGGTACCTTGATGGTTGCGCTACAAATTAATTTTAAAACTACACTTAAATTTAAAGGGTATAACTGGTAAGATATAAACCTTTCGGTGAGCATCAGTCCAGATTTATGAATTAAATATGCCTATAAAGCCCTCCTATAGACTCTTCTAAATCATACATTTAAAATCTTTGTCATGTCAGATAAATCGTTTTGAAATAGATATCAAACATGACTAGGAAGTTGGGATTAACTCTTACTTTTTGGTCATTTACTGTGCTAAAAATTTCTAGAATGATGTGATCTTCCTTCTCTAGAGTGTATTACTTCTCATCCTTTTCAGTTCAGGCATAAGAGCCAGGATCCTTCACAGCTGACGAATCTTTGCTACGCAGATGAAACCCCCACGATAAACTTTTCTACGGACCAACACATGCTTTCAATGTTTTGTAAAATTCTGTTTCTTCTTTGGCTGCATTTCCTTTTTAACATCTTGTACATACAATCCGTCGGTAAGTCTACATCATGCTACCTTTCCATGCATATATTTATTTACTCGCTATTATTCTTCAATATGGGGCATTTTGATTGCATTTTCGTAGAATAAACAGTAGGAAACGAGAAAGAAAAGAGGCACTGGAGAAGTCGCAAAAAAATGAGACCAAGAAAGGTCAACATTTGGCATTGCTTCTCAGGAAAATTCGGGTACTAGTTTCTATTTGGGTTTTGGTCCCATGCGAGAAAGTACTGCGCCATTAACGAAATTCAGCCTTTACTTGCTTCCATTTCCGCTCCTCAGACCGCAATAATTTGGGTCACTCTCTTTTATGACTAGTCGAGTTTTCATTAGTCAATTTACGGGGCTGTAAAGTAGACACCTCGAGCTAGCGATCTCTATTCCTTCCTTTAGACAATCCCATTCCTGTCTTTTACCCGCGTGTTTCTACATTTATCTTACTGGCTTGGTGCTGAGAAAGGCATCCGAAGTATTTTATCGTCCGATAATGATGAAAAAAATTAATGCCCCAAAGGAAGGTTGGCAATTTTACCTAAATCCAGACAGTTTCTAAGTTGTCAGAAATTAAAAATAAATAATGAGTGTGTTGTGTGCCGCTGGAAGTGTTTACTTTAAGTGCAGAAAGTTAGTGACTTTGTCATATTTTTGAAGGCTTTAGAAAACAAACTTTAGCGTAAAAAAACAGGGTTGGACAATTTGTACGAAATCTTTCCTACCCTTGTTTACGAATAATATTATTTAAAAAGGGAAATTAAGCGTTAAGACAGACCCCTGTTCGGCGTCATTTCGGTCATGATTTTCTTCAGTTTTTCTACTGTAAGAGTATATTATTTGGAATTAATTGATTGGATAAATTCAAATCTTAAGGAAATGTGAAGTAGGACGTTTCCAAGACAGAGACCAGTGAAATTTCGAATTCTCCACGGTTTAATTCTCTTATAGGTTCTATGAGATTTCTATGAGCACCGATGTTTAGAGGTGAGTTAAAGATCTTCAGGAAGTTCTCACGACAAAGTTGAGTAGGCATCTTCACAGACCAGTTGCAGCAAATTTTGCATCACATAGAATCTTGAAAAAAGTAGAATCAAATAATTTTGATGCACTGAGTAGAATAATAGTAGTAGTTAATAGAAATTGTTTGTCGGGTACTGGAATGTTCTTTGGCTTAACAAATGAGCGAAAGAAAGTCTTTGTTGAGAGTGGCTCTACTTTCTGTGGTCATTGCACTGTCTTGCCGAATCGCATTTATACGAATGAATATGTTTGCCAAGTGTCAGTTGGTGATGAAGCCTTCTGGTGTGGTACTTTAATTGAGAAATGTTAATAGAATAGCGAATTATTCATCGTTGAAGCCTTATTCTACCAGAGCTGATGAGATTGTGTAGTTCTTGATCCTTTGCATGGTTCGGTTCTTAAATCAACTAACAGACAATGCCTGTGTGATTTTAAATACAACTGATGAGTTTAAGTAATCTGATAATAATGGTTTACAAATATGAAACGGTTGAAAAGTGTTTATTCTTTTAAGAAGAAGAAGAAGAAGATGATGATGATGATGAATAAGGTCACTGATTAGTAAATTTAGCGAAGTGGGTAGAGAGAATGGAGTACAGCTCAATATGCCGGGGTAAGGTACCAATAGACATAAATTTATAAGTCTTTTGCACTTAATGCTAGTGCCAATTATTTTCACATCTTAGATAAATTTTACAGCTGGGACATTCATAACCGCGTTGAAAACCCCTGACTTGATACTTTTCCCTCTGTTTTGAAGTCTTTCACCAATTACCAATTCTCCTGATATTTGGCCGCACACTGAATTCCATAAAACTGGTTGAAATTTTTAATTTATTTAATGACATGGAGCAAATTGTAATGGTAATACACTAAGATGAAATTATTTAAGGAGTATTAAGGTAGTGCATATAAGGATTTATTTATCTTGCCCATTCGGAACCATACTTATAAATTAGAGGAAGATTAAATTCTGGTGATAAAATTCTTTTTCTGTGTATATTCAGTACACATATGTATCAGGGTCCAGGCTCAGAGCTCGACCATTTACTTCTCATGAACTTGTTGAAGTAGGAGAAAGAAGGGTGCATATATTTTTTCGTTTCAAGCTAATTAAGAAGAATTTTTGAAGTAGACGTTTTGAAATAAGTGGGAAGCATAGAATTGATCATGCGAGAACTTGCCCTCTTCCATTCTCTTTGTTGGCCAGAATTAATCAAACGGGTATGCAGCAACAGGTATCAATCTCGTGATCTCGAACTTTTCTGGTGTGAACGTTGACCAATGCGCCACAGATGCACTTTGAAGTTTTAAAATCTACCGACTCTAATATTGGATAGACAAAAAAAATATTCGCTAATCGAGCTTGACGGAGACGATTTTTACCTTTTTTATGCTTTAGTTGGATCAGAAGGTCAAACCCGTCTCACTGCAAATGTGGCCTTGAATCGACCAATTCCTGAGGGTACTGAGGTGACATTAATATGCTCCAGTGATACTTCTAATGATGGTGGGAGTGGCGTTCTCAGGATTCTAAGACGTCGCAGTGGCGGAGGAGGCGTGGATGGTTTTGAAGATCTCGCTAACTTTGCAACAAAAATTGTTCAAATCAGCTCTAACAAACCAGACATTGCAGCGACATTCATGGTCTCTAGACAAGACGATGGAGCTGTTTTCATCTGTGGAGACGTTGAAACACTCGGTTTCCAATCTCAAAACCCAACTGCAACCGTGATAATCAGGGTTCAATGCAAGTTTATTTAATTTCAGAATAAATTTAATGAAAATGATTTTATAAAAATAATTTACTCCGTCTCCTTCTCAAGATTAAGAATATTTTGACGCCTGAAGTTCAGGTTACAATTTAACCTTTCAAACTTCAAATTTTACACTAGAATTAGTTTAAATATTCTTTTTTCTCCGCGTTTTAGTGTTTAATCTGATGGTTGGAGCTCTTTGTGGCTCTTTAAGGTTGTCCTGACAGGGGATAAAATAGGATTGTTATAAATTAAAATTACAATGACCAAAGATTGGGATTCCTATCATTTTTAAAATAACCTCTATTAAGCAATCATTAAATTTTTATAGGAGGGATACATTTTTTAACAATGTGCATGTCATTTTGTTTCGTTCTAGCTTTTCATAGCCGCTAAGTGTTATTATTCTCCAATAAGTTCCTTGCGAATATATCCTAATATTCATAAATCACGGTTTGAAGAAAACGATTGCAATGGAAGTTTCCTATTTTAAGATAAGTGGGAAAAGGGCTCATATTTCAGAACCTTTATGTACCTACTTGCTTTGCTTTCGTACGAGTATTTATATCGATTTTTTCAACGGTCTCCATCATTGGTTTCTGGGGGATTCCCGTCTCTTTATTTGCAGTCGTAATCACTATCCAATTGAATACACTTCCTCTTTCCTTTTTATTTGTATACATTAGATTCAAGTTTAATTTAATTCATTTGATTTAACTTAGCACATTTAAATAGTAATGCTTCGCCCTGCCTTAATATCGTTCTATAGAAGTTGACCCATGTGAAATTTTTTTCTTGATTTTACTTCTTTTTGTAGGTGCATTCCTTGGGTTTTAAACTGTCATGTAAGTCAGCCTTCACTTACGTCGTTAGAAGGATGAAAGGCTAATTGGAGTGAAAACCTCCAAGACCTTTAAATCTGTGAACCGGCATTATAAGTGGTGGGATGGTAGAGGGAAAATCGGTTAATTTCTGGGAGATTCGAGATTCTTAAACTTGTCATATGCACATCCCGTCTGAAATTCTATTCCAAACTTAATACTGCTCTTTGATAATAACATTTTGTCAATTTAAAGGAGGAGTTAATACGAAGGTAGATAATTTTGACACACATTTTTGTTTTCATTTGGAATGTCTTCACATTATACACAAGTGTGTAAGCTATTATTTCACAGTGGTTTCAATTTTCATGGGAATGGACACATTGGTTATAAAATATTCCACTGCAATGCCATTTAACTTTAGCACAGGAACTCCAATTAGCTATTCGTGACAATCGGTCAAGGAATCTAGGGCTCGAACCCCAAAAACTCGGGCTTTAAAAATGTTGCAACATGGTGGAGATAAACATAGCGTAAAAATAGACAATCTGATGGACCCAGGATGAAAGTAAATAACGTTAATTCATTCTTTTCTTCTGATCGAATTTGCTCCTACCACTTTCCAGTATGTTCTAAAACACATCCAGCATAAAATTTTGCTTTTTTTCATTCTAAAAAATGATATCTGTTAATAATTTTATTGCATATTGAATTTCCATCCTTTTTTGGCAATGGAATTTGATCTTTGTTATTTTAATTTACTTTTACAAGGTAAATGATGACAATTTAAGGTGGAACTTTGGGTGTTCTATATGCACTCTGCCAAATCTATATAGTTGAAAAAGACTGGATTTAAGAAATAAGTGAAGTGATTTCGGTAATTTTCTCCAGCTGACGACTAGCCTCTAATTATTCCTTTATCCTTTTATTTTATATTTGATTGTCCTTAAAATTTTTCAGAAGTTAGGTCAGGGTCGATAATGAATTTGTGAAAATGTCATTAAAAGCTTTGTAATAACTACGTATAAGTAATTTGTGGCGTACGCAATCCGCACATTATAAAATGTGCAACCGAAAATTTTGGAGTGTGTGGCCGTACATGCAGAACACTGCTCAGATAGTTTGCTAGATTTATTTGATAACTAATCATGTTTGTTGATACCATAATTTGCAATAAACGTTTCGCTGGCAACACGTCTTTTTTCTCTTTATCATCGCGATAGCCTACCCGAGTAGGAAGATCTGCCAAAGAGATTTCTGAGCATAGTCGAGGCTTATTAGGGGAGCTAATCCGCTACAAATTGGTGACCCTGATGTGATCTGAGCACGCAACCTTCTGATCTGGAGTCCGCTGCAAATTCTCATCATAAAAAGTATTGATATGAGTGCAGTGTATATTGGTCTTTAATAAAATTCTATCGATTATAGTATATTTAATTAGAGTAATTTTTATAGTGTGGAGAATTTTTAAGGCGAAAAATTTAATTTTGAAAAGATTTAATAATATTTCACCATATCTGCTTTGTTAGTACGACTACCTCGCTCTTGTGAAATTTCAGATTTTTTCCTAAAAAGTAGAAATCTTAAAATATGATGCAAATTTCGTTTCCCTTTAACTACACACCCATATTTCTGGCGGTTCGATTATCTCCTCCTTCATCACCTGCCAATGTGTTCGCCAGAAGTGCAAATCTCGAAGAGCATTAGGTATCTCTGTTGATTAGTTCAAGTAATCATTTACAAATAAAAAAGTATTGAATACGATATTTTTAATTGCAAAACCGGTTTGAAAGAAAAAAAGAGACTTTCATTAAAATAGTAGGGCAATGCACTGATTAACCTACACACACCTACCATGTTGAAGATTCACAAGATCGTTGCTCATCAGTTAAAATTTTTTAATGAAATTAGGAAGTTGTTATATTAGGAGTAGTGGTGGAATTAGAGTTTCCCATCAAAACATCTCTAGAGTACCTTATATTCCATCAAGTGTCTGATTATGATAATTAAATTAGCATTCTAATAACTGATTCCTTATTTGACCATGATTAGAAAAAGTACTTTTCATTCAGAATGTATAACTATTTCATCATTGAGTCGAACTGGTTATTGGAATTTAAACATTGTTATTATTCGGTAACGTATTAATTGCTTAGTACAAGGCCAATCACAAATGGACAGTTAATTGACAGTGACCTTATGACACAGGTATAGATAATCCTAAACAACTACCTGAGCATGATTCCGGTAAACTAAATGATTGACCTTTTCCTGCGGCTCCGGCAGTTGTGGTTCATGATTAATTGGCTAAGCCTTTTGGTACTATTTCATTAGTTGGCTATTACAGTCAGATAAATTTATTAAAAATGAATTGATTGGTCTTGAAAATTTTTCCAAAATACCCCCCCCCCCTTTCTCCACAAAAAATTGTTGAATTTCAATAATGTTTTGCTTCACTTCCACTGCTTAAATGGCAGCATAATTGCAATGACCTGTTGCTTCTGTGGTGAAAGAATCGTCTAAGATGAGAAGAATGTCTTGGCCCTATTAGTGAATGGATATGCTTAAATAGAACATTTTTTCATAAGGCAGTAGTCATCTTTCTAATTGAATATGCAGTTGTATAACTGACAAGTCCTTTTCCTGCACAAAAGTTGAAAAATCTGGTCCACTGAATTCGGATTTTTCTTCTGTTCATTTTTTTCAGCTCAGTTTCACGCCTTGCTTTTAACTGCGATATTTTGAAGTGAATTCGCATCATTTTAAATATCACTTAAAGATCGCATTGTATTCGTATACGAATTGGGGATGA
Source organism: Hymenolepis microstoma (assembly GCA_000469805.3). NCBI lineage: Eukaryota > Metazoa > Platyhelminthes > Cestoda > Cyclophyllidea > Hymenolepididae > Hymenolepis > Hymenolepis microstoma. Next base: position 14,194,375 of record LR215995.1, on the reverse strand, counting down.
CTCTTTGATATATGACGGATTAACCATCATTGTCCTCGGTAATACTTAAATAGTTACTTTTGACATTTGTTTTATCTTTTCTTAAACCGTAATAACAAAGGCATTTCTATGCTCATTTATCCATGCATCAAGTTCATATTAGCTCATGCATTTTTCTTAACTAAACAATTTTTCAAGTAAATGAAAAATGCTCGATTTAGTTTTACTCAGTCTAGTTTCTACCTTGTGCGTAGTCTACTACTTCTTAAATTCCAAGAGAAGTGTTAATCAGTCATCAATTCGTTTGATGAAAATCAAGGCAGCAGCAGCAATGACACATTCAGGAGATTTTTATTACCATTTCATTCGCACCTGTGCTTTTACTGTGAAGCTTGTGCTTTAAACTGGTAAATTATTTTACGTTGAGTTAAAATTGGGTCGCCTCAACCGCAACTTTTTCTACAGGACTGAAAGTGATGATACCCACCTTCACTTCCAGACTCCTATGCAAGTTACTTTGAAGGAAGACATCATAAAATTCAATTTAGGTGAACAGGTGTCAATAAAGTGGTCATAATTGTCGGGCACTATCCGAAGTTCCTAATTCTCTCTGTGATCCTGATGTGGCATTGATATTTACTCCCCTGGATTCGTTTCGGACCTTCCTGCCGTGTGTATTTGTATATTGACAATTTGTGCCGAACTATTAGATCACCACTTTCTGCTCTTAGCCGTTAACAATAACGAGAATCAAGGATTAATAGTAGAAGCAATGCAGTTGTGGTCGAGACTCCATTGTAACGTAAAGGCATGTCCTATCCGGACCTAGCCAGTCTTTATTTGAATAAAAAACTTTTACTTACGTCTAGACCGTATGAGCCGCATTGAATAAAATACGATTGGATGGTTAATGGTGGTGGGGAGGGGGTGACGGAGGATAGGACGCATGATTAACACAAAGGCGAAGTGACAGAGCATGGGGTGGATATTAAAATACCTCAAGGTATTTACTTGTACTATTGCTCTATTGAATAATAGGTTTTGTAGACCCATTAGTATGATTCAGGTGATTTTTATTACCGCCTTTAGTGGTTATAATTGTCCAATGAGATGAAATAAAGTGCCATCCATTTTATTTACTGATATGTTCAGATCTAGCCCTTTGACGCCCTTAGGACTGCATGGTCCGCTTTTAAAATAAGCTCCACTGGTACTAGGCCCGTAACAGAAGGCGCTATTTAGGTTTGAAACATGCTCAATGTGTCTACAGCCTTCACCTGAGAGCACCAAAACTTATCCCGTCGGAGGCATCAGTCTGCTGTGAGACACGCGTAATTGCGGTTGGGCGCACTTTTCAAAAACCAATTCGGGCGTTTAAGGGTCAATAGGCTTTTTAATGTATCCGAAATTTATAGCCAAGGCAAACCTCTTCATTTAATGAGCTATCTGTAAAATCTGTATTACATAGTACCCTTTTTTGTATTTACGAGGTAAGTTTAACCAATCTCTCTCAAGACTTCCAACTGGTGGTGTAATTGTGGTCGGTAATTTAGCTACTATGTGTTGTTGGGGGCGCTTAGCTGTCAAAAACTGTCAAAATAACTTGTGGTTTTAAGCTCTGTTAGTAAGCTGTCTCAAGCATAACAAATTAACTCTGTTTCATTTTATTTTAATTTCCAATTCTAGTTGACCCCCGATCGCTTTCCCTCAGATCACTTCCCGAAGGTGGTATGCGAGAGGACATGAGCAAGTTACTCGTCTGTCAAACAGACGAGGGAGGCGCTAACCCCCCAGTCAACATCACTTGGCGTCATCTGAGTCCTCTTGGTGCTGTGGAAAGCCTGGATGAGGGGATGTTGGTTACTAGCGCCCAACGCAAATCAAGCAGTGTTGGGGGCAGTGGAATAGTCACCCAGTCAAATCTCACCATCCTTGCACATCGTCGACTCAATGGCCATAGAATAGAATGCAGCATTGAGAAACCTGGACGAATCGCTATTCTAAGGCAAAGTGAAACTCTTGAGGTTGTATGTAAGTGATCGGTTTCTTTATTCCTTCGCTCGTGAACTTACATTTTCCTACATGTCTGTTAGCTCCAGATTTGAAAATAGTCATAATTTAAAGTTTTCCATATTTACCTCTTACGTCATCTTACGCCTACCTTTGTTTACCCTATTTCTATGATTATGACTAGTGAAAAAGGTACTCTAAGCCCGAATAAGACGTTTTGGTGCGGTCATTCGCGCTCCATTTATCACTCATAATTGTAGCTTCAAAATGGGAAATTAATTCATTTGGGTTCGGTCAATGAATTTTTGAAGTTAAGCGAGAAAATTTTCGATATTAAAAATGTTCAAATTCATGGTTGTAGGTCTATATTAACTTAATATATGTTCGGGAAAGCAATTAAAATTTACCACATAGAGACCATATTGATGTAAAATTCAGAGGTATTTTTTAAAATGTTTTTTTTTACATCGATTTCGGATAAGAGTCTAATAACAGGTATTTACAACCTTAATCATTCTAAAGATCCACACCGTATTTTTGCTCTGGATTCACCAGGTATAGTTCACTGCTACTTTTAGTAATTGCCTCCTCGGTTCAAAGTGTTGTATTTATTTTTTCATGAGAGAGATTCATTGAGATTCAGATCTCACTTGTTTCTTCTAAATAAAACAGGTTTAGTTCACTAAGTTGTGCCACAAATTGAAATGAACAGTCCAGCATAGGTTTAAGTAAACCATTTTCCATTTCTACTCTTCTTAGAAGATCATATCGATTTGGTTTCATCTTCTCAAAGCCACTAAACTAAAGGCAATTCAAGGAATAAACTCATTAAAGTTTGATGATACTCGTGATGACTAAATTGCAACCACTGAATGCTGTACCCCAGCAACTTTCTCACAACAAACGCCAGTATATTGGCATTTTTTATTGGTTTTAAGTTTTAATCCTAGCAACCCACCTTCATGCAATCTCAATGAAAGAAAGGTTTTTTTCATTTTCCAAAATATAAGCACAGAAGGCCAACACTAACCCTTTAACGCCTTAGGAACGTACGGTCCTCTTTCAAAATATGCTCCTATGGTACTCGACTCGTAACAGAAGGCGCTATTGAGGTTGGAAACATGTTCAATACGTCTATAGCCTTCGCCTGATACCGCCAAAACTCATCACATCGGCGTAGGATTTAAATTTGTGAAAGATGGACAATGTTATTCCACTTTCAAAATTTCTTCTGCTTTTAATAAAATTCACGTACCCAGTCATTTGGCAGTCTGATTTGGAAAAGAACTGTTGGGCCATTTCATTAGTAATACATATGAGGAATACTAGATGAATCAATAATTAACTGTGAGTCCTAATTGAAGTGTAAAATTTGGTTAAAAATGTCTGCCAATTAGCCATTCTGACCTTGATTTCGCGTGGCAGACATTCAAAAGTATATCGGATGCGTATAAATCAAAACACCTCCAGCGGATCAAATCGAATTAATCAAGAATGGACTTTTTTTAATTTGATGAATTAAGCCGGATATAAGTTAGGAATGCATTGTTTATTCTATGTTAGTGATATGCAAGCGTTAAGGTTCGTGTTGAGGTTCAAAATCAGCATAACGCATGTCTGGCTTTTAGTAGTGGCATTATGGAGGTTGATTGGCATGAAGTTCCATCATGGGGTAATGAAATGAAGGTTATTTTGAATTGGAATCGGGATTAATAATCATAAACATAATGACTTTTATGGTGATGCTTATGTTATTTTTGAACAACATTAGTGTTGTACCGGTGGGTAATAAAATGTAGACAATATCTGGTCATAGAAAGCGTGGTAAGTTATTGGTTGGCTGTAAGGAACGATCTAATTATTGCCTATGTCAAAGTGACATTATTGCAATATGTGATCTTGTCGAAAGAATAGATTAGTGGATAAAGAGGGGAACAGGCCATTAAAGAGGACTCTCGCTTTATCAAAATTTAAATTTTTTGATTGCCTGCAACATTGCTGATTCACAACATCAGGTTCAAGTTTAGGTGTCGAGTCTCCTCGTTCCTGAATAATGCTTCATAGTTCCGATACCCAACGATGACTGAACAGTAAATTGAAATAAGGTGTTGGCTGCCATAACTCAATACATCACTTGCAAAGACAATTGCATAGAAGTAACTGATCTTAACTGGAGCATTGATTTGATCGAGGGATCTTAGTCATGATGTTTAATCTGTTAGAAAATGTACTTATCTTCCTACCGTTTATTCTCCAGATTTATTTCTATTTGAGCGGTCTGCAATTTAGTTACCTATTGCTACTTATTCTCATCACATTTTTTTATATATAAGTTGTAAAAGGTCTAAACAATTGAGAACTATCGAGTGAACTTTGAAATCGGTAACTAAGAAATTATTGCTTGAAAAATTTTGGCTTCTAGCTTTATAATCTGTGTTCCAATCCGGATCACCCATCCAAAATGTTTGTTTATTTTTTTCTTCTATAAAGAGGAGGTGATATTGGTTTCAGTGTTTAATTTAGCTTTGGTACAGATCATGACGGTGATTCAAGGCGTCGATTTTTCAATAGTCCGCTAAGTGAGAAATACCCGGCAATTCCCGATTATCTTAGGAGACAAACGTACCGAGATGCCACATTTAGTGGACTTCACAATGAGGTCTGAATATCATTCACGTTAACACACTCAGGATCGAATGAGTCCGTTCGTGAAATATGAAGTTTATAGCAATCCAGTGCATCTAGAACTCAAAGGAAAGAAGACTCATCCCTTGTTACACTCCACCATCATTTCTTTCTCAGGATGGAAATTTTAACATTTTTGCACCTTATAATGTGGCTGAAAGGAGAAATTCTGGTCATTTCACTTTATTACTATGATATTGGAAGCATAATTATGTGTCTTGTGATTGTTGTTCGCTTTTTTAATCCTTGTGTTTGTATTATTTTGAATGAATCTCTCACCCAAACCACGATGAAAAGAGTAGTTATATTTTTCACAGAAAAAAATTCACCTCTTAAGTACTGTCACGTTAATCACTCTTCTTTTGAGTACGGATGAGCCTTCGTCTTGCATAAGTTAGTTCAGAACTCTAGGTGTTTAAGGTAAACTTAATCAGCTAAGTTAACTAATAATATGATACTATTCCTTCACAATCTGTAGTTGCTGAAAACGGTCTCGAGTAGCGAAACCACCAGAGTCATTGCTGGAAAATTTCACCACATTACAATTTTAATATTAAGCTTTAGCTAACTTCTTTTTCTGGTTGAATAAAAAATTACGCTTCTCGAATTATGGTTTCATCAATTGCACATAGTCCCAAGTCGCTCTTCTAAGGTTAATTATATTTTGTTTAGGTCAATAACTGTCCTTAATCAATGCCAGAAATGCTTCGAATATAAATGGCATCATCTGATTTAAATAGGTCAAGTTAGGAGTTGGTCTGCGTAATTCATTCGACGACGTTGCGCGGTGACATAGGCTACTTGATATCAAGTGAAGTTAAAGTCAGCAGATTAACCAGCTCCCATCCTAAAAGACTTGTGCCAGTAGATTAGAGTCTAGTTTATATGCCCTTTTGGGTAATCGAGTGACACAAAAATAGAGTTTAGGCGAAGGACGAATAGCTTTCAATATAGTATTGCATTGGCGAATAAGAAATGAGCGTGGTGACGTCTTCAAATCAGTCTTTTAAGATTGCTTTAATTACGGTGAGGTCGTCTTTCACCTTAAAATGTTCTCTGTTAAATTTGTTTAAGGCTTTCTTGCTTTCGATGTATATGGGAGTGCAAATAGTTGCGGATGCCAGTTTTCAAGGGGAAATGATCTGCATTCATTTGCATTTTTAATTCATCCACTTCCAATTTCATCTGATTATAGTAGAAAGTATGCACCAAAGCTAAGGGTGTAGGTATTACTGGCGTCAGCCTCACTTTAGAATTAAAATGCCATTTAATGACACTGCCCTTCTGATTTTCAAGGTATCCGGGTGATATTTGCTCGTATAATCTGGAGTGAACTCTATTAGTTAAAAAATAATATAAAACTGGGATTTTGGCTGTTCGAGAACAAATTCTGAATTGTTGGATCTGTAGCTTATTGCTACACGAATAACCTCTGACTTTTCCTCAGTAATCTCCATGGCCAAATACCTTGGTAATAGTAAGACTCCTGAAATTGTCAAGCTATCTCAGTTATATTGAAGAAGTTAATGTATGAGAAACACAGCGCATATTGAAATTTCGCTCATAGCAAACATGATTAGTAGTTGAATACATTGAATGAACATTAATAGCCGACTAGCTGAGAAGTCCTCTGCATGAAGGACCGTACCCTCCCACAGCTAGATCGTTTTAAGATTGCGTGTTCCACAGATCTATGAAACAATCACCTAGAACAAACCCTTTCGATCGGTTTACTAAACTTTTATTCAAATTTTGAAATTGTGCACTTTTAGATTCTTTTCCCTATGAAAGAATACTGATTAAATTGGAACTTTACCCTGCGTTCAGGCTACTCTAAGATGTAAATTCATGCTTTAAGATTGTCGCGACACTGTTATTGCATAAGTATTTTTTTTTTGCTAAAATAAGAGCCAAGAATAGCTTCCTTTACACCGTATTTACTACCTTTCAAATCCCCCGCCCCCTCCTCCCCCGCGCCAGATTTTGTCCTGTATCAATTTCCTATCCCGTCTTCTGTTGGGTTCATTTATATTGTCTACTTTCGCATTTGAAAACTAATTTGGCAGCAGTAATAATGTCTCAGTTAGTGCTGTAACATTTGGACTAACCTTTTCCATTAAAAACGCTACCAGCGTGGTAATTTCACCAACCACCTTTCTTTATACGCGCACACTGGTCGCGGGGCTCACTCGTAATTCTAGCATGTTTCCGACTTTTTCTGCTGTGAATTTCAGCAATGGCTAAGGCATTACATGGGCTTCCCAAAATATTGTATTTCGGGTGATTTTTTAATAGCAAAACGGTTCTTTATTATTAAAGAGTGTGGACCGTATTTTCCGCTTTTGAATTTCCTACAGTTTACCTACCGATCGTAACCATTTATAAAGAAAATTTCCATCGCTAAGATCTTTTTCTTGGGAGAGGCTGGGAGTGGTATTTAGTATAGTGTAAAGTTAAGGTAACGCCCAAGCTCATTTTAGGAAGGCGTTTGATAACGCTTATCTCAATGAGGAAAGAAGCCTCTTAAATTCTCCCTGATAAGAACAGGGACTTCTACAGTCTCTTTGCTAATCAAACTACCTAGTGAGTTCGCTCGCTCGACTTGTCAGTTTTAGAGGTCAGCGATAAGACCATTGCTCACTTTAAATTGAAAACTGTCTGTTTGATATTTACTAACATTTTGACTACAAATCGTTTATTATTGGCAATCTGTGGAATCTATATTTGAAAGCGTTGTATCGCATTGTACTAATAGGTGTGGCCAGAATTTCCGCTATCTGACATGGCAGATACATTCCAATGTTGTCATTATATCACTGGCGTATACACCCTCTATAAGAGAATACGAGCCATCAGATGACATGTGAAACTTGACATAGGAACTACCGCAAAAGGTCCGTTTGTCTTCATTACATTATTGTTCTCGTCTCCCTTTGACATTAGTTGCAGTCATGTTCTTGATGTGTTTCACAAAAAAATGATCTACACCGTTAGCCATTCTCAATTAACTACGGGTATGGTAATTTGAGATGAGGAGATTTTGAATACTCTAGACTTCTACTTAAACCCCAGAAGATTACAGGACACTAAATACGTGGATAGTCCTAAATTCTCAATTCCAGTAAGGAAAGCGTTTTAGCAATATTTGTTTCGGATAGATAGAGAGCATAATGGCGCCTCTCTGGTGAGAAATTCAAATTCACACATCTCTTTATTAGTCATAAAATCGAGCAGTGTCGGTGGCAAGTCCGTTCACTGGATGTTCACCGATAAGCATTGAACTCTCGACTCTTGACTTCGCGAACCGGCACGTCAAAAAATGATTTATTCTTCGTAATTAAAAACTAACAAGAGGGGGGGGGGCGGGGTGGGGTGGTTTACTTTAAAAGAATGAGGAAGTTTGTATTTAATGTATAATAGTTTAACTAAAACTGGAAAATGTGATTTAATGAATTCAGTGCAATTGCTTGTGGTTCAACTGGCGCCGAACGTGTTGGGTTCATTTTCCCTTAAAGACATAATCGACACATTTTTCAGTATTTAATCTAATGATGGCAAGTTACAAACTGATCTTTAGCATCTGTATAATTTTGGCTTGATATATCTGACACTTTATCAGTTCCCTTCCCACGAGGTTCGTTTCTCACGAACTCCAATACTTTTCAGTCGCACCAAACAACGTACAGATTCATCCGAGCGTGACAGGTGGTATCTCAGAAGGGGAAGTCATCTCCCTGACGTGTGCCGTCGCTGTATCCCATCCACCTGCCACAGTTCGATGGTTCGAATTTCCCCCAGATTCCGGGGAAGAGGCTATATCTGGACGGGAAATCACTGACCTCGCCCAAATTGACATGGTAAAGCACCTCTCCTTTCCAAATTCTCACACATACCTCATTAAGAACCCTCATGGGAGTTTGAAATTACATAACTATCATTCTAATCCTTTTTTCAGACATCTGGTGAATACGGTGGGATGTTGGTAGACAGTACCCTGAGAGTCTCCAAGACATTTCGTGCCAACTCCCGGACTGAGTATCGTTGCGTCGTGAATCAGGACGCTCTTAAAAGTTCAGTCATCGCAAAATACAAATTAAATATTCTCTGTAAGTGGTTTCTGCCTTTGCGAGAGTGTTTACTATGTGTTACGGACATCAATATACTCTCATTTCAAGATACCACCGCATAGGTCGACTTCCTCTGTTTTGCATCAGGTGTTGCTTAAATCGTGTCTGTGTATCGTGATTTATGAAAGCATAGATGATTCAATCAGAAATTAATAAGTTCTTACTGGTCTACTGGAGAGGAGGGGGGGAGGGGGTGCATGGAGCTAAATAAAAATCCCTTTCTTTTGATCATTCGCTTTTGTTTATAAAGCAATAAATTAATTCTGCCAATGACTGCCAAAATTTAAAGCCGAATTCGAGCTTCTGATGGCCGGTCTAATCGTTATTTTAACGACGAACGCTAATAGGCCTCAGTGAGGCCTTATTATATACCCCTGGGCCTGGCTATAAAGGCATGCCAACGAAAAACCATTAAATACGAGAGGTAATGATCTGGACTGTTAGAATAGTTCTCTAAGTTTCAATAGCGACGATGGGCCTTGGATGTAGAGGGTAAGGTGAGTTAAGCAACGCATTTTCTAAACTGAAGATCTATAATTCCGATGCATATCTCTCTATTATCATGCGCAAGCTGTGATGATCTTGTCTATCAATTTTATCTGTGTTTCACTCTCATTCCATTGTTATTCCATTACAGTTAACTTTACTCTTGTATAGCTAGCCACTAGGACATTTACCTATTTCTAGTAATAATAATAAAGATAAACGTTGCCATTGTCTGACAATATGTGTCTCTTGTGATAGTGAAGTTCGCATGGGATTTGAACGGCTTTAGCGATTCCTAACCTCCACCTCCTTGTTACGAAATCACCTTTCCAAAATAATCACGTGTTTTACGGGTCGATCATGGTGTCTAATGCGCCCAACCACTTAATCAAGTATATAAAGTAATTAGCTCGCAGCATGGGCATAGTTACAGGCAAATCAGGTAATAATGCCTGTGGGAAGCCCAGTTTACGTAGTGGGCATTGATTAACGGAATTAACCTTTCAGATGGAAGCGAAACGTATGTATGCATGTAGTTGTGTGCATATTACCACTGGACGCCATGCTGCTATGCATCTCTCTCCCACTATATCCCTCATTCTTATTACCTACCTTCCTTTAGCTGTAGAGTGATACATCGCCAATCCATACATCACCCTTAACTATCCCACACATGGTGTAATCAATCTAAATGAAGAATTACGTTGCTACTTACTTTTATGAGTAGCGATTTTAATATAAAACTAGCTTTTATAATTTTGCAGATCCGCCGGCGATTGAAATAGTGGGCCTGCCTAATGATCCATGCGAAGGGCAATCTGTTACTCTTTCTTGCCTTTCTCATGGAGGGATGCCAGAAAATGGCTTTCTTTTCTCCTGGTGGCACGCAAAGAATATTCAGTTTCCACCTTCTAGTGGCATAAAGAGTCCATCAAATTTAAGACAAGAACTTTCGCCAGTTCTGGCTAAGTCGCTAGTGGCTTCGCTGAACGCTTCTACTCTCACTGATATCTTCTCAAATGATATGGTTCAAATTTCGGGTAATACAGGTCGTCATTTGGTACTTGACAATCTTGAAGATGAACAGGATGGATGGTATGGCTGCCAGATTGTTAATGGTGGTGGAACTGCTCAAAGTCTTTACCTTCTACTTATTAATTGTAAGTAGTTTGCATTTATGCATATTTATATATCGGTGAAGAAGTTCACTTACTCTCTTCATCACAGATGCCCCACGGATCCATCCTAGTACAAAATTTATTCAATATGCTCACAGAGGAATGAAAGCTGAGTTCTCACTTACGGTAGAAGCTAGGCCAACCACAGCAGAATTTATATGGTTTTGGATAGGAGATGAGCCCGCTTTAGCTAATAATGCAAGAAACTTGATCATAACGCAGTCTTCTACTTCACGAGCAAAGCTAAGAAATCGAAGGACTATATCTCCCCTAAAATCTATCTCAACGTCGGTTTCTCCCTGGATTAATCGAGTCAAACAGACCTCAAGCACATCTAATGACGGCAAAATGACATTCACCTTGACATTTAGAGAAGTGATAGAAGCTGATTATGGCCTCTATATGTGTCAAGTTAATCACAAGGCCGGAAACCGTGAATTCTACTTTGAACTTAAACGTCAGTCTGGTACGTTCTCTTTACTTAAATAATATTAGTAGCAGGGTTATAGATTTAATCGTACTTCAATGCCCTTCTTTAAGATGCCAAGGGGATAAATCCAGATACCATCCAAATCACCGGAGAAGGAAGAAAAGTTCGAGTAGAATTTGAGCCTCCAAGTAGTCAATTCTATTCGCGAATAGTTCTCCGAATTTGTCTACCTTCAAGTAATTCACTTGGTGGTGCAGGAAAGAGTATAAGACCTTCAGGAGAGCTTGTATTTTTGAGACCGGTCAAAGATCCCTCGGGCAGTAGTTCCCTAGTATCCTCAGAAAATATAGGAACTTCTTCTTCGGGTGGAACTGAAGAGTGTGGTGACTATGAGATCACATTTGCAGAGCTTGGGTTTCTTCAATTGGAACTCGACCGACCAATTGCGGAATATACTTTCCAATTTCTTGTCTACCAAGATGGCCAGCTTCGACAAATCACTCGACAAGTCAGATGGAATGGTGGTAAGTGCTTACTCATACTACCAAATATACGTGGGTACTACAAGTAGTACTGATTAGTCACATCTCACTACTCACCTATTTCTGATTTTTATTTTTTAACAGGTAATCGACTACCTACGCCTGGATCATCAAAGCCGTTGGTTCAAGTAATCATTGGGATCTTGATAACATTACTCGTTATATGTCTTACTGCCTTCTTGGTCTATTACTTCTGTTCCTGTTTCAAAAGAAAGAGTACGTTTATGACTAATTTGATGTATTCAAAGTCCCATCTCAAGGTCTATTTATTACTCTCTCTCTTCTCTCCAGGCATGAAGAAATTGGCTCCGGCAACAAGTAATGGGTAAGTGAAATTTTATTTTCTTTCGCTAAGTCTAATGACTTTAGCAGATTGGGTGTGCAAGAACAGTGCGCATTCAATGGGGTTACATACCAAGAAAAAAACATGTCAAATAATCATGAGAAATATGTCACAATAAGTGGCATTAAGGCGGTGGATTTGGTTAATTACTGCCTGAAGAGTATTTTAGCTCTCGTAGCAAACTGTTGAGAGGACAGCCGAGAAAAGACTCCCGAATATAACCAAATCCAGCGCACTGCTAATCCAATAATCAATAAACACTCAGGTGAATTTAAGGGTGAATCTGTTACATAATGCAGGCGTTTAGAAATGCAAATTAGTGTTAATGTTAACAGACATGTATTGATTTTTTACCATTTCAGACCTGTAACTTCTCATTCTTGTCGCGCCTTTAGAAAGAATAATTTGGCACTCATTTGTTGTTTGCCATTAGAGATATTAGATTCTATTTTTTTATTACTTTAACTTAATTTCATTTGAGAAGAGGTATTCCCTGTGGCCGCTTGTACTTTTTGATTATTTATATTTCTCGCTAATAAAAAATGATAACTTAAGGTAATAGAAAAATAGAGTGGAGGGGGTTTATAGCCCTATTTAGGATCAATACGATAGAGTTGTCATAAAACAATAGGATTCACTAAGAGATTTTCTAATAAAGTAAAGATTTAAACTCTTAAAATTTTTAATTTAAATCGCACTAATTGCCTAGGATAAATTGATATTCTGTTATTTCTGTGCAACGTCGAAGTTATAATTGAGTGAATCGGATTCATGAATCTGCTAACTGAGTCAAGGAGAGCATTACATTTCGTAAATCATTCAAAATCTAAAAATTGAGCGGAAACTCCTCATGCGCACGTAAGTTTAAAACTTGTTTGAAGAATTTAAGTAGCCGATGAATACATAGAAAATTCTGAAATTTATTGCCAATTATTTGGGTTATGAGACCATTTAAAACAAACTTCTATGTTTGGTGTCGCTCTAATACTTTATACAATACCGGCGTAAGGGCTCCAATTTGTTATACCTCCGCTCACTGACTTATTACAAACGTTTTGCTCTCAAGTTCAATTTAGTGGGTTTTAGGGGAGAAGAGAGGGGGAGGATATTTTTAAGCAAAAAATCGATATATTAATTTTCTTACTAGTGATTAACAATTACCCAGTGAAGCTAATTGGTAGCCAACTTAACACGCATTCAAATCTACTTACGTTGATATAATGGTTTATTCAATGGGTAAGAGTGAATTTTAGAGATCCGACCAAATTGGATTTGAAGAAATCTCATACAAAACTAATGATTGCCTTAAGTAACAGCAAGATGCAATATCCTCTCCCACATGTAAAGATCAAGAGTTCAGTTGATCAGGAAGAAACATTAGATAAATGGAAGGTAAAAAACGTCAGCACAAAGTGGAGTGAGACTGGGTTATGACAAATAATTCAAAAAAGGGTACCCAAAGAATAGTTGAATCTTTTGTCTTCTTTGCTGGTCAGTTTTTCAATCAGTGAAACTTATAATTTAAATATATGGAATGCAACGGACTCCTATAAACTTGCGATTCGACATTAGAGGAAAAATAGTGTTTACATGCGGCCAATAATTGGCATTTCAGGACATTTTGGTGACAAATCATGCCGTTTTGAGAAATAAAAGCGTTATTTTTAAAATTACTTTAAAGATAATTTATGCCTTCGTCTTCTTCACATTATACCGTTGTTACCTTATAGTCTTCTTCACAACACCAGGACCTACCAGACGCTGGATTCTGGCAAAACATTTGGCTCGCAACCATCGGCTCCAGGATCAATAAGTGCGGATATAGGTTTGTTGCACCCCGCCTATGCCCGGCAATCCATAGGTGAGCATGCTGGCTTCCTTGTGTGTTTAAAAAGCTTTGCTATTAATCAAGTCAAATCAAATCCACCAAGTCAATAATATTCGCTCGCACACTATCACGCTTCAGTTATGGCACACTAAACTCTCAGTGACTAAAATCATTATCATCAGCGTAAAACGTGTCAAGCAAACAAATGTAGCCACGCATGCCCTTCCTGGCTTGGCTTGTCATATATATATGATTAGGTTGATGCAAATCAGAATCAAATACCTGGATTTCCAAATCAGAAGCCTCCGATGGCTGCGCCTAACAATGTGATATATTGTCGATGAATATTTAAATTATGCACTAGGCTCCTGCTTTGTATATGTTTCCTGCTTCGCTTTCATTTCCTTCTGGCTGCTAATGTAATAAAACCTTGTTTGGGTGCCACGATTGTTTATTTAGGATCGGCCTCTCTGCAAACTGGACCTCTGCCCACTCTTTCTATAGCAAGTTCAATCAATGAAGACAATGAAAATCGTCGAACACCAGGTGTGTCCCTCGCACACATACTTTACTGAAACAAAGCAATTAGATCTTCAAGCTCTCTCGACAATTTCCTGAGAGGCTTCCCTCGTGATAATTTCGGTTAATTGAGAATCAAGTCACATAAGGAATCATTAAGTAAACTGATCAATACTCAATTGTTGAGTCTCTTGAAGCTAAAAATTTCCATAAAATCAATTACATAGATTTTTTACATTAATGAAGTTTTTTAAATGATTTTTTGTTAAAAAAATATATAAGCTTAATAACTGTACTGAAAGACGTAAGCATCTGTTTAAATGAAATTAAATTTTAAGTTAAAATTCCTTTGATATTTGCCCCACATATTTTGACAACATAATTCTTTGGAGCAGGTAATATTCTTTGATAAATGGCAACATAAAATCAAATTAAGTATTTTAATAATAGATAAACGAAAACGCCTTTCCATCTTGTAGAATGTGGTAATTATATTGGTGGCAGTATATGAGGAATTGATATAGTTGTTAACGTGAACTAAATTTTGCAAACACACTTGTCCTATTACCTCCAAATTTTGGTAAGATGGATCACGTGTACACAGCACAATAACAACTGATGGAAATTATCTCTTACCAACCATTCACATGGAATACCGGCTATTCTAGAGTCCCTCTGATGAGGAAGTTCTCAGTGTTTGACATCAAATGTGTACCGGCAGGCGTCGATCTCGTGATGTCCCACATGACAAATGTGCACGTTACTTTTATGTCCCCCGCGTAGTAAGAGACATTATTCAAATTAATGGAAATTAGGTACTTAGAAAGTAAGTTGGGTGGCTGGCTGGCTAACTAGACGCACATTGATTTTCAGCGAGCTCATGCCAATCAGCCAAAGGGTTTTACTCACCTCAGCAGCCCGGTGGTAGTCACATGACAAATTCAGCTCATCAGTTGTTGGGAAGTGGCTTTCACCCCATACAGAATGCTGATATGTGCGAGAGTCCTAGCAATGTCAGCCATGTCTCGGCATTGACTCAACGCATCCTCTCAGAAGTCTACATTGCAGCAGCAAAAGCGGCGTCGATGGCTGTGAGTGAATCGATCGCCAGTGGCAGCATGGACGCTATGAACCAGACCGGTGGAGGGACTAGCGCGTATCGACCAAGTTCGCACTACGCTGAGTCGGTCTCTATGATTGGGGGAAGTATCTCGGGTATTGACGGTCTTGGAATGTATCAAGGTGAGTTTTTTTACCTTCACTGCTCTTAGGCTACTCCGCAATTTTGACTATAAAAACTTTTGCTAACGCCACAGCACCTTTCAAAATCAGGAGTTTCTCTAGAATGAAATGAAAACCAACGAATTGAAGTGTCACTTAACAAATTTTCATGGTGATTTGCAAAAGTGATCATTTTTTGAATTTGTTTATTTTGTATCCTTTCCTAAATATTAGACTTGGAGTACGTCAAAAGTACTTTCTTCAGTTAAAATAATCGTAAGCATATCTTTTAAAACAGAGTTTTGCACTTTTATCCACTCTGCATCCACATCTTTTGACTCCTACTTTTCAACACATTCGGATGGTAGTTAAACGGCAATGGAGGTGTGTTTTTGATCACTCTGTCAATATTTGTCTGCCACAACTGATTAACTAACCTATTGCCATTTTTAATTTTCCGAATGAGAAGTGAGACTCTGGGCAAAAAAACCTCGGATTCAGCATATTTCAAGAACGAGTTTGTGCTAATTTCAATCACTATGGCAAATTTAGCTTGACTGTAAGGGAAACTCTCGCTGCCCAGGGGGTGAATTCAACAAATTTCTTCGGCTTTGAAACCGACACCTCCTTTGCTCCAAAGCATCTGATTTTGATGCTTATTAATAACAATGACGGAATGAGAGTATAAAATAAAGATTGAGAAGCCTATCTTAGCCTATAAAATTTCTATATTTGCTTAATGGTAGCAGATAAATTAGGTACTTACTAACATATTTTTTTCAATTTACCATTGCCTATACTATTAGCATATAAATAATGCCTTATTTGCCAATGAATTAACCTCATTACTTAAATTTGGAAAAAAAAGGACATTGAAATTCTACTTTGTTATAGTTGACACAACTGTGGAAGTGAGGTTATTTGGACTTTGTGGGTAATATATCCTCTGTGTAGATGCTCTAACTAATCGGTTAATCAGCAATCTACCCACGTAGACCAATTCCTAAAGAATTAGTCAGGTTGATTTCACAAATACACGTAAGCGAAACATGCTTAATCCAAATTTTTGGAAATTCAATTCTGAAATAGCGCCTTCCGATTAAGAATATCACTGGAAGATGTCACGTTGGACTCTTTCTGGAATTTTACTGTCTTCTGAGATTTTTCTTGTTTGTCACGCATCTTAATCACAACTTGGTACAAGAAAACTAGGGTGAATGGGGGAGTAACAGACACGTCATGAATTTGATCGTGTCACCACGATGGATCTCTATCCTTTTAGTAGTAGATGATTCATGTCGAAATTAGTAATACTTTTGGCACTAATCATGCATACAAAAAATCCACTTAAAAATACCTTAGATACTGTTAGACTGAAGAGAGGTGGAAGTAGTTGCACTTTGATAAATTAATGCAGGAACACCCAACTTGTTGTGGCTTAACCGATGCAGAGAATACACAGCACTACGTCTGTCAGCACTACTTAATCAAAACTTCAGTAGAACGTGCAAAGAAATTATTCTAAATAGTTATACAAATGACTAAGTTCTTGTTGTTTGATGTGTTATCAGAGGATCTATTGTTCATTTTGGGAGTAAAATAATTAATAATTTAGTAAGGACTTCCTGTGCCCACGTTTCCTACTACTGAAAAGATGATAGCATATATCAAGATAAATATCAAAATAAATGTACTTTTTATGATTTATTATTATTATTATTGAGATATCTTTACTATTTATCTACTTAATATATTCAGTCAAATTGCCTTTTGAATAATTGTATACATTTTTAATTGTTTATTTGCATTTTGTTTTGTGTAAAACTTTTTGTTAGTTAAGTTACCAGACATTAGGGCCTATTTTTTTCTTGCCACATCGAGTGTGCCATAGATTTAGAGAGCAGATAGTCTCTCTAACGGATAAATATATTGTAATAAAAATGTATTGAACTAAAAACGAGTCACCATGTGATATCTGAATGAGACATGAAGACAGTCATTCGAGGATTGCTACTTATGTGCCACAGCAATCTCAGTCATCAGAATACGTCATTTTCGAGCAATATTCGGGTTCATATGGGCTTGTGCGTGCATTTCAGTGAGGATTACAAATTTTCTCAACTTGAAAGCCGAGAGTGAACTTTCCATTGAATGTGTGATTGCTGGCTCACGATAGCTCACTGCACTTGACCCAGCCTAGTTGCTCATCTTTTAGTACCCACACCGAACGGAATTGCTCGAATGCAAAAGTCACCACGCACGGCGACCCCAACTTATCAAAGTCACTTGGCAGCCCAATCTCCAGCCTCCTCAGCGGCCACTCCCTACATGACACGACCGAGAATACTCTCACCGACAGGATCAGGACTGGGATGGGCTTCCCCAATGCTTACCCCACAGGCTACTATGCGACTCAATGAGGCTGCAAATGCTCTAGCCGCTGCGGCAGCGGCTGCGGTTTTAGAAGCAACTGGTGCCACACCAAATCTAAATGAGGCCCAAGGCGGTGCTAACGGAAGTGTAAATTCCCATCGATCACGATTCAGTGGGAATACTGGTGCAGGCGGAGGAGGAACTAATGGAGGACTGGCTACCAGTAGTGAAGATGGTGAAAGTGTCTCTTCAAATTCGTTCTTCTCTAGGAATCCCAATGGCAAACCTTCTAGTCAAGAGGCTATTTCAAAGGTGAGAAAACGCACGAGAAAGATTCCTGCGTTGATTGGTTAAGTTTTATCATTAGCACAGAACTAATTGAAGTAGGAATCAATGCAGGATAGTTTAACCAACGTAAACGGTATTCTTTACCAACTTTAAGAACTCAACTCTTAAACGGTGTGAATTACTGACGTAATAAAGCTCAAAAGGCAGGGAAAGTGAAGAACGTCTTAAAGACAAATGGAAAAGCACACAAAAACGACTCTAGCTATACAGAAGCCAAATAATCGATGGTTAATCACTATAAGCCTTTGCACACTTCTTACATTTACTCTCAAAAATAGTTGAAATTTTCAAAAATTCAAAATCTTGTATAAACCGAGTTAACTAAGAGCACATTGCGATCGCACAAATCTGTGACTCGCTATCTTCATTTAAAATACAAGGTAGAATTTTAACTCGATAGGTGGTTTGAAGTCAGATTTGAGGAGATTTTGAAACCTTTAAAGTATTTTTGCCCTATTGCTAGTTTTTAATTTGATTTTGCAAAAAATTCTAAGTCTCTACTGAAATTGAAATGGCTCCATGGTCACAATTGTTTGCTCATTTATTAGGTAAGTTTTCATTATTCTCAACAGTCATTGATAGAAAGGAAGGCAATGTTGTTGGTAGTTTTAAATTTCCCTTCGTAAATCAAATCAAATTGTAGAAGAAGTGTTGGTATCTTATCGACTATTTATTCATTTAGTTCCTTTTGAAAACATCTCTGAGAGAATTTTCCCGATAACCTATTATCACAAAGTAAGATTAATTAAACCACATGATTACGCTTACAATCGCCAAAAATCTTGCGGTTTATACGAACAATATGCCCTAGAGAAGATCATTAGACGTTATAAACGGAAGAAGTGAGGCTATGGTAGGTTATTAGGGTAATAGACTGTCCTAGCACACTAGTGTTATGTGAATTTATTATAAAATTGCTCTTTTTATGCAATTTGATGTTGATCAGTTATTGATCATATAGACGACACACAGAGTAACGTAGTTATTTTCAGTTCCGATGTGCTGTACACGTTTCCAATTTTTTTCATAATTTGATTCGATAATTATTCACCCAATCACGTATGCCTTCATTAGCAATTAGATGGTACGCAGACATTATATGTTGATTTAAACAAACAAGAATTCTATTTTGGTAGCCGAATGCTTTTGGATTAAGCTGTTGAAATACCTCCCGTGATGGATATTTTTATCACTACATGGTAAAACAACGGCTTATTTATTCTCTACGAATGAAATAGTTTTAAGTTCACTTATGTAAATGTAGACTTACCAAATCAATTTGAAATTAGTTGATACTAAATATATATAAATTTTGGGCAAGATTTAGATCCGAAGTGTGCTTCCTGCAATAAAACAAATTTGTATTCTATAAATTGCTCATTTCTTTCTCAGATGATATTTGAGAAGGCTCTCTCAATCTCTTCAAGACAGCTCGAATTTAAACACCGAAAAATATTTGAATTTGTCTCCGATTTCACTCTTGAATGTGTGCACGCCTTCAAATGCGCTCACGATGATGTTTTTTACACATTTTCTCTTATAAAATAGAGGCCTTCGTCATGTTTATTTTACTCATAATTGACTGTTGCAATTGATTCTAGTTTAAATGAATGTTAATTAGTGTTTTGCATCTGCACCTAGACTGCTCTTTATAAGATACGTAGTCTGGCATCGCATCAGCTAACTTGATCAGATTTATTCTCGCGGTTTTAGGGCGCAAATGATTTAGATACAGAGGCAATTCTGTTTGGGAAATATTTACTTCACTGCAGTTAAAACAATAATTTCTATTCAGAGTATCATTCTAAATTTAAAATTTTGTTGATTCAACCTAATTGAATTAATTATTTAGTATTTAAGCTATCTTGGTTTGGGAGAAGGAGAGGGGAGGCGAATTTTATCCATTATTTGAAATTCATACTTCGAGTAGAATAAAGGAGGCGAATTATACTAAAAACATTCAATAGTATTTTTTATTGCTTTGCAGCGGAAAAAATTGGCTCAAGATTCGCGCAAAGGACCTTTACCTAATCCCTTAACAGAAGGCCTCCTCCCAATGTTGTCTGTCCCTAATAATATCTCACCTAATTATCTACAGACAATCGGTCCCCATAGTGTTCGAACCTCCTCAACTGAACTTTCAACATTCTTACCTTCCATATCGTTGGACGGGTCATGGAATCAGAACTTCCAGCCAATCCGCAATCCTAGAACTGGCGAAGAAGCAAAATTCAGTCCTTTCCCCGAATCTCAGAGTCAGGCTGAAATGTCCTCAAATTTTGATAAGACACCCACCCCATCAGCTAGACACCAAGCACCAACAATTACTTCCCAAGGTCCTTCTAGTTCCGGCAGTTTCATGACCATCGATGGAACTACTAATTCTAATAACACCCTAAGAGAAAATGATGTTGGTTCGGTGAGTGCAAAATCCCAAGCCCAAAATGAACCCTCGTCTTCTCACTCCGTTGACCCTACCCATAACGAATCTCAGAAGTGATGATCTTTTAAAATGTATATCTCTATTACATAGTGACATTAATCCCATAATGACTCCTCTCAACACCGTCGCATTATCTGTTTCTTTGCTTTTTTTGCTCCAACTATATCCTACCTCTCTTTTACCTCCCAAATCTCTTATTTAGCCCTTCTTCACTAGAAGCAATCACTTTAAGGCACTGTGTAGTTGCTTTTATGGAGCTTTATCTCGTTGCATTTGGCAGATCTGTACTATATTTGCCATTCAAGGGGCTTAATGGATACCTATCCAGCATTTGAATGCTTCAATTTTTAAATATCTCTTTCGGTTGACTGAAACGCTCGCAGTTTAATTGGAATAGATTAAGTGGAATGAGGCATTAAATAATTTTGCGCCAAGTTTTAGTTTGATTTTAAGTTGGGATCGAGAAAGGCAATTAAATAAGTGGCCAATAGCTTAACGTGTGTGGCTGCACGAAAAGTGTGACCGTTTAACGTGAGCTTAGTGCAATGTAGGCTTATGATGATGACTAAGCGCGGACGCAAAGGCTATGTGATATCTTTCACTCAGGTTAACACTAGGCTAGTTTATCGCACAATCTGACTCACGCTATTCGATTTGCATAGATTATTCCCGGTCTCTTGCATACATTGATCATCTTCCGTTTTCTACCTCCAGTAAGACTAAATCAAAAGTATTTTCGCCTAAGAAAAGCGTAAGTTATTTTGCGAACTTGAATGTCCAATTAGCTTAGGCATTTACTAGGTTAGTCACCGTACTCGATCAGGCTTGATGTTGAGATAAGTTGAAAATAACGTGAAAAAAAGGGTGTTTTGAAAAACAATCACAAATATGTTGGCGTTGCATACTTCACAATTCTCCATCGATTCCTCTTTTTATGCAGCATGAATTGAAATTTAGTTGACGAGTGAAGGTGTGCTCAAGGGTCGTTTTCGATTTAAGTGAGAAAAAAACCACCTGAATGAAGTCGGGGCATTAAAAGCACTCTCAAGAAAACACAGGCAGTAATAAAATCAAACGGTTATAATTTTATCTTACAAATGACTCATTAAAATCGTTGCAAATTATCAAATGTTGTCAAAAAAGAGCGTTAAAATTGCAGTTAAGCCTTCCAGTTGACATAACTGGCCTTGAACTTTAAATGCCAAGGCGGTTAGAATTCTCAATACAATAGTTTTTTGTAGGACAAGTTGTGCTCATTCAATTGGCACGCTTTTTAAGTAAAAGAAATGTCGAATTTTACTTTTTTCTCATAAAATTAATAATATTCCTATCGTTCAAGGTAGCCATATTAATTACTCCGTTTCCCTCTGAGTGATGAATTAACGTAAGCAGTGCACGAGTAAAAACGTTTATTTGTCAATCGAGCCAGCAGTGGCTCCCTAATTGAACGCTTTACGTCACCAGTCCACTTATCGTCTTTTTTTTTGGTTCCGGAGTAAATTGAGGCTTAGAGTTAGCCTAAATCACGTGTGCCTAAGTCAACAGGTTTTCGCGGTATTACGAACGTCTTTTTACTTTTCATTTGAAAAAAATTCAAGGCAGCTCAAGCTATTTTGGCTCCTCAATATTTATAACAACTATGATCATTAGTAAACTGAAAGTTAGTTCAAATCAACGAAAGCCAAGGGCAAGAGCAAAATGATTCATAGACAGATAAGGAAGGGAATTGATGAAAAAAGTAGCGAGATTTCTATATAATAGTCTATCACGAAGGCATTCAAGAAATCAATGGTATGTGGAGCCTGCTTGAGATGTGCGAATGTTGGTTGAATGACAAGTTGGGTATCTGTGGCGAAAACACCTTCAATTTATTATCATAAAGATGCAAGATATGTGCATTTCCTTCAAAAAATCGCTAATGGACGCGAAGGGGCGTAATAGAGGATGGGGAGGGAGGGGAGAGGGGGAGAGGGGGAGAGGGGGGTAGGAAGGGGTGGGTAAGGCTAGGAGATTAGACTGATAGGGAAAAGCAAGGTGAGGGAGCACCATCAAACCCAAATCGAAATTCGAATACTAATCGTTAAATTCATTAGTTCCCTTTTTTCTCTACTTTGGCTGTTGATCAGATGTCTTCCAAATCAAGAATGCCCATCCGAAAGCTTTAAAATGAAGTAGTTGGCCTTCAAGACTGGCAATATTGCTTCCGTAAGCACCGGTACCGGCTATGACATGCCATACTGGTCCAAAGTTCTCATCCATTGCCTTTTTCAAAGTTGCCGCAACCTGAGTGGGTCCGTTTGCAGTTGCAAGAGCTGATTCAGCCAACTGGAGAACAATTTTTTTATTTGGGGTAGGTACTGATTGTACATCATCTCCTTCCTCTGTTCCATTCGTGTACTCAATTCCCACATCTGTGAGATCAACATAGTCTGCTGGAAAACCGTCATCCCTAGTTACTTCACCGTGCACTGATGGCATCACTGCTGCAACTTTTGGGGAAAGAGTTGCATTCCATGTGTTCTGATACTTTTGTGAGGTATAGGTTGTTTCATTAAGGGTACCTCCAGGTGAAACAAATCCATATGGTACAGCAGTGGGTGTTTCTTTATGAATCGGTACCTCAAACTCGTTAGGTGTCTGCCGCGACTTCCTTCCCGACTCCATTGTTCCTGGAGTAGCAGACTGAGCTTGCATTCTTTGAGTCTCGACGTACTTTTGTCTAGAACGAGCACGCTTAGTAAGAGTACTCCGTCCATATTGAGACGGGTTTGGCGGGGGTAGACCATCGCTCTCCCATTGATCACTCTCGAAGTTAAATACGCGTGAATTCCTATCTGCTGTGCTTTGATGAGCTCCATTAGGACAGCACACACAGTGGTACTGACCTGGTGTTCTTGCGCTTCTGGGGTATGCAGATATTAATCTCGAAGCTGTCCCTGGAGTCATAGTTGGCATGCCTGATCGAGGTCCAAATGTAGCTGAAGGTGGTGGATATCGTCGTGGAAAGCTATAGTGAATAGGTATCGCTGGCGATGCTAAATATGGAACACCTGGAACAGGTGTTGCATACTCCTCCGGATAGTAATAAGCAGCTGGCGACAACTGTGCGTAATTTCCTGCCCAATCTGGATATACTGCGAACGTAGGTGTAGTGTAACCGAAGGTCATCGGTACACCTCTGACAGTTCCATAGATATCCCTAGCTCTTGACCTCGAATTCGGACGGATTCTGGAGTGTCGATGGCAGCAGCACCGTGAATGATGATGACTTCTGCGTCTACTAGTGGACTGTGAACGGCCCTGTGTATCTTGAATATTCATCTGCCTGAAGTTGCTATTCAACGTTGACTGATCATACTGTTTGCGACGCTCAGACTCTCGAATAACGTCAGAAGAGTAACTTCGCTGATTTCTTGGTCTTCCAAGACTTGGCGATTCCAGAGGAGGTATGACCATTTTTGTTACCACCCGAGTTTCACTCCCTTGTCTAAGAGTTCTTTGACGTCTACTTGAATTTCGTGCTGCAGGAGGGCTAACAATTAGTGTCTCACTGGGATAAATATAGTTCCTCTGCTCTCCTGTTGAAGCCCAGTTTCGACCGGTTGTGGAAATGCGCTGAATAGGCACATTAACTGAGGGATAAGAGGGGCGGACATCTACGTGAATTGAAGAAGAATTCTTGCGATCGTCGTAGGGAATTTCATCTTCAGATCGATAAACTGCATATCCTTGACGATTTCCTAGTTTACCTTCAGAGTCGCTACCAGCATTATTTCCAGTCTGATAGGTCTTCGAGGTCACATCTGTACGACGGTTTGTTACTGTTGATCTCGAAGTAATGTAGAATTCATCCGGACCTCTGGACCATTCTTCGGTGTCCGATGCGCTATAGAAATAAAGAAAACACACGAAATTATTCCATTCTAATTGTGCTAAAACATTTAAGATAAATCTAACATCATGTCAAAATGCCATCAAATGACATAGCATATGTATCAATGCAATATTAGAGATGAAAAGAGTTTGCAAGTCTGTTTTGAACGTACTTTTGAGTGACCTGTGCCATTTGTTGTTTCCTGAATGGAGAAATGAGCCAACTTACAGTGAGTATTTGCTGGAAATAAGGAGAAAAAATTAGCAAATATTTGTAAGTGTCTGCAGCTGAAATAGTGCATCTATAACGATCTCCAGCCCACCCCCTCTACCCCACCCCCAATCACTGTTTTGTTCTCTTTAACTTGTCAAATTAGTACGGCTTCAGCCAATTAATAATTTACTTATAGCATAACAAATAGTATTCACGTATTCCTCACATTTTCTCTAAAAGAAGTTTATGATCGAGAGATATAATATAGTATGTAAACATTGTTCAAAAATTGTCTATCAAATAAAACAAAGAAGCAATACATTTAAAATAATATCTTAATGGTATTAAATCTAAAATTTGTCAGTAACGTGTGAAAATAATCAACAGACTATGTGAATGAATTTGGCAAAGGAAAGCTTGCTTAAAAGTTAATTAAAACAAACAAAGACACTATTTTAAGACTCACCAGTATATATATACTTTATTTTTTGTCATTTATGCGAAATTAATCTCTGAGTTTTATAATTACATTTTGAATAATTTCTATATTTTTAAGATCAGAAGGAATAGATATGCAATTTTAATCAGATTTGTTTGAATTCGTCTTTTTTGCGGAATTGGTTTTTATGGCGCAAAGAACTTGTCCGTTTCCTATCTGCAGTGAAAATGTCCATCAGTTTTAAATCAATCTTAACTCCTCCTCTCCTAATATGAGGCTAGTTGAAATCATCGCTACAATCTTAAAGGCACG
Organism: Hymenolepis microstoma; assembly: GCA_000469805.3. Lineage (NCBI taxonomy): Eukaryota > Metazoa > Platyhelminthes > Cestoda > Cyclophyllidea > Hymenolepididae > Hymenolepis > Hymenolepis microstoma. Next base: position 14,169,025 of record LR215995.1, on the reverse strand, counting down.
TTCGGTTTGTGTGCTTAACAGCACGCCTGAATTTAGCTGCGCCAGTGTTTACACCGGATGCACTAGAGTGGAAATTGTGCTCTATGTGGTGGCAGAAGATTGCAACAATGCAATGATATAGTATGGAATGAACCTAATTTGCATCCTACTCTTGGCATATTTACATATTAAACATTTACCCTTCTGATATTTTATTCCTTAATGGCATTGTCCATGTCAAAACTTGACCTCTTTTATTGTATTAATACCAACCGAGTTATTTGGTCACTAAGCCCTAAGACTGGACAGATCATGGCTCTCGAAGGTAGATTTAAAGGCTATGAGAGGATAAGTGAACTTTACATTAAATTCGCATATGATAAGATAAGCACATATTAAAACAATGGGTTAAATGAGGCAATAAGATCTAAGTTAGGAGCATGACGTACCTAGCAGAATGGTAAGTCCAAGAAAAGCCAAGAAAGTTTCACGATGCCGAAGTAAATCCTCTCCTTCTCCAAGTAGCGCAGTGAGAATAGTTGATCAGACGAAAAGAGGAGAAGAAGCTATTTAAGAGAGGTTGTGTGTTTGTGTGTGTAAAGGGGATTGAAACCAATCACCTTTTTCTCTCTTAATGCCTGCAAATGTGCGTAAAGTATTACTAACAGAGTTTATCGCCTCTATCCAATGCCAATATGGTCGTGCTCTCGTCTTCTACTGGTTAGAGGCCTATTGGAGTACGCACTCAGATAATGGTATGTGCTGACTCCTACAGACGCACCCGCTCAATGCGGTGAGACTGGCGCTTACGTTCTCATGGTTGGCACCGAGCTCATTTCTCGCTCTATGTGCACTCATGCGTAATGCGTATTACGTGTGTGTGGCGTGGATGTAATCCTAAGTTTGTTTTACTGTGTGCTATTGAGTGTACGCTCGTTAATCCAGATGAAGCAACTAACTGCAACGGCCACTCACAGGTAGCCACCTAGTTATCTGCGGTAGTGATTGCACTGGTCATAAACAAACACATTTACCTCACATTTGATGTGGTGAGATGAGGAGAGTAGATCAATAGCTGAGTAGCACGTCGTTGTTTTGGTAATTCTCAGGTCAGTTTAGAGGCAATAAAAATTAAACATTGCTTGTGAAAAGGAAGAAATGTGACGCGTTCTTTATTTATTAGTGTATGCGAGATTAGGTGACAGTCAACTGTCAAGTGCAAGTCTTATCGATTGAGCGTTATCCACTTTGTAAAATTAATTAATTTTAAGAAAGTATGCAGACGACAAGATCTTCAATGTCAATTTGTATTTCTGCTAATCGTTGTACAGTTTACAATTGAACTAGAATAAATGCATGATTGAGTATTTATCTGTCAATACTCATCGTCCAAGACCATCAGTAAAGTGGCGACGCTGTGTAAATTAGCATTTTTGTCCTAGCAACTCATTGTCGTGCACTTGAGCAGCGGCAGCTGTTTATTAGTAATCATATGCCTATTTTATTTTGCGTGAGCGCTGTGTCACAACACCAATCCCCACCATTTCCCTATTATTGAGACTTTTCAAGTGAGAAACTGAAAAAATACTAACTGCTCAATAAACTCTTAACCTTCTTTCTCTATCTCAGATTAGTATATAGGACTACATGTTAGCATTAATGGATGTGCTTCAGAAGGTAATGGAAGTGTGCAAGTGAATGGAGCCGATATGGTCAACAAATTACTCATTACATTTTTCTCCAAGGCTGCATAAGAATGCGATATATTACTTATGACAACACCACAAAAACCCAGTCTTTAATCCTTGAATAATGGACAACTGAATACTTGAGTAGGAGATTGAATGGGGAAGAGGGAATTGTCGAATAGGAGAAGTTGATTAATGTGAATTCCCCAACCAATGGTTTTACCACTTTCTCGAAGGAGGTATGACTTAGTTTGGCAATATCAACATTTTCAAGAGGTCAATTTTTTATGAATTGATTCCCATATTTCTAAATTGATTCGTTTTCATGATACTCAGGGCCACTGGACAAGTTGGCATAATTAGCCTGGTTATCATGTAATATCGATTCCTTTATATAACCTTATGATCGTAATCGGGTCGATGAGCCTCGAAAAGGCATCGCAAAACTTAACAGGGCCCAACAGAGTTCATTTAAGTCAATCTCAAATAAGATGATAAGGAGATCAAATAGGGTTAAATTTTTTCTCCATAAAAGTAAAACAAACATCTGTCATATTGATTAGGGCCTGTCATAAACAGAGCAATTAAAATGAGTTAAAAATTCGCAAGCAAATACCTTTTAAGGAAGAGGCAAAAAAAAATTTGTTATTAAGTTTTCAATGAAAAAAACACAGTGGATTATCTTGCATTTGGTATGTATGTATTTACGCATTTTGCGCAATATCACTCCTATCTCATTGATTTATGCGCCAATCTATGGCAAATGAACTTATTTTGTGGGGTGATATGAGATTGCATGCGCATTTCATACTTAACTCTGACAGCTCGTTAACTCTAAATAAGCCCTCCCAAGCCAAATAGCAACCTTGGAAAGACAAGGGTATTTTGAAGAGTCTTACTTGATTTTAAATGCGTAGATGAAGATTTACGAGGAAACTATGTTGTTGAAATGTCTTCTGATCTAATATAATGTATTTATTTGACTTCGCTATGTCCCATTCACCGTAGGGAAACTGCAAAATAGATCCATGTTGAGGTAAAAGCTCAATAGGCATAAAATATTGCGACCGTGACATTACCATGAAATTCAAAAGCAAATAATGAAAATTTAATTTCGGATCATTTAGTTACCACTTGTGGGAGGATGTGGAAAACCCAATGCTCCAGAATTCGAATGAAATACGACCCTCGACCCACTTATATTCGTTATACACCGATATTCAGCTACTGAGTCATTCTAAACTGGGTTATATTGGCAGATCGTGTGGTCAGAAGCCATTCCATGATCAAAACATGCACAAATTATGCATTGAAATTAGTAAAAACGATAATTATTGATTTTACAATTTCAGTTGCATTGAGAGTACAGTTAAAATCAGATCGAAGTTTGAACTATAATATTGATTCAGTTCATTGGTCTGTACTGTTAAAAATTCCTTTGTAGCAACTAATTGCTCTGGAGGTGGTATTATCCTCCACTCAGTTTAGGTAACTGGTAAGAAACCCCAAACATTCCGAACGTGTACCAACTCAGGAATCTAGGTAGTCAATTCCTAAAATTGGGGCCTTGGGTCATCAGAAAACGATTAATCCAGGATACGCTGACCTAATTTCCTCTCGAGTTTCAGGTTTATTAAGTTAGTTTGATCCTCTTGCTTGCCTTATTATTCACCTCTGTCCCATCCACCAATAACCCAACCTAGTGTTTTACATTACTGATTCGTTCTCATCTCCATTGGTACCACTTTATAATTCTTTTGTCATTTCTATACCAAAAATCTCTCCATTGACTCTTCATTTATACCTTTGGTTGTGTCATTTCAATACCTCTAATAGGGAGGAGGTTTGCTAGTTGGCAAGATTCAAAGTATTTCATTTCTCTCCGCCCCCAGCGACGGTATTTCAAAATGTTATACTCACTGACCCTTTTCACTCTTGATTAGGCTACCATACTGTGTCTAGTGACCAAGGGCTTTCTGGCAGTTGAAAATTATTATATGCCTGCTTTATCAGGGCAAAAAGCATAAGGTTACACTTGTGTGGGATTAGAAATTAGTAGTAGAAAGGAGAAGTATCGTAAAAAGCCTCAACATGAAGAAAAGGCAGATTGCTCGAAACAATCAGCTACGAGATGCCAAAAATACACTTGATCGTACTTCACAGCTTTTCAGACCGACATGTATTAATCACATTAAGCCTCTATCACGATAACCGGTTGATGTTGTACACAGTGATGAATATCTCAGTCAACTCAGGGGATTACTTCAGACTGAATTCTAAAGTGCGTTAGGAACTTCAGTGCTGCCTTGTGCTCACACAAACCCTAATTCTTTTTTTTGATATCGAACTGCCAGCGATTTATCTAGAAGTTTAACTTAAACTGGTTCTCCTATGTAAATAGTACCACACACCTGCACCAGATTCGCAACACAAGTAACCGAGAATAATTGTGGGCACACCTGAGTCAACACTTTTCGTATGTCTCTCTGAGTATCTGTTCCTTGGTCAGTAAACTCGACTCGCTAACCCTCGACTTTTAAAGGTAAGAAACTAATATCACTCCCTTCCCCCCTCTCTCCTTCTCTCTCTAAATAATCATTGCATTTAAGGTTCTTTATTTCCCCCCCCCCCTCCCCTTTTAAATTCGGTTTTATTCAAACAAATTTACTTACATTAAGGTTTTTAATAGCAGATAATATAAATGAACCTAGTGATAGTGATATGGTGATCTGGATTGCATAGCATTAAAACAAAGAAGCTGACCAAATTGTATATTTTTATTACTGAATAATGTTTTACATGATAGTACTCAAATAATAGTCGCAAATGAGAAATCACCTGCAAAGACAGCCTCAAGCGCCATATACACGTTTTACCTATTATGACCTACTTACCGATGTTCTGACAAGTTGCAATCATGTTGGTTGAAGCAAACGCTTTACCAGTGTCAGCAAATTTGCCAGTGGGGTGGCCAGGCTGGACCAGTCTACGTCCAAAATCTAGGTTTCTGGAGGTCAGAACTAATGGAGAATACGACAATCCCCACCTCACATATACTGGTTTGACATTGTTTACAGTTAACGCCTTTATGCCTTTACTTATTATAACAGCTACTATTAATAAAGCTGCTTCCGCAAAAAGGCGTGTCTGCTAAATTTATATGAAGTTTGAAGCGTGCGACATTTTTATCTCTGAAACTCTACAACCCTATTGATGTAAGGCAATCCCGGGGTGGATTAAGATGAGAGGATTAGCGGGGGAATTTAAAATAATTATTAAATACCCGGGCTGATCATTAAATTAAAACTGACATTCGTAATGATGATGAATGTGCACGGCATCTGGGACTGAGCTCGCGTATCTGCAGTACTCCTTAATCTAGCATTGGTGTAATCCCTAAGTTGAATTTCATGGATGCTATAAAATTATAATAATCCCTTAGAATCGCTCTAAAAATATCATGGAATTACTAAGTTGAGGTTGCTCTTGAAATTAAGTCTCGAGTATATTCGAAAATGGCTGCAGCTTAGAAAGTCACCAATATGAAATTGAGAGGTCATGCCAAGCTACTCCAAATTGTAGTTCTATGATTTTTAACTTCAAATACAGAAGATAGATAAGACAAACATGATAGAAACGATGGCAGGTAACAATCTGAATCAAATAGGAAACTAAAAATTATGTTATTATATTAGAATACAAAGAGAAAATGAGATCGCGGAATTCGGAACAAATAAATAATTAATTGAACCAATTCTAGAATTGCTTTGGATTGAGTAGTTTAAAGAATGGCTGAAAACACTCTTTTATAAATAGCTAGTAGGTGAGATTGCCATGAGGAACCAAAGCCGCAAGGCTTACGAACACACAAGTCAATAAGTATGAACGTAATGTGTAACCACTCAATCGTATTATTCCTGTAATGTTTTGGATTAAATATACACGCTGCCCGACAGTGGTAATGTGGATGTTGCAGTCCGTGTATATGAGGACCTACTCCCAGCACTAAAAAGAGCCAGCCAGCTTTCAGTTTTCTTTGAATACTTTCAAGAAGCCAGATAGGGAACAACAGCACACTGGAATAAGGTAATATAAACAATTATTTAATCCAACCAGCCCGTTAATAAAATTTGATAGGTGAATTTACTCACGAACCGTGAGATTAGGCTCTTTAGACATTTAATACTTTGAATAACAGCACATTAAGTAAAAATTGAACAGTATTATGATATTTAAATTTTACTGAAGTTCGTCTCCTACTTGATTCCCAATCTGACTTCTACCCTATTCTCCTCCCTATCACTATCACCATCCTCAAAGTTATTTGCATACTTCCAGTAGTTTAAAGAAAAACAACAATTCATCCTTATTTTGCCATGATAAACTAGCGCTCATTTTCGTGCCAACCTTATCTTCCTCCATTTTTAAAATGACACTCAATCGCAAGCGTGGCACCATTTCGATAGCGAAAATTGAATCTGATTAGAGAGAGAGGGAGAGAGAAAGAGAGAGAGAGGGGGGGAGGGGGGGGAGGGAGAAAGATTCACAATGTGAATAAATATGACTTTTTCACAGTTGCATACTTACGACATTTGTCAACTCTAGAGCTCGGACGAAAATAGCATGTTATCTTGACTTTTGATCGTAAATGCATTTTAATATGTAAGACATTAATGTGCTAGAAAGTACATAATTGAATTCGTCACCGGGATTTCGTCAAGGTAAAAAGGGAACAAAGTAGATCCTTACTAAATCCAGAATTGAAATTTATTGTCAAGGTACAAAAAATAGATTAAAGCTTACCATTAATTAATTATTATTCAAAACACTCTAGGTATGTTGAGGTTTTTAAAATTTAATTTAATTAATTAAAGTCAATCATGTGTACCCGCGTGGCACATCATAGGCTTGAAAGTCTCACAAATGCGCTATTCACTTTAGATGAATAAAGGGATACAAATGTGATAGTAAGTTTACCAGAGAGAAATGTATTTCTTAATGTGTGTGGAGTGAGGTAGTTGCGTCAGTCAAACATTCACAGAGTCACTGTATGTGAAAAGTTACACCGGCGGACATTTCTTGCCAAAAAATTTCAACGTAAAGCAATGCTATAACACGACTTCGTTGTCCCCTTAACCTATAACTTATTTTGCAACTAGGAGATCCCAAGACGAATTAGATAGTAAGTTTCTGCGAAGTCATGGCCAATGCAAATCAATAAAGACGTCAATGAAAGCTGTCATGGCTATTACAGTCAACACTACCGATTCTTGGCTCTAAAAACGTGGATTCCCACCTCCAAGTCGATCGAGCATAACTACCGGTATGCAGAAAAGAATGTAACAGCATTGCACTCGCGGTAGAGCCTGCTCCGTGGGAGCTAGAATTAATGAGAACCTCTAATTGCCTTAAGTCTTAAGAAATTAATAATGGTAAATTTTCACAAATCAAAATTCTATCTTCACTAGTAAGCCGAATTCAAGACGAGTCTCTTTAGAGGTCATTTCAAAAGGTAACAATTAGTATTCTCCATGGACGAGTAGAAATGAAGTAATGCAGATCTCATATTCCAAATCTATCCTCGTCATACACTTCTGTTTGTGGTATCTGATAGGCAGCCAAGAAAACAAAGCGCAATGTTGCAATGTTTGTGTATTGTCAAGAGAAAATTATTTCTCACTGTGTACCTCCAATTCACCTATCGCCTTTACACGTCGTTGTCGCCAAATCGCTCCAGACATTTTGACACTTAGTTGGTAGAAAAAAACTGCCATCACCCCAATATTTTGATCTCTAAATAGTAGCGATATATAGACGACTTACATTCATTCATATAATGCGTTTATTTAAATAATAAAGTGCATTGGGGTGTCTGAATCAATTGTATCTTGGTAATACCAAATGAGCAGAAAGTGGACTTCCCTACATCACCTCAAAATAGGGTCTTAATCTCACAAAACTATATTCATGAATAAATGCATTTAAAATCTCAAAGTTTAGTAGATAGGATGAATTCAACCATTTAAATTGAATGTCAGTTACTGAATTTGAAGTAAGTGAGAAGCTCAGAAGCTGTATTCTACTATCTCCTTCACTGTTGGTTCCTACTGCATGCTCACTTAGATTATTTAGTCATTTTTGTATACATGATTCATTTTGAAAGTTATAACCGGCGTGATATGATTTCTCATAAAGGGATTCTCGCTAACGCAAAAACACAATCACACAAAACCTCACTCAAGCCCTATGCCAAAAGAGAGAGAGAGAGAGATTGTCATGATCGTGGCAATTTTTCAATTTTAACCATGCAAGAAATTGCCTTTAAGTGTCGCTCACACCCGAAAAATGCAAATATGAAAATCTCAGTGAAGTATATATCCTAGATGAAAATGCGATGTTTTAGTGATACAAAGGGTGACCTTAATATGTGAATGGTATTTCGATATTGGGTTTCAGGACTACTTGGAATTCTCGAAATTACTCCTTTAAGTGGCTGTAGGGTAAGTCAAGCTTCTGAACAGCACGAAAGAAAATTTCACGAACATTCACCCTCTAAATATAAAGGTGGGAGTACCCCATAATGCAAGAGGGAATTGGGCATTTTTCTACAAGCCTCTGAATTTACATCGAGCTAGAATAACATTTGAGAATGAATGTGTCAAGTCGCAAAATACTACTTCAATGTGGGAAAATAATTCCGCATGCCGTTATGCTTGTCACAAAATATTCTGTGACATCCCAACCAAGAAGAAGGAAGAGATTCGTTTCCATTGTTATGGCTAAAATTCACTACAATTTGATTCGAATTAAATACTTTGCGACGTAATTCTTAAGAGTCCAAAATAAACCATTTAAGGGCTAATTTCGATCCCTTTAATATTGGGAAAAGACATGAAAAATTAGTTATTTTATCAAAGAAAGTATTTTTTGGTTATATAGTTAATCATATTTTCACCTTGAATCAGCCTATTTTTTTTATTTTTTGACCCATTTGCAAATTTAATGGCATAAATAAGGTCCACTTTGCGTTCTCTCTCTCGTCTCTCATCTTGAACTGTAGTATCAGGAGTAAAGGTGTGCAAAACATCATGTCTGAAAGCCCCAAATTTGCCATAATTTCTCCTATTGCGGTCAAACCTCAGATATGACCCAGTTGTTTAAAATGACTAAACAAATAACTCACATTCATCTACGCATTATCAAAAGAATGGAAATGCTTTCCAAATTGCTATGTGAGGTCGACGAAAGGTCAAATGAAGCGGCGATCAATACCCACAATCGATATTCACCTATTATAATGAGCAGTTAATGGCTTTTGATTAGTGGATGAACATGGGGAATTGGGAAAAATTTCTCGAATGAGTCTAATCATGAGAAGATAATGAAAATATAGACGAATATCAAACAGTTACTGCGTGATAAACACTGCAGGGGCAAATGTTAATTTACTAGGTGCAGTGAGAGTAAAATTGCTGTCGATCTACTGGTTTTACACAAGCTTCCAATAGGTAGTTAACAAATAAGACCATTCAAGCTTTCCCAGTCTCTTGAAATTGCGAGTGACAGCAGTTGAATGTGGTGACTTTCGTAAATAATGTACGAAGCGAATCGTAGATAAAATTACTTCCATATTTAAGGATTGATTTTTGGCACATCGATAAGAATACATTTCTGATTTTATAAAAAGAAAGGCGAAATTTGTTTATAGTTGATAGAAATGACCAAGGATAAAAAATTTGATCTCCTCATTCTTTGTTAGAGGAGAGTGGGAATTATAGGGAAAATAGGAACCAACTGGAACGTCAACAGGATGATTTGAAACTTTTCAACCGATTTATGCAGACACTCTAGAAATTGGATTCTGAAAAAAATCAAAAGTCATAGCTCTATTGCCTACATTTGGTCTGTGGATAATCGATTCTCACAGATTGCCTTCAAGCCACTCATCATCTTTATCGGGCATTGTTTGATCGCCCGACATCGTAGACATTGTACTGTATTCCTGTAGAATGTCATTATTGGAATAATAAAGTGGTCTGGATTAACTACATTTTTCTTAAACTTCTCTCTCTAGTCGGAGCCAACTTAATACTTGCCATATATATAACAACAGCGTAGAAGATTTATAATTTACAAAAGTGGGTGAATGAACAATTACTAAACGTTTTTGGGCACTGATTTTGAGCACTATCTGCAACTGTAATATTGACAAGACATCAATAAGTCGGCTACATTTTAATGGAACTACTCTGTTTGTTTCTAATAAAAGATAACCGTTTTAGCATTTTTGATCAGTGAGTCCATTCTCGAGAACACTATTTTTTCCCTATATAGAAAAAAAACTTGTTCACATGTTTATCTATTTACACACCATGAGAGCAAATATTTCGGTAAAAATATATGTATGTAAGTTTGTAATGCAAATAAATCTGAGGGTTATAATCAGATTGCAATGTAAAAATGAAGATATTTCCTTGTTTATTTAATTTTTATTTATTTATTTAAAGATCGAGAAAGGTAGGATTTCAATTACCCATAGAAAAGAAATACTGGCTTTAAAATTAGTAGTTTGTAGCGTCTTGCCGAGACCATGCACAGACTGCTTTCAAATTTACCTTAATGAACTGTTAATCAGATCAACGCGTGAATGTAATCAATAATAACCGTATAAATACTTTCCGAGTCAGAAGGTTGGGATAAAAGCAATTTAAAGGAAAAACTTTATCACTCAGCTAAATGGATATGTTAACTGAATAAGACAATAACTTTATGGGAAAAAAAGATGATTTTTTAAGGTTTTACCACAAACATCATGAAAAGGAGACAGAGAACGCCGTTTAGGCGGGAACAATGTGGTATCTTTTCCATAGCAAGTAGAGGCAGACAGAGAGAGGGAGGAAGCCACAAATATGAAAGGAGAGCTTAAAATATTTCGTCAAGATGAGGTTTGGCAACCGAGGTCAATTGATAAGCAATTAGCAGTGCGCAAGTTTTAACTCGTACTTTTGTGCGTCCTGTTGCCTGTTTATGATTTTTGATTCGTTGCTCCTCAGCAAACAGCAGAGGGCGAATAAAACTCTCTAGCCGTGCCAATATTTTACCTCTTATTTCAAGTTCTCCTCTATATCCAATGCTCCACTTAACTCCTCCCCCCTCCCCTCCCCTCCCCTCCCCTCCCCTCCCTCTAACTAAGGAAAAGCTGATGTGTCTAGCTCGCCTTTGGAAAGATTATAAGGCGTTTCTTTTAAGGCCAACTAAGTTTGAATTTTGGGGTAGCTTTACTGCCGGAATTGCTGCTTCTTTAACCTGGGATGATAGCTAGTATTGACAACATTAAAATAGTCAGTTCCCATTTTCATTTGTCTTCAAAATGAAAGCAGTATTAAATTGATAAATGTAGTACAACTCTATTAAAGTAGAGTTAATTGAAGTAGTATAAAGATAATATCGGTAAATCGGCAAGGTTCTGGACCCATGTCGGAAAAGTCGGAACTTTTTAAAAAAAAATATTTTGCTTGGACTCATTTTACGCCTTATTCTTTAACTCTTTTAGTTATTTAATTGAACTCCCTAAATAACAAAATAAGACATATGGTTTATTGGAATGATCAAAATTTGTTTGTTCACTTTGTAAACGTAATATCAACTAAGCAGTAAAATAATGCGACAAAAACTATCCTTTCGTTTACAACGTGAACAAGAGCAAAATTCCTTTGAAAAGATTACCAGTTTGAATGATTGACATTATGCTTTAGTAATACTTATCGAAATGACTTTATAGGTGTAATAGAACTAGGTGGTTCTTGATTTATTGCCACGCTACAGTTGACTTTCACTCAGAATGGTGAGCACGAGGGAAAGAAGATCAATCTATAAGACGTCAACACTGAAGTGTCTATAATGTGTTGATTCCTGTTAGTTGGATCACTAGAAGCCAGATGATGATGATCTAAATGAGATAATAGTTAGTTCGTTTCCCTGTATTTCAACAATCATTGCCCTCTAATATTAGCCTTAGGGCATATTCACAACCTCCATATTTCATCAGTGATCGCTTTATTACTATTGTGGCTCTTGCAGCCTCAAATCATTATTTATTTCAACGGCGAAAAGCAGAAAGTTCTTACGTAATCTTAGACTTCGTACTCATTTTGTATTTATCGAAAGGTTAAAGTAAAAAAATTAACTAATAGAACACTGAAACAAATGTTTTTATATTTCAGTAAGTTTTGAAGGCAGGTTACGTTTTTATGAAAACTATATGATTTGACGCATTTACCATTACAAGAAATATGGAAATAATGTAGGTTTTTCTTATCAAGAAGGACCATCAATAACGTGCAAAATGGAAGGACTAAAATTTGAATATTTTCACTCTACGTCTATTTAGTTTAAATTGGGAAATCGTTTATGAAAATTATTGGAAGAGAACTTCTTTGGCTTGAATAACACTGTGTGATTTGATCTGTATGACATTACCATGATATTAAACCATTTGAATGAAACATTGTAGTAAATTTAAAGCTTCGTACGAAATATAAAGTAAAAGTGGATTAGGATAACATTAAGACATCATTCAATAAGAAACGTTAAAAGATAGTTCATAAACATACAAGATACTTAAGCCTCAAGCTTGAAAGATTAAAGTGGTTCTAGCGGAGATAAGATCGAATTAAATTATAGGTAATTCCTTTCCCCTAAGGTGTTGGTATAATTGATTGATACATAAAAGACCAATCAGCAATAAAATCTACTACATTTTATTCTGACTTATTCAATTTATAATATAACGACAGTAAACAGTAAATGCATATTGATTTTACAATTTCAGATTATATTGGAAATATTTTGTCTTGTGTGGTGAACTGGCGCATAAATTAACACTGCCGTGTTGGGGCTGTGTATACCTTTTTATCTTTTGGGATTCACGTGTATAGGTTAAAATACCGTGAGTTTGTCGGTAAATTGTTTAAACTTTGAATCGGTATATTAAAATAAAAAAAATACAATTAAATTATGTCGAAGAACTGGTTCGGTTTTTTTGTAAGTAATCTTTATTTGTTGATTATTTCTTTAGTACACTAACCTAAAAACGGAGACACCTGAAAATATTAATGTTGCACTTCAAGAAACACATGCAAAAAATATTTTCGAGAAATATTTTGTGGTTGACAAAATGGGATCATTGGTGAATACCGACATGTACGGTGGCAAAGACCATTTTATTAAGGAATGGCTCGCTGCTATTCTCCATCGTGGTACTTCAACGGATCGTGTATTGGCACTGGGGTATATGATCCGAGAAAAGCCTCTTTCATCTTTGAGGCACATTGAAAGCTTACTTGCATTAATATCACCTGTCAAGAAACAATTGTGCATTAAAGCCATCGAAGTGCTCGCAGATCTCTTTGAAACCACCCTTCTTCCAACTAAGCGGACTCTTATTCCATTCTCTAATCGTCCTTTTTCCACCCTCTCCAAGTACCAATCAGTTCTAACAGAGGAATTAGTTTTGAAAGACTCCAAAAATGGCACAGATTTACCAACTAACTGTCAAGAATATATACTTGCGATGTGGTATTTTGAAGACGCCATTAAGAAATACTATCGACAGTATTTAACAGCTTTGGAGGTAAAATTTGGCGATTAAGTTATTTTCGCTCACTTTCTTTTAGAAAGTTTTACTTAGTGAAACCTTCGAAGGCGAGAAATCAAAGGCCTTGAGTAAGTTGTGCTAATTTATTTGACACTTTCATTTAGATGCGATTGTGAATTTGATTCCAAAGAAACCAGAAAACCGAGATATTGCTCTTGGTATCGTCGTTAACAAACTGGGTGATCGTAGCAAGGGATTTGTTTCCAAGATCAATTACAAACTTCGTTTACTATGTAATTTCTGACACTATCTGTTTTTTTCCGTATCTGTTAAAGTGCTTCAAATTATTCTTATTTTATTAGGTCAGAAATACCCCCATTTGAAGACTGTGCTGGTGGAACAGCTTCGCGCTTTCCTCTTTCGTCCAAATCTCTTAGAGAGGGCCAAATATTATGCCATTGTGTTTCTTTCATGCATTCCGCTTTCAAAGAATAACAATCAAAAATTGCTTGTATCCCGAGTTAAAGATGAGAATGGAATGAGCGATTCTTCTGTGGCTGCCGTACTATTTAAAATCTATCTATCTTTTTTCTGCGCCTCTATTCAAGCGGAAGAACTACCTGAGCGACTGATTGCCGCTCTCCTTACTGGAATATGTCGAGTCTCACCATTTATTTCATGTGAGTAAACCGACTAATTAACTTTACTTAGACTACCAGTAATGATTGGTGCATATTTAGTTATTGAAGACGATAAGCTTGTAGGATGGGAGTTAGGAGTTGAATGTAATTTGATCTATTGAGTTAGACACTATGCCTAGTGTATTACTTAAATAAAACGGTTACTTAGTTATTTGTTTGCAGATGGATATTTTGATGACCAAATACTATTATTATTTCATTTTTCAAAATAGGAATACTAATATGTAATTTAAGATCCGATTGACATGCTATTCTGGTAATTTATTTTTGTTTCGGTGATGTCTTTCAATTCATAACCTTTTAATATGAAGATAGATGTTCTATATTAATTATGTTTTGAATTTATATAATTAGTGAAATATATTGATTGCATATAATTTGAAATATGCACTTCTTATTAGATTTGCCTAAGTTGCCTTTGATAGAAGTTAGGAGAATTGTTAATTTTTTTAATTTGGTGACTACTGGGACACTGTTCTGTTAGTTGTTTCATTGGAAGCCGATATCAGTGGGCAGGCTGCTGATTAGATTGTCAGCATCATCTATGATATCGTTTCGCTGGTTGGTTGAACTGTTGCCCAATGAAAGTTCTTTTTTATGCTAATTTTAGCTGATGTGATATCAGACAACGTGAAGGACATTAATGCCGTCTTCAAGTTGGTCCACATTACGTCAAACTTTACGATCAGTCTGCAGGCTCTCAATTTCCTCTTTCAGCTCACAGTTCATCAGCCTACCTTGCGTGATCGATTTTATCAGGTGAGTTCGGGTCTATATTTTTCATGATTGACTTTTTTCGAATTTTTTTTTCGTGAAGATTTCAGGTGCTCACATAATTTTCCAGAAATAGCTCGGAGTAATTCCTTTAAACAAATACGATTTCGACGTTAGTAGCATGGCTTTCAATACAGTCGAGGGATTTCTATACTTGTTTTCCCCGGTAATTTAGTTCCTTCTCAACGCAGGCAGACGGAGGTCATGGGAGTTAAATTTTAAGTGCGAAGATTTGCATTTTTTAATCTCATAAAGTGTACGTGCAAATTCTTACTTCCACTATCATAGTTGTAGGACCGTTTGCTGTTATAAGTCAGTGAGTGCTGGCCAAGATCTTAGCTCGCATTACGTTAATATAACAGAGCTCATTGTGTACTGTTTTTACTTACTGTCGGATCTTAGTTTTAAGTTCTATTTCTTACGCTATGCACTGTTCTCTATAGGCTTTATTATTCTCGAAAAGGTGCTACATATCTTTAAGAAACAAACTATTCCAGTTATAATGCCTCTGATATTTTATATCTATACTTCTTGCAAATCTCGTCCACTTGAATACCCTTGCAAATAGCGGTAATGGTTAAAGTTGCTAAAAATTTCCCAAAGGTAGTTCAAACGAATAGTATTTGCTGCTTCGTTACTTTGTCCCAATTTCTCTGCTCACTGAAGATTTACCACTGATAGATATTCTAAAGGAATCCTGACGCCGAAATATGCGACTCATAACTTTTTCGAACATGGTGTTGAAACCTTGAATTCTTATGCTTCCATTAATTAATAATTCTGTGAAGTAGGTAAATATTTTTAAATTTTAATGAATTTGTACTTTTTCTCTATTCAAGGCTCTTTACCGCAAGCTTGCAGATCCATCTACCCGTTGGTCAGCGCGCTTGCCCACTTTGTTAAAATTGGTTTATCAGAGCATTCAAGCGGATACCGATGTTGAACGTAAAGCAGCCTTCGCTCAGCGGCTTCTCTCCGTTGCTTTGAGTCATCCAAATTCAGGATTCGTGGCCGGATCGCTCATCCTGCTAGAAAAAGTTCGATTAGGGTGTAATGTCGATGTCATTGGTAGTCTTACTCAGGTAAATACGTTTATTTAATTCAGAAAAATGTAGATCTCATGCCATCGAAGGGAACTGTTCTACCATCTTCTTGAAAATTTATAAAACTCCTCTTGTTGTCTATCCACCGTTTATGCATCAGAATCGTTGGTCGATCTCGTGATCCCTAACTTAGCAGATGAATACGTTGTCCACTGCGTCACAGGCGCACGCGCCAGATTAGATATGGACTACGGCGTTTATGTTGATTAATACGCCACTGGCACCCGCAATTTTAGCATACTGTATCATACTGGTAAATTTAGATGCTACTTTGAGGTGGTAGAGGGAGGTATCTAGACCTTATTCCGAGTTTAGGGCTTGAAGTCACTTATACAAAATAATGAATTAATTGGAGAGACCGTCGTAAATTCGGAAAGTGATATACCAATATTAATTCAAGTCTATGCGTGAGAGGGCTTTAATTTTTCCTTTGCGATATAAAAGTGCCCTGTGACTCTGATTGAAACCATTTAAATAAAAGTTATGTTGCGTTCTAAGTGTACTCCTGGTTAAGGTTTTTCTATAATGTCCTTAATTAATAATTCATTTCTTGCGAACTTAGTACTTTTTCACTGCTCACTTACCATATACTTACTTACCGATCTAGGAAAGGGTTTCAACAGAAGACCCCAAGATCCTTCTTCCAAAATCCATTGGAATGGTCAAACCAAGCCACCACGAAAACGATGCGACCGTGAGTTCTGATGAGGAACACTTTTCAGATGCCCCTAGTTCAGACGAAGACGAGAGGAAAAAGACTCAAGACAGGGTAGATAGTGATGTCTTTGCTTGGGAACACAAAAACGTGACGGGGAGAAAAAAAAAGTTGGGCAAAACCGCTTCTGCTGTGCCAGTGATTGGTTATGACAACACCGCTAGGGATCCACGCTTTACACGCGCATTTGGTCAGCCTTGTTGGTCACTCCAGTTGTTGGCCGGACACGCCCATCCAACTGTTGCTCATTTCGCCAAATCTCTCCAGCAAAAGAAGGCTTTTAAATATCATGGTGATCCCTTCGAAGACCTCTCTGTTGCCCACTTTATGGAACGGTTTATCTACAAGAAGCCTAAACCGACGACGTCAGCTCCTCCACCGGGAAAAATATCTGCAACTGCTATTAATAGGAAAAAGGTTCACGCTAAAACTCTTGCACCGGACAGTCTGGCGTATAAGAACCTCAAAACTGATCAGGTGCCTTCTGATGAACGGTTTATTCATAGGTGGGTTTAACTGTTTTACTTGTGCTACTTGTTATTTATGAGTAGCGGTGAGTAACTATGTTTGTGTTTTAGCTACTTTAACTTTATTGATGACCACCCAGCTAAGCGAGTAAATAGGGACGACGAAGATGGTTCTGAGTTGGATGAAGATTTCGATCAGTATTTGAGTATGTGAAATTACTATATGGTTAAGGTATTACTAATAACTGGAGTACTCAAGTGGTATTTTTCCTACTTTTTCAGGGAAACATGAGCGAGGACTTATCCCTGATGATACGGATGAAGAAGAGATTGACGAGGAATTCGATTACTGTACGTTTAACCAATCTGATTTTGCTATATTACTCATATTTGTAGGCAATATATCTGCTTTGAGATACTTTAAGCTAAATGCAATTATTTGTGAATGCATGCATTATAAGTGTGGTTTTTTAAGGAATGTTGGTCAGGTGGTCTTTCTTAATTGATTAATCAAAACTTAATTTAATTCTTTTGGCATATCTAACATTTATATAACTTGGCAGCTGTGTGAGTGTTTATAATCTAATTTTCACCGTTACATTTCTTGGACCTAAACACTGTAATTTTTTTGCTTTTGCGTGAGTCATATTGAACTTCCGTTTTCTTAAGGTGAAGGTTAAATTTAATTTGAATATTATCTACTCTTCAAATTCTATTATGAGACGGGAGTATTAAAAGCAAGGATAATATAGAAGACAGTCCGCTAGTCGTTGTCTGGATCAATAGTTTCTGGCTTGGTGAAAATTAAGCATCCAAATTTCACTAAAACTTCTTGATATTTAGCATATACTCTAAATTTATAGTACCCTAAATTCTCTACATAAAATGAATTAGAACATCTAAAGATGCTGTGCTTATAGTAGATGATTGAGAGAAACTAACTTTACATCTCCATTTTGATAGCTACCGATGAGGAGGCAGAGAGCGAAGAAGATGCTCACGACAAGAATGATTACGACGACGTTGATTTCGACGAGGAATTGGAAGATGAGAGTGATGCAGATAGTGTAGGTGACGATGACAGTGATGATGATTTTGATTCAATGAATGATCATCACAACAAGTGAGTTCTCTAGTGATATTTAACTCTTCTTATTTTTATCAATTTTCACGCTCACTTCGTTTATCTTGGATCTTTCATTCTGAAAGACCGTAACTAGCAAAATCAAGTATATTAATCTCGGGGATAAATTGAGTCATTTAAACTAGATCATTTTTTTCTTGAACTACTAGAGGTTATAGAGGTTGTGATCTTTCGGATCAATTGGCTGTTTGACTGGTCAATATATTGTAATCAGTACCAAATGCCAAGAGTGGAAGCCAAGACTTCTTTACATTTTACGTACGTTGTTAAATTAGCTATCTAGAAGGCTATAGAAGCGGAGTGGAGGGAGGGGTGTGTGTGCCTATGGAAAAAAAGGATACTATATATGTAGCTAATTTAGATTTGGAGGTAACTACTTAAATCTTCAAGATTTTTAGTGAACAGCTCCGTTTACCGGCAGCTGGAGGGAGTCATACGGTTAAAGACAGACATGAGCATTTCACCTCGAGCAAATGTGTGGCTTCACTGGGGCCAGTTAAACTAATGCTTGTTTGGATGTTAGGTACTTGTGGAGGTGGGCTATCGAAGTAGTAAGTGTAAGTTAGGTGTTTTTATGCATATCGACACTAGGTTTAAGGAGTAAAATTTTTGTTCTATGTACTCCTTGCAATCTATCATTCCTTTGTTCCCTGATTAATTTTAGGTCAGATAAATTTGATATGAACAAGATTTTTGTGAGTGCCGATGAAATTGGAAATCTGTACGATAATCAGGAGGAAGATGGCGGTGGTTGTAAGGGCCAAAGGAAGTGGAAAAACAAGCATGGTCGATCTGGACTGTGTAAAACGAAGCACAATGCTGGTGGAAACAAGTTCAAAAGTAAAAGGAAATTCCCTCAATCAACAAATAAGAACAAGGGTACTTCAAAGTTTAAAAAACCGAGACGGGGTTAATTTGTGTTCCCCTGTCCCATTTTTGTACAGAGTGGCGATATAATGAATTGTTAAATTTCCTGGTTATTGCTTCTACTGATTATGGCATTTTCGTTTATTATTAATATGTATTGGAATAAAGGGGTGTGGCTATTGAGTAGTTAACTCAGAGAATTGTGTGAATAGATGTTTTTTATGAGGGTAAGAGATGTCGACGCAAAATGGAATAAAATGTCTTTTATTGCGTTCTCGGCCTTATATCGCCCCGCCTAACACTTTCTAAAACTACAACCGCAGCGGTTTTTTATCAAGGAAATTGACGTGCTTAATTGAAACCAGATATGTGGTGAAATAATGGTGCCAATTGGGGGTTTTCTTTTTCCGAGTCGAAATATTGACTTCCGTGTCCTGACATTTGCGACCAGGAGGAGTCTCGATGCACTTAAGAATGTGTCACCAATTAATATCCCTTTCTTTATATCTTGTAAGCTTTCTTGGCTCCATCCAAGTTCCCTGCTACGATTGTGTGCTCTAGTAGTTAGGGGTCATGTCTGTTCTCTGATCTGGATTCTCTTATTTGGCTTATTACATTTAAATAAATGGTCAGACTTAGTTACTGTACGGTTGAAGTAAATATGGTTCCTGTAATTGGATTACCGTCCATTTTTTTCGAATTTCTAAGAGTACCATCCTCTACTCAAACAGTTATTTAAACTCCACACTACATTTTGCCTCAAATGACTTTCTAGGGTTTTTAAACATGCACTCACTCAGGACTCGTGTCCTTGATCTTTGCAAGTCCATTATTAGTTGTCTTTGCGTCGAACGGAGTATCCCCTTCTGCTAAGATCTCTCACTAATTTTACACCCAAATGGCTAATGTTGGAAACTTGATACGTCAAGGTAAATAGTTTCCGATAGCGCTCAGTAGCCTCTTTAAAACTAAAACTACTCAGATACAGAGGTAAAGGAAGAAGGAGATTAGCTACTCAAATGCAATTTTTTATTTTAAGAAAACAAATTCGCGTATATCTAGCTTAGTACTCGGTCAGAGATTAGCTAATGACTATGACGACAGTTGCTTCATTGATGATCTTGCATACCCAAGTTTTAGCATACACTGATCGATAATAGAGTGCGCGATTTCGCGCTATTCGTTTGATTACATCAAGAATATTGATAAGTTCATCTTGGTTAGATCTACGAGAACATGATAACTAATTTTGAAGAAGTGGCTTGACCAGATGCCTCCGATTTCATAGAGATACCTTCTGATGAACTTTTACAATGATCTGATGCAAGTTTAGGGAGTTTTATGGCTAAACTGTACAAAAAGGAAGCGTACACTTAGGCACCTCTTGTTTTTGAGAAGGATTTGTTTCAACTATTACTCAAAAGTATTTTTGAGCAACAATTTGAATCCCTTTGACGAAAAATCATCTGTAGAGTTGCTTAAACTGTTTTCAATCACCTCAGTTGTACACCTCAGATTTGAACAAATCTGTCTACAGTAAATCATTTCTCCCGCAAGTGCAGTCTGACACACGACGATTACGAGCTTTGTGCCCAAACGCATTATTACAAATATGTATATTATTTATCTTGGCTTTAGATCCCCCCAAGTAGTCGTAGTTGTGCATATGGTGACCTATGAGCCATCTTGTGACAAATAAACTAGACTAAACGAGTAAACTCCCTATTCTGTCCCGTTTTATGACTTAACTTTCAAGCCCACCATGGTATAATGCGCCCATAGTCAACCTGGATTGTTGTTGTTCTCCTGATTGTGGAAGGAGTTCCTGTATCGTGATAGCCTTGAAGAGGGTCTTCCGATTTTGGAAAACATGTCAAGATCGAAATAGGTTCTACTTCTGCTTACCATTTTGATATACTTTGTAGCTAATATATGGTGTGCCGTTAATACCATTTAAACCCCGGATTAATGAAATGATTGATAGTTAATTTATGTTTTAAACGAAAAGTTCGTTAAATTCTCTCCTGTTGCATATTAATTGCTATTTAAAAAGGATATCCGAAAGGGCTGGTTTGGCACTAGGTTTGAATACCTTGAGTTAGGAGAATTCTATCGTTAATGTTGCTAAAGGTGAACATGAACCAAAGTAAGGAACAAGCCTACATGAACAAAAATTGAAGAGAAACCTTAATAACTGCATTTACCTTGAAAATACATTAACTCAATAACTGACGGCCAAACAGGCAACTAGACGAATAAGCACAGAGAATTACAAATGTAGGAGATAAGGGTAGTGGAGAGTGCAGCTTCCCCGGTGTTAGCAATTCCATTAATTTTCGAATCTATTCGTTTAAATTTAGCTCCTCCTATACATTGGACTACAGCCAGCCTCCCCACGGCTTGTTATTTATCCTGACAGAAGTTTACCAATTACTTTGAACCTATCTGACTTTTTTAACTAAACTTGACATATATGGGAGCCACTATAATGGATTCTTCTTTTCTGCAAGGATGAGGCTCCAACTTAGTTTCAAGAATCGGCAGATGGTTCAGGGAAGCCCAAATGAGCGACTTAAAGCAAATGTGTTCCCTCCTCTTCTCAGCTATTTACTTCAAAAAGAACTTGTATTCCCTCACAAATTTCGGCTTATTAAATTAGCGACGAACGCTTTGCTTGCTTCTTCATAATACAAGAATGGAATCAAACCCCTCCCTGTCTCATTTCCTTCTTTCTGTAACAACATTCACGGGGGCATAGCGAATGTGCTCAGCCTCCTTATTTTGTGAATTTTTTTAACCTAATTTAATTTAATTTAATTTGATTTAATAAAATAGGCATTTATCGGTTCATACTTCAGGGCTGTAAAAAATGATTTGATTATAAAGAGGTTAATCGGAATTTCCCCTGTTTATCATTTTATCAAAAAATTAATTCAAAATCAATTGACGTAGAAGAGCATTTAGTTGCGAGGACAGGACGATCTGTTTATGTGTTAATAAAAGGCCAATATCACCTCATCACCTAAAAATTACCTCAGTCACTCCAATTAGTTATATTTTTAGACGCCAGAGACTATGTTTATTAATAGACGCAAATTGGTTCCGATCCTAGTATCAATACAAAAAAAAGTTACATTGATGGTTCCGGAAAAGTACATTCCGGAAGTGACTATAATATGGCAGTTTTCGTTGAATAATCGTGCTAAGACGCCAAAAATTAGATATCGAATTTTATTGAGTGTGCGAATAATTGTTTATTACTTAATTAACGATTTACTTGACATTTTAATTAAGGAACAAGATAGTTGGTCGGGTTCGAACTTTCTGATGTTCTTGAGTGTTAGAGAATATTTGCTTTTTTGTTGAAATTCTAAAAGAAGCATTATTATTTTACTAGTAACTGAAGATTTTCTTCATAGTCACTTAATATTTCATCAAAGATTTAAGTAATTAAGTAATTGAGAACTTGTCACCTCAACGTCATGGTAAGAATTGCGCTAATAACGTGAATTCACGACATCGTTTGCTTTAAGAAATACTGTTATAAGTTGCCACTTTCGGGAAAATTCGTCACCTGTTACAACTAGAAGAGTCAGTATTTGGCTAAAATTTTGGCTTAAATATTATTTTACAAGTGGCAGTCTACTTTAAGTTGAAAAAGGAAAGAATCACCAGATCTTGAGTTCTAGATTTTTCGTCAACCTCCGCTATAAATTGAAGCGTAGGATTCTTAGGTCAGACGACGAACAACGAGTATTCAAATGCATTTACAGGATTAGTTAGCTGATAATACGCCCGTACTCATCTCACGGCATCATCGATATCCATAAGATTGAACACCTGTTTCCCATAATAAAGTAATGTCATCTTCAGTTATGGCATATAGAACGTCTAGATGGTAAAAGCAGTCCCACTTTATCAGCACTCTACCAAAGTCTGCTACTCCAAGCTCATACTAAGTCTCGTTATTCTGCTATTTTGACCATTAGAAGTGACATAGCTAAACGTCTCCATTATCCAAGGCGTCAATAAACTCAGGACATCGTGAACATGAATTCTCACGGACTATCATAATATTGTGTAGCTGACTAAGTAGGTATTAGGTAAATGGTATATATGATATGCAATCTTCTTCCTTCCTTTGAAGGGAACAGTTCTAGTTTGAGTTAACTAAATAAGTGGGATAGTTCTATTTCCAGGTAATTAGTAAAAGAGTACTATCGACACCTTCATTACTCCAGCACAATAGGCATATAGAGGTAGCTTGAGGATAAATTAGAAACAAACTTCTATACTTATGCAAAAATAGAATTTCAGTTTTTGTCATGTTTAATTTCACTGCTAACTAAATGTTACCATTTAATCCCTTGCCTTATAAGGACATTGTTTTACTGCATATTTGAATTCTGCACCTGATTTGATGTTATGTACGTAAAATAATGCCACTTGTTTCGACAGCATGTAGCGCAAGTTGTCTGTTTGCGTTATCTTTCAGCTTAAACATGTTTAAATGAATATGGAATATTTCATTGCAAAGGAGTAAGCCTTCGGTTAAATTTAATTTAAGTTAAATTCATCTGACTTGAGTTTGTACTCCCTTATCTAGATTTCGGTTTGTTTCTTTTTAAAACAAATAAAAATAAATCAATTTTATAAAGTTAAAGATCTTTTGGTTGATATTTTCTTCTAATAACGCTCACTCAATAGCAAGAACAGTCTATTCAGAACAAATTATGCTTTTATCGCCAATATTGTATTAGTATTAGGTAATATTGTATTAGTATTAGGTAATACTACGAAATTTTCACAATTTTAATCCTGTAAAGCATCTGGAATTGGTTGGCAGTAAATCGACTAGACGACCAGGAGGAGGGAATCAGAAATTCACTGAAAACAAAGGCAAAGATATTCACACATGTATTTAATAAATTGGATTAAAAATCAGTCATTTGGTATTCATAATATGATGTCATATGATTAATCAGGTGTAAAGACCTCATTCATTACTACAACCAACGGTAGAGTAGACGCTACAATATAATATGGTCTGATTTTCTTATTTTGCAGTGAAATTGGGATTTTCAAGCTCTCCTCCCCTCCCACTCCTGAATTGTTGATTCTTTTCATTTGCCATTTTGCCATTTTTAATCCTGAAGTCATTTTAAGCTCCTTTTTACAAGCATAATCCACTTCTTGAGATCTCACAACAAAATTACACTTGCAGCGGAATTAACTACCTAGACTAAGCCTGACTGTACTCAGAAACCTCTATGGCAATTTCTCCTAGTCAGTACGTCCCACTGAAGTGGCCAAGCTATTGCAAAGTTAGTAAGAAACAGACGTATCCAAAACACGCGTTTATACCAGACATGAACGGCGTGGAATGCGATAAGGGAGGAAGCTTAGTCATTCAACATGGCGGATTAAGTAAAACAAGCGGAGGCTTTTGATTGGCTATTGGCTGTGTTCTCTCTGCACTCAATCCGTACGCGAAGTTGAACGGCCGCACCTTCAATTCACGCTGTACGCTCATGCGATGACGTGTTCCACATACTAAAACCGCCCTATCTCACTACAGCTTTGTGCCTGGGTGAATAACAAGCTAATACACTAATCAGTCGTTGGGATTATGTCGATCATTACAAGAGTTGGATCATACCATTTTAAAGATAATCAATCCACTAAAGGATAAAATCGCTCTAAGGAATAATGACGGTGAAATGTGAATGACTACAAACCAATAAGGCAAAAGCTGACATTTGGCCGAAATAGCTCACTGTTAAAACAAAAAATTGGCTGTAGGATGAGAGCATTAATCAGATCGAAAATAAACATTGCATTTCATCTTAATTTTAAGTATATTAAAATGATTATTTAAGAAAACTGTTATTGCAGCTAAATAAAACAGGAAAAATTATATTCATGTTAATAGTAGCTTTATGACTCAAAAAAACAAAACATTTCATTTTTATTATAAAGAAAATGGAAAGTTTGAATTTCACATTAATACGCATTGACGCAAGTAAACAGTTTAGTTCTTGAACCTTCACATGATCAGTATGTTTACGTTGCTGGTCAGGCACAATAAATCTACACAAATTGGTGAGGAAGATCAGTCGCCTTCTCACTGTTTTGTCTACGAAGCTCGTTGGGATTTCCCCTTATAAGTAGAGGACTAATTTTCCTCATTATACAAATGTTTATCGATTTACGCATCAACCACCTCTGATAGTGCTATACATCCTTTCGGTAAATTTCAGTTGGGTGGGCGGAAGGTTAATATTAATGTGTGCCTCACTTTCGTCCATTCATGTGCGTTTTCTTACCAGCAAACTACAGTTACGCCTTTATTATTCAGAGTAAGCACTGATGCTATCACAATTTTGCTACGCTTGAATACCCGCTACAAAGGATGTGAAATAAATTCTAAAAACAGAGCACTTTTCCTTTCTTTCAAATCAACTTAGTTTCTTGAACTGATTTTAGTTCTCATTACATTACGAGGTGAGAGATGATCGATGGATCCTCATTACTTTAAGTATTTGTTATTAATAGAATGAATTTAAGGAGTATCGTTTAAATCATTCGGTGAGCTAATATTTCCTGGAGGGGTGGATGTACAAAGGGAACACGAAGTCAACGCGTTGACCGCTCATTTGAGCTCGCAAATGGATGCTCAGATGCTGGTTGGCTCTTCTTCTGTGCAGAGGGAACGTACCCATTGGACGTTCAAATGTTCAGCCATTCTGACTGGCTATATAGGTCATGAGCATAGATCGTCCTGCTTAACCATAAAGGCCTTCATACACGCCACTTGTATAAATATGGGTGTTAGAATGGCCACAGATATCAGAATGATGTGATCTACTTATTCGATCTAGCCAATGAGATTATAAAATCGAAATACCATGGAAATGAACTCAAATCATAAAAATTGAAGTCTAGTGCTGGTATTAAAGTATTGGAATGAAACGTATTTGAATATATATCCATTAAGCGAAATGTGGACAACCCTTTGAAACTGAAATTTTACTGCTTCTAATATTTGGCTGCCTTAGCATGGGAGTCTTGTGTTGCCTAGATATGCATCGGTAGCTCAGTGGTTGTTAATGTGCCCGTTGGCCAAGTCAAGCGCTTATCGATGTTTATCTACCACTTTATCTTCGAACGACTTGCTAGCCTAGCATTCAAGAAAAGTGAACTTTTGTTCACCAAACGTCCTTTACTTCGAGATTAATACGAAATACTTTCAATTATAAACGTAGCTATTTTTAATGTATAAAATCCAATCTGATTACTATTATTATTATTATTCATTTTTGACCCACTGAAGCGGGAAATATCGGCTCAACTAAACAAACCCACTGGCGACAATGATTAGCCGTAGTTTCAGCGCCTTTGTTTTAGAGGGTTTTTGATTAATCATAAAGTTAGCGTAGATAACTAACTGATATTTAAGTAGCTCAGATCGAAAACATCATGGGTTAAATATTTCTGTATAAGAAGTGATGATGAATGTAAGAGGATAATAGTGGGGTGAAGGACTTTTGAGGCAATCGAGATAATTCGAATCAACCTCGTGCCAGAAAACAGAACAACTTATAAGTGCAATATTTGGATTGATTGAATTGTGTCAGATGAAGGACCAAAACGCAAATGTTTTATGATCCTTCAGTTGCCAATTTATAAAGCTCAAATCACTTGAACTCAGAAAGGTGAAGGGAGAACACCCCTCAGCTTGTGGAAAATTTTAAGGAAGATAACTTTGCTTGCTTAAAAATCGGTAGATGGTAACAGATTGATCATTTACTTCGGTGATGGTCCTACATATCCAATAGTCCATAGACTGGTGCACGAAATGAAGCTTATGCGTTTCACTTGAATAGATTGAAATGTTTCTGGTTATTGACTTCTAGAAACGACCCGGCGTGCGGAGATAACTGTCTCTGAGTGATTGCACAATGTCGTCTTCCATTTTAGTCTGATGTTCAAGTAAATAAAGACTTTAGGGAAGCAGTAGAAGCGATGGATGCGCCGATATTAACGCAAATCATGATCTTAATGTGGCACTTATAATGTTTATGTCTACCTCGACTACTTTTTCCACTTTTGAGACCTGAAAATCCTACTTATTTGTCTGTTGACTTAGCAATAATGGCCCAAAAACATGGTCTCATTTGGACCTGAATTGAGTAGACAATGGGTCTGGCGAACCAATGGCGAACGAATTGGTGTTTTAGTTCATTCCGGTCACCACGGTTGGCAGCTTAATACTGATTGCATCTTAGGAGAAGTGGAAAGCTCTAACCTCTGCCGTGTCTCCCATTTATTACATTAATATATGTAATGATCTCAAATAATCCTGTTAGACAAATGAGCAAACCAAGCATGCTTGTACTGGAAGCATTTGTATTAGTACAAATTAGCCAGCCTCACTTCCATTCCACCTCAGTCAACATACCTCCTATTTTACTCTTCTCCTCGGGTGGCTTAACATTAAATGGCTGTGGCTCCTAACTGAATTAAACATAGACAAAGCCAAGGCATTTATAAAATCAAACGTAATCAGTATCTAGTCTTGGAACATAAATTTAGCCCTACAGAAGTGTATCGGAGTAAAACAGTTTGTGATTGCCTTTTTATTTGCCAAAATTAAGCAAAGATCCAATTTCTCTTAATTTTACTTGAATGAATAAAATATATAACTTTCTAAAGTAGAAGTGACTAATCAACTCTACCGATCACTGATGTCAGTTTAGGTGCATTGGCTCTTAAAGGAGAGCTTCGTTGTGATGGCGGAGTTAGGCGCTTCATTAGCTCAGGAACCTAGAGGAAGTTGAGATTTAGAACAAGGAAAGATAATAACGTCACATATAGACAACTCTTGTGATGTCCTGCATTTATACGACTTCGAAAAACCCTCCTCTTTCATTTCGCCCTAATTTAGCGGCTTGAAAGTATTGAAAAATTGCATTTTTGCGTTGCCATAATAACGTATATCAAAATAACTCTAACAAAGTCCCGAAAGAAAGGGACATTTTTGTATGGTTCTTTCCCATTTTGTGGGACAATTAATCAAGTACAGGTGACAACACGGTGGATGAATTGCCGAAATTGGAAAGTATCATTGACAAGATAAGGCACGAGGTTTGGTGCTACAATGTGGAGAATTAATTGATGCGTGGGAAAAAAATATATTTTCGCCCTCTGCCCTTCACGAGGCAAGGAAAAGCATGTTTGTATTGGAATATGATTGATTTATATGACTGATAGACTTACCACCACATGGTGCTCCCTGGGCAATGTATACTCATACGGCAAAAAAGTCTATAAACCGGCAGTTCACTTCAAACTACCATGACCCGACTGTATGTCATATTCGACCACTTCCACCGTACTCACCTTACCTTTTTCTAGAACCTTTGTGTCTGTCTCTCTTACATCTGTGAATCACTCTTCTGTGTCCCCTCCCGACTTTCTGCGACTTTGATGTTCCTCCCTTCCGTGAACCCCGAAGTCAACTAAAGGGCTAATGATAACCATCATAAAGCCTGGCATTTGATATAAATAAATAAATATGACTGAGAATCTGTGAATAAAGGAAGATTCCACTTACATTTAATGGAGAACTTCTCCGCCTCCCCAAGCGTATTTTTCTCCCGAGAACTAAGCCGTTTGATCAAATGAGCCCCGTGGTTGTTTTATTACTCGTAAACCAGGCAACCTATCAATCCAATACTCTTAAGGTCTATAAACTGTAGTTTAGGTTACATATTGCTCTGAGGAGCTATCTTAACCGCATACCAACTCGGTAGGCATATTGCAAAATTGAAGCGGTTATATCAGTGACTGGCTACTATCATAGCACTACCCGAAAATCACGTTGATCCATCTTCAAAGGCTTGGAAAAAGTTAAACCGGATTTCTATTCTGCCCATTATTTTCAGACGAAAGCTTAAGTGTTCTTCCCATCCCATTAGCATAGTACATCAACATTTCACTGTAAATCAAATGGGATAATAGGTTTTAAAGGCACGAAAATCAAATACTCGATCGATATTTTAAAGCACATCCCCAACAAGTATATCAATTCCATCAACTGGCCATTAAATGCACTGGGAAAACTAACGATCAAATGGAGAAAGATAAAAGTTTCGATACTAGGATGTGACACAGGGAGGTATCAAGAGTGAACTGCTTAATAAATCCATTAATCGAACGATACGCCAACTCGATGGCTCCATATAAAACTTACTCACTACTATTCCAGTGTTCAGCTGTTTTCACTTAATTAAAACTTAAACATTTTGCGCTGTCACGAATAATAAGTAAACTAGCCCTTATTAATCGAACGACATAATCCGATAATTAGTTTATACATTACAAAAATCAACAATTAAAATTGGCGGCACTTTATTTAGTTGTGACGATTCGGGAAACTTAATATATGTATGGAGAACTAGGCACAGTGTATAAGATATAGTTAAAGAAGGTGATATGGAGCCAACGCGAAGCCCGCACTTTAGCCAGATAAGCAACTTACAGAAATCCACACGTGGTCTTGACCTAAGCAATATACAGCTGCATTCTGGGCCGAATACCACGACGATTAGGCCAGAAACCCCCCCCCCCTGTATCAGTAGAGTTGTTGAATATAGTCCCCAATAAATAGTATCTTTTCTTCCCTTTGTGGACAGAGAAGAGAGGTCTCGCGATGTCTAGTAGACAGTTAGATTGTAGTGGCAGAATTGGATTGCCTAGCGTTGTCATATTCCATAAAACAAAGTCAATCCAACGAAGAGAAAAAGAGCATTCTTCAGTTTCAACCAAAAATCTTGTAATTATTAATTTCTAATGATACAGTAAAACGTTCAACGCGTATCGAAATAGCTTAAATTAAAAGGCAAATTAAAGATAATCTCTGTTTTTGCGTTCTTTCAATCTTCTAGTTCTGTGGTTTGGTAGAGCGATTGGTTTTGATCAAGATGGCAAGTGGGTAAATTGTTAGACAGATGGGAAATCCGCGTGGTTCAGGTATGGCCTCTGAAGAGACGAGTAATCATATCGACACACTGCATGGTAGCTCGACGGTAATCAGCGTTGAGGAAGGCGAAGTTCAGGAAGGCGTGTGGCATTCTAGCAGCGACGTGAACTTCCACTGGAACTCCTAGTGAGTCGGCACGCTTAGCGATCTCCAGTGTGTCGTCAAGGAAGGGATCGTATTGACAGGCCTATGGTGAAGTGAATAAAAGAAAAAATCACTCCTGTATTCGCCCTAATACTAACAACTATAATACTAGAAGTAGAATAAATCCAAACACCAACAATCAAAAACGCTTCAACAACGCCAGAGTCCACCATTCTAGCCAGTCGGAGACTTAATAAGGTCTGTAATACAATTGGAATAACTTTATAACCGTTTCGATGGAGACCGAATATTGTTGTCTACAAAATTCCTAACATCTAGTTAAAATTTTTAACAGTAAAGTTTCCCAATTATTTGCCTTCAAATCAAAGGCATTCATTTAACTTAAAGTTCGGTAGCGTTGTGAGTGTCTTTCATTTTATACCTTCAATTTATATTTATACGACTGGGAAATGATAAACAAGTTGATGGTGGTCATGAGTTCTGCCTACCAATAACTGACAATGAGATGTGGCTAAGAGATATTTTAGACTGTAGGAGATGCGTCCTAATGACTTCCCCTATTCCTCTGCACTCGCCCTCCTTCGCTTAAAGTATTTTAGTAATTAAATTATTACGCGTGATTCGTCCAATCTTCAATTAAACAAATTTTGCAGATATTCAAAATTTTAAATTTGTGCAGACCTCTTATGCCACTTTCAAAAAAATTTGAACTAATGCAAGATACAAAATTGAAAATACAAGTGAATAAATTCCTTCATTTATGAAATCTGACGCTGGGGTTCAGTTTGCCCTCCCAATAGCCTGAAAAACTACCCTCCAGTTGAAATTAACTTCCCAAGTTCCCTGAAGGTGTTTAAGACAAAGCGGCAATAAAGATAGCTCGAACTTCTGCCCCATTTTCAACTCGATAAATGCCTTTCGGAAATCTCTGCAGCTCTGTCCAAATCGTCTTCCACGGACCTCATTTTGATTCAATAAGTTAAACGAAAGGAACCATTGTGTAAGCGCGAAACCAAGAGTCAACTTACAACAATAGCCAACGGTGGAAGAAGGCGAAATAATTCATCTGAAGCGATGTAAGGCGACAAGAAGGGATCCTGGGGAATGGCATAGTTGCGAATGCATTTAAGCTTCGCATCCACTTTGGAATAAGTACCATCAGTTTGAGAATCCATTAATGGGGCTCCGAGATTGCTGATATTCTCTAAAAGATTAAAACAACAGCACATGAATGCCATTGTTGTTTCAAATAAATCAGATGATTTAGTCTCTACCCTGATTCACAAGACTAAATTAGGAAAGGCTAAAGAAAAATCTTAATAATAAGATTCCAACAATAGTCACGAGTAAGAATTTTCATAAAGGGAGTTATACATGGTATTTGAAAAGTACGTCCCTATAAAGTCCTCTAAGTGTTTAAATGTTCAAGACTTAGCCAAGTTACCAGGACTTTATAAAATTCTAAAAAAACAAACAGTCGAATGCAAAGAGTGGGAAGAACCACTGCACAAGACGTACTTCATATAAATTCAAATTAAAACGAGAGAAAATGCAAAAGTTAAAGTCCACGACAAAGCATGAGACTCATTACTTCTACAATATCTTTGACTGATGAGTGTAAATTCATGTCATCATTATACGCCTCAAGAGGAGTTGAAATGGAAAGCACCATAGGAGACAATAGTGCAAAAAGAGATAGATTACATTTATTATAGTAGAGGTAATAACGTATGTGTTAGAAACATCAGGAAACATTTTAGCATCAAGCTTTGTAGAAGGCCATATTTTGTAAAGAATCGCAAAAGTCATTGTTTGCAGAGAAACTGAAGACTTTATTCTTGGGGGATCGTTATAAAACCTTAGTAGCCTCCATGAAATTCAATAAATACCTTGAAAGTTTGCATTAATCCAAAATGATCAAGGCAATGGCCTTGATATCGAACACACTTCAAGAACAATGAAAATTTTAGAAATAAGTAATTAATAATAATTTACCTATTTAATTTTTCCCGGTTAGTCTATTCTTTTTATGAAAATAAAAATTCTAGAAAGGTATTGCTTTTTTTGGGAATAGAAATCAACAACAGTACTACTTATTTGAAAAGTGTGAAACGTAACTTGGCTCAAACCTCGGAAAGGAGAAGACAGGTAACCCTTACTTGATAAGAATGAGACTAGATTAAACAGAAGGCTAAATAAACCGACGTTGTCGAAAGTAAAATATTTTCGGCCCAAATAGTAGAGATACGCACTTCTAAACTGGAGTAAGACGAATGCCAGGCTTGTGAAAATAGTACTACCTTATACTGGAGAGCAGAAATTTCTCTTTAATTAGGTCTTATTAAATAATAACACCAGTAAACATGTCTCCAAGTTTCTGCCCATACGAGAATAAGGAAGGCTGAATTTTTCCTATCGTCAGGTGTACCTGTTGTTTTCTATCACAACTGTTTTATGGAATAGTGAAATAATAGGATATTGCCAAAATGCGTTCTCTCGGAGGTCTATGTATGCATTTTAAAGCAAAGTATAATCTAAATGCCAAGTAACTTCTCCTATTTCTCGTGAAAACTACTCACCTTCATTGTTATCTCTATCCTCATCAGAAAGTGCATCAGTCGTGAAATTCACAGGGGTGATGAAAGGAACCGAAGGAGAAGAGGTGGGAGAGCTAGGAGAAAACGAGGTATTCTGTGGTGGTGGTGTTGAAATGCTATTCGTATCGATCTCATAGAGACATGGGGAGGTGAACCGACGTGAGACGACTCGCAAACGATCCATTGAAGGGGTCATAAGTGACGAGTTGGTTGGATCGATCGTGGATTGAGATAGTGGAAACCACGAGGACCAGAGACGTAGCCACAGAGGGACTGAGTCTGACATAGACAACTTCTCTTGGGGCTCTTGTGTCGTCAGTCCCTGGTCTTGATTGGATCCTTGGTGGCGGAGGTCTGAGCTGGAGCTCAGATTAGCAGCTTCGGATAACTGACGATCAATTATCGACTCGTCTATCCCATTGTATGCTAAAGTGAAGCAAAGTTTTAGTTTCAATAATAAAATTAGTACGCAAATTCTGAGACTCGACAAAAAAATGACTCAATTGTACGGTCTAGTCTTGAAGATTAGAGATCTGCACATTAAGTTAGAAGAGGTAGAAGTGGTGGAAGAGGAAATAGAAGATTAACTTTACTAAGCTGATCAACTGTAAATAATGGTCCATTGCTTCGATACGATGTAAGCATAGAAATTGGATTTGTGTAAGCAGAGGAAACACATGAACAACAAATACCCATTGGACAAAGTGGGGGGAATAAAAAGCAAACATCTTCATGTGCTGAGGCGTTAAAATCAAACTAGATAGAAATGCCCCCAACCCCAAATAGAGTAAACCGCAGAACTGACAACAACTGGTAGGACTTCGATTTTTTCTAAAGAGTACTCGTTATTGAGATGATCTTTGCGCATTACTTAGAAAGGCAGATCATAAAGAACGCGAGAATATATGTTGCAGGAACCATGGCCTGAAGAACGTCTCATTGAAGGAGCAAGAAGTTATGAAAGAGCATAAAGATCTATGAGAGTTTAGAAGGCAATTATGCATCAAGCAGGAATAACGGATACCAGGTGGGAGGAAGCGACCATCTTGGCACAATGGATATTACCCTCCTAAACCAGGGGAACCTGTGATTTAGTATATTTGATCCCTTATGTTGATCTGATTAATCCACCATCTGATTAGGGAAATGGTTAATTTGGTCGAACTTCTTCATTATCAACATACTGGGTGGTTTAAGATATAAAGGGTCTAATTACCATGCCAAACCTTGGAGCAGAGCCCATTTTAAGGTTCTAACGTGCTTTTATTGAGTTGTGGGATTTGGGACTATTTTGGGAGACTAATAAGGTCATAAAACATTTTGATTTAGCAGTGGAAGGACTTCCGAGTATCCATAAGCCACTGATTTTGAAAACTTTACACTACATTGACAAATTCGTATCGAAGCAGTGGAAGATCTTGCTGATCCGAAGAGGTGAACGATCACAGGGTCACCAGTTTGTTGGGGCAACAGAATCTAAGGTTACCAGCTTAGGAGTTACCAGGTTGTAGAAGCTATCGAACCAGAGCCAGAGAGTAGAAGCTAAGATTATAGTAAGCAGTCAACATCAGAGAGGAACAGTTCCAAAAGGTAGGACTCAAGGAGCCTGGCAGGTCAAAGTGCATTGAATAAGCCACGGTGAGGGATCGAGCGAGTAAATGAGAGAGGAGGGAGATGGAGGGAAGTATAACACCAAATATAACGTAAGCGTGTAACTCCGTACTTGTGTGACAAATATGAGGCATAAAGACATTACAGCGTCTATGTGAATGAAAAACAAAGTATTCTCTTGAGCTGTTATAATATCTTTTATATGGAATCAGAAAGTTTATTGAACTCAAGTAAAGACACTAGTTATCATACAAACAACTAACTGGGTATGAGAGGAGACTTACCAATGATACACCGCGAGAGAACCCCAATAGGCAATAGAGGATCACAAATGGACAACATTCTTGAGGGGGAAGGAACATAGGCAACCATCGCCGGTGCATAAGCAATTAGAGCCCCAGAAGGACGACAGGATTTAGCTTTGAGACCGAGAGCAGCTGCACGTAGACACACCCCAAGACTTAAGTTGCCACCGGCTGAATCACCACAGATGACTACCTTAGCATCTGGTCGGGCACCCAAGCGCTCTCGGTTTGCCATCACCCAACACACGGCATGGAAACACTCGTCCAAACCGCGAGGGTATGGATATTCGGGGGCTAGAGAGTAATTGAGGGAGATTATGGGACAGTCAAGCTTCTCTGCCCAGGGGCGAATGTAAACCTATAATAGAACAAAGATGCAAATCATTTGGAAACGCTCTAGAGATCCCTCCTTAAACTTACAGTGTGATATTTAAGACTGGTGTTGTAGCTCCTAGTCAAATACGTACTAAGTATGTATCAGCGCCTAATTAGTTGTGACTTTAGTAAGTCGGGAAAGGGGACCAAAATTCGTACACTGAAGATGTGTCGCGTTAAGGTGTGCAATAAAGCAATTTACACCAGTGCTCTTATCTTCAAACAGAAGTCTATATAATTGCGTCGAGAACTAAAGACTATACAGACGAGTCAGCAGATATATAAGATCGTATGTATGGGCTCCCTTATGAAAAAAGCACACTGATTAATAAAATATCTAATACTTATGCAATATCACTAATATGTCTCTTAACGGACGCGAACCTTGAGTGATAGGTGTTAGTATAAGTTCAAAAATCAAAATTCTAAAGTTAAAAAAGCCCATTAAAGGGTGCTAGTAACACATTAATTGGTTAGACGCAAGATAGCCCGAAGTCGTTCTTGCTAGAGAATTGTATTCTGTCATTCCTTCTGCTAATTAGACTTAACCAGCGTAATTGGCCAATTGCATCATTTGATGAATACCTACGGGAATTAACTTAATGAATTCAAATTCGACAACCGTGTACGTTGACCACAACGACACTGATCTACTCTGTAAAATAATAACAGTGAAGTACCCCTTTAGTGCTCTTTATCTATGATTTCTATCTTATTACTAACATCTCTTTTTTAACATTTAGCCAGTTTATAGCACCTTAACAAACATAGATGGATTATTTATTTGTAGATTTGGAAATTAAGCTGATTTACACAGGATCGAGGCCTAAATTCTTGCCTCATTTTATATTAAAGTCTAAAAAAACAGATGTGCACAAACGAGATGTACAACAACCCGCTATTTTGCTTATCATATCCTCAATAAGTGCACAACTTAATTAACACGTTACTTAGGTATTGACATGAAACCAGAGTAAATGTAGAGCGTAGAAGCAGCTTTACGTTATATAGTACATGCCATTTTTTCATAGAAATAAACAGGAAAATCTCAGTGATAAGGTTCCTAGTAAGATGCAAGGTTAACTACCTATCGAGGTAGATTTAAATTAAGACATTTAACTAGTGGAAAGAAGCTGATCTAATTATGACACTTTAACGTCCTTGTAACGAAGATTGCGCACAGCACCATTCCACTAAGACAGCACATGCTGTTCCTGTGGTGCGAGCAAAAAAAGCTATATTAGTGCTGGAAATGAGTTCATAAAGGATAGGGCTGAGGTCAGGAATGCCATTAAAGAATAATTAAATATGAAAAATATCCTATGACCTTATGCACTAACGGAGCAGTAAGCATGGTCATCAAAACAGCTGACACAAATTCGAGGTCCATTAGATTGTGTAGTCAGTTTGTGATTGACGTGGCAATTACTAACAGAAATTGGTCTCGACGGTTTTCAGTGCACATGAACTATATTGGCAGGCCCTATCACACGTGCGTTGGATTATTGGTTGTTATATTTTGTTATGGTCCTGTAATTATTGGCTAACCAAGCAGCCAATCATTTTCTCCTCTAGGTCTGAGACAGTCTAGCATCTGCAATTTCAGGGGGTGACCTAGATTGGACCAGTGACGAGAATGCGGTGGTGAAAACTAGTAAGAAAAATGCACTTTAGAGTTCTAGTACTGAGATGCTGGAAAAAGACAAGATAATCATAAACCCAGGGTATTAGAGAGTTTCAGCGTTTTATGAAGAGCACCTGGGAACGATCACGTGACATACAAATGGAAGCCTAGTATCTGGACAAAGAATAAATATACACAGGTAGACTAAATGTAGGGATCTAGATTCCGATCCTCTATCCTTCCACATACATACCTTCATTTGCTCATGTCTAGGATGGGGTATTTAGGAGTCATTGTATCAAAAGCGCCAAATAAATTACGATTTTACTTTAGAATCTTAAAAGCAATAAGTCTGTTTTATTAAAAGGAAAGACTGACGTCAACTTTTCCACTCTAGAACTAAGGGTATAAGATAACTAAATGACGTATTTTTAACGAAAAGTTAATTAAAATGCAAGAGGTTATAGACTCTCAAACCCATCGGGTCATAGCTAATCATTTGAATGATCATTGGTTAAGATAAGGGTTATCGAAAAGTTAGAAAAACGCTTTCGCTCGGTAAGATTGGATCTGTCATGTCAAACGAGATTATTGACTCTCCACTTTTTCTAAACTGTCCCGTTTCATTCAAAGGTACACTGCATTCATGCGCCCTATAAATACTGCTATGCTTTCTTCCCTTTTCCACCTCCCCCACCCCCCGCATTTACTCGCTCAATTCCTCATCGTGGCTTATTCAATACACTTTGGCCTATACTAATCATTTTGTTCCACCATTGAACATACTAATCAACTACTCAGACATCTATTTCGAGGCCTTCGCCCTTATAGCATAGCAGTTTCCTATTTCCTTTCTCGTAACTAAAACGGAGGTGTAAACAAGAACTTCGCTAGAGTAATTAATTATTCAAGGATTTTCATAGAGAAAATAAAGGCCTAAGATCCCGTAAAGGAACACCTGCAACAGAACGAAAGAGAAAAAAAATAGAGAAAGCCACACATTTCACACTTTCATCAGAGGGAGTACAGAATTGCCTTATACTTGCACTAAAACGGCTGTGCTCACATGCACCCAAACAAGAGAACTCACACACAACTGCATATCACGTCATTGACTAGTGATCAGAAACACACACACCCCCACACACGCAAGCCAAATTTTAGCCTCTAGAGATCATAGAGTTGGTTTTCCATATCCAAGGCCTCGCCATTTCATTGAAACTTGATGCGTGGGAAAGGTCAGATAATGGTTCATTTTAGCTAAAAATAAGAGGGAAATGTCAACAAAAGGCAATGAGAGATGCAAGGTGCAAAGGCGAATAGGAAAAGAAACCACGCACAGGTTGGAAAATGGACTATAGTTAATTAGTGAATCGGGAAGAGGGTCATACATACTAATATATCGTACTGGGGCAGAGGAATTTCATTTGTAGGATTAACACTGGTATGTGAAAACGAGGTGAATGAGTCACCGTATTGACCTGACGGGACATAATATGAAACCAATAGGTTCGTAGTATATTATCCATTCTTTTGAACAACTGTTTAAGTATTTATGCTCGTATATACACGATGAGTGAAACCCAACTCTCTGTAAGGATCTCAAGGCGTTCAAGTGTGCAAAAATTGAGTTTAGTAATCATCACACTGTGAGAACCAGACGCCGGTTGTTTGAGCAGATAGGTGACGATGAATCATAACGTGGAAAAATCAAGACCACACTTTCCTAGTTAATTAGAATTAGAACACAGTCCCTATCTGTACTGACCCAGAGTAACATACATATGTTAAATTACACTCACATCTACGTTAAAAGTTTGAACGTTGATTATTTAGCAGCTACGAAAGAGGGTTGCAGCTAGCGCAGGTTTCATGGCTCATGGCTTAAAATTGTGGACACTCTTGAAAGCAGTAGCTAGTGCTAATCACATGCTGCTGTGAGTTGAAGAAGTTCAAACGATTTAAGAACGCGCATTCACAAATGTAAATTTCAAATAAAACCCCATATTTTGTGCAGTCGTTTTACAGTTTTTTCCTTATAAATGAAAAATAGCAATTAGTTAACTATTAAATTGTCTTTAGTCTCCTCCTTAGAAATCTTGGGAATTTGGAAATTAGCAAAGCGATAATCAAGGAGCAAGTTTCAGATTAAAAGAGGAAGCATCTCAATTTAGA
This sequence comes from Hymenolepis microstoma, assembly GCA_000469805.3. Classification (NCBI taxonomy): domain Eukaryota; kingdom Metazoa; phylum Platyhelminthes; class Cestoda; order Cyclophyllidea; family Hymenolepididae; genus Hymenolepis; species Hymenolepis microstoma. The sequence continues at coordinate 14,130,155 of LR215995.1, read as the reverse complement.
TTCACGAACATACTTGTGTGCCTAATAGGGATGACAATTTACTTATTAACCGATCGATAGAGTGCGTGATTTTCCTGGACTGTGGTATGGATTATTTAAGAAGAGCCCTCTTCTTCCTCTAGCAAAATAGCATTTTTCACGATTTATCGTTCAATTAGGCAAGTCGGATATCGTGCGATTCACTTTTGCACGTAGTGTATAGTTAGTGGCGTGAGTATCAAGCCACATCATCTGACAATTGACAAGGTAATTACATCGGAAATAAACAAGAATATTGTCACTGTCGTCGGCCTAAATTATGACGTCAACTAAATAAAGAAATATCCACATTGGTAGTGATTTTACTTTTAAGCTAATATGCAAGTGGGGAGATAAACAGTTCAGGGTCATACATCCGTAAAGTGCACACACATGGCGGATTTAATCAACAGAATCCCAAACAGATAAAGTTTATTTCATTTATAACCTTTGAGATTTTTTCAAAACTGATGGAAAATAGAAATATTGACTATCAATGTGCTTCAAGAGGCAGGAAGTATTATAAAGAGTCAAAAGAACAGTAGGACCCGTTACCCTGTCAAGCAGTTGCAATATAAATAAAGGGAAATAACCCCAACCAGAGGAAAAACTTCAAGGTCATCGTAGATGAGATAAACAAGTGTTAGTAACTTAGTACAAGGAACCCAATACAAGTGAGACTAGTTAAACTCGGCAGGGCTTTAAATAATATTAAATAACATTGATTTCGGTATTAAAATTAGGATTAGAGATGGGAAAGCGGTTTGCATAAGGATTTTCCCTTAATCCATACCCTGGCTAAAATAAAAAACAAAGTGACACAGCGGTGCTTGAAAATGACTTCAGTACCTTGATTAATGCGGTTACTAGGGCTCTATTTGAAAAAATACACCTGATTGATTGAGAAATTACAAAAAAGCACCAATAGGACGTCACCGTGAGCGAAATTAGGGTGACATAACCAGTAATGGAAATAAATCAACCAGTCAAGGAGATCTGAATATAGTGAAGATAATCTCACCTATGCATCGCGAAGCAAATTATGAACACGGAGCATTACGACATCATATTTTAAACTCTCCCCTTTTGAAATTGAAACAAACTCAATGCTCCAGAGTTCAAATAAAGTGAGATTTGCCATGCACCAACTTCCTTATTGCGCTATTATTCTCAAATCTCTTCACTCCCATCTCACTTCTCATGGGAATTGTCTGTTATTTACCTTATTGGGAAACTCCCACTTAGTAAAAAATTTCAAAAAAATCTCCAGCACAACAATAATAGGCCATTACGAAGAAAGAAGATTGATAGCTCAGATACTACTAACTACGCCTGCAATATTATCTCTTCATATTAAGAGCAATTGTGCATATTTATGCATAGATTTGAAAGATACTTGATGTAATTAATTCTACATTTACATGCGTGAATTCACTCTAGAATACAAATGGAATGGATCCTCAAAAATAAAACTCATGACTCCACATTGAAAGAATAAGTGACAGACTGACTTGTGGAATCATCACAATAAGTTTTTTCATCATTAACTAACAAAACGGTTGAAACAGTATCGAAGAGACTCCAATGTTCTGACTCATTCGAGGAATCTGTAGACGATGCATACCTGCTGACTCTTTTGTAGCAATACTGCGGTAATGAAAGAATTAAAGGCGTTTCAATACAACATAAGATGAAGAGTTCAAGGAAATAGTATTTTTGTTTAAATAGTAAAGAAAATACTCAATGAAGGCATTTGAGAAATGCTGTGAAAAATTATGTGAGTCCAACCTCAAAATTTCAGATTTTGCAAAGATTGAAGAAAATCATCGAAAGAGAGTTATAAAATTCGTTCAAGGTCATTCAAAGTTTAAAAATTATAAATATTGACTAGTAAAAAAATTGTACTTTTTGGATAGAAATTTCTGCTCCCTCCCCCCTGAAGCACTAGATCCCCAATATTGACTGTAGAAACTTGATACTGGGTGAAGAATCCCTCGAGAGCCCCGAGTAGTGAAATTTGTACCTAATTGCCAACAGAAAATTGGGAGATGCTGAAGATGCTGGGGTAAAGAAAAGGCTTCAGTAGCACGATTGCAGCTGTCACGGATAGTTCGACATCATCTTTACCTCTCAAAATGACAAGACAGACAAGTGGTCTCTATTTCGATCAGAATTTAAAAGAAAACAAGAAGATAAAGAGGAAAAGTAACGAAAATATCGCGAAAAAGGGTGTTCAAGGTTCAAAATGTGATAAGCCTTCTTAAGGAGGTCTGGTATTGTAAAATCTTATTTTTTTGGGTGATTTGGGGGGGGGGAGGGGGGGGGGGGGGTTTCATGAAAGTCATTGAAGAGAGACAAATAATGCCCCATAGCAATGAAAGAGACCACTGCTTAACAATCACCAACACCTGCAAATGGAGACATTTTGGAATGCACTAACTCCTACAAGAGACCGGGATGGTAAAGCCGTTTTTTTAAGAATGTTAAACCTATATTCTAACAGAAGGTGCTAGGCTCATTCAACTTCGTAGAATCTTTGAAGAGACACGTATTCAACTTGGATGTTAGCAGAGGCAAGCGAAAATCTCAAACCACACACAGACCAATTTTTTTCAGTATTTTAAAAATTAGCATCGATAGTACTAACTTCAGATATTAGACATCTATTGTTAACTCTATTTTCGACAAAAGAAGAACAACTATGCTAAGAAAAAGACCAGACTCAAACACGTTTAATTAATAGACGAGTTAAGCATCCCGTGCTTTTGGCGAAATTGTGGTGGGAAGTCATGAGTGCAAATGCCCCAATACAGTCGCCTTTAAACAAGATTTCAATATGTCACTAGAAGTCAGTCACTTTATTTGTAATATGTGGCACTAACTACAACAACATATTAGCTACAATGATACCCTAGCGCATACGCTTGAAAGGTGTTCCTAAACTCAATCAGAAATGCTTATTCTGAGCATTGAAACAACCCTACCATGTTCTTTCACTGGGAAGTGCCAATGGACGCTGAAAATCGGTAAAGATTTACGACATTGTAAACAGCTTTTAACAACATTTCCTTGCAGTTGTTAGTCCAAGCGACTTCTCGACGAAATTTGGATTGAAAGCGTTCAAGTATTTGAGAAATATCTTATATTCACATATTTGTGTGCCAATAGAAGCAAAAAGCTCGGCAGAATGAGCTCTCTGTTTAATGATCCACCAAATACCTGCAAATAAGTCGTCATTAACTCACATCATGTGTTTCTGATGAAAGGGCAATAAATCCTCCCCCATGAATGTGGATAAGCAGATATGGTGAAGGTTCTGCTTCAGCACGGGGACTTTCAGGTGGGCAGTCAGATGTTGGCGATGAGGATTTTGAGGGCGATTTTCGCGAGTTTGACCTACTGGACTTGACCTCCTTACCTTGATTCAACGCCCAGGTCATGCCCTGTCGGCGAACCTTGCTGATTAGACGCACGGATATTCCCTTGTCGCCTAGAGGTGGGTTTATTGTTACCATTGAAGATTGGCCGTCAACTGGGAGAGAGAAATTCAGTACAACTAATCAAATCACAAAGAAGTTGCATGCATAAAAATTAAGAAAAATAGAATTTTACGAATGAATCGTAATCGAACATTTCCATACATCTTTTGTTCAATAGGAACTACCAACAAGCATTTTCATCTTAACCAAATTAAAGCGGATTTGCCCAGTCATCTACTTTGTTTAACCACTGCATTAACAAACATTTCAATTTGTGCTAAATTCGATATGGATATTAGTTTTCCTGAAAAGCAACTCCCAGTAGAAAACCACCAGTAGTATAAATGAACTAGTCATCGCCAGCAACACTATGATGTTTGGAGGACATTACTTCGAGAGCAAAGATAGAGATGCTCCTTTGCAGAATGCATGTCGCTGATAATAGAGATTATTGAAACAACTTTCGGGCTTCTTATTCATCAAATCAGTGTGCTTTCAAATGGCTTAATGGGTATTCAAAGTTTACTCGTAGAAATAAAAGCGACAAAAGTGGAAATACGGAGGTAAAAAATAGGTTTCAGAATAGAGCATTAAAAGCAATATAATAGTGTCAACGCCTCATTGTTCAAATTTTAACATTTGACAAATCTATCGGTTCCTAGACTGGCTGATCCAGAAGCCTCTGCATCATTTTATTCATTTCCCATCTTTGATAAGATATTTCAAACTTGCAATCTTATTTTGAGGAACAAAAGTGGTTTACAATACTAATATTGGGGAGATAGCGTCCGGAAGGAGCGTATTTGTGAGAAATCCAAATCTTGTACACCTTGTTTATTGGGTGGTCATAACAAGTGAGGTTGACCGTTTTGCATACTGTGCGAACCAATGGGCAACTTCGCAAATGACAACACCTAACCGCTACTATTCATAATATTCTTCACTCATGAGACTTTAAATGAAGCTCCGACAAAAGCGTGATAAGGATTAAATTGGGATAAATTAATACTATCAGCCACTTTCAAAGAGAGATGTTTTTCCATTTCTCCCGAGACGAGGTCTTAAGTTGAACTCATTTCTTCGTGCGAAATAGTAGTTTAAATCGTATTTGATTTAAAAATAAGCAAGAAACCATCTACTCATCATCATTAAGTGATACCGTTTAGAGTTAGATCAACGAAGAAATGCGTAGTCGTGGCAATCCAGTACGATTGTATTAACGCCGAAACTTTGTGTTTTGATGAGTAACGCAGGGAGGAAGGCGTGGAACTAACCAAAACTTGAGACATCATTAACTCATAAGGCATGATACCTCACTGAGGGGAGATATAGAGGGATTCGATTAAGTAAAAGAGCACAGAGTTCAATAAAACTCAGTACTGGGATCAGTAAAGTGCCCAAATAGTAGAATTCTTACGATTAGTCCTTCTCTTCCCCCTTTTATCCCCTAATACAGAACTACTCGGATCTAATAAGTCTCATTAATTAAATGAGGAGTTGCAAATACACATTACCGGTGTGGTGGTTTAAATCAAAATGAAATACCTGGCTCAGTTTCAAGCATCACCGGTTCATTGGGAAGATCGAAAGTGTGGCACACGCCCATTTGAGGAAGAAGAAATTTGGGCATCTCGACGAGGAAGCGATTTTCAGCAAGACTCCAAAAGCGTTTGCAAAAGAATACATCAGCGGAGCGAGTGATCTGGGCAATCCGAGATCCACGTTCCTCTGGTGAGAGGAAAGATGTGACACTACGGAAGACAGCGTTCACGAATCCTGATATTCCTTGCATGGCACACTATAATTGAATATAAAATGAATGCGAATATTACCAAGGCGATTTAAATAATTATTGTATACTCATTCAACAACAAGGATAATGAACAAGCAGATACATTGTTACACGCAGATAGAAAATAATTCATTCGTTACCGGTTTCAATCCAGTTCCTTTGATGGGGGGATTTACACTCCTAAAGGCTGGAATTGATATTGGTTACCGTTATAACCATAACAAACCTCCCAAACTAAAGGAATATTAAGGGCATTAAGCCAGTAAAAGGGAACATAATGAACGCTCCTAAAACCGAGAGCCCACATTTAGACTCAAACATCTACTCTCATAACCGTCATTGACGACTTGCCAGTTAGTGTAGGATTAATAACGGAAAACAGAAATTACACCTTAGTTTGTAAATACGCTACGCTGAAGCTTATTTAATGTTTTTTCCCAATTCCAATTAAATTTCATATTCTTCTATTCTTTCTGGCAAATGGCACTCAGATAAGTGTTCTTTTTCTGAATTGTGAAAAAGCGTTGCTGTTCATTGATAGATGATGAAAAAATCTTTAATCTTGTAGGATGGTTAGGAGAACAGTCGCGTTTTCTTGCAAATATTTGCTCTAACCCATATAAGGAAGTAGAGTACGAGGAATACAAATTTAAATGAAAGCTTCTTAAAATGCTGATCCTTTCAAATGTGAATGAATTCATAAAATCTAGAGCATACCGATTCCCTTAGAGAGCATCGAATGCGGACATGAATTGACTTTCGAGAAACTAAGAAAATCTGTTGTTGTTGTTGTTGTTGTTGAAGATATTGAGTTAGTGAATACGTCAAAACTCACTATTTCAAATGCGAGAAAACAATTAGTAACTTTAAGCAATCCATATCCAAAAAATAGCACGGAATTCAAGTTAATCGACAAGAAACTTTAAAAAAATTAATAACTGATTCAAAGAATATTGAAGAACCAATTTTGAGCAGTATTGGAGGAAGAGAACCCCCTAATAAATACTTTAAAAATCAGCGAAAGTAAATTCCAATAACTCTGTTGCAAAAAAATTACTTTTTTAAAAATACACCTTATTTCAATTATCTCAATATTGCAAATAAGTCTAATAAGGTGAATGAAAAATTAATCTCAAGCAACACTTTAAAAGGTGCGTGTTAGAATGAAGAAAGACAAGGCTCACCTGATAGCTATCAGCAAATCCAGCCATAATGCTTCCAAGCATTCGAAAGAAACTCTGCGCCGACGTATCCAAATAAAATGCAATTGCACGCCCATAGAAAGCGTCTTGGTGGATCAGATCGAAAAAATCAATCATTTCGTTGTAGCGAGAGGAAGATGTGGAGGAAACATCGAAAGCCTCGGGTTTGCAAATGTCCACAAGGAGTTTGGAGATAAACAGAGGAGGACCGAGATTGTCATGACTTGAAAGGGGAGCCATGGGCAAATTGGCATAGGCAAGTTGGGGAAAAAGAGTGTTAGGAGTAGCGGAAAACTTTGGAAATTCACAGAGTAGAAGGATACAAAAGGCTAATTCTTCAAGGCATCGCAAATAAGCAATAAGAGACTCCTCTGCAGTCTTTGGCCTGAAATAAGAAGGAATATTGATCGAAAATATTTAAAACTGCAATTGGAAAATAAAACCGCTCTTACCAAACAGAGAAGGTCTTCCTATCCAAATTGCGAAGATGAACGAGTATCTTTCCCAAACAACACGAAATAATCGAGAGGAAAGTCCTGAATCCATTTGCTCGAACATCTCGAAAGTCATAATTTCCGGCAAAGGAGTACATATTTTTAATCTGGATGATAAAATCAGTTTCACTGAGTAGCTGGTGAACTTCAGTTAGGTGTTGATGAAGTTCAGCAGTAATAGATGATTTGAGGAAATAATTAGGGCTTGTGGTTACTTCCGCATCTTGATAGACTACGCGACACTAAAGTACAATGTAATATTACGATAGTACGTACCGCTTCTTTGACTTGAAAGCAAAGGTCAATGAGGTTTTCACAGTCAATTCTATCAAGCGACTCTTTGGATTGATAAGAAAGACCTAAAACTTGGTCAAGTTTACTGAAACTTACAACTGGGTTCGCTTACTGTTCCCGATATTGTCATTTTCGATCTAAGCGGCCTGGTCTAGCAAAGACGAATATTACTTAGCAACAAGTAATATTTACAAAGTAAACTGCAGTTGAGTAGAGCCCGTTTAAGCTTTCAAGCTGCGTTTTAATAAAGTAGTATTTCACGCAACGAAAAGATAGCATATACCGAGGACGAAGCAGATAATACACAAAATTACAGGATGCCAACAGCTGATACTTTTAAAGATCGCAGCCTTTAGCGTTCTTCAAGGTCAGATTTGTTTTTTCAAATTTACATTATCCCTCAGAATTGTAAAGTTAAATATTGAACTTTTGTTGAAAGTATTATTTAGATTATTACCATTAATTTATTTTATTTATTTTTACCATTAAAAGATTTCCATTTTGGCTTATATATTAGTATAGTTCCTCGAAGCGGTAGACCCCTTATCCAGCAATAATATTTGGTAATTATAAATAGCGACTGAAATTGCATTATTTTATTTCTCAAATTATTTTAATGTATTCGCTTTTTCGAGGATGATAGCAATGGTGCTTTCTAAGTTATCTTCTTGACCAAAGACGAAAACTACTTCGTCAGTGAAACTTGAAACTCACATATTTTTACGTTCATGTACATCACTAAACCCCAAAATAAGTCCCGATTTGCCACGATTACAACTTCAAGCATTATGAATAGTCCTTAAGTTTATCATTAGCCGGATAATTTATATTTGATGTATTTACGGATTGAGCTTTGCCCTTTGGTTTTTTGATTGCAAGTGAGTGGTTCTTACTTTTGTTTTAGTAGCTGTCCTATGTTGACATTTTTAATATTTGCATTATTCTTCCTTTTAGAAACTGGTGTTGGCAATTTGTTCTTTGAATATTGTCTCTTCGCCAAGTAGTGTCAAAGTAATACTTCAAAAATTTTGTTCCTCTTCAGCTGACTCGCCGTACTATCAATATCTCCCAGGTTTATTCGAGTTAAGAGGCATAAATTCGTATTAGTAAATTCCTTTCATCTTAAAATGCAACGGAGAAAATCTTATCTCATCGATAAATATTCAGTTCCTCTAGTTCGTGTGTGACTAGAGAAAATTAATGAGAATTTCCTTGACCTGTGATCAAGTTCGCCTTAAACCAAAATGTCAATTTCCATTATACAAATATGAGTCTGAATTATTTGCCAGGACTAGAGCAGCTTCTAGAAGACGAGGCTATATGAGGTAACGGCTAGCCTACATGGTTGGATCAATGGAATCTCAATAATGCTCTGATAGACCTGATTAGCTTGTGGGGAACATAATGCTAACATGGTTGAACCGAAGAATACCATTCGCAGTAGAACACTGTTAAGAGCACTCCTCCACTTATCCCGTAGTCGTCACGTACTGTCGTGATGCTAATCGTACAGGGCGCAAATGAGGCCACGAATGCAGAAACCTCTCAACCAGTCAATAATCAATAGTCCTGGCATGGCCAATATAGCCGAAATTGTTTAATGATTAGACTACGTGTCAGTTATAGAGAGATTACAGAGGATAAGTCAAGACTTATTAATGTAGTAATCCGTTATAAGCGTCTCATTCATTAAGATTCAGTACAGCTTGCCATTTTTTTAAATTCAATTGTCTAACATATAACTTCATCATATAAAGTATCCCTGTTTCATTGGCACTGATGGTTATTTCAAAAAAGTCGTACCAACATGTATTACATTTTCTTCAAACAAATTATAAAGATGTCTATAAATTAATTCTCCCCATTCACCACAACAGGCAGTTATTTCATGATACTAAGAATGTAAGTCACTGACTCTCTGCCAACTCTGGCTATTTGGTAACTCGACGTCAATCCTTCATCCGGAGACAAATGCATTTAAATGTTGCAAGGACCGTAAGGGGTCGCCGCACAAATAAGCCCTCACTAAACCTAAACGATTCTTTCTGGCAAAATCCTCACGAATAAACCTGCTAAGCTTTCTTAACAATATTGGGAAAGCGTTTATTGCAAATTAAACTCAAAGCAACCATGAGTAATAATAGAATACAGTTAACATAACTCGAATGACATTAATAGCCGATTAGTTGAGAAAGCACCTGCACGCACGGCATGAGATTGCCAAGTTTAAACGTGATAGGGAATCGCTTTAAATACGCTGAAACCTTTTTCTATAATATTGTACTACTCATTCCATGTTACTGCAAACAGTAGGACAATAATAAAAAACAAAGACTATGTAACAACAGTTTATTAGTAATACTGATTCATTTTTTCCATATTTAAGGTTTACAAATCTACAAGATGATATTACCAAAATGGCAATTACTTCTGTTCATCCTTCGGGGCAGACTTTTTAAATAAAGCCTGTTGAATCTAAAAAATGGAGAAGATAGACAAAAACATCCGAATTTTAGCTAAAGATCGCATTAAAAAATTTGATTTGGACGGAGTCATGTAGCTCACACCACCTCACCAAAATTCCAAAGTACACTGTCATTTACCTCTTCACAGTTCTTTGTAGCCTCACTCAAGATGCGCAAAGTAGAGGGCTGACAGAAGCTCTTCAAGTCTGCCGGAGATTCTTCCATTGCAGCTTTCAAGAGTTCAACGACGGCTTCTGAAGAAGCACTTGAGCGAGCGGACATTGCTAGAAAATGGTAAGAACAGAACTGAGAACCCTCCAAAGCAAATAATATACGCACGCAAGGATACTAACTGCAACCATGAGTACATACATTTTAATTAAGTGGATGTTCCACCAGTGCATTTTGATGCTCCCTCGCCTTTCGATCTTTCTCCTCTCTAGGTTTTAAATTGCAACGTTTCGTTTTGAAGGCCAAATTTGTATAAGCATTTTTAGTAGTGCCGTTAGGTGTAAAACTGACCAAAGGAATCTAGCGCTCAAAGCATTCTGGAAAGACCGGATTTGTGTGCACAGACCTTCCCGAAAAAAAGCAATCAACATCTGTGGGACTTAGCGTTAATTGTACTCAATAACTAAGCATTTTTGCAATAAACTCTCTCCACACGACGCCTGTGTTCTTACTACTTTAGACGCCGCCAAGTTAATTTTTGGAGCAAGTAATGCTAAACGACTCTGCCAGACGTTTATTTGTTCATTATCCACTAAAGCGGCTACTTTCTCTTCGTTTTGTACTTAGCAAAACACCCCAGATTTTGTAATAATCATAAGAAACTTAGTATTCGGCAGTAAATTTAGAAGAGTGGATGGATGGCCCATTTCTTGCTTACAACCTTGCATCCAACCAGAATTGCTTCAAGACTTAGCTAAACAAAAATACTCAAACAAACGTTTTCCTCAAAGTTGATTCTATGCTCAGGTGAACTAACTGCTACGCTATAACCAGAACATCACGATGGCCAATGCACTAAGAGGGGCAACTAAGGTTACAGAGAATGGGCTGCCACATAGAGAATAAACTAGGCAATGCGATTCGAAATGTTATGACCAAATGGAGGTAGCAGAATCATTCCATGCGAAATATTACCTTTTGCAGACTTATGAAAATAAGCAGAATTATGTGTGGAAAAACCGCAAACATTCAACTCTGCTGGTAGGAGCGTAAAAGAGGAGAACGATTGCTCCAATTTCAGCAATAAAACGAAATCCAAGACATAGGAATCTATGCGAATACAATTTACACGACAAAAATTCAATGTACGTTCACAGTGCGCTTAAGCGAGTAACTACTCTGACATCACGGAAATCTCATATTCATCTTTTAAAACCACTGAAATCATCACGTTTTTCTTAATTAGCAGACAACAATGGCAGTTCGTGACAACTCAACTTGGCTTTTAAATCTCATGGTGTAGTACCTTTGGTAGATGTGAGACAAGAACGAATGGGAGAAAAAGTGGCGCAGGTAAAGTCAGTATCTCTAAACGTTCGTACTAGGAATAAGTGGTTGACACTTCTTAAATGACCAACCTGCATTGCGAAGACTAGCGTCCACAAAGGCTGCGAGATGTTCAGGATCTGTGACCTTGAGATATTGGAAGGAGTTATGGTAACTGGATTTATTCAGAGGATGATTGAGACTCCCTGCCAAGTAGTTGAATGGGAGAGGACCAGATTTCTAGATTAATGCACAAGAATGGAAGTTGAGGTAAGGAACATCGTATTCTAGTTTATCAAATAAAGAATATAAAACTACAATACCTCAATAATGGGAGACGCCATATCAAGAAGACCACGATGAACTAAAGAAGCGGCCAGTTGAAGTCGTAGAAGAGATTGGAAACGGTCCAGGGTGTTCTCGATGACGTCCAGAGCTAAAAAAAGGAAAGAAAAGAGTATGTGGTTTTTTAATCAAAATACTACTTATTTCTTGATTAAGAGTTACTGAAAGTTATGGGCTGGGACTTAATGGTACTTCTTTGTTAATCATAGCTCCATCAGTGTACATCTGATGAACAAATCTTTTGATAAGTACTAATTCAACTATTTTAGTTGCAATGCTTCGGTGATTAAATTTCTAGAATCATGGCTCAGATAGCATTCACCCTATTAAGTACAACTATGCCTACACTCTTTATGATATAGATATATTACCATCATCAATGCGGAACTCTGGCCAAGAATTAAAGAGAGCAGATACATGTGGCCCATTCATGCACAGAGTCAAACTTTGGGACGGAGAAGCTTTTAGATCCTCCACAAAGCTAGTGAATCGCTCATCGCTAGCCCCTTCACCGGAAGTGTTAAGTCTGAAGAAAAAGAGAGATTAGCTACTGAAACATGCATAAACAATAGATAAGAAAGTGATCATACTTCAAAAGAGAGCACAGGGTCTTAAACGGAATACGACGATCACGGAGTTCTGGTGTCAAGCTCGCAACAACTTGCTCAACTGCTTCATCGGATTTTAACTCAACCAAATGACAAAGAAGAAGGTCAATTCCTGTTAAAACAAAGGGAAAACATATGCTAGAAGAGAATATTTCATGAAAGCCGGATTAATCAAAAGAAAAGGAACTTGCGTCCAGGCCCCCAGAGTTTTCGTACAACATCAATAAGAACCGTGACATTCTCAGGCGTCAATTTATTGCTGAAATTGGGGAAAAATAAGGTATTAGGCCGGAAAGAAAGCCGCAGGAGAGGAGTTGCAATTAAACAAAGTTATTAGGAAGTGAACATTAAATTAAAAATAAGGGAAAAGATTAATTTGTTAATAAAAATGAAACGAATTCTCGTGCAAAGCCAAATAAAAGTTAGGCAACAAGGGTGATGATATGAAATGAATACAACGAACACAACTCAATTTTAAATGCTCCCTTTTAATAATTTAATATAGACGTTATTTTGGCAGTTATAGTCTTAACAATGCTAGGCGTATAGATAACCAACGCATATTTCGAAAAAGGTCAAACATCTTGATGTTTGCTAAATGTCGCTGGTGCAGTTGAATGCTAATTAAGTCATAAATTTCTCAATCGAAAATGTAAAAAATACGTGAGAAAACGCTGATTATGAGTGAAAGTTGCTAATCCAATGGCGAAACAAAATAGTGTTTTTCAACAAACCCATCGCATTACCTAGCAAGAATATTGGCCAGATGTGTAACTGACTCCTTAGCTAAACGAACCGGGTCGGAGACGTCGGAGGTGATTGCACGATCAAATTTAAGGGAAAGCGATTCAATCTTTGGTGTTTCGTGGGATTGTACTAAAAGAAAATAAAGCCAAATTAATTGAATACAATTAGAGGGGGGGGGGGAGCGGGAATTTGGAATAAAGATGGGAACTTACCAACTGGGATAGTCAACTCGCCAAAATGATGGAAAGTAATGGCCATGTGGAAAACAGGATCCACATCGATTTGACTAAAAGGTAAAAAGAGGCGTGTTATTTAATGCATTTTCCCAAACGTAAAATGCGTGATTTGTTAATAGGAATATTAAATAAATTGGATGGAAAGGAGCTTCTTCAAAAAGGGACGCGCCACATAAAATTTTTATTGGAATTGGCGACCAAAGGTTCCTTTCCAGTAATTATATTAGGAAAATATTTTACATGTCTTAGTTTAAGTGATTTATCTAGTTCACAAGAACAATCAAAACGATGAGTTAATATTCGTAATACAAATACGAGATGGGTGGCAAGAAAAGCTTTAAAGGTTACAGTTATCAAATGGAGAAAATACGGATACGAAGACGTCGTTCTTGAAGGCGAAAGGAATGTCTGGAACAAGAGATGCAATTTTTGACTTTTTGTCCAAAACACCTTTAGGGTGTATTTGAGCTTTTCGTTACTAGAGGATAGTTTCCAGAAATTGATTTCATTAACGGAGACTTGAACTCTCGTGACCACCACTTTTAACCTCACTTCAATAGAGCTTTTAGCTGGGATAAGTTAAGATTTACGGCTTTGTAGCCAGCAAATTTTTGAAATTGCGGAGCTCATTGAGATGTGCCCTCTCGAGGTAATAATGGTTTGCCACTAGGGTCGCAATTATAAAATTGCTACCAAATATATTAATAAGGATTGAAAAGGCAATGATTTCTCTTCCCTTATTGAAGAATGGTAGACAACAAACGGGCAAATTTACAAATCAGATAAATAGGATTTATTGACTGCCTGATTAGCAAGCAAAAACACTAAACGTGTATCATATTTCAACGAAAATTTTTCACATTAATCTGCTCCAATATAATAAAACGCGGTTGCACTCTAGTAGATTAAAGTAACTATACAAAACCATTCCACAAAGGATTTCATCAAAAAACCTTTTGCATTTAGTAATTAAAATGGCATTTTTTGAACGCATACACCAAACTATTTGCTACCATTAGTTGGGTTAGTTGTGGATAAAATTGGATGGTGAATGCTTCAAAGGCAATAAGAAAATGAGCCTTACCGATAGATACCCACCAGTCCGGTGAACGCAGTTCCCATTCCTTTAAAGAGGAAAGGCAGAGATGGTTTGACACAAGCTTCAAGCACCTCAGCATTTCGATTATTGGCAGCAGAGAAGAGGAGTCCAATTGCATCTTTGAAAGAAGAGAGAAAATTAACAACAAAGCACTTAAGTTGTTTAAATATCAATTTAATAAATTTCAACTCACTTCGGTGTCCACCGGTGAGGAACTGAGAGTACACGATAGACTTGGCAGCATCTTTCAATTTAGATGGATTTGATTTTTGAATCCTAAAGATGGCGGATGAAAACAAGGGAAGCATCAACTTACGTAGCTAGAGCATCATAGAGTGCTTGACTTTTGTTCAGCCGAGTAGCTTGAATAATTGATTCTCGAAGACCAGTATGAGCAGGACCAGGAAAAATCGATTGCAGATAGTCCAATCCAGTTGCAAAACCAGCCTAAATATTAAGAAAACAATCTTATATCGTATAACAAAAACACTCAAACCGATAAGCGTTTAATTTTATGGAAATAAAAAGTAAATATGATCAAACATATAAAGGGGCAAAGTTCAGAAAATTTCAATTATAACTTAAGAAACCTATTTCTTAATGCAGAAAATGTTTTCAATGTACTTCATTTAAAGACAAAAACACAAGGTACATGAAGTCACAGAACTCTCACAAGAATCAAATAAGTTTACGAGATTTTGAGCTCAAAATTACGAAATCAGTATAATTTGGGAGTTTTATTTATGTTTAAGGATGTAAAAAAGCAAATTTAAGTTTATATGTGGGTAGCTAATTCATTAAATTCGATTAGAATGGGAGGAGAGGTCATCGAGGTGATTGCCACGTAATACTCAATTCGTTCTCATTTCAATTCCTGAACCATTGGGGGAGGGTAATAAACCGAAGAAGTCGAACTCCTCTTCACCGATCACTTTCATCATAGACAATCAAAGCTTGTTCTTATTTTCACAACTCTTAGTCTGGACGAATAACCTGGGTAGCAATGTAGTTCCAAATCAAATTCAAGAAGTCGTTTTTCAGTGCCGACATTGGACAGAGAAGCACTAACTTCTCCGCCTCTAATTAGTAACAAGATTTGATCAATGGAAGTTCCATTCATTGGGTAAGCACTGCTATGGGTCAAGTCGTGATCTGAATTGGAGGACAAGCACGTCAACTACTAAGAAAAACTAGAACAAGGTCAATTACTAGTTAAATGAAACTACCCCGGCCGTTATTGTGAACCATGAAAAAAAATCGTTAGGTTGAACCAATATTTCTTACCTCTAATATTGCCAGTTTTCTAAGTCTATTTGCACTTCTAAAGTTGGCATATGGTCAGCAAAGAACATGCACAGTTAGACCAAGTGCATATATTAATATGCAATAAGCAATTTAGCTGTTGAACCATCACACATGAGTGAAAATTCGCTTCAGCTTCACCGTGCAAAATGGTACCTCAGGGCCTCCCTCATTAGGAAACCTACATTCCATCATTCCCCTTATTACTTAACACTGGCCATTCTTACTTCTCCATTTATCAAAGACGTTCAATGTCATCAGTCTGCGATTGTTATTTCTGCACCAATTATACGTGAAATACTTACCGTCAAAATACGATTTGAAGAACGATACTTAAGGTAGGTGCGAAGGAAGACTTGATTAGAGATAGAGATACGGTCTTTCAAACATGCAATCGTTGTATTCTCGTCCTCAAGCATATTAGGCTTTCCTGCAATTTCAAGAAGGTCTAATATCAGACGCAGAGGGGCTTTAGAAGTTTCTGAAAAAAAATAATAAAATGACATTTTAAGGGACGCTTTTGAAACACGTACAATCAAGAATAAAAGTCAGCTCACGAGCAATGTCAAAAGCCTGATTAATAAAAGCGATCTTGTCATCCAGTGGCTTGTCTTTTAGCGCCTCCGCAATAAGAGGAATTAAGTTGTACTAAAGGAAATAAAATAATCAAAATACCAATCTACTGAATCATATTAAGTAGAAAGACAACAACTCACTCGACAATTGGCGAATTCGGCAAGCACAGGGATGGCATCAATGCCAAGTTTACCAATGATGGTCTAGCAAGGAAATTTAATTATATTTTTATTTCTAAAATGAACATACCCTTGCTTGATCAAATTCCTTATTAAGCAGAGCTTGGGCAAGAATTGGGAGATCCCCTCTATTAATGGCTTCGAAGTTTCGAATAACTGAAAAGATTTCCGAATAACAGTTAATTGCTTGATTGCAAATGGAGACGAAATATATATTATAATTTACCAGTTTGTTGTTGCTCAGGTGTCATAAGAGCAAGTGCTGGGCTAGTAGCAACTGTGGATTGCAACTCTGGACGTTGAATAAGAAGATGAACAAACTTTTCGCTGGATCTGCGAAGGAAAAAAAATTTTTGTGAACCAAATGGCTTCCATCACAAATTTCTCATCGGAACGAGTCACTTTAATGCAAAAAGATATCAAGATACCAATCATAGCATTATAGCCATGGCAAAATTAAAAATGGAATTTGCTGCGCTACATGATTAACACTTTCTTACCACCAAAAAACGTTAAGGATAAAAAATACTTTGTAGAGCTGCTCAATTACAAATCCTAATGCATCTAAAAGTATGTGCCTTATGGGGAAGTTTAAAAAAAAGTACTCTTGGCCGTAGTTTCATCAAAACGGTCATTAATAGAAGGAAATATTTAGGACACGCTGGGTCCTACAACAGGCAATAATATTGAAACTTTAGGTCTACTAAGGTAAAATAGCGGCATTCTTAGCTGGTTGATGCAAACACACAAATCATCTTTTCACATGCCAAAATTTAACACGACACGTCTGCCATTTCTACTGACCCAAAGCGAAAAACTAGAGTATAGATTCAAGCCAAATAGAGAAGACCAAGAAAGATGCCACAAATTCACTAACTTACTCTTTCGACATCAGGCCACCACAGCAGAGAGCAGCAATCTTATCTGTTCTCAAAAGACAAGAAATCCAAGAGAGAACAGCCGCCTCATGTCCCTCTGTGATAAGACCATTCGCAATACGAGATAGATTTTCAAGCGAAGCAATACGAGATCCTGCTGAATCCAGAGCTTGACTAACAGCCGACCAGAAGGCAAACTGTGTCTGTTTGAAAACAGCCGGTCGCATAGTTTGAGCAATAACTGAGGAATCCGCTACAAAGGAATGTTCAGCAAGGGCCTTTGTGACATCGTTGACTGCTGCAAGCATAGTAGCTTCGTCCACAGTCTCGTTGGAATTGACCATAGAGATAGCATCACGAATTCGTGGAATCAAACTGGCTAGACTGACACCCCCACGAATCACCAAGCGTTCTGGGGCAAGAAGATCAATTGGCATGCGGGAAACAGGGTTCATGAAAACATAAGAGGCAAGGAGAGTTTCTGTGGTTTGTGGAAGAAGAGTTAGACCAATTTGGCAAGCCCAGTTACGAAGCGCATATGCAGCGAAGATATGATTGTTTTGACCTAGAAGAACCGGAGTAAACGATTAGATGGATAGTTTTGATG
Organism: Hymenolepis microstoma; assembly: GCA_000469805.3. NCBI lineage: Eukaryota > Metazoa > Platyhelminthes > Cestoda > Cyclophyllidea > Hymenolepididae > Hymenolepis > Hymenolepis microstoma. Next base: position 14,112,337 of record LR215995.1, on the reverse strand, counting down.
ATGGAGGTATATGTACTTCGAGAAAATGATTTGCCCAAACTGTTCTACGACAAATGAGATAGAAAAGGGGACGCTAGGAGATGTGACTTTTATTTTATGAAACAAACCACAAAAGATTAATGAAATGCATTTTAGAATACAAATACAACGCGATTTACTTCAAAAGCTTTCGAAATTAAGTTATAATGATCCGTAATAATTCAAGTTAGGAAAATATTAAGGATACTAACTCCCCACAGTTCAAGAGAAAGCTTAGTATAAAATGTAGAGAGGACTACAAGAAGTGTATCTATAGTTCAATTCGTATCTGGTCTGGCGATTAAATTAGAAAGTAATAGACAAATACCTAAACCAATAGGAAACTAGTTTATTAAATAAAATAAACACCAATCTGCTCCGAGACTATCGATATGGACTATCACTCGAGAATTAGATCAACAAATTTTGTCTATTAGACGAAAAGTAAAAAAATGAAGGTAGCCAAATTTCTACGTGCTGAACTTTATTAATTAAGTCTCTCCAATGCCTCTTCGCTTTACTCCTTAATACGCCATGAGTAGCAAAAGTAAAACAATACCTTACAAAAAGCAAAAATGTGGAAACTTACACAGGTCCTCAACAGCATTGTGAACACTCCTAACTTTGCGCAGATGGTTAAAGGATTCAAGACGAGAAGTCAGGAGCTAAAAGAGAGACACTATGAATATGGTGAAAGGAAGTAACAGACGAGAGAAACTAGAAGATATTTCTACAGACCTTGATGCCCAAATGAGATGGAGGTGCCTTGTTGTCGTCCTTTTCCGAACCGACTTGACCCGATTCGTAGTTGTAAGCTCCCAGAACCATATTTGGAATACTGACGTTGGGTTTTTGCAAAACTAAAGGGAAAAAAACAAAATGATATGTACTTGCACAACTGTAGAAAAGCTTGATACTACTTTGAAGCTCTAAACTTCTAGATCTGTTTCATTTGCAAGGAATGTTGACTAAAACAAATATCTCTATGAGCCGAAGTACCGGCAAGGAAATGACTCAAAACTTCTGGCCATTTGAAAACATATACACCTAGAAAAGCCATCATTTATAAACTTTTGAACGGTTAATTTATGTTATCAAAAATTGAGATGGAGAAAACAACAGACTAGAAGTCTTTAGGTACATTGAGTTATGAAATAAAAACAACGCGAAACACTACTGCTCAATTTGAATAGAAAACCAGAATTAATGTAAAGGAAACAGTTCCAAATTGACAGAACGTATAAATTTCCCGAGCACAAAAAAGGTGCTTGACTCTAGCACTAGCATATTACCTATTAACAGGTTACCGATGGCTATTTTTACGAGATGTATAAAGGGAATGAATTGCTCAGTAAACCTAATCAAAAATCGTAATTCAGAGTATACTTCACCTTCTTCCATAATTTGGCCGGCTTTTGCAGCGTCCAGTTCCACAATTTTGCTGATAAACCAACGAGAAAGAATTATAGACAAGTGTTGAGGGCATTGGTCTGCCATCTTATTCAAAAATTTCACAAGACCGTCCAAGTCACGCCTACAAAATAGAAGAATAAGATTTAGACTGCATGAAATACGCTGAAACCCTACCGGATTTAAAACACGTACTCATTGAGATAGAGTTCGCCAATCTTTGAAGCAGAGAGCCTAGGACTCTTGACACCGGAGACATTAACGAGAGCCCAAAAGAGATTCTCCATCTGCTGAGGTGTAAAATGTTGGGGTGCTGGAGTCACCTTTCCTTCAGCTCCTGCAACTGGCGTGGAAACGGCGAAAGCTTCATCGAGAATATCCGTAGCAAACTGATCGATTGGACCGAGGGCACTAGTCTCCTGCGAGATAGATTTTTGCATATGCCTCAGTTCTTCAGTCACCTCTACGGAACGGTAAATATTTGCATTTATACATGAGAAAAGTGCGATTGAAAAGTAACTTGAGATGATTTAAGTATATAAATTACCGTCAATCTCCCCCGCTTGAAGCTTGCTTACGAGAACGGTATGCTTGGATCTATGGAACAAGAAAATGTGTGAAAATCTTTTCTAATTTCATTCCCAAGTTGTGTAGTTTTTAACTGCGAAACGAGTTAACATGCCTTAAGAAGATTAGCACTAAGTCAGTAAATACTACTGCTTGCATTAAAAGAAGATTGTTTGAAAGAGATTCAAGCTAAATACGAACAGAAAAGTTCGATTCTCAGGCAGAGACTAGAGAATAAATTAACAAAAAATGAAATGATCAAACGCCTGCACGCCACGCTCATTCGAAAAGCGAAGTGGATGATCGATTGCACTGGTGAATTCTGATCAAGATGGATTGTAGAATGTGAGTTTCCATCCACAACCAAAATCAAATGTTTTTACCAACTATTTTGTGGAAATCTTAAACGTCTCAAATTGACAACTGAAAACACCAAGTCATCAGATACATATAACCCGTAATAGTCCTTTTGTTTTTTTTACACTGGAAACACCTTGAAAATTAAAAACAAAAAACTTAGTATAGATTATGAATGTACTTACGTAGTGCCCGCAGGTATCAAACATTTGAGATTCTCCTGAAACAAGGAAAAAGTGCATCAACTTAACCAACGCAGGGCTAAATGTAAGCCAAACTTACGTTTGGTAGTCCAAGATTTGTGAGCGACCTTTTAACCAAATCCAGATATGAAACTGGGATTTTCTACAAATCATACCAAATCAGAACCCCTTTTATTTATCTAATTTCATCAAAGTGTATCAATACACTTAAGTTAACTACGTACCTTTTTATCAAAGTACCGCACAAAGGTCCTAGAAAGAGACAATTTCGTTGCCTTATCAATGCCTGAGTTAGCTTGACCTAATGATGAAGATTCATCAAATTGTTCCTGTTGATTTTGACCGAAGAATCGGAGCAAAGCACCAGCCAAGAGAGGGTGACGTTCATGAGGGAAACAAGAGAAGAGGGAATCCATCCAGGCTTCAACTTTGCTAATATTCAACTCATTTCCACTCTCTTTACCATAATGATGACAACCACGGAGCTAAAACAAACATATGCAAGAGTCTCAACCATTATGAGTTAATAATTTAACATTGAACATAAACAAATAGCATACCAGAAGGAAGATGAAGTTGTTGTTGACAGAAAGGTAACCATTGAACGGAAGGAGACCCTGTTTTTGATATTCCTCAATGAGTATACTAGCGTTTTCCAGGCTATGGCCAGATTGTGGAGGATTAAAGAAGCTTTTAAAAGCACAGAGGTCACTAAGAACTATACCGAGAGCTACGCTAGATCTTAAAGGAGGCTGAAACAACGAAAAAACACGATTATAAGCAAATAGACTTTAGGAGATAAAAAAAGCGAGAGCTCTACTTCAAATTTAGCCAAGATCTCCTCCGGTTTCAGACCAAGAGTCAGAAGTCTAGGAACAACACTAAGGTAGAGAAGGTGTGGTCTGTGGACTCCGAGGATTTTTCCGAGTTCCACGGCCGCTGTAAAAAGGATTTTATTTAGTAATACAGAAATCATGAGATAACTTCCAAATCTTCTAATTTTTAACAAACTTACAATCAATATCCTTGAACCTGACGGCCCTCATCACGGCAATATTTGCAACAGCATTGTAGCTTTCAATTCCGAGTGGTGGATTTGCACGAATGGTACGGAATATGTTCTCTGAAAGTAGCAAATGACACCTTTAGTCATAGAAAAAAGTATAAGATTAATTAATAAAGAAACTTAAATTTACCCATAGTCATATAGCGGATAAGTTCAGGTAGCCGACCGATAGTACCAGATGTAACCCAAAAGTCGTTTAAAACTTTGGAGTCCTACAAAAATATGAAATAGAAGCGTTGTTTAAAAATAAAATATTAATTACAGCCCTGAGTTGATTAGCAAATAGGACAAATTGATTTTATTAAAATCCACAAGCTAAAGTCCAGCACTATGATGCAGGTTTGACTCATAATATAAGTCAAACTTGGCTCAACAACTTTTGACGAAATCACCGTGGGCTTGGATCGAAGTCCAGTAACTAAAAGTTAGCCATTTGATTTTATCATCAGTGACCAGTGAGATAGTTTCTTACTGTTTTGTTTGTAGTTTGCAGCAAAAAAAAATGATTACTCATTCAATTATAAAATCGACAATTTTTAAAGGACAAAATATATAAAAATAAAGTATCCCTTCCGATTCCAAAATCGCAATCGCTATATATCAATATACCTACGGCAATAAATTTTTGATTCCTTTTAATAAAACTAGATAGCAGACGATCATTTTATAATCAAAACAAGAAAACATGTACTTCCATACCATAATTACGAAAACATACCTGTTCGGCCAAGACTTCAGGAATCCTAGAGAGAAAGTACGTGGAAAAATTATGCGGACGAGTGTTCTTCAGCAACTGGAAGGCCGATTCAAATTTGCCTTCTTGCAAGAGACGAGTGAGAGCATTTCCAAGCCGGAAGTCATCAAAATATGGAGGTCTCTTCTTCAGAAGATCAAGAATCTACTCAAACAAATCAGTTTAAGTTAGCAACCAACAGAACGGAACATTCTTGGGAAAATCTAGATGTCTACCTTTACGAAGGCTTGTTCGTCTGATTCAGCTTGAGGAGACAGTGAGAGACGAACATACAGATCAGCAAGGAAACGCGGTGAGAAGACAGGCCCATCCACAAGGCCTTCCGACTTGTTGAGAGTTTCTTGAATTAGTTCAGTGACACTATTCCCATCACCAAGATCAGCATAAGCAAGCAACAGATCCTCGGTAGCCATCGTAGAAGGCCAGTAGTTTAACTTTGACATTACATCTTGAGTGACAGCCACTTCATCTGGCAAACTAGCAAGAATGAAAGCGAAACATAGTAAAAGAATCTTCCAGGAACAAACTTACAGTTAAGACAATGTCTATAACAAACCCGCATTTGACATATCCATGGAGAATTTTGGAGAAAATATAGTCATTAGGGACAGCTCCCTCCTGATGCATAGCCTTGAGGTAGTGACTTGTTTCCTCCATATCCCCTCTCTCACAAGATTTTTTGATGAATACCGAGAAAAACATCTAGATAAAAAAACATAAGACTGGCAAATCAGTAACCATACCGCATCAGGTTTTAGCCCGAGCTCGCGAAGATCTGCCAAAGCACTTTCATAGGAAGTCTCAAGACCGAATTCGTTTTTTAAATTGAGGAAACGTGAGACAGTCTGGACCATAACGCCTTTATCTAAACAAGATTTAGGAAAAGATATTTAAGCAGACCTGCAATAATCTTTTTCCAAAGGTTGTTGAAAAACTCATTTCGCTGCTCTTTACCCATTAATCTTATATTAAGTCGTTGACGCTCAGCCATATAAACATGATCGAATGCACTTTTGGCCTCGGAACTTGCTAAAGAAGTCCTTCCTTCATTACTAACTAATGTTGTAGAAAAGCCACGTTGCAAAGTTTTTAGAGGTCCACGATAATCAAACAGATATTGTCGATTTGTAGGGAAATGCAATAGTTTGGACCTAGAAACCCTTGTCAAAGCAGCGACTGTGAAAAAATGGCGCAAAAAGACCATCCCAGAAAGTGAACAAGGCGTGGATGGGTAAATTGTATTGGTTCAACTCTAACAGAATACTTAAACTGTGTTAGTTTTATATTGAAAACATGATAGATCTCTTAGTATGAATTAATTTTTGTTATATTATTTACCAAGAGCCATAGTTCATACGATTTCGTTATTCTTCTTTATTTTCAAAGTTTACATAGGAAATAATATTGTATTGAATGCCGTAAACGAATTGCTTAACTTAAAAGTAACAGCATTTAAAAATTGAATAAAAAGAGTCATTAATAATTGGTCCAGGACCATTTTAAGGATTTTTTGCAGTTAAGTGAGAGTTGTATTAATAAATAGTTATTATAATCCAAACACCAATTCATCAAACATGAGTTAATTTAAAGAGGGAAGCATTATCACCGTAAGTCAAATAAATGATAATTTTGCTATTAAATTACCCGTTAAAGCGTTTATCTCATATGTAAAATTGTAGCTTCATATGGAAATATCCCATCCCTGTGCCGATATATATACATATATATGTCTCCTTACTATTAATAGTCAATGCAGTTTTTCATGCCCTTTTCTAACTATTGCCAACCTCGTAAAGCATAACTTGTATTCAGTTCTTTCGCTACGCTATCACTCAAATTGGACTACTGCCGCAGTCACACCTTTAAAATATATGCATGTATGCACAGAAAAGCACATAACTTGTTTCTCACATCGCTTACATCGACCAAAATGGGCTATGTATATTCAAATTCTTTATTTTTTATCTTCTAATAAGATCTATGGGAAACATTTTGTGGATAATATAGCAGAATTGAATTGAATAATACTTCTGGAAAGTGATAGGATATTTTGCTGCATGGTTATTTGACCTTGCACAACTTTTAGAAAGTATTTAGAATTAATAAAACTCGAATCACCCTATTTTTATGAATCGTCGAATTAAAATGAATTCTAAACAAACGTCTTAGAATTTTTGAGACCTAAAGACGGGTGAAAAATTAATGGACATTAACTTAAAATAACGAGTTTGTATAGATAATGTATACTATAAATACCCAGCTTAAAAGTTTTAATACTTCATTTCAATTTATGCAGCCTAAAAACTGTTTTCATTTTTGTAGGGAAAAAGTGGATTTGAAAAGTGACTAATTTTTATATTTACAGCTTTTCCCAGATATTAACGAAAAAGGACACGAAATCGGTCAACTGTCAAATGGTACCAAACTTCGCCTACTGCTCACAATCACTTTGCCTTGCCACGGTACTGTTTCCTTTAATCTTTGCTCCCAATTCCTCTTCTTACTCCTTCCTCTTTTCCAATCACATTTTCATTTGGTCAATAAAAGATGTTGCAATCTGGCACTTCCTGCTAGCTTTAAGAAGATTAATATTTTTATAACAAGATATTAAACCTAATGCTGTCTCATTCATAAAATTTGCTGTACTGAGGATTAGACTAGCAACCTTGTAGAAACAATCTGTTACTTTAAGTTCAGTGGGGATGGAAGAGAACTTTGAATAGGGATAGAAAATAAATTTTGACTAATAAAAAACTTCAATTCATTCGAACTCTGAAATCATTGAGTTGTGCATTTCCCTATAAGTGCAATAATTTTCTTTGGTACCCACCTACTTCAATTTTCATTATTCAATCCTTGAGATTTTCAATGTCCACGATGCTTAGAGACACTTTAATTCATTTCCCTCTTCCATTCTCACGACCATGAATAGGTAGATGAGATCGGAAAAAGTACCTCAAACCTATAGGAGCTCCCTAATGTTCAGTTGAGATAAGAATTTGTAGTAAGTTACTTCCAATTAGACAAAATCTAATAGCGGGTGTCGGAAATCCCAGGTTTGGATATTTAACTGATTTTTCGTTAGGCACCAAAACGCAATGACGAAAAAGTAGGATAGATACAAGCGAATCCGAATGTAAATCTCTCTATGATTCGCCTTTCATTTCTAAAGCCCAAGTTTCTTAAATTACTCTCAAATTAAAAGGTACTTTTTACTCACAATTACTAATCTCTGAAAACACTTAAGTGAGTCTTAAGTGAGCTCCACAGTGTTCTTATCCTTTCTCAATGGACCATAAATACTCCCAGTGTTAAAAAATGCATGATTCACTGAATCGCTATGGTTTTCCTCCAATAAAACCCGCTTATCACTGCCTTGTCTTTTCTGCATATCCTGTTATCAGAGAGAAAAGTGGTAATTGAGAGTTAAATAGGCAGAATGGCTATGGAAAACCAGATGTCGTTGCTAATTTTTTAAGGCGATTGTAATGCTATCAGGCAGAAGAGGTATAACGAAACAGACAACACAACACTCGCGTGTCCGATTTGGTACTTTAGTTTCCGCAATTAGTTTTTACAAGCCCCGGAGGGGGGAAGGAGGAGAATTAGTCATGAAGTCTGTGCGATTAAAACCGCTTTTTTGAAACCTGGCTACATAAGATAAACAAGTATTTTGAATCATAATCTGAAACCCCACGAGTGTTGTATATTTTTAATCTCATGCATATTCCAGGGCTGATTATTATTTTACTTAGGAGTGTCTGTACCATAACACTCAAAAGGAATCCTCCTAAATTTTTTAACTTCAGACTAAGGAATAGATACACATTCACTAGATCACTATGGTTTAGTGAGCAAGCGTTCCCACGAGTATAAACCACAATAGAGAAGTTACAAAGGTTCAAAAAACATTAATACTTCTAATTATGAATGGCAGATATTTAGAGATTAACAATCAAGTCCATTCTTATTAATATGTTAATAGAATAGAAAGATTGACTGAGAAGCAACTCCCAGTTTTAATAAGCGTATAATTGCTAATAAATATAAAAAGGGAATTTGAAAAGTATGGATATCTAGTACAGTCAGAATGAAGAACCAACGCTCTGAGGTACGTCGGAAATGTCATATCGTCGTCATGACACCGTCAAGGCCTAAATATAGTAGATGATGATAAGCCTAAATCAACCGTCATTTATACATTGGTCCTTCGTCTTGCCAATTGTATTTCATCACATCGAACAATGAATAATAAGTGAATGTTCATTTTTTGTTCGTCTAATCAAAATCTTACCAAACCCTGTTTAAAGTGCTTGATTGGTTGCTTAATTATATTAATCAAATTGGTCTGGTTTGGATTAGTCATTTCCGGTAAATCCCTGTTTTCTTTCTCTGGGAAGTAGACAACTGCACTTTACAACACGTACAAAGTTGATAACCCACTTCATCGATAATACGGTTTTGCTACTAAAATATTTTATTGTTCTCCTTGTTGAGATATTTAGTAATGAATATAAATAAACTTTTAATAAACCATCTATATTTAACTGAATATTAATTTTGTGCAGCAAGTTACTTTTTAAGGAATTTTTAAGTTTCACTATTTTATTACAATTGCCTCGATTTTATCTAAAATCTAAAAGGGAATAAAATTGAAATTAAAACAGGAAACATAGGATTTTAATTACTCAAACGTTCCAGAGCGAGCTACACTCAGGCAGAACTTCGAACCACTGCAAGATAAAGGCTAATACTGGTTTGTTTGTGCTTTGAACGTCACGAATACTTTCAGAAATAATTATGAGAGACCAAAATTCGTTACTCCGATGGAATTTAAGCTAAATGACGAGTTTTAAATTAAATCCAAACACTAATATAATTGACCAGAAATCGAACAGACTAATGGGGAGATAGATTGACTTGACTAACAATGATAGATCTGGTATAATTGAAAAGAATAATTAACATATTTTTTTTCTATTTTCCATTGGCAATCACATTCAAACTTAAATATCAAATAAAATATTCAAACTCAAATTGAATTAAAATGCCCAAATGTATTTATTTTGATTGGGAGCAAAATAACTTTGTTTAAAAAACTTTGAAATCTTTTGAGTATGTGTATTCTTTTGAAAGGGTGAATCAGACCCACATAGGGAGTAAAGAATTCACATAAATCAATTAGTCGTTCACTCATTTATTGAAAAATATTTGAGAGGGACTCTGCTTCCTGTTGGTATAGAAAGGAATCGAAATTTATACTCCCCCCCCCTCCCTCCCTCCTCTCTTTGCCATGACAAGCTGTAGAATTTTATTTCAATAATTCCTTCCGGCCTTACCATACCTTAGTCCTCTATACTAATAATCTATTCATGAATTAAAGTAAGTTCATCGCAATATAAAGGAAATGGCAACCACAGAATCAACTTTTGAAACGTGGTCACATTCGAATAGGTATATTTCAGTTCCTCCACAGATCAGTTACAGCAACTTGGTGCATGAGAAAAGAGTAGACTAGATGCATTAGCTATGATATTACTTTCTAAACTTTTTAAGGATAATAATAACAGTCCCTGACTGGGATAGAGGAATGTTTATTGAAATACGCCTTATAATTGACTATTACGGTGATCACCCTCATCAATAGATGTGGAGGGATGACCATCGATAATGTGACCTATGAATTGAAAAACGTGTATTTTGACTGATGCAGAACTGGCATGAATTTATGTGCGGGATTCTTCTTGTCAGAACTCAGGGCTGCAATTAAGGTAAGAAGAAGAGCTTTGATCCGAGGAGTTATCATGCCTAAACAACCATCAATGCCAACCCCCCCTATCTTCCAAAAATTTTAATTCCCTTTGTAAGTAAATGAAATTGCATACAATGTTCCATCGATGAGATTAGTCTTCCTCAGAAACAACGATCAAGGAGAACTTTCAGGGAAAAAATTTCAAGTAACTTTAAGTCTCATTAAAGATAAGACTGATTGAAAATCCTCATATCTGAGTACCATTCACTAGTTTGAAATTCAATTCAGTGTCAGTCTCTTCAATGTAAATTTTGTAAAAAGCAGTAGCACATGTTTTCGAACTAGGTGGTGCATATTTTGAAAACCCCACTCTCATGAATTCAATCTCCAAACCTTTTCCGATTATATTTCTCACAATCAGGTGGATATGTTGAAAATCCCAACTACATTGTTACTATAACTCACTGAATTTGTGATTTTTTAATTTCAACCAATAGTAATTTACCATTCGACCTTGAACACTAATATCCTTGAATTTCACTCGACCACTCTGTAAATTCAGACATTAAGTGGATTCTAGGATGTTTGTTTTTCAACTGATTAGAAATAATTCCGCCACTAAAGTTAATGATGGAAATAATTATTTGCAATTTTTCACTTAGATCAATGCCAACCTTTCGGTCGAATTATACATTATTTAATTTTACCTCATTTCATCAAGTCCTAGTCCCTTCACATGCTCTAAAGGCACATCATTACTAAGATTATATTAGATAGTATCTCACTGGTTCCATCTCAATATGTTGACGTTTTTAACCCCGATTAGTACCTTCTAATCCCATCTCTTGGCAAGTCTTCCTATTATTATCGCCTGCGCAGATGAAAAGAGGCAAGAGTGGTAACAATTGAAATTATGGCCCATATTGTAACAACTATTGTCTACCAAAAAGAAGTGAATTTTGCTGATTAATATGCAACTTCAAAAATGTCTACACGAATGAATAAGACAGCAGTTACTTTGGAAAACGCAAAAATTCTATTGAATAAATACGGCTGTTGGTTTAACGTTAAAGACATCTGAAGCTTTGATTAGTTTACAAGATATCGCAGTTGAATATATTGGAAAATAAAGGCGGACTTTCAGGACAAGTTCCTTAAAGAATGGTCATCTGGAAGGAGACCGCAAGAGAAACCGTTGAAATCAATGGATTTAAGCCGATCAAAGATAAGCATTAAGATCAAGGCATCGATGTTCATCCAGGTACGTGAACAGCCAACAAAACATAGAGACTAGATGACGATATCTGAATTTTACCTCATTTTCTCGTCGTTTCAGCCATAGGAATTGTCGAATAAGTATAAAAGATATCTGATTGCAGCACTCCACTTTCTCTCATCATGTCTTAACGAAGTCAGCTTCGTTTAGTCAAAATGCATTTGTTTGTTTTGTAAAACCATATCTTTGCAGAAGGTAATTATAAAGCCGTTGTAATAGAATGTGCGGAATTATATTACGAATACGAATCAGATTAGTTAATGTTCCTGTTAAATGACTGTTTACAGTACTAACGCTATAAATAAGAGCCATATGAACGATAGTTATCAGTCAACCAAGACTTATTTAAATTCTCAAACTCAATATAACATTGGGATACGGGCCGGAAGACCACGAAGACCACTAAGTCCATTCGGCGTAGATTGTGAACGAGATCCTCAGATACACCCGACTGCTTTCTCCTGATTTTGAGTCAGCTAAACTGAACGGTTTCTCAATCGCATTCTTACCTTCCTACCAAAGCATGCAACGATTAATAAAATATGACTTTACGAATTGATGAATTTAATTATCAACACGATCTGAAGCTTCTCATAGTAATAAACTCTCCAATCGATATTTTATTATTAGACCACGTGAAAAAGATTTTTCCTTTATTCCGTAAACACCGAGAGCAAGATCTAGAACCCGCAATCTATACACCAGGCACTTATCTAATACTATATAACAAATGAAATACACCAAATCCATAGATATTTTTTGCCAACTTTTTGGCTCAATCGCAGTATTAATGGCGTTCATATAATGCTAAATTCAATAAAAATGTGCCTGAATGTAGACACAAAAGTTTTCCGGAATATCGTATTCTCAAAAAAGTATTATCCTTTGATCTTTCTGGGATAAGACGCAAAATAAAACACATAAGTCTATAATTCCTTAATGCCGTTAATTTTAAAAGATGTGAGCTTTCCTAGCTTTGGCATTGAATCACTGTTTTACTTCAGAAGTGATATTGTTGAATAACAGTAAAGAATCTTTTCAGACCTAGGAACTAATGAGATTTATCTGAAGTGAAGTAGTTTGGGCGAATTAGCATTTCTCATAACCTTGATTAATAATTTCTTTACCGTCTCGTTGTCTAAGTCTGGATACTCATTTATCACTATTTAAATCAACATTAATTAGCGTATTTTTCATAAAATACATAATTCACTTAGTATTCTCTTTATTATGAAAAAATACCTGGGAACTGAATGGAAGTTCGCAGTCTACAACAGAACCTTTTGCCTTCAGATTTAGTAATTTCATTCGTCTTATGTGCTCCAACAACTATTGAACTTGCGGTCTCTAACACGACGTGCGTAGAGGGATGCAAAGGCTCAGTCACATAATCATGTCATTATTCTTTTATTGCAAGAAAGATTTTCGTGGTCTATTGTTGCATGGGCCTATAACCTTATCTGACTTTAGAGTTATCTATACTTCACCTTAATATACCTAGATACCACCCAAATGCTAGGAGAGCTAAAAACTGTACTCGAGAACTTCTAGTCCACTGACCGAAGATAGATCAATAACCCGAATGTGCTCATTAAAAGAGAATAAGTCGCTAAGAAGGGAAGCTGAAATACCAGAAGCACTTCAAACGAATCCAAAGAAAACGGTCTTAATAACGATGAGGCAATTAATGCCACAATGACGAATTGTAAATTTTCACCTTGACACTCCCTTTTCTGCTTCATGCAGACAAATTATTATTCGGTGTCAAATGCTCACCGCTTTTTAAACCCTAAATATCACAGGACATAACTCAAAATCGTCTATAAATCTGGCCTAAATAATTCTTCATAAAATAAAGACCTATCACACCCAGTTAAGACGTATACCCTCTGCTTCTACGCTAGGTATTTTGGTGAAAACTGAGTAATTTTTTACATATCTAGAAAAGGATGGCAATTTCTATTGAATTTTAGCTTTTAAGAGTCCAACTTGGATTATCATCGCTAAAGTAAAGCAATTATATGCAGAATAGAACAAAAAATTAGGGAATGGAACAGAGCAAACTGTAGCGCACGAAAGTTAAGTCCCTAAGGGTCTTATTTCATCAGAATTTGGAGCTTATCAGGCTCTCTGATATGAACAATTTGCCTTGTATCATGGCATGATGGAATTACAGTATACCCTGGACGTTTGGAGAGTTAAGTAACCGTTAGGTTAGGTGAGGAGTAGACTAATGTCACATCGTTTTATCATTCTCATCTGTTTTCCAGATAAGACAACAGGGCAGTTGAAACCGGTTAGGTTGGTATAAACTGCATTTAGAACATACGGGTGATCATTTAGGTAACATCGATATTAATTTTTGCCATCATTATTTTCCTAAGACCAATTTCCTTTCTCTACACAGCTATTTCTATTAAGGAAGTTTTTGGTATATATTTGATCAAATACTCACATATAGTCAGGAGGAATAGGTTATGATGTTTTTATATTTTTCCTTAATGTGGTAATATTGACCTTTACCAAGCATTTTAAAATTTAAAATGGAGAGATAAAAATGACATCTGGGCTATCAGTTTAATGACATTTAATTTGCCAACCAGAAATTGCCATTTCATTCGTTTATACCAAGCATTGAATATGTGTCAGATTATTTTGTCTCCTGTTCACTACCATGACAACTGTGGCCCCATTATAGTCTTGTATCAAGAACAACTTTTACTATTTAGTCAATTTAAACAAAAGTTTGTATTTAAGACGGAATATTTACCGAGGAGGAAGTAAAAGATGGATTGAGAAATTTTAGTCTAAAAATTAAGCACTGATTGTTGTTTAGGACCACTTCATTTTAATAAACTCATTCCATAGGGTTACAAGAGCATTCGATTGCATTTTGTGGTGAATGTCTAGTTGCAGGAGCAAATTTCTAAAATTGTTGGTTCTTAGTTCGGATTCATTTATTTGAAATCAATAAGTCAAAAGCATTGGATAATGCAACAATTTTGTGTTATGGAGGTGCCTGTGGGTGTGCGGTAAAGACATTTACTAGTAGTCAAAATGATACTCGCGTGGGTGTTCAAATACTCACTCAAAGCGAACTCTACTTACGGGATTACATATTCATTCAAGCAAATATAAAAAAATTAAATTAGAAAATACAATAGGCCAGATTTGCTCTCCTTTCAAGGGTTAATTTGTATTACGACAAAATAGTTCACTATTTCACTTTTGTTATTTACAATTAAGTTATAAATGAGGCAAGTTTTCTGCCTTGCCGTTACTTTATTGAATTGCCTATTTTTTTTCAAGAAAACTCAGTTGGGGATACGTTTTTCATAAAAGCGCCTTATTACGCACTTTCAATAGCATCTTGATCGGAGTTGCGAAAGTGAGGCACCTCTCCTCCAACGTTGATCCAAATTAAGACGGAATAAATGAATATATTTAAAAGGGGTTAAAAACTTGTATTTTAGCTCAAAATGGGACTGTCAAACCAGATTTATTGTCTCAAATGCCTTGATTCAACATAGTATTTAAGAAAAAGTAAATAAATACATTTCAAAGACGTATCGAAATATGCATCCTATTCCTAAGTTATCTGGAAATATTCATTGAGTTGAGATGAATGCTTGGCTCTGTTTTTACTAAAATAGAACAATCCATATAAAATAGTCCACCCTGATTATGCTGGATGAGTGCTGTCATCAATCAAAAATATTTCGTAGAATTTCAACTTTTCAAATGAATTAAAACCTTTTACAAAGGGCATTTTTGACGTTATTTACAATTTGAGAGCGAATTAAGATGGTGTTGCCATTTTTTAAGACCGTACAAGCAGGCAAACCGTACCATGTCACAAAAGACTTCCTTACATCAGCACCTTCATAAAGACTGACTTTAAGTTGGGGGGAAGATTATTGAAACTGCTTTTCTACACCCAGTTTCCAGCAAGCAATTAATCACACTGCCTAAAACATCCTCCCATCGAATGTTGAAGAAATGTTTTAATAGAATAGTAATAATAAGTTTTTATAAAGGAAATTGTGGCTAATGTCACATTGGCTTGTTAGTATTTTTGTCTTTTGGGTTTTCGACAACCTATTTATGTGGTGGCCATCTTTATAACAATATTTAAAATAGTTCAATTGTTAGGACAGTCAAAAAGGTAAACCACTAAAATTGTATGGAAGATTCTTGAGATTTTGAAGATGGTAGGTTGGAGATATGTTAATAAGATGAGTGAGTTTAAACTTTTTGGTAAATATCAACTCTCAAGAGAGAGGTTTTGCATTAATTCGCAGCTGAACTATTTATATCAGCCCAATATTTGTGTGTTAATCAAATCCGTAGGGTTAAGTGGATGGTTCTTTGAAGTCGCTAGCAAGCGTGTTGCCTTCTAAAAGTCAAAAATATTCTAAGGATACCCTCGTGTAATCATTTCATAATACAGCTCTCTAGATTACACCCAGGGAAAACTCCTATATTAACTTTACGTTACTTTACCAATGTCATTACACGACTTTTCAAACTTCCCACTGCTCACTTTAATTTAATCATCAACCACTTCATGCTACTCCAGTCGAATTAAAGAAGCAGCACTCAACATCTGAGTTCAAGAAGGATCGTTGAGTGTTAAAACCCGTGTTTTCTTTTTTAAATTTCGCTTCCTTTTAACCAATAAATGTTGTATTGAGGATCACGGCACTCAGCTTCCAACACACCTAAAAAACATGACTATGTAGTCAAATCTATTCTAGCATTAGGACTTGATTTTAAATTTCTTTAGCTAAGTAGCTCACTTTAATAAAATTCATGAGTGTTTTTCAACAGATTCAAGGTTAAAAGCTCCCTTAAGTAAGTTTAAACACAAAAAGTAACTTCATTACCCAATAATATCACTTCCGTGAGATTTAAACACTATGCTTATCAGGCGCAAATCTGCACCCGATTCTCAAATACGGGGTGGAGCAGTTTTTATTCGGCATAATTTAATTTATTGCCGTGAATCTACTGTAATACTTGATTAAAATAACTTTCTCCTCACCAGGACGGCTATGCGCTGATTCCCAAGTATAATTACAATTTTTTTCTTTGCAAATGATTAACATATATATACATCATTATTTTTAAACTATGATTAGGTTTTGACTTTTAAATAGTGACTATTTTAACGGTAAAGTAAACAGTAAATCATTACATTGTTGCGTAATTATTTTCTGAAACTTTCAACATAGAAGAGAGATTTGATTTCTTCAAAAGTGGGATGATTAGTGTATGAAATAAAATATTAAGTACTACTAACACACACACACACGCACACACACTCTTGCCACTACCTCCGTAGATCCTGCACTTCTTTTCTGCTCCTATTAGCCACCTCCATGTCACCAAGTTAGCCTCTACCTTCAACGATCATTCCAACTCATACTTTCAACACCATCTCTAGTCCTCATGTGCCCCTCACCACAATAGTGTGTCCGATTGCCTCAACAAGGTAGTGTAAGGTATACAATTCAATCGGAAAGAAGCATATTAATATCTGGGAGGAAATATTTGAGGAAAGAGCAGTAAAATTTTGTAAATGTAAGTTGATAGTTCATTTCTTTCTCAACTCAGAATAAGAACTAAAGTTTTGTCAACATGTCATTTGAAAAAAAAGATGCAGCGAATCTGATTTTGAAGACAACGTTCTGTATAATGCCACTCTTCAACCAAATTTATTGTCAATAGGACTTGAAGTATCTGGAAAATGTGCATTGGAGGTAACCGTACATAGACTATACAGTCTTTTCTACAAGCATTCACATGTAAAGTAATACATAGGCACTTTAAAAGGGTCAAATAAAAACTCCCAGAGCATTGGCTGAGCTATCCCTCTAGCTTTCCTGGTGACTCAAGGGTTTTATAATGGAAAAGCACAACTACTTTTCATAAAAGCTCAAAGACGAAGCTTAGCCGCGGGACTTCCCAGAGGAATCTAATAGGCGAGATTTTTACGTGCCATTAGCCTCCGAGAGTGTTATCATAGCATTAGCATTCTAGCGGTCCCTTCGACACTTGGCCTTGCCAATTTTCATCAAGTAAATGCTGCCTTACTTACCTAGAGTATTATTTCTTTATATAGACATCAACCTTTTGATGATATTTTTTATAGGAATAAGACAGGTAAAATACACTGATTTTAGCCTATGGATTTCCTTGACTGATTTTAATTAGATTTGACAGGCATGGACTAGAGCTTGCTCTCATACGCTCTATAAAGGAAAGCACTTTTTTAACTATTCAAGAAATTATTACTTCAGGTTTATTTCCTACTTTGTTATTATTGGACAGAAACTCCTTTACACACCTTTTTTTCAAACACTCACTAGAAAAAATTTTTCAAAAGGGTTGACAACGTTGACGCCCATAGTACTAAGCTCATAGGTGAAAAACTAATAACTTGAAGAAAACTACTAAGGCATCTTCGTTTCAAGCTTTTTCTTTTTCTTGAAGATAACAAAAAAATATATTAATGTTGTTATTAAATTTTATTGTTTCAATTTCTACTTTGCAGTAAAAGCTATCCGCATAGTTAATCTTTTGCTGCGTTCATTTGACATGACGACATGATGCCTCAAAATTAGCATGACAGTTCTCCGTTACTAAAAAAACGTTAATTAACATCAGCTTTGATAGAATAATTGGAGTCATAAGATGGCTATAATCGTTGCCTACATTAATAAAAGGAAATTTTAAAATTATAAAGTTTGGTAGGCAAGTGATATTCAATAACAGAAGGCCCAAAAAGATAATTTAGAGGAGGAAAACAAAATAGTGAAGAAGGAGAGAGAGCGATGCACTAAAGAATCTTCCTTAATTTTATTTTTAAATTAAGGTTATTAATTCTTTTTACTAAATGAAGAGTAACATTCAGCTTTTAAAATTCATTCTCCGTATTGTTTGGTGCTTACTGACGGATATTGCCTAATCAAGAAGAGACGGTCTTGCTGCTGAAATTCAATTTTTCCTCCAATGATTGAGAAGACAAATGACTTTATATGATATTCTGCGTGTTACATTTTTCGTCGAAGCAAACTCCCTAAAAGTCTGCCTACTCAAATCAATTTCAACTTTCAGTCCAAATATTTGAGGCGGTAAAATTATAAAACTGATTGGCTCAAAATTCGAGCATTTGTTAGTTGCATTGGTCTCTTTTTATATGCAATAGGCTTAGATATTAATTTTTCTTGGACATAATTATAAAGGGAGAATCGAATACGTCCCGTCTATCGATTTAAAGTTTCAACTGATGTAATATTACGAAATATGATCGGATCATTTTCATGTGCTCATGATGTTGTCAATTAGCCCAACGAATGGGTCGAGTTTAGCAGATCACAAGTTAGGTTCTTAAACAGCCTTAATCCTCATGATCTACATCTTTAATTGTCACTGTGGTCACTCTCCATGGCAAATATAATATAGTTCTTATAGAATCCAGAAATCATTTTCTTTTGAGTGGATGAGCTTTGGCTTTTTCTAGCAAATAAATTGACTGCAAACTATTCAAATTCAATGCGATTTCGAACTCGAAATGCTTTAGACTACTATATTTCAAAGAAGGGTCGAAGGTATTGAAAAATCAGAGTTTTATTTCAAGCGATAATGAAAGGAAAATGGTTTAAGTGCCTAGATATTTCACCTTATTCATAAAATGTTAATTCTTTTATGGTGGGGAAGTAGTAGGTTGAACTTTAACATTATATACGGGCTTATTTAAAACCGGAAGAATTTCTTATCGAAATTAAACTGGTTTATTGCTCAAATTGCGTGAATTGTGTTTATTCCGCAAAATAAAATTCTTCCTCTCTCTGAGAGATTTGAGTTTGAAAACCCCTCGATTGTTTAAAATGCATAAAATTAAAAATGTAATTACTCAGGAATTTCGTCCTTAAAAAGCGAAAATGGTTGATGACCATGGTGCATTTGAAATCATATGCCCGCTCAGTTATAGAAAGAACAAATAGATTAAAATAGATCTGATAAAATTATAATAAAATGAATGATGTAACTAAATATCACCATTGTAAGTTTTAAATTCAAGTTAAATAAGAACCACTATAATATTCATAAAAATAGAATAAATGGTGTTGAGAAAATTTAAGGTTAACTATTTATTCACCTACGAAATATATTTGTTCAGACAAATTCGAATAATATTTTATTTCTCAGACCAATATACTGGTTTTACAAACATGCAAAATTCAAATCGTACGCTTTTTCATTAATTGATTTAAATGATAAAAAAATTATTTTTATAATTTTTTATATTAACTAACTTTTGTCACCCAGTGCATTAATTTTACCAAAATTAATCGAGATTCTTATTTAAAACCAAAATACTTTATCTTCGTATAAAAAAATCGATTTCTGTTATTTTCATTTATTTAAAACTCTGCGCGGACCGTAATCGATTCCTTCAAATTTAAAATTGTGTGGGTATGTCAAACTGAGCCTGGTTTATACACAGTGCCAGGGTAAATAATGGCCAAAGTAAGCATGAGAATTGAATCTAAAAGCATGTGAAAGGTATCATCTGGTGACCAACTGTGAGTAGATCCAGTCATAAAATCTCATCCTCCCACCCTCTTCAGCTATCACACTTCATCTATCAACTCACATACGGGCTAAGATGTGAGATGTCTTTCTAGGGCTTGCGGTGTCTATGGGAATGCGATCAGACACAATAAACACGAGACAGGATTTACGAGGATATTACGGGACGACTGTGGAGATAAAGAGGTCTCGAGGTGGTGGGTGGATAATTGTCCATGGCCTGATAAGCAACGCATCGAATTTCTGCGAATTAATACTAGAAAGATATATTCACGAATAAAACTGGCAAATGCTATGAAACATTCATCTGTAGCGAGCTTTCTAACTGATTTTGGTTTCAGCTTGCTGCATCTTAGGAAAAAATGGATGTTCCAAGTACGCTGAGTACGTGTCATATAAGTGGCAGCCTTGGTTTGTTTCTCTCCCATATAATTGTGTATATCCTCACAGAGGCGACTTGCCAGATTATATGAAGGCGTTATCTTGTCAAGACATAACCCCTCCTGAGTATTCTTCCTCTGTGAAAGTAGCTCTCAGTTATTGGTTCATGACCTGCCTGGAAAAGCCATGTTTTACTTGGACACTTTAGAACACTGAATGTTATTTCATGCAAGTAATAGACGTAATTAGTTCCTCTACAAACTTAACCTTGGTAAAATTTCGACTGGCTGTTTAGGCAAGTCTCAGGAGAAATATTACGGTCTGAGTAGTAATGCAATAGATATTCACTTTAGCAGTGCGTGATGCCAAAAGTCTGTTTCTTCCACTCCCTCGTTCTGACCCGGGCTCCCCCGGCTACACCGAATCTGACAATAATTACATATTAAACCAGTTTAAATAAAATATCGTTCAAAATTGTATTTTTTGAGAGGTGCGAAGGAAGCTACTGTCGAGGAACAATATGAAATTAACATTTACTAATTTATTCTTTTTATTATTGACAATAGCGCCTGTCCAGTGAAATTGTTTACTTAAAGAAATGGGAATCAAGTTATCGGAATTGCAGTAAATTTTCACTATAAAAGAGAAAATTTGTATTTTCCTTCCTCCTAATTGGAAACCTTCAAGTTAGATATAGCAGTAATAAAACCAACGCGTAGATTTTACAAAATTGCACATTCAAAAATAAATCAACTGCCATTCCACAAAATGTCTTTACGATTCGCTGTTTGTATAAATATTGTTGCGGACGTGAATTTACTTCACCTAATCAGTAGCTGGTTTGGTCAATTTTGCAAAGCATCAAGATATTCTGCTTGCTTTTCGTTCTTTTTGTTATAAAATATCATAAATAAAATTTTTAGATTATATTTTAGAAATATGTTGGGAGTGCAGAATATGCAAAGTTTATAAAAAGTCAATAAATGGGAAAAGTACTAGAAACGTGATCTGACAAAAACGCTTACTTTACAGAGGACATAGAAGCTTGCGTGATTAACAGAGGTGTGAGGGTGGAAGGGCAGTATAAGTGGATAAAAGGTGAGTGTAAGTAACATTATTTTCGCATCAATTATGACCATTTCAAACAGGATGAATTTGTGCTTGTACCTATCTTATTACCCTCTGGTATCCTATACGCCCAATTTACCCAAGTGCTCTTTTGTGCTTCGTCAAATTCAAGCTGACTACTTTGTAGTACTGAAGGTTAGTTGGGTTAGGGGTAATCTAAAGAGATTTTTACACCAAATCACGCACATTTAC
This sequence comes from Hymenolepis microstoma, assembly GCA_000469805.3. Classification (NCBI taxonomy): domain Eukaryota; kingdom Metazoa; phylum Platyhelminthes; class Cestoda; order Cyclophyllidea; family Hymenolepididae; genus Hymenolepis; species Hymenolepis microstoma. Next base: position 14,090,635 of record LR215995.1, on the reverse strand, counting down.
TCAATTCTTGAGCGTAGTTACATCAATAAGGTGCATTGGCATTGATTTGCTTTAAACTCTATAATAGATAATTCGATTTTAGTTAATGGAATATAGTTTTAGTACGCCCGCTATACATCGTTATTTGTATTGTTAATAACTTTTGATCAAGCAATTCCAACCAAGGCAGTGCTTCACAATTAAGTTTATATTTTAAAAATTGCAGAATTTGGGAACTTATCTTGGTTATGAAAAACTACCTGTGAAGAATCCATTACTACAATCCACGCAATCAGTAATCGATTGCACGTTCAATTCAAACGGATCAATTCATGTTTTTAATAAAAACAGCCATTTGATTTAAATGTTTTCTCCACTCCTTCTGAGGTCTGAGTAGCGTGTCGCTTTATAAAGAGCTTTATGAACAGCTATAAAAGTTAATAAGACGAGCTGAGAAGCGTTTTGTTCTATTTTGACCTTAATGGTGGTAGTTGTGAGAGAGAGAGAGAGAGAGAGAACACGTCTGATCAATCATCGTCATGAAAATCAATAAACAGTGAGGGTTGAGCCATTCATACCGGAGTGGGAAAGGTAGCGCATTTTGAAAATTAAACAATTGCCCGCACAGTGGTAAACAGAACTACTTGGGGTAATCAGAGGGAAAATTCGAGTGAGCCCTTGAGGGATACATAAATTGGATTAGAAAAAACAAATGAGAAGACGAATTCTCTTCCTAACATATTAGTTAGTGAAGTGGTACAGCATTAAAGTTGATGTTTTTATTAGCCATGATCAGATGGGTAGGGAACCAATCGGAACATCCTGCAGCCAATTAAATTTTCCCAGTTTTAGGGTATTTATTAAATGCCAAGAATTGTTGAACTCTTACCCATGGGACACTGGTTTGTCGGCCACATTTTCCTAAAATTAAATATTTGTGGTGGAACTGACAAAAAACTAAATAGACAAATACTGATGCTAAACAATTTAGAATATTTTATTAATAACAAATATATTAACAGATGGCTGACCTATATTTGGGTCACTAATGTGTCCAAAGTGAATGACTGAGTTATATACAAAATTAGCCGAAAGTGAGGGGTAAAGGGGTTAGCACTGATTAGTGCTTATGTCAAATCAGAAACACAAGGAACAATCAAAACTGAGATACTTGTCATAGAATTTGAAATGAGAGACTGTCTGAAGACTGACTGGTCTCGAGCAAAGCCAACAAATGTAAGTAGTAAGTGGATATTTTTGCCAAGCAAAAATTAACTTATCGTTCTTATTGGTAATTATTTACATAAATTGTATATTTATTAAAACGTACTAAATTCCAGGGTAGTTTTCTTGCAGAATTATGTAGAAAAGTCTACCATCAAGGAAATTAGAACTATTATCGAGTTCTGGGAGCCTAATTGAATTTAAAAAATATGTGAATTTTGAGTTTTTCTTCCTGTTTAAAGGTGTGGCTCCATTGGAAATTGCGTCTCTTAGATTATCTCAAGCCAATGTCATATTTTGTGTTTCAAACACTGGTTGCTTGTAAGAGGCTGGTGGTTTTTGAATGAATTTTGCTAAGGTCTTTAAACAACCTTTCTTAATTACCTAAAGAGAGGAAGATACGATCTGGTTAAAAAATAAAGACTGGCATATGTTCGTTTTTATTTTGTTTGAGAAAAGGAGGAAAGCACTGACACTGACAATGAAAGCGTATTAGAATAGAGTCATGATTTAGCAACTCGGACCCACTTTATTGAAATTTAAGTCGTCGCTTATGGAACTCTTTTACCCTAGCATTTTTAACTTATAATAAGATAAGATGCGGTAATAGGCAGAGGAATAAAATGAAACTGGAAACCACACATAGTAACGTTTTAAGAGTAGTCGCTGTGCCTTTATGAGGACACAATATACTTCTTTTATGACGAATTGAAATGGCTTCTATTGATCAGTATGTCACGAGCTCAGTAAACCAAATGGCGAAAAGTTGAATAAGAACGATGCGATAACTATAGAATAAGAGCAATAAAACCATTGAATTAAATATGAAATAGAGGATTAAAATCAGTGGAAGAGAATAGATAGATTCCTTTTCACTAACAAAAAATATTTATTTTCTAATTGGTTACCAGATGACCTCCTACGATGATCAAATGTTAATTTGCATTTTACCTTTTCAAAACCACTATTTTAGGTTTTATTGCTTGAATAATTCCTAATATCGTTAGTGTTAAGCATACATAGAAGTAGAAATAAAACCAATTGAAATAATTCGGCGAAGAAGAGTGCCATGAGCAACTTTGTTCTCCATAATGAAAAGACATGTAAAAATAGATAAAATAATGTGGATATCAATAACCGTAAGCATGTTGAATTATATTATAACATTGCACCACTGATAAAAGAATACGGGAGATAGACTATAGTAGAAGTTGCTGAGTTAACCCACGAATAGCATTGAGCTTTGCCGAATGAAGGCAACCACCAAGCCGATCTAGCCAATATATCGAAAATCAATAGTAGACTAAGGTACAGAAATAGCGATAATACACCCACTGCATTCAAGCATATTTCCAATTGCTAACGGCTTATATTTACTTATTTTCTTTATATTTGACGAGCGGCTAGATGGCTGAAGGTTCATTTTTTTCTGTAGACTTTACATTTAGTTTAGTAACAACACGTTTATTGCTGAAAAGACGTTTGCTAATCCATTAATTTTAAATGCAGTAAAAACTTTCTGCCGCAAATTATAATAAAATTTGGTTGAACATTTCTTTGACGTTTTGTCAAATTTCCCTGATCTTATCTTCTTATAATGACATCTAATCTTACAGTGCTTTGTGCAGTCAACATAATGATGAAGTATTATTTCCTACATCTCATCCAAGAGTTTCGCTTCCTAATTTGGCAAGAATGTTTTTGAAAGAGTAGTAGTCTCTTGTTGCTCTTATACTCCAAAACCAAATATATCTGTATATTAATATATGGGATATGTAGTAGAGTGATTGATTTGGATTGATTAAACTAAGCACGTTAATGTACATTAAAAAAAGTAGATGGAATATTCTAGAATATACTGTGGGTTATCGATGAGTAATCAATCAAAAAAAATTGATTATAGAATAGGAACACATCAGGAACATATCTCTTAAGCCAAAATTTTAAATGGTGATGAAAAGTGGACCGTCTTTGACAACTCTGGTGGAAAAACAATGGCTGTCTCCAAATCAAACACTCATTCATCCTCTAAGCCTTTCTGAAACTTCTTTTATGCATTTGATGAGATGTATGAGGAGAGTGAAATAATCAAATACTAATATCTAAACTAGTCAGAATGGTTACATCCAAAGTTGAGAGGGCTAAGCCAGAAGATCAAAATTGAGTGGCTAAGTTTATTTAATAGAAAAGTGATAGTTTTCAATGTAACAATGGCCCCCTAACCCACCTGATGGAGTAAGAATAACCTCCCAAAAATGCGAAAGATAAATTTACCCACCATTTTTAAATTTTACTAAGGAAATTGATTTTAACTGCCAACAAAAGCATTTCGAACTGTTTTTGCCAACTTGTCGTGTTTAAATTAGACAAAACTATAAATATAACGATAATAATCGGTACTTCTGGGCGAGCGGTGGGACTTATGAAAAATTAATTGCCTGGAAGGACCTGAAAGTGGTCAATAAATCGCCACAATGGTGTCTTTATATCCGATTATAAATTGGAATTTAGTGGTCTTTAAAATTAGATTGGCTTTAGTTTCAGTTTATTAAGGAATTGTTCAGTCCGTGGGCGTTTGAATAAAGTGTTTTTTCAATCCATTTACTTGTTGGTATACGCAAGCACATGCTACATTTCGGACATCACTTTAAATAATAAAAAAGTATACAATTAAACCCTGAATTTCTAGTTAAAAAAATAAACGTCATTTACAAAATTCACTAACAATTTTGATAAGACTGCAAGAAAAAATAAGGCCACTTCAATTAATACATAATTATTACTGTTTATCTTGTACTAATCAAACCGACTAAAGTGAATAATTTGAGTATTTTATAATATCTCACAGAATCAAGTTTCCCCATATTGCGGATGATCATTACAAAATCAATCGATATCTGGGGTCCACAGATAAAACATTAAAAGTGCTGATTTTCTACGTTCAAAGTAGAGGGCACAAGAATTGTACTAACTATTGTACAGTATGGCTGGTTTAATTAATATATTATGCAATATTTTTTAAATATAATAAGAAAGGTAACTTGGCGTAGCACAGGACAAACCAACCTGGAAAACTCAATATTATAGCAACGTAATGTAGACGATAATACCGCATTATGGTAAGCACGCGTGCATTAACGCAAATAGAACTCATTCAGAAATGAGTTTAGACAAGCAGGCATAATTGCAAAGTGCCTTTTATCAGTGGCTATAAAAAAATAAAATAAAAAATATTGAAAGTGGGTGATAAAATAATTATTATTTCTTCGTGTAGAACTTCTTCTGAATTAATTTTATTTGCTTTTTTAAATAGATGTCTTTAAAATGACATTATTTAAATTTCACAGATTTTTGTCCTGCTGTTGGTTCCTGAAGCATAATAACCTTGAAATTCACTAGCGTGGGACAAATTTCGTCACATCCTGTAAACAATGTACTTTCTGCCCATGGCTCTGTGAATTAAACCTATTAGAGAGCTCACAATTGGACATCTTTCCTTTGAAAGTTGAATAACCCCTATTGTTTTCTATTTTAGTTGGGACCTACTGACTTATACAGTATTATATTGAAAATATTAAAGGATTAAAACTCACACTAACACCAAATGTTTTGACTTTTTATCAAGGAAAGGCAACCAGAAAAGAGTAACAATAGATAGTTTGGGGGTGGGGCCAAGTAATGCGATTGAATAGAAACCACAAGAGTAAAATCAGAGTGGTAAAAGCATTATTTTTCACTTTACCTTTGGTTTCTGCTTTTATCCCATTTCTTGAATGCTTCTTGTTACAGACTTCCAACTTCCTTATTCATTCCCAAATCTTATCAATAATTTAGTTTTAATCGACCTGGGAATTAATTAGAATGGTTGACTATACTAAATTAATTTTTAGAAGAACGTGACAGTTTGATTACTAAATTTGAAGAGAAGAACCAGGATATATGGAGTAAAGCAATTTAATCTCATTGAAAGCTGAAAGAGTTGGTCACAGAAGTGGCTTAAACTCCTGGACATATGGAATATCCTGATGACCTGTGCACGATGGATAGCAATTTGGGTGCAGTATGGCTTAAGACTAACGTTTCAGCTGCTTGATTGCTGCAGAAATACTTGGATCAAACACATATTTCAGGTTGGGATGAGTAGCTTATGTCTATAACGCAATCATAAAGAGTCAACTATTTACCATTACATGGTACAGGTTTCTATAATTTTATTCAATCCACTTGTCTTGTAGATTGCGGTTTGCCCGGAGGCGATTGTAATCGAGTTTTCTTTCACCCTTTTATCATTAGCGACTTTTTTTCCCACATTCACTCCTTGCACGTACACGCACATCATGCCGCAATTTCCTGGTTTTATTTCTGAATCGAGAATAAACTAATTCAATTTCTCCTTTGGAGAAGGAAATCCGCAGCTCCTTTCACCACAGTGTTAATGTTAAACCCCTAAAAGTAAAAGAATGCACACCATAAAAACAATAATAATACGTCATATATTCAATAAGCTAATGACCCTTTACATCATTGCTACTAATTTTAGTGTTTTAAAATTGTTGTCAGATAAAATCATGCAATTTCTCACCAAGCGTGATAAGCAGATGCATGTGCTGTAAATAATGATTAACTAATTTTGGGACTTTAGGGTTTCAAATTAGTGCAGACGAAATAGCGATTGGAGCTGTAATCTGCATTATCCCTAGACCCAAGCAACAACTTGTGAAGTTTCGTCTCCTTTTAAACTGTCAAAAATTATCACCAAAAGTAAGAACACGGCATATCAAGGTTTTCAAAGAACCAACCTTCCATTATTGCCATTGTGCAATAATATTAGGAGCGTCTGTTAACAGCAGACCAAAAAGTTCCTCACAATACTGCGAGATGGCGGGTATTACGATCGCATTCTTGCAGAATCATAAGATGTGAACAGACAACTCAACGGATTTTTCTGTACTATCTCACAGTCAAGAATTCAACGTAGAAGTCTTTATCTTTGGCCTGCTATGAAAAATCCTAAGAGAACTTGGACCAATTCTTTCATAAAGTCATGACTATGAAAAATTGATTAAGACTTCGAGGAGGTCTTTGATTTGACCTGACCGTCGTAGATAAAAGCAACATTTTGTCTATATTCTTAGAATGAGTAAACCTATCACAGCATATCTCTTTCAACATCTAAGGAATTGTCAGTAGGAGAACGAATGTTTTGTTAACTGAAATTCATTCAAATATGTAATAATGCAAAATAATCTGTGAGTAAACCGCTCATCGTGTACAAATCCTTTTCTTTTGAGTTTCCATTTTCAAGTTTAAATTTAGGTTTGATTTTGATTATTGATAAAGTTCATTGCTTATAAACGCACATTTCCCATTATTGGAAGGCAGAATAAGGGCAATGTGAAGTTCGGTTGCTTTCTGTAAACATTTAAATTTTTGAAGAAAACACGACTACCTTTGTATTCATGACTTCTCTCTTTAGTCTTTTATGATCCTGATTATCTTTTCTCTCCTGCCAAAGGGGTCCATAAACAGGATTAGTGCTCGGACATGTCCTCTGAGACTGTCGGCGCAGATCCCGAAGAATTAGGGAAATGCTTGGGAACTATTTAGTAGAAATCATTTGAAGACAAGTAAGAAATGTATTCTAATTGAAAATCAGATTCTTTGCAACCCATTAAAGATTGGAATCAGGTGCTCAAAAATGGTTTAGTTAAAATAAACATTTTAATACTAGAAAATTTTCATTAAAAATCTATCATTGACCATATCTTAATAGAAGTTTCTCGAATGCAGCCATTGAGTGATAAAGCCGTAAATTACCATGCACTAGTGAAAAACCAAAAACATTTCGTGTTCATTTGCTCAACATATAAAAGGCGGGAGTTTGGGATTCGTCTAGGAAATTCGGAGACAATGTTTCTTTTTAAGTCAGCGGCTATTAAAAGAGACTCGGCAAAAAAAATGTGTAAATAAAAGTTAAGACACCGGTGATAATTTTGGTGAGATTCTTCTGTCTTACCTTTAGCAAACAGCCATGGTACCCAATTTTAGGATGCTTTAGGTATAATAAAGACTAGAATAGTTGAAACATAGTATACCAGTTGCCAATTGATTCATTGCTAACTTCTTCAATGAATTCTTTAAAGAATCAACATCGGATATTCTTTTGAGTTGGTTAGTGAAGAGATCGACTCTCGAATCTCATGAATCATTTCTCGCCATCAATTGCAAACGGTGTCTAAATGCTGTAATAATACAATATATTTATTGATGTATACTATTTTTTCCTTCCCTGTATGAAGCAATCTATAAAAAGTACTTCTCAAACTTTTTTGGTATACGGAGAAATAAAATTATTATTTCTTATGCACCAAGAAACGTTGTTTAGATCTGAATTATATCCATTGATTTTCTAACTCATACTTTACACGTTCATTAAATTTGCCGATTTATTGAATGGATAAGTTAAATTTAGATTAGTTGATACAATTATGCAAATAATCATTACGAATAATGAACATTGTTTTGGAATCTATCATTTCAATTTAACAGATATTGATTTCATTGAGGTTCAATAAATGATGTGTGTTGAAATTGGAATGAATTAAATAAAATATCATTCGCACAAAATCATTAAGTAGGGGCGGAAAATAATCTTCTTTACATAAAGGTACAAAAAGGGGAGATAACGCTTTCATCTCATCAGGTTTTCAGTCAACTTTTATCACACCTATTCTTCATTTTTTGGAACTGCATGCATGAATTCGAATCCTCATCAAGTTTATAGCAAGTTTGCAAATCCATACTCCTTCGAAAAATTTCGTTGTGTTCTGCATGGTTAGAGGATGGCCGTATCGTATCGCCCAAAATCTCAGGGGCTGCAGGCGTTGTCATGACTCCCGTATCTATTGATTTCCTATTCCATCGAGGTATCACAGACCGGAGATTTCGTCTAAAAGTTTCACTAAGCCAGGCGTATAATAAAGGGTTATACACTGCAGAGCTCATTGCAATGATATGACAGATCAAGAAGATAACGTCGAAGTAATAGTGTGGTCGAAAGTTCGGATCCCCCATTCGCATGTCTGTGTAAATAGAAACGGCGTTGAGGGGGATCCAACATACGACAAAAACTACCACCATTGCTATTAACATTCTAAAATAGAAGAAAAATATAAGCAAAGTGAATAAGGAACAAAAGAACAATGTCTGTAATAAAGATTAGAAATGACCAAATACGTTATTGACTAATTTGACTGTTTTGATCTGGATCTTGCCAAGCCTATCACGTAAAGGATTTACAAACCTGACCTGAGCTGAGGAAAACAGGAAAACAACAACTCTTGTTGTTTGTAGTTAATTACGGAGTTTGTTCACCTTCGTCACTAGATGTGCATAGATGAAAATTGACCTCCTGGCCAATGGTATAGTGGAGGAAAATTGAGTTCAGTGATCTACCGTCTAATTCTGTAGACTATTTTAAGTTATTCAACTAAGAGGAATGAAAAGCCTATTCAACTTTAAGTGAAAAATATTCACTTTGGTGATTCTCGAGCCAATTTTAAATTTAGAAACAAAATGATTTAATCGGTAGAATGGAAATTTGAAAATAAAAGAGATAAATGCTCTTGAACGGAACGACTTTGGAGAAGTATCGGTATCCGAGACCCCATGACAAGGGGAATTTCACTGCGTGAAGGACTTTGTAAATTTTTGCTATTTGTTATTCTTGTGCTGAAAAAAAATAAATATTTGTATTTGCACATTTCAAATAATTATTGCGCAAAAACATCAACGCAACATGAATAGCTTTTGATCTTGCTTAGGCATCTTTTAAATTGTTTGCTGAAACGTAATTTTGACTACAAATTCTACCAATCAAAGTGGATAATAATTCCCGAAATTACGAAAAGACTTGAGCAATTTTTTAAGTTGAAAATGCAAAAAATACCAGTAGAATTCTTTGCTTTCACTTCTGAACAAGAACCTGGAATTTATCAAGTGATGAAATAGATTAGAACGAGTGGATAGATCAAGTAAACTTTTCCTGCATATTTCTGAAAAGATTATTAATGAAAGTGGCATAGCTCAACTTAGAAAGTGAAATTCTTCCCACCCCCCTCCCTCCTCGTTCTCTTACTCATTGTGACAGTGGCCGATTCATCTTAAGAAGAGGAGGTAAGACATATACAAAAAAAAATTGTGCTTCCAATTTTCTGAAAAAAAATGCTTTTCAACATCTAATTGGCCACTTTGTTCTACCAATAACTACAAAGCGGTTTTTTAAGTATGGAGTTCATGGTCATAGCTGTTCATGCATTCGAGCAAAGGTAAGAGAGAAGAATACGATTTCTCCGCCTGTAAAATACCACATTATAAAAGTCTAGGTCTAATAAATTGAAGCCGCTCAAGAATTGTGAATTTCACTTTTTCATTTTCATTTGGGCATTTTCAGCCAGACCTGCGGAATACAGATGGCTTATCTTAAAATTATTCGGCAATGGTAAAAAATTAGAGCATGCATCCCAAGATTAGAATTTGATTTCAAAGAACAATAGGAAATTTGAAAAAAAGTAAATTTTGCATCCATTGGTTAAAAAGTGAAAGATCGGTAGACGCAAAACTGAGCGCTCTTCAAAATTCGAATTGGAAGAAATAATTGGTTTCGAGTGAAATTTAATTTGTTAACTGTTAGTTTGCAAGTTGAACTTTTTGAAATTCACTTAAAATGCGTTATTTCTGCAGAAAATCTTTCAAATACACATTGTGTCAAAAATAATGCACCAATTTGAAGATTTTTTCTCCTAAAACTCACGTTTCTATTTGAATATTTTATTACTAATGACAAGGTAAAAGACTTCTAAATTTTAACTTTGAAAAATTATTTAAACATTAAGAATAGAAAAAAATTGTTCGACAGAGGTTGAAGATTTAAGATAACTTAAAAAGTGTAGCTCACATTTTCAAAGCAAGGTCAATTTGCTACTGGCTAATATGACAACAGATCTGAGCCGAATTCATTTACGGAGAATGATTAATGTAACATCTGGGTAAGTTTTAAACCTCGTTTGTTAATTTACAAGCAAAGACATGGGATCCTACTTAACTTGATATATGCTGTTAAGCTAGAGAAGCGCATGAATTCTATGCGAGGAAGTCGAGCTTAATTTGCTATTTCTCCTAAAGTCATTTTATATGAGTGTTTAGGGATGCTTTAGAAGGCACATTATTAAAACATTGCCTTTTGTTATGAAAGGACATAATGAGGACTATTTTTAGCGCAAAAGAATGCTTAAAGCAAGAATATAGTCATAATTCACCACAAATTTAAAAATGCCTTGCCTTTTGTAGACTAGATTAATTTGGTACAGTGAAGTATTTTGCGCAGATATCTCAGAAAAACAACTAATTTACGATTAAATTCATTTCGATTTATAATTAAATTTGCAGTAACTAAAAAAAACACTTAGAAGAATAGATAGATTATAAATTTGTTGTAATAATATCTCAATGTTCAGTGAATTATAGCCAAAATTGCACGGCTTTATTTTCAGGTAAATTTTGGGATTTTACTTCACAATATGAATTTAGAATACAATAATTCTGTCTGACTATAGATTTCTAATCTTAAAAACTTTGCTAAAATGCTAATTTAATTTCATTTAAATAATTTATCTGATTATCGAGGTCCATACATCTGTTTAATGACCGATGGCGAAAAAATGCTTAAATTATTCATGCTTTGAACATTATAGGAAATACAAATTTAGTAAGCTAATGCAAAGTATTGAGTCCTTTCCTTATGACATTTCCTCTAAAGCGGGTGGTGGGAAGTTATCTCTTTCTATAGCTTACATGTGACTTATGCATAGATAGAGATATGCCCACCATTTGGCTCCTTTCACATCATATCATACCATGCACGTTGTCATGCTATTTGTGCAAAGTAAAAGATACTATAGGAGTAAATATGAAACAAAGAAAAAAGAACTGTTAGTGTTTAAGACGACTGTTGTCTGTCTATCAAAAGAGGGAAAACTCTTATTTTGGCATTGAGACTGTAAACTATGTGACCATGTCATAAGATTGAAATCTCGAATGACCTGAAAACCCGCATTGAATTTTTATTAAGGAGTAAAATATTTCAAATCAGGCTTAATGAGCTTATTGGTAAATCGATTTAATCAAAAATCCAGAGGTTCGTGTTCATCGGTACGCGTGTTCAGTTATGGCTGAGCACACTGTGTAATGTTGGTTAAAATTATTACTTCTTAATAACAATCATTAAAAAAGAGAGAGAATGCAAGATATCCTTTCTCTGATACTATCGCCTCCTTTAATATCAAAATTTATCTTTTAGTAACTGGAAAATTACTAACTTTGTGGATGGAGAACTATATCATAACCCTATTAAATCAAATTATGCGGCTATTCTGATATTAATATTTAAATTAAAACGTCAGATGAATTTCCAATGACAGTTTGTTTTTCTTATTTATAAAAAAATATTTCCGATAGAACTTTTCCCTTCGGTAGCCCAAAAAAGTTAGCTGCTTTTAATAATTAATTACATGATGCATCTATTACGCACACTTGGTTTCAATTTCAATTAATTCTTTACGAATTATTTAACCTTATCACTTCCAACTGACCTCTTGCTCTGCAGACCTCTGTTATGGGCCAGTTTAACAACACACTTTTATCTGATTATTTAAAGGAAATCAATTTGGCCCTAAACAGCCTCACTACTGGATATGCAAAATTATCAAAAATTGATTTGCCTCAACCTGGCGGGCAGCTCAGAGTTTATATTTATCATATGCATAATCCTCTCATTTCTTCACAATTATCACCACTACAATTTTCATTTTACTTCCGCAACCTACTCAATCTCTACTCTTGACTGTTGTGTATCTCTCCCACCCCTCCCCCTTCCCTTCAATGCCAAATACCACTTTTCCTCCTTATTTCCATTACCAGTCTCACCATATTTATATCAGGACAAGGAATACTAAGAACAACTTGGCCATTTACCATTTGTAATTCTGTTGAAAATTCAATTCTGATGGCCGAAATCACCTTTTCTCCTTTTTCCTTGCCTTTTAATAGAAACTTATATAAAAAGCCTTATCGTATATCTAGCTCTCAAATTCGCGTGTCCAAAACATACACTAACATTTTCACAGCATTTTTTTAGTAAATGTAATAAAAACCAGTGACGGTTTCCTCTATATACGACAGCGAAATTGGCATGCAGTCTGGATTTCACTAGTATTTCAAAGCGTATAATTTCTCCGAATATCAGAAAGTATGAATCATCGCTGCAAAACTAACTTGTAGAATCGAATGTTTATTGATACCAATTCATTTTTTATTTATTAATGGTGTCAAATTTTTGGCTCAACAATCTCAAAAGATCAATGCTTATAAATGGAAATTGGCAGAGAGATTAGTCAATTATTCTCCTTTATAGGATGTGTTAGAGATTTAATTAATGAACTTGATATTGCGTGATTGATTTACTAGGCAATTTGCCTTTAATAAATCTATAATTTCTTAATTAAAAATTGTAGTAGATACAGTCTATTATGGTCTCGAAAGTTTGATCTTGATTTAATATACGCTAAATTTGTATTAATGCAACTGTTTCCTTTTCAGCATTGCCTATAATGAAATATGTTAGATACATTTGACCTTATCGTTTTCAATTTGATTGCTATTTATTATTTGAATCAATTGAAACTTCCAGTTATAAGCTAAGTATGCAGTGAGGTAATAAACCTTCAAAATCTAATTGTTTGATTAAAGTACTACTTCAGCAATATCTTCGTATAATGGTGGCCTGTGGAGGTCATTTAATCGATACAGGTATACCGACAATTGGATTAACCATGTATTCAAGAAAAGCGTCGAATTTTCAATATTAAACCAAATTATAACTCTCTTCATTGACACAAGAATAGATAAATATATACCATCTTATGTTTTCGATGACGATCACTCATGCACAACTCGATAATGATGGGATGAAGAGAAATCTCCATGATTGTTGTTTAAAGCAAAAAATTTAGATATTTCAAATCCCTTTCGGGTCACAATCCCCAAAGAGACTTTAACTTTCAAAGACTGGTGGATTAAACCACCACATGCTTCAGAACAACATAATTAACGTCTAAAATGCTCCAATATTTACGATGAGATGGGCATAAAATTGTGCCATTATAGGACTTCTTGTGGGCAAATTATACAACATCAAGACATTTAAATTTAAAAGAATTTATCATTGAGTTAAAAACAAAAAAGGATTTTTTTGGAGGAATTATAATTTGAAATTAACGAAAACCCTAGTTGTGAAACATTCTGCTGCCCTTTTTTTATTCTTCAAATTCAATGTTTGAGATATGTGCTTTGTGGTTTATAATTTAAAAAAACACGTTTGTTTGTTTCAAATTGTTCATATTTTATTTGGTGCAAACAAAGTAATCCTCTGTCACTAGAGTTAGATAGTGTAAACGAGAATACCCAAGATCTCAATTCAATAGGCAAATAATTTTTTCTTCTGAATGTGGAGAGCATCATCTTTTGGGGGAAGAAAAGAATCCAGTGAAAAGTTAAATTTCTGACTGCATATCATCCCTTTTGTGAGGAAAAACACAGCAAACACATTAGGTGCAGAAGACTGTTTGACTTTGACTTTTTTGACAACCAAATCTTTCCTCCCTCACTTCAAACCTCCACATCTTCTTCGTGCTCTATTTTGAACTGTCTTGTTGGTGTTTTTTTCTGTTTTATGTAACTTTGTTTGGCGTGTTTGCTTGCGCAACGGGTAACGTTAAACACTAGACTATATTGTCGTTATTCCAACTAAAATACTTTTCCATTCCTTGTGTTCATATGCAAAAGCAGCGTCAAAAATGAATTTATTTCCGTATTTTATGGCGGAATTTGAAAAGGAGAAGCTATGCCTACCTGTTTGTTTTATTGTGCCTTCGCACTTCTAGATCCTGTTTCTGTGTGCTGCGAAATCGTGAACCCAATTTTTGCTGTCGTCGGTTTCTCAGTAGTCGACTGACATAGAAGTAACAGAAAGATATGACGATTGAGGGTACCACGAATTGAAAAACAAAATGAAGAACTGTAAATATCTAAAAAAAAACAAAAACAAATATATTGCATAATTTGATGAGTTCTTTTTCAAATTCATTGCATTACTTATTAGCTAATAAATTAAAATGAAATTTTATATACTCCAATTTCCCTAACCTTAAGCCGGCAATTGGCCAATCTGAAAATTCGAAAACATTTAAACGAATTTCTTCCTTAAGATGAATGAAAATTGAAATTTGGAATTAGATTAAGTTTCACAACCTTTTCTCGCTGTCAATGCAAAATTAAGTTGCTTTAAAATTACCACATTTGCCAGTGAAAACGTCCCCTCCACCCGCCCCCAACTTGTCGTTTTAACATTACATAGATTAATGCTAATTATTTTTTTATATGCAAGCATTCGTGTTTGGCTTTTGATTTAATAGACATCATGAGCCACTCATACTCGAGTAAATTAAATTTTAAAACAATTAAGGAATTAAGTAGATTACAAAGGTATTTGTAATGTAATTAAACAGCCTTTAATGCACCGTGTATTTATTTGCTATCAATCTCACTTGATCAGAGTAGCACTTTCGAAGATAAAAATTCATAGTCCTTTAGTGACATGATTAGTGACCAAATGACTCTCCACTATAATTAACTTTCCAAAGTGAGGATGAAAAAGCAGTGTTTGCAGTTTTTAATCTCACTTACACTTGATTAAAGCAAATATGCTAAGATATGTAGATAGTTCCAGTCTAGAGGAAAATTTGAAATAAAATAAAAATAAACAAAATCCATGTCTGCGAAAGTATCGTGGAGCCAGTTTCTGTGAGTTTATTGCCGTGTGTACGTCAGCTTTACATTTGAACTTTCTCGTTGCTTAAGAGATTGGTTAGATATTTCCGACAAATAACGGCAACGCTTACTTGGAAACGAGTTTGAAATCTCAACCTAAGTTTTAATTATTTTTGACTGATTAATTAATGAAAAGGAAATATGAAAGTAAAGAAGCGTTTATAATAGCCATTTTTCAGTACTGATTTGATTTGATAATTGAAGAATTATCAAGACCTAGTGTCGCATAAGCCGTTATCAATCATAAAGACATCAATCACATGGCAAACACGTTTTATAAAGTTGAGGCCTCTCCAATTGGCAAAATCGCCGCTTATGGGAAAGGTTTCCTGGTATTTACAACAACTCTGTTTACTGCTAAATTGCTATTCCTATTTTAAAATACTAAGATTCTAGGTGCCTGAATATCAAAATCTGTTACAAAATCTGCTTTTTGGGAAACTAGAAAAGAAATTGGCCATGCATCAAATCATTTAATTTTTCGTTCAAATACCCTTGAGTTATAAAATACGAGACTACTCAAGGAATCTGCGAAAAATTGTTTTTAATAGTTAAGCATTACACTTTAAAGATGGCAAAGAATATTAAAACGCAGGGAAAATAGCGTCTCACATAGTAAGACTAGAATAACGAGGCAACATATTAGAAGATGCCGGGATCATTCTATGATTCCGTCGTCAAAGAAGTAAATATGTGAGCGCTTTCAAAGAGCCAAACTCTCAATTCAGAGCAAATTCCATGATTTAAACCATCACCAACAAGCAATTGTGGAACTATCGTAACATTTCGCTGAATAATATAGAATTATAATTTTACATTTTAAACAATCGATTACTTTTTTTAGATGGTAGTGGTAAATACTAACTCAAATCATCTCTTATTTACATTTAGTCAAGATTCGTTATTTAGAGCATCCTTAAAACAAAATAAAACTCCCGATGTTTTGAATTCGATATGAGCAATGTAAACACATTCCATATGTCACTTTCAATCGAGTGATAGTTTCCGTGTGATCCCTCTCTTTATTTACATGAATTTGAAAATCGTACTTCCATTTGCCCTAATCGTGACTAAAAACATTCCTTAAATAAGCGGACCGTTTTTCACATATTTCAGTAAGAAGACGACGATGAAATAACGTTTTTATATTCGTAAAAATTCACTGCAAGAAATTTACAAAGGTTAAGAATAGAGTAAAATAATTTGAATTTTACCGACATTGTGACCAAACTAAGATAGTATTATATAAAAAATTTCCAGTTTATTCTTTCAAAACTTCAAATTAAAATAAGAGTAACAGATTAAAATTTTCGCTTAATAGAATAAAAATTGGCGAATCTAATATAATATAAAAGGAAGAAACTCATTATAAATTAATAAAATTTTGTTAATTAATAACTGAAATTCAATCAATTTTTCCTTAAATGTATAAAATTATGGAGATTTTCCTATAATTTTACTTACCTATCGATTCTATTAAAATAGGAAGTTAAATTCCAAATAAATTTCAACAAGTATTAATACAAAAGTGATCATTTTTACCTTTTTTTAATTTTTTCATCTACCTGATATTTTAGATATCAAATTTAACAGTTAATTTGTGTCTCTGTAAGTCCATTAGATTGTTTTAACATGCTTTCACAAAAATTGAAAGTCTAAATTGCTGCATAAAGTGAAATTATTTGTAATATGTTCAAGTGAATGAATTTGCACCTTTTATTCTCCCTTAAGTTTGCCTACAAGGGGCAAAAGCACAAAAATGCAGCAAAAAAACTTATTTTGACTAGAAATGTCGATTTATTTGCGATCAGCATTACTTTATAAACGCACCATAATTTTACTATCGTGCAGTAATTCTAAAGGTCCCAGTCTCCTTTATTTCAATCCTTCCTCTTCCTCGGCAAGTTTGCATAAACTATTCACCACTTAGTCGCTACACTGTGACTTTGGAAGTGAAAACGTTCGAATGAAGATCAACATCTAACCCCTAAGTCCCTTCAGATACCAAGAAAGTGAGAATGCTTCGAAACGAATGCTTCAATTTCAAATTTGCCTAACTAACTCGACGTAGGCAGGTTTGAGTTAGATTTTCAATGTTGCTTGTTGCTAAGTCAGTGTGTCAAATAGGTTTACATTAGTCTACAAGATTGCATTATGTGTCTTGATGTTTGACAGGAGTGAGGGGATGACAAATGGACTGTTTATTAACTTCCTTTTAAATGACTCTTAAAATCCAAATGTTTTGAAGAAAAAGACGTTTTAGATTCAACTTAATTAAGGGCGATTTTATTTAAGTCACTGTAATAAAAGTGTCAAAATTTTACAACAGATTTCAATTTTTGCATTTCACCTAAGGAGATGATGGAACTTCAATTAAACAAGATTTTCTAAATTAGAATTCGAGTTTAATTTTTGGAATCCACAGCGTCGGATGCAATGAATTACTTGCTTACTGTAAAAATGTTTTTATATTAATTTTCTACGCCCATATACAAGAATAATAACTAATTTAAAAACTCTAAAAGTGAGATTAAAATAGGAGACGTAAGAAGAGAACGGTAACAAAAAATAGTGAGCATATTAGCACAAAAACTCAAACTATCACAAATGTTCAAAAACTGGTCTTCATATTGGAGAATCTGCAGCTGAATACAATAGGAATGGTCAAATATGAATATTTTATTTTGAAGTTTGATTAATCTTATTGACTGGTGCTATTATAATAGAAGTTAGATATCTACGATTCAATAACTACTTTTATTGACAAAGGTTAGATGAAAGTGGGATAAAATTATGACATGGCCTTCTTATATTAACAATGCGTTGCTGAACATTAATGCTGCCTCAGGATTTTTATCTAACAACTGCTAAACTCATTGCTCTATAATCCCTAAAAACTTGAACATTTTGCACAGTTTGAAAAAGTGAGAAATTTTATTTCCTTGAAGGCGTTTTATGTGAAATATTTTTCGCCTTTAAATATATCGATAATTTAAAACTTTTGCATTTTAATGGCGCGAAATTGTGCTTACTTCCTATTACCCAGTTCAATTTATTATCTATTCATCCTTTCAGCAAGTGTTAAATAAAAAATCATAGTATTCAGTTTTTCGAATTTAGTCCAGTCGCAAAATGTTCAAATCTAGTTAATTCGTCAGATAGTGACCAAACCGCATAAGTGTTAGAAATCACGTCAAAGGGGAGAGGGAAAATTTGACCAGCGGGCGTGTTAAAATTAATGTCTGAAAGGTCTCAGGCCAATAATTAACCCATACATTTTATAAAAGTTGGGGGGAAGTGTTATGAGGAGTGGGCTTTATACAGTTGACATGAGGTATCAAAGAGAAGAAAAGCCCATGTGCACCTATGAAATGGAAGTTATTAGTGTAATTCCCATGGTGTTCTTTGATATTACGTAATTTAACAAGAGAAATGTGGTTCCCTTGATAGATACTATCAAATCCAAGCACTCGACTTATATGAGGACGCCTTATGGAGCTCTGTTAACTTAGACCTATGACTATACTGTAAGTTGATGAATATTATTATAAGATCAAATAAGGAAATAGAAATAAATTGAAACGGCAAGACGAATCATTATGCTTTCAAAAATGGCCAAGAAGCACAAAATATCGTAGGGAAGGCATTTACTGTAAACCTGTGGAATGTGAACAACCCGTTTAGTAAATATTGTACAACTCGAAACTTGAAACCAAACCAAATAGGACTATTTAGCGCCTTTTCTGATCTCCTTCCGTTTATAAGTTGGTGGAGTTTGAGGACCAATCATTGGTGCCTACCTATTTTAAAAATATTTCAATTCTTATGTATTGGCATGAATGATGATAATAGCGCCTACTATATGCATTGGTGTGACCATAACAATTAAAATTTGATTTTGAAAGGCGTGATAGATTTCCTATTAAATTTAAAAGCAGACTTACATACAAAACGAAGGAATTAACTTTTTCGCTTCAATACTTTTAAATTCGAAGTAAATGGGTACTTTATTTAAACTTGATTTAATATCATTGAGTAATTGGGAAAGAAAATTCAATAATGAGAGCTCATAGAACTCCGATCGCTTTAAATAATAGAATAGTCATGACACTCAGATCCACTGGTAACCTTTTACAGCCATAATCAGTTTGTTGTGACTAACAAAACAGTTTAAGTGAATAAGAGCTCACTAGATTAACTTTAATAAATTAACTATGAACAACTTATGCATCCCTAAAAGTCTTTCTTACATGATAGAATCAAGTAACCATTCGATTATAAAGTATAAATTTACAAATCCAATATTATTTTCATTCCTTTATATGCTTAACAATCAACCCATCAAACTTTTGACATTTGGAAAGCATCCATTAAGGAGACTGAAGACTGGAAATTTATGCTAATTAAGTGGGTTTCGTCAAGGCCACCTTTTGATGATACAATTAAAAGTTAATTTGTAATAACAAATAAATAATGGTGGTTATAGATTACTTGCAAATTGTCCTCCCTTGTCTCTATTTGTATTGAATGTGTAATTTATTGTGTAAAAGATTTTCACAATTACTCCTAATATATGCACATGCGGTAAGTTAAATTTTAAAAAAATGCGTAGTCTTGAAGGGTATTGTAAGGACAGTTCAGCCCTTTTCATTCAAATCTCACTAAATACAAAACAGGGAATATTTAACAGTAATTGGTGATAGTGGCGTCTTATAAAACTTACGCATCTGCTAAAGTCAGGAGTTAGGGATTTGGTGCGTACTTGTTGAAAGGTGAAAGCCGAAGAATAAATTAGTATTAGTCAGAGAGCGTTGACAGAACGGGGAGGAATTATTGCTATTACTGTCATTTCAGTATAGTTTAATTTGACTATTTTCAGATGCGTTTAGTTAATCTCTAAGCCAATGGAAAAGGAATTGATTGCTGAAAACCAACGACTGATCCTTCAAGTTGTGAACTATGATAAACAAAAGAATAAGCAAAAAGGTCTAAATTTGACATCTATAATCATTCACCATTAAGTAATTAATCATATCTTTTAACGTAGAAGAAGGTGATCTGAGTTCAAAAACCGGATAAATTCAAGTATTTTCGATAAGTTCGACTTCCTCAATTTCTCATCCTAGTCCCTTATTGGTCAATGGAGCTATATTTTGAAAAAATTATATTCTCAATTATCAAAAAACGCATTTTTTGTCCTACTGTGATGAGTTAAAATTATTTTTTGTGATTATGCGAGAATACTATTTGCTCTGAAAAATAATCAATCGAATTTCTTATGTACGTCTAAGCGCCTAAAAAACGCCAATCACATCTTTTCCTTTTCCCCACAATTCACTCTTTTCTTTAATTTTTTCAAACTAAATGAACAACTATTAAAGAACATTTTTTTGGAGGATTTTAGGGAAAAGTTACCAATATTAACTAAATCCATAGAAGATGTGCGCTTAAGTATTCAACTGAAGACAATGCGAACGCTTATCGGATTATTTGATTTTAATGCATTTTCATTTAAGGATATTTAAAAAGTAGTTTTTATCCCCTTTCAAAACTTACTCGTCGGGATTTAGAAGAAGGCCAAGATTCAGTACAAATAGTCGCGTTTTCGATAGGATCAAAAGTTGTGGTTTGGTAAATGGCCAAAGGAAGAGATATCATTGTTGCAATTGCCCAAATAGTAGCAATAATAACTCCACACATCCAATTTTGCATTTTTCTGATAAAGGGATGCACAATGACCATATATCGATCCAAAGCTATCGCTGTTGAGGATAGCGTGGATACGTAGACAGAAACTGCCATCGTGAACCCAAGAAGTTTGCAAAGAAATCGGGGTAAGAACCAGGTGTTCGAGAACGCAGATATAGGCGTGAAAGGGGCGGCAACAAGGCTCATTAGTAGATCAGACACTGCTAGATTAGTTATGAATAGATTCGTTATTGATTGCATCGGTTTACACCGGAGGATAACGAAGATGACTATAGTATTCCCTACTAGACTGAATACTATTATGGAGCCGTAGATAATAAAGACGATAGTTTTCACCAAGGGACTCCATTCTAAAATCGCGTGCGTCTCTGGGGGAAAATCTGCCATTCTGTGTTACTCGTTGACTGGAAGACTTGTTTTGGGAAAAATGAGCTTCCTGTGTCGAGTAATGTGGAAAGAATTGTGGCCTATCGCAATGCGTCTATTTGATTGGCCATGCTAAAATAACTGCTTCCAGAGTTTTCAGCCAATGGTATCAAAAGTTGGTGTGGTCATTTAAAATTCTTTGATTTAAATATAACTTTTAATCTAATTTTACTTGAATGCCCTCTTCTGATCATAGGGTCATATAGTGACTTAAACTTCCATTCAATTCCTCCCAATCCGTAGGCCGCCCTTAAATATTAATTGTCAAATTATAACTATTTATTAGATTAATAAAGCGTGATTGTTATGCTCATGATTTTTTTAATTTAACTCAAACGAAAGTTAAACAAAATATAACCTTTAATGACATTAATGAAATAAAAATAATACGAAAATTTGATGTCTTTCAATTGAAATTACGCAAGTAGAATCACATTTATAATGTAATGCTTTACTTTATTTGATTAACCATAAATAATCATTGATAAAAGAAATTCTATGTCTAAATATGTTAGATTTTTTACTTGAATTTAGTCACGTTAGCTTCATTTTCGTTATCTTTCAGTAAAATATTTTTCAAAATTAAAAGTGACCATCTATATTAAACTAATTCTAGGGCGAAATAATTTGTGAAAAAATAAAAACCTTAAGTTTCAAATTTTAATCATTCTTCTTGTTTAGGAAATATTAAAAAATAATTATGGTTGAAAAAGTAGGCGGGGAAAGACATAGCAGTTCCAACCCCACGGGGGCAAAATAAGTGTTGAATTTTCGCTTCCAAAAGTGCGATTTTAGAGCCACCAGTATTTCACCTTTGGCTAAAATAGTTAATCTTAGTATGCCAAATTTTATTTCTGAAATTTCAATTCAAAATAGCGACGGATATGCCAGGCAACGAGGTAGGTAGAAGAATTCGTGCTTTCCATCAAGCATCGAAGGAACAACAGTAGACCATGTTCATCAGCGCATATCCCGTAATATGAATGACCAACCGCAGTGTTCAACTTCGGCCATTAGTATCTATGAAAGAAAGCAAGTTTCTAATCAAAGCAACTTCAGGATGCTCTCTAGAAGTTTATTTTTATTACCCACTTGGTCCTATAAACAAAAAGGGAGGAGATAGCATGTTGATTGACTCAGAATTTGTACCCCTTTATATGGTCGTTTTAAGTAAATAAATATCTAATGACCTCATTCTGAAGAAACACCCAAATCATGTAGAGTGGTACTCCAAAAATATATTAACTTTCCTCTCAGGCATTAATAAACACAAGTAGAAAACAAGATGCGCATTAACGTGTTTGGAGGGCGAACTATAAAGCGCATAGGATTCCTTCCATCTGAGGAAAGAAGGCGGCATGTCTCTAGTCTTAATCCAAATTTCGCTCTCTCCCTTGGGTGCTTCAAAAAGCTAAATTTTTCATTCAGTTGCCTGGTTCTTTTGTGGCAATTATTTTTCCCCCATACTTTTGAGAAGACTACTTCTTCCAAGCAGTCGCACTTTGAATAGTAACTGAGACCTGATTTGTAGCGAAATTTTGTTTACCATTACTCTGTGTAAGCACTTTTTCAATCATGTGTGAAGTTATCGATTTCACCACTGGCAAATTCAAGGACACATGCATTCTGGTGACTATCTTGCTTGTAGTCTTCACATTCTCTGTGACTCAATTTCAACGCACGCACCTTTCTTTTTCACCTCACAATTATTCCAAGTCGAGGATGTTACAGCTAGCTTCTAGTGGTTGGATTAAGTTAGTTTATTCATGTAATTTTCACCATCCGTATCTAATAGTCGATGTGCAATTCTTGGATGAGTTTGAAATGCGTCGAAATTGTAACATATGAGGAATGATGGATAAAACCTCACAAGACTCCAGAGATAATACGTCCTATTTAGACCACACCTTATTATTATCTTATTGAGAGCTGAAAAGCACATCCATTACACTTCCTGTATGTAGGGAAGAATTCACCAATAGAGGCAATTTAATTCATTCGGAGATACAGCTAAGCTGATGTATTGCTGACTTCTCATTATAAAGCTAAGGCAGCTTTCTGATTCACTCGTATATTGAAACGAACATGAATTGTTCCTCAGATAGCTTATAAACATTGAGGTCGCGCATTAGGTCATTCGTTATTTGCAAAATGGTCACGATTGCATCGAGTTGATGAGTGGTATGAGAGGAATGTGTATGATTTAGACTTTGACTGTAATTAGCTATTTCGTACTGTACTCAGTGTAAATCGTTTGCCAAGAGTACAATCAACTTCTCAATTTGGCAAAAGTTTGCGTACTTTCAGAAGTCGGTTTGTTGATTGTACTACTATTTCGTGACATTTGCCGTTTCAGAATATCACCAGACCCTGAAGAAAGTGCTTCCTCAACTGCTTTTCCACTCCTATGATGATACTGTTAGTGACCTTAATGCCCGACGTTTATTACGTGGACTTGAGGACAATGTTTATTGTCAAGGGTACTTGCACGTGTGTGCAAGTGGTATAGAAATGTTGAAGGCCATCGTTGCAAATCCAGTGAACGAAGTTATGAAAGATGCGAGTTGCTTACTCTCAGAGACTTAGAAAGTAGTTCTGAGTGTGGTTTCAGTAGGCTAGAGAGTGACTGCAGTTTTGCCATCCATGTCGACGTGATCTTACAGATTGGAAATTCTAAGTGGTACAGTTGGTAATTCCGACTAGCGGATATGAATTAATGATCTCTTGGTAGACCACTGCGCCAACTGCGCATTCACCTTATGCTTTATGTTAAAGATTTCTAACCCTTTGACAAGTATTTGAGACCGAAATTGGCAGTCTCGACAGAAAAAGTGATTTGTAAATAGCCAATTTAGAAAATTGAAAAGAAATTCGTTAGAAAGGTAGATGGCACCGTTGTCAAGATGCTTTACTCAAAACCGCCAGTTGATTTTATTAGGGTCCCAATTCGGCACTGCACTAGAACCCGGGATAACCTGTTTTTATACCTGTTGAGACCCGGGAAAAGTGCATGATTGTCAGTGTTCCTTCAACGCGTTTCACCTTGGCTAGAGGTTACTTCGTCTTTGACAGACTACTGTTGTGGGTCATTCCTATGAGAAGTTGACCCCTGCGACGCTTTTATAATCTCGAAATGACGAAGATCTTCACTGAGTGCAACCTTCATGGTGGGAGCTGAAACGTTGAATTAACAGTGGCGACAAAGTTCAAATTGGGGTGGTAGGATGCTCTAACGCTCCTCTCACACGGCATATTTTTGGACAAATCTCCTTATTTTGTTGGTCATTGTTTGGAATCTTGATGGTGAAAGTCTGTTTCTTTAGAAATTCAGATTGATTAGAGTCATCGTTCACTCTGGTTGTCGTCGTGCATACGAATGAAGAAAGTTCTACTCCTTTAAAGCAATCTTAATGTGCGTGAATACCTTTAGTGCATCTGGAAAAAAACGACCAAATCTTATTCTTTAAAACTTATCTCGAATATACATGCTTTACTACGCAAAGTAGTTAAGTCAATTCCGGTCTGTCCTTTTATTGCAGACAATTTAACAAGTATCATCTAGTTTCTGTCATCTATTTGAACAGATAGCACATATGAAGGTAGCATATCCAATTTCTTATTTCATGCAACTGTTCACTTCTTTCTGAACATCATAGACAGGAAAAAATCACACCCGAATTTTGTATTCGAATCATGGAACTGAAATTCCTCAATGGTATATAGTAGTTTGAAGATTAAAAAGCGGATAAATTCAGAGTTTAATCTCAGCTGCCCAGTGTCATTACTTTTAGTATGTACTTCCACGCGATCGTCTCTTCATCCAGGTTATAAGACTTTATGTTTAGCCTCGAGATTATAAATGCGCAGAGGCTGCTTAAAATTCGTCCTTCGTTCTTATCAAGGGGGGGGGGGCTCTTATCGCTCCTGGCACTTTGACGGTTGTTCTGGCGATAAGTGTCTCCAGTCTAGCATTGATTTGATCTTCTAGCATCTACAATGAAAGACAACTTGTATTCCTATATAACGCCTTTGTCAGACCAATAAAATGCTTTGTCATAATTTTCCCTCTCTCTCGTCTGTACCAACTGCAGAATAGCGGAATCCAGTAGCCAGACTTCCTAGCATTGCATTAGCAGAGAAGTGGCTAAATTACAAATATATGCGCCATTTAGAAGATTTCTGCGTATTTCCGTGTTTAACTTATCAGTTTGTGAAGTCAAGGGTCGCTGACTCAGTCTCCATTGATCGAAATGGCCATGAGTAATGTTTAAATCTACTTAGTATAAGGGAATCGCAAATTTCAAATTTCCATCCAAAAAGCACCATTATGAGCATTGAAAACGCTTTATATATGAAAATGTTAGCTATTCTTTTAATGAATATTCCTAGAATTATGTCAAAATCTCCATATTCTTTGGACACAACGCAAATTTGTCAGAAAAATTATTGGCGGTGTTAATTCAATCTGTTTTAGTAGTTAATGGAATTAAGAGCCCTAAGATAACACTAATATTGCTACTATCAGGCTGACATCAGCAATTTTGCAATTAACTAATGGCATATTACGTTGAGCTTCGAGTCCTCCATTCAGTCGCATGTGCCGTTTTTTGCCCCGATCCACTAAACCTTTTGTTCATTTCGAATTCCCATTTATCTGCGTTCAGCGTTCTTTTCTAACGCTATTGATAAACAGTAAAATTTACTACTTTGAGGGAGAACGGGAGGAATAAGATTGAAAAGTTTCACCAAATAAGAAGTAACTCACTCCTGCCCAAACAGTCATACGATCGCTTAACTCATGTCTATCTTGTTGAAGTTCTCATTTTTCCTCTTGTCCTTCTCAATTAGCTTCTCATTTTGAAGTGTACTGTAGTTTCTTTTTGGCAGAGATCGAGTAGAATGTGATTTTATTATAATCATAATAAATGCACTATCGATTGACTCCCTGAACGAGCTTTCTTTCATCTTCATCTAAGGTAAAATGTTAGAATTTAAAAAAAAAAATTGAGAAATCATTGAGGGAGTTATAGTTTAGGGTGTATGAATGTTGTGCAAGGAAACATAATGTATAAGGTAGGAGGTCTATAGAGAAGTCAGTAGCAGAGAAAACGGGTTTGCATTAGATTGAGCAGGACCTCTACAAGTTAGAATGGGAAAACCATTAAACGTGTGAAAGATCGAAATGAAAAGCTCGAGGCAGAACGAATTAAAGTTCAATATAAGTAAGGTAGCAGCGGTTGCTTGTGGACAAGATTGCACGTGATTACTTCGAACATGGGAGAGCTATTTCAGAATCAATGGTTGATCATGCCGAACAATGGATATGCATTCACAGGTACTGAATCTGTAAAATGAAATACGTCGCATCTGCGCCACTGGACACCAAGGAGAAAATAAGAGTATTCAAATCATTATAAACTTTTTCCCTGTCCATATTAAAATATTATTTTATATAGTTGAAACAACACTTAATTAATAATTCTTTTTTCGAATTAATGGAGGTGACTGGGTATCGTTGTGAAAGTTTGAACATCTTCAAATTTGTCTGCCCTCTTTTTTCCTTGCTGCCCATTTTTATGAATATTTTTGTGTTTGATAGCTGAAATAATTTTATTTGGTGAAGTGATTTTGAGAAAATACACATCATTTTGCAAATTCATGGAAAAAGATGTTTGAGCAAGAAAAGCTTTTCAAAACGCATGATACATAGAGAAATAGTTCAGGTGAGCTTCCTGAAACAAATAAAAGAGCTTACGAGGCATCTGAACCGAAATTTAAAATTCTTAAATTGTGCCCAAAAACCTTTTTTTACAAACTAATGAATTTCATCTTGTTCTGGAGGTGCATCTCACTTTAATAACTGGTTTGGTAAATCCAAAATTGTGTCCCAAAAAAAAACTTGGCTGACTTACCTAAGGAGAAGGAGTTTGACACTTTCTTTGGCAATTAAAAGCAGCAGAACACTGACAGCTAAAAGACTACATTCTTCCAAAGGAAACAGTATCCATCCTCTGTTCTGCGGAACGGCTCAGCGAGTGACTAAGGGGCCTGTTGAGAATTGAATTGAGAATTAAAAAATCAGACTTCAGATATATTTCAGTCTCCCTTTTTACGCAGCTTTTGCTTCTTTGTGATCTAAGGAAGTCCTGCTATATGGATGTTCGAGTGAATGTTCTTACTATGATTGAATGAAATCATGACATCACTGTATGTAATTTAGGTGTTGTGTGTCATTTAAGTGAGACCGTCCCGGATGACACTGTCATGGTCTAGCAAAACTCCGGTGAACACGGTCATGTTAAAAAAGCATACAATTGTCCAGAAAGAAGAAAAACCAGGAAAATATTTCTGCTGACTATGTAGTAGTAGAAGAAATGAAATGTTA
Source organism: Hymenolepis microstoma (assembly GCA_000469805.3). Lineage (NCBI taxonomy): Eukaryota > Metazoa > Platyhelminthes > Cestoda > Cyclophyllidea > Hymenolepididae > Hymenolepis > Hymenolepis microstoma. The sequence continues at coordinate 14,062,968 of LR215995.1, read as the reverse complement.
GAAGGTCATTTGAAGAAAAAGAAGGTTACTGGATAGCCAACTAGTTCTTTAAATTCTCTCACTTTTTTCAGTTTGATTGACGAAGATAGAAATTCAAATAGACGGCAGTATTTAACCTTGATGGTAAGTAATAATAAAGCCAAGTTACAATCGAGTACTAGCTTTATCATCACTTCGATCTCAAGGAAGACATGGAGAACCTTGAGGTGTCTATGGCTGAAATCGACAAACGAAATGGCTCTAAACGCTCCTGATGATGCCTTGAAATTTAAGGACGAACTTATCTCTCCGGTTAGTTGTGGGGATGACCACATTATGGCAAAATGTTTCGTAATAAATCAGGCTGACTTAAGTCCTCTGAGTCTCGATCGGTTGGATAAATTGAAGCTGTTTAATCGGATCACTCACTCCCCTGTCGAAAGGTCGTCCCTCACTTAGTTAAAGGAATCAATACCCATCTCAAGGAAGGTGAGAGAGCGGAATAAAAATCACTGAAAGGAGTCCAGCGAATCGACTAATAAAGCATTAACAAAGGATTTTTCTTCACTTTCTGGGTCGATATATAAAAATAAGAGCAAGCTTATGTATGAAAAGAGATTTAAAACCAGTTTTCTTTAAAGAGCGCATAGTTCCTTTCTCTGCAATACAAAATTTGGGGGAAAACTTCCACGTCTTGATGTATTGGTATCCTAAACCGGCGTCTTGCTCGATGTTGGCACCATCATTATCAGTTATTGTTTCTATCTGAGGCCGGAATAGTGTGAGCCATATTTGAATTCCATATTGTATAGTGACTGCATTTTTTCGTCGAATGGACCCCATCCTGATCCTGAACGGACTCGAACCGTTGTAGACACTCCAATTTCCTAACTCGTTATTCATTTTCTTGGACTTAGTTAGTTATAAACAACAGTTTTCAGCCTTCTCTGCAAGAAATTCGTGAACCATTGAATCACCTCTTCCATAAATACATTGCTGTTACAGAACACCTGAGAAGTTGAAACCTATAATGCAATCTGATACGCTTCTGACTCAACAATCCAGACTTTCCGAAATTTAACACAATAAATCTTTCTTGGTGCCAAAAAACACGACAAATAAACCAACAAGAAGATACAAAAGCGATATATGTCGGTGATCGCGTATTTGTTTGTAAATTCCCTATCGGTAATTCCTGGAAAACTGGAAATGTAGTCAAATTGCAGACAAAAGTACTTTGTGAATTTCAAGTAACTAATGCTATTTGGGTCAGGAATGAAAATCGATTGATGCCACTTATTGAAGGCATTACGTCAACTCCAACACCAACTCCACTTTTCTGCCTGTTGTATAATGTGAAATTTGCACCAAGTAAAGCAGATAGGAAGCGAGAAAGAGAGAACTCCAGAAAAATAGATGTGAAGCACAAAGGTGGCTCGTCGTTGGTGCGGAAGATTTTTCCCTTATTAATATTAACATTTATTTTAAGTTTCATCCATTCATATTGAAAATAATATTTAAATCTTGGACTATTTATCCCAATTAATTAACAAAATTCATTACATTCTGACATCTTCAGATGCATATTTGTGGTCATGCTGTGAACGTTAGATGGAATTGCTTGATTAGATGTGTATTAACCCCTTCAAATAAACTCAAATGCTCTAGTGTTTTCACTCTTCGTATTTGTAACAGTGAGAATGATTTTAATTAAATGCGCCGGATTGCACGGAAATGTATTCCCTTCGATTTTATTTAAAAATGGCTCCACCACCAAATCTTCTTCGTTTGGTTGTTTACAACTGTTCGAATTCTTCTAGTATCAGGAGCATTTGAACCGGCCTGGAAAATGGAGGATCAAGCATATAGAAAAAAAGAGAAACGTGAATCCTAAAAACCCAAAAATTGAATCATTTCTAATAATCGACTTCATGCCAAATATCTCAGTTGTCAGTATTTTTGAAAGCACTAATTGCAGTTTAGTCCTGTTCAAAAGACTTAAAGTTCAAAATTACAATTTTAAATCAAAAATTGAAGTCACCCAGATTTGCCCACTTTTCGCTTGTCCCAATTAGCTCTCGATCCTTTCATTTGGAAAAGCCTTTGGAAGATCATTCTTTTTCAAAATAAATTTATTCGACTTAATTAACCTGACTCTAAGTTAATTTATAAAGTCAACTAAGTTGATAAACTTTTAAATTCTTAAATAAATAAATACCTTCTTGCAGTTCATCACCAATCATTATTATATCCAAGCGCCGGGTATAAAAAATACATTGAATGCCTCAATTTAAACGTGTAGCGGATTAGCTACCTTAACAAGCCTTGAATATTCTCAGAAACCTCAATGTGTATATTACTCAAGGTTAGTTTGTTTCAAAGTTTCGAAAGACAATGAGTTGCACTTAAAACGTTAAAAACTTCCATCATTCATCATTCCTTCTTAAAAACAAAATCGTTTCAACTTACACTAAAAGTTGACTGTTTCATGCAATGGCTATCCGAGGTAGAGTGAGCGTGGCTATTCAAATACAGAAAACGCCTGCTGTACTTCAAACAATAATTATTTATTAAAATCGAGAATCATTTAACTAGCATAATAATTGGGAGAAATCGTCTTTTACACAGAGAGGGAAATAGTAAAACATTTTTTAAAAGTAGGACCCCATGTGTGGACACTCTGAGGATCACACAAAGTAGCAAGACCTAGTGGAAGTATTTCATGGTAAAATGTAGATCAAGTATGAAATCCTTGTTTGCGTATCACCTTTCTTGCTTTTTTCTTCCTTCCTCCATTCCATGTACCAAATTTACTCAGTGATTTAGCGTCCTTACGTGAGAATTGTAAGTTTAATCTCTATAAAAAACCAGGTTGGTTGAAATAGAGCGTGCCAGAGTATTTCATGCTCTCACCTCGTAATTCCTTTAAAACATTCAACAACACACTTTTCTTTCGAACCACGAAGGGGGTGGAAAACCCCGAGTTTCGTGAACAAAATTTCGTTATTCTATTTTTAGTCTTGCATCCGCTCGTTTGAATAGCCAAATGCTCGCAAAACTGATTTTTCCTCCCAATTTGTTCTTTCGCTTACCCTGGTTTTGAATTACGATTGTGCACTTTCTTCTTTAAGGAGATAGTGCACTGCTCTAAGTCTAACTTCCACTCCTAGGGATTTGTTCCCCCTAGTTTTTGATGCCATAATGTTTATAGCTCAACTGGAAGGCCTAATAATGCAACTTCAACCATTTCTCTTCCAATTTCGAGGGCAATAACATGGCGATACTAGCTAACATGATACTAACGGGGAGGGGGCTGGAGTTAGACTTTTCTGAGTTCCAGAACAGAAGAGATCCGTTGAAATACAGGTTTTTCAAAGTACGCACTCGAGAGGTAAACGTTTGACTAATCAAAAATATGCGAACTTAGTGACTGTGATTTTTTTGTTATTGAAGGGACCGTTTAAGGACAAGTTAGGTAGTCTCTGTAACATTCCTGTCTGATTAAAGTAGATTTCGAATATGTTTGATAGGGATTGGAGAGCCATGCAAAGTCATTTGCTATACCAACCATTGTAGGAAAAATTGAAATGAATTGGGCAGGCTGATCTACCAGTAAGCATTAAATACCTTTTACATCATCATTTTTATCCCACTTTTTTATTATTGTTGGATCTACTGTTATTTGATGTCAATTGCTTTTCACAATTAATTAGTGTTAGCCAGTTAAAGAATACTAATAATAATAAAGGTGGGACAATTGACTATGGAGAGACAGACAGAAATTACTTTACTGTTTTGTAGTGAACCCTACTTTCTCCATGCTTTTTTCTGTTTGCTGAATTCAACTTAAATGAACAGGTGGGCTGGCAAGCGAACCTGGATCTCAAGTGATATTAGTGGCACTGCTACCTAATTTTATTAAAACTGAATTAATTCCTCATATGGGGATTTCTAGCCCACTCAGACGACTTTAATCTAATTCGCAAATTACGGGATTGATGAAATGTAAAGCATTTAACTCTCAATGATTTTCAATCGCCAAATCTCGAACTTTGACAGCCTTGAAAGCCGCTGCTGGAATTTTATACCAAAACTTACTTTATGGCAGAAATTTTCAAAGTTCATCTTTCTCTATCTCTCTAAGCTGATCCCCTTCAAAACGAGAAAAAAATGAGAACAGGGGTAGATGGAGGAAAGAAGGGCTTAGGGTGTTGGTCTCAAGGTATGGAAAGGTAATTTGGTATCTCTTTCCTTTGCCATCTCCTCCATTGTACGTGACCAGAAATCAACTTGATTCCTGTTTATGAGTATTTCAGTCATAAATTATGATAAGTAGGCTGTTTTTGATAAGATTACTCAAGGATCCGATGTCTATTTTAAATTATTCTAACGTAAAAGGATCATCATGGGAGCTTGATAAAGAGTTGAGGTATTCAATCATTTAATCCATTTAGCCAACTTATTGAACCTGTTGCAGATAGGATTACGGAGTCGCCAGTTTTGGCTGGATAAGAAAAGAGGTACCGGATGTGGAGATACAATGATGGCGATGGCGCTGGTAATCTGTTGGAGGAACAGAAATAATAGAGGAGCGGGCTGGAGAACCTGATTATGGTAGCTAGTAGACTAGAGATGGAGATAAGAAGTTAGATAGGATTCGAACCAATATCTTTGCAGAGGCCTGGACGTAAAGGTCGAACAGAATTACAACTAACTTATTTATTGGTATGCAGTCATTAAACCGCCTTGGATTGGTTCCGAGAGAGTGAGTACTTTCATTTAGCACTTAGAGGCTGATGCAAAAGGTTTAAAAGTTGGAAATAGCCGCATTGGATCTAATTGTGGTCTCCTAAGAAGTTTGTTTGACACTGGTGGCCAACAAATATTGATTTAGCATTCTATTTTAAATTAGGACTTATTCTTGCGCATAAACATATTAAGCATAATTAACAGGTCATATGCAATTTAAAATGATTATTTATGAGACTGCAGTAATAATATTTGAGATTATTCAGCGGTCAGATTATACTTTGTAGCAGATTAGCTACCGTAATAAACCTTGACTGTTCTCAGAAACCCCTGCAGCAGAGGTCAGTCCCCCAGAATAGAAGAAACAGACGCATACCGCGGAGCACGTTTATTTAGTATGGCGTGTTGACGTACAAGTGCGATATGTGACAGCATGTTAGCGTGCTTTGTGTTGCTGAAGCTATGCTGTAGAACTTATGGTATGGTGACCTCATATGACTTGGGTCATTGATTGGTCGGGTAATCGTGTACTGGAATTGACCATTGATTGATCGTATTGGTATCGGTCATTGTTTAGTCGAGAGGCATCTGCATTTGTCATGCCAAAGTTATGTTCCCACAACTTTTCCCTTCCAGCTTTATTTACTTCTATCCGAACAGTAAGGAAAAATTCATTGACTCCATTGGAATGTCCGTATTTTAGCTATTTTTCCGAAAAATGGAAACTTCGTTTCAGAAAAAAATCTGCCATTGTTATTGTACAAGGCAAATACCCATACCCAAATCAGCTTAATAATTATTTACTTAAAAATCAAATTCTGCTGGATTTTAATACAAACGTGATTATTTTATTTAAGTTGGCTTTTAAAATGTAAAAAATTAATAGTTTAATAAATTCAAAGTCAAGATTACGGAAGAGTAATCGAATGAAATTTTAAAGTCCTTTAATCTTCACACCGCCCAAAAAATAGACGTAAATGCAATTTAACAAGCGTTTGAAATTTGGGTGCGGAACACTCTTAAGTACCTTCGGATTTGAAGGATCTTGATCACCTCGAGTTTCAATGCTGAAACCTCCAGCTCCAACGTTGTTCTCTACTCGGTACCTGTTACTTTAGAGGCAAAATCATATCTTTGCTACAAGGGGGTAAACAAATCCAAATTCCTTTAAACGACAGTGTGTATTCGAGACGATATTGGATTCCACAAGGTAATTACACTCATGCTCACAGTGCTATTCTCACGTATCATGAAGTTATCTGCGAGTTTTATTTGGCTGGCAGAGTCTATTCTATTTTCATAATTTTGAACCATTCTCGGCACCGTCAAGGGAAGTATTGGCAGCACCTAACTAGGGATGAGAGAAGGTTTCTCAGAGTTCTTCTTACGAGAAAAGCTCATTATCCTATTTCCCTTATTTACTCTCCCCCTCCTCCCCTCCCCCCCCCCCCAATTGACTCTTGCCGGATGTACAACAAAAAGCATTAATCTCGAGACTGTCGACCTAATGGCTGTTGGGCGCACCAATCACTGGATCACCAGGCCAATATCTTTAGAAGATGGTTTTAGTTACTCATTGATGCTCATTTTAATACTCGTTGTCAGGGTAATAAACATGAAATTTTATTACGAATGCATTTATTCGTGTTTCTTTTCGACTTCACTGCTTATTTTCACAACCTTATTAATACTAAAATTGCTTTTGAAAAAATTCTTAAGTAGCCTTATGAAGGCAGTTGGTAATAATGAAGTAAAATTCTATTTTTTCTAGGGATTCATATTTTCTCTGCTTAATAACAGTTGAAACAAAATATTGTGATGTCAGCATCAGCATCAGTTCGCCATTAATGGAAATATTGTCTTTGATGAATACGCTATTTAATGGAGGAAGGCCAAGTGTTTTGCTTTCTGTCAAATGAAGATTCCCTTTTTTGTCAGAAGTTCCTTCAATTTAGAATCGCCCCAAATTGGCTTCCAATAGAAATTAAATTCGATTCAGAGCCGAGCCGTGAATTGTATTCCTATGATCCACCTGCAACCGAATCCAACTAATAATAAAAGAAGCCGACATCGTAACGGCTCCTGTCTGATTTATTAATCGTTCTTCCGCCTCCGTTCCATTTTCATCTACTTTCCACTTCTCTCGTTCTCATTCCATTTTGTGATATTAGCCAATACTTTCAGCGATTTCTCGCTTATATAAATCTAAAACTCTTGGATTTGCCATCTGACTTTACCAATCATATTTGCTTCTGATTCCAATCGTCAAAGCATGGAAATCACATACTCGGATTGTTTATTTATTGGGGATTTTGGAAATTTTAATTTTGCTTATTGCTTCCGTTTGAGCTATGAATTTAATTTAAACCTGTATTTTCATGATAAATAATCAAGAGTGTTTGTTTTTATAACTGTTATTAGCGGAAATAATGGGTAAAATATCATGTTATAAATTTTTAATTCATATTGAGCAGGTAATGTTTATCTGAGATTCATTTCAAGATTGAGGTTACCAAGTGCACATATGTTCACGTATATGACAGATCTACCACAGAGGTAATTCAAGCAGACCACCTCTGGGAGCTAACCTTCTTCGAGTTCTATCTCCTCCAACCCGTCTTCCACTGCCGGCTATTCGCAAGGCCCCACATGTCAAAACATCCGTTACTCTGTCTTTCACGAAGTTGAAAAGAATTTATTTCCACTTTGTTTACGTTTTTTATTTACATTTCCGAAAAAAATTAACTAACACAGTAGTCTATTTAATAAAATATTGCTCAACCTAATTCAAATTAACTTCATCTCGAACCAATTTAAAAGGGGACAAAGATAGTTATGAAATATATTGAGTGTGTATTTTTAGACGCTAGTAAAAATAGCCTCTTATTTACCGTATAACAAAATAGATGAGTGAATTATGTCCCCTATGAATAGCCCTCTTTCAAGCTTATCACCTTAATTTCTCATCTGTAACGAAATCTTGTTTAGGTAATTACAAGCTGATCTGGGAGGACAGGCGTTTTTGTTTATATATTTTCTAATGGAGTATACATAAGTGCTCATAGGATCTACTTGGGCCATCACCCTTCTAACCCTTGTAGGGAGAAGAGCTCGTGGTTTGAGAATCCAAAGTCGACGGCGTCCTAGAGCGGGATTGTCAATTCGGCTGTCGAGGCGGTTTTTTGTCCAGCGGGGGGAGGGAGGAGGAGAGGTAAAGACAAACAATATGGATCAGACGATCGGATTAGTTAGGCGGGAGATACTGACTCATCGAGTGAGCCGCACTGAATTTACCCTATTTTCCTCATCGATGTATGATTCATCGAGGTGAAGAACTGAAGTGTAAGGTCGAACTGACTCACAGTGGAAAATTTTGGAAGCATTTATAACCATGAAAATGCTTATGAGGTAATTTGAGAAGATATGTGAATATTTAAATTCCAGGTCACTCCATATCGATTTGTGAATTAAGAGTTCCAGAGAAATAAACAAACACAATCAAAAATTCGAATTTTAAATAACTGAAAGCACTTGTGAATTCCGTTTTTTCTTTTTCTTCTATTCACGATATGGTAAAATGCACAATGTCTTATCGTGAAAAATCTACTATACTCAAGCAACTACTCAAATAAAGACATCTTCCGGAGGTTGAGAAGCAAAAAAACGCACTTCAGTTGAGGTTATTGAAATTGGGTTTAGACAGAACTAAGTGAGTATTTCACTTATTTAGGCAACAAAGTCTTAGGTTCACTCCTTATTCTCCAAATGCCTTTTTTTCAAATTCGGTCCAAAACATTCCAATTGATCTCTCCTCCAATGTCAACACTACCAAGATGGCACCCCCTAGAAACGTTGTAGAGTAAGTGGGAGACAATTGAAGATATGTGGAATAGGCAATATTTCCATTGTATTTATTTAAATTTTATATACCAAGGACTTTTGATGTTTATATAATCATTTGTTACTGCCTTTTTATTATTATTTTCATACCACTTGTTAGATGTTTGAACGACTCAAGAAACTGCCATCTATTTTAATAAAAGATGGCATTTCCCGCCACCCAATGTTCAAATTTTAGGAGTTGAAAGACGCGTTTCATCAACAAACGAACAAAAAAACTTTTCTTTGGTACTTTTAGTGAAACTGTTCTCTAATTACCGTGAAAGCTAATCTCTACACAAAATTAGCTTTCTAAAATAATTTTCCACCGAATGTAAAAATACTGACGACAATTATCGGTTCTCAAACAAAATCTTCGTTTTAAACCTTTTTTTCTCTCCTTAAAATGCTATGCTTCCTAGTCCGAGCCGCGCTTTCACTCAAATCGTTACTTTGCGTTGGATCCATTCAGACAATTTCATCCACCATTAATTTTGAATTAGTTAAGGCGGGAAAAGAAAAGTCCTTGTAACCAACAGCACTACCATCTGATTATGAGCCTGTTTCCTAATTAAGAATGAAATTTTCATAAATGGCGGAGGAGATTAAAAGTCCTCTAAAGACACCTTTGATACAAAAGGACAACTTTTTCGGGTAAAATGGTGTTCTCACATTTTAGTCCGACTTCATCTGTAGTCTTGACTTGTATGGTATTGTTTTAGGGGTCAAGTACATTAAATTATTTTTTTCACTGAACCCCATTTTCTCTTCATTTCACATAGCGGCGCCGAATTCAGAAGGATCACTGGAAAGTTTTCATTTGACATCAAAGAACTGGATAACTCAATTTATAAAGTACAGTCTGGATTTAACTGACGCGAAGTCTCGAAATTTTTTTACCCTTAAATTTGGCTCGAGTAGAGCAAGAGAAGAAAGCCTATTTCTAAGTTCCTTTAAAGTTTGCAAGATTGGACTGACGTAGTTTAAATTCGACTGAATTATAAGGATCTGGTTTTCATATTAAATAAGAAATACTACACGCCACAGATTTCCATTTCCGTGAAAATAATTTTATTTCAAAATAGGCTCAGCCTTTTAAAGATTGGATTCAAATATGTACTATTATCTTATAAGTTGACAAGCTCGTAAAAAGAGATCAGGCCATAGGAAATCGCAATAATTAGAAGAAACCACCCAGAAAGTTCACGAATTGTTGAAAATTATTTTCATCTAAACTTGATGAGGATTTTCCAGTTTTATGGGATGCAGCAACACCTTAGAACCTCTCTAATCTGTAAATGTATTGTGAAACAGTATTAATACACTTCTACAATAACCTTTGTTCGATGTTTTCATATGATGTTCAACGCAAATACTAAAGCCATTCATGGTCGGCAAGCATGAAAACCTCTACCCTCGTCAATGCATCTGAAACTGTTGTTCTATAATATAGCGATTAGTATTCAGGTTTTGTCATTTGAATTTGGACAGTTAACTTATTTGTTCAGTGAAAGGTCAAATTATTTGCTAACTTGATTGTGTTTTTGCTGGGCAAATTGATTTAGTAATGGAATCTATTCCTCTCAATGAAATATCAACTATCAGTTGGGATTTGCAATCACGTAAAGCTAATTCTGAGTTATATTTTGCCAAATGTTATGCTTTTATTTGTTAGTATCAATGAGTTTTTTTTGTCGACTACAGTCAGGTCTTTATTATGGCAAATAATAGGAAAGTACAGAGCCCATCAAAATGCATAGCAGACACAAGAGCCAAGGGGCACTGAGAGGGCTAACAGTGGAAGGAAGCGGCCATCATTCCCATGACTACAACTATTGTTATTCCATGGTAATTGAAATATTATTTATTCATTAAAAATGCTGGATGGCAAAATAGACAGACCTCTGGGGGGGAGGGGGGTTGTTACATTTAAATTTGATCAATTCGGACAAAAGCCTTCAGTGAGAGTATAACAAAAGGGAAGTATGCTATTTCTAAGTATAGATGTGGTAGACATAATAGGTTACTCCTAGTTTAGATTATTTGAAGGTCAAATACATTTACGGAGCCGTGTTCGATTTGATAATAAGGACTATGAAGGAAATTTCCTTCTTACATCCTACCATCCGTTCTCGTTTATAGTTACTTTTAAATACATTTCTCTTTGTGTTGGTTAGAGATTTATACATTATTTAAATTAATATATCTGGAGATCGAAAGTCAGGAAGCAGGTATGTAGGTTACTGACAATTTATTTACAAACCGGTTGATTGAAATGATTAACTTTATAATTAAATTATGGAAATTTAAATTTTATAGAGTTAACAATTTAGCTCGGCGTCACACATTGAAGTAAACATTTGGCTGATTAAAACGATACAGTGGTGGTTAGAAAATCAGCTACCTAATTTTCACCAAAATTGTAAAGACTCTACCTATGCTTTGGATGATTTGACTAATGGTTAGTCGACGGTCACGTAATGAGTGCGTGCTGCTGAAGAATCAGAAGTTGGCTCGGATATTAATCTAGTCAATCAGTACGGAAATGCTCGTCAACACGCATACCGGTGTAGATGTACATTTGATAAGGGAAAAAATGACTTTAAGCAGAAGTAACTATAGTGACAAGATAGTTGTCTCTTCGGCCTTTTGTTTCCAGTTCTGCTCCTTAGTCCTTCCTGTTAGTCTTCTTACTATTATAACCTCCATTCACCTTCATCCAACTTTGGCATTTCGATGAAGCAGGCTTCAATAAAACCTTATTTGGACTACACTTCCTGTAGCTGAAACTGGGAACTGGCTGATGGATAGTGACTCTCAGGTAGAACGTCGAAATTTTTTACATTTTCTATTCTTTTGACTCTGGTTTTAACAATCTAATTGAAATTCATAATATCAAAAAATGATTCCATAAACCTATTTAGAAATTCGTGGCATAAATAAGAGGGCTTTGGGCTAGTAAAGAAATGAGTAACTGAAATTTGAAAACATTGGCTGAAAGGGTAATTTTTTCTCTCTTCTAAAGATGAGGAGCCAATAAGAATATAGTGTTGAATATAATATTATTTATCATCCATTATCCGAGTAAATTAGGCTTAATATAGGAATAAAAATTATTTAAATTTGTCCTAACAGCCAGTAAGATGGGTCTTAGTGCCCTTTCCCATCTTCATATCCACTAGGCCATTCGTTCAAATCGCAGCACCTCATTACCGCATGACTACGGTTTCGGCATTTCCTCATATTGTCGCAAAGTTATTTAAGGCGAAATAGGCAATTTACTGCCATCTCAATTGGGATTCCAGATAGAGCATTTGTGTGTTCACTCAAACTTTGTTAGATATCAATCTTTTTAAAGAAGTATAGTGGGAATATGAATGGAGATATGACGAGATTCAATTCCAGGTAATTAAAGATAGTCCATGATAAAAATCATTTTTTCAATAACCTAAATTACTAGGAAATATGATACGATGGAGAACAGAAATTACAAAAAGAAAATGTGATTTTGATGGAGAGTACTAACATGTATTTGATCAGATAAATTGCTGATTTCCATATCATATGCATATTGTTGTCATGTTATAAGAAAGTCTTGAGGTCTCCGGTACCATTGTAATGCTCCTGTTAACTAGGCCCGAAAGTGAAGACCAAAAAATCAAACCCTACCCTGAAAAGTGATCTCTAAGCAAGCAGACGAATGCAATATAGAACTAAGTTCAGATAAATGAGTCCGAAATAGTCCACTATTCCAGGTGATGGGTTTGCTCGAGATCCCCATCTTTGAAACAGGCAAGCGAAATCGATAATATGTTCATAAGCGTAGTAACTGGTCAGTTTAACGTTTGACGGCCTACTCAATGAATGCTTCTCAAAATGATTATCGAATGGTGTGTAACTTTGAGCCGCTTTGTGTGAAATTATTCCCACGACTGGTTGATTAGTGTATAACCCGTGCATTCCACCCTTGTTTCCAAAGCTCAACCCTGAGTTACCAATCGTCGATTCACTCACTGATGCCCCACGGTGACACGCTAAGTTGCCTGAATCTTCCACACACATCGGTTCAAGGACATTCAGTGCAGATGTTACCTTTGTCCTCTTCCCCTTCCTTGCAGACTAACACGCCCCAACCAGTCTTAAAATAATTCCAATGGGAACGCAAATCAGGCTGAACTAAATTAAGTGGCCATTACTTTCTATAAATAAGGATCGATTATATTCCCCTCCCCCCCCCCCCTCCCTCCTTCTAAACTGTGTTTTGGTAAGGAATATGAAGGCCACATCCTGATAAGTTTCATTGCGTAGAAATTGTTCTCAAATGATTCTAGAATTCATATGAAGTAAAGTGCTTCAGATTCACTTATGCCTGCTCGCGCTTAGTATAATTGAGACTTTCGCTAATCAGAAAGTTTATTCAAATCTCCGAATTGACAAGTAAAGTTGCCAAGTTGAAAATTGATTTGTACGTCACTTTTTAAACAATAGCGCCATATTCACATACATAATATCACAACGTTGAGTAAGGTTATGAAAGTTTATTGCAATCACATTGGATTCGCCCACCATCGCCAACCCATTTAAATAGGTATTTTAATCTACCTTCATTTTCTTAGCCAAAAACTTTATTTTTCATGGCAAAGAAAATTTATTTTAAGTAAATTAAGTAAAAGCGGATTGAAAAAAGCAGGACAGTGGAGTCAGAAAATCAAAGTAAATCTTCCCAAATTTTGCCTTTGGTGTAACGAAACGAAGGAATCAGCATAAAGCATTTCCAAAAGTCGAACACACAAAGAATAGTTCGAGCGTACAAGCGGATGAAAGAACAGCGTGGTGAGTGCGGGCGAAAATACGAAACAATTTGAGTCACTTAAATAAGGACACTAGCGTTGCTATGACTGCAGACGTACTTTTCAATGAAATGCGACCATTATACTAAAAGCAAATCGATAAACGCGTCGCAAGACAGAGGTTTGAACCATAGGACATAGACGGTAAAACACCGTATTATAACAAAGCAAATGCCACGGCAACCCAGAACGTGACCACTTTTCGCAAAATGTACACTAATAAAGCGACTGCATCCATTATGACCATCCAACCTATCCTCAGCTACCTAAAGAGAAGCCCAACTCTGGAAAATATCACCATCTGAACACTAATAGCCTATTATTTCAATTCGCTTAGTTTTTATATACTACTTATAAAATAACAACTGCTCAAATAACCCCATCTTCCACGTCGATACTGATTGTTTAATGTGACAAATAATTAATATATCTATCATCTAGCAGTGCAGTTATTAGTAGTGGAAATAATCCTTATATTCAAATTAAAAGAAAGTAATACCATAAGAGATTCAGCACTTACGATTCACAAAGGCCACGATAATAGTAATGAACAAAAAGAACAAAAACACTGCGCCTTATTCCCGAGAGGTAACACGGGAGAAGAGAAATCTCAAGACCACTCAAACTATGTTTAAGACCAGTAACAGCATTAGCAACCCCTAAATTGCATTTTCCCCTTATTTTTAGCAAAAATAAAACAATTCAAACTAATTCCAAGCTGATAATGATAACAGAGCGTACACACCTAATTAAATGCTAAAAGTTAGACGTTTATACCGTTAAGATAAGGACTAGAAGACACAACTGACTTCCTGAGGAAATCTAAAAGGAAACACAGGACGTGATAATTGCAATGCAAAAAAGAGCGTTATAATAGCCCGATTGTAACACAACTTATAACTATCGGCCTAAGCCCAAGACAACGCATCCAAAGAAAGCAAAAATAAATCCCCTAACAGCAAACAAAGGAGCCCAAAGAAAGCACAGAATAGCAGAAGGCATAGGACTAAAGCATTTTCTTGGAAAAATAACACAAAATTACTGATTATCAGCACCAGCAACAGCATTACAAGCATCACCCATATTCTCCCCTACATCATTGTTAGAGTTAGCATTGACCTTCAGACCTGAGTTGTCTACGCTGTCAGCAGCAGCACTAGGAGCAACGCCAGCGGCGTTGGATGATGATATTTGTGGACGATTCATCTGTTCAATGAGGATAGTAAGAGAGCGTTGAGTGGCCGGTTCCTCAGCAAGAAGATCGTTAAAAGTACCGTCGACAAAAGCTGTTGGAAAGCATTTGCTCAGCGCCTCACATGCCCTAAAAATTGAAAACGAAAAGCTAAACTCTAAAGGGTGTTCGAGATAAGTTTTAAAGAATAAGATTTGGTCGTTTTTTTCCAGATGCACTAAAGGTATTCACGCACATTAAGATTGCTTTAAAGGAGTAGAACTTTCTTCATTCGTATGCACGACGACAACCAGAGTGAACGATGACTCTAATCAATCTGAATTTCTAAAGAAACAGACTTTCACCATCAAGATTCCAAACAATGACCAACAAAATAAGGAGATTTGTCCAAAAATATGCCGTGTGAGAGGAGCGTTAGAGCATCCTACCACCCCAATTTGAACTTTGTCGCCACTGTTAATTCAACGTTTCAGCTCCCACCATGAAGGTTGCACTCAGTGAAGATCTTCGTCATTTCGAGATTATAAAAGCGTCGCAGGGGTCAACTTCTCATAGGAATGACCCACAACAGTAGTCTGTCAAAGACGAAGTAACCTCTAGCCAAGGTGAAACGCGTTGAAGGAACACTGACAATCATGCACTTTTCCCGGGTCTCAACAGGTATAAAAACAGGTTATCCCGGGTTCTAGTGCAGTGCCGAATTGGGACCCTAATAAAATCAACTGGCGGTTTTGAGTAAAGCATCTTGACAACGGTGCCATCTACCTTTCTAACGAATTTCTTTTCAATTTTCTAAATTGGCTATTTACAAATCACTTTTTCTGTCGAGACTGCCAATTTCGGTCTCAAATACTTGTCAAAGGGTTAGAAATCTTTAACATAAAGCATAAGGTGAATGCGCAGTTGGCGCAGTGGTCTACCAAGAGATCATTAATTCATATCCGCTAGTCGGAATTACCAACTGTACCACTTAGAATTTCCAATCTGTAAGATCACGTCGACATGGATGGCAAAACTGCAGTCACTCTCTAGCCTACTGAAACCACACTCAGAACTACTTTCTAAGTCTCTGAGAGTAAGCAACTCGCATCTTTCATAACTTTGTTCACTGGATTTGCAACGATGGCCTTCAACATTTCTATACCACTTGCGCACACGTGCAAGTACCCTTGACAATAAACATTGTCCTCAAGTCCACGTAATAAACGTCGGGCATTAAGGTCACTAACAGTATCATCATAGGAGTGGAAAAGCAGTTGAGGAAGCACTTTCTTCAGGGTCTGGTGATATTCTGAAACGGCAAATGTCACGAAATAGTAGTACAATCAACAAACCGACTTCTGAAAGTACGCAAACTTTTGCCAAATTGAGAAGTTGATTGTACTCTTGGCAAACGATTTACACTGAGTATAGTACGAAATAGCTAATTACAGTCAAAGTCTAAATCATACACATTCCTCTCATACCACTCATCAACTCGATGCAATCGTGACCATTTTGCAAATAACGAATGACCTAATGCGCGACCTCAATGTTTATAAGCTATCTGAGGAACAATTCATGTTCGTTTCAATATACGAGTGAATCAGAAAGCTGCCTTAGCTTTATAATGAGAAGTCAGCAATACATCAGCTTAGCTGTATCTCCGAATGAATTAAATTGCCTCTATTGGTGAATTCTTCCCTACATACAGGAAGTGTAATGGATGTGCTTTTCAGCTCTCAATAAGATAATAATAAGGTGTGGTCTAAATAGGACGTATTATCTCTGGAGTCTTGTGAGGTTTTATCCATCATTCCTCATATGTTACAATTTCGACGCATTTCAAACTCATCCAAGAATTGCACATCGACTATTAGATACGGATGGTGAAAATTACATGAATAAACTAACTTAATCCAACCACTAGAAGCTAGCTGTAACATCCTCGACTTGGAATAATTGTGAGGTGAAAAAGAAAGGTGCGTGCGTTGAAATTGAGTCACAGAGAATGTGAAGACTACAAGCAAGATAGTCACCAGAATGCATGTGTCCTTGAATTTGCCAGTGGTGAAATCGATAACTTCACACATGATTGAAAAAGTGCTTACACAGAGTAATGGTAAACAAAATTTCGCTACAAATCAGGTCTCAGTTACTATTCAAAGTGCGACTGCTTGGAAGAAGTAGTCTTCTCAAAAGTATGGGGGAAAAATAATTGCCACAAAAGAACCAGGCAACTGAATGAAAAATTTAGCTTTTTGAAGCACCCAAGGGAGAGAGCGAAATTTGGATTAAGACTAGAGACATGCCGCCTTCTTTCCTCAGATGGAAGGAATCCTATGCGCTTTATAGTCCACCTTCCAAAGGAAAAATGTCTAAACTGCCTATGATAATTAACAGAAGCCTAATAATTCCCAAATACATTAAAGGAGATGTTTATCACGGAACGCCATTCTTAATTCACCTTCTGTTTAGATCATTATTAACTTCAGGGAGTTGACGAAATTTAGATAATCAAACCAATAAATAATCCTATTCTCCGCCTCAGCGAAAGGATATTCGAAAAGCAACAAATTTGCGTGAACTCTCAATGCCATGAGTCAAGTACAAAAATGGGTGAAATTTCATGAAATTTAGTCATGCCAACATTGCCAATGAAGATGGCTCAAGATGAAACAAGTCTGATCGAACCCTAATTTTTCAAGTCAGTTGAACAGATGATACTGGAACTCAGAGATCAGATTCTCCTGATTCCCATCTTTCAATTCTACAGTCAAACAATCTCCTTTTGCTAATAAAATAATGTAATTTAATGGTTCGAATAGCCAATCTAAACTGTTAATGCATGGGTGCGGCAGAATTTACGTTTCTCATTATGGTAGTTCGTACGAACTGTATCGGTCTTCTGTAAAGCCTAAATTTTTTTCCTTAAATCATGAACCGATTCAACCTAAATTTTACCCCATTTTGCTTACGATCCATCTCTCAGCCTGAAATTCGATCTTAATAATCATTCTACAAACTAGTGGCAAGTTCGAATTAATAAATCCAAAGATCCCGCCTGTTTGATTTTCTTAATATAAATCTACCAGTATCTCCTTATTCTTCCTGTCGTGTTTCGTAAATCCCATAAAAGGAGGGTCTTCGTCAGCATCTCATTAGCTAGAACCTCACTAAAAATAACAGCTAGCTCATTATTCGGTATCCCATCCGTACATCTACGATAGAGTGTACTTAATTTGTTAACAACATATTTTGTTTAAAGAGATGAAGGCACAAACCATACCGAGGGTTGTCAGCGAGACGTTGGTAGCACCTAATGACGTGTTTGAGCAGACGGATCGATCGCTCTCTGACCAATTGGCCAACCATGGCATTGAGAATGCTTGCTACATGAGAAAACCTATCGTAGGTCTGGCAGATGTAATCCAAACCCGTATTGTCCTGAAGCAGCTTTTGCATTATGAAAGTGGCCACCTAAAAGCAGATAATGCAATATATAACAATAATCTTAGTAATAGGAGTAATCCGATAAGCAATCCGCCGGAATGTGACTTTTACTATTAAGGACCTAGTAACCACACTGTCAATTTATCTGCAGAAACTAAGTTCGAGTAGAACAAACATGCTAGGAATCGAAACGACAACTATAATATTAACGAGTATACCATTACTTTAAAGCCAAGTCATTTTATTTTGACAACTACATACATTGCCATAGAATTTTTTAGCTCTAATGGGATTCTTGGACTACTTACATAAGACATTATCAGAATAGCAATTATTGAACAAAGATAGAACAACGGCTACACCTTTAACAATAGAACATACTACGAATTCTTTCGAAGTGTTAAGTAAATCAAGATATGGCCCCATAACTATAAAAACCATTATGGAAAAATTTCGGTATGGCCTGGAGAACACTCGACAGTTAAGTCGCCTTATATGACCTTGGAGGAACCAAAGTAGACCTCTTTGGGCAATCTATAGTGGTAACGACATAATAGCTAAACCAAGATTCAAAGTTAGAATAGCAAACATGATCTACTGAAATTCACAAAAAAAAAACAGTATAATTTGAATATGCAGAACAGTAACAATCTCGATTATATAAGTTGGCATGTAAAGACGATTAGGTTAAATTGAACGTGAAATGATACTTAAGTACCGTTACTAAGCTGGTAACTTCGATAGATTGAAAATCATTTAAATAGACCATTATATATAAGTTTAATAAGCCCTGGTTTATTTAGACTTGGAAATTATAGAAATGGTGAAAAATTAGAGGAAGAGGGGAAAACAAACTGTGGAGACCTAACTAAAGTTTATGCAGAACCAGATTTGAACACTTAACAAACTGCACGTCTTAAATTACACGGTTTAATGGTTATAAAAAAGGATAAATTATACAGCTGCCATAAAATGGTAAAATATACTACCAACAGAATATGAGTACGAACAAATAAATACCCTAAATGAATAAAGCTTACAGAAGGGTAAAATAAAGTATCTAGAAGTAAAAAAAGTATATGAAATATTTACCGTCTTGCTCAGTTCGCTACCAGACTCCATAATCTGCAAACAGAGAGGAATTATTTCACTGTTCAAAAGAAAGCTGATAGCATCCGGTTCGTCAGTCTAAAAAGCACAATAACCAGAAGAGTATAAAACAATAAATTTTGTCAAAGAAGCAATTATGCTTACCTTAGCTAGCGCGCCAATAACACCCAAACTTGTAAGACGTAAATATTCAAATGGACGACTTTGGCTGCTGGTGTTAAGAAATTGATAAAGATAAAGTGGTATCTGAGCCTTTAAAAATTCACTACGAGTTAAGGGATGAGACGCTAAACATTGTAAAAGAGCCAATGCATTGCACACTCGGTTAGATTGATGAGCCTAAAACATGAAAATACAAGCCTCAAAACTCGTGATGGAGGGCTATGGAAGCATTCAAAGTAAAAGTTAACCAACAGTCAAGTTAGGCGGATTAATGTAAGGATAAACAGCCGTAATTTCCTGAAGTAAAGCAGTCACAGTACCGTACGAATGCCATAAAAGTGGGGCGAAGTTTTGCAGCGATTCCCGCATACGACTAAAAAATAAATGAATTTGAATAATCATTACCAAAGCTCCAAAAGAGCCTTCTCACGAGTTTCAACAGAATTCAGACTGCCGACCCATTGATAAAAATCCATTTCAGAGGTAGGATTCGATCCCACTCCCTGGGCACTGTTACTATTTCCGCTAACCATTGATTGCATTTTTTAGAAATAAACGAAATCAACGGCTGATCAGAAAGCCGCCGACCAGGCTATTTTATCGCAAGCGATCAACCTCTAGCCAATAAAAGGCAAGAGTAATTCCGGCATTTTAGGTATATTCTAATGAAAATATTAATATCAGAGTTAAGCTTGATTTAGTTCTACTTAAATTAATAATTTTAATATAATTTATTTTCGTATATATTTACATAGGAACAAAAAATATTTTTAGGCCCTGTAAAGCATCAATATACGTCATAGTTAAGGTCAATAAGATCTTAAATGAGGTAAATCGAGAAAGTGCTTGGAATTGCTATTTAATTTAAATTATATTATCTTGGTAAAACAGTGTGGAATCTTTTATGGTAGTAGAAAATGATAAATTAGCGTTTCAACCTAATTACCACTAGAAGATTTATAGGATTTCCAAGGA
Source organism: Hymenolepis microstoma (assembly GCA_000469805.3). NCBI lineage: Eukaryota > Metazoa > Platyhelminthes > Cestoda > Cyclophyllidea > Hymenolepididae > Hymenolepis > Hymenolepis microstoma. Next base: position 14,042,640 of record LR215995.1, on the reverse strand, counting down.
GTTTACTAGGATAGTCATTTCAATTAATCGAAAAACTTCCTGAGTCTGAAGTTTGATAACGCTTAAGTTGACCACGTGCTCGATTTTACTATTCATGTTTAGTGTCCTTGTAGCCACTCTCTTTTCACTTGCATCTTGAAGCCAGCATAACAATAGAGCCAGCCACTAGTCAAATCGCCTGCATATACGTGGTAGTTTCCAGTTTTTTTTGCATATTGTTAACACCACACATGGACGACGATGACTCATTTTCCGGAAGGCAGGGTTAGGACTCTTGTAAGGATTCAGTGCATAATAATTGCATCCTATCTTTCACAAGAAAACCTATTTTAAAATGTCTACGACTGTTCTTTACACGTCAACTATGCTTATTGGCAATTCAAGATTAATTTGTCAATTGTTGCACTTTTCCCGTGAACCAACCCTGGACCCAACATTTTATTTCTCGTCCTTTGGTAGTTGTACGGGAGGGGACATCAAGGATTATTTTCTGGCAACGCTTCGATATTGAAATCCCTCCTTCCGTAAAGCACTGTCCACACCAATATTTACGGAATCCGCTTTTAGACAAACAGTTTTAATGAGCCTGTTTGGAACAGTATTCAATCATATAACTACCGTTAATATTACTCCTCATATTTATTCTCATATTATTCAGTTTCGTACAGTCACAAATTAGACCTTTAGCATTCATTGAAGAACTACGTTAAGTAAGCGCTTTGATTCTATTAATCCTGTGTTCATCTACTGATCAGGACTGACATGTAACCAGGCTGTTCTACCATCTTCACGGCATGTATGTCACAAGTTACGGTAAACCTCAGTTGCAATTTTTCCTTTTTTGATGCATCAAGTAAGCAGTGAGATACTGGTCACCTGAGGGTTCTCGGATCCTCCAGAACTCCACAGTCTGACCTTTATTTTCTCATGAGTTGAACAGACGATACCATATATCAGTTGAAATAATATTTGAAAGTCATGAGCCTCCATTCATTCTTGTTCAACATCACTCTAAAAGGTAAGCACTTTATTATAGCCTTCGATGTGGGCTTTTCTGATAACTATAAAGTTTCTAATGCAATTTGCTATATTTTATTGATAAATATAATGCAAAGAGCCTTGGTAGGAATTAAATCAAAGGCCTTTTTCGGTCAACCATGGCGCAACTTCCCGCGATCTATCTCATTCTTTCGACGGAGAAATAATTGATTCCCAGTTCGTTGGGAAGGCAATTTCTATTACTAAGTATATAAAACGATGAGTATTAAAGTCTCATTCCGTACTCATTGTGACAGTCTTGCGAAAGGATAAAATCCCTAGTAACTTGTTTTAAGATAAGCACAGGATATATTTAAGATAACTCCACTTTGTTTGTGAGATGGCTGTTGACTACAACTACGGTACTACACAGTTACTCCCCTATCATTTAGCACTGGGCACAATGGAGCCATCAACTTAATGACCTTGGAATGCAACTTTATCGGCCTAGGTCCTACGATTTACACGCTCAGCGTTACAAGGAAAGTGGTTTTCGTCTATCACAACAGTATCCTCTGTAATCAATACATAAAGGACATCTTATGAGCAACCAAAAAACAAACAAATCGCTTTAATACCTAAAATTGTCTTCTTTTTCAACAAAGGGTTAGTAAAATGGGAGAATTATGGGAGTTGAGTTACGTATTAGCTCTAAACCTTCTACATATACATATCTTCCCAACCCGGAGGGATAGCAGAATCTGGATCAGGGTTGCTGAATCGACTTCCTCTAGGTCCAATACTACGAGGGGGCATTATTGGTGGGCCAATGGGATCAAAGCGGGCACCAGGGGGGACCACACCACCTTGACCTCCCCCTGGATAATGATCAGGTATGCCAACAAAAGGACGACGTCTTAGAGCTTGTGTGGGATCGATGACCATTCCACCAGCACCCCCTAAAGAACCGGTCCAGTCATTTCCAGCAAGTGGGTCGAGGTCGCTACGTCCGTAGTCACGCAGGTTTGGATCAGTTGGGAATGTATCATGCTAAGATATAATGAAATAGGTAAATTTGAATCAAGGATTTTGCAAAGTATAGCATCGATCAACTACAATTGACTTTGAGCTAAGGAGAGAGGTAAGACAGAAGTGCAGTTACTCTCTGAAATTTATCGATATGAACAAAATGTCATCTTTATATCAATGATATTGAAATGTCAAAGCACTATCGTTAAACTAATTGGAAAGGTGTACATACGTCTATAAATAGGTATAATGGACGACTCAGAGACCACTTTTCTCGTAACCATTACATTATGTACTGATTTTCCATATTCTGGAAAGCAGTTTTTATTATATTTTCCCCCGGCCTGATAATGCTCCTCCTCTAACAGAAAATACCAACTACCCTTGTTTGATTTTACAACTAATGGATATTTTTGTTAATTAGAAATTAATAAAGCAATGAGAAAATAATTTTGCAAAACAGAAATTCAGTAACTTCACTATGAGACCAAAAGATGAAAACAGGCACCAAAACACTGGTAATCAGCATTGATTTAAATTATTTAATCAAAAGTCGTTAGGATTTAGTGCGCTCTCTCTCTAAAATTTTCTCAAATAAAGCTAAAGCGACTTTAGGAGCCCAACTCATTCTGAATGGGAAGACTAGGAGTTAATTAGGACCACGTGTACAGCGGATAAGAGAAAGAAATAGGAAGAGGAGAGGGGGGAGGAGCAGGTGTTAGGACTGCGCGAGTGGAACCCGATTTGTGATAGATAGGACAAATTAGTGAACGAAAACGGGAGGAGTTGACAGATTTGATGCTCCATGTCCGCCGATGAGCAAGCAGAAGGAAATGCCTCGGAATTAAAGTCGCATGACTATAACCGATTCTTTTGCTTTAAAAGAAGACTAAATGGTAGACAAGCAGAGAGGCTTAGAACAATGGAGAAAGTCTTATAAAGAAAGATCTTCGATGACTTCTCCACGAAAAAAGACCCATTTATAAAAATTGTAAGAAAATAAGTTCAAGTAAATTAAATAACAGAAAGTCATTTGTGTTGTGTTAGTTCAACATCATTTTAAGAAGTTCAGATTTCTGCTGGTCTGGTAAAAAATGATTAATTGGCAGATTATTGCATTCTATTAACCGGGATTTGCTTAAATAACCGAGCAAAAAATTTGTCGCAGAGAAAAAAAAAACAAAATGAATACAAATACCAAGCGACTAGCTAAAACGCAGACAATCAAATAAGCCTAAACTAAAACCGGTCAATGATAACTTGAGATTTGCTTTGTTATCGACTCATACAACTCCAGACGTAAATAGCCATTGTGATGAAATGGTTGCTTTCTCATTCTTAATGTTTCTCTATTCACTCTCTACAAGGTACTATACAATAAATCTTTATTTATATAACGATTTATATGCACTCCAAGAAATTAAGACTAGGCACTTCAGGGGTAGCGATGTGATCAATACATATCAATAAGGGGTCCAACACCCGTTCAACGTCCAAATTGAATCATCTTATAACTTAAATGGCTTTAAATTTTTTCAACAGTATTGACACGCATTACGATTAGTTTGGTCAAGAGATAATAGTTAATCCAACTTTTGAGAAAAGGAATAAAATTAAATGATCTTAATTAAATTAAGATTCCACATTCGATTATGTGCATAGCCAAAAGCAACTGATAAATCTGATTAACAAAAGGAGTGCATAACTTCAATCCAATAAATGCACTACCAGTCAGTCCTAAATACGTGAATGGGTAGAGATATGCATCTTTTTAGTCAAAATGATAGTCAAATAATGAATCATTATTGCTTGTATTAAAATGCAAATTGACAATAGATATGTAAAGCCTTTAGTAAAATATTTACTGAGGGCTAAAGGAAATAAATCGTGAAGAATTTGCTTTATAAAAATAAAGATAGCGTCATCGATCTTTGCTTTTTACACCGAGAATACTTTATCCCAGTTTATTTATTTTCAAAACCAATAAAAACAATTGAAAAGGCATTAAAGAATGAAGGTCTGAAATCTTTGGAAGTTTCACTGTCACATGCTTCACAAAGAAGAAAGCTTATAACGCAAAGCGCTCAAGATGAAGAAATGGGTGGCTGCACCACTGTCAACTGCATTAATGCAGAGCATTTATATCTTCTCCACTAAAAATCAGGATGGTGGCCTTCTTTAACAATCGAACACAGTATAAGTGATTTTTGAAGTATGAAAATCGACATGAATATTGGTATTTATACAATAAAAGTCAACGTAAAAAGCGTTATGACCCATTCAAGAACCTGGAAGTCAAATCATTAAATATCAACATGGGAAAATTACAGTGAACAATACTCCACACATGGGAACGTGTAAAATTCACTTCACCCAAAATTCAAAGAATTAGCTGAACACTACCAAAAACAACTCAATAAAATGAAATGAAATTAGAATGTGAATCAAAAATACGCAAAAAGAAATTCATATATACAAAAATGTGGCATTAGCTAAGATGAAAATGCAATCCCATTTACCAGAAATGGATACCTCCAAACCCGTTCTTAGGAAGAGTTGATTAAGACAAATTCAGATAGGAGCTAAGCAAAGTATTAGGCGAAAAAAATCCAAGTTTCATGGCGAGCCACACAAGTAAACTTATTTCTCGCGTTACTTTCCATCAATTAAAGCCGAAGAGAGTGCGTAAAAGAGAAACTGTATGTGCGGATTTCCAGTGGCAGAGACTCAATCGATCCCAACGAAACGTAAGATTTTGACTCCATTGTCCGAAATATGGATGCAACAAGAGCTATTTGAAAAGAGGATGATTCCAAAAACAAATGAAAATTTGATGCCCAGATTTCCCGATTGAAAAACAAAGTGGTGAAAAGAACAAATAAGTCGAAAAGACCTTGAACTTGAAAAAAAATGTTGACTTGATGGTTCTAAGGTTTCTTGATATACTGACTGCCACTAGTATTGCTTACATACACCCCCCTCCACCCCTCCTTTCAAAATTAAAATACTCTCACTTAGTGAGCTTTGCTTTCTTATCCGGTTGGGCGCTTGGTTACCTTGATTAAAAATATGCAAAAAAAATAAAGAAATGTCTCCTACTCGACGAGATTCATCATGAGGTGGCCGACTGTAGAGTGGTTGAGAGGACGATGGATTAAAGCTACTTAGTTTCGGAAAAACTACTTTCCACAGATTTTCTTCCAGCTCGTGCAAAGTACTCTCAAGTTGAAGGAAAACATCCGTTGGTTTGTTGAGAGAATCGGTTTTTACAACATCAAGACGGACATGTGCTGGTCCAATTAGTTCCAAATGCCCAAGTTTATCAGTAGTGAGATTAGTCGCATTGAGAAAAATATCATTGTCAGTCTGACTTATAGCAAGTTGAACCTATGTAACAAAATAATTAAAAAATTAACTGAAAGTAGGTTAAAGAAAATAAGTATAACTGAGATGAAGCTCACTATATCTTTATCGGAACCATCTTCATTAAGCTTGGGAAATTTATATGAAATACGTATAGGATCAGAGTCTGCCCAATTATGTGGAAGCACTGAAACTTCTCTTGGCTGATCATTGTCTACTAGTCGCGCTCCTCTGGATAATAAATCCGCATGGCATAATAGAGCCAAATATGCAGATCTTCTGCCGTTAGTTTGGTTACAATGTAGATTGATTACATAATCCAGGATACTACATCCAATGGCATCCAACTTCATCGTCTTGTCAGAGGGCATATAAAAATGGGCTAACTTGACGAAAAATGATATTGTCTCAGACAATACCTAAGTAAAAATAAAACTATTATCACAATTATAGCCGCATTTAATTAATTTGTCTTAAGAAATTAATGGTAATAATTGAAGAAGGTATGCAGTATTAAATAGTAAAGGAACCGTAGATGACTACCTACGCTATTCCTTCATTACCATTGGTTACTATTTTGTGCAATATCTCACAATGGTAAATGCTCGCGTTTTGTTATCAATGTATTTGAATTAATTCTAGTTTCATTTTTTGGTACTTTTATTGCTAAAACTAAAATTTTGCTCCATAGTATTCATATAAACTTTCTAATGTTTTAGGATAAGTTTATATGGGGAAATGATCTATTTGATAGAGCACTCCTTAAGAAGCCTCAGACTTCCACTCTGGGAATTCCTAATAGAAAGGCATTTTGTGAATCACATAATCCGGAAGAAATGGAAAATGCATTTTCTAAACTCTTTGCACAGTTACGTCAGGAACATACTAGTCTGAATAGCAAAATATCTCGGGGTGAACTGTTAAAGTCTGATAAATCCGGCCGTGATGGCTCCTGTCTGGTTAGATTAACTTTTAATCGTGGGAATTTGCTGCGCAAATATGGTTTTGCTCTAGCGGATGGCTCACAATGCCTTTATCCTGAGGAAGCATACTACTTATCGCAGTGCGATAAGCTCCAGGTCTATGATGGTGGTCTACCTCTAAGTCTTCAACAACTGTTTAACACTCTGTTCCGAAATGACTCAGAAGTTGCCAACTATCTTGCTTACGCTAGGCTTACGAAACAAGGGTTTGTTCTTCGGCGCCGTAAAAATCTCAGCGAATCTAACGTTCAACCGCTCGAATCCAAAATAATTACTCTTCCCATCGATCAATCTTCTCAAGAGTTTAAAACTAAATCAACTCAAGGCGCTATTTCTGACGAAGTGTTTGTCGTCTCTCCATTGTCTAAGCCTTTTTCGGAAACTCCTGATTTTGCCTCTCCCAGATCATTCTATTCTCATGACTTCAATCCGGCAAAATACGAGGATTTCACAGTATTTGATGTCTATGATGATCGAAAAGGTAATTTTAAGAAGAATATGTCGACCGAACCTAAATTTGTTCTCCTTGTGTTGTTGTCAAATGATATGTTCAATTTTCCTCCTAATGAATGCTTTCGAAGGAACTTTGGTGTCAAACCTGAGACCGAGATTCTTGTAGCAGTTGTAAATAATGGTGATGTACATTTCATATGTGTCAAGTCATTTTCTATACCGACCATTAAACGTATACTGATTTAGACTTGGTTATTATATTTCGGTGTATGATCCCTGAAGTGGCTTATTTCTTTCTATCCACACAAGTAATAGAAGATTCCTTGCACGGAATTGAAATTACTTTTTTTGACCTAGTACTTCTAGTCAACAGAATCGTGTCAAAGACGGGACTTAAAGAATGAAAGAAATAACTTTCTCCATCTCTGTTACCTCTTATAAATGCCTTGTATACCCAAATTTAAGAAAAAATGGGAGAGGTGAGGTGAAGTTCGAATGACGGCTTTTCTCTCCGGTTAGCTACTAGTGCTTCAGTGGTGGTTCTGTTTGTCAATTTGCGCGAAAATCAAGGTCAAATAATAGATAATTCAGATTATAAAGGATAATTCTTATGATTTTAGGTCTGCTGCACCAGAAACATTCGAGTTGGATCCATAATACTTTCAGTATGCCAATTGCTGATTCAAGGAGGAGGTGGATTTTTGATATTCAGTATTGAAGTTTAGAATTAGCCTAGCCAGATTGACATAATCTAACGAAGCAGTCCCTTCAAATTTGGGATAAATTTATTGGTTTAGATGGCATCACTTTAATGTGCTTCTCTTTCGTTAGCTTCCGTGACATTTACCATAAAGAATACAAGAAGCGGGAGTGCGAAGCTCAGAGCCACATTAAGCAAAATCTACTAATTTGTTGGACGGGTGAAATATTATGTGGGATACAGTAAGGTAACAAGTCGTAATAAGAAAAAATCCATCAGAATGGCTTGATATGCTGCTGAATCTTCCAGATTCAAAGTAACTGCTCCGGCTCTAGTAACCTACCTATAGTCTGGGAACAATGTAACTTTTTACCTCATATTATTGTCTTGCTATTATAGTGGATTGTTGCATTTCATAAATAAATCAGATTCTTTGGTTGATATTTAGTCAGCCACACAGAAGAGATTTCTTATTACAAGGAGCAATCATAGGTTAAAATTAGGGTATTTAGAAGAGAAATCTGTCCTTGTTTTCACGAGTTAGAAATGTACAAATTATTCATTAACATACATGTGACTCAAACTCCGCAAATAAGACTAAACGAGATGTTTAATAACCATAAGAAAAAAGAAATTCCTATCCTTCTTTCAGTTTCATTCAAAATGTTACGACACATAATGTAATGTTCAGAAATGAGTCAATGTTAAACAAACAGGACAAGGGTGTGCAGCGGCATGGTTTTTCTATTTTAATATTCAACACTTCAGTTAAACTATACTGAGGGCTGAGATGATAAGCCCTGATCATACGATTGCCGCTGAAGGTGACTGGGCATGTATAACCAAATTTTTTTGAAATTAATGTTCAAAAACGGGGTTAAAATAGTTAAAACTTTTTCCAAAAAAAAGATAAAAGGCTTTGGAAATTAGTGTATTTTGAGGCTAACTACTAGTTTTTCTAAACGTAAAGCTACAAAGAGTAAGAATAAAGGTAATTGGTTATTACTTGCAGTTATTTTATGAAAGTTAACAGGGTGAATGAATTAGAAATCGAGTCATAAATCAAATGGTAGCATAAGTTAAGAAACGGAGGTGCTGTTTGAATTCTTGGATGTTGAAATTGACTGACAAGAGTCCGAGGAAGGATAAACGTTAAAGTCGGGTTGGGAAAGGATACCACCCAAGTGAATATATAGAACCAATATGAGAATTCCATAATGAAGACGTCGTAAACGAAGAAGCCTCACGATTTATGGTGGTTTCTACAATTACCAAGTTGTGCTAAAGTAAAGTTTGAGTTATATAATATAATATGAGTTATAATGCGAAAATTTTATCTATAACTTATTTGAGTGAAGAGTGAATTGGCCAGTAGTATAAAATTGTGTAAAATACAGGCAGCACTTTAAATACCTTTTAAAAATTCAAAAAAAATAGAACGGTGGGTAAATTTTGAATGCGGATATGCTAAAGTTAAATCAAATTACCCCTTGACAAATTATTCGAAATCGCCCTAAAACCATAAAAAAACAAATATTTAGTTTTTATATAAAATGTTATAATTTCAGTATTTTTGACTAAACTGCCATTACAAAACATGTCATTTTAACTTCTTGTTTTTGTGAGCCGCCATATTGGCGTCTATTTTTCCGTTTATTGTGTTGCTTGCTCTGATACTTATTTCAAAATGCCCGTACGCTTGACTACTTGTGACGATGGAGTCTTTGAAGTTGATGCTAGTGTCATTAGGCAGGCTGTCATGATAAGAGACATTCTTGATGGTACGTTCCTAATCACACCTATCTGGAGGTTTCAATTTTGTTCCTAATAAACGTTTTCATTAGAAATAACTTTGTAACCCGTTTTTAACATTTATTTACCTTAAAGTTTGATTTGATAGAGTTTTTCATAAGTTATTTTATCATGTATTCCAATTTATTCTGCAGATGTTGGTCCCGATGCTGCTGAAGATGACGAGCCTATTCCACTCCAATTCGTCAACTCGGCCATATTCAAAAAGGTGATTCAATGGTGTCAGTATCATAAAGACGATGCTCCGCAGCAAGATGATGACGAAAACAAAGAAAGACGAACTGATGATATCTCGAGTTGGGATCAGGAATTTCTCCGTGTTGATCAAGGAACTCTCTTTGAGCTCATTTTGGCCGCAAACTACCTTGATATTAAGGGCCTTCTCGATACATGCTGTAAGTCGGTTGCTAACATGATCAAGGGGAAGACACCTGAGGAAATTCGAAAAACCTTCAATATCAAATCAGACTTTACACCTCAGGAGGAAGAACAAGTTCGCAAGGAGAATGAATGGTGCGAAGAAAAGTAAACGTATATTTGTGCTGCATTTTATCTTGTTTCTTCCCTGTTTTTCCCCACTACTTACATGATACTTAACACTACATGAAATGTAACTGGTTGCTATAATTTCATGTTTATGCAGAGACCTATCCTCCGCTCTTAAGTATGTCGCTGAATGCATTACATTATTTCAGTCAAGTTTATTTTCCATATTTAAGTTTCCATTGTTATTTCATATTCGTTTGCAGGGATTTATATCCAGTGGTTTTCTTCATTTAAGTTAGGTTTGAGATAGGTTCAGATTTGTAAATTCTCTTTAGTTAGTTTTATTACTTAAATATAACGGATCACCTGAGTAAACTAGTTTTAAGTGATTAGTGTTTAAGTTCAAGTCCAGACCACGTTTAGTGCCCTTTTTGATCCTCCTAACTGTACTCTACCGTTTACGTTTAATTTAAGTGATAAATCTACGAGTAAACTCTAATTCCTTCCGTTATGGCTTAACTTCCCTTCTGTTAGCGACCTTGTAATCTTTAATGGGCTAAGTGTAGTTGATTATTTTTGTTGCATGTTGAAGACATTTAAGTTTACCTCACACGTAAACAAGGTGAAGATTAGGTTAATTGCTCTCGACGAATAACTGGGCGTTTGTGAATGCTTTACGTTCAGTTTTTCAGTTTAAGAAATGCGTTTGCTCCTAGTACACATGTTTGTTTTAAACTTATACGAAGCTGACTAATATGTGTATTTGTTTTTTAGTGATCTGTGCCTGTGAGCATAATTAGTTATTGGAAAAATCGGTATAAATATATGGGTTTTGAGTTTGCCATAAATTTTTTATTAAAAATTGTTATGGAATAGTGTTAATCTGTTATTAATTTTGCCTTGATTCGAGACATTTAGAAAGAAATCTGAACTCTTGTAACTCAACAACTGGTCGTTGAGATGGTGGAATGATTTTGTATAAGCTAGGATATGTGGAGAATTCTTGTGTACCTAATGAGCCAATAATAGCAGCATCGATGAAATTCAATTCCTATACACGAGAGTGATGAACCGATCACTATCCTTAATGCAATTTTTGATTTTGGCAGCAGGTGAAATTGGTTTACGGCAAGCCAACAAATAGTGAAGGAAAGGGGTCAAAAGGAATCTGTGATAAACTTCTAGACACTGAGGACCATCGCAAGAGATCAGTTTCCAGCTTTCTCAATTTTTTGATTATGACAAATCTAGTTGACATAATTCATGTGGTTGAGATAGGGACCATTAATTGGGAAGCGAAATACTTAAGGGTTGACCAACTTTGGGTTTGTGCCGATTGATCTGCCGGTGCTCTTTCTTCTAGCTTTCATTTGTCAAGAATCTGGGCACCAAATGTCAGAACATGGCTTCCCCCTTTTATGCATATACATTGGTTGCCGCTAGAGTTAATTAATATAAGAAATAGATTCTTTTCTTAGAACAATGAATGCATTCACTTTTTCAGGAGTTTGTCAAAGAAAACAATGTTATGACGTTAATTAGTTAACAAGTAAAAAGCTGTCATAATTATTGGAAATTACCCGGTGAAGCAAATAGACAATTTCTCTTCGGATTTGATTGTTTATTCAATGAACAAGAAATTCCTTCATCTGCTACGTCCCCATGATGTTACTCGATTTTCTGAAGTTGTTACGATAAGACTTTATTCAGACGTGTGGTGTTTTCTTTCTGTAACGCACTGAAACTACATTGAAAGCCCCCAGAAGAACCACATCTGGCCGAATTTTCATGTTTTCTTTAAATTTTGTCACTTACAAGACATTACTGGACACATTTGAGTGGGGGGTAACCATACACAAGTCATGTCCCAAAGGGGGTTTGTCATGTGGTCTAACACTGATACCTCGGACATCATGCCTTATTTCGACTCAGGTGTTAGCTCACGCGCTTTTTCTAATATTCTAAAAAATCACTTCATGTTGCAGTGCCCACAGTTGGGGGATTGTAATCAGCCAACTGAGAACTTTCATCTACACACTGAGGTCTTTTTTATACTTTTAGTCGCATTTCTCCATTTCCAAGCAGTTTCGTCTTACCTAAAGGCGCTTTCCCTTGTTTTTTTTCCTCAAAGTGTGAGCGAGTCTAAATATACACCAACATTTGCGCTTACGCTTATGAATACAGCCTTTCCTCTGAGCTTCCTCTCTCCCCAATTAAGTTTTGCATCCAGTGATCTCTCTATCTTCTCGATTCTGTGATGCAGATTGTCGATCGCTGATAGAGGGTGGCTTCTTTCGCATATTCGGAGTCAAGAGTAGGATATCCAGCTGTTTAGCTCTTGCAGATAGTATGGAATGAAAAATTTTGAGCTATGTAAAAGTCTTAATGCACAAGTCTTCTAGGTGAGATAGTCATTTTGCTCATGTGATTTCAGGAAAGAATCAAACTTGGGGCACTGAAATTCACGAACTTAATAAATGGTGTGTTATGGGACTAACTTTCTTATCAGGTAACGACAAGATGTTTGCTAGAAAGGAAAATGTAACTGACGCGCTTATTCGCTAATTTGAAGGGCCACATTGTCCTAAGTCGATGGTAAAGGGTAGCAGTTTACTAAAGCTAGAATTTTCACTGGACAGTGTTGTGTTGCAGAATAACAGGCAATTGCATTTGCACAACGTTGTAACACTCAAAAAAAACACGAATGTGACTACATTCAGAAACCGGAAATCGATGAGAATAAGAATGACGAATTAGTTTACGCCTGTGAAAAAGTCGATGCTAGCAAATTGAGGCTCGCGAATGAATGTAAAATATCGATGCAAATACAGTTACCAGGATAACGTTAGAAGCTCTAAGCCTATATGATAGTTTGTCTGACCACGTACTTACAGTGGGTTAAATATTGCCTCTTGCGATTGATTTTCTATTCAAAATTGAGTATTTTGGTTTGGTTTAAAACAGTTGAGGACAACGAGAGTCTAGGGCGAAGGGAGTATAAGTCATTATCATGCTAGAAGCGGGGTCGCAAATTTGGTCGACCAAAGCTAAGTGCACAACTGCACGTAGCGTGATCATTGGTTGGATCTGACCAGATGCTAAATTTATTGTTCCTGTCACTCTGATGGGTAGGTTGTTTTTGTCTTATGCAAATGGCTACAGTATCCTAACACTTGTACCCTTTAGCTCTTAGTCCTGTAGGCTACGCCATTTCATATTTATTTGTCTTATCGATGTGATGCACTTTAACGAAAGTCTATTTGCGACACTTTTCCCACAAAAGAAGTTTTTTTCAAGTCGATGAATTATTTCGGTGTCATTTTCGGCAGTGACCTGTTTAATTGATTTTTACCTAGCTTATCGAATGTCGTGCTTCACTTATTCTAGCTGTAACGGCACATTATTGAATTTCTATTTCACGTTCGTCTTAATGAGACTGAACTGCAATCAGGAGATTGGATGAGCATTCAATGCTGAATATCTACTTTCAATTAGGACGCATCAAGGAGCCCAAACTAAAGCGGGAAATCAATGCAAACATGGTTTAGCATTAACGTACCCAGGTGTTGTGAAATTATTGTCACAAAAATCTTTCGGGAATTTTCATTCGAAAATCAACTATTCGTACTGCACTTGACAACCAGCAAACCGTATTCACTGATCAAAACCCGATACATTTGTCCAGCTGTTCAAGTTCCTTATTGGCGAATTCTTAGAATGCTCTTTTTTAATTTGTTTTGGTTGCTATATAACAATTAGCAGCCACTGGCATCATGCAGGCTGTTTCTGTGATATTCCCAGATAATCACTTCGGTCATGTAGCCGCTCAAAACCAATGTATCAAGTTAGAAAGAGGCAGAAGTATTTCTCCACCCAATGTTTTTTTAGTCCAATAGACAATCCCTTTCGTAAGCTGGTATGTAGGAACTGAAATTACACGCCTTTATCTTTCTTCTTTCTCAAGTAACAACCATAAAAGGAGGCAACTCTTCATTGTGACAAATCCACAACTAGTGAAATTTTCGCCCACTGACTCGAAAAAAAAATAACCTTTAATCTAATTTCTGAATTCTCGTATTTCTCAGACTAGTCTGACGATCTGCCCCAGAAGCTAACTATTCAAAAGACTGTTCAGAAAAATATTGGTAGCTTCGACCATAAACCCCTATGTCTAAGCATAGAAATGTCAGTCCATATGAGCGAATTTAAACCCCAATTAACAGTTTAACGTTGTATGTTAAACCTCTGTGGTAATTTCAAAATTTTTCGACTCAGGTGTGGTTTTCTAATGTGATCAATAGAATTTCATGCCTGTTAGAACAGTCTAGAAGGTGAGGCCATGCCATTGATCGCGTATCGAACTAATGTGGCAATCAACAGTCGTTGCAACGTTTCGCGGAGCCAATTGTGGTTAACGGCTAAGCTTTGTGAAAAGTCGCCATAGGTATAATAAGCGCTATTCATCTCGTTCATACTATTTCGTTGATCCTGTTGAAATATCTTACCTAATTTCGGGAGCAATTTTATACGAATGGATTTCGTCTGAGAGTTTTGCTAAGGTGCATTCTACCACTACTTATGTAGTAGTCTCTGTGGTAGCATGATTGGTAAAGTGTCATGTTTTTGGTGAGAGGAGGAAATGACGCATAGTGGAGAGGGTTTTATCAGTAATCAGTTAGCATATGTGGAAATTGCGGGGATTTTGGAAATTACCACTTGTAAAGCAATTTCAAACCAAAGCAAATGAATTTAGTGTCCTTTATGTGATAAAACCAACTAAACGCTCACATATTTAAGGGTAATTTAAAGCGAAAAAAACAACTGAAAAATTCACTTGGTTATTAAGATTTTGGATTTTTTAAATAAAATCTACATATAGAACATGGAACTTGATAGACTTCAAGTTAACTTTTGTAAATACATAAATATATATTTATATTTTTTCACAACGAATAACACTTAGAATGAGATGCTCTGATAGGGCACTACAATATAAAGAGAAGAGGAGTATTTGTATTTCAAAATCATGTTAGCTCCAGGAAATGTTATTGAATCAATTGGTTCCCATTGATTCAAAGGTTTGGACACTTACGAAGTCGGAGATCTCGAGAAAGGTGCTCATCGATGATAACTAATGACGTGGATAGCCAAAAGCATTACTTTAGTTGGGTCTGTAGCGTATTAGCTACCTAACTAAGCCCGATTGTACTCAGAAACCTCAGTGGCATATTCTCCTAGTTCGCAAGACTCCCCTGAATTAGCTAAGCTATTGCAAAGCTAAGAAGAGACAGAGGTATCCAGGGAACGTGTTTATGCTAGACATGCATGACGTGGGATGTAATGTGTATGTATGACGTGGAACTTAGTAATTATATACACTTTATGATATGATGACCTCATAAAACTTGAATCATTGATTGGTCGGGTAATCGAATACTGGAACTGACCAATGATTGACCGTATTGACATAAGTCATTGATTGGTCGCGAGGCTTCTGCATTTGTCATACTAAAGTTGTGTCCCGCAGGTCGACAAGATGGATAGCAGAATGCATGGCACTCGTAAGACTTGGGTATCTTTTCAGTGCCTTGACAAAACATTGCTACAAACTTAAATCACAGATGAAAATAAATGTGATTTCTTCAAATCACTCATATAAAACACGATAATGAGTACAGGTAGAATCTTGAACGCGGGAAACAGCTGAAGTAAACACAGGTATGTATGATGTTTTTGACAGGACAAAATAAGAGGTAAAATAAAATGTAGTAATTATTCATTGGCCACCAAAAATGAAATATCTTCAGGTGAAAAGATATGGCTTTTGGAGTACACAATACAATTAAGCGAGACCAAAGGAACTACATGCGCGTCAGAAAAGTCTGGAAAGTGCTGTGGGCGTGCAGAACCTCTGAGGTAAGCAACAATCGAGTTACGCACAGTAGAACAAGATTGGTGGTATTTAATGACTCAGCATGTTAGTGGTTTTTCCAATGTATGCAATAGATGCTTTTCACTTTATACGTTCTGTGTTCTCACTTCTTTTAACATAGCCTGGGTAATTTCGGGATCAAATAAATGCTATAGGATTATGCCGGGGATGATTGTCTATTGGTATTTGTGTAGTATCCACTACAACTACTTAGGTAGTCGACAAATTAATAACTTCTTGGGGATGTAAACTGTGAATGAAATATAGATGCTGAGAAAATAAGTATCTAATTAATGAGAATTTACGGCACAATCTATCCCATGTTTTTATCGAGAAAAACAGATTGCTTCGAAAATAACTATTTTTTTCACATAATCATACAATCCGAAAATTGTACACTAAACCAAGTGTGTAAGCACGTAAGATATTTAAGGTACTTTTTACATTGCTTAGGTTTATATATATTACGTTTTCATCTAATATCTTATTATCCACGAGAACTTTAGAATTATTGCTTATTAATGAAATGTAAATAGCATGATGGATACTGATGATATTAAGTCACTTAAAAATCAGGGGATCTTGAACACAGCTTCTGAATGAGTTGATGACGAATGGGATCAGAGGCGTAACTTCTACTAATAAAACCATTTGTGTAAAGGATTAAAAGCAGATTGTACTGGAAAGACAACTGAAAATGAACATTTTAGTTGGAGTGAATAAATTATCACAGTTTAAATTCTTACCTATTGATCATTTAATTGACAAACTTTATATTTCGAATGACGACCCCTATAGTATTACCTTTTATATCGGTTTCATATTCTAACAGTTAACTTATAAAATTTGGACTCTTTTAACTGGTGACCCCTAAACTGAAGTTCTCGCTTGAAAAAATTTTTTTCTTTTAAAATTTCAGTGACCTGTGGATAATTCTACTTATTGTATGATAACGCCAAAAGTGAATTGTGTGCGTTAATAAGCAATTATTTCCAAAATTATTTCATCAAACAATAGATTAATTGTTATTGAGACTTGAAGTATATTTGATAGTGGAATGCACGGAAGACCATGGACGGTGGTTGGAATGGTCAAGGCGATTTCGTATCACTGAGCTCCAATTTTCCTTTATTCATAATTAATTATGCCTCTCCATTGGTGCTAATTCCGGGAATATTCTAACTTATGCACACTTCTCATGCTTGTTACTGAAAATATTTGGCCATTTTCAATGAATTTCCAAAGTTGAATACAGCTACTTAATTAGGAAGTAGTCATAAACACTTCAATTTATCTCAGTAAGTATAATGCTAATAACAATTTCTATGCAGGAGTATTGTTAGATTGTACTAATGAATAATACAATCAGATCACTTAACCACGCTTAGCATGTATTCGGAATGAATTTCAGAAATTGCCACATTGCGATCAAATCGAAAAGTTAACCATTGAATTCCATTTCGAATGAGAGTTTCATGATTCGCGATGGTGCAACTGTTAGTGCTTTTTTGATAACAAAATTTGAGCAAGTTCCATTTGACCAAAATAATAATTCTCAGACGATTTGCTTGTCTCAAGATTCACCAAAACAAGAATTATAAAATCTACCTGACTATGAAGTAATCTATTTATTCAAATAGTAGTAAGTAAGAGGATGTACTAAAAATGTAGATTTTAGGAATAAGTTGGACCTTATACTGGAAGCTAGCGAATGGAATCTCCGAGTTTCATTCGACGGATCTGATTCCCTGTTTAGTACATTTAATTTCTCGATAAAGCATAAATAAATGATATATATTAATACAGGAGGATGAAGCGAATATCCCAAATTATGCTTTTTACTTAGAATTGAATGTGAAGTAAGTTAAATGGAAAATGAAAAATTTTATTTCAAGCTTAATAATAAATATTGTAAATGAGTTCAAGAATTATAGTATGTACTCTGTGTAATTAATGTAAGGCTAATCATATTGGCTTCCAAAAAACTTCACAGAATAAGCCCCTGTTTAAAAAGTAAAAAGGGCTATCTTCAATCGATAGTATGTTTAATTTATTAAAAATTTCATTTTAAATGCATAATTTGTTACTTAAAATTAACACTGAATGAGCATTCGGACACAACCTTGAAATCTCTGCCTTTGGTTAGCTTAATTGTGGTATACTGTAAGTAATCTTCCCACGGGTAGGTTGGAGTGGTCGTATGAGTGACTTTATTTGATCTAATACTTTGATTTGTTCTAATACTTGCGATCACAAACGAGCTAGTATTTTGATTAAACTTACATTTTAGATAAATTTCATGCTTCTTTCGATGCTACTTTGAATTTGATACCATATGATAATGTACATTTTTTAGATCCTTCTACGCTCCCGCACATGGAAAATGTCCGAACAATCTAAATGTCCGTATAAAGGTCCTGAGGGGAAATCCTCACCTCCTTCGGGATGTCCTGTTATGAGGTCTGAAGAGGAATCTATTAATCCTCTTAACATGGTATTACTATTTTCTTTGCATCTCACCTTAAAGTCATCCCTTAGCTTCACTAGTGTTTAATAATTTTATTTTCAGATGCCAAAAGAAAACCAAAATCCTAGTCCTGGCCAACCATTCAGCCTCTCAATCGAGCGAAAAGTTTCCAGCATTCCTAAAGCAGTTGTAAAAGAAAATGAGAATCCTCATTGGGTTTATCCTTCACCTCAGATGTTCTGGAATGCCATGCTACGTAAGGGATGGCGTTGGAAGAACGATCAAATTAGTCCCGAGGACATGGACAACATCATCAACATTCACAATGCCAATAATGAAGCCGCATGGATGGAGATTCTAAAGTGGGAAGCCATGCATTATAAGACATGTCAAACTCCTCGGCTTCGTAGTTTTGCGGGCGACGCGACAAAATACTCTCCTCGTGCTCGTTTTAGGCATTGGCTGGGCTATGAACTCCCCTTTGATAGACATGACTGGATTGTAGATAGATGTGGCCGTGATGTTCGTTACGTTATTGATTACTACGATTCGGAAAAGGTTGATCCAGATTATAATTTTGCGCTTTTGGATGTTCGACCGGCTTTAGACTCATTCTCTGCTTTTCGAGATCGTCTTAAAGTTGCGTGGATGCGGTGGCGTTTCCCTGATCCTCCTCCCAAACAGTCGTCATCGTCGTTTTCCTGTCGTGAATAGCCACCTTTTATTAAGCACAAACTGTAGTCAAGAATGATTTATGTAGATATCTCCATGCCATTGAATCTTTCTTAAATTGGGCTTATTATGCATATTTGCTTATTATCATAGTTGGGTTTGTCTTATTTACTAACTAATAGCGTTAATGCTTCTTCAAACGTAATAGACAACGGAGTGGGTTTATCCTCAGTCAACTTTGCCGCATGTATTTATAATAGAAGGGTGTTTTCAAGCGTCTTTTGATACTTTTGGGGGGAGGTGGTTAAATTGTGGTTTCTAACTCTGCTAACTTCCCTATCGGATAAGGGGAAGTCTATATTAATCGGAGAGAACCTCAAAGGGGGCGACAGCTTTTTGACAAGCTATCTGTTAAAACTTGGGTGTCAGACAATGAAGTGGAATTGGTAAACTGCTTACAAATACTAATAAAAGCGATGTTGGTCGTCAAGGTGGCTCCGAGGTTTCAGTCTCGGGCTTTACCCTTCTGTTTCCAAAGCAGGAAAATAGATACCGGACCAACTAACTGATGAGCCAATAGTACTTGGCTCTATCTCTTCCATATGGTGGCTAGTCTGGACCTCTTCAGAATATGAGAGGTAGAGACTGGACTACCATCTTTCTAAGTTTTTACAATCTTCACCAAACAACAAGATGGAAAGAAGACACTGCAGTGAAGAGTAATGCTTATTTGGAAGAACTATTGTCGAAGTGGAGTTTTGTATCCCCTGGAAATAGACATAAGATTAAAAATGGTGTAAGGACAAGGTCGGCAATGAGAGTAGGGCGGACGGTTTTTTAATCAACTGGCAGGCTTTACCATAGTTATCAGTAACCCCTTAGTTGACTTCGGGTTTCCCAGAGAGGAGGAACATCAAAGTCACAAAAGTCGAGAAGAGGGACAGGAAAATGATTCAAAGGTGTAAAATAGACAGGCACAAAGGTAGAGAAAAAGGTTAGGTAGGTACTGTGGAAGTGGTAGAAATATGACATTCAGTCGGATCATGGTAGTTTGATGTCAACTCCCGGCTTATAGACTTTTCTGCCATATGAGTATATGTTGCCCAGAGTGCACCACGTGGAGATAAGTCTATCGCGTACCCTGGCCGGTTAAAAGTAAATTGAGTGAATCTTTCACTTCAAACTGGGTCACTCCAATTTCATACTAGAGGACCAAATCGAACAATTAATACTCAACTAAGTATGAAATGCTTTTACCGATAACTCATTCTAAATCTGGCCGACTATTTAAACATGAGAAGTTAAAAGTATCAGCTTGGTAAGGCAGGATTTTTGCATTAGAACAGTTTTCCGATTATGACTTAAATTTGTCATTAAACCAGATTGGTGCATGAAGATGACATAACATAGTACTTAATTTAACCAAATAATCTATGAGCTTATAGCGTTTTGAGGATACGAGCTTATGGCCGAGCTCTGAGATTGGAACTTCGGAGTATTAGGATAAGACACAGTGAATTAGGCTTATTAACTAAAAACCAGAAAATGTGAAAAATCTCAAATGTAAAATGTAGCATTAGTTTGACATCATATCTTCAAATATTGGGCTAGTCTACTGTCCCTTGGAGGTAGATACTATATATTAATTAATATTAAGGTTTTTAGTTTTAATTCACATAGTACTATAAAAGATGCCAATATTATTTAAGGAGTAACTTATATTGGGTCATTAATTAAATTTATAAATGTTATATTAAAATTGGCGAATAAATATATGAGATTGTCGTTTAAAAATATACACGAATTTCAAGGTCGATAATAACGACTGTATGAGTGTATGCGTTAAATGTATGATGAAATTCACTCCAAGAGTTAAATTTCCTGATCGTTGGGAAAGTTAGAAGACGAAAGTTTCCGATGATGAATCATTACTAATTTCAATAGAAGGTCCAATCTCCGATTTTTCTAAAACATTCTTTGGTTGCATAGGCAGACAACGCTTGTCGTACTAAAACGTTAAAAAAGAACAATAACAAAATCATAAGTGTAGATTATATAGACAATAAATATCTTCTATATCACGACAAGGTATTTGAAGACGATTTGTGCGTAATGTCAATATTCGATTTCCGTGAAGGGTTTATCACGCCTTAAAATGGATATGGTTGTATCTGTGACCCACCACCTTGATTTGATCTGTTGGAATTAATCAGCCACACTAACATGGTTTATTGTACAAATGAAAGTATCTGAGTAATTTATTCAGTTAAAGTTTACTAATCAGTATGGAGGTCATTCAGGATAAAAATGTTACTCTATCATTCTTTTCGAAAAGGTACCCTGTAATCGGTAGAAGGTATCAATTCGGCATGGAAAAATTAATTTTTTGTTTTAGATGAAATCATATCCAATGACTTCTAAGGCATCTCTTCCGGATATTTAAGGTCTTGTAGTAGGATGGGATGATTAAAGCATTATAAATCAAAATGAAATAGTCAATGTTGACCTGAAACACAATGCTTGCATATCTTTTGAGGAGATGAATATTCAACTTTGAAGAGTGCAAACAGTCTTGGAAGTGGCGTAAAAAAACAAATCATATTACTCAGCTTGAGCTGAGCATTGAACATCTGGAACTGTCAAAACCACTTTTTATATTCTTACTTTATTCATAATAAATAAAGGAATGTTTAAGTTAAGTGGATCAGTTTTTCAGCATTTGTACAGTTTCAATTTATCAAATTAGTTCAGTGGAAAATCGAAACTGAGCGCAAAGACGAATTTTAACTAAATATTTTTTTATTTATGATAATGACAAACTTCTTAAAAAACGATTTTTGAAACTTGTATTCCGAAACAGTAGAACGCGATTCAGGGTTCATTTATTGACATAGTGGATGACTGGGTGAGTACAAAATTCTAACAAAATGACATTCTTTTGACCTCCTTTTGCCACTTATTGGCATATTTTACAGCCGTTGATTTAATGCAGACGATAAAACTTTTTTTAGTTTGCTGTAGGATTTAACAAAGAACCTACCTTCGCTAAGCAGGGTGCAAGCCATTTCCATTTTGGAAGAATAAACTCTCGTAGAAGTCCGGAGAAGATGATGACTAGTGGCATAAGTAAGATGACGTAGCCAGCACTAGTAAACTCAGCTAAGATAATAAAAAGGACGAGAATTCCGAGTTCGGTAAAGTTGATAGTCACAATGACAGCCAGTTGTGGAGCGGGAAGATTAAGGAGAAATTCCCATCTACCCCAGTACTTCCGTCGCGTCAGGAGAGCAAGTAGTGTGTTGACACTATCTAGTCCACGAAGTCCAATCACTCCAAGGTAGATGAACATTCCATAGAGAGCAGCGACTGGAATGTACCTTAGGATATCTCCAAGGTAGACTGACGCTATTACTAACGCGCCCACTATGAGTACACTCACTCGCTGTTCTACCAGGTTGATAATTCTTGAAAGAAATATAATAAATGAAACAAATGGAAGAAATAAGAAATAAGTTTTATAGGAAATGACCAGCTGCACTTGGTATTTGGAAAAGAAAAAATTAATGAGTAATGAGTAATCTTGGGAGTAAAAGCATACAGCTGGAAATATTGAATATTCAGATATAATGCAGGCAACTATGCACATTGGGCGAAAGTGAATATTTAAATACATCCGAAATTCAAACGTTGTCTGTTATCCATTTACCACATCCATAGAAACCCGCTCCTACTTACGAACGATAATTTAAAAAAAGTAATTTCATTGTACTCTGATAATTATTCTAGATGCTCTGCTTACGTACAAAATCAATAAATAATTAAACTAGGCGCAAATTCGAAAAATTCGATCCTAGCTACGACATCTTTTCCATTTTTAACCATAAAGATCAATAACATCATAAAGATCTAAAATAACATTAAATTGGTGTCAATAAGTGGCTTTATTATTATAGTATTTAAATAAACTTAACCTTTACTAACGCTTATATTTTAATAAATTAAATAATAGTAGTTGAGTGATGTTTTAAAAAAGATAAATTATATTTTTCCCGTTTATGACTATTCGCCTTTTTACTTCCTATGATGTGATTAATTAACGTGGTGAATCAAGCCAAAATGTAACTTTAACAAATCCGCTTTAGTAGAAATTAAACCAAAACTTTAGATAACTGTCTAAATGGTTGCGCATTTTTGCAAGCTAATATGCAATCAAGTGGAAGGAGAACCGCTCAAAGACTACAAACAATCCAATAGTACCAAATTGGCACTCGATTATTCTTTATTAATATTACCAGCAATAAACCGCTGAAATTGGAACAGGCCGTTTCTTTTGTGATTAGTATCAGGGCGCATTAGAGAAAATCCCAAGTTCACACAACACATAACCATTGTAGAAAGTGGATATCTCACAGCCGTTTCTACGAGAAGCCGACATTAGTAATATTCGATCGGTCATCCACATCACTGAATGAGTATCGATAAATGTCAAATTCGTGGCTCTCATTTGGCAGGTCTACACACACACAATTAGACCACCCGTTCAATTAAGTGCTTGTTAACACATAATCTCACTGATTGAAAAAATTGGATTCTGCATTTTATTTATTGCTAATTAACAAACATTGTAGTTTGATATTTATGCGATCTGTCAAGTTCATTTTGATAAACGTGTGCACAGATCACAACATGGTACATTAAACTCAATTTTTTTTACGAATTCACTTGATAACTCACTCTGCAGGTTTGCCAGGAGGTGGATGGGGGTCAAGTTGGACCAGGGCCATCGTGTTAGCGATTGTTCGAACAGGCACTCCCGACATCAATGGCCACCCCACAATACAACAGGTGAGTGGAAATATCACGACTGTCAATAAATGATCTACCACGAAGGGACTTGGTTTTTTCGCCTTGGGCTTCAAGGCCGTAATGCTAAAGTATTACAATGAAGCGATCGTCGATATTGCAAGAGGGAACAAATAAATATTTACAATAAAGCAACTTATTTAAGAGTGAACATTACAATTAGAATAATAGTGAAACTTCTAAAAGAAATATTAACACTTTAACTTAAAAGAAAGTTTAAGAATATAACTATGACTTGCAAAAAGCACTATATTCAAGTGGATTTGCTTAAGACTTCATTTTTATATTTAGTTCGCGGATATTTATTCATGCGGATTGGTTTAAAAGTATTTTTTACCCAAATATAGTGTTTACTTGGGGTAGGTGAAACCCGCTTAAAAAATTGAGACAACGTATATCAAAAGCCTCTGAGGCGACGCCAATAAGTTGAAGATGGTCTATTATAGCCGCTATCTTAATGAGTGTTCATCTCTAACTTAGCTCCACGAAAGACAACTTAACTTTCCTCCTCACAGACATGCTCCCCATACCTCATTTTTCTAACTTGCCCTAAAGATAAAGCCTTCTTTGAAACAAATTGTTAACTTTGAGGCCGTACTTGCAGGTATAAATTTCAATTTTTTTTTCCAATAAGGCCCAACTGTGAACCGTTGCTCGACAGCTTAGAGCGCGTGGAAAAGGATAAGTCCTATAAAGAGACCTATTATTTTTACAGAAGGGTTAAAAATCACTTAGAGTGAAACATTTTAGACAATATGGACGAGTGGAAGGAGATTTATTCTTTTTTTTTGTATTTGAGTACTCATTTTGAATAAATTGAATATTTAATCTTAAGCAGAATAGTATAAATTCTCAGCTCTTCTGAACAGAGTTTACAGTATGCTAATGACAAGTATTTCCTATTGTTTTATCATTAACCACACTCGTGTCCGATAGGAGAATCTCGTTGGTGCCACATTAGGCAGCAAACTACTTTACGTATACCCCAATTGAGACACCATAGCAACGAGCCGACCATGATCAAACAAACACTTAGTCAACCAATCGGGAGTGGGTCCCCACAACGCGCTGGAAAAATCATTGTTGCCTAGGCTCAAACAAACAATAGATAGATGAAAATAAGATAACTTTCAAACAGTACATGCATGACTATCGCCGTCTCTAAGACAATAAGCTCTCTATTGATCGATTGTACTTCTCTCACCTCTCTACTTTATTCTGTGTCTGCAGAATTAATTTAATGGATGCCTGACATTATTGCATTAACAGTGCAGATTCCATCATTGCCGAATCGGGGTTATATTGATAAGAAATTACTAAAATGAATTAACTGGTATACAATTATGATTTTAAATAAAAATGATTTGTCATGGCTGAATAACAACTCAACACTAATTAAGGCAGTTTCATAGTTTAATAACTAGGTACTACAACTTCGAGAAAGACTTTCATAGAAATGAATTTATGAACAAAGTTCAGGTTCTTTAAAACTGGGTACTGTGGGACACGTCATCGCATGAGCGAGCGCACAGCGTGACTTGAAGGTGCGGCCGTTCAACTTCGCGTACGAATTGAGTGTGGGGACACAGCCAATGGCCAATCAAAAGCCCCCGCTCGTTTTACTTAATTCGCCATTTTGAATGACTAGGCTTCATCCCTTGTTACACTCCACGCCATGCATGTCTAGAATAAACGTGTTCTCTGGATACCTCTGTCTTCTTAGCTTTGCAATAGCTTAGCTAATTCTGGGGGTCTTACGGACTAGGAGAAACTGCCACTGAGGTTTCTGAGTACAGCCAGGCTTAGTTAGGTAGCTAATCCGCTACAGTACTTAAGAAATTAATTTATGACTGTAAGTTCAAGTTCGACTTTATACGGTTGTATTTATTATATTATATATTGTAATTATCTATATTATAATTATATTGTAATTAATAATATAAACCCAGTCAATTAATATTCTTACTTAAATATGCGAAGATTTGTAACCTAACTTACCTATTGAGTGATGTTTCAGCGAAAATGATAAGACTTGTGAGAGCTCCAATAATGAATGCACTGAGGTGAATCGCAACAGGGGAGGCCGACTGGTAGTCGGTTATCTTCGAAAAATCAATGACATTTACCCAAGACGAGGGATCGGCCTGACTTGCTGTTGTAATGTTGAGTTTAGCAATAGGATAACTTGAGAATATGAAACCAGCTATGAGAGAAATAAAAACCATCCCCAGAGGCACATTAAGAGCTCCGAGCCAGTATCGTATCTATAATGGGAAGCAGTGATTCCGTATTTGAATGGAAAATTACCTTTTGTCGAAAGAAGTGACTTCTCTTCAATTTGTTAACAAAAATCAAGAAAATAAACATGCAAACTGCAAGAAAGAGGTGAACTGCTGCCTGTGAGGCTTTAAGTAAATCATCAGTGCTCCCAGGTTGAGGAAAATTTCGAGGAACGCTCTTTAAAAAATGAAATCATCAGTTGAAGACCAATCTACCTTAAACATAGAGAATAAAGCTTTCAGGATGAGGAATAGAGATATAAATCCGCTTAATAGTTCCTCCAAAGAACGCCTAGCGTACAATGCAATGGACGAAAGATTTAGGGAGATAAGGAGAATACCAAACGCGGCTATGTAGATTCCGATCCAGAATCGAAAAACACGATAATCTGTGTTCATTCTTGTGGCAAACTGAAGTACAATAAAGTCAGGTTATTATCCTGACAAACGGGCAAATGCAATCTGAAGAATTGGACGTACTAGGGAGATAACCGTCTCAATGATGAAATTAGGTCCAGAAGGACCGATACTACTCAGTGGCTGACCGGCGAACAATGCGCATGCAACTGTCACCACTCCGGTGGCGATGATGCTCAAACTTATATTGTAGGCATCACTTACTTCGTTCACTGAAAGAGATAAATGAAATACAAGTGAATAAATTCGCTTTCATCAATTTACGAGTATATGACATAAACAAGACTACATTTATTTAAAAACGCCTAATTCTAATTTAAATTACCTTAACCTTAACGCATTAATGGGAAAGACTCACTAAAGGTTATTTTATAGATTTGGGGATTGATTTGATTAGTTATAAGTCTGCATAGTTTACAATTTATAGATGCATACATTAACGAGAGCCTCAGCTCAACTTCGATTCCAATTTCCCCTTTTTTTTGCAAACAAGCATCCCAAGGTCTAACCATACAATGAACTCTTTTCTAGACAGTTCTGGATAATGGCTGGCTTCTCCATGTCGTAAAATGCAGTTCGTTAACCTGAAATCCACTAATTGTGATTCCGACCGGTATGAAAGTACGTCCTGTAGACTTGTCGTTCTGGCTATAACCTAATATGTTGACTTGAATTGTATAGACCTTAATTAACAGTAAAAATATTAGTAATACAAAGCAAAGAAAAATTTTCGAATAAATTAATTATCTTCATTCTCTACAGCCAGTCAATCCTTCACGGTTCTCGGGGGTTTAAATCCCTTCACATGATAAAAGATACTATATTTTGTAGCTTTGCCATAAACAATTAAAACAACATATTTGTTGTCTAAGGGGGAGTATTGTGGGGACACAACTTTGGCATGACAAATGCAGAAGCCTCGCGACCAATCAATGACTTATGTCAATACGATCGATCATTGGTCAATTCCAGTATTCGATTACCCGACCAATCAATGACCCAAGTTATATGATGTAATCATATCATAAAGTGTATATAATGACTAAGTTCCACGTCATACACACAGAGCACGCTAGCGCACCAACATACATATCACGCTTGCATACAGTACGCCGTACTAAATAAACGTATTCACGGCATACGTCTGTTTCTTCTATTCTGGGAGACTTACCAACTGGGAGAATTTGTTACTGAGGTTTCTGAGAGCAGTCAAGGTTTATTAAGGTAGCTAATCCGCTACTATTCTAATTAAGTAGGCTTACACATAAGAGTTCCAAATGTTATTGAAGGCCCAAACACAACAAAGTAGATGAAGAAGATGCTGCTCAGCACCGTCTTGATATTACTGCGTCTAAAGGCGTCAACGTAGTCGCTTGGCATACGCTTTGCAACCACTACTAACCCCTCACAGAGTTCCCTAAATGGCGGCCAGAATCGTTTGCATGCACGGAGAGTGCAGTGAAGCTGTTTATCCTCGATGGCGGTTATATCAACGTCATAAAATTTCTCCTCTTCCACGTCATCACCAACTGTCAAAAGTAAAAATTGAAGTGATTTGAAAAATAAGATGGAGCTTTTGAATGCGTGGGTCCGAAAACAAAAGTATATTTTAATTTAACTTTCCTCACAAATTCCTATTCGAAAGCTGACTTCCTTGGCTTCTCATAAAATTATTTCAGTATTTCAGTCTCGATGACAACGTAATAATGAGAAGTGGAATGAAAATGAGCGCAAAGAAACTGCTTAATTCAAGCAGCTAACTTCCGTATGAAGATAACAGCAATTTGTGTGGGCTTATTGCAAAAATCTGGGTTGGCTTACGTAATATTCATAACACTTAAGTAATTAACCGCAGGAACACAAAACTCTGATACTCTTGAGCTTAGCTGACTTAAAAGTCTCCCTCGCAAATAAAATAAGATTGACAAGAAGAAATTGACAATAAAATCAATTTCCACATATTTTACGCTGATGGGTGTCAGTTTTTTAAAAAAATGAATGAATTTATTTGCAATATTTTTAATACAATATCAGCCCATATTACAATGATAGCACTTCATGACGGCTCTTCAGAGTCCTTAGGGTAGATTAAGCACTACAATGGGGCATATTAGAATGGCTGAATGATCTTTTTGTGCTATTTTTAACCGAATCGAATTTTTGCTTTTATGCAGATAAAATTACATTGAAAGATCTTGATTTTGAGATTTAAATAAAAAGGAAAGTTCTACATCAATAGTGAAAACTGACTATAGTGACATTCAATCATTCAAACTGCTCTAAACTTTTGATAGTATTAACTTGAAATATATTGATTTCTTCGCTGATTCATCAATGTTAAAAAAATTATTAGTGAGTCTTTTACAAAAAGATAAGCTCCCCCCATTTTAGCAATGCTAAGATTCTACTTAGGACAACAGGGTCCCCAATGAGGGCCCAACAAAGACCAATTCCACATTTCCAATCTGCCCATAGATCAGTTCCGAATGTGGTGGAAATGAGCTCCACATAAATAGTATTTTCTTAATTTTGAGCACCGGAGCGAACTCAGCGGAAAATGCAAGAACTCATATATATATAAAATTCGAACGCAGTAGGACTTTTGGGGAACACAGCGCTAACACGCCTGAACCAAGGTAGTCATGTGCACTAGAGCATTTTGGAAAGAGCGGCGCACTTTTTATCCTGTAGTCATCGTGTGCTGCCGTGATGATAATTCAACTAGGGTGCAAATGAGCCCACAAGTGCAGAGACCTCTCAGCCAATTAATAATCAATAGTTATTTAAATCAAATGACATTTAAGGACTAAGCTCCGTGTCAGTTACACGCAGCCCAAATAAACGTGTCCTCCGAAATACCTCTTTTTTTCTCTATACCATCAAGGTAGGGTAGGTAATCACGGAAGCCATTCCAAACAGGAACCCTTGCTTTAGAGATCACTGAGCCCAAGTCAAGGCATGTTATTGTAGCAATTCGCTATGGACTTCTCTAATGGTCTTGATTCCCTTCTCTTCATAATGCTAAGTGCATCTTCACATTATATTTAAGCTATCTCACCTTTCCATGAGTTCAGATATAATACATTTTACATTTTAGTAAGTAGCCAAAAGTAGGCTTTATCATACCCAATGCTACTGCTTTGTAAGGTTTTAATTAATAGCTTCATTAAATTGAGACATTTAACTTCTCTGGTGTGGCTAAATTTATTGTTAAAAACTGTTTATAAATTAGTAAAATCATATAAGGTACATGCTTACGGTTTCCAACATTCCTTTATTATCCATCAGTCTGTTTTATAGCCTCTGAGATCACATAAAACAACTTCATTCAAATGAATATTTCATCTGTCTCGTACATTTTTAGTTATTGTACAATGTTTTGAAAGACTTCTTTAATGAATTTGGTAAATTTTAAAGGTACTTACCCAGATCACTTCGATCAAAATTTACTTCGGCGAGGTTTGTCCTTGGGATTTCAATTCCTCCCGTCTTGTTAACTATTTCGCTATATCTCATGGAAACCATATTCATTTCTTTTCGAGCTTTCAGAGCAGCCTTGAAAAATTCTTTATTTTTATGAGACTGATATAAGGATTCGAGAAATATCTGTAAAACATGAGTAAATAACGTAGCCTAGTATATTCACTGAATTATTAATAAAATATAAATATTTGCCATACTGGATCTCCGAGCATAGAAGCTAAGCATCGACTTAATTGAAATAGGAAGCTCTGGTTATTCGGCTTTGGAGTTAATGCAAGGAATACAAATCGGGTTCCGATATCCACTTCCACCACTCCAGCTAACTTCGGAAGGGGATTTGCTACAACTCGTACCAGAAGATAGAAATCATTCTTTAGGCATGGCATTTGACCGACCATTATGTTAAAGGCTTCACAATTTTTCGGGAGACATCTTGTGAGGGCCTTATTTGTCAATTCGTTACCCTCCTCAACCTAGAAAAATAAATAATTATGATTTTATTTCAAATTAAAGGTAGAAAGAAAAGTTATTTGTTTAAATTACTCCAAAAGCATTGGAAACGCGTCTTCGGAGAACTGAAAAAAATAGGAAGATGTTCATTTAGAGATGTATCAGAATATTGGTTTTTGATTAATTACAAGAAAATAAAATAATTTCATAAAGTGGTTTTAATAAAAGTAGATTGGTCAAAGCTTGTAATAATATTGACAAAGTAAG
Source organism: Hymenolepis microstoma (assembly GCA_000469805.3). Classification (NCBI taxonomy): domain Eukaryota; kingdom Metazoa; phylum Platyhelminthes; class Cestoda; order Cyclophyllidea; family Hymenolepididae; genus Hymenolepis; species Hymenolepis microstoma. The sequence goes on along the minus strand of LR215995.1, from coordinate 14,012,006 downwards.
TATTACACTTAAGATTAAATATATATTTAATTTTCTACGTATTTGCGTCATAACAAAAATATTTTGTTTCTACCAACCTGACATCCGTCGATTCTGACTTGGAGAAATGTCTGGATGCCATCGGCTAGCAAGCAATATAGACTCCATATTCTTAATTTGACGGTATGTTGTGATGTAATTCTTTGATTTCGCTTGCATTACCATGTCGACGACTAAATCTTCATATTCGCGTGCATCGCTCCGTACCACCTCTAATTCTACACACAAAGGCATGTTTAAAGTTATTGTTTTACAGTAATTTAGTCAAATAGTCATTTAATTGTGCATTATTTTAACTGCCTGATAAAAGTTCACAACAGAAACTATTCACCTTCCACATTTCGTCTTTTTAAAATCTCTTAGACAAATCTATGCCTGCCGAAATATCTATCGAGAAGCATAACCAAGCTATTTCAACTTCCATCTCTGCAGCGAAAACCTTTCAAGCTATTTCTCTCAAAAGCAGTCGATATCCTCTAAAGTAATAATCATTTTAATTCAAGCTTTATGGGTACAGGTTGTGGAAAATACTCAAAAAGCTTCAAAGTGGGTTCCAAATTGTTTTATTTTTTCGGAGAAGCTCCAATTATCAATTACTATTCCAGTCAAAATAATTGCATAATTTTGGTTATTTAATATAACATTTTAAATGTCAAAATATCTCTAAGAATAAATTCACTCAAAACGTCATATGACATGATTGTATTAAAAATTTTGATTTGGAATATTTTTTTTGGATTATAATTAAATCTCAATAAATTAGTTTTTGATTTAATCCCCTATGTTGATATTCAGCCTCGAAATTCTTACCATCACGTAAAATAATTAGAAGTCTTTCCAGAACATGATATGGCACAGCAGGACACTGGGCGTTGTTGAAGACTTCAGCTTCATCATCGTAGATTTCTTCATAAATAACATACCGAGCCACTTCCTTCCAGTATTGAAATAGAGAGGAATATGAGGTGGTCATAGAAATAGCGTCGTTGGGGATTTCGTCTTCAATTAATGAGACTGTCTCCACGTATATATTTGGCAGTTCTCCTCCATGGAGATCTAGCATGCAACGAAATACGTATTTCAAAACTAACTTTCTATACGCTCTTTGCCTATCTCAAAAATAAGGCTTACTCCATTTATTTAAACCATGACTTAAAAGCAGTGTTATTCCGACTTCTAATCAGCAGGCTAGCATCTATTCCCCAATTCCCTTCTATAGATAAACCTTCCTTGACAATGCCATGCCCTCTACCCATTGCATTAAACAGTGAGCAAGTCATAACAGAACAATATGTTGATGTAAGGATCATCAAGAATTCAAAGCCACGCTTTTCAAGGAGAATCTCGAACAAATTAAAGAACGTAAGACAAATCTCTCCTTCACAATATAAACGTCAATTGCATTATCACAATAAGAATCTATTTTTTTATTTTCAGTGCATGAAATTATTTCTAATGCACTTTTAATTTAGCACACATAATGAATATCGGTAGTATGGTTCAGAAAACAATCCGAGACAATATATTAACTTCACGAATGCTGGAAAAGTATACTTTAATTACCTTCTTGAGACGCCCTCGGACAAGACATCAATGCCACCAACCGGGCTATTCACCTATTTTTATAATAGCCTATAGAATTTGAAATCTTCTCAGTGAATCCGAAACATTCGATTTATACGTTCACGTTTATAAGTTCACGTCTGGTCCTGGTTTTGTAGCCCATTTTTTAATTATTTTCTTTGATGGAACTTAGAAATTGAAGATATCCTATTTACTTTCCATAAGAGCAGTCCCCTTCTTCTTATGAATGGGTGAATTGGGCTCTGGTACATCTGTTATGATTTCACTTGCTGTTTAAAAAAAAAATTTATAATGGTGATACATAAAAATAGGAATGTCGATCGGACACTAGGGTAGTGGTTTCTTCCAACTTTAATGAATGCAAATAGGGCAACTTGGAGGGTGGTAACTGAATATTACCTCCTATCGCCTAGCTTCTCATTCCTCTTTCTTAAAGATGAAACCATGAGTAAATCCATACTCACCTTATGTAACTGAAAGCGTTGAGTCGTAGGTGCAAAAATACGAGGACTCATAAACTTACTAAATCAATATAAAAAGAGCAAGTGGAAAAAGGAGGGGCAAAATAAAAATTTCCTCAATGCTCAATGATCCTCAAAACTGGCTACCAATACAACTGCCGTATCTAACCACTGCATTCTACCAGAATTTTAAAATGGCAGAAAGATTAAAGTATCACTTTCGTGATAATGCGCCATTTTTAATATTTAATCAATAGACTTTGGCCATTCCGGGATAGTGATGGACTTCACTGATTCTATTCGCCAACCTCTTCATGAAACCTCGTATATACCTAATTTTCCGTTTATTATTGATTCGGTAATTGGCCTACATTTTAATTCACCATGAACACGACTTCGATCCAGCATACTACCGTATTTTAAATTTTTATAATGCATCCAAATGTGGTAGAACATATTTGCTGCCCTGGCATAGTCAAACTCAAAATTTTCAAAATATATTATAATATTGCAAAAGAATAATTTTTTATGCCATGTACCGTGAATAATAAAGCCAACAATAAGTGAGTTTGCATTATTTGGGAGAGGGGGGGGGAGAGGGAGAGGAGAATAATTACTCAAGTCCAATTCGTTTTTCCCACCTCTCTGGTCTTTAAAATCGCTTTTAAAACCGTTGCTAGTTTAAGAAAATGGTTAGAGTGCATTTGGTGTTATCACCACTTTTTCTAAAGTCTCCAGTCCTCGACTACGAATTTATCAAATTTGGCCACTTTCTTGGGTATTACATAGAAGTATTTTATACTAGTTCCAGTTCAAAATTTTCTTACTAACTTCACCATTATAAGTAGTGTTTTTGGATAGCAAATATTGATTCACAATCAAATAAGTATCAGTTAAGAGTAATTAGAACTTCTAAGATTATAATTACATAAGACAAACTTACCCATCGAGTTGCTGTGAGAGGAAGATTCCACATTCTCATCACCCATCCTGAAAGGTACTAGTTGGATGAGCTAGATTTTGCGTAAATATATAGTTTTGCAGTTTGTTTTTCATTAAGGGTAAATATTTTCCATTGGTTACCAGAGGCGCCTGATTCACTGGTTGCGCAGCAACCACGAAAGATTTAAAATCTCATAAATACTCGTTTGAATAGGCATTTAAAATTTTGTATAACGCCTCAGTAGGTCAAGCATAGAGGGTTATCAATAAGACACGGGGACGAATGTGGAGATGAGGCGTTCCTTTATGCACGGCAAGTTTGAAGGCAGAGATCAGTCTTTTTTTATATTTAATTTTAAAAGACATAGGATAACTATTATAAGAGAGTCATGACGCACTATAAGTGGAGGAATGCACAGCGCTACTAAGGCTAACCAAGGAAATCTCATTCGTCCTACCACAGTCCGGAAGGTGCGGTCGTGAGTGTAGACCCCTCAGCCAACTAGCAATTAATAGTCGCTGCACCGTAGCGTAGCATTAACCGTATTAAATGACTAAGCTCCCATTCTGCGTAAGAGTAAACTAGATAACTGTATTCAAATGTACCGGTCAGATTCGTACTCCTCCATCATTACTTAAACTCGTCATTGATGCCAACTACCCAAATCTTGACGGGTTGGTTGACTTAAGGTGGTCAGTGAGCCCAGGAAAAGTGTGACATAAAGGCCAGTTCGCGTTAAGATATATCTTAGTTTAGAGTTTAAATAGCTCCCCTTTATCTAATCAGTCGTTTTTGCCTGTCAATTTCCAAAACTTAACAATTTCACCCCAGAATACGGGTATGCAGCCTGAATAAGTTAGTTAACTTGAAATTCATTACTCATCGGTTCACTTACTCTTAGTAATCCTGGCGGAAACTGCACAAATAAGTCCTTAAATAAATCCTGGTACTCCTCTAAGAAGTCCGATTAACTTCAAAGAAGGACAGCAAGCCTCCGGCAAAGTTCCCAAGTATAAATTGCCCCCAATATTATCTAAGCTGCGTTCAGATCAGTGAGAAAACAGAAGACATGGTGAGGAGAGTCTTTATTGAAAGTACTTGGTAATTGCGAGTGACATTAACTTTACCCGGAACGAATTTTGATAGCTGATTACTTGATTACACTTGCTCAATACGAACTTTCCAGAATGTTTCAGCGTCCCGCATCCCTTTGGCCAACTTTGTTGGCATTGGACACTTCATAAAACTATAGGTATTTGAAAAGCCACCGTTGGTGATAATTCTAGATAAACCCTTTGTTTATAAACAAGAATTCGACCCAAGGTTTATCTCTGAGGTAGGTATTTGAGTAAAAGAGCCAAAAAATATCAGCAGCCAGGAAATTTAAAGTCTTAACGTGGAGATAATTGTACTAATTCATTTAAAGATTTTTGCATATGACTATTTATGAAATTGCCATAATTACATTGCTAAAATATTCGCAAATATTCACGTATGTTTAATAATGTTTTATACAAATGATAGGGAAAACACAAATATTAAAATACCTTCAACTTTAAACATCACTCTGTCATTATATTTATCAAAGAAATTGTTTTTTTTTTAATTTCAGTTAGATTGCATGCTATAATTTACGTAAGAACTTTCCGCTATGGAAACACCATCTTGGATTAAACGAATTGAAAGTGTTTTGGAGGTTCTGGCTACTGAGGATCAGGAGGATGATCTCGAAGAACCCAGTCTCTATAAGCGCATTGAAACTGCTTATAGGGAGAACTTTGATGTAAGTAGAGTCAAAAATCAGTTGAAGAAAAAAGCTAAACCTCCTCCTCACTCAAAAGATAATAATAATAATTTATCGGAAAATATTGAATATCTAAATAATTTCAACGTGAACCAATCAAAGGAAATGGAGAAACCCTACACCGTTAAGTTGCGGAAATTCAAGAAGAAAACCCACTTCAAAGGAGATCTGGCAGATAATGATGAAAATGTGGAAGATCTTGAGAAACTTGACAAGGACAACAAGATAGAGGCCGTCTTGAGTAGACTAGAGAAACCCACACTCTGTGCGCAGATAATGAGGAGAATTGGCAGTTTCTGCGATCAAAAATGTTGCAAATATACCACCCGCATATACTTCAGGAAACCTCATTCTTGGTATTCAGTGACGGCCGACCTCGATGCAGGAACACTGCTAAGGGAGAACTATATGGGAATAGTATTTGGAATCTTAATAGGATTTATTACTTACCTTATTTTTGCTTCCGCGTTTGCACATGCTCCAAATATAGCCACTCTTGCAGCTTGTTATATAATGATGTTTGCTGTTTTTGGCATTGCCTTTTCAGCTGACTTTAGATGTGTCCTTATCAACACTATTCCTTACATAGTTGCAAGTAGAACTCGCTGGATGCTATTGATGATCGCCACAACACTAGTAACCACTGGTCCGGCTATTAACTTTATGCACAATTCGGGCAATTTTCGGAACGCTATTGCTTGTGTTTTAGGTCAGGTTAATTCAAACGCAGAACTCGTAGCCAAAATCACTTCGGCTCCCATAAAAATAATCAGAAGGAATTTGGGAGACTTTGTTGAAAAAATTAATGATAAGCTAACTGTATTGAGGAACACTCTAAAGAAGTTTCATATAGTTTTTTTTACGACTACCAATCTATTCACTGAAAAGACGAATTGGGTGAACTCTATTGTAGAGGCTTGTGGAGATGAAGTTGCAATGAAAAACCAGTGTTTGGCCTTCTTTAATCAAATCTTCTTCAACTGCCAAGCCAATATGGCCGTTCTGTCTTTCCTATGTCAATTCATTCGCATGTTTGCAGCTCAGGCTTGCAAAGCCGTATCCGGACTGAATGATATATGTAAAAAGTATAAAAATAAAATGAAATCGGAGATGTTAGCTTTTTCACCAGTGAGTGAGGCTGAACTCGAAGATAGTGAAGATTTGATAAAGACGTATGTGGGCACCGATAACATCACACTGGATATAAGCGATGAAGATATTGATATGCATTTCGGGTCGAACTTCAGTGCCCAAGGGCAGGTCACTGATTTGATTGAGGAGAAAATGGATCACATGATGAGTGCGTTGAATAATTTCAAGTATATTATGCAGTGGCTACTGGTTATTTGGACTCTCATTACGGTGATCCAGTTGATTGTGCAATCGGCGAGGTATCGAAGACATTGGATAAAGAAACCACACTTCAATAATACCCATATTACTTCTCAGTTTGTTGCTCAGGTAAGTGCATGCAAATTTTAATATCAAACCTAAAATATTATATGTAAACAACCATTGCTTAAACAGAAATATGACTTTATTCCGTGAGTTAGGCCAATCAACTCCACGTTGGCTTGTTTTCCATTTTATAAAATTTTAATCAAGAACATTAGAATACTCAACGAATGTGCTGAGTTATTAAACTGTATCAGAATAGCTATCTACAAGTTCTCTTATGGCCCAGTAATCAATGTACACATCTACTAAATAAATTCCGGTCAAAAACGATGGTGTTAGAAACCGAGTTTCCCATAAAACTTGTAGTGGATTGCCGCTCTACTAAGTCTTGACTATACTCAAAAATCTCTATAACGGATTCTCATATGTTTGGCAAGACTCCCAGAACTAAGCTACCGCAAGGCTATAGAGAAAACAAACATATCACAATGAACACGTTTAGTTAATATGCGTGTGAATGGGTGTGTTACAGACAGGGGGGTTTAGTCATTAAATTAGTATGACGGATTTGCTAAACCAAGCATGCACTATTGATTGACGCACCTTCAAGCTTGTCTGGGTGCGCATGAGATTACTTGTTCAGCGGTGACAACGTTGCGTGCTCCTCAAACTAAATATTCAATTTTCTCACGTAAGAGCTCTTATATTTGCCATTAAAACTATGTGACTTTTAATTGATCGATTTGGAGTGGAAAGCACCGTGCTGTAATAACTTCATCGAACAAATCACTTATTGAAAGATCGTGGATGCCTCTTTATTGCCTCCACTTCTTAAAATTAACGTAAATTAAGTGATCATGTCAGTTGAGTGTGTGGATACTTGAACTCGCAGAAGATTCTGTAATGTTTGCTCAAAATATATCTTGTAAGCTTGAACAGATTCCTGGGTTATGTTCGGTCATTGCTGGAGAATAAACAACTCTATCCCAACTGTATGCATTTCATCATCTTACTTTGAAGCTTTAGTATTATTCGTTTTTAAACAAGGTGAATAATAGAGCCAATTATTACTTTCTCTTTCTCTCTCATTAATTTGCGAGTAATTGTCTTGTTCTATCCAACCTCCACGTTGATATGCTCATCACTCCCTCCTTAAATACCAAAATCTCGACGTCATCTAGTTCCAAAACGTTGAATTCTACTCATTTGCCTAACTGTCTAAGATCTGGTTTCTTTTTTATGGCAGTTACATTTTCTCCATAAATTGTGGTATTGGTATGAAAGGTGGGCGGACACGGATCCTAAAGGGTCTTGAAAATGGGCGCTTTCAGCTTTGAACTCAAACAGAGAATGAGTTAGGTGAGTAAAATTGGGGAGAAATGAATTTAACAGCTGAACTAGTCAAAAATCGCTTCTATTTGAAGGGTTTTACAATGGAATATGCACATATTTGTCCATGCCTCACCTTAAGGTGGCAAATTTATAAACACTTCCTCAGGCCATTCCAAAAGTCCCTCTCAGTCACATTTATCATGAGTTATTAATGAGCATTACTAATCTTTCAAAATGAATCAATAGATAAATATCAGAAGAAGTTGTGCAACTTTGTAAAATATATAATGCATATATGTATGTTTTTTTTTAAAAAAACAAGGATAGTAATGACGTGATACATAAATGAAGCAAATTCGAGTACCTTTTATTATCGCACCACACCCGTTTATGTACTATTAAACTATAATTTCGAAAAAGGAAATGCCAATTAAGATCCAATTTTCCTCTTTAATTGTACTTTATTGTGATAGTATTTTAATAGAGAGAGTTTATGTATCATATTGGAAGATCTGGATTGGATGCTGATAAGAATCGGATTAACCAAAGCCGAAGAATCTGGCAGTTAAAAATGTGGCTAGAAGCGTAACCAATATGCATTTACCTGCCAGCTCGAATATCTAGAGAACTAGTTTAGTTTTTCCAGTAATCAATTCTATCTCTTCTATAAAAATCCTGTTAAGAGTAACAAAATGACTTGGAAAAAATTGTCCCTCTCTCAACTTTCCCATCTCTGTGCGCCTTGTCGTATTCAGTAGACAGATAGATCGATAGGACCACTATTCGCCCAGAAAGAAATACAAAGTCTAGATACCAATCCAGTGCTAAGATGGTGATGGACCATTAGAGAAGTGCTTGCTCAAATCGAAGCGGAGACTGCAATGAACTGCCATGTATTGCTCAGGGTCATATATTTCATAAAGGAGTCCTTAGTGGGTGAAAACTCCAAGTGACTGCTTTCGTGCAATGTGATTTTTATCAAATTCATCTTTTTTTCCAGAAGTGATATGATTAGCTACCTTGTTTAATTTTAACACAGGGAGTTATTTTGACAAAAGGTAAATAATAGTCAACTTTGTGTACTTCTAGGAGAGAAAGGCAGCCGAGCATGGCAGGCCCACAGCACTGCCACTGACCTTCTTTGAAAAGTTTCGTTACGTCAACCTGACATCATGGAGATGGTCAACATTGGAGCGTCAAAACGCAACAAAGTCCTTAATCTTCCTATTTCTCGCACAGGGCGCTCTCTTCTTGATGATTGTTGCTGATTATGCTATGTATCATGTTGTCATGACTACTACGCCTGCATTTTCTAGTGACTTCGGTGACGCTGAACAAGTAGGAAATTAATTGTTGTCTTGTTGCATTTTGTTTTAGTTCACCGACGTGGTGATTCGTTTCGGAAGTTACGTGTGAATGAAATAACAATACAAATTGGTTTGTTAAAAAGGTTTTATGGCACAAGAATCATCACCATTGGATAGAATAGTATTAAAAGCATAATACTGCTGTTTCTACGGTGTTTACTACAACATTGTAGGAGTGGAACAGAGACTACGACATTACTATTTGTTTATTTGATTAATTAAGCCCATTTCAGTGGTTAGTGAATGTTTTGTCACAGAAAAACAACAAAAACACCCCATTAAGACGGATTAAAATAAATGAACCCATCAAAGTTAGTAGAATAAGTGACATCAGTATGAGGTTGTTTATCCTATACTAAGATTGCCTCCATAATTCTTATGAGGAAAGAGCAAATAATGGGATTTGTCATGTTGCAGGTAAGGGGGAATGAAGTGTGTGAGTTTTTGACAGTTAAATAACAGCCAAAGTGAAGGGGATATGAAAGTCGGGACTAATTGGCTATTAGAGACAACTGGGTTACTTTCATTAGTGGGTGCGAACTGTCCCCTAACGGTGGTCTCACACCCATCCTAGAGCAGCTAAGGTGTTATCTCTGGTGTATCTCAACATTGGAAGTCGGGGGAGTGTCGGTATACGTCTTGTTCGCAAGTACAAAGATAAGAATTCCGTTATGGTTCCATTACTGCAGTTTTCCTTTGGACAGCTCGTTAGTAAAAAAAATAAGTCCTATAGAAAAAAGGGTGTAGGAAACGCCAAGGTGAGAAGAATTTTGTTCTGCTGCAGTAGCACAGTAAGTAAAAGGAATGATACTAAATATAGAGTTGACAATTGGTATGACGCATTATGGCAAGTTATTTATAGGGTTGTCGAATTCAATTATCAATCAGAGCATGCGTATGCGTATTTACAGATGTATTAAAATTTGTAGGAACTCGATGTAAGTTCACCAGATAGTGGTAGAGGAGCAAAGGAAGCGATGGCACCGCAAATAGACGGAAATTCTTCCATGGCTGATATTTCAAGGAGTTTTCTTCAACTTGCAAATCCTTTAAAGGATATCGCTTTCAGTGTCGATGCTTCCATTTGTCGACCAAAGGCTTCCGAACCGGATCATCAAACGACAATTATTATACTCTGCGTAATGGCCTTCACACTAATCAGTGTCGTCATTGAGGTAAGATATCAAACGCTCATTTATTATAAAAATTGACTTTTGCATCAACTTTAGTTTCCTACCTGTTATTTACTGCTGCTATGGTTATGCAAATTTCGAGATACCCAGATTAGATTGGACTTTTACTTAGAAGCCCCACTGACTTTTCTTTATGGTCTATAGCTGCGTCCACCACTTTACACTCTGCTCTTAAAAATTTTAAAGATGATGCAATGTACCTTTATATTAGTATACGTTATATATTGTCAAGGTCAAGTTATTTAATTACGCACTTAACACACCCGCGTTAATAAGAGTATTATTAGCAGGGAGAATATGCATGAGAGGAAATAGACTTAATGGAAGATTATAATACTTAGTAATACCTCAAGCTACCTTCTATCATCGAATAATTAACTTAATTAAGAGCAGTTTAAATTTTTAACAGGTTTACGTTCTTCGACTTCGACATTTGATAATGGCCTGGTATTATCCAACCGCTGCCCTACGAAGAGCAGCATGGCTTCGGACTTACATTCGAAATAGACGTGGTCTCTTCCTTCGTCTTATTCACAGAATGCGATCCAAGAAAAAGAGACGTGACGGTGATAAAAACTATGGTAAAATGGACATCCTTGATTGGTTCCTCTTCGCCAATCCCAAACTGGCAAAATTCTTAAAACTAGCTGGAATCAGCCGTGTATTCTGCGCCCAGTGCGCTAGTCCCGGAAATCCTAAAAAGACGGATGCCTTTCAAGAAAAGTTCACTCAATGCCCTAGGTGTGGGGTGTTCTACTGCAAACTCTGCCAATCTGACTTGAAGGGTTTATGTGCGAATTGTAATGTTCCCTTGAGATTAAAGGCCGTGGATGCGGATTTTGAAGTGTGCTCTTCGGATGAGGAATACAACTACTTTTACAATCGCTACTTCAATCGGCGCAGACATGAAGCTTATAAAATACCCAAGTGTCCTCCAAGCTTGGAGGAAACCATTTGGCCTTATTCAATAGCCGTGAGCCCAGATCTCATTGAAAAATTACAAGAGGTGATTGAGAGGAGGAAAACCTTAAAAGAACAAGAAGAGGATATGATAAAACGTGGATCTATATCGTCTCATCAATTAATGAGTAAGGGACTTTCGGGTTCCTCAATGCCCTACTCAACAACAACGGATACAGGAACGAAAATGACTACAAGAATCAGTACGATAAATTCCCCTGTGACCGAGCTTAAAGAAAAGACGCAAAATATTAGAAGAGAGATAGAATCAAAAATGCGAACTGCCCGTAAAACAGAGGCGCCCTCTAGCTTCGATAGTTCCAAACCTTCCACATTAACGTCTTCGGAGACGTCTTCTGATAAAACCAAGTTTGAAGGACCCTCTATTTCGTTACCTTCAGAACTGTCAGAGGGTACAGTTTTGGAATCCAGAATTTCTCCCCTTGAAGGGACAGGGAAAGAGATTTTACTTTCCACACCGAAATTCAGTTCACTTTCAAACGATCTCTCCTATCTCAAGCCTTTAAGCTCAGTCAAGGATTCGAATATGTGCATTAATTTTTCAAGCATTGGTGGAATAAGCTCACTCAACTGCTCCTCATTTAACGCTCCTGAGAATTTCCGAAAGCATATGCAGATTGATCGTGAATTTCAGGAACTATACTTCCTTCCGAGGAAGAAACGTGAGACGAATAAGTCAAATGCTTTCAGTTCCAAGAACTCAACTGCATCTGAGTCAATTTCTGGTCTTAGTACGAGATCATCAAAGACCACAAGTATTCTTACTTTGACTAGAGGAACTACCAAGAACAGAGCCAATGTGGAGAGGCAATTGAGTCCTTTAATGGAAGAAGGTGCGTTGAAATTCACTTCACATAGAGATCATGGAACAACTGGCATTCCGGTCAAGGGTTTACAGGTGACTAATCCCAATAGGACTAGATTTCACAGAACAACTAATGATAACCCACATCAAACTTATTTCTCATCAACTAATCTAAGACCACGCACAATACAGAATACTAGAGATGGGAACTTGGTTTCTACAGTGGTGTTTTTCGAAACGCCATCGTCAAATGAACGCTCAGGCGATAACGATGCTAATCAGAACACAAACAACTCAAATAAAAATGCAGAACCTTGGATACGTCTTCAAAAAGAAGAAGTGTCGATAGACTTTAAGAAAACGCCGTCTTCATATTTAGTGAATGATTCTGAGAATATTTTATCGATTCAACAGGATACAAACAATTCACCAGATATCTCCGTTTTTGACAACGATAGCAGTTTAAAGTTCAGAGGTTATTTCAAGAAAGAGCCATCCGATAGGTAGAAAGGTGTTGACAATGATGAAAATGACTCTTCGAACTCGCAAAATGCTAAGTGAAGACTGCCTGAGAGTTTACACCTTTAAATTTCAGAGACATTATGTGAACGTTGCATTTCAATGTTGTAGAAAGAAAAGAGGCGAAAGTTAAAATGATTTTCTTTATATTCTAATTGATTTGAAGACAAGAATGAATTCTTACCTTTAAATTACTATATCCACAATCAAATAATTGGCAAATTTAGTCAGTCCTAATGTGATCATATGCATTAAGAGTACTCAGCTAGTGTTCTGGCAAAGGTCGACCTGCATACTTATCAAGTTATGAGTTCATGAGATCCAGTCTCTTAGTTCACATCCAACGACGTGGACACCAACCATAATAGGCAAGCCTGGTCAGCAGGAGGAAGAGTGCATCGCGAATTCTCCAAGAGGGGGCTCAAATTTACCTTCAAGTCAGGTGCTGCACGCATCTTCCTTAACGGCAAAAATTTTTAACTATTGCTTCTAAGTAGCTAACTTCTTACAAGGAATACTCCGTGATGTTTGCCATCTACTCAAACTTAGCTTAGGAAAACATTCCCCTAAAATGGATTGGGAAGTTTTTATTGGCTATTGAACACTCATTCGCCATCATATAGTATATTTATATAAATATTAAGGGATTTTTAAATAAAGAGAAAATAGTGCATTGTTGAGAATTGAAGTAGTTCGATAGAAAATGAAATCAAGAGTCAACGATATCTACCACCGCATTTTGGAAACGGGACTCAGGTTAAATTCCAATGGATATGTGGAATTGCTAAAGACTGTTGTAATTAAGCCCTGGTTAACGAATGAGGGGTAACTAATACTAAGCCATATGTATGACGCCTCGGGGTTCGATTCCTTGTAAAAAAATTACTGCGGCTATTTTTACAACACCACCAATCCAAATGTACATTTGGCCTCCGAACTCTTCCAGTGTAAACCCAATGGACTATTGTGTACGTGTTGGATGCTGTTGAAAAAATACACTAATCGCCTTGCCAGTATTCTAAACACCAGTCAGTTAATCGACAGATTCTCCCCAGATTCCGAGGTAGGGCCGAAGCAAGGCCTTGATAGAACTTCTTAGCGAATTTTCGAATAAAACGCCTTGAAAACAACTTCCTTTTCTAAAGAATTTCTTTTTGTTCATTTACCAACCCCTTTCCTTGGTGGGATTGTCAGATTTTTTCCGAACATAGTATGGCTTTCCTGTGCTGCAGTACCACGTGGAAATCTTGTACTGCTGCTTTGATATATCTGAACTCTAGACATCGCCAGACCTCAATTCACGGACTACAGAAAAGAAGGCGAGACAGATGTGCGGTTACCCCCATATTTATAAGAGAATATAATTAACGACTTTCCCTATGACGAATTTATCTGGATTAACAGTCCAAGTACTCAAGCTGTTGTGCACCCGCATATGAATTTGCTAGAGGCCATCCCAGGCGTATTGCTCATCACTGGAAGATACATTAACTCTGTGATTTTTTATTGGTGTGTATTTATCACTTCTTACTGTTAATTATTCTTGTTTGTCAATTTTTACTAGTTTTTCTTATTACTCTGAATCCAATTTTATTTTCTTCTATCGATAACTTATCATTCCCTCATTAGATTGCTTGTCGATTTAATTGGTCATCTTTCTCCCGTATATTGAGTTCCTCTGTTGTATTCTTGCTTTTTTTCCAATTTGCAACCTCCTTTAGAAATCGCGGCCGAAATAAATGCTTTATTAGAGGACAACTTTTAGAAGGAAAGCACCTGTGTCCATAAGTGGATGGAAGATAGAGAGACGGACTTGGAAGTGTTGATGGGTAAAAAGATGAGCGGAAGCGACCTCCTTATAACGTTATGGCTGCTTCCCTCTCCAGCCACATGGAGGTTGTGATTGAGTGTTTCGTCTTACGCTTTCCTAGGGCAGCTATTTAACTTGTTTACAGTAGTTTGATAGCTTATCTTAAGCAATAGCTACTATTTTTCAAAATACAGACCCCTGGTGAATTGTCTATCAGACCTAGAAAAAAATTTTTTAGCGTGCTTTCATATGCCATATTGGCTACCCTCATCTTCCGCCAACAATGACCAATAAGTTTAATGAAGGGTCAAACCCACCTCCACAAACTATTGCATTATTCCATGTAAAGTTGGTTAATAGTATAAAACAATTTCTAGTGCATATCTTTTCGCTCAAATACGCTCACATGTTACTGAGTATTCTACTTTTGGCAGTTAAATGACCAAAAGAACCAAAGTAATTTATTTATAATATATCCTACCTATTAAAATTTAAGTAGCAATTACTTCATTACCAAATTTATCTAACATTCGATATCGAAAATTAATTGAAGGGGCAATTCCCAAAGTGATGGTAGTTTACTATTGTGACACGAAATACTCCATTACCACAGAAAATGCCCTATAGGCCTTATAGCGTTGTACGCAAAAGCCCATTTAGAAAAGCGTCTTCAAGCATCCGTAAGTTAAGTAACAAGATCATAGAACTCAAAGTATATCATCTCCCGACTTAATCAGGAAACTTGGTCGTTCCCCTCACCGGATATGCAACGATGAACATCGAACTCTTGATCTCCGAATTTGCGGTTGAGCAAATTATTCACGGTGCCATTAGTGGATATATTAGAACTGTAAGTATCGCCAATATATTTAATTCTTGAAAAATAGTTGCAGTCGAGAAGCTCACATACGAATATGTAAAGTTGTAAAAGTAAATAATATTTAAAAATATAAAAAAGTGACAAAAGTGAAAATAATGATCAAAGGAATGCCCCAACAAGCGTAATAAACTCAATAAAACCCGAAGATACGTTTCAATAAAAAAATAAACTTTTCGGGTAACAACTATAACGAATTAGATCAAGAGGAGGATTGTGAATATAAACATATATTTTAATATTAGCTATGGCAATAGATGTAAAAGAGATGAGATTTACCTCCTCTACTGATTTGAAAGGAATTTGCTAAGAAAGTCTTTTGGCTTTTCTGTGGCTGTTTCGTCGAAGTACTGCATGATTTGTGTGTCCGAGCGAAACAAATGAGAAGCCTCGAGCAAATCCATTTGACCCTGAAAAGAATGCAAAGAGGAAATAGAATAATAAAAAATATAAAGGCGAACAATTTCAACATACTCGATGAACGAGAAGATCAATAATACGGATATCCTTCACATCTTTATTTTTCATAAATTCCTCTCGTAATTTTCTCTGGAGTGCCGGAACATTTGCTGTCACGTAAGTGTAACCGTATTCCTTTACAATGAATGGTAGCTGACGATACCAAGCGCGATAAAGATTCAGAACTCGACGCTTGGCTTCCTCTGGCGTTCTTGAAAGAACTGCACGAGCAACCTTGAAACCCTTTTGGGTCATGTTCACAAAATAGTTCTAGAAAGCAAATCTTCGAATTTAATGAAAGCTTAGTATAACACACTTCTAATTTCAAAAGAAATAGAATATTAAAAATTATTATTAATTTTTTACAAATAAAATTTTATGCAAAAGTCTTTGTAAGTATATGGTATAAATATTTTTTAAAGTACAAATAATGCCTATGTTTCGAAGAATAGAGGAAATTCATATTCAATTTCCTACTGATACGACGCAAAAACCCGTGAATATCTACCTTTATTATTTTTTAATCTTTTACCTATATTACGAATCGACAGAATTAAAGCATTATTATGTGAGTTTGGATTCATCAGCTATTCCTTGCGCTGAAATTTCCCCAGGCTCTTATTTATTTCACATAAATCTCATTTATTCACCTTCGTTCTTTCGGCACACCTACTTCTTGTGTTTACTAAGTTGGTCAGGATCTTAGCACCGAAGTTCTGCCTTCACTGTCATTAGTTAGGTTGCTTTTTGAACCCCTTATTCACCAATCTAGAACCAATTCCAAAATAAGGGCTGTTGATGGCTATCAGCAACAAAAGACTCGTAAATTGACAGCAACACCGTTTGTTAAAGATGATTTTTTACATTAGGGAAAATAATAATCCATTAAACTTGAAATTGCAAATAACAAATATTTGTCATTTTAATTCCGTTCCAAAGAGTGTGAACTAGGTTAAAGTGTTAAAGCTGAATATGTGAAGTCGTTGAAATGCCTAAGCCTTATCAAGATTAAATTTTAGAAAAAACATTGTCATAGGAATAAAATATTCATAGAATATTTAAAATGAGATGTCACTAAAGCTTCGCAAGCTCCCTTATCTTTGAGCTCGTCTTTGACATTACTTAACGCTGAAGGCACATTCACTTGAAATCTAACTAAGAAAAAACAAAAGATTCAAGACCGGAATAAATATTATTATATCCACGATTGCAATCGCCTTTAAGTTAGAAATTGTAATTGGATTTCAGTAGGTAGCTCTTTGCGCCCCGATTTTCACTAAATAAAGCGGTATCCAATCTCGTTTATTCTCAAACTCAGATCGAAACGAGGCGCAAAAATAAAAAAATTCGCTTTTTAGGGGTCATTAAAAGACTTCATGTTCATCCAAAATTTGAATGTTCCTGATATATAGAAATTCGATAATTCTACATAGATTCGCATAGTTTTTCATTATCCATAGGAGATTTCAATTAACTAATCTAAAATAAATATATGACTTATGATATTTCTGATAGCATATTTTAAATCTATTGATTACGGGAATACTTCCTAAGATTTTTGTGAAAACTAACAAATCCGTCTGAAATATTAGCTCATAACTTGCAAAATTACGCTATTTCAATGGAGCTACTATTATAAAATATTTAATAATTGCAAAACAGATACTTTGCAAATCATAGTTGTAGTTCGATTGCAGAAATAATTTCTAAAGACTATAATTAATTGTTTAAACTACCTCTTGCTTGCACACCATTTACAATTGTGAATTAGCTTATCACGTTGTGGTGGCTTTCTTCTTGTACTAAGTATTGTTGACTTTTACAAATTTCGCAATTTTTCTCAGAATGAATCAGGGAATATCCAAATTAGCTAAACTTCTAGCATCGGATGAGTTAAAAAATCGCAAAATCGGATACAAGTATGCATGCGAGCTATTGAAACTTCATCCTGGTACAGATGATGCGGGGGTATCTTATATAGATATTCTAGGCGTTTGTAAAGGACTTTACTATAGTCTTTGGATGCAAGATAAACCACTCCTTCAGGTTTGCTGCATTTTCTCTCAAAATTAGTTTTTTAGGAGGAGGCTACTGCTAGAATTGTAAAATTGATCAGCATAATTAAAAATCGAGATGTTCGCTCTATGTACGTTAAGGGAGTATTAGCCACTTTAGCTAAAGAGTGGGAAAGTCTGGATTTCTGGCGTCAGGATAAATTTATGATGGTGAGTTTCCTATTTGCTCCTTACTATTAAGATGGCTTAAATTATATATCTAGTACATGTTTTACTTTTAGCTTGTGAGAGATTTTCTCGTTAGATGTATTGTCTTGGTCAAAAAGAGAGCACTTGGCCCTGAAATCGTTGCTAGTTCAATTTTCGATTCAATTTTAAACTCAGATTTTAACTCAGCTGTGGATTTAAAACTTCATTTAATTGTTGTTTTGAAGGAAGAGTTGTTGAATGCAGGGGTAAGTTCCATTTTCCTCCCTTTTAATGTGGTTTAGGAAGTTCCATCGCTTGTTAACGCCTTTTTTAAACACACGCTTGATAGTGTTCAAAAAATGCCGAAGGGTAGTGTATATGTTACTGATATGGTTACCCTCCTCAATTTTTTGGCGAAGGAAATGCGTAAATATCCCAAGGTAGGATTTAATCCAGGCTTCTTTAATTTGTTTTCAGTTTCCATTTGGTAAAATCAGTGAAGAATTACTAGTCTTATCAACGCAGTTTCCACTATATAGAAAAACTTTCCTCAGGATTTCCAAAATGTATTTTCCACCTTTTAAGTTTATTGTTTGCTCTCTAGTCTTCATGTAAAGAAATCTCAACTAAACTCTAAGGTGATAAGGGAATCAACACAGAAGTCCACCAAAGATGATTCTAAAAGGTAGATTTTTTTTCATCTAATGTCATACTTTCTAGCTCGTTTCTTAAAATGTCTCAATTGAACGGTGAAGCAAAAAAAAATGTCACGGAGGTCCACCAAAGTGCTGAATCTGAAATGTAATTTCTATTTTGCCTTTTGCATTTTCTTCTAGTTTGTCTGCCGAAGAACCTCAAGTAAACGGTGATAACAAAGATTGCTCAAAAATTCCCCCCGAGGTTGATTCTACCGAAGTATTGACTGATAAATCGAAGTCTCACAATCCCAGGAAGAGGAAAATGACAGACGAATCCCCTGTTCGTTCTAGATCCCTATGTTCTCTTTGAATTTATTCGAGTTATGCTTTATTTTGATGTTCTCTTTTTTCAGAACCCTAATGAAGAATCTTCCAGGACGAAACGGCTCAAGGAGGATAGTAATTACGAGAACGAAAGTGGTCCCCAAATAGAGAGTACAGATGTGAAACAATCAGTATGACTATACGTATTCTCTTTTTGCATATGATACTCTCTGTACCATTTTATTTTGTCAATAAAATCGTATAGATAGTATTCTCTGTAGACTTTCGCTGTTGTTTTAACAAACTTTTTGTAAAATAGATTGAAGTTGATGTGACGCTTAAAGAAACCGGTACCACTCTATCAGCCGGTCTCACTCCCCTCAAAGATTCAAATTTTAATATCTTGATGGCCCCGACTAATCTTCAACAATTAGACATGTCAATTCTGGATAGTTTGAATGAGGCTACGCAGTCTAAACGTGTCTCCTTCGGCAAAGTTTTCTGTAAAAGTAGGCTCCTTCAATTTGTTTCTTTAACTCTTCTTCTCACTTTGTAGAATTTTCTTCGACTAAAAAACTGGCTGATAAGCCTATTTCAATTCCTACACCCCCCAACCGAGGAATTCTTCGAAGATGAACCTGTAAATGAACATTTATGTAAAATGGGTCTGCATATTCAGATGTCTATATGTAAATTTAAAAGATGAACGCTTTTGTTCAATTTGTGTGGGCCATTGTTATTTCGTACCTTTGAATTTCCTTGCGCTACTTTAAGTATTTAGTATGGGTGGTGATCTGCAAAAATGCCGGATGGTTTGTTGTGGTTGTTTCTAGCTGTCTTGCAAGCCGTTGTGGTCAAAATTTGCGTTGATTGAATTTCCTTATATGAACATAGTACTTAAAATTCCCAGTAAGCGTGTGATTATGAAATATCTGTAGAGCCTTTTAAAAATACAGCAGAGTACTCTTTAGTATTTATTTATATCAAATGGCAGGCTTTATGATGGTTATTATTAGCCCTTTAGTTGACTTCAAGCTTCACAGAGGGAGGGGAAGAACATCAAGTGACAAAAAGTTGAGGGAGAACGGACGAGTGATTCATATATGTAAAAAACACATACAAAGGTAGAGGGAAAGGTAGGGTGGGTGCTGTAGAAGTGGTCGAATATGACATAGTCGGGTCATGGTGGCTTGGAGTCGTTTGTCGATTTATAGATTTTTTGCCGCATGAATATACGTTGTCCAGGGTGCATCACGTGGAGGTAAGTCTATCGCGCACCCTATGCTCTCCAGTATTCATGTCTATGTCTTAGGTCCTCTACTCTTGGCTTGAGTAACACCATTCTGACATTAATATTATGTAAAATTTGGTAGTTTTTTTTCAAATCTTCGAAATTCGAGCAACTACTTGACGCGGCTACATATCTTCAATTAGTGTGACAAACACTATGCACCTTGGTGTTATGGATAATTAAAATTATTTGATGAGCCCTTTTGCGGATATAAATTTTAGTGAACAACTTCTGAAATCTTATGATAGTTCAATTTTTTTAATGTAAATGGAGGTGTTAGAACTTATCTTGTGAATCTTGAGTCTGTGGGACACGTCTCGCATGAGCGCACAGCGTGACTTGAAGACGCAGCCGTTCAACTTGGCGTACGGATTGAGTGCGAGGACACACAACCAATGGCCAATCAAAAGCCTCCGCTCGTTTTACTTAATCCGCCATGTTGAATGACTAAGTTTCCTCCCTTGTTACACCCCACGCCATGCATGTCTAGGATAAATGCGTCTCCTGAATACCTCTGTTTCTTCTTAGCTTTGCAATAGCCTAGCTAATTCTGGGGGGTCTTACGAACTAGGAGAACTCTGCCACTGAGGTTTCTGAGTACAGCCAGGCTTAGTTGGGTAGCTGAATTCGCTACAGGTCCCACCTGAATAATTGACCGCGATCACATATGTATTTACTTTCCTTAACACATCTATTCTTTTCATACAGACAATGGTGATTTGTACAAAATATTGTAGGATAGCTGCAGCCTTTGTCATTAATAATATGTTTGTAGAAAGCTGGGTTCAAAGCATCATCCACTTTCTTTGAACGACGTTGTATGAGTGGAACTCATGGTTCATGTAAGCTGAATATTGATTACGTGCATAATTATATTTCAACATTACGGGAAGTAGTAAAGAGTGAAGGTAATTAAACATATTAGCTTATTTTTTTATACATATATGCCCCCCGCCATATATCAACCTTGCAACTGTAAACGTTCTTCAATTACCAAACAAATTATGTACTACAATGGGTAAAAAGAATGAATTCATAATTTGGTATTTCTTTCACAACTGTCTTGGATACGTTCCAGCTGAATGTTTTTCACTAAAACGTTCCTAAGGGTGCATGGACATCGGTTTTGCACAGAATCTAAAGAAACATTCTTCATAATCGAATATTTGTTGGCTTTGCCTTTACTGCTTCTAACAAGTGGAACACTGAAAATGTTACATTTAAACTACTTGTGAGTTAATTAAGCATGTCATATATTTTGAGTGTTATATGAGATGCTGTTGACGCTCGCACATTGGTGGTTTTCTCAACGTATGCAATAAATGCTTTCCAATTTGCACATTCTGTGTTTTTATTGCTACTTTGAATGTAGCCCAGCTAATTTCTGGGACTATTTATACCAGGGAATTTTACCAAAGTGCATTAGTTGGGTTTAGTCATGGTTTATTTATGCAATATCCGCAATAAATCCCATTCCATTCAATTTGCCATGGTTCTAACATACTGCATCTCTCTATCCATCATGTTGAATCTCAAGTTCAAATGAGTTTTATTATATTTAAATTTATTTAAGCTGTCGAGTATAACTTAGTTGTCTAACAGCTTATTTCTGTTAACCAGTTGTTTTTATAGACGTTTTTGTTACAATAGTGCTTCATTAAAACCAATTCCATTTGAACAGCAATATTCATACATTGAGTTTATGAAAAGTAACTCCTTAGTAAAGTCTGCAACCTTTCAAATGAACAGGATCATGTCATGTTGTTTATATCTCGCATAATTCAGGAGGTTGCTTTACATTCGTCTAGGTAACAAATGAAGGCACCCACACATCATTTCAAATGATTGTCACATAAATTTCCTTTATTTTTCATCCTTGCAATTTGATTCTTACAAACGCAAGTACGCTTCCAGGATAATAATCGAGTATAATAAAGCAAATTTATTGCAGATCTTGTTATATAATGCGCAGTTCTCAAAGATCAGTGCAAAGTGATATAATATATGGCCAAAAATTCTTCAAGATTTATATTGGTTTCCAGAGCTATAACCCCAAAAGCTGTAAAAGTAAGTGTGGAGTTGTTCTGTGGTGGCAGTTTTTTTGTGTACGCAGTTTTCAAAAGTTTCTTGGCCTGCAATTTCGCTTTCGGATTAGCACCTTTTTAACTCTGGCTTTCTTCAATAGGATTCCACTCCTTTCTCACGTACAGTACCAGATCAGCATCTATGTGCTATCCAATGCATTCTCCCCCAAGTCGGTTCCCCCTTCCACATGCGTGCTCTTCCAACTGACTTTGTGGTAAAGAAATCAGGCTAATGATAGCTTGGCAAGATTACTCTATCTAACATTAAACTAAATAATGTATTGCGAGAACTCCGAATCGAGTATGGCAGGAAGTTGAGAGAGAATGTCGTGTTTTGAATATCTTCATTTTGAAAAAAAAACGATTTAATCATCTACCACAAAGATGGTAAATTGAAAAGAAATGTTATTAGCATACGTTAGAACCTTAGTAAGTGTTAATCCGGTCTCTAGAATCTAAGACCTATTTAACTAAAGCATTAATGTAGTAACTTATTGCGACTTCACCCCTTATAATTGTATTTTAAATTCCCAGATCAGATCTTCGCCTTTGCTTTTCCCTCTTTGCTCAATGTAAGCATGAATGAAAATGTAAATTTATGTCATTATTTGTACTGGCAAAGCCAGACATGATAATCAAGAATTTTATTTAAATGAACTAACAACGCACAGTTGCTGCAGTGTAGCAATTACTGATCATTTATTTTGATTGTAGGGATTAAGTTATATATTAGATTAGAAAGTTAGTTTTAATTATATAAAGTGGTGGTCGTGTTGTTTAAAATCTTGTAATTTTCAAATAATTATATTCCTAATGTATAATCAATAGTTATGTTATCTATTTGTATCTAATATAAAATATGACGAAATCTGACACTGAGTTAGGAGATAAATTTGCGGATAGTAAACTTAAATTTAAGCCAGCTAGTTGGCCTAAAATCAACTTTCAGAACGATGTCAAAGAGGATTTAATACGCTCCTTCAATATTTTCGATAAAGATGGCCAAGGTGTGATCAGTCTCGATGCGGTAGAGGTGAATTATTACGCATTTATTTTACTTAAACGGTTTTCAGTAGTACTTTCAATCAAATGAAAATTGCGACGAATTCAAATTTTCCCATTTAAGGTAGCATTACGAGCTCTTGGGCATAATCTTGACGCAAAAGAAAGTGAAGTCCTAAAAGTGAAATTTCCAGACGGAACAGTAGTATTCAACGATTATATGAAAATTCTCTCAGATTGGATTCTTAATGTTGATGAAGACCTTGATGTCTCGAAGGCATTTTCACTGTTTGATGTGGATAGGAAGGGGTACATAAATTTGGACGATCTTCGAAGGGTTCGAGATCAACTGGGATTCTTGCATGAAATCCAGGATGATGAGCTTATTGAAATGCTTATTGGAGCTCAGGTATTTGTTTCTTCTTCAACCATTTAAAGTGTCACTTACAAGTTGTTTAGTAGTTAAAAGAGTTAACAGGTAAATTAAGTTCATAATCACACGTTGGTTTGAGATGCAACAGTGGATGCCCTTGAATTTGTTACATCGAGCAAATATGTCTATTCTGGTTTGAGAAAGTAGGTTGAATTTCACCCATTTAGTGGTGAATATTGTATATTTTCTTTGGCCTTTGACCCGGTATTTGTTGATAATATATACAAAACGGTTTGCTGTGCTGACCTCCATTCCTACTTTCTTTTGAATATACTCTCTCTGACACCCTCATCAAAACTCCATTTCCCCTTTATCGAATGCGTATCTTCACGAAATCCTTAACTAATTAATGACTATTGGAACAGGATAGTAATGCTCTGTTCGTGTTAAAACACATATCCTCTAAGTAGCTAAACGATCTGCATTTACACTGGAATTTTAGATATTAAATAAGTAAGGTTAATATTGTGATAATATTCCTTTCAAGCATATACTAATTGTGAGTTCTATACTGATTTCATTTTAATCTTCACCAGGTAGAAGATTCAGCGCAGGAATTGAAAGAGATCTATGCCAATCGCCAGAATAAGACACGATTACGGAAGGCACTAGATAACGGGATCCCCGTAGTTGTGAATGGAGGCAATGAGACGGCTGCAGGCGGTAATGCCCCACCTCCTAGCACGATTAGTAACCGACGCATGTCTTCTGATGACAACTTTAAGCCTTCAGAACTCAGCGTTGACCTGGAGAAATTTAAACGAGTACTCCAGCTTGAAGCTGCACCGCCTGAGCCTATTTAAGCTCCCATGTTATACATGTTTTTTTGGAAACAGAGCAAACAGGAAATATTTATGTTCCCTGTTATTTAAAGGGAGCACTAAAAGAAGGTGTTTGTGCTGGGTGAAAATAACTTTTTATTTAAAAAAAATAACCATATCTCAGGCAATAAATCAGTGGTAAATTCTCTCTGAAAAGAGGCTCTGACTAGCTAAAGTTCATTTTAATCAAGCGTTTCCAAGTCAAAATACCCACTCTAAAACAAATAGACAAAATCCACACAAAATCGATGACAAATCGATGCAAGCCGATGACAGCATAATTTCGAAGACGAGGAAGTGTACACAGATCAACTCCTTGAAGTATGTTTAAGGCAAAATTAGTGGTAAAATAGTAAGTGTATCGCTTGTTGATTGAATTTGATTAAGGGCGTCTATTTTATGACAGGGATGCTAACTCTATTCAGGAGTTGAGAAAATAAATTGCTAGGATTTAAATGAGCACGATATTTTGATAAACTAGTATTAATTTTTTTAGAATTATCCCCAATTTGATATCAATGAAAGTAGATTTGTGACATGCTCATTGGGCTATATCTTTACCTATTATTCTGTATTACTCAACAGCAATGAAATTTTCACTTTTAATCAGCCATTACAGAATTATTATTTATATGGATTACTTTGGTGTAAGCCGTCTTTTTAACCCAATGACTGGAAACCGTTTCATATGCTTGCAATATTAAATTCATCCTAATTATCCAATTATTGGTAAAATTAATGGGTTGACCTTAATGAGTTAACGAATATTAAAAGTACTCTCAACTGCCTTCCCTGGATTGCTAGAAAGTGGGAAAACTCCAAGTAGCATGATCAGCAAATCAGTTGAGCAAATTGCATTAGGATTTTTATGGCATTTAAATAGTTGTTTAGTATCTCTGATACTCAGTCAAGCTACTATTAAAGTCGGATCAAATTAGGCTAGCTATTCTTTCATCGAAATAATAATCGTCATAAGGCTACCAGGACACAATGGTTTTTCCAAGTGAGAAAGCTAGAAATTCTATTGAAAATTTGGGAAACAGGTTTCCTCAGTATGGTCAAAAATAGATAAATCTTTTTAGCCACAATTGTTCAGACTTACAGAATCCGATTATCTTGAAGCATAACTCCCTAACAGAAATATTTTTTCGGAATTTGAGTAGTAGAAACACTTGTCGTCCAGAGAATTAATTCTGCGTTATCTCTAAGGTCGAATTTGACTAAAGCCAGGACCGGTTAAGAGTCCATCAAATTAGTAAACACGACCAGAGGCAAATGTACGCATTACAATTTGCATTCAGTTCATTAGACCTCAGAGATATTATTCATCAGAGTGATTGTGTGAGTGGGAAAGAAGCAACGAGGGGTCCAGTCATTCCACCGACCGACTGAATGTTCAGACAACACACAAAATAGCCGGCCAACATACCCATCCCGTTTTTCTCTCCCTTATTTCGAAGCATTGCTACTAATAGCAAACACATGTGCTAAACCAGTCAAAGTAGACTTCTTTAATGAGGTAAATCACCTATACTCCCGAATAATTTTACTTTGGAACCCGCAAGCTCTTTCGGGTGGCCAAGAATCAGCCGGCAAGTGGTCGCGGTTTGTCTGGAGCTTCTTCTTTTACACTAGAAAAAGGAACCAAGGAAGTGTGGGGGTGGGGGGTGGTGAGGGGACCATATAGAATAAGAAATAAAAAATGACGAAGAAGGAAGAAGGATAATGATTTATGTGTTGTTATTTTTGACAGAGATGTTAGAAAAGGCAAAAAAATCGTATCTGTGATGAGGAGGTGGGGACAGCATCGATAATCCAATTACGCTCTGGATGGATGGAAGTAATTAGCGAATAAAAACTGGGTAGATGGAACAATATGCGTGTGGTTTATACACATTTGACATGGCTATGCATGCAATAAAGTGGGGGGGGGGGGGGGGGAGGGGGAAAAAGAATTTGTTATTCTTATCTAAGTAAGTTCCATGTTGTCAATCGAATGCCCATTCTCCTATGACAGTGTGTCACATGCGAATATAATAGTACAGAATATTTAGATAACTTTGAATTGTAACTGTAAAGTAGAATGATCTAGAAATTTTCACCTTTATTATTGCTTTATAAATACCATTTTAGTAGCCTTCAATTTATTATTGCTCGGATAAACTCTCTTGAAGTCTGAAAAAATAAAAATGGCAAATTTTTGGTAACTTATAGAATCCCAATATGTTGATTTAGAAGGAAATTTAACCTAGTTGCAGCAGGTCCTTTCAAAGATTTGTGCAAAATTGCATAGCATAAAGAAGAAAATGCAATATTTTTATTTTAAAATATTAGATATTTATTATTATTATTATTATTATTAATTATTCAGCCCATGATGGTGTAGATAATGGAAGAGGGTGAGAAACGACTCCAATAGGTGTAGAACCTAAAAATGGATAGGTACCACAGCCAAGGCATCAAGTCCCTTGCCTTACCTTAGTTATGGAGGTACGTAATTGTGTATGTTTTATTATTGTATTAATTTCATCATTTGATTTCCAATTTCATTGGTGGAGTTATGCCCGCGATATTCAAATATCGTTAGCTAATTTACTGGATTTTTATTTCAGGCAAATCAGCAATGGCCTTATTAACATTATCATTATTATTTAATTTATAATTTATTTAATCGCCACTATGTCAATTAATATCTACTATTTATTTTGGAGCTTCTCCAGCACCTTGTTGAAGTATCGTGCAATTCTTGCTATTTGTCCATTAGTGTATGAGTATTTACACTGGCATACGACATTTTAAAATAATTTTCTTCATTTTGCGTCAGTCAACTGTAAGTTTTCAAGAGAAAAAGTCAAGACACGAGTGATGATTCACGAGGGAATAAAACAAATGCCATTCTTCGAAATCAATGCAATTAAACAGATATTATAGTTTATTTACAATAAACAGACCACATGAGGTAAAAATCTTTTCCCCTCTAACTACGCTACAAAATGTAGGAGCTTATGGAAAATAGAAATTTTTTGGCTGATT
Source organism: Hymenolepis microstoma (assembly GCA_000469805.3). Classification (NCBI taxonomy): domain Eukaryota; kingdom Metazoa; phylum Platyhelminthes; class Cestoda; order Cyclophyllidea; family Hymenolepididae; genus Hymenolepis; species Hymenolepis microstoma. The sequence continues at coordinate 13,984,604 of LR215995.1, read as the reverse complement.
TATTTGACTATTTTAATCATTAAAACAAATATATTGCATTCTTTAAAGGACAGTTGGACGATGACCTTTCAATGTATGTGTGACACCTGTATGTTGCATTTTTCTAAACTAACTCTTGGTTCCATGTTCATAATAAACGGACTGGTTCCCGACTGCACATTTACAGCTCCTTCCTAGTTTGCTGTATGTTTCACTAACCACATATCCCAAAAAGCTGTATTTAAGTGAACTTAATAATGCCATTTTAAAATATTCATTATATATCCTTGGTTTAATCATTACTGCATTTCTTATTTAAGCGCCTTCTTCCAGTACAAATTTCATTCAACGCCTTCTGTGTTCACTTTGAAATTAATTTAACCTATTTTTAAATAGTTTAGCATTCCCAAAAACAGAACTGTCAAGGTCATCTTTCTTTGATTAAATTAATAATGTCGAGGAGACAGTAATAAAATTGTGCATTTTAATGAGATGAGAAATACTCCCCCTCCCCCTCTCTCTCCCTACATCTTGATATTTATCAACAGAATCTATTCGCAAGCACAGCTGTTGTTTTACCTTTTATACCCTATCCACTGACTTCAAATCTCAATAGCCATGGAAAGCAATAAAGTTCACACCTTCCCTTTCCCCTCTTTGGGAATGCAATTCACCCCCCCCCCCCCCCCCCTCTCCCCGCCTCTCCCTCCTCCAGTTCTAAAATCAAAGCCATATGAGGGACCGTGCGAGTGGTAAATCGATCAATGAAGAAGAAATATAGGCGCCGCTTAAAGGCATCCGAAAATTCACGTTTGTATTTTAATGTATTCAGATTAGGCCTGATAATGGGAAATCTTGCTATTTAGTATTTCAGCATTCATCTCCAAATTCTCACGAATGTCCTTTGCAATTATAACTCAATAACCATCAAACATATCTATTTACCAGAGTTTTGGTTTGAGAGAAGGAGGGAGAGAGTCCTGTTAAAGTTTCATTATACATTTCATAAGCTCCGAATATCACGAACGTGAGTTTAAATAAGCGTTAAACTCCGCCAATGGAACTTCTTTAGGTGAACGAAGAAGTGGGCTTTAGAAACATCCTTTTAGAGGGCCAAATACTAGTGTTTATTTATTTGATATTTATTTATATCAAATGGCAGGCTTTATGGTAATTACCATTAGCCCTTTAGTTGACTTCGGGCTTCACAGAGGTGAGGAACATCAAGGTCAAAAAAGTCGAGAGAGAGGGGGGGGGAACAGAAGAGTGATTCACAGATGTAAAAGAGACAGACTCAGAGGGGAAGAAAAACAGGTGAGGTGAGTACCATGAAAGTGGTCGAATATGGCATACAGTGAGGTCATGTTAGTTTGAAGTCAACTGCCGGATTATAGACTTTTTTGCCGTATGAGTATACGTTGTCCAGGGTGCACCACGTGTAGGTAAGTCTATCGCACATTCCGTGTTACCAAATATAGAGCCACAAATAATAAGAAAGGTATCTGATTAGTAATGTCAGTAATATTATGAGGAGTGCAAGAGAAGAAAGTAGGAGAAGCTGTGGATGGAGGATCTTGCTGAAGGGTCTGATTTGAACAAACAAAAACAAGGAACATCAGAGCCTGGAAGTGGGAAGATTCCACCTGAGTATTCAAGGTTAGATTCGAAAAATAGATGAAATAATTAAAGGATATTGTATCTAAATGGGAAATTTGGAGTAAAAAATGGCAATTTTATGGTTTGAAAATGGAGTGAGGGGAGAGAAAGTATTTTCAGACAATTATTCGAGTCGTCACGGGAATTTTGACAGACGGGCCTTTGATTCCCAAGATGTCTAAATGCGTTAATCAAATACAAAAAGTTCATAATAAAGTAAATGGAACATAATTCTTTAGCTATGCCCCTAATGGAATATCCATTATCTCCTTCCAAAATTAATGACCTTTTCATTGACTAACAAAATACAACGGCTTATCTCAAGATAATAATACCAAAATCTGAATGCATTTCAAGGCTATAATCGACCACAAGGAGGATTGGGGAAGAAGAGGAAGAGAGTAATTTAAATTTGGAAGAGCAGAGGATAAGCGTCATCAGAAAGCGGGTGAAAACGAAGTTAGTAACAACTTCGAATTGGTGTGCGCTCAGTGGAGTTGGCTCTTCGTCCAATAAGCAACTACTACTACGATTATGGTTATTTTCAATTGTGGTTCAACAGGTGATGATTAACAGAAAGTCCAACAAATGATAAGGAGGAGGAGGAGACCAATGTGTTACTGAGAGTAATGTCAACTCCTCAGGACATCCTACTGAATTTGATTTTTGGATTTGTGTCTCCGATATTCACTTATTGGTCGACTCACGTTTCAAAATTCAAATTTAATGAGTCGGAAATGTGAATACAATAAATACTTGTTTACGATTTTCAGTGCTTTTTGTCTAGATTTTAGTCAAAGTGAATCGGTCTTGCCACTCCACTTCATTTCCCCCCCCCCTCTATCCCACCAATGTTTGTGAGGGTACAATGTTCCAACATGCTATTCCACAGCTTACATTTTTATGAATAGCAAAGATTAGTTGAATAAAGTGGTCAAGTGAATAAAATGGTAGGAACAGCATTATCTGCTAATTATGGTAGTGCAGATATAAGATTCTTCGTGTGTGTACCGCAGAAACCTGTGAACCTACAATCGAGTCTTGGACTGAAATCCTAAACTATTCATGTCCTGGAAAATACGTCGAAATTCCGGTGAGTCCAGGATGTAGAGTGAAGGATTTTGGATATTTGTCTTTTATTGAACCATTTAAAGTGGTCCGTGGTTGGAACTTGTCATTTTTATTTTATTGTGAGTAATAATGATGTACAATGCTAATATATCGAGGTGATTTTAACTGATGCTCAAAAGGTCGATACCTTATCAAATGCCAATTTCACTAAATATGTATTTTTATTTAAAAAAATACCAAAACTAGTTTCCACTTAAAATTACTACTTCCATCAAAATTATTACAACTACAACTGGGCTATTGCTAGTCTTCCGGCCCCTAGAAGGTAACTTTAAATGTCATTGGTGGGCTAACAGAACGTTATATCGATGTTAGTTGAATTCGATGTGCTCAAGGTTAAACACTTTCTTGCAGGCCCAAGCTGCAAATAGGAAAATGAAAGCAGCTCGTCTTTTAATATTTTTTTACTCTATTCTATACTTACAACATGAGACGATAGTTCTCCGTACATAAACGGCGCTCTAATGGTTTCCAAATGACTACTTGCTCAAAATAACGTTTCGTATTTTTCCTCGGAATTTTTCCATTTTACTTAGTATTTTTACAACATAGGCAGCTGTGGATGAGCTCGACAGAAGGGCTTTCCTAATTAAAACCTTAAGTAACTATCACCCATCCTAATAGGCAGTACATTCAATCTTAGTGTAGTCGCTCTTTGGTTTTTAAAATGTTAACTTTTACTAAAAGCTCCTTTTAAAATATACACCTGTGATTATCAGACAAGAACCCCTATCATCAGTTAAAATAAATTATTTTTATTCAATGTCAAGTAGGTAAAGTGATGTTCGCGAATAGTGTTGAATAGGGGTGGAGAAGTAAGTCATTTTCTGGTCCAATTTTAATAGACTCTGTGGCAGGAGGCGATAAAAAATTGAACGAACGCTTCCTTAACGCACCTTGGGGTTCTCCGTATCGCCAAACTTATGCTAAGTAGCCCAAACTCATTTTGAAAAGTGTCATTGGTTTTTTGTCGAATCTCTTCGCACACTGTCGGTTTGCCCCAACTTCTCTTGACCCTAAAAAATGACATGCATGAAATTCATAAATCAGGCACCTGCATTAGCAGTATAATGCGATTAGATCCAACACCGCTATATTATTCACTTTTTCTATCAGTCAGACCTTCGGGTTTTTGAACTCGGAGTAAGAGAGAGTGCAGGTGTGCCAAAGCCCAAAATGACTTGATATGTCCTATAATATATTAGTGTTTCTTGTTTGATTAGTTAAGTTGTGAACAAGGAATCGAACTTAATAGTTACTGAAACTCCCAACTGACAAAGATAGTGTAATTTATATATAATTTGAAATTCCCGTAGGTCTTACAAATTTTGCAATTTTACAAAAATAAGGCAGCCCACTTTACAAAATGAAAATTACTCCATGGCAGTCCTCACTTATTCTGTTATAAATCCTTTCTTTCATATTTAATCGAGTCCATTTGGCTAAAGGGCATGACTGATGAATGCTGGAAGGAAATCTCAAGAACCCAGACAGTGCTAAAGTGTTGTGTTTAATAAAGACGAGAGGAGAACTAGGTAAACTTCGTCTTGAAACTTAAAGATTAGCATTCCTGTCGTCCTGTCCTATATGGCCCTCTGGTATTGAAGATTGATGGGAAATCTTTACTTCGCAGTGGATACGAACAAGATGGTGTCCATGTTTAAGGGATTGATGCAGCATTCTCACGTGCAGACTCAAGATTTTACACCTTTTAATTGTTAAATAATGATTTCGCAGGTAACTCGCTCAGAGTGAACTATCGTTCTTTTCCAAAGCCCTCCTCCTTTCCTACCTCATTCATTTACGATTATTCAATGTACATGCTATCCAACCCTATTCTTTGCCTTCGGATTTAATAAAAACTGTTTTAATCCTGTTCTACTATTAAGTCATCTTTCATTTACTTTAGATATCTAGTCAGGCATGTAGTTAATATGAGCCTATGTTTACAATGAGTGCAAATCATCTGTTAGATTTAAACTTTCAATCAATTTGGCACTTTATCCTCTTTGTCCATTCAAATTTAATTGGCACAAATAATTGCTCAACTTTTCATTGTGTGCGCGGAATTCCTTCAAGGGAACACTTAAAGTGAGAAACTGGTATTTAGCCAACCAATCGGAATCAATGATCGATGAAACAGTATTAGCTGCAAAATGAACTTTGTCTAATGAATTATGAAATCCGATTAAATGCGTTAAATATGTATTTCACCAATGTAAATATTAATTTATATAGCATTCAGCAAATCTTAAATCTCTTTTAATTAATTGATTTAATTGTTAAGTGTATCACAACAACAGCAAAGTAGTTTTTCCTATTAAAAGGACTTCATTCTATATCAATACTAATTTATAATTAATATGCGCCTGTTTTATACTTTTAAGAAATTTAATCGAATTCGCGCTTTTCACTTTGCAGTGCCCCTGGTGACTAATAGCATTTATTTCACTTAAGCACAACTTCTTTAATAAAATGAGAAATAGGGTAGGGAGAGGATTCTGCCTTTCACAATAATTATCTCCACGTTAATAAATGCTTAGTTGCCGTCGCTCTGTGTAGTTAAGAGAGAGATTGTGACATGGCCTGTCAAAAGCAGTTAAATGCTCCTGTCGAATCCTAAAGGGGTAGATTGTCATTGAAAGAGACTGGGAAAGGAGACTGTGTGGAGCCTCATTAGCCACTTTAACCGCCAAGAGAGCTTTAACATTTTCAGTGGTTGACTTAATTGGAAGACTACCAGCTAATGAGAAGACGATAGAGTGGAATTTGTTAAGTCTCTCCCCTCCTTCCTTGTCTCCTTATTGCCTTAGGAACTATGTCTTAAGGGGGGAGGGGGTGGGGGGTTGAGGGATGCATTTCGACATGCACCTGCAGAAAAGAAAGCAGCCTTCATTAAAATAAATAGAACAGCTTACCGTTGGATGTATTCGGTTATATTCTAAGGCTGGGCTTTGTATTTGAATAGGTTTTACTTTAAGAAACAATCTCACGCTTGTTAAAATTGCACCTTTTTGCTTCACTGGTGACGTAGAATGGGATGTATTAGAAGGAGTGAACAGTAGGAAATTCCATTTTGATTGTAGCAACAATTAATCACTTGCTGATTGTAAGTTTATAAGTGAAGTAGACAGAGCTAGATCTGATTAATTTTCCTGGTCGTCATCAATCTTTTAAGAATGCGAAAATGTGACATAGCAAGAATGAAACCTACAAAACTGGTGAGGTCACAATGTCTGACAGAATAGTCGGTAGGAGTTGAGAAATGACTTTATTATACATTATTATTGAACAGTGTTTATTTGTATCAAATGACAGGCTTTATGATAGTTATCATTAGCCCTTTAGTTGACATTGGGCTTCACAGAGGGGAGGAACATCAAACTTGCAAAAAGTCGAGAAGGAGGGACAGAAGAGAATAGTGATTCACAGATGTAAAAGAGACAGACACAAAGGTGGAGAAAAATGGGTAAGGTGAGTACTGTGGAAGTGATAGAATATGACATACAGTGAGGTCATGGTAGTTTGAAGTCAACTGCCCGATTATAGACTTTTTTGCCCAGGATGAACCACGTGGAGGTAAGTCTATCGTGCACATCCATTATTAAACAATGTTAACTGTTTTACTTCGAAATCCGGTGTTGATTTCTGATCAGTAATCTCTGTGTTATTTTATTCGGTAAATTAATATCTATAAATTGCTATTAAAAGGATTAATAACTACATTCAAATCCTAACCTCGAGGTTTTGATTTGTTTCGATTTTTAACAAACTCCTTGAGTTTTGCTTGTAGTCCTGAATTCTGTAGAGTATCTCTACCACTTTTTTGGTTCTTCCACCTCAAAAAATGTGCCTATTTATTTAACCTACTGTTCATCGTTCTTGTCTTCCCCAATAGGACAATAATGGAAGAGTGATTAACCCATTCCGAACAGGCCAAGAATTCGCAAATCTGCAGGCTATCGTTTCAACGGTTGGCAGCAAATAAATACTCCACTTTTGATGAGTTACCACTGAGCACAAAGTGAAGTATTTCACATAGTTTATTAAATCACAAATTTGTGAACACTGGAACGGGTTATTGAGTTTGCCGGAGTTGGCGATATTGAAGGAACTTAACGATTCGCCGTCAAGTACAGCTCAGACATTTCTTCCAATTTACTGATTGCTTTCTGTGCACTTCCCAATTCCTCATCAAATCTTTAACACTTGGCACAATCATAAGTGATAATGAGGTACTACTCCTCTATCCTTAATCAGATGGAATAAATTATAAAAATTTTTTTTAATAATAACTTGCATACAGAAATAGGTTTAATATGTTGATATTAAAAGTCATAAGCAGAACCTCTTCCTAATGGAATGAAATTTTGCAATCCCATTCTTTCTTAAAATCTTCTAGTCACAAAAGTATTTTATGACAGTGTTTTGTGAAAAAAATCGCATATTTAAACGATGCAGTTAAAAATTGAAGCAGCATTCCATCGCCTCACCTCAATGACACGGCACACGCACACAAACACACACAACTTCCCCATTCGACGAGCCAAGTCAAATGGAGGTGTTATTTTTTCCCTAATTTCAACCAGCAGAGCCACCTTCCTCTTACACCGTCGGATTCCCTACTCCTCCCTTCCTCCTACTCCCTTCTTATATGGAGTTAACTAAAGTAGCAACAGGAAGAATTGGAAGCTGGTGGTCATAGCAACCTAAATGGCTCAGGAGAAAGAGGGGAGGGAGAGGCTTCCTTCTAACTGTAACACCACCATTGCCACTAAACACCGAGTTTATTGGTCAGTGATTTATACATAAGAGTAATTGTCAACCCTCGTCTCAAACCTCTACCGTAGGTAGGGATGGAGGGGAGGGGATGGGTGGGGGGGGGGGAAGGGGAGTAGTTGAAATATTTGTGTGCAAAAAACTTTGCACACACATTCTATGCGCGCATTTGTGAATATGTTTGTGTGTAAGAAAAGCTCAAAATATCCGGAGAATGTCAAAATGTCGCAAATGGGGAAGGGAGCAAGGTGGTTTGGAGATGAGGTGAAGTGAGGAGGGTGGGGGAGGCGGTTTCATTTCTTCTGCGTGTGCACACTGTGGTGTTTTAAGAGGTGAACATAAAAATGGCTGCTACTGTAACTTGGTGGAAGAGCGGTGTGGTGGTATGACAATATTCTATCCACAAATAGCCCCTCTCCCTCGTCCTCGCTCGCTCTCTCTCTCTCTCTCTCTCTACCAAAGCATAATTGACTGTAAAATTGTTCGCGTCTTCTTTAGCTAATTAACTATTACAACAATTAGCGAATTCTTAAACATAAAAGGAATTCATTTAAGTAAAATATTCACTAAAACGATATATATATATATTCGATTTTAAGTCTAATAATTAATAAATTAATTGTTATTTAGTTCGATTTGCCTGTATATATTGCAATTACGTGGTTGATGCCTATAATAATATATTTTTGAGTAAAATATTGGCAGGATTCATGCGTGTTAAATGGTTTCCCAATTCTTTGATCTTACCTTATTCCACCGTTCTCTCAATAGAATTCATTGCTTGAGACCTCCAAAAAGATTGTCAAGATAATCGAACCTAAAGTCTCACTATTTGTGCAAAACTTACTCTCTCCATTCATCTTTTAACGCCCTTAGCACCATACGGTCCTCTTTCAAAATAAGCCCCACTGGTACTAGACTCGTAATATTTTCAATACACTTAGAGCCTTCGTCTGATACCACCAAAACTCATCACGTCGGCGACATCAGTCTGCTGTAAGACACGCGTGAGTGCGGTTGGGTGCATTTTTCAAAAAATAATTCTGGCGTTAAAGGATCAATATTAAGAAATGGAACAAAGTTCTAAATAAACTTCCTGCAAGTGCAAATCTCTGGAAATAAGGGAGAAAGTGCTCCCTTTTACCAAAGAACATGAAGAAAGGGTTAGATAAAGAGTCAATAAAGCGAAGTAATTGTCGTCTGGGTTAACGATTTGTGCAACCCCAACTCACCTACATTCATCAATTTTAGTAGAAGTAGAAACTGCGAGTGGAGATAAATTGACTTTCATATTATCCAGCGGAGTGCAATAACCGTGAGATCTTCAAGAATGGACCTTATCCGTAACTCAGACAAAATATCAGAACCTCCCTACCCCCTTCACTAAGGTAATATGATAAATTTTATTACTGTTACTACACACAGTTACATTAAAAATAACATTTTTAGGCATATAATGTGAGTAAAATTGGTTAGCAGAGAGTTTAGTAAATAATTAAAGACAGGGAATTTAAAAGATGCTAAGAGCAGCACCCAATTTCATAATCCTTTGTCAGGATTGCAGCTACTACCTGCCTTCAATGTGCCATGCTTAGACGACAACTTCCAGTTTATGATCATCCACCTTACCACTTCAATGCATTTTTTGCTTCAAATGGTTGAGAAGGCAGCTTGCAGTGAGATAGCTCCACTTCCATCAATATCATCTTTCCATCTCGTTTCACGTTGGTGGTTGCATAATTGCATATTTAAGGTGGCTTTGCTAACCTTCTCACCCTTTACAAGTTTCGTTTTCTCATTTTCCAACCAAAGGTACAAATTCATCGCGAAGTAAATGTGCATTAAGATTACTATTGTTTTTGGCCTATCGAGATAAGCAATATTCAGCAGAATCGGCGAAACCCACAACACAGACATTTACTCCAATCACTATCATACCAGGGGGGTAAGCTTATTAAATCTAATCTAACAGGACATTTTGAATCCCTAGTGCAGTCTCGTAATGGACAAATGACATTTATAAATGCATATACAAAATACGTCCATAGCCCACAACTATTAAGGCAATCTGAAAATGTTAAAATTAGTTATCTGATGGCAAATTATTTTGCCTCGTATTGACATTAATCTTTCGCTGTCACAAACGTCATAAGCATTCAAATTTAAATATCATTGCATTATCTTAATTGGGCAGGTGCCAAGTCGCTGTCTTTAAATCTTTCAAAACTTATAAAAAGATTTGTGATAAGCGCATAATGGCACACAATCTGCGAGTCTGCTTCGACGCTGACATGCAATGCTACCTGCAATGGTGGTAAGTCATTCGATATAATTCAATTCACTTACCGGGGCTCTTTTCTCCCATCCCTAATCCACCTTCTATTCCATTCAAACAAAAAAACTATTGTTTATTTAATGGTTCTCTATTGTAGTTAATAATATAGAAATCATTACTATTAATAATAATTTACCAAAAAATAATGATTTAATAAAGAGAAAGGAATTTGGATAAAAATTTTCCTCCTCTATCTTTCTTTTTCTCTCTTCGAATTTGGTCATTGATGATCGATTTCTATTAATACCACAATCGGTTTTAGGGAAACCTAAAGCCTTCACTTTCGATATTATTCAGTCAACTCAAGGTGTAAACGCTTATTTCAATTTTAAAATTGTATTAGTATTCATATTCCGGTTCCCTAATCATCAAGAAGATTGCCACGTTGAAATTTGATAAAATGAAGAAATACGATTGATAATTTCATATTCAAACATGTTTCAATATCTATTGAAATATATTCACTCAAAGGTATAAATTCAGCGCAAATATGTCAAGTTAGGTCCAGGACTTGCATTGAGATCAGGTGCAATTTGTGTTTAAACAACTTAATTTGATGTTGATCTGGGGGGAGGGGGGGGGGGGAATCAGTGACCCCATAATTCCATTAAAATCCAGTGCCATTGACTAAAATATTGGAATGATTTGTTTCGACTATCCCCTATCGTTTTAAATTATTCCCTCTGAGAGCAGACAAAAGCATAAGCATGGAAAGAAGAAAAGAATTCAAGGTGCTGTGAGAGGTGTAAGAAGAAACCGACTGATTAGCGGCATCCCGGTTTTTATACACACACAAACACATCTCCAATAGTCTCACATAAACAGGCGTTCACACACGCCACCTGTGTAGGCTTCTGCTATTCGATGGTAGCGACGGCTCATGTGGGAGATAAAAAGGCGGAGCCCACTTTCCACTCCTCCTTTTAACAAATAAATGAGATGACGACCAAAAACGATATAATAACCACAAAGGTACATTGCTTGTGAACACAAATACACACCCAGGAGAAATAGGAAAGGGCGCAATGCAGCCCAATTATCCAATTTCCGCTCATAAAGGGTAGGGCCCTAAACCATCAAGGTGGGAGATGAATATTTAACGTGTCCGTAGTTGCTCCCTCCCTAGTCTCCAAAGTTGCCTGTACAAAAGTGATTTATTAACCAGTTAGCTATGGTCAGATGTCATTTTTCACCTTCTCGAATAACGATGGGCAAATAAAATTCTTTGGACTGATATTACTAAGAAGTCAATTTGGTCAAATAACGATAGGCGAATGTTGAACAGAAAGGCGTATAGATTTCAGTAGACCATTTATTGATGAAAGAAGAGAGGGATTGAAATCTTCCTGATTAGAGCTATTTGAAGGAATTTATTTATGGTTGGGACTTAACTTTGAGCCCATGGTGCAGAGCAAGGTGCTAATTTAAATAATTTAATTTTTCGGTTCATTTTATTTAAAGGAAATTCATTTTGAACTAAGGGTAAGATAGGTAGGTCTAGAGCTTTCACAGGTGTATTTATTGAATTTGACTTTTATATAGCCACCATTCTGGCTATAGCGATTTGTGCGTGCTTGAGTCGGTTAGCGTTTAGTATTCGTTGAAAGTTGAGGGAAAAACTGAGCTTGATTTCTGCGCTTATAAACGTCAGGTTTGTAACTACTATGAATCAAACAATCAACCAGTGGATTTTTTTTTATTATTTGTAAATGAATTTGGTTCTGTTCACGTATCAACATTAATTACTAGCTTAAATCGGAATTTAATACTAGGATAGTTAATCTAAATGTTGGTTTCATATTATCCCATCGAATAAACGTGTAAACAGCTCTTAATAATTAGTAAAATTGCTACCTTCTTAATCATTTTTCAATTAAGTTTTTTGATAGAGAACTTGTTTCGAATATTTAATAATTTGCAGTTACATGATCTGTGCTATTAATTTGACATTTTTTAGCTTCATGTCATTAAATCGGACATGGAGGACATTTTAAGGTAATAAAATATATATACCGTGTCAAGTATGACCTGTGAAAAATTCCCGAAAATTTATTGCATTTCATGCAGGCTTTTAATTAGTGTCCATATTCGATCGAAGCAGCCTTGATTTGAACTGACATGCCAATTTCAATGTATAAAGTACAATTTTTAATTATATTTGAAAGGCCCTATTTTGGTGGTTTTCTCATGTTCTTAATTAATACACATTTTGCAAATTAAAAATTTAGATACAAACGGTGGAAGCGAAGCCTATACAAATTCATCATTTTACTAAGATGGAGAACTCCAAGAAGGATTGGTAATCAAATGATTTTTGACAATCTTCCAAAATCTTATTCCTCTATATCTCGGTTTCACAATTCCATTTTTTGTTCCTATTATAATTAATAATGATAATAATTTACTAATCCAGAGTAAGAAAGATTATACTACCATGGCATGAGAAATGTTTAAAATCGAGCCATCGAGTATGAACGAGACTCACAAAAATCGATTTCATCCTTATTGTGCCCAATGAAGTTGATTCAAGTATCTTGGAATTCCATCTTCAGTGGTAGGAGATAATAAACTAACTTTAATTAAGCAAAAATTCGAAAGTTTCAGTTAGTTCACATACTACTTTAAAAAATCTGACTTTCCTTACCTTACTAATATTGACACAAAGCGCCAGTTCCTACGTAACTAGAGACTACACGCGAGTTCATCGGAGCAATTAAAATCATTTGCTGATGGAAAGGTGATGACGTTCTTTTATTTCTCTTGCGCCCAGTATTTAAAGTCCATTAACACAATTTTCATGGAGTTGAGGCGTTAGTTTCTTCAGTCCATTTGATAAGCAATTCGGAAGGGAGATTGGTCAATTTTCGGAAACTAGTGGCAAAATAAAGGCAAGAAACGTGAAGACTGAACAATTATTTATTGAAACCGAAATTCCTCCTCACCTCGGTGGCTTTTTTAGTGGTCTTTTTCTAATGAAATACCTGAGGGTGGTAAGAGCTTTGACTTTTAAGGCGGCTTTCAAAAACAAATATTTATTATGATGTCGAATTTCTAAAACCTGTTTAAATTTAAATAAAAGTGCCATATTCCTGGTAGCGATAGCTTCAAAAACTTGAATAATGACGTCTTCATCTGTAGGGATATATGTTTGTTTTTTGAAACTACTAGCCTTTTATTGCTTATAAGTAATTATTAATTATTATATCAATTACATTCTATCTAATTTAATCAATTGCTCATTTCGTAGGGGCATAGACAAAAGTGTCGTCTCTCTACTTTAACAGAATTCGCCTTAGCAACCCGATTATTCACCAAATAGGTGGGATATTTTAAAACACTCTTCAGTCATTATTATTCTGAATTCAGTTCTTGGCCAATTCTTCCCAAATCACTGTAGAATGTTGGCCTGCTTGAAATCCACCTTAATCAATTTGCAATTATTCCCACTCCATTTACGTCTAATTACATCGTTTAATCATTTTCAATTAATTTCTTTTGCAAGCGGTCCAGTTAATGCGCGCGATAACAAATGATCCCAGCTGGGTTTATGTCATTTCATACATGCTTATGGGAACGAATTAAAATTGCGCTAGTCCCTTAATCCACTTCATCCCCGATTGCCCGGTTTGTTTCTAAATCGCTCCCTGCGCGGTCATCTAAATGTGCATGCCTGTATGCATGCATGACTACAGTTGGTCATCGCTATTCAAGACCCCCGCTATAATGATGAAGGGTCGATCACCTTTGATGATCGGCAAGGGGAAGAATTAAGCGGGGAGGATGAAGGAGGTGAAGGAAGAATGAATGAAGAAGGGGTTGGGAAGGAAGATGAGGCCTCCGCTTTTCCCATCCCCTTGTCAATTCGCCGATAAGCAGCGGGTGATTTGATTACAAAAAGGCCTATGGTAATTAAAACAACACAAAATTGCCAGCTAGACAGCTGTTTTGTGGGAGTATATAGAGGAAGGAGAAGAAGGAGAAATACTTGCCTTAATAAACTGATTTAAATAGGCGTTTTACACGATCAATTGATGCGGTTGTCTTATTGTTTAATGTGAAACATTTTGTTTGAAAGTAAGATACTGATTAAAACGCAGACAGGAATTAATGGCTTCCAATAATATCGTTGTTATAATTTGCTCTTGTTACTTAAGAGAACGCATTTCTGCTAGATCACATCTTACTATTTTACTGATTAAAGCTGCTCAAAGGCAAACTCGATGATGGGAAATAGGTCTGTTACCGAAGTTTTGTTCACTATGTGGTGTGACACCAAATGTCATAATCTGCACTCCAGGTGCATGTTTTCATAATTTCTCACTATGAAATACTCCTATTGCGGATAGGGTTATTCGATTTAGTCATGTCACTGCTTGTCTGATGTACCCTAAATAAATTTTATGCCAGTGATTACTAATTCATTTACTTTAGTACACACCCCTCATGTTCATCAGAATGATATCGACTGGAGGACTGTGTTGGACAGCAAGCCTATTTTGATTTTCTACTGAGTTGCAATTAAGACAACTGGTTGCCAATGCGAGGTTGGTGTCGGTATTAGCTATATCAAAAGATTTTGTAGTCATAAACGTAGGGCATAAGACACATTCCAATCCTGTTAAGTAAATAAGTCGTCCAGCGCTCATCTTCTCGGAAACATATATCTCTAAGGTCTTTGTGCTAAAAAGGGCTTTTAAATGCTGCGCAAAAGTGTTTAGTAAGTAAAACAAAGTTTTTGATTTCCAATACACCACCAAATTAGTAGGATTCAGAGTGCTTTCTCGGTCAGGAACCATTTTAATAATCTTCAAACGACCTCATGTATTTCGTTATTGATTTCTAGTAATGAAAAACAAGTTTCCTATTTTCGAACCTGAACTGAATAAAAATGTCCAATTTAATGGCAGAAGTAAGTTCTGCAGTATATATTTGAGAGATTAAGAAGTAACTTCTCACGTTCTAATGGATCATCGATCAGTCAGTCAATAGCCGGAACCCAACTCTAATGCATTACAGCCACTTCTTTTTAAGTGGAAGTATTAAAACTCCTTAATTATAAGACGACACTGGTAGCTCAGCTAATCGGAATAAATGAGTAATAATATCTTTTGTGGTTCAGTGTCCAAAGGTGATCAAACATTTTGGCCATATGCGTAATTTAATTACCACCTGACGGAATTCGTAAAGAACGGCAGTTGTATTATTTC
The DNA here is from genome assembly GCA_000469805.3 of Hymenolepis microstoma. Taxonomy (NCBI): domain Eukaryota; kingdom Metazoa; phylum Platyhelminthes; class Cestoda; order Cyclophyllidea; family Hymenolepididae; genus Hymenolepis; species Hymenolepis microstoma. The sequence continues at coordinate 13,969,517 of LR215995.1, read as the reverse complement.
GTGAGATAAGCACAAATGCGATAAAGCTGAAGGCGAGGTAAGTTCTTATCGTTCCTTAATAAGACCGATAGAGAGGCAATAAAATACCACCTCTACAAGCTTGATCTAACATGTCCGCAAATTAATCAAAATTGTATTCAAATGGAATCAACACATTACCACCCATTCATGTTCATTAGCATGCTGGTCATTCTTCTCTCCCTCCCTTGTTCCTCACTAACCCCTTCCCTCCCCTACCTCCCCCACCCATAATATGACTTTGAGTATAGTTGAGCATATTTGAGTGCGAGGGTGTGTCAGCAAAAGATAAGCGCCGAACACAATGTTGATGTGCCAGCACCTGGTTGTACGTTCATTCGCAAATAGACAATTCTGCATAAATCACCCACTAGGGTTGAGCGAACTCCCCTCCTTACAATCACCTAATAGCCCTCCACTCTCCCCCCCCCCTCCCCACTCGCACCCCATCTAACTTCTATAGTGGACACTAGTGTAGTAAATTAAAAATGACATTGTTATTTTTATTCAGGTACTGTTGGCTGAATCGGGTTTAAACAAGTTCGATGGTGTTGTGATGAAGACGCTCAACTAGAATCATTATTACCACAAACACAATAGTCTTCCTCATCTCAGTGAAATTGATGTCAATTTTCTTGGTCCTCCAAGAGCTAGCCGAAAATAGTATCACTTAAACAGGTGATAAACTAATGAATAGATGAAAGACTTTTCGACTCCAAAAGATGTCTTTTAATTTACACGAAGTCCGCCCTCAGATTTGCACTAAGATGTTATCGACTTATCTCTCAATTGACACTGAATTAATTTCATGACAGAACATATTTTTTCCCAATTGCTAATTAGTCTTTCCAATCCACCGGTGTAATCTAGGATTCAGTGGTGTGTCAACCAGGATTTGGGTTATATAAGGTCATTACATTGCTATCAATTCGCCGGAAAATTGAGGTCACAAATTCGAGTGACTTTTGGATTAACTTAGTTGCTTAATTACCCAAGGAAAAAAGATTGCAATCTTACTAATTCAATTTAAGCCAATTAAATTTCACTTCTCCTTACTGTTTGTGTGGTGCAAGGTTAAGGAAAATGGATTATTCGAATGTACCATACACTTAGTCATCTCGAAGCTACCGTGGATTTCTCCTCGTTCTCTCAACTCTTTTGGATTCATGTTTTAGACCAACACTGCATTCACTCTAAATATAAGATCTCTAATAGCAAATAGGACTAGCACAAAGTCATTGGGGATTCATGGGAAATATGCCTCTGAAAAAGGAACTAACTTTTCTATAAACTAGCCTGGACTAGAGGGTATCGTCATTAGCTGAATTTTAATAAAGAACTCGATCAAAACAGTCGGGAAGTATTCATCGACTCCGTTCTTCTCCCCGATTTGTCTAATATCTTCGGAACGCAACTTGGTGGGCGATGTTGAACCAGTACAGTAAACGCGACAACTAAGTGTTCAAGTTTTGTCAGAAAAGTTCCCCTGAGAAATGTCAAGCACTGAAGCGCACGTCTGACATGAGCCAGTCTTGACAAAATAGTGACACAACCACTAAATTTTTGTTGACTTCCCAATTATCGAATTTATGAAAATCTAAAATTTTCCAGGTATTGAATCCACGACATCACGAATGCCACTTTGCTTTGTTTTTGAGAGCATTGATCCGTCCAAATCCTCATTAGGTGAAGAATTCACTTTGTGATGTGCAAATTTTCAATCTTCACCAGCTATCTTCCATTTCAAGGGTGAGATTATACCCACGACATTCAGAGCTCACTGACAGGGGAATTTAATCCCCCACCTGGCTATGTCACTTTGATTTATACGTTTTTTATCTACATTCCTACTATTCTATGCATATACGCTACATGTTCACACTAAACATTGTAAACCACTTGCCCGAATTGTGCTCGCAGCTTTATGAGTGTCAATTCGAGATGTTAAGAGTCCTAGCTGAATAGCTCATATATCATAATCCCCTTCTACTTCACTCACTGATATTTGATTCGGCAAGCTGCAGCTAACTTGTGGACACTGTGAAAAGAAGGCTTTCGATATGTCAATAATACGCATAAAAGCTTTCATTCGTGTGGATGCAGTATTTCACATTGACAATTATAATTCCTAATGTGTGTAAGCCCCTATTGACTGGCAACAACTGTACATTATCTTGCAGAGAGATACCAGAGAGGGAAATGGCTATTTTACTGTTATCATCAAACCAACGCTCTCGCTGGCTCTCTCCCTCCCTCCCTGCTTAATACCCATCGCATAGCATGTTCCATGCTATGACGATGATGAGGGAATACGTGGTTATCGCTGGATACCAACAGACAGATTATCCACATCCTATCATGCGCAGCTGTTGTATTCAAGCCGATATCCACGCATGCGTACGTGTCACGGATTCATTAGTTGTTAATATCCCTTTCTCCGGGGAGACGATGACGATGAATATTAAGGAGATGTGGTTTACACTCATCGCGCTGCCTCCCCGCCCCCACCCCCCACCCCCCACCCCCCACCTCTTTAAGACCCCAGAAACCACTTTCTAGTCAATAAAAACCCATTCATCCATATTTGACTTAGACAAACAACTGTTGTGGTGGCTCGGTCTTCGGAATTTGTCACACTCCTGGGACCTTAGCAACTGACGCTGCCGACCGTTGCCTTATCAAGCACTGCTCAATGTAATAGTGATTATGGGGAGGAGATTCCGAAATCTATTTGAAGGGAATCCTCTCAAAATGGAAAGGTGGGAAACAACCCCCCCCCCTCCCCCAACACCACCACATTCGTATATACCGATGGAAGTCAATTGGCTGAAACTATTAGTTCCCTATCGGGTATTTTTAATGTTGAAACGATATACTTGATTGCTTCAAAACAAACATTATTAATGCACGTATATTAGGTAGGAATAAGATATGTAATAATCTGCACCCAATCCTCAATTGATTAACATTAATTGGCCATTAACATATACGGGTGAAGTTGAAACTAACATTATTTCATTGCTATGGCAGTGTATTTAACTGAATTTATAAAATAACGCTTTTGATTACAGATTTACCTTTGCATATTACCCCTCCCCTCCCCCAGTATTTAAGGCTTTCTGCGTTGGAGACAGTTTTGATATACAGGGTTCAGCTAAAGCTCATCGATTTGGAAACTGCAGCACGTACCAGTTTTCGAAGTTTGGGGATTTCCTTCGAAAATATCCAAGCCAAACAGTAATATAGTCGGATAAGAAAAAAATATGAGATTATTGAGGAGGATTTGAGCACAAATTCAGAACATCAAGTGCACTGCCTCATTTATCACTTGGATTCAGATTGTATACTCTTGGCCGACACAGTTGTTTCATGCGCTAATATTACAAGCGTTCGAGTTTGGTAACCAGGTTCCTCGGCCAATCCACAACAGCAATGTCTAGGGTGTTGTTGGCTACTTATTTAACCTTGGTAAGTTATAATCTTGTTAAAAAAAATGTCTATGCATCCTAACTGCTGAGATTCTAGAAAGAAAAAATCAACCAATAAGATTTAACCATAGCACGACTCAGTGGGTTCACTCAAAGTGTAATATCTGTTGAATAATACACATTTAATCGTCGTCCATTCATCAAATTAATTGTAGCGTTTTCAATAATTAACACAACAAAATCATTCATGTCAATGCACCTCACAGATGGTGATTTATGATGAGATTCTTAAACAAGGAACCTATTAAAAATTAGAAGATAATATATTTCGATATCATTAGGGCTTATCTCGAGGATAATTTGTTCCTATCAGTTAGTTTCTAGCATTCGTTGTATATACCGAAGATATTCAGATTATCATATTGAATCCTCAGTTAATCCATTCTGTTGCCAAATACGACACCAAGTCTTTTCTATCTGCCGTCACCCCATTTAGCAATAATGTAATAGATTTCTCCGTTAGTACTGTCAGTGATTTGGGGCTTATTTACGGGATATGCGGTAGTAATTTCGTAAATCCGTTTGGTCCCGTCCACCTGTGTCCTTAAAATCAGACGCCTTAGGCATGGCATTGGCAGTTACATATCATCATTATCTTTAAATGAATTGACCTCCCCCTCCCCTTGCGCGTATCCTAGATGTGCATCATGCAATCTAGCACGTGCAAAGCGCGCGGACAAGGGTGCGCGTTCGCACACCAACTGTCGCGGACATAACATGATTAACCAATTATTGATAAGGAGGAAATCAAGTTAATTCGCCTGACGGGAACGTGTGCACATGCGCGGTGGTTGGTGATTGGTGCGAATAGAGCAGACCGTGTCTTTTATGTTTGGTGTCCGAAGAGCAGATTTCCAAATTGTCCTCTATGTTTCATTTTTAATTACACCGTTCTCTTGACAAGTGCCGCAGCCTAATATTTAGTAAGTCATCATCTTTCATACTAATTTGATAATTTTATTTTTCACTGCACTACTAAAAGTGTCCAATTTTATCGAGTCCTCTGGTGAATTTTCGTTCTATATATTTCCCCTGAGACTTTGATAGTAAAATAACATACTTGATGCTGATGACAATCGCTTTTAATACACTTTTTATCAGAAGCTTTATTTTAATCAAATGTCTTGATTAATGCAAAAATAATATCATATTTTCTACTCTTTATAAGTCTCATTGAATTTCCTTCATCATAATAGGGTATGCCTTAAAATAATGACTAGGCAAGTTATTATTTCTTCAGGTATTTGTGCCTTTGACGTGTGTCAGTTTTACAAATACGGATTGTTTACAAAAAAATTGATATTTTATAGTGAGTTGAAAAGTTGGAATAAATTCACTCCTCAGGTTCGTTGAAAACGGACATTTTTCATAACCCAACAGAGATTTGGATTGCTTCAGACTCAAAAACTTGCATTCTACCAATCAACTGGATATTCACATCAGTCCAGGTCTTTAATAAATTATCTGAAGAGGATGCTTCAAACTTCACTTGACTTATCGTCACTAAATGTGCATTTGGGATAAATAATATCAATTGGATCCATTTTATTTTTACATGTAATAATTTAATAATTTATAATCATGGGATTCGTTGAAAGGTTTGCTTTAGGAGGGAATAGAGGCAGTCTAAACAAAGTTGATCCGACTTGGCAAGTCTTTTCGTCATAATCTTCGTAAGTAAAAGGCTCATTCGCAATTGTACGCTTTGACTATATTGGATCCTGTATAACATTTTCACTCAGACGTGTTTCTGGTAATTGGTACTAGGGTGTTGTTCAAAACTACGATTCCATTGCTCTTCTTTCAGCGGTGGGTCATCTACACTTTGGAAATCGATTGAATGTTTAGTTATCTTCACCTTGAAAAATTGCAGCATATTCATTCCCCTCTGCAACTCAAATCGTAATCAATCACTATAAGTGGTATAATTCCAAATTCATGCTTTAGTACGACTTTAAATTCAGCTCGTTAGGATATGGATAGGAAGAGTAGTAATATTTAATGCCCAAGAGCCCAAGTGATAGAGATAAGGACTAACTGATTGGCAGTAAAGATCAGTAAGGCTGGGTGGGAGAGTTTAATGACTTTATAGTACTAGGGCAAGACGACCCCTCCTCTTCTCATCCATTCCCCTTTTAGGCGCGTGGGTATATTTATACGTATTCATATATATAACTTAGTTGCTGAGGTAACTGCCTCTAATGGCACACCGGTACTAATCTATGAAATTCCCTCCCAAATAGCTTGATAGACCCCGTAATGATAAGCCTGGATTGGGGGGGGGGGAGGGGGGAGGGGGGGAGGGGAGGGAGAAGATTATCATCCGACAGATGGCTCCCCTCTCTCTCTCTCTTCTACGCATTAAAACATTCTTCAAGTAGCAATTGCCCATCCGGATATTAATTAAGAACGTCTTCTGATTAGTGGCTATAAGTTAAAACATAGGCTTAAAAGTAGCTAACCAAAGCCATGCAAATATTGGAAACGGTGATGCGGATCGAGATGAAGTCACAGAGGCATATAAATAAAAGTATGGAGTGAATTCAGACAATCATCTGGAGTCCTCAAGTTGTCTCCAAGGCATTAATATTCATGATGCTCAGAATCTATCGTCGGAATTGAGAGGTAGGTCATGGCATTTAAACACATTTCGTCCCTTCGAATAAGTAGACAAAAGTTCGTCTTTAATACTCTCGCCATATTCTGCTAAAAGAGCTTTTATGGCAAACCATATTTGAATTAATACTCAGTTCCGTACCAACTTGCTTATTCGATTTTTTATTAGTGCAATCAACAAAAAGATAAACGATCTCAGTGAATTAAAAGAAATTCGTCTTTATCAGCACTGCTAAGACATTTGTCCGTGCATTACTATTGCACAGAAACTTCCTAATATCTCCTTTTATCTGTCCCCAAGTTATCTTGTTAATATCCCCAACCGTGGAAATTAATTAAGCCGTAAAATTGAGGTCACCAGCAAGTAAATGCATTTATAAGAACCTTGACCTGACATGAGATATTAGTTTGCAGCAGAAGAGATAAGGAGGAGAATTATCAGTTAAAGGTGCACATTTAGTGATTGCTGCGTATACCCATCCATCTCTGACCCCGTTTTTTTCATTTACCTCATTTATGTGTGAAAATTTTATGTGAGGCGCTCATCGCACAGTCTCGTCTAAATTGAGGTCAAATCATGCCAATAAAAATGCTCTAGCCACCAGCAGGCAACGGCCTGATATCGCCCGATGCTGCTTATATGTATTAAGTAAAATCTACACTCCTTCCCCCCCCCCCCTCCCCCCATACGGTCTTGGAAATTACGCAGTAAACTGCGCATTCATATCAAAAATCCGCAAAATCAAAGGAATGGAAAACACGAACGAATGAATGAATGAGTGATATCAACTAGATAATGCGCACAGTAAACGTGAAAAACGTAAGTGTAAACGCCAGTATTTAGAACCGGAAGTAGATTGAGGCTGGGAGATGAGACCGTCTTCCCACAGGCGTTCAATGTTGATTAATGGGAGTTGAGAGCTTCATCACTCACTTCTCAATCCAACCTCCAAATCGTTTTATTTCATTGAATACAATCAACCAACAAAACACCGCTGTCATATGGAACTGAATTTTCTGAGCTGAAAAGCTCCCATAATGGAATTATGTTGGTTAGCACAGTCAGCGTACTCTTATCACATTTTAATCACCAAAAGTAAATGAGGACGATTATTTGAATTGTAGGAGAAGCTACAGTAGGTTGAGAACTCAACTCACCCATTTTTGCCATATAAATTTACTGCCCGATATATGTTTATTTTAAATTCAATCATAAATTCAATTCCTATGATTGAATTTGCACCGGGGAATGCACAATAATCAAAATCGATCGCTTCCCGATATTATTATTATATCCCTGGGTTTCTGTCGCTGTCTGTAGAGCACCATTTCCTCCTGAAACTCACATAGGGGCATGTTGGTTGGGCATATACTCCTACTTCCCTAAATAAAATGGGAACTTTGGCTTTCAGTACTGCTAAAGATGTCGAATAGGCTTAAATCTTATGTTTTTTCTTTTCTCTTCAAGTAATGGCCGGATCACCAATTCGAGCACCTCTAACCAATCTTATATTTCCTCAATCTGAAGAGAAGATGATGACAGGCAATACTGGTTCTCCAATCTCTGGTATTCAATCGCGATCACCGACATATTCTCGTTTTCCTGAAGGTCCATTTTTCAGTGAGAATACCCCATCTTCTCCCCCGATGAAAAAAAGGTGTCTGGATGTCGCGACAGAACAGGAACATCTTCCACAACAGAAACACCAATCAACAGCTTCTAGCACCGGAGAAACAACAGGAACTACCCAACAAACTCATGATTGTAGCAGTGATTCTTTACAGACCAGCTCAACAAGTCTATCGCCTAAAGTCGTAAGTCTATTAATTAATTATGTTTGCAACTGAATGTTCAACTTTGTATCATTATGACTCTCGGCGTGAAAGTACGCTGAGATATGAAGATAATATTTGTTCATAGACCTAGCGTAGTCTGGCTTGTTCTTTGTTGACCAAATATCCGTAGAGTTCACCACTGTAGATCCCAAGTATTTTTAAGATGTGAAAATTGCTGTTATTTATTTGAGTTAAAAGAAGGGTTTGTTGTGAGCACTACATAAAGTCAGTGTAGGCTTTTAGGATATCTGCACTATGCAGTATAAGATATCACTCGCATTTTTGACAAAGAATACAAACATCTGCATTAAGCCAATGCTTTGATGGATGGACGTTAAGATGAACAAAATTGGTCGACATGAGGACTGCAGATTCTCCTTCACTCCCCCCCCCCTCCCCTCCCCCCCCAAAAAAGTTTCTAAATGCGGATTTATTTGCTGTATTTGGAATAAATAAGTAACACATTGTTAAAGAATTTAAAGTTATTTCATTCTTCAAATAAGTTGAATATAATGAAAATAGGTTCTGGAGGTAATTTTCTTGGCCGAGGAAATGTCATCAACATTTGTGGTCGTGGTATGACTAATGCGAGAGTAAGTTTAAAATTCTCATGAAACATATAATGAGTCACTAAAACTACTGTAGACAATGTAAATCCCAGATATGAAAAAGTTAATACAGACATGTATCGTCGACTCGTGAGCGAATGCGTTTTGCGGCTAGATTTTGGCTGTGGACTCTGGAGATAAATATCCAAAAGGACTAAAACAATGAAGGATTCCGAAAGAAAGAACACTTTAGCCTCCTAGATACTGAGTGAGTTTTCTTTTTGATAGACGGAAGAAGTGAATAATCCTCAACCCTCTGGATCACCAAGATAGAAATAACTTCCGGCCAGGCGTTTAAAGCTTATCATAAACGATTCGAAGGAATAAATCATAAATATGTTGCGTAATCAATCCATTTGTCAAAATGATTGAAAAAGACAGTTTATTACTCCTGCTTAATCGATGTAAACACAACTTGAAGTTCAGTACAAAAGTAAATTTTCGATCAATTGGATTTGACTTTCATTAATTTCAACTTATGTATATTACTAATTACAGTAAATTCCCTCTAGTTGAACGAAATTTCTGCCTAGGTTGATAATCTGTTTCACCAACACATGGTAATAAGAAGTATTCGTAGCAAATTTAACAGCATTCCCTGAAGAAAATAATGACATAATCAATCTTGATTCACCCCTTAATTAACGGAAACCATTATAAGCCAAAATCCCCTGAAATAACAACTTAATGACTTGTTTGCAATTCATTTTTTTTGCATGCGCTAATGAACGAATGTTGACGAATTAACATGCCAGAAGACAAATCTATAATGCATGTACGCGCTGATTGATACTTAAGAAACAGTTGTGTGTGTGCGCGCGCTTTCTGGCAGAAGTATGCGGCAATATATAAACCATATGTCCATTAATGAAAATCTCCTTTCCGCTGCCACCACTGCACAGGAGCAGCAAAAGAATGCTAACAACTGTTATATACGCATGCACACACACACACACATACATGCAATGTTGCGCGGTAGAATCAGTCCCAGCAAGTTTGCCTGATTGATGGCAAAACCACGGGCACAGTTGCTTGTGCCTATCAGTGTGCCTACCCAATTAACAGATCCCCTCTCTTCCTCCCCGCCCCCCCTCCTCCTCCCCCTATTATTGCAGTCACACCAACCACCCTCCCCCACTCGTCCTATGGTTACCGCTGGTGTATCTAGTTTAGGTCAGTGATTTAATCTGGCAGCTTTGCTGATTGATCAAGCAAAACTTACTTTCAAAACAATCAAGGCAAGAATATGGCCGGTGCAATCAAGGCCGATTAATTAACTCTCGATATGAAGCCCTGGCTACACTTCCTGAAAAGTTCGATGAAAATGGGCTTCAGAAGTGTTTGATAGGTGAATTATGTTTGGTTTCAATGAAGGACTTGAAGTGCGATTACGGTGAGATGATTAACTTTCTGAGAAGATGACACAGTCCAACAATCTATAGCCCACCCTAACCCCCCTCCCCCCCTCCTATATTCCATGGATTAAAACAGTTAAAAAGGTGACGAAGACCACTATATCCAGGTGTCAACGGGTGCTCTATGAAAGTTGCTTTAGGATACTGCTTTCCATGCTTGGATAAAGAGAACTAGTATCATAGCATAATCAACTCTTTTTAAATAGTTTTGAAACCAAGTAATTGCAAAAGAACGAAACGATGCTCTTTTCCTTCAACCTTCTCACAATTGCAGTTGAAAACTTTTATACTGTATGAGCAATGATAATCATACTTCTTTTTAGGAACGAGGATCTCGACAACCTCAAAATCAGAATGGTGATGAAAAAGAGTCAAAACAAGAAGACGCCGATACATCTAAGGACATGCTACAGCAGAATTCAATGTCACTCTGGGGAAACATTCTTCCTGATTCAACCTATCCACGGATCTCTTTGTTCCCTAAGAATTTTCCACCAATTTTTCCACCTGGATGCACAGCTACTGGTACTCAGGGGATACCGACAATCACTCCTACATCACAGGGAGAACCCGTATCTTTAGGAACCTCCGCTTTGGCAGCTGCAGCTGCTATGGCAATGAGTCCCCTATTTCAAAATGCGCCTGGTGGTCCCGGAAGTACTGCTTCACCTTGGAATCCAATGCTTGCTGCTGCAGCCGCTGCATTCGCAAATGGACGTTTTCCAATCCCAGGACTTCCTCCAAGACCCCAAGGAGAGGGTGAATGTTTTGGGGATAAAGATGGAGACTCATCCCCACGGTCCGGTAGTCCTTCACCTCTTTCAGGAGTCGGTTCCTCTGTAGAATGTGTTGAAGCTCTGCCAGATTCAAATCAAGCTGGACATCATTGGACATTCCAAGAACAATTTAAACAGGTAACTACAGGCTTCAACTTACATCCATTACAAAAAAGAGCTTTGAAAAGCACTTACTCTCAATGGGCTTAGGAATTACCTATTAATCGTCATTAAGGGAGTAAATAATCAGCATTTGGATGGGGAAGAATCAAACACTCCCTCAGGATTGATCATTCCTCCCTCTTACGGACGGTTTAGCATTCAGCCGATAAATTATGCAGATTGTGAGTGTCTTCTAAGTAAGTAAGTAAGATACTGGCAAAAAATACTGCCATACGGATGAATGCATTTAAGTCAATCTCTCCTGGGACAACAACTAAGTCGTGAGGATATATCTATGGGAAGAGTGATAATTTTCAACTTAGAGGTGGTGGTGGTGGTGGTGGAGGTGTAATCCTATTTAACCTATAAAAAATTCAACAGCATTTCATGCTTCAGTAAATCTTGAACATCGCACTATTAGATGCATAGCGTTTAGTCTCTTTAAAGGCAGATTCTTAGATTTGAATGAGAATTAATTATTAGCGTGATGGGCAATGATTACCGTTACCGTTCTATGCTCATTCCGACTTCAATTAAGGGATGTACAAATCAATCTCTTCTCACACATGCCTATATATCTTCCGAAATCCCTTGAGGTTTATGGAATACATAATTTAGTAAGGATGAAAATGTGCAGCTACGTAGCTCCTTCTTCTGGCAAGATTGCAGGGGGATTGTTTTCTCACTTGACTTAATTGAATTTTGGATAGAATTAATTTTTCCTAGGGAGTAGGAGGTATCGACTCCTCACGCGCTATCCCTTGGGGTTAACGGGGAGCGCGTGTATGTGATTGAAATATTCATCCAGTTCTCTGTCCTTTCCCAATAATCTCAAAATCAATCATTAGGAGGTGGAGAGGGAGGAGGGGCAGGGGGGGGAGGAGACTTTGTAACTGACGGATTTGTTTAATTAGCTTGTGGTCTCAGTAAACAGTTGCACCCATTAAGTTTCATGAAGGCGCAAATACGAATGCATTGCAGACCTAATAAATCATTATAAACCAGCTAATTTATTAACCACCAAACCAAAAGTGCCGAAGTGCTATTACTTAAGGCCAAAGCTATTCATTGTTTGAGGCCTACACTTTTTGTATATTCATGCTATTTAGAAATTAGTGAATTAAATTATGGATTAGCACAGACACAAATGCATACTGAAACGAACTAATTTTATAGGTTAGTTATTAAGCCTAAATAAAGGCACTCTAGGCTGAAGAGGACTTACGGGTATATCACGACTCCGACCTCTATATATCGATACTATCCTGTACACAACAAATGAATGATCTACCTAGGCTATGAAAGAAAGTGGATTTTGATGAGAAATCGCGCAAGCTGTCATGAAAAAGATTCTTATTGAATATTGTTATTTATGGATGGATGGAGTAGGCTTATCAGCATAAATTAAGCTGATTCCATCTCTGAATCACACATAGAGTTAAAGAAAAGCACATCTCTATAAGGCGTCCACTGTTAAGATTATGGTGGCGCTTAAAGGTATTTGTAAAATGGATATCCGACATAAGAATAAGCAAAGTTGAAAGTGGGATAGGCTTAGAGATGGGATGGAATGGGAAACTAGTGAAAACGTCTAAATCTCCATCAAAGAGCAAATTCTACTTTGTACCCTCTTTGATGTGGCCTTTACCATTTTCCTAAAAGAACTTTGAAAAATTTAGCCAGACCCCAGTTAAAAATAACTTCGGATGAGACCCAAATTTCAAGACCATTGCAGAAGATGTCATAGAAATTAGCAAGTTTTCAAAAGTTACGTTATGTGTACCGTTTACGCGGACAGCGTACGTCATTAACTTTCCTTATTAACAGTAAACATTTTCCTTCCTTTTAGCTCTACGAATTATCTCCGGACCCAAAAAGAAAGGAGTTCCTGGACGATCTTTTCAATTTTATGCAAAAACGAGGTGCGTTCATCATGTGCCTTCTATCTTCATAGTCTCCTTTTTGCTATTTAAACAAAGACTACTCCATACCATGTCCGGTTTCCTAATTAACTGCCTGCAACATACTTTGTTTTCACATTCCAACACAGCTGATGTATAATGAGGAATCTAGACGGGCTTTGTGCAAAGTTCACAAGGTTTTTGTTAAAATTCACAAACCCAAGTTGAATTAATGCTAATCATGTCACAACTTGTATGGTAGGCTAATCTCACAAGACCCCCCCACCTCCGTCCAATCCCAAAATGCTAATTAACATTATTAAAATGGAGTCGAAAAGGCCATAATTTTGTTTACCCTTTACGTAGGTTCACCGGTGAATCGCATTCCAATTATGGCAAAACAGGTCTTGGATCTCTATGAGCTCTACCGTCTTGTGGTGACAAGAGGAGGTCTAGTTGAAGTGATCAATAAGAAACTCTGGAGAGAAATTACAAAGGGTCTTCAGTTGCCCTCCTCTATTACCAGTGCTGCTTTTACCTTGAGAACACAGTGAGTATGACTTATTCACTTATTCATCAAATGTGAGCAACCAAAGAATCTCATTTCTACTTGAGAGGATAAAAAGAGTTCCCACTTCTAGTTGCATTGTAACTTCCAATTGAAGAAGGGTATATTGGAGCAGCACTTTCGAGAAGATCACATTGTACCAATCCTCATGTTAATCAATCTTAGTCAGCCCTTATTTGACCATTCAGATTACTTGATTGATCCACATCAATCTCATGACGTCTCTGATTTGATTGACGTACAAGTTGATAGTTAATTCACAATTATCTCCACTTGTGCTCTAAATTGATCAGTCAACAGCTGATTCGAGAAATCTCATATCAGCATCACCTCTATAAACCCCTCAGCGTTGCCATTCTAGTGGTTAATTAGAGCATATTTTAATCAGAAAGTGTGAGTGAAAGGGGTGTATAGAATTGCCTTTGACTCAGCCTTCCACCTTAATATTCACATCTCCATTTGGATGCTTCGAACATATTTCATGGGTTTATAATCTTTAAGCTATGACAGTTGTTGCGGTCGTGTCAAAAAATCGGGATTTGTGTATATGTAGCGGTAGGGCAACCAAATGAATTCGCGAAAATTATTTCCCCTCTCCACCACCCTATATCTATCTATATATCTATCTATCGTCCTGTACCCTCTTCCCTTCCCCCTCCCCCCACCCTAACCCCCACCTCCACAACCTAGATACAAGGGGCAGAGTGGCTAGGGAGGAGAGAGGTGGTTTTAAAAAGCAATAAATGCGAATATGGGGACGGCAAATCCATCCACGGAGTGAAAAATGATCTAACTGGGCTATAGATTGAACTCCTTTATGTAATTGAGATATGTGAAGTGTAATTTGAACTTGACAGATGCCGTACACAGCACCGATACTGCAAATATTACCGAGTAACAAATGCTATGCATCGGACTTTAATTGAAATACGACACTTTTTAGAGAGGAGGCATTTTTTCCTGAAGTGTACTTCTTCCCCAAATAAGCGTGCAGTTACACTCAAACTGAAATTCTTTTAATGAAGTAGTTATTTCAAACCGTGTTTGAAACTGAGGTTTTTTGAATAATTATGCATTTCGCCATTAAAATTAATGGACAAATGAAATAGCAGATAGTAAGGAAGTAGAAATGAGGACATTTTTCCAATTCATTATCGATTATTTTAATCGTAATTAAAAGCAAAATGAAGCGTTCGAAGGAAATTTCCTTTAGTATTTTATGGTAATTTTCAACTACTACTACTACTATTTCGGTAAATGATTTCCATTAAATGAACATAAAATAATTGGGTATTGTATTTTTTCTTATCTCTTTACCATAATAGACACAACCTCAAATTATAACCTATTAACTTACCACGAATGGAGGGTGAGAAAAGCGTAATATTCAAAGCTATGATTTGAAAGCCTAACTACTGGGTGGAGATAGCTTGTAATGGAATTTTGGCAGAAAAACTAGATTCGATGTTGACACTTGCAAATAACAATTCAAGAGACGCCTATTAGAACGGAACTTTTACTTTATCCGATGAGTCATTAGTGGATATAAACAGCGATCGTAACAGGTATCATTATCAGCATCATCAGCATTGGTGACAGAACCAACTGTATCTGTGGTTGTAGTGATGGGAGAGAGGGAGGTGTAAAAAGGGAGGGATGAATTTTGCCCAAACAGCTGTGCCCTACACAGCTGTTGTGTAGCAACACATTAAATCCAATTATATTACTAACCACATCTAAGAGACATGGTACTGACTCACTAACACAAACAACTGTATATGTATTATTAAATCCCATCAGGTACATGAAATACCTCTATCCCTACGAGTGCGAAAAACTAAACCTCAGCACTCCAAATGAACTTCAAGCCGCTATTGATGGGAACCGGAGGGAGGCGAGAAGATCCTCGTACAGCTTCGACTACCCAATGCTGATGGGTCCATGTTCGAGCGCAGGAGCAACTCCAAACTCAGCAGGCCAGCCAATACCTAGTAACCCTCTTGGAACCGCATTTCCACAATCACACCTCTCTCACCATTCCCTGCTCAATCCTGGCCAGCCTCTTCTGGCCCCACCATGTTCTGTCGCCCAGGCTTCTATGCTGCCTCCTGGTCTCCTCCTGCCTCCAGGTTTTTCTTCCCAAAATGCCAGTAGAAATGGAAATATTCTCGGCGAGAATCCATTTTTTGGTTTCCCTGGAATGAGTGTTTCAACACCAAATCACAATGCCCTAGTAATTCCTACTTCCCTTCCGTCTAATTCAAGTTCGTTGGACTCAAAGACTTACCTAGAAAATGATCAGCTAATGGTAAATCTAGATTTGTCATACTTTTTCATTTGGTGGGAAGTTTTGCAATTCATGTTGTATGATTTACTTCTAGAAGCAGAAGCAGGCCAAAGGTCTCCAAAGAAGTATGTCTTCTCTGCCATCCACAATGACGGCAAATGATGTGGCAACAAATTCTCGACCGAACTCCAAATCTAATTACTCTTCTCCGGCAACTCTGGAAACTGGCCTCACTTCAGAAGGTATTTACTTTGCTCCTTAATAAATAAGGTAGCGAGGATAACAGATCATTTACTAACGATTTTAACTTTAAGGAAATCATCAAAAGAAGCCTATTAATTTCGAAATAGATCAACGGCAATCCCAGCAACGATCATCATCACCTCATCTAAAAGAAAACATGGATTCCAATGAAGGAACTCATGAGACTACGTCAGTACGTTTCTCGGAGTTTTTGAAACAACGTATGCCGTCTAATGAGGCTGAAGAGACGCAAGGTCTTAACTTTGCAATGGGAGACATTATGCAGGTTGGTGTTAGTGATTTAATAAATTCTATACTACTTATTAATTTCAGTAAAGTTCAACAACTTTATAAGGTGTGAGCATTGCTTAAAATGTATTAAGTAGCTTGCTTTAAAACTCAATAGAATATTACAAGTTTTATTAACCAATGAGGATCTCTAACAATACAAATTGCAATAATTGCACGTATTTTCCAAATGTTTCCTTCAATTTTGATAGTCCAATAGAATTTGCAACTTTTATTTTATTTTCTTAATTGGTTCCAAAGTGCTAATTGATAGTTTTTATTAAATTTTTATTTCAAATAACTTCTAACTTATCTACTCGAAACAGGATCAGTTTCTTTATGGCCATGCCCTGTGTACTTTCAGCAGATCTAGGTCAAGGCCATTTAACATTTACGAATTCATCTATTCGGAGTTATTTTGTAAACTTGGATACATCAGAGTGGAGTATAGACTTTGAAATTATTCGCATGCAAGCAGAAATGCCATCTTGGCTGCTTTTTACGCACTGATCCTTACGTAAAGCGCACTGCGTTCCTGTTGTTGAAAAAATCACACCTTAACGCCTTAAGTCAAATTTCTTAAAACGGACTTGATTAATTGATAGGATACCTAAAGAATACATCTTGCATTTTTGAATAGTATGACGTCTCCTGATGTCTTTTGGCTGACTGCCAATGAATGCACATTACCGCAAATAAGGTCATTCCAAATACACGAACACATTAAGTAATTAAAAGTGAAAATAAAGTAAATGTCTATAAGTGAAATGCTGAATATCCCCTAGCTGACTACAGTTTCTATTGTTTTAGAATGCCTGTCAAATCATAAACATGTCAACACCTAAATTGCAATCGTCGTCTGACAAGAGGGGCGCCATGAATGAATTCGCGGACGATAGACGAACAACAAAAATGAGTGCGCCGATTCAAGAGAACGGCGACTTCTCCAATTGTAATATGCAATCAGCTTCCAACATGCGAATCAGTACACAAACAGGTAGGCTTACGTAACCAATCTGATGGTATATGTTTTATTGATTTAATAATATCGATTTTTTGTCGAAGAGCTTAATCAGCTTTAAGTTTAATACGAACTCTAAAACATTAAAAAGTCAATCTCCGCGTTTTCCAATTTTTTTTCGCTTCTGGGCCACTTAATTGAATTAAAGACGAGAAGTAGACTACAGTTTCCTCTATCTTTCAGCTTACCACCGATTTGTTGTGTTTCTTTTTAGGGAGTCAACTTGGTCTGCCGGATAATACACTAGTTGTCTGTATGGAAATCGCCGGAGTGGTTTACCAAGGTGTTCTCTTTGGTCAAATCAAGACATCCGCATAAATGCAATAAACTCAAAATCTGCTCACTTCAAACCTCTATTGGTGCAAACCTTCTCTTTGTACAAATTAATTCACTCACCTCTACCATTGGCTTCTTTTTTTCACTCCACATATACATTTAACTCTCTCTTTCACTTTACCTTTCGCATTTAGCAACTATGTCAACGACAGCAACAACAAACGAACTGTTTTCGGGCTAAATCTGCCCAATCAGTAAACGTTTGCCCTTATTTACCGAGAGACTTACTTTCTATTATCGGATTTTGTGAATCATTAAATAGTTATTGTTTCTTTCGGTAAAAAATGATAGGTGGTTTTTAAACTATGGGTTAGTCATCACACCAATGAATGAATGTTCAAAGAATAGTAATTCGATTACAACAGGCATGGCCCATATTATGGACATGTTTATGTTGCAAAATTTAGAGCTAGGACACTTCTTAGAAATGTATTTTGTTTAGTGACTAGTCGATGCACTAAAGTTACATTGAAGAGCTTCCTATTCCGTAAACCTGGCAAGTTGGCCACCATTTGAATATTTGGAGTTCTTAATAGAATTGCGGTCACTGCACCACGTAAAGTTTCATTTTACCCATCTCCTGAAATAAAGAATGTGGCCCACGTGGCCGTTCCTGTCAATTAGGAGCCCTGCAGAAAAATAAGAAACTCCACGCAACCCCCTTCCCTTAACCCACTTTGGAGTATTTGAGAAATGGTACCTTTAGAAACTTCCTGCGGTAAAATATAGTGATTCTCGTCTTGTTGTAAGAGTGATAACTACCTATCTCCAAACTGAACGAATGATAAACCATTATATGTATACTTAAAAATATTCATGAAATCAAGCACAAATTCAAATTAATAACCATACGTATAATAATCGGGCAAAGAGAAGATACAATGTCGAGATTGAGGTGTAAGGCGAGAACAATTATAACAGAAGAGAGCTGCGAAGGCACAAGGCTGCAAATTCAGACACTGGACGATAGATAGAGTTAGGACAGACGGGGGGGGGGGGAAACCTGAAAGACAACGAATCGACTAGCTTTGTCGACCAATTAGACGCCACCACCGCTTCTGTCAACAGGAATATGGGGGCGATTTAGGACGCTTTTCAAGGGGTGATGAGGTACAATTCCAGTCTTGAGTGAGCTTATAAACTAAAATAGGAAGAGAGATATGAACGATTAATGAAGTAAATTCAGTTATTGCTTCATCAACTATAGAGGAGCATTTATAGGCATAAATACTTTAAACTGGATTTCCTCTAGAATATGAAATTCTGGCAAAATATTTGAGAATAAAACGACTCGAAACAAGGAAATCGAGCCAAGCTTAAAAAAACATAAGGGACATACTCTGAAGAATTCATTTTTATCGATTTCGCCATTTCTGTCCAAATCGAGGTCCGAGAGAATGTTTGTCAAAGTCTCATCACTGACATTTTCACCCTGGGCCTAAATAAAAAAAATAACATCTTTTTATTTAAGTGCAACAAAATTGTGGTGAGTCATTCAATCAAAAATAGACAGTTCACCTCCGGCGCCTATTTCTATTATATGAAGTTTGATAATACCTTAAAGATAAGATAAAACTTGTATTCACTAACTATCAACGTTGGCAATAATTTCCACCCCTTAAGAAGCGTAGACATAGAGGAGCCAATGACGTCTTTCACATGATCACTGCCTCCGTTTCAATCAAGAGGACCGGTATTATTGTATGTACACATGCATTAACCCGATTTATGGATAAGAGATGTTATCCGACACTAATGGCAGTTTTAGTGCACACGTCCGATTCTCCTTCATTTCATGCCTTCTTCAAATTGATTATCAACTCACAGTAACCCTAAGGTAGGCAAAGTTCCTGTCTAGACACGCCTTTTAAACCCCACTTTTGGAATTTAATACAATACATTTCTCTGAAAATGCGCGTTGACAAGAGATACCCCAATGGTTTCTCTCAGCCATCTCCTAATTGGTATTAGGAAGGTCAATTTGTGGGTAGTGGGAAATAGTGAAAAGGAGTCTGTGGCAGTTAATCATTATCGACTGAATGCATTGCTCATACTAATAATAAGAACAATAGATTGGACCACCTTCCGCTTTCCCGAGCTCAAGCTAAACTCGTCCAGTTTCAGAGCTTATATAGTCCAGATTCAAGCGATTTATCAATAAGGTACTACTTGCAAAGATGACATGTCAACTCAATAATTAATAGAGGTTAAAAAATACATAATAATGCCGAGGGTTGGGTCAGCAGAAAGAAAATCATTTTTAAAATGAAAAATGAACGAAAGATACCCTGAGTAGCAAATTTAAAGCAAGGGACACTGTTTTTCATTACTAATTATTGTCCAGCTTGAAAAAAGCAATTGTAAGTTGAAAACCAACCTGGCAGAAGTTGCGAAGGTCACTTAACGTGATGAATCCCTTCTTTTCCACGTCAATAGAGTCAAATTGAGCAATAATCTTCTTCTCTTCCGCTTCTGAGAAGTCTATCATGATTTCCTTACGCTTCATGCCAAGACCCATTTCAGTTCTAAGGAAGTGCTGTAACAGAAAAAGACTTATTAAGGCCGTAAGCGCATATTAGGAATTGAGGTAATATGAATAGTTTTCCACCATAGCGTCATCAAATTCCTTCTTCTTGCGTTGAGAAGACCAATTGTATTCGACAGCCATTAGGTCGATAACCCTGGGCAGAATCTCTTCAGCCACCTGGACATTCAAGAAAGCAACGCGCGATCTTCGAGCAAGGAAGTCAATGGCGTTGCAGGCGTACTCTCTGCAAGCCCATTTAACCTGGAATTGAAAAGTAAAAAAAAATTAAATTACTTTGAGTTCACCTTGAGGTGGAACTCTTGTGAACTCCACTATGTCAAAATTCATGTAAGCTCGAAACACCCTGTTAGTTTCTGCACTATTAGAAGGCAAAGTGGAAATGCAAATGAATATGTGAAACGTGAAATTAGGAAAATACAAAAACAAATGCAAATTCTTGATCTCGAAAAGTGATGCCATTTCAACCTCCAATCCCAAGGTATCCCCAGATAGAGTAGCAGTAGAGAGGAGATGGAAAGGAGCTTCAATCACTACGAGAGAACACCTACGTGAACACACTCTAATTGTGACTTTCTCTTGTCTCTTTCTTTTGCACTTCGATATTATGGTAGTAGTAGTAATTCTTGAGGTATTTCAGATGACACTATCGGATTAGAAGCCGTCTTGTAGGTCAATAGGAAATTTCAAATCGTATCGCTGAATCACCTTGGCTGGCTCTTTCACTGAGTCTCATATGGGGTGTGCAGTGGTGTGATTAAGGTTACTTGGCAGCCTTCTAACCGCGACGAACAGAATTGTGTTTCATTTTCCAAAATCAGATTTTATGGGAAACAACGCGTTGAGAAAAAAAGCGGCCAAGGGTTGAGTGTGAGCAGACAACATTGTAATAGAACCAATAAAATAAAGATGCACACTGCTCGGAGGTGTTTTCAATGGTGGCCAAAACATTTTAACTTTTGAGAACGCTATTGGCAAGTAAATCTATTTTTTTTGCCCATTTCCAGCTAGTAAGTTTAGCTGTCGGCAATTCTGAATTATAATGAGCCAGAGTGTCTCTGATTTCACCACAGTTTTACGAACGTTCTTTGACAGCGAACCAGTGCCGAGCAGTCTTTTTGAAGAAGATGATTCAATAGTCCTCAAAACTCATGCAAGGAAGGTAGAAAACTGATGTAGTAACTAATCACTCACAGGATTGGACGAAAAGTTTGTAATTCGGTTGGAAATGACATGTTCTTAATAGCCTGAATTCGTTTAGGGCCAGGATGGTAACATTTCGAGTATAAAATACAACCATGACATTTTATAGACTGCAGGAACTTCCACCTCTCTGATCTCAAATGGAATTTATAATCGGTAATATATTCAAGCTGATATTCAATTTGTGCCTTGAGTTCTTTCTTCGTTTGGCCAACTACTATGATATTGTCCTGATATACAACTGCGTCCATTAGTCCACTAATCCTATTGTCTATTAAATGCTGGAAGGTAGAAGGAACTATTTTCACTGCAAATGGAAGTGCCACCTTTGAGAGTACATCTCCACCATCAGGAAAAGGGTGGTGGTCAGTTTGAAGAGCTGTATTCAAACCTGTGGAAAAATCAGCACACAAACGAATACTGGCATTCTGTTCTCGTACAACCACAATTTGCGTGATCCATTTATAAAGGAATACAGATTTTGGGACACCAATACTTCGAGACGTGGCAGTTCTCCTTGACAAAAACCAGTTGGTGTAATCCATATACTGGTATATTTATAATTGAGCTTAAACTGAACGAAATACTCCCAATCGCTCAAGATATGAAGACAGCGTCAGTCGCGACTTATAGTTGCGTAGAGATTGCTGGTTTTAAGACCAAGATCTTCAATTTTTTACAATTGGCTTCCTTTCCTCGATATTGAAAATTGCCTACCCAAATCAAAAGCCTACCTCCAATACGACCTTTTAATGGTAGGGACTGCATTATATTGGTATATTATAAAAACCTCTTCCGAGCTCTTAGTTATCAGCAGGAATGAACAGAACATATTTCTGAGCTGAAGCAAGATGAATATAAAGCCTTTGTCAATAATGGTTCAAACACTTGACCAAGTCAGACTCAAATTCCCAATTGACACAACCTTGTCTCAAGTTTCAGCTCAGCGCAATGAAATTTAGCATGTGTACATCGACTAAGGCTCCTGAAATATCTTAATCTTATGAAAGGAATTATTAAACTACAAATTCAAATAACTCCAAAACTTATATCTCCACTACAATCTAAATTAAAAGCGATTTTACAATTAACCAGTGATTAGAATAGATCCTGTGCAGCGAGAACATGCTGACAGAAAGGTTCAACAAATGTTTATAAACTTGACTTGAAAAAGGGCAACACCAATTTCTATTCCGATAATTCCCATTCCCTCTTGAATCACCAAATTTAAACAAATGAAAAAATAAATAAACAAATAAATTCCAATTAATCACTCTTAAATCACGAGGTGAAAACGTCAGTTTTACTCGCTTAAAATGCACTTCCCGTCGTTAATTAAATGTACTTAAAATAGGTGAATTAGGCCTAAGAAACGCGCATCATATGACGAATTGTTGCATTAGAGGAAAACTAGCAACCCAAGAAAGTGCTCATACGAGAGGTTTAAAGGGAAATTCTTGCGGAGTAAACAACTCAAATAGAGAATAAACAAAGAAAAGCCAAACCTCTCAAAGAAAAAAACGTTTTCTAACTCATGCAAACGAAGCCCATTGGGCTATTGATTCCAAATTAAATTAAGGCTTTGCTCAACTATGTTGTTTGATTCCAACATTTTCGAATGAACACGAGTAAGAAGTTTGCAATATGGAAACACACCTCAGCTTCAATAATAGGGAAATCTGGATGAAGTTTGCGACCAACGAGAGGATATCGGCGTCCAGTGAGTTTGGCATTTTGAGCAATTTCCATAGCCCGACCACCATAGGTTGAAACAAGATGAACAGCGACATCACGATCCATGCCATACTCTTGGGAGAGTTGAATGGGGAGGTTGGGTGACCATCCATGTGCTCCATTCAGACGTAAACCAAGAGTTTGGCACTTCGATTTGGGTTTAAGTCCACAGATCTATATGAGAATGGTTACATTTTGTTATGCGTAATTGAAGAAAAACAATAATTTAAGTGACAGAGACTCATTAAGTAATCAGGAGATATAATGAACGTTCACTATTATAATTTAGCATACCAATTCAAGGAAGTGCTAATGGCAGTTGAATTGAATGAAGCGAAAGCATTCTGGAGTCTATTGAAAATCGATCTCACTTAGACACTCACTTTGACCGCTAGGCCATTGCGAGCATTCGGCATTGCAGGTGGTTTCAAATGCGGGTAGGGGAGGGTTAGACACTTTTTTAAGAATTCGAATGATATTCACATGATCCTACAACTGTAATCATAGCCTTATCTTTAAAATATTCCAGCTACATAGTAGATTTGAATAGACCACAATCATTCATTAGATTTTGATGTTTGAACAGAGTTCTTTCCTCACAAGTAAATCCTTCTAAAAGACCAACCGTGCTTACGTAGTTACCCCTCAATTATTCCCTCAGTACAACCACCTATTTGACACCAAGTCAAAGAGAGTGTGGTTCAAGCAATTTTCGTAGCCGAAAGAACTCCGGAGTCAAATTGGGACGGTAACAACGAAATCACTTTATATTCTTGCGATTCCTATTGAAGCTTAGCCAATCTAAGCTATTTCAATGTAATAAACCTTCGAGTCCTTTGCCCAGTTATTTAAATTGATCAACTCACTTGAGAAGCTGGCACCAATCATTACGCCAATATCCTTTAATCATGACCCCCAATAGTTTGGGTCTGGGTAAACGAATTTCTGCTGTACAATAAGCCACTTATCAAATGCCAAAAAGACGCAAAGTTATTATGTTCAAAAGTTTACAAAAAATAGATTTTCAAGGCTCTCACACACTTACTACGTTATTGTAACAATTGAAATTGTCACTTTCCTATTACACCATTGCAGCTTCTTCGGTTCCACCTGTGGTCTTATTATAAAGGCTGTACTTTCTCATAAATGTGAATTGAGGCAGGTTAAAACACAACTCTCTCTAGTCGTAGTACCGACAATGACTAGCGGCATTACTAAAGGTTTCTAGCTTTATATAAAACAGGAAAAAATGGTTATGCACACTAGGTCCAAGTTACGAAACGGTACGCTATATAACAATTAATAAGGAATCTGCAAGAATTCAATTCAATGTCAATAATTACCTTTATACACTTATCCACAGTCTCCTCAGCCATTTTACGGTACGTTGTCCATTTACCACCGGCAATTGTTATGAGGTTATTATCACCCACATTAATGATGTGATTTCTTGCAATGGACTGGGTGTCCTTTGAGTTGGGATCCGAAACCAAGGGACGAATGCCAGACCACACGGAAAGCACATCACCTCTGCGAACTGCAGCAAAAAATAATGTGAAAGAATGTGACAAAGCGGGTATGCAATTCTACACATTTGATACTGTCACATTAAAGTTTATAAGATCATAACTAACCCATGAGGTTTAAATAAAGGACACATGAATAAAATGTAGAGAACTAAACGAGAAAAAATGAACTATTATAACATAAAATGTTCACAGCGTGAATGAACCCGAAAGAACCATATTCTAAAATGAATTCACTGAAGCTCTAACTTCCTAACAAGAAGAAAATGAGACCAAAGATTACTTAAAATTTACATTAATAAGGACTTATGAAGGATATTGTAGAAATACTATTCTAAAAGTACACAAAACCCGAACACATGTAGACTTTTGATTAAAAGGGTGTACTAAGCCGGTTGACTATATACAATTTCACGCACACCTTGCAAGTCATCCGACAAATAGTTTTTAACCTCCGAGAGAATGAATTGAACATCATCGTCTGTTGGCTCTGGCGAAGTGGTCACTTCACAAGGATGATCCGTGGTACCCGCCACAACATGACCAAGCCAAGGCAAGAAGAAAATAACTCTGCCGTCGGTAGTTGAAGGATCCAAAAGACCCATGTTTTCAGGACTAGAAGGAAGGTAATTTAAGTAACCACACGCACTCAATATCCGACCGTCAATCAAGAGCACCAAGATTCCTTACCTATAGTAATTAGGCAGAACAATATGAACACCAGAGCTAGGCTGACAAATCGATTTAACCTTAGTATTCTCCATCTTGCGAATGTCGTCGGTGAAGGGTCCAGCAGCGTTGACAACACAACGAGCACGTACTGTGAACTCCTTGCCCGTGAGAAGATCCTTCATTCGAGCTCCATTGACTACAAGTTTTGGTTTGCCATTAGAATCTTTCTGTTTTGGATCGTCACTAGGGCCTTTGAGCAGCTCTACTACCTCGACGTAGTTGGCAATAACGGCACCATGACGACAAGCGGTGAAGGCGAGGTCAAGGCACATTCTTGCGTCATCATGCTGACCTAAAATTGAGTTTTGATGACCTTAGGGATATACGTGACAGAGGATGAGGCTAATGATGACATTGAGTCTAAAATTCGTATAAGAGAACATATAGTATACTGAAGAAGATTGTTATACAAATCCTTAATGAATGGAGAAGTAGATTATGAAAACATCAGCTCACCAGAATCAAATTATCGAATTTTCAATCTGATATCAGTAGACAGAAGAGTTAGCGTTTAAAATTAGGTAAAAATATTAGGAGAATTGGGGCAATAAGATCCACAGAGTGATTGAGATTGCCAAAGGAATGAACATCATTAAATATTAGCAACAAAATTAGCATTTCATTTGAGGTTATCGTCCCCTTTTATCGTCAGATCACCAGTTAACCATTAAAGCGCATACGTACAGAAATAAAATTAACCCACGAGCTGCTTCGCGCGTCATCATAACTGAAGTTGCTGGCTAGGAGACAATTACTGTGGAGGAATTTCGTACTTGCTTTCACGCCTTCCTTCCTCCACTGCTATTTTTTGCAGGTTTTAGGACACTCTACATTAACCTACAGTTTCCCAAAACGATTGGAACCCCACTATAGCAACAGTGGCGGCATTGATTGGACAGAAGAGCGTTCCTTCTGCCAAGGATCATCGCCATCTTTGCACTCGATCAGTATTCGAGGCGTGCAGTGCTCTAATCACTTGGCATACTTTTGGAATTTAAACACACCTGGGGATTTTCATAGGGAGTTGAGTTTCAATCACTACATAAGTGGTTAAAGTAAACGTCAATTCCAAGATTTGACTGTACAGCTTGTTAAAAGCTATTGAAGGGTTGAATATGATTGGTTTGAGAAGTATAAAGGGATAAACACTCGTGCCTTTTTGAATTGAAGAATGAAAAGTCTAGATGACTAAAAGTAGCCAGAAGAGGTTCAAAAACGTTCACCAAAACTCCTCGATAAGCTTAGGAAGAATAATAGAAATAGTAAAATTAAATTCATATTATCCGAAAGCACCACTTAAAATTATGCAGTAATAAAGAAATCTCACGGGAGCAAAAAGTGCACACCAAAAATATTGTGGACGTGACCGGACAGAGAGACAATAAAATGTACAATCTCATTGCAATACTGTATGGACTTTGAATACAGAACAACCCACCCCGATATCCAAGATAAGATATGAGGCATTTAACATGGAAGTTTAGAATTTCAAAAATAACAAGCCCCTTCTTTAAGATGCAAATATGCTGAGATGACATTACAGCTAACCCTAGTTAAACAATTTGTTTATGAGTCCAAACCACCCCTGATATAGATTCATCGAAGAATTGTGAGATAAATGCTGAAAATTGAGGCAGAGAACAGCAGTTAAACTTGTGAATATGGAATACTCTTTGCACATACTTGGCCTCTGCCGTTGGACAAGTTAATGTACTCCGAGTTCAAATGCTTCCTGATGATTTTGCATTTTAAATGGAATAGTCTTCCACTAAAGAAACTGTTATGATATACAAGTCAATATCCCAGTTTGACACCTCTTTCGTACTTCTTCGCCTTAGCATGAAGACTTTCTGTTGGTTTCGTATTCCGTCCAGGCGACTTCTTCCTATTTCAGGGATATATTCTGATTGGCACAGAATCAGCCTGCTTCTATCCACTAACAATCACATCGGAGATTTTCCAACAAGTTTTGAATGAGCAGCCTTATAAAAATTAACGAGAGCAGCTTTCAGATTTTCTGCCCTTTTGCTTCGGGTGTCTGGAACATAAGCTGAAATTACTACTGATTTCACTGGAATATTTCCATTCTGTGCTTTATCAATAGCTTTACTTTCTATTCTTAAGACTGGATAATTGATTCTATCGATGACTGGCCAATGATTTTCATGTCTGGGTGAGTTCAGAAGCAGTATTGGTACGACAAGCATAGGTCATCCAGTTCTTACTATGTTTTTGGTGAGAGAAAGACGACTAAAATACTTTGGAAGTTCAGAAGATTTTTCACTAAATAAGTTAGAAAATCGAGACAGTTTCGTCAAAATTAAGATATGAAATACTCCTCGAATGAAGGGAACATTTGAGCTTCCAATTTCCAACCTTTTCTAATCACCATAACAGCAATTGAAGTTTTAGATCACCTAGAATATCTGCGAGATATCTTTTCGGAAAATATCCTCAATTTCCAAACTTGTTAGCAAAAGTTTGACCTACATCTAGGTCATAGTGAAATGGATTGATCTGTAGAACTGGAAAATCTGCAGACGGTTAGGATAAGGAAATACCCAATATCAGTGCTCATTTTCATAAATCTTGAAAACAGTTCTTGCAGCATCATCAGAATATATTTCGTTCTGCGCAGATCTTAACTCGGGATAAGTTCAAATTCATCGAAACCATTTTATGAAGTTATTTTAACCTTCCGGTGTCAGATTTTTCTATTTACACGCTGATATTACAGCTGAGAAGAAGAAAAGCACAAGTTCTCATTGTCGTTACGAAAACTTACTAGAGTTCAACTCAAACTAAGCACCGAGGAGGATAAGGCTTATTCGATGTTTTTCATTAATAATAGGAAAGAAAGACAAAATAAATATAAATTATGATGAGACATTTAAAGAAAAGTCAACGTGTCTATTCGGATAGACTCCATAAAGCCGCACACCCAGTCAGACACCTATATGCCATACTCCTATCTAAATATTCGACCACACGACAAACGTCTGAGTTAGAAATTAGCTAGACGTAATTAATACACCCCAAATTCTCGTTTATGCTAAACAGACTAACTAGCAGTGGGTGTGGTCTCATGGAAAAACCACATCTATACAATTAAATCGATTTAAATTCCAGTCTCCGATATCTAAGACAAGGCTTGAACGAGAACGTGTCGCAGTTCAGGAAATTGTATGCGTGTGACCACACCTCATTAAGAGATACTCAAAGCACAATTTGATTATCGCGACCCACCCATCTCTCTGGAAAGCATACCAACAAATTGGCACCGTTTTATCGCATAAATGATTTAAATTCCACTGATTGCTGTCGCCAACTCAACGACAGGGCAATAGGAATTCGAAATTTCTAATTATTAGGGCACATCGAAATATCACTAAACAATAAGGAGCGAAGAGGGATCGAGCAGAAAAATAGGGACAGAGTCTAAGAGATTCCACTTAAGTACCAATATTCCAAAGTATCTTTAGATTCAAGAGATAGTAAGGAGAATTGGAAAGAAACCCCATCAATAAGTCATGGATAGAACGAATAGAACAGTATGGCAAAGTTCGTTTCAATCTGTCGCGCGAAAGGAATTTAAGCAAAAAACTGTGAAGCTGTCAAGCGTATGCACAGGAAGAAAGAAGGACAATATCTACAGGGTCAATTTTTGTTGAGCCCAAACGTCAAGATTTCTGAGTTTTTAAGCATTATAATGCTTACAGTAAATTCAATGGGAGTCTCTTCGAAAGGTCCTCAAAAAACAACAAAATTTATATTGCTCAACTCAGAAATCAAAGAATAAAAATCAAGAATCCCGACCTTTCTCCAACCTACTCTGCCTCAGTTATGAATCCTCAGTTAGAAATGGTGAAATGCGTGCTAACCTTAGTAATAAACAATCCCTCATTGAGGTCAAGTTTACAAACTCTAATGATTGTTGAACAGATAGAGTGCATTTAGGGGTTGTCCATGCAACTAATTAATACTATGAAATTGTATTGGTTTAAGTTAGCTATAAGAAGAACTGCCGATTGTAAGCTTCTAAAACGGAGTAACTATGAAATATCTTTAGCTATTAACGAAGAGTTTAGGCGAATACTTTTGCTCGAAAAATTTTATATTATATATATAAATTTTTTTTCACGGTAAACTTACCGTCGTAGTAGACCAGAGCTCCCTTAAGTTTGTCCTCTTTCAAGTGGGGGAAAATCTCCATTGAACGCGATTTGTTGAGGAAGTAACTTGACTTGAGAATCTGTGTACCAGAGACTAGATCGTACATCTTAATACCCATCCAGTAGTAAGGCACTTGCCACCACCTGGGAAGCAAAAAAAACAAGGAACAGCGGCTTAATTGGTTGAACATCCCCAAAAGCACATTAAATGTAAACATTTAAGAGCTTAATAAAGACCACGATTCCTACAGAACTGTGGAGTATAATCCAAGGAGCTTTCAAGGTCACAACAATTCCGAAAAAAGTACTCTATATTTCAGCAAAAGCTTGGAAACGTCCACCAACAGTGTCTCTCCAATTTTAGAACATCAACTGAAATGGATTATCGATATTTCCCCATCTTATTGACGTTTCTAAAGTGTAAGAAAGATGATAGCTTGATGAAAGCCTCACAAGAAGGCCCTGCGACGTCCGTAAAGACTATCAAAATATTTACTCATTGATATATACAAACCAAACCCATTCACATAACGCTACAATGTACTACTAGCAAATTATAAACTATATCATACCCAGTAAGCATCTTATTGGGAGGGTGGATATAACTTCAAACCCCACCTTTACATTGTCATAAAAAGAACTAGGATGAGGTTTCACACTAAGTCCGTGAGTTTAAACAAATGTCTAACCACCACGCGAAAACCGTGATCATTGACTAGACTATGAGATATACCCATCCAATATGGCAAGATGGTCGCCTCCTCCCATCCGTAGAACTCTTTACGCTTCTTGATCACCTTTTCTATCTTTCATATATCTAATATACTGTTATGCCTTTTCAAATAATAACTTACATTATCTCAAACCACAGTTCATACAAGCATTAAAGAGTGAAGAAGACTCTAACCCTGACAAAGTACGCATCGAAATGATGATGATATGTAAGCGTCTACGTGAATCACACTTGGGTGCTACACAGTACATATAGATAGAAGCATGCACAACTATGTAGAGTCTAGGACAATGCTAAGCAAGTTTAAAAGTGCTTTTTGCTTACATTCATTCAATTTAAATTTGCGTTTCCAGTTAAACACAATATAATTAGATTGGATATCAAATTAATAGATCTTTTTTTTGACTGCTAGTGCAAAAGTCCAGTAATTAAATAAGATAAATTGTGTAATGCTGGCGTAGAGTGCAAACATTTGCATAAAAAATAAAGTAAACAGGAAATACAAAGATACACAAAAATATTCAAAAGAGAAACATACCTGAGAAAAAAAACTTGGATGCAAGAAAACTACGACATTTAAGATTAAATTCGTATGAGGTGGACGGATATAAATTATCCATAAGCGGATGAGAGCACAAAATGAGGAAGAATGGGTCAATTATAAGCTCTTGTCAATAGGCGCTTTACAAAAGAAAGAGCATGCCGTTTATCGGCTCAGCACTAATAATAACAAAACTTGTAATGGTGATTTCTACGCCGAAGGGTGATTAGGAATAATGTTAAATCAGAAGGCATCGTTTGAGGAGTGGGAAAAAACTCATTCAACGATGAATCTAACGGGAAGATAGTTGATAGAAGATTTATCAAGCGTGTGAATATCTCACTGCAACAGCTATTAATGAAATGCGCAGGAAAATAAATGAATCTCTCGAACCGGAAAGTATTGACCGTTGTCCCTATAGTAAATGACATTGACGCCTGCTGACAAAAAATAGTATTCATCAACCTCTTAATTAAGGCTTTAAATGAAAGAAACACATAGTGAATCGAGAAACACATTCCTACTTAAAAAAAACTAACGACAAAGACACGAAACCTACCTCCATCAGGAGATAAAATCTTAAACAAAGTAAGAGAGGACTAATAAATTACAATAGATCTAAATGAGTTGAAAGATTACAATCAGAAATTAAAAATAACAGTAAACTTACTTGTAAACCGGTAACATAATAGGCAGGGGACGGGCAAGGTGGGGTGCAATGTTCAATAAATTTGCGCGCTCACTCAAAGCCTCCCGAACCATGCGAAATTGTTCAATATCCAAATTGAAGACAGCTTTTTGCAAGTAACGAACACCACCATGAATAAGCTTTGTTGAACGACTAGATGTTCCCGCAGCGAAGTCCTGCTTGTCTACCAGACAGGTACTCAATCCTAAAAGCAAAAGCTCATTTCATGAAGGTGTACTTACTCCATTGTTAAAAGTGTTCCATTTCAACACCCACAAACGCATCTAGCTAAAGCACTGACCATCCATATTAGTTAATATTGAATTAAAAGAGGATGAAGTGATAGAGGATATCAAGACAGGCCTGATTCGATTTAAAATAGAAAGTGATTAGAAATTAGCTTAAGGCAAATTTTAATAGAACAGCCACTTTTAATAAGATTTAAATATGAGTTAACCATGCTGCTGTTGTTAGGAACAGACTAATTCGCTGAATAAACACCAAACGGAATTGAACTATGGCTACCAAAGGAAAAAAGATACCTTGAAGAAAAATCAGTCGATAAGATCAGTAAAATAAATTTAAATGAAAAAGGTTATTTGAGCTTTAAATGTATTGTAAATAGACTAGTATTACTTTTTGAACTGCACCTAATGAAAGTGCATGCCTCCAACTCTCAATATTTTGGACACTTGAAAAGATGTTAGCAATTGGTCAACGAAATGATTAAAGAGTGGTAAGAATACACACAACAATCATCTTCCTAAACTGTAAACTCTAATTTAGAGTCCAACCAAGCCCTAATTAGAGTATTGTATTTTAACCACCTGGAATGGTAGAGCTTATTGTTATCTCGGATAATTTATCATTACATAGAAAATGTAATCAGATGAAAAATAACCAAACTGGAGAATTATAAAAACATTACTTTAAAAGATATATTTCTCAAAACAAAATTCCGAATAGCCGAAAATAAACCACCTACAAGAATACTATATGACCTAAATCTAATCCCAATAGTTGAACGCAATCAAGTAAAGTTTAGTGTTGTCTAGTTAGCATCGAGTGCATTATTCGAGAATTAAATACTGAATCTCAGTTTGACCTTAAGATAAATCTTATTGTCATATTAACCTATTTAAGGAATAAAGGTAAGAAAAATAACCTCGAGTAACAGCATCAAGTGCAACACCAGTGCCAGTGGCTCCACCACCAATAACCAATATATCGTAAATCTCATCTCTATTCATCATGCGATTGATATTGTGCTGACGACTTGTGAGGGGACCACGGAAAAGTGCGAGTTCATTCTCTGTGAGTGGAGGTCGAAGGCGACAAGCCTGCCAGAATATAAATATACAAATATTCCAAAGTTACTTAGATTCAATAACGTAACAAAATACTTACGCGCATTCTTTTTGCTTCAAGCAGCCTTGGAACGATTTCCATAAAAGCTATGGTTCCCACGCCGGCAGCGGTACCACCTATTACTATCCGTTTCCATGTCATACGCATTCCGAAAATTTTCACCACCATCTTCAATAACAGCAAGTACAGGAAATAAATTAGTCAGTAAACAGAGCTTGAAGTATAAAAGGCATAATGCAAAACATTAGGGCGTTGTTAGTAAATAGGCAAAGAATGGATCATTTACATTTGTAACAGCTACCAAGGGCACGAATTCAATGCTAATAATAAAGCAGTTTGAATTAGTGAATATCTATTTAATTATGTTAAGCTACAAATAAACCAATTAAATAGCACAACAATAAAATAATCTAGCAGTATATGCATGCATTTAGAAAGGATTTTTAAAAGTAGAGTTACTTACGATCGCGATAAATGCAACTACTAAAATGAAACGAAACGAGAAAATGTTTATATATGTTCAGACCACTTTAAGCGCTGGAAATGCGCTTATGAGGTTCAAGGACGTTATGTACTAAAATGTATACTACTTTAAAACATTTTAACACCAAGTTACATAATAAAATCCAACTAATTATAGGTAGCAAAGGTTGTTATTAAAAGAATTATTTTTGTAATATTTACCTTGAGTTCTAATAAAATCATTGAATTTCGTCGTTCAGATAAGATGAAAACGAAAAAACCGTCCCATATTTTGATTTTAAAGAGATTTTAATGACACTTGATTATAACTGCGAATAATATTTCGATCGCTTAGTAAAAAGTTGGATGCAGCTAGAAAATGTCTTTTTTTGTTCACAATAAGTGTCAAAATCAACCTGATAAAGTATTGTATACCCCAATGAGCCCAGCTTTGCGATATGTGTCGAGGTAAAAGTGAAATAACTGCATTTTAATTCTTTATAAACTTTCTAATTTTGAGTACTCTTCTCAATTTATTAAAATTTGTTCATCTTTCACCCTAAATACGAGAGAATGATTTGTGAATGCAAATGCCTAATAATTGACTAAGACAAACACGATAGTGGGGCAGTGATAATTCACACTTAATCACTGCCACTTCAATATATGGTAACGACTTGTTTATATTATTAGTTCAGTTGTACTCATCGGGTTGTAATATTTAAGAGATTATTATAAAGATAGAACGATATTTGCACCTCTTCATACTGATTTCAGATAATTATGATCGGTTCATTCATTGTCTAAAATAAAGCCTGTATTGGGATTTATTAGGTATGTCTCTAATGCATTACTTCTTATTCACGAATCTCACATATTTTCGCTTTTCAATATACACTTTAACTAAAATCAAACT
This sequence comes from Hymenolepis microstoma, assembly GCA_000469805.3. Classification (NCBI taxonomy): domain Eukaryota; kingdom Metazoa; phylum Platyhelminthes; class Cestoda; order Cyclophyllidea; family Hymenolepididae; genus Hymenolepis; species Hymenolepis microstoma. Next base: position 13,935,334 of record LR215995.1, on the reverse strand, counting down.
CTTTACCAATTCTCGATATACATACATTTCACTCCATTGACGAAATACATATGGACTCAAAATAAAAAATTTAACAAATTATTGGAGGCCAAATCGTTCTAAATTTCCTATCATGATTCTTCATTAACTTTAAACTTAAATTTTGGTTGAGAATTTATCAAGTTATTTTCTAATTATACGTCTTAATAATATATTTAGTATACGTTACTCTTACATGAAATAAATCCCACACTAAGACAATATACAAATAATTGCACATTTGCTTTAAAAAAATACACTTGAAGGTGTTTCAGCGTTATCACCAACGGCCTTGATGGGTCCTCACGAGGGTCGGTGGCTGCGCGTTTTGTTTTGCCAAGTATATTTTTAGGTAAGATTTGTAAATTTAACCTTTATCTTACTAAATTTTCGTTTAGTTTAATTGCATAACTTATTAATTTCGGTATTTTTGCTATTTATTGTTCACAACCTCTTCTTATTTTGCTAATACGCTTTATATGCAACAGTTTCGACTTCTTTTTCATATTCTAACCGTACATTTGTTCATTAATATTGTTTTGGAGGTATTGATATGGTATATTTATTAAATTTGCATCATTTACTTTTCGAGTATTAGCCTTATTTTTATCTTCAAGATGTCAGTTCCAGATGATGAGTTACCAAATTTAGACGAAGAGTTCGAGGAAAGCTTTCGACGATACTTGTCACACCTAAAATGGGAACAACTGGCCGCTGGCATCGCAGGTGGATCTGTAACCACGGCAATTCTTCATCCTCTTGAGCTAGCCAAAATTCGCCTTCAAGTTAACGAAGGAAACAGGGTTGTTAAAACTCGGTATGTATTTTACGGCAAATCTATATTGTTATATTGTGCATGGGGTTATTTTTCGATTTTGAATGTCTATATGTTATTTTACATAGACGTCCCCGTATACTATAGGTTGTTACGAGCAACCCAGTTTCGTCACCCATTGATTATTTCGTGCACTATGTGGTAACAATTGCCTTCAATGACCTAGTTTTGCTCCCCTAGAAATTTGTAGGTAATAATTATATTTTTCTGCACTTATCTGTAGCACTGATAGGAGGATGATAAGTTATTTGCTTGGGAAATTCACTAGGTTTCGTTGATTTTTACACGGGTGCCAGATTTTCTTATTACTAAAACTGCATACTTGAGTTTGTGATCAGTTTTTTTCTGCTCTATTACCGACTAGCCAGTAGAGTCTATACCCATTATCCAAATTGCATACTTTATCAAAAAAGGGAGTATTGGCAAAAGGAAGCTTTCATTGAGTTATGTCTTCTCCCCTCTGCCCCTGTTCAGTTGCATTTTTAGTTGCATGTTGGGATTATTTATTTAATTTTCTATTATCATATCAGTGAGTGTGTGTTGTTAAGGGTTGTGACAATAGGTTTGTGTTTTAGCCCTATATAAGATTTTAGACTAACTTTTTTATAATTGTCCCATTGCTTTATGCCAGTCCTGCCAGTTCCCGATTACTCGGAACACTACGGGAAGTCTACTGTGCAAAAGGTGCAATCGGTCTGTATCAAGGTTCTGTGGTCAATATAGTCGGTAATGCAGTTTCATGGGGACTTTATTTCATGTTGTAAGTTATAATGCTTCTTCTATGCTTTAACTGTTTCCTCTACTTCAAATTTCCTTTCTCTCTGCTCTGTATAGCTATGGGGCACTGAAAAATTATGCCCAAAATGGAGACACCTGTAAACAACTTGGATCGGCGGAATATCTCGGGTTAGCCACAATATCAAGTAAGTTATTCTTCTTTGATAATTGTGAGAGAAAGAATGAAATTTAATTCTTCGGGTGCCGTCCTGTCTCGGGAGTTAGACAGAAAAAAATGTACATGTTGGAATTGGGCATGGATTTTTAGGAACGCTCCGATTAGACCTCCGCAATGGCGTTTATGGCTATTCTAACCTTGACTTATCAGGCTTTTATGTATTTGGTTGGCATTGAAGCGCGTCAATTTTTGGTCCGCTCTGGAAGAGCTGTATTTACAAACGTTGGATTGTTACCTTTTTTGTTATGAGATTAAGAAAGCTTACCTAAGTAATCCAACAGAAGACTGATTTGAGATAAGCACAAATCGAGGTTGAAGAACCCGAGACTGGGTTAACAGTTCTAAAAGTCTAGTTTAACCGATTTACTATCATATTTTTTAGTATTTGACAATTATTAAATTGGTATTAAAGTGAGTCACGTCATCAATTTTGATCTGTAGATGTAATGTCATAATTACCTATTTTATTGCTTCAAAGACCCGGTTTAATGGAGTGCTTTCCTTGAAAGTTTTCACGAAGCTTTTTCCTATTAACCGAATTACTGAGGTCTTAAATACCGTAGAAGGTCGCAGGAAACTGAGGCCTCTATTTACCTGCCTCATCGATTTCTATTTAAATAATCAACAACTTTGAGATTAAGGAGCATGCGAAAGGTGGTTATGTTTAGCTTAACTTAATAGCACACCTTAACGAAAAAAATGATAAATCTTTATGTCTTTGCTTTTTGTTCATAAACAGCATTGTCATCTTTCCAGACCATTGTCCTCATTATTGGTGATTCTGACTAATGTCTGGCGTTGAGATTTTTCGTTTTATTTCAAGGCCTCTGAGTCATACTCTGTCGGTCCAAATTTGGACAAATTCGTAGCTGGCATAACAGTTCTTCATGAAATTGAATTCAATTATGTTTTTTTTCTGTTTAATATAATCCTATATATAAATAGACTATATTAAGTGATTGTTATGTGACCCAGTTCTCGTCAGGTCGTCACTTGCTTAAATAGAACGGTATAGGGCACTACCACTCACATCTAGTCTTCGTGCGGTGTGGAACAATTGCTAGGATCCCTCAAAGGTCGGGGTTGACAACTAGTTTGATGCCTTGTCACTTTTCATCGGTTTTAGAATCGTTTTATTTTTGCCAGGTCATTGATAGTACATTTATCTAATCGTATACTTTAATGGGTCATTATCCGTCTTTCTTACAATCAGGAAAAATAAATTTGAAGCAGAAAATGTAATTTATATTTCAATTTGTATTACTTTTCCCCATTGAACTATGTGACTACAATTCTAGTTGAGGCCCCTTATTTTCGGATGGCGCAACTTTGCAGGACTTAAATTGTCTTATTCTTAAAAAGATTGCCACCTAATTTTTATCCTAATTTGTTCCTGTTATCGGTTATTTTCTGCTCTCTGCTGATTACCATTTGATTGTTGACAGACGCCTTGAAGCAAAACGAGTACGCGGTTTTCACTACTGCGAGTAAATCATTCTCTCGTATTAAAAATTGTATCTCTTATTACCGCCTCAATTCTAGCGTCTCTTTCGGACTGGAAAGAAGAAAACGAAACGCTTGTATCTCAGTGAGTGGTACTTCCTTTCTTTAAGGGCATATAGCCTATTGGATTATTAAGCTAATCGGGGTGTATAGTTAGTCACTAATGCTACAGCGATAAAACGAACAGTAATGACATAAACGTTGCATAGGAGGTACGAATGCTGTCTTCACAATTGTAGGCTTCTGCGTAGAACACTCGATTCTGATTTCCATCAGCTTTTTTGCCTGAAATTCAAGTTGATTTAATTATTGCACTAAGTGGTTTCTTAGCTTGACTCGATACAGTTAGTTCCTATATGATAGGTACACATTCTTCTTATTTCTTTCTTTTGTCACCTTTGAAGGTGATAGTCTAACCCTCAACAGTATTTCCATATCTCACTTAGACTCTGATGTATGTAAACCCATCAGCTGGCGATGTAGCAACCTGGTGATGATCCATTCCTTCCACATTGAAAGTGTGGGCAACTTATGGTTGCTTTTTTTTCTCGCGAATCATAAATTTGGACTCTAAGTTTATTTTCGTGAAGTTGACAGCTTTACGATGTCGAATAAAGTATTAGTAGTTGATGGTCAAGTCAGTTGGAATTATGTTTTTTCTTTTTACCTTTGACCGAATTCTTATTTACATTTTTTTGTCAGTTGTTAATTGCTTTCCATCTTTATCGGAGAAATCGGCTGAGCAGGTGTGGTATTGGGATAGAATCTCATAAAATCAGACTTCATAATGAGCTCCCATTTGGACTTGACTGCGAATAACCTCCTCTATCCTCAAATCCACATAGTAAAACCTAAATTGACCTAGATAAACCCCGTCCTTTCAGAGATTTTCTGATTCTTTTATATGTAGTACACATTAAGTACCCGGGTTGTCTATACCCGACAAGTCTAAACGCCAGCAATTTGCCGTCTTAAAAAGAAGTTACAAAGGTTGTTTCTTCTTCCCCCGTCATGGCTTATGGTTTGGGTCTTTTTGGAGAAGCTAATCCGGTTATCCACTAGTCAACTAATATGAAGTCATGTCAACTATTAACTTCTACAAGCATATCATCCTTAAGCTCGTCTTAATTTACTTCAAAACATTATGGAGTCATCTTTAGAAGCAGGGTGTTAATTACTTCGATTTTTTTTTATATTTTGTTTATTGAAAACAAAACGACAAGTCTTTGCTAAAGCTAGACTCCATTAAGAATAAATAATTACTTTCAAGTAAACTGCTATGTGTAAATATAAAAGAAGAATTAATTTTGCTTTCACTGCGGTAGGTTATACAGGCAGATAGAGTTACGAAGGACCATTATAATGATGTTTCGTTAGATTTACTGATATATCTTTCTTAGTTCTTTTTCCAGACGCACGGGGACTGAAATACGCAATGAGTGTTCACTAAACCCGTGGTAGGCAGGATTACTTGCATGACTGACGCCCATAGTTTTCGCCTATTATGCCCATACGCCATATCTTTATTGTTCATCTTTTCCAGGCACAGCTGTGTTGTGGATGACCAATCCCATCTGGATAGCTAAAACTCGAATATGTCTTCAGTACGAAACCATCGCATGCAACGCTTCTGCATCCATGTCCTCTAATCGCCTGACAACGTGGCGATGTCTTTACGGCATCTGGCAGTCCGAAGGAATCCGAGGTTTCTATCGAGGCTTACTTCCTGGTATGTTTGGTGTCACTTCCGGTGCTTTGCAGTTCCTCCTCTATGAGCAATTTCGAAATCAGTATAACGGCTATCATCGGAGACCTATCGATACCCACCTCGTAAGATAGTAAACCAAGACTCCATTTGGTGAGGTTAACCATCTGGTTTTAAATCCAGTTTTTCACCTTTTAGAAAGCTCCTGAATACCTTTTAATGGGGATTATTTCTAAAAGCTTGTCCACGACACTGACATACCCATTTCAGGTTATCCGAACTCGTCTACAAGAACAGCATCGTACCTATAATAGTATTTCATGCCTTTTGAAGTCTATTTGGAAGTATGCGTGTTTCTTATCATTATAGCATACCACAATTTGACATTTCTTGCTTATAGATTCGTTTTGTTTTTCAGATTTGAGGGAGTAAGGGGCTACTATAAGGGACTTTTGCCAAACCTTTTGCGGACAGCTCCAGCTTGCGGCCTAATGTTTGTGGTGTATGAAAACTCCCTGAACTATCTCACTTCGCATTGACTTTTGGTCATTTGGACTGTGCCTCTCCTATTGTGATCATTGACCACTGGTGGGGTTGTAGTGGTTAGAAGAGTCGCTATCTTTTTGGCTGTGTGCACAGATATTTGTACATAATGAGAATTTGCACCTTTTTAATTAAAGTTGTAGTTTAGTTATTGATTTTTTTAATGACGGACTTGAGGGCTTTTGTGGGGTCTATTTTGCACTTTTGTAATTCAAGGACATCTAATTTCCGACGTATTAGATGTCAAGTAGATATCGCTGGACCGTAGAGACTGGACCATCTCTTACCATTTGTACTCTGTTTATTTTCATCTTACATACGTGTGTTATTAGACATCACGTCCTTTCATTTTTACTTGTAATAGTGCAGTGTAGTGCACCCGCATACTGATAAGAGCATTGAGCAGGATATGTACTCTGTTGCTTTGGCTTCTGTTTCTCGCCTTCTTATCAAGGCCAAGTGTTGGATTCTACTGAATATAAAGCCAATTGGAATAAACTACGACGGTCTGTAGTCTAGTATAGTCACACTATACAGGTTGTGCGGTAAGTAAATGTCTGCTAGTTAATAAACCTGTTTAAAATGGGTGGCCATCAAAGACGAGTTAAACTACAGACTGCGGGTCTCTTCTGAGCTAACCAAATCTCATTTAACCCCGCTACAGGCGAGATAAATGAGTTAAGGCCTACGCCAAGAATGCTTGTATTGGAAGGGAACAAAGAAGGCGGGGTTTGCAAAAATCATTTTAAGGAATTTCATATGAGAGGGCATATAGTCTCTAATGTGTTCGACGGATAGAAATAGGGGGCCGTGGAGTGAGAGGAGACAACCATGTTGCCATAATGACTACAAACCTCTTAACAAAAGGGCATGAAAATGCGTGTGTGTGCCCTGGTCTATCCAAAGGCTACTATTCTCCCATGTTTGTTCAGGCTCTGCCCTGATGTCAGCTTGTGTGGAAGAGAGTGGACTTACATTTACTTAAAGAAGTATTAGGTTAGTCTCATCATCAATGTGCTAGGTGGTCCATAAGGTAGTTCACTCCTAATCTAGTTAACTGTAAAGGTACACACGGCAGATGAGATTCGAGCTCTGTCAAGGAGAAGTAAGGTTATTCAAAGTTAGTAAATATTTTTCTCATTACTCCTGAAAAGGACCCTCTTCTCTTACATTGGTTGTAGGAATGACGTTATACTGCACTTATTTCGCATTGGCCTGTGAATAACTTTCGTCATAACATCACTAGCTTGTGATTTTTTCTCATTCTGGCTGGGAATTCCGCTTTGCAGATCGTAAGGAGCTTCGAGATGTTCAATATGTGTTAGGCAAAAAATGTGATTACTTCGGCACGGAAAAATAGATGCTCGGGTATCGTCGTCGCCAAACTCCGATTCTAACAATCACAACTTCCAAGAAGAAGACAAAGCGCATTAATGATAGTTGGACTCAATTGTACTTTAATTAGCGTTTTACTTTCGAATTATTGCTAATAGTACGCATTAACATTCGATTTACACAGAATTTTCCCTGGTCGTCAATTACGTTAACTTTAATGATTGAAGGTACCTTTGAAATATGAGAAGAGTTATTGGGTGGATTTTACACTTTATTTTCACTTATGGTCTAGTCGTCACATGCAAGTGAGTCATGCACTGTTTTCAAGCCGGAAGCGCTACCCAAAGCCCGCTTAACAACTACGGTGCTGGATGGCTTTCCCTCAATGAGGCGTGATATTGTTGTTAATATAAATTAATACTAGAGGAGTAGGCTAATATGACATTTTTAAATATACTTCTAAAGAACGCTTTTCATTTTTTGGAGTACTAACGATCATCTCTTTGGAGAGGGGTTACAGAAGTTCAAATAAATGAATAGAACCACCAGATAGTTAATAGCAATGATTCTATAATTTCTTTTCTTGTCCCGTAGGAGCGTTAGCCAAATTACGTGCCTACTAAATCAAGGTTCTCGAGGTCGACGCTTATTGGAGCATATATAGCGGATGAGGATGACCAACGGCACTGATTAACATGTGAATTTATCGCAAGAGCAACCCTAGGTCACATTACCTCTATTCAGATCAATTGCTGCTTGGAAAGCGTAAATATATCCTTAATGGATGCTTGTAGACTTTGTAGAAGCGAGAGGAGTAAGATTTGAAAATACTACTAATGATTGCCAAGAGTATGACCGCTATCTGTGGGGAAAAAATTAAATGAACTTAAACGATACTCTAAGTTGAGAAGTTACTATTTAAGAGTAAGTGCATTTTAACTACCAAACAATGGCAAATATCTTGCATATTCAGATAAAAATTCCTAAATCCCTGTCTTTATTCAGCCTAATAAATAAAAACAGTTTTACCGTTTAATCTCGGTAATACCTTACAAAATTTAAGCGTTGACTACGGCTTTCAGGCCTTTCCAATCAAAAGTTAGGGCCAATTTTCCTAGAGTGTTTTACTTTGTCATAGCAAATAACATTTAGAGTGTCACCGTCGATAAATTATACCGTTTTAGACAGAGAATAGGGTATGCATTGCAAGCCACTTAACTGACTGTAAATAATTTTAAACACGGACGCCATCAAAGCGCCGAATTGTGGCAAATCTATGATGGGGCTCTTTGTTTGACGTAGGTTTACACAGCCACGGGGTTTGGGAATGGCAATGGATGCTGATTCAATACGATTTCAACCAGATTTGGATGCAGTTGCTTGTTTAAACTAAAAGTGGGTTTTCTTCGCATTCCCAGACTTGTCATGCGCATAAACACTGCTATCACGAAAGAGAGAAATAGTGGGAAATAGCTTTACTGAAAATATATGATTTAGTCGCTCTGACTATTTAATTTCAAATTGTCAAATTCGACTTCCACTTGTACGCTCTACTAATACACTTAACAGTGGAGACAATGGTGATAAGCTAACAATACCATTACTAGTCAAGCCTAAGGCCCCTTTTTTAATAACTTCCAACCAAAGATTACTTAAATACTATAGAAATAACTACTATCTTGCAGGACAGTTTAATGTCATCAGGATTAAATTATACCTCGGGTGAGCAACTTTCACCAGCGGTCTCTAAGTTGCATCCAGTCTTATCAATATGCGGACGTACATCAATCTTGACGACTTGCAAATTTACCTGGATAGTATGGTAGTGTAAATAATAGTATGTGTTAAATCAATAAAATGACTTGAAGTAACTGCATTTCTACTATTCCCATCTCTCTCTCCAAGTCTAATCCACCTGATATCTAGTCATTCCTTGTGGTCGCATTGATCATAATTACAAGAACTAGAATGTTAAGAGTCGATATAGCTAGCTTTAATCAGAGAATCTGCTGAGCAGAATTCCTTTCACGGCTGTTTTTTAACTCTTTCATCGGAATAGAAGAGAACAGTGTTAAAGACCAAAGCTAACATACATCCTTGAGGGGCAGATTTAGGAAAGATTTTCATTTCAAAGAGTTTAAAACAAGGCACTAACAGTAATTGACCGTTTTGTCTACATCACACCGTGTAAGAAATCTGAACAGCTATCTTCGGGTCATGTTAGATAACACTCAGATCGAATAAGGAAAACGTAAGCACTTTATCAAGTACTTTGAAGAGAAACTTTTCTATTTCTCATCACGATCAGAACAACAGTGACACTGGAGCTTCTTTGATGAACTGCTCCATTCGAAATCCCCACCTTAATCAGTATTAATAGGAAAAGGTGACCATTTCTTTTCCAAAATGCGCATTGAACCCAGACCTTCTAAGATAGAAGACGGCACACTTCGTCATCAGTTGGCATATTGGAAATAATCGTGCATTTCTGGATCCCGACAATGTAAACTAATAACATGATAAATCGCCAAACGAATTACGCACTGCTATTAAAAGTTTGAGACAATCATATTAAACATGATGATTTTACTATTTGCAAAATTTTAATTTGACTTATTGTGGCCTAGATATTTTGGCCAAAACGTCCAATTTTCTCTTGTGATTAATCGTCGGTGGTTAATTTTAAGTAAAATAAATAGAACGAAAACGAGTTAATAGCTCAGTTTATTTGTTGGATCAACTTAACCTCTCGTTTACTTGATATTGTTATGCTAGGTGCTGATTAATGAAAGGTAAAGGTACCTTTGTTGTCTTAATTGCATTCAAGAAAGCATTAGCTGCCCTTAAATTGGGAAGAAGAGGCGGATCCTAGACTCTCTCTCATGTGAAAAAAGCATTCAAAGGACCTTCTCGTTGGCCACAATTATGTAGTACGGTGACAGTGAATGGTACATTAACCCCTGCACCATCGATGCTTCCGAATTCAAATGGTATTATTCATTCACATCCCTTAGCCATGTGCTACGCGACAAACCTACTGATTCCAATGGCTTCAAAGCAAATTGAATATGATCATTTTCTGAAAATAATCTCATCTGGCCCAGGAATTGCCGTCAGTCCACATCCCCGTTAATCGATACATTAACTGCTGGGATTTTTAAGTGTCATTACTACGTTCACGCCAAAGCGATTTGGTCTCATAGCCTCCGACTTTATTGCTACCTGGCACCTTTCCAACCAGATATTAGTATTTATGGTTTGTTCGAAATTTTAAATCTCGCCCAGGTCAAAATGGTCGATGTAGGAACAAATTTGCTTATATATGCCTTTACAATTGTGCGTAGAGTAATTTTGTAGAAATAAAGGAATGGGAAACAATGAGAGAGCTAAATGTCTCAACGCGTTATATAATAACCGATACTAGCATGGTTGAGGGTTGTCGAATAACAGGAGGGGGGGGGGGGGGGACTGGAATCATACAGTGGGGTTAGCGAATACATGGATTGTCACGACGGAATATGGGTGGTCAATTGATAAATGCATTCTCAGGAGTCTAAAATTGTCATTTTTGAAGCGTTCTGCTCAGTTCCTTCTCCCAGAGATTCTAGATATGCCTGAACAAATTCGGTGTAGTACTGACGTTCATGAAGGTACTTCTTCAATGGATCTGGTAGTGGGAGGTGATCAATATGGTCTTTCCGTACCCTAAGAAGGATCTCAAATCTGCAGAGATGTGCCAAAGAGTGAACAACAAGGAATCTAGAGACGGGATAGAGGAGCCGTGCTTCTACATGATGGCTTTCGCCTTCCAGGTGATTGGTCACTCTCTCTCCTCCGTTCTGATCTGCTGTCGGGGACATTGTAAGCACTGATTGACGCAAGAAGAAACGAGATCTTCCACGTTCCGACTCAGCAATCACATGATTTATGAACTGAGCTATACTCGAGGAGGTTGTATCTGCACCTCCTTGAATCGCGAAGCCAAACTTTCCTGAATTGAAAGAAATAAAATTAATACAGGAAAATAAAAATAAGAAGTTCTGGTAAAGACACTATACCTCCTGTATGCTCAATCCGAGTATGATATGTCCGGTTCTCTGCTCGAAAACTGAGACTCAGAATGTAGAGCTCATGCCCACTGTCTCGTACAAGGAAGCTACCATTTGGGCGGTCTTTCAACAGCAATTCAGCCTCTTCTATTGTTAGTGGGCCCCAATACCATCCCGTCTATAATAAAAGGAAATGGATTTAATAACTGACATCTAGGAATCGTTAATCACACAGTCACATACTCGCTTAAGCTGAGCAATGTTTTGAAGGAATACTCCTCTCTGATCTTCTTGAGGATCATCCTTAGGAGTGATAACCTGTTCCTGTGGAGATTCAACGGCTCTTAAAGCGTTTGAAACATGTGTTGGTGGACATGGTGCCTCTTCTGTAGAGGGAGATAGTTCACAACAATCCTCATGTTGGGAAATCTGCGTTTCTGTAGCTGTCGTCATCAGCGTCGTCTCAGCTTCTTCAGCTCCAGCAACGGCTATATTCGGTGGCCATGTGGCTGAGAGTTTAATAAGTGGTGATGATGTTCGAAAACCAGTACCTTGTGGTTCACCAGGCACGGAATTGCTGGTAGATTCAACAGCAGCCTGTGGTTGTTGTTGCGGCTGCTGTTCTTCACAATGATAGTAATGATGCACATGATAATGATGGAGCATTATGGGTTGGCCCTGGCTAGCAGTGCACCAGCATCTAGTAACATTTTTGCGTTCATAGAGCAGAGGATCAAAGTCTGTGTTGCTACAACAGCAAGGCTGAGGGGTAGGAGGTTCTGTTTGAACTTCCACACTCCGGGTTAAGGGTTTGCATCTTAATGCGGTATTACGAGGAGGTGGTGGAGGGGGTGTTGTTGAAGGTGGTGGAGAACGAGAGTGCTTCGGTTGGTGATCGTGAGGAAAGAGCCAGTGTGGAAAGTGACCACGACGATGGTTATTTGAAGAGGACTCTTTAACTTGTGGCTGGCGACTTTGGCTAAAAAGAATCAAATAGGGTAAGTCACTGCAAGAACCCGAAATTAGGCAATTCGATGTTAATAAACAATCACCCATGTGTATATATTGTGATGTCATTTGGGCTTTTGTCTTGCATTTCGTGTTGGCAACTGATGATTGGTGCGTGTTAAAATACAAGGCATTTATACTTAGTGTATTAGAAGCTCCAAATGAGTGAGTATAAATTAAATTAATAAATAATAATAACAGTAGATATTTCACTCCAAGCTCCAACATCAATTTACAGCATCCAATAGCTGTTTGCGCGATAGACTTACCTCCATCTGGTGCACCTGAGCAAAGTTTACTCACACGACAAAAAAAGTCTGTTAACCGGCAGTTAACTTCAAACTACCATGACCTCGCTGTATGTCATATTCGACCACTTCCACAGTACCACCTCACCTTACCTTTTTTACCCTTGTGTCTGTCTCTCCTACATCTGTGAATCACTCTTCTGTTCCCCCCCCCCCCGTAGACTTTTTGCGACTTTGATGTTCTTCTCCTCTGTGGGGCCCGAAGTCAACTTCCTGACAGGACACCGGCAAACAAAGTCACGGAGCCCACGCGTTGGAGGAGGTATGAGGAATTCGTAAACTGGGTAATCTAACTGGGGCACCTTTCCGGAGCACGCTCTCTAGATAAAATTCTTATCGGTCTAGACAGTGCCTTGATAGTCAAAAGTTAATTATTTCTACCAATTGAGCGTCCTTGCATAACTTTTTCGTCTTCTCTCCTTCCTCGAGTCCGAACCAACAGTAATCTACAATTGCCCGGGTCTTAGCAGCTGAACTAGACTTCCTAAATATGCAAAAATGCTAAACTTCCCAAATATATAGTTGAGCAAGTATTAATAATAATTGAACCTGGTTGGATGAAAAGTACTCTAGAACAACTTCTGCCGACCAGCTTTAAGCAGCACTAACAGACCATACCACCACTATACGTGTGCAGTGCTTGGCTTGATGGAAGTGGAAGTTGGTTTGCATCACCAAAAAGTGGTAGCAGCGTTATACAAGGAGGTAAATTGACAGAAAACAACTTAAATGACGCGAGTTTGAAGTTTTCAAGTCTCCCTTGCTATGCAGCAAAATTAGGTTAGGTGTAGAACTCCTATTTCTCTTAAAATAACAAAATTGATTCTCCGTTTTGCTTCCGAAGAAACATCATGCAAACTAGTCACTCCTATGGAACAAAGTATTTGACACCAAAAACTTGATACCTAGGAAAAGCTTGTCTGAAAAACGCAATTTAAGGGAGATGCGAAGATAAATGCAAAAAAATCGAGTAAAAAGAAATAATTACAGTGAAACATTAAGTAAAATTGAGAGTGGTAGTGTCACCTTAACGAAGACCAAACAGTGCGAATGAGTATAAAAATGGAATTAGCTTCTCCGTTGGCAGGTCTTTCTAAATCATCTCTTCATGAAGTGAAACAGAGTCAACCGAACAAGCCAATTCTCTCGAAGCTCTCCAAGAGAGGATAGTTGCAAAAATATAGCCATGACAAAGAGCAACAGTCGACTGTGAACACCGCAAAAAAATTATTCAGTCAGTGCAAATGTTTGATGAAAATAAAAGCAGATTTTCAGTATATTGCAAAAAAATGAAAATACTCTATAAAGTGCCCTTCTAAATAATTACTTGACAGGCATAAAAATGAATGAGCATAGAGGATATGCACTGCTCTCTTTAACACAGGACATGCGGACGATCATTTTGAAGTTATTTTTGGCAGTTGAATGAAACTAATGAGTGGATTCCAACACTCTTCAATGAGAAACTCGAATTCTGCAAGACCCCACTTTGATCAGCTTTAACTTCTGCTACTGGTCATGGCGTTATCTCTGGTTTTGTACAAACTCTGATTTTACGAAGGTGAAAATCGATCGTTACATAAATCGCCTCAATAAACTGTCACTAACGCAAAAGGAATTGATAATAATTCCTAAGGCCTGAGACTGAACAAAATTTCAAACCAAAACTTAGATTAAATAACACCAGAAGCATACTTGTTTCTCTGTGGTTGACTTTTCTTTGCCGCTGCGTTGCCACCACCAGAACCAGGTCGAACTATTTGCATCTCTTGTCGCAATCGATGTGGAGGCTGACTTTGGCTTCGACGATGGTCAAATTTCGGATCATTTACAGCATTGCAATTTCCAAGAAACAGAGGAGGTTGTAAAACATCCGATGGAACTATGCAGTCAGTGCAATGTTGCTGATAACTCCTTTGTTGCTCGAGAAGGTTTGGATGGTGATGATGATTAGTATTGCCGGGTGGTACAAGCCGATAGGGATAAGCTATAAATAAGTAATAATTGATTAAAAATTATTCTTCTGCGACCTTCCTTCTGTCGTCAAATATGTCTCCTTAATCTATCTAAGCAGATGAAATGGATAAAATATTCTATGATATCAACTAGATAATAGGTGTTCTCTGTGGAAGTCCTAACCATTTGCAATAGGGTACTACTTAACTAATTTACGGAAATCGAGAATAAACCTAAAACTTAGCTAAACAAAAAAAGGAATACACCGATGAGACTATTGTTAAATTTACCAAAAAGTATTTTTAATAAAGGGGTTTGCGATAGACTTACCTCCACGTGGTGCACTCTGAGCAGCGTATACTCATACGGCAAAAAAGTCTATAAACCGGCAGCTGAATTCTGACTTCAAACTACCATGACCCGACTGCATGTCATATTCGACGATTTCCACAGTGCTCACCTTACCTTACCTTTTTCTCTACCTTCGTGTCTGTCTCTCTCTTAAATCTGTGAATCATTCTTCTCTTCCGTTCCTCCTCTCGACTTTTTGTGACTTTGATGTTCCTCTCCACTGTGAAATCCGAAGTCAACTAAAGAGCTAATGATGACTATCATAAAGCCTGCCATTTGATAGAAATAAATTGTTTAATGAATAGATCTCAAAATTTACAACACACCAGACTCAAAGTACAAAAGTAGACGATATGATTTCAACCCACCGCAAACAGTTTGCCGTCAACCCTATCAGACCGCTGTAGGGATTCAACATTTATTGTCACCGTAATTGAAATTGTCATATAAAGTTACCAAAATTGGTAATCACATATGACGTACTTACTCAGAACGACACTAAAGTACACCTCTCTAGGCCTTAGACGAAAATTATGGGACAAATTTAAAACAATGTTTCAAAAATAAAAAATATAAACATAATATAGAACCCATGCAAAAGCAGTAAAACGTTTTAATTTCCTTAATTGGGATCGAATAGAGGATGGTGGTGGATATATAAATGTTCGAATGACGAAATTTGGCTCCGTGTTGAAACACGATTTCTCTAGGTAACAACCATTGTCCGTTTGTCTAGTTGTCTGAGTTTTCGGTAACCCACTTGATAGGAGTACAATGAAACGAAGATCATAGCTGCGGAGTTTGAATTTTGTGTCGAAAGCATAATCATCCGTAAGTTGTCTCCAGTACACTATCATCCCTGTCAAGAGGATAGCGCACATCTCTCCTGAAAATTTGACAGCACTTTTGAGGCTAAACCTCTAACCAGCCAGGTGCTGTTTTGATATCCTAACAACGCCGCCAGCATATAACCGATTGCTTTTCCATATGATGTTTTTGTTTAATCAAGAAAATGCCTTCGATTAACTACATTTTGGTTCGACCCTCCTTACCTCTATAATCGAAGAGAGTTGTCTACTTCAGCCAGTCATATCTTGCGGGGATGGAGGAGGGAGAGGAAGTGGGATTGGGAATCACAGCAGCAAAACTATTCACCTAATAACGATACTATAATAGTGAGTAACTAAGAGTGGGGGAAGCAAATTGTAGGCCTTGGAAACTTGCTACGGTTATTCTAATGATTCATTTTGGGCTTAGACAGGAAGATATGCGCTGTAGACACTATAAAGCAAGTTGCAGAAATGATAAGTGAAGCAATTACCATCACTCCCAACAGATTTTTCGTTCTCTCCTCATGATTAATTTCCATTTTTGCTTTGATGCTAACGCTAAGGTGTATTGGAGGGGCAGACTTTTGTAGCTAAAATTACTAATGAAATATTGGGAGGAGGGTGGGGGGAGGAAGAGGAGATAGAGCGGCTTGGTAAGTGTTCAAGTCATTCAATGGTCCACTCTTAAGACTCTTTGGTAAATAGTCTAGTGTCTACTAGGGGTTGACAGCTAAAATAGCAAACAAAAACGAAAAATAACAGAAATTCGCTGAAATTACTTCCTTCGAAATAGAGTAATAATTTATGCAAACTGATGCACCTAGTTATTAAACTTTTATCACTATCATTACAAATTCAAATTTGTAACTAATAAAAAGCATCTGAATAGCAAAACACGAAAGTTCAATTAAACGTGAAAAAGTGGAGAACATATTCAGGGCAGCGGAAGATTCAGATTCATAAAGTTACCACTTTTATGGAATTGAGATACGCAAAATAGCGACTTTAAGTAAACTGGAACTCAATAGAGTTAATTCAATATCAACTTCAATTTCAACAGGATATATTATTAATACTAATTAATATACTAATATTCTTACTTAATTCAAACCCGCATTGCCTCGATGAACTAATTGACGAAATCAAGATTTCGAAATCAATTTAATGTTCGTTCATGCCAAAACGAGGTAAAGTTGATTAACCTGTCAGTATTTATTTACTCATCAGTTTTATACCTGTCCAATCATAATTTCGATAAGTGTGTAAGAAACTCAATATGACATCTTACAAATTATTGGAAACCTAGTAAACGAAATGGAAAGCTTATTTAACAGCTAAATAATAGATGTTTCATTTTCAGAAAAAACATGGATTTCAAAAGGTTATGAGAAAATAAACCGCACCTTCTAGGCCATATTCTAATTGTTCATATATATTTGTTTCTGCTACCGACAATCATTTAGGCATCCAACTCAACCTTGTCGGGAATCCAAACAAGCTTTTGTAAACAATTTCGATGAAAGGAGTCTTCTAGCCGGTGTATTTTCCTTTTCTCGGTTTCAGCCGATCTGAACAGCTTTTATCAACGTGCTATAAATCCTAAGTTTTGCCTTTAGCCACCTCGATTTGCAAACTTTAATGAAGTCAGAGCCACGCTTTCAATTAGCTTAGAAATTATCCAAAACCCGAATGTGTTGCCAGCAAACACGCGTGCGCTGTTCATTTCTCATTTTTTTCCCTCCCACCTAATACACCTTTATTTTCTTCCAGCTACCTGGTGCCTCGCATTTATGAAATAAGCAAATTTATCCGTAATGACGGCTAGCTGTTTCTGCTACTACTTGGGGAGTAAGTTGGCCTAGGCCTGTGCTGCAAGAGAAGGGAATTTGGCACCAGGCCAAGAGAGAAGGGCATATTTGCAGTACCGTGCTTGCCCTTTGACGACTATCATCGTTGCGCGTTTCTGCTGCCTATGTTGTTTGGCAGCGCAAGACAGGCAAAGTGGGCGGACACACCGCTGCACAAGAGAGGTGATTCTCTCTCACCAAATGGGCGGCTGCGCGCACTCGATGTGCGTTGAGTCTGGCCACACACATCCCCGACTACTAATCGATTTCTCCTAGTGCGAATCAGCTAGGCGGCCAGCTGTCGTAATTACGTTCTTTCTTTATACTTGTCTCACGACAGGGCAATTAACTATGAGGAAACAGAGTTGGAGACCTGAAAGGTTCCATTTCGTGCACAATCAATCGTTGGTGGGAATATTTTTAATTTCCTAGGAAACTATATCCTACATGGGCAGTCTGTATAGAGAAATGACACAAGGATATGTAGGAGAAATGAGACTACCATCGATCTTCTTATGGACTTCAAAATAAGAAAATCTACGAACATGCGGTTCTCAGAGCCTATACATAACTCATAAAAGTCGATGGAAGAAGGACAGGTGCTGACTGTGCCCAAGACCACTGCTTAGAAAATAAACTTTCGGCATCAACTAAATTGAACATATCTCCAAGACAACAGGGAATTGTTACCAACCATTCATAACCTTACCTTCAAATTCCCCAACTATCTTTATAATCAATACTCGACTGCAACTGGATGAGTTGCTGGAGCGGCGGCTGTTCTTGAATTTTAAACCTAAATAAGTCTACAATACTCACATTATATGGCAAGTAGAAACAGGATCTTCCTATAGAAACCTCACTCAGAGCATTAAAGGAATCTAAATTTCACTTTCTGTTGGTGGAGTGAACAAGAATGACTCAGAGAGATAACAACTGGACTAGAATGTAGTGCGAATGAGGTACTTTTGAAATCAAACATTTCCGAAACCAAACACTGTGTTTGGATTAACCATGTACTGGATTTTGTACTAGTTCATTTACCAAAGCAACAATATCAGTTACATGAATAACAATAACTCAGTTTCAACTCTCCATTTCATTGCCTAAAATTTTAACCAGAATCGCTGAGTAAGAAAAATCAGGAATAGTCTAAAAAGTGGGACTCATAATAGCTCCGTAAGGGGTCAAACGGGGACAGAATTTTAAATATTATCATAAAATGTTGAAACGAAATCTTCAAATATAGAATATTATTAAGATATTATATCACTAGTATGGGTCATAGGCTTCCAATTGCATAAACTTGCTCAAATGCAAATCTGAATCTACTTTACTAATTTCGCTACTAGAATAATGAGTTGAAGTAAGCCATAGATTAATAAATTTACCCAAAATGTGATTCATTAAGCGCATTTCGGCAGGATGTGGATTTACTCGATTTCTCTGACCAATCTTAGACTATGGCTAATTTATCAAAAGGAAGAAACAAAGCATAGTCGCGGGCTAAGCTGTGGGTATGCGACTTTCCTAATCGGCATGTGACTCATCGAAACTGACAAGACCATGAAATATGTGGGCAGAGTTCAGAGCTGGTGATCAGCGTCACCCATCACAAATTGGTCTAAAGGTACTATAGTTTGGGCACCCCTAGACATGCAATAGAATTTTTTTTCAATTCCTAATCTGCCAATATAGCCATGTACTTTTTAAGTAAAGGACTCAATAAACAAGTACCTTAATCAATGCCAATTCTGCCATCAACAATCAATGTCACTTTCCCGGTTCCGTAGTCTTTAAAGATATAGCACCAAAACATCCCAGTAAAAGGAATCTACATCCGAGATGAAAAATACCGAAGTTTATTTCAGCCAACTCAGTGGGACAAGTTCCTTGATTAAAATAATCGTGCTCTCAAGTTTATTTCTACTCGATTAACTGACAATTCTTATCCCAACTTTTGCATATTTTCTTATCCCCACAAACCTGAACAAATTTAAAACTTCCACTACAGAATAAAAATAACTAGTATTGTAGAATAGGGAAATAACTGACCTGAGATGACATGAGCAGGCGTTGCATTTCGCTGCAACGATTCTCTAGTAATAACTCGAGAACAAGGGGATGGTGGTGGGGGGATGTGATGGTCGATTCCATTGGCAAATGAACACTCGTTGTGATTGGCATGATTTCTGAGGCATTGATTTTGTTGCTGATGGTACTGGTACTGGTGTTGATGCTGCTGGTCCCAGGACAAGAAACATGGCGAAGACATTTGCGAAGTGAAAGATGTACAATTTGGGTTCTAGAATGCAACAGGTCAAACTTCAGATTAGTTACTTTATTGATCACGAATTGCCAACTCGAGCTGCAAATTTGAACAAATTCTTAACTAATGAGAACAGTTTAGGCTTATAGTTTCTGATCATAATTAAATACCGTCTACCTTCACTACAAGAAGAGGATAGGTAATTTAGTGGAACTAGTGGGTGAAGAAATTAATTGGATGTAAAGAGAAGGATTAAAAGACTGGAAAAGTAAGATTTAGCCATGAGCCATGAGATTGATTGCGAGATTATTTTATGCAAGGAGAACACTGTAAGCTTTAGTAGAATGAGACTGTCCAGGAAAACAAGTGATGGACTCCACTGCCGCCATAGATGAGTCATAAGCGCTTTCAGGGACAGACAACTTGGTTTAGCGTTTGAGTCTAGTTGTCCCAAAGTACTTTTGCAGAGGATGCCGTAAGCACGTTCTCCAAGTGTGGCTATAGTAATAACATATCTTTTTGGTCTTGGCGACAAAGGATACAGCTATACCGGGGGTGATAAGGCCAACAAAGGAACTAATTTAACCGGTCGGCAAACTCTAAGTGTTGTGGACGGGTCTTAGCCTTGCATCTGGGAGTAAATTAATGAAAATTGAACATTATAAAGAACACTATGCTCCTAATGGGAGTGTGGACAACTCAAAGACCTCAACAACATAAGTAAAGTAAGGGTCTTGATCCCCTGATCATATCTTACCTTTTCTCTACTCCCCCTCCCCTCCCGTTTTATACTACAGTAGCCAACTTTAATGTACGCATTAATCAGCGGTTAAAACTTGTTAAGAATGCTTTAACAGGCTCTGCCCTGAACGAGGTAGAAAAATTGACATCTTGAAGAACTGCGAATCGGTAAAAATTGCCACCATCGGATAGGATAATTATAAAATCTGGAACCTAATAAGAAAGCCATCTAACTTTAAACCCGAACAATTGAGCACCGGCTAAGGTAACAGTCTGTAATAATATTACTCTTAGGTTTCTCCTACCAATTCTTTTAATTAAATCAAAGTTTAGTACAGTTGCAAGGCAAGTTATTTTCGTGTATGGATACAATAATTACCAATAAAGCTTGAGGCGTATTGACAGTAAAGCGCAGGAATTTGGAGGGAGAATTAAAAAGACAAACTGGATTATTTACGAGCTTTCAATATAAGATTTCCTTAAAAGTTCACTGTAGAACCTATGGTCTCGAGTTGTTGGGGCCAGTACTTGGAAATCACCACATCGATCTGAACATCAAATTTTGTGACGATTCACCTCCTATGCAATCAAAAAACTGAGTTATCTTCGTCATAACAAGGAAATAATTCGTCAATTAATTGAAAATTTAAATTATCGGTGACCTTTCTGCAGGGAGTCGTCGTCACTTCCCACTTTATATACACTGTAAGCCACTTTATTGATGAATTGAGAAGTTTCATTAAAAATTATATATATATATCAGTCTTAATTAAGGAAAAAATGCAAAATACGGGTTTTGAAAAGTTGACTTTATTTTATACTTAATCGGGAAAAACCACTTATTTCATTGTTTTTAACTAATGGCTTTTTTAAAAAATGGCTACTCCAAAACCCTTAGACAGGAACAATGGATAATCTAATGCGTCGCAAAAAACGTTGTGAGACAATAATCCTCAGGTAGAGCTGAAACCCTTCCACATATTTAAATGAGGATTATACGAAATTGTCTTTATGACGCCGTGAGATATAAAATACAAAGTAAACTTTCCTATTGATTATATAATCTTATAACCAAGAGGCAAAGAGCAAATGAAATTCAGTTTATATTGTGAGAAAGAGACTTCATCTGATTTTAGGGAGGTTATACAAACTTTCCCCAATGATTAGTTCACATTTGGAGATCCAAATTTCACGATTTTTCCACCGTGTTACTCAGCAAATTCTCATTCATAATAATCATAGACTATGTACGATGATCGATCTTTTCATCCATTTTGATTAAATTCATTCTTCCAAAGGATTAGAAATTAAAGCTCTTGTATGATATTGGGCAGCTTACAAGATCTTAACATAGTAGAACTGAAGCAAATAACAATTTGAACTGGCTTTATTCCTCGTATTTTTTGATAATCAGTTGCCTTTTTGAGCAAAAAGGTCGGCAATATAGAAAAAAAGGATTAATTAATTAATCAATACCTAGTTTGTAGTTGGCTGGTAAAAAATGGCATGGTGACTATTTAGTTAAACTAATTGGGATGTTAAAATAGTTAGTAATCGTTAATATTTTCAAATTCCAATAAATGAAAATAAATGGAAATGATTCATCATATAGTGGATCTGCAGTAACTATCACCTGGGCAAATATTACTTATCAACGGACAGTAAGAAATAAAAAAGCTCAAAAAACGCATGGGTAATTGAATCAATTATAACACTTCGATTTCCGATAAAGAATGCCTTATATTTTCTTATCGGAAGGAATGATATAGTTGACTGAAAATCAGAACACACAATTACGGAAGTCAGTGAGATTTTCAATTAGTGAAAAATCACTAAATCCAGACATCAAACAGAGAACTCCCTTAAGTTAAGTCAGTCCGAATTAACTCCAAGTGTAACTTGATGTATGTGAACGGCCTTTCAAGTCATTCTAGTCGTCAGTCATTTCTGAGTTTCCAAGATGTACAATTTAGACAAAGAAAAAGCTTGTGAATTTTAAGGTCTATGGAACGATTTCTGATGTTTGTCTCAACCAGATCAATCGCCTAATATTACAAATTGAACCGAAAAATCGAAAGTTTAAATGAAGCAAGATTATTTTGATTCCCTTAATTGTCTTTGCTATTTCTTTCTAAATCCCAAATTTCCTATCATTAAAATTTTATTGCTTTAATATAGTCAATTTCAAAGTTTTGTTGATAAGTGTGAGTATCTTATGAAAGCTTCAACCAGAACTCTGATCACACCATAATCGCCTAAATTCCTTTATTATGCATTGTGTCGGAGGGGTAAGGGGCTTGGGATATTCGCCATTAAGGGAATCCCTAATACAGCATGCCAACAACTATCTCATTCCATTCCTCTGCCTTGGCATGACTCATCGTATTCTCCTTGCGTGGAATGTGGGCATAAATGAAGACATTACCCAAGTAGCACTTACTGCTTGAAGCATCGGCACTAATGGCAACTGCCAAATGGAAAGTGTAGGAAGAAGCTAGGACGCTTAAGAATGAGAAAGAAATCATCGATTTGAAGGCAGTCTAGATCTACAGCACTTAAGGGAATCTTAGAATACGAATCAGAAATAGAGATGCGAACGACAATTTGAAAAAGAGGATGTTGAGTCTACTTAAATATTCTTGTAAATTATTGGTTGCTTATTCTATACAAGATAAAAGATTATTATCTGAAATAAATAAAATATTTCAGCATCACTTGGCAAATGGTAACAAATAAAATAGCATTAATATTTTTATGAATTATAGCCAAACATTAAAATAGTGTTAATAGATATTACCTACTGCAATACACGTAATGTAGCATAATAATATATTAAATGCGATTAAAAGAAGTATTTACGTTGTTTGATGAAGAATGTGACCTCTGTGGTGGTTCAGGAGAATGGAAGTAACGCCTTTGGAGAGGAAATGAAGTCTCAATGGGATGGCGAATAGTAGCAGTAACTATGGAGGCAGGTTTTCTGGTAAAAGTGAAGGCTGACTGCTTAGCTGCTAAAGGCGACTCTGTTGTCCGTCTTAGGGGTGAATTTGGGTTTAAAATTACTGCATACTGATACTCATTAGAGGATTCTAGTAACCCCGTGGGTTGGGAATTTTGACATAGCACCTCAGGATGATGAAGGCAAGAGTGGTGATGGAAGTGGTGAACGTGAATGGTGGGAGGAGAAGCTAAATCATTCGAACTATTTGCTTCAGGTACGACAGTATTAAGGATTATTTTGTTGGAAAAATTGGTAGAGTCCGCTTTTGCCCTTGTTGAAAACATATTTTCTGAAAATTTCACAGAAAACACTTTTAAATAATGTGCATATTGATGCAAACTATAATTAACTGATGGTAAATCAATACTAGTACAATGTATTGAATTAGATACAGTTTGTAAGTGGTGCTTCCAAAAATGTAAAGTTAAATAAAGTCTTAAATTTGACAACTAATAATCTTAATCATATAAAAGAAATTTATAAAAATGAACACAAAGCAACAAAGCTCCTCACAACTACCATACGGCCAATCATCTATAAAGGAATGTTCAATGGAAAACCCATTTACTCAAGGTTGTCCAATAAAAATTAATGTAGTTAAATAAAACATGCATTTCACATGACTTGTATTTCCTAAATATAACAAATAACCTATTGACTATAAATATTATTTATAATTTATAATTTTTATCAGCGTATTGCATTCCAAAGTTGTTCTAACTCATAATTGTACTATAATCGAGGCTATTCGATAATCTTAATTTCCTCAATTAATAATCCAAAAATTGTTTAGTTATGGTCATTCGGCCCCGTAACTAGTCATAATGTTAATGTTTAACATGTTTGATTTTTTTGCAATGCGTACTGAATATATAATTGGCATTAATACGAGTTATTATATTCTTTTATGGGGTGTGCAATAGATTTACCTTCACGTGGTGCACACGGGGAAACGTATACTCGTACAGCAAAAAGTCTATAAATCGGCAGTTGACTTCGAACTATTATGACTAGCCTGAAACGAAACTCCAATAGGAGAAATCATCCTTGTCAGGGCAAACCCTAAATTCTGCAGATACTTCAGTGGAATGCTGGAGGGATGTCACAAGACAATAAGATTCAAAGCCAGAAAATTCTGGATACCTATAACATAGAAATATTCACAATCATGGAATCCAACCTTACGGATGACAAATTCACATATTTTTAATTTCCAGGTTACACCTTACATCTGCTACCTAAAGACCGGTAAGTGGCAAGTGGAATATTGACTGGAGTAAAAGAAGGCCTAACGTCACATTGCAAAATAATCAATAGTATGGGCTCAATGCAAGATATATTTGAAGTAATCAGATTAAATATATGGAAGAGTCAAAACCACTTCAAGATGTACGCGGTCTATAATCAACCCCAGAATAGACCTAACTTCGATCTTAATATCTCACACAAAACTATATTACTTGGAGACTTCAACGCTCATTCCACTAGATGGGGCTATAAGAACAGAAACACAGCTGAGAAGGAAATCGAAGACATACTTAACAGCAGCTCTCTAGAACTTATTTACAACGATAAGGACTCTGCGACATACCTTCACTGCAATGGAACCAGAACAACTCCTGACTTGCTCCTGGTCTCAAGCGGCACCTGCGAGCTAACAGAACGCAAAATAATCGACGATCCTGGATTTGGTCACAAATCAGTCATTGCTAGTATTACCATCAACTCCAAATCCACGACACCCAAAATGCCAACCAAGGTATTGTGGAAATTGAAGAAGGCAGACTGGCCCAAATTCACAAACCTTTTGGAAACCGAAATAAACGCAAGTTCTATCAACTACAACCAACATCCTGACAAACTATGGACCAATATCATCAATATTATAATCAAATGTGCAAAGAAAACTATTCCCCATGGCAAGGTTAAACACCATAGAGTGTTTTGGTCTAAAAACCTTGAGGAACTGAAAAGACAAATGGAAGTCCTTTGTAACACTGCTGAACAGACTGGAAAACAGAAGACGTACAAGTCTGGAGACGACTGTCGGCTGTCCTAAGGCAAGCCATCTTACAAGCCAAACGGACTACCTTCAGCAGCTTCATTTCAAATATTAACTACCAAAATGATAGCCAACGCACATTCAAATTCCTGGGTAACCTCCTAAACATCAAGAAAAAACCCAAGAAGGAACCAATATGCTTCAACAATAAACTGCTTACTACCGAATTCGAAATAGTCAACCCCTTCGCGAGGTTCTATTCCAGCAAACAAAAGAAAAACCCATTTGTCAGAAACTCTTCAATAGATACCAAGAAACAAGTAACAAAATTTGATGAAAATGAGGAAAACACATAAGATACTTACTGAACCATTCAGTTCTCACGAACTCAATGCTGCCATAAAACAGCTAAAATGCAAAAAGACTCCTGGAGAAGACTGTGTCCACCCGGAATTTCTAATTAGAATGGGGCCAAAAGCCAAGGAAATCCTCCTGATACCATTCAACAATATATGGGAGACCAGTCTCGTACCTATCCAATGGAAGGTTGCCATAGTAATTATAATACTAAAAAAAGGCAAAGACCCTAGCAACTTGGATAACTATAGGCCTATCTCCCTCACAAGCATGCTGGCTAAACTTATGGAAAGAATGGTTAACACGAGGCTGACCTGGTTCCTTGAGACCAACAACATTCTTGGAAACGAACAAGCAGGTTTTAGACCACAAAGTCAACAAACCAGCAAGTGGCCACGCTCTCCCAGCATATCAAAGATTCCCTTGATTCAAGAAATACTCTTACAGCTGTATTCATCGATTTCAAGTCAGCCTGGTATGGAAAGGGAACTTAATTCTAAAATTAGCAAAGATTGGTATAAGACATAACATGCTAAATTGGATAAAAGCATTCATTGGACAGAGAACATGTAAAGTCAGAAATGGAAAAGATCTGTCCAAATCGAACCTTTTACAAACAGGCTTACCATAGGGAGGTGTTACAAGCTGCTCTCTTTTCAACGTCTTCATCAATGGCATGGCTGAACCGGTACAGACAGTTACGGGCGTCAAGTGCTTACTTTATGCAGATGATTTTGTTCTATGGTATTCCACTCCCAAGAAGAACGCTCAGAAGAGGACGGAAATTGCCCTAAATCATGCACTCAAACTATTAGCTAACTGGTGCGACAACAATGGCATGGTTATCAACACATCGAAAACTACATACCAAACGTTTTCATTGGCCCACCACAGCATAACTCCGTACTTAATATACAAGGATACTCCTCTAGAACAGACCAACAAGTTCATTTATCTAGGAGTGACATTTGACACAAAGCTAACATGAAAAAATTACATTACCAAAATAGCAGAACAAGATCCCAGTAGACTGAAGGTACTGAAGCGCCTCGCTGATAGCCTATGGGGCAGTGCACGCTCAACCCTAAACACCACTTACCAGATGTTTGTTCAACCAATAATGCTGTAATGCTGCGAGACACTCGTTACAGCTTCTGAGACGATTCTCAAACCACTCGAGAAGACGCACAACTAGGCATTGCGACTAATTACTGAAGGGATAAAATCAACACCCATAGATGCAATGCTCCTGGTCACAGAGAACAGTACAATGCGCTCATCCGTCGAAGAGAAGGCCTTGACCCTGTACGAGAAACAACTGCGCACTCCCAGTGAAACATTCTGGAGCAGTTACGAAAATAGACCAAGACACCTAAAAACCCAGGTTGGCCTATTACAGGAAGCAATAGAACTGAAGAAAAGGTTACCAACTACTAACAAACTAGAAAGCCTCTCTTTACTCCAAAACCCATTTGGCATCCAACTTCTTGGCCATTCGATGAAAGCAGACATCTCACCAGAGCAAATGCGATTTTATTGGCCCTTGAGACAATTAATGCAAAGTATTCTGCGGATCAATGGCTCCAGGTCTTCACTGACTAGTCATACGTAGAAAACCAAGCAGATGTTGGTGCAGGGTTTACTCTGAACTAATCACTTTTTTCGCAGCAGCGGGACAAAATATATAGCCATTCGAAGGTTAAATAGAGGCCATTAAGATAGCCTGCCGGGATACTAAATTCACCAACGTGGTAATTCTTTCGAACTCACAGTCAGCAATACAGTCAATTGAAAGCAGAGAACCATCCAAAACAGCTGAGATCTACGAATGCATAAAATGTATCAGCTACTCGAAGAAATATACAAAACAATAGTTCTTCAATGGATCCCTGCACACTGTGGAATTATAGGCAATGAGCGCGCTGACACACTTTCTAAGAAGGGGACCACAATTTTGCAAGCTATAGACCGGCCAATATCTTTCTACACAAAGAAGACCTTAATCAGGATAGAATTCAAGACTCTAAGAAGCAACGAACTTAAAGCACGAACAAAGGAGAAACAGTAGACAGCGTCACTCTCCAACATAGCCGACTGGCCAAGACTCGAAGCTGTTGCAGAATTTAGACTGTGTACTGGACACGATTGCCTGGCAAAACATCTCCACAGAATAGGTGTATGTGCCCAACCAACATGCCCCCTATGTGACCTTCAGGAGGAAATGGAGAAGACCCATCTGATACGGTGTCCAGCCCTACAGACAGCGACAGAAACCCAGAGATGCTGGGAAGCCAGAAGTCAACTAAAGAGCTAATGATAAATATCATAAAGCCTGCCATGTGATATAATAATAATCTTTTATTTGTTTTTGCCGATAACGTATGCATATTGTAAACCAAGATTCTTTTTAATAGAGTAAAATTCCCATATTTAAATAGATAATTAAACTTCAATTTAAATTTTCAATTACTGTTTTCTTTGAAATCTCTTCTAACACTTAAAATGTCATGGGGCAATACAATCAGAGGTTAAGAGTAATAAATAAGAATGGAGTGCAGAAAAAACAGCGTATCTACAAAATATTGAAATTTGAATTGAAGAAATTTAAATTTTTTGACGTGTAAACCAAGAATGAGCAAATAAATTACAGATGCAAAACGTTGACATTTACAAACACGTAGTAAGGACTTTTGCGGCAGTTACTTTGAACTGCTGGAAGCACCAAAACTGTGCACATTTAAACATTCCTAACTAAATTAAAAATACGATTTCGCAGTTATTGACACTTCTAACATTCTGACAATAGACTTTCTTGTTAATTTTCTTTGTAAGCAAAAATTATGACGGAATGATTTCCTCTAGTCCGCTTATCGCATGTTACATAGATGGGCAGATATGATAAACGCTCAACCGAAAAACACAGAAATAAATAGTGCGATTATTTATCCATGTTAATAGATGTGCAACGGTGACTTGTAAGTCCCTCTAAAATATTCTCAGAGGTTTTGCAAATTTTTCTTTCAGAGTAGTGCAATCAAAATTATATAATCGCCATTATCTATCTGTTCGCATGAGCTATAAGTGGTCTTGATGAAAATCATTTGCCAGAAGGTACCAGAATCCATAATATTTGCAAAATTAGTTTTGGCTTTAGAAAAGAGGGTAACTGGTCATTACTCTTCAATTTCAACATCACCAAAATGCCATGTTATTTAAGCCCTAACGAATCACTAGAAATAAAATAATTGCTGGGCGCTAACGCATTTTTTTACTTAAGGCCACCTGAACAGCCTGTCATACTCATTGTAACACCTATCGAATCCTCCACATGCCATGGGGGTATAGATCATTTTGAATACTCTTTATGTAACTCATTTAAATATGTCCACCATCCATCGCCGCATTCTCATTCTCCTGGTCTCTGATCCTCTCTAAGTAAACTTCGCTCACGGTTGCCTAACTTTCCATTTATCTTGTTGTGTAGTGATGATCGTGGTTTAAATGAAAAAATAGTTGCCACTTTTAAACACATTACAGAGTGGGTATATTAGCCCTCAAGCCTACCTCTGCCTATTCTCAAATATATGTTGGGAAAATTACAAATTGCACACTTCAGTGTCAGCACTTGCCCTTTAGAAATACCAACCAAGTATTAGTCGAATACATCCAATCCGAGACCAACAAAATAACTCTTAAAAGTGAGATTTAAAGATCTGAAGAAACAACTTTACAACTGAGCGCATTTCGGCTAAACTAATTTTCAGTAAAGTAATCTCCACTGGTCTCTAGTGACAGCATATACCAAACACCTTGAAAGAGAGATACTTTGGATATAAAACTTGTATCTGGCACAGTCAATTTGACAATACTTTGATCTAAAAATATTAATCCTAATTATCTATTTGCGAGTCATGAGATTTACCTTGAATTCAATTCCATCACCCATCGACACATAAATAATGCCTATCAAGATAAGGTTTTTCAAATAAATAACTTGTTCGTTAGCAATCATTTTTAACCTTCCTTTGGTCTAATTTAAAATCAAACCAGTTGGTTGATAGTTTAATTTCTTTGTTCTCTATGTCTTCAACGTCATTGTCGTTATCTTTGAGCGCTCGCAATGAAATTATGTGCTGATTTCAATGTAACAAAATTGGCTCCACCCAACACATTCCCATCTGTAATGCCATCAATACGTCACTTGTATGACCTCATGTAGTTCATTTGTGGTCTCTTTGTCTATTCAATGAGTGCATTCAATTCCCTAATAAAGGAAGTACGTTGGTGCTTGAAACCCTGCGTGCATATGTGCACGTGAACATCCTCTATTCGAGCAGTATCCTTTATTCAGTCTTGCGTATTATAATGGTCCATACATGCCACGGTTAGTAAATTTCCTGGAGTTCAATTCCATTGGTTTTACACAGTATAAATCATTAACTATTATGACCGGAGTCTAGAAGGCCTATATTCAAAATACTTAATTTTACCTACTGAATACTGCACAATGCAACGGAAAGATTGTTGCAGTGATTCTCAAACTCCTTATTTTCTGTTGAATGGCTCACAGGAACTCCTATACAAATCGAGTTGGGAAAGCTTACTCACATTCCCAACAAACAGAAAGAACTTTTTATTCAAATTTCTCAATTCCAATGCCTCCTATGCATAAACCACACGTTTAACTCGCCAATAAGTTTGCTTTCAATAAAAGTGACTTATTCATACCTTACTGATTAAAAATGTGCATTATAAATCCTTTTATTTTAGAAGTATTGTGACAGACACACTGGTATAGTCACGATCACGATATGCTAAAAGGTGAATCCTGCATAACAAGCTTCAACAAGATTTTGTAGCTACTGAAATGGTTCATAACATTTTCCGGCCTCAGATACTGCTGATTTTGAAGATTAATGCGCGTCTCCTTTGATCCAGCATTATGATTATTGTTGCTAACTGCCTTAAGGTCAACAAATCCAGTTAAGTCTTCTTTTTACTAAGTATAAAGCACAATTAATTTCAAGGTTAAAATAGTTCAAATCATACTCGTTTTGAAGAGGAAGTTCTCCCTGTATTTTAAAAAGGTATACTTAAATATTATTTTCTCCATAGTATTTAATTTAATTAATTACCGCTTTACTTTGGCTGTTTGACGATTCTTTGTTTTTTTGGGCGCGGGGAGGGGGAGGGGGATAAAATAAATTCTCCGTGTTAAATATCGAAACGATGACTCCAATGACCGAAAAATTCAAATGCTATCAGTTTTCAGGTTCACTGGATTAACTGCGAATCGTTCCATTTTGACAAAAGAAGTTACCACTAACTTTTCGGGAGCGAATATAACCAATTGAATCTGAATTAACACCAATCATCACAGAAAGCAACACCCAAAATTCGAGGAAGATGTTCAGTAAAATGATTGGAAATTGTTATTTTAAAGATCATTCTTATTTAACTAGGAAGCGTTGCTTAAAATACCTGCTTATTCTTATTTCAATATACTTAAACAATTTTTTTGCCCTTTAATAAAGCGACCTTATAATTCAGACCAACTTAGGGTGGATATTCCCTCCAAGAGCTATGGAAATCAGAAGGATAAGCGATGAAGAAGTGTAGTGTGGAATTGGGAGAGAACTGGAAGTGCGTCTGTGAGTACTGAGAGCATGCCGGGTTGCGATAGGCATGGGAAACACGATAAGATTTGTGAGCCTGTGTGATTCAATAACCCGCCAATTAAAATTAAATAATTTGAAAGTTGGTAGTGAATAGGCGCCATACATGAACAGAATATGAGGGCACAGATACTAAACATCTATCGAAAGCAATTTTATAAAAATTTAATGCGATTTGTTCCCCTTCCTTTTAAATTTTGGTCTAGGGAAAATATGCTTTTCACATTCATCAAATTGTAGGCAAATATAAATATGTTTTTAAAACAGGCCAAGATAACTAAAACTGGGCAGTCGAAAAATTCTGAAGCATTCCCTCTCGTTACATATTTCAAATTCAACAAAGAAATAGGCATTTAATGGCCGTGATCGAGGGTTCCATGTCCTCGTTAAGGCAGCAAAGTAATCTGGGGCATTAAAATTGACCTTCCTTGTCTTATTCCCAAATATGAATGCACCTACTTGGGACTCCAACTATCAATAATGCAGTTTGAATTAACACACGCATTTTAATTACCCGGAAGACAAGTAGCCCGCGAGTTGCTATTTGATCATGAATTTCAATCGACGCAATTGCTTTACCAGATTAATGCAAATCAAATATAAATAAAGGACCGCATTCTGAATTTGTAATCACGCATTCTCCATTTGTGCGGAATAAACACTAAAAACTGTCCCTCTATAAATGTCAGTTTTTATGGGTTGTAATAAACATCGCAATTGTTGCGCGGAAATCAAATCCATTTCAAAATATTCGCAGTTTACTGCGGTTATCCCACAACCTCTCGAGAGATTTTAAAGAATACCGTTTTTTTTCAATTTTCTATTTGTGAGTTCATCGATTTCTGGTTTTACCCTAATTTAACATATTCAGACAAGTGATTGCATGTTAGATCATTGATAGAAAGTATTGACTAATCCGTGAAAGCATAACCAACTAAAAATCCTTCCAAATGCGTTCAATTGGAAATTAAGAAGATTACTATTATCATTCGACAATGCATTAGTCGATTCGCTGATTTTAATCGGCTTAATTCTTCGCGAAAATACTCTTTACTTCATGTATGATCCTGGTGCCCACAATCCATCCTCTACTGCGTCCACAAGCGTAGACGAGTGTGAACAAAAAAACATTCTCCCAATAAACCCTCGTATTCTATTTGTACAATACCCTCGAAAGTATACAATGCATAAAGCTCAAATCTCAAGCTTAAACAAGTGGGCACTACAATCAGGTGGTCTCTGTCAGTTTAACTTGAAGATACGTAGTGGCTGTAATAACTGGGCCGTTAGTGTGGACAAATCTCATCTTCGCTGGAACAGTCACTAATCATATCCGCCAATAACCAAGCTTGCTGACAAGCTAATAAATCGATTTGCCATAGTGTTGTGACACCTAGTGGTGGGATATATCATGGCAGCGAAACTAGATCTACTAGTGGTAATGAAGCATAAAGGAGTCAAACTGTACAAAAGTAGGCGACTGAGCAGTTACAATAGAAAGACAATTCGATCCATGTTATAGCGCGGCTTCGCCTCCGAACACGGCCACAGATTTTCACACTTGATTAATTATCGCCCGTAGTTCTATTTGGAGAGTAGATTGCTAAAGTAATCTCTTCACCCTCATGAAGCTGAGTCGCTTAAAAAACAGGTCGTCCGAAGGCTGTCCTGGAATATCAAATCTAAATAGAGGCGTATTTTTTTCAATAGTTTTCCTGACTTCCCCTTTTGAATGCCTTCAGATTGTTTCATTTAAGACGAGAATCACAAAATAAAATTATTAAATTAAAATAGTGGCCAATTTTATATGAAATATAAACTACATATGTACATGCATGAGTAAATAAATCCGTGATCTCAAATTACAACTAATTTATTATCTTCATGAAATCTACTCAATTAGTTCTCTTGAAGTGTAGCGGATTAGCTGCCTAAATAAGCCTGGCTGTACTCAGAAACCTCAGTGGCATATTATCCTAGTTAGTACGTCCCACTGAAGTAGCTAAGCTACTGCAAAGCTTTACAAGAAACAGACTTATCCAAGGCAGACGTTTATTCTAGACATGCATGGCGTGGAGTGTAATGTGTGTGTATATGACGTGAAACTTAGTAATTATATACACTTTATGATATGATGACCTCATATAACTTGGATCATTGATTGGTCGGATAATCGTGTACTGGAATTGACCATTGATTGATCGTATTGGTATTGGTCATTGATTCTGCATTAGTCATGCCAAAGTTGTGTCCCCACAGAGGGATTTATCAGGAATAGTATTTTTATTCCATTCTGAAAAACTTCGAATTGATTAGCTTATTGGTGCTCAATTCAATTCTATATTTTTGGGTAAAATACATTATGTACTAAGTTTTCAGAATTTCAAAATACTTTCGTTCTGTCTGCCAACAAAAAAACCGTCTTAAATTGAAGGATTTTTAGTGAACACTTAACTTTGTTGCATGACTGAGTAGAACGACTCGGGAAGTTTGTGACACAGTTCCAGTCAACATTAAAACGGAATTTTCCCCCGATTAATTTTTGGACTAAGTTTCAAATTAAAAGAGTATTTTCAAAAGTCTCAACTCATGGTGGTCTCGGTGACAATGAGACTAGTGAGTTTCTCAATGATCCATAAAGAGCCCGAAATTTTCCAAACTGATTATGAAAGACTGAAAATGTTTTCAGAAGCGACGTTGTCCCTATACCAGATGAAGCAAAATAAAGTCAAACAGCTAACTCTTTCCCAAAAATGGTGAAGTTTTACAATTTTTGGCAAAATTGTGTTACTGATTCATGCCGACTTTGCATTTGATTTTCAGTATCCAAGTCAGATCCTCTGGTGTGATTTCATCACTTTCATTGATCATTTAGAGGATTCGACAACGAAAGTCAGTTTGACCACGTTCTCGAAGACTATTCTAAAACAGTAGCTATTTAAAGTTATTCTTCGAAATGGTAGAAAAATTGAAGTTTTCAAAAAATTTTATTTACAAGACACGAAGTGGTCTTTCAGTTTCTATCGCGCACATTTATAGGGCAAAAGCAGATGAAACCCTATCCTAATTCTGGGAACTTTCGACCCACAAATAGCAGGGGAGTAGGACACTTTCACCAGTCTTTAGATCTGAACGTACGTGAACCTTTTATTTTCAACTGCAATAAATCTCCAACATCAGAGTCTAACTTTTTCATCAGTTGGATTAGTGGATAATGGGAACTCTGGTCACTAAGTGGAGCGGTGGGAACCAACCCTTTTATGGAAGTGATTCTATGGCTCTACGTAAAAAATCAGGTGTATTAATTACTTTCCCCATTGGAATCAGAGGAATAAGTAAAAGTAGAATCAGTGTTGATGAAGTATTAATTAGGGGCTTCCCGGAAGGAAATCAAGTCGCGGTAGCTACAAATTTATTTATTGACTTAGAGTAGACAAAATGTTTATTTCAAGAAAATGAGATTGATTGTTAAAGCATCTAAATGAATTTTTAACTAATTACACTTTACATAATTTACACTATTCTCATCCGAATGACACCACACCACATATATGGTAGTAATATATTGGTAAATAGTGGAGCAAAGGCCCTTGCAAATCGTTTGCTCAATAACATTCTTATCAAGGGAGGTGATGTTTTTTAATTTAATTGATACACCTCAAAGTTTTCTATTCTAAGGGATCCATATCTTTTATCCAATTCAGCCAGTTAGTCTATAAGTGGTTGAAAGAATTTTGGAAACAATTTCAAAGACCTTCAATTCTGTAATGAGTTCCTAAAACATTGCGTGCCCTGATGCGGCGGTACGAAATGGATTCATTTCAACTTAGAAAGGTGGCTTTATTTGGGCTCAATTGTATCTTATAATTTTAGGGCTCCTCTTATCAAGCACGTATAACTCAATTTAAAAAAATACAAGATTAAATCGATTATTTCATTTCAATTAAATTGCCTCGCGAAAGGTCTGCAAAGTTACGTCAACACTTTTCTTCGCTACGCCTAACTTGCTCAATCTCAAGGCAAAAAAGAAGTGGGTGTAAAAAATGAATATTTATTGGAAGGAGATTGTAAAAATATTTCAAAGTTAATGAAAAAATTCACCAGGAGGTGGGAGGGGGGGGAGGGGATGGGACGAAAAGCTATCGTGTTAGATTCAACTTGATCACAGCTTCAGCAAAATTGGGAAACATTTTCACGGCAAAATCAATAATAAAAATATTCCTTTGGTTCCTTTTAACATCCTCTTCAATCCATCTAATAACTCGCTCACTTGCAGGAGCTGCCAAAACCGCCAAGTTGGAATTCATACGGGCCACCAGATAGTCCTTATCTGGTGTAAGAATTCCTTGGGTTACATGGAATTGATTATCTTCCGTTCTAAGAAGAGCATAACACTGAGTAAAATTACGCAAACTTACGGAGGATGAGAGTTAATGAAGCTCATGAGCTTCTCTAAGTCAACTGTATTTGGCCAGGGAGAGGATATTTTAGCCGGGATCCACATCTCCACATATTCCGAAATCTCATGGAGTATGCAAATTACTTGATGCCCTTTCTCCCAGAGATCTTTTAGGCATGGAATTCGATCGGTTCTTGGGGCTAACATTGATCCGAAAACCTGTATGGAAGACTCAGTTCAAAGCAATAATAGATTAACAGCATGACTTTGTTATTTCGCATACCGAGATAATGTAGGCGACAAACTCCGAAAGATCTTCTGGATGAAAGAAACAATAGAGATGGTTGAAATCCAAAATAACTACCTCTTTGGGATGGTCTTGAAGAAATGAATGAATGGTGAGCAATTCTGTGGAGAGCGTTTCGGCAAATTGTCCGTGAACAAAGTAGAAGAGACTATTAGATTGACGACGCATTACACGTAGGTCAAAATATCGGATACCTGCTGAAAGCTGTTCAGGCAAATTGGCGTCCTGGGTTCGACCCCATTGTGAAGATACAACTTTACCGAAATCACCCAGTAGCCTCAGAATGGGAAATGCTTCGTTGTCTTCAGATAAATCACTTTTGGCATCGATACAGTAGGAACAGGAATCATGGGAACCTGATGCAAATAAACAAATTAAGAGAAGCAAATGCTGCGTTACATAGATCAATTTGAAAGAC
The DNA here is from genome assembly GCA_000469805.3 of Hymenolepis microstoma. Taxonomy (NCBI): domain Eukaryota; kingdom Metazoa; phylum Platyhelminthes; class Cestoda; order Cyclophyllidea; family Hymenolepididae; genus Hymenolepis; species Hymenolepis microstoma. The sequence goes on along the minus strand of LR215995.1, from coordinate 13,898,922 downwards.
ATCCATTGATAAAGTTTCAAATATATAAAATAATATAGATAATGCCTACAAATCGTTGCTCTAAAATCTATGGAGACAAATGCACAGACTTGACCTTCAAACCTCCCGTTCTTAACACACTGGCTAATCAATTCTGAGGATTAAATTAGGAGCTTTAAAACTTGAAGCGGCAATGCGGAATTAATGCACTATTGGGCAGCTGTTTTCGATATTTTCCATGCATAGACACTAATGAATGAGCCTACATCTAATAAACTCGTTCTACCCCCATCCGGAATGTAGCTGATTTCCGCGTCCCTTTTTCTTAAACTAAACTTGTCTGCGTTGAGAATGCTTTGACTTTAGAAGGCTGAAAACTTGATCGATCAAAGCTTTTTGGCCACTTTTCGTCCTTTAGTCTGTGCGTGCTCTTCTAGAAAACAAATGCTATCTTCCTTTAATGATTGAAATTGAGTCAACATACTCAGCTATAAGCTGTTTTCTTCCCTTCGACTATTGAATATAGTAAATGATACATTAGAGCCTTGAGAAAAGAACATCACAAATAAATGTGCAGGCGTATTTCCAATCTACTCTATACCAATACTTAAAAGTTGTCATAATTAGAGTACTTCGTTATGCTTATCATTTTTCAATGGTCTTTAAGCTAGAAATAACTTTCTCCATCAAGCCTTTCGGGTTTTACTCTATGACTTAGTCTCCTACGAAGTTTGTTTATACCAAGGCTGCCGTCTTCCCTCTGTTCTCTCCAAAATATTAATTCTCTATCACCATTTCTGCCTACTTCATTTCATACACTTTTAGTGTTTGTATAACTTGGAAGGGCATTGATGGTTTCAAACCTGAACTTCTCCTATACTCCCACCTAACCCATGAGAGAGAGAGGTTTAAATAAAATATTATACTTAGCACAATAAGCGCGTGCGGTTAACTGGTACCTCGTCTGTATATGCAAAGTATGAAGTGAGTATAAATAAGTGTATCACATGTCATAGCATGATTGCAATGATATCACCCAATAAATAACCAGAATAGTGAGAAATTACAACTGGAAGTAATCGAAAGTGAAGACAATGTTCATAGAAACTTATAAATAAATGTAATTCCAATTAACCATTTAACTACATCAGAAACAGAGAGGCCAAATTTTACATATATTCCTTACCATAAAAATTAATTCCGCACAGACAGTTTCCGAGCATTCGGCTCAATGATGTCTGGCAGAAAATTAAAAGTCTCAAATCAACTTAACAAATATAAAATTAAAAAATGTTCAGCAATTAAGTATACGCCATTATTAGCTAATAATTGGTTCAGAAGAAAATTTCGAAATAAATAAGCTATTGACATGAAACTAAGAACTCACCAGGAATAGCAAGTTTGGATAGAGGGATTTTAGTTACATCTTCAGGCAAATTTGTCATCCATTTATCCATTGTAGTCAGGTCTGAAATAAAAGTTGGCTAATAAATGTTTTGTTTTAAACTTTTGAACTAAAATATGGGACATCTTTAAGGTTAAGAAGTGTGCAAAGTCTATTAACAATTTTAGGATGAAAAGGTCCCTTATGTTAATTATGACATACATACATACATATATATATATATATTGAACCCTTAAAAATTCTAGAAATAAAACAGTTAGATTAGGTCAAAACAGTTAAATCAAAATGGAAATACCAGTTCCGAGTTGATAAACTACGAGTAAGCGATACAAATCAGCCGTTTTATTATTCCGCTTTGTTTATATATGACCTTTGGTTCGTCAATAGAAATAATTATCTGACCCTTTCAATCTTCGTGATTAAAATATTAATATTCACTAACCATTGACCTAAATTTAAATTGAAAATATTTAAAAACACTTCATCAAATCTGTCAATTTTTGTAATATGTTAGGTGATTATTTAAGCATGCAGTATTTCTGCATATAATTATATTTCATTTAACAAAAATAGACAAATATTTGCTCATATGAGCAGTTATGTTCACCAAAGTTAAAGAGTAAAAGAAAATTCATTCTTTCATAGGATTAACAAAAATAAATACCTTGATATATGAAACCGGAAATTGAAATTTTATTACCATTTAGCTACAATCGATATATTAATTGTCTGTATTTTTGTTAAGCTGGCCAAAAGAAACAGATACTAATACTTACCACGTTATTTGTATGAGGCTGAGATAATTCAGAAATAATAGTTCAACTCAACTGGAATAATAATTTAGCAACGAAGTTATCGAAGAGTGAAAGCAAAATAGATTTTGTGACTGTTAGATAATGGTGAAAAAGATGTATCGGAGGGATTTTACCTTGAGTCAGCGCAGCATAAGAAGCTCTAATAATGTAAAATTTTCAGCTTTCTCGTCCCTGCTGTTGAATGTCACTTAAGATCACTTTACCTCCTCAACCAACGTAAGAATTGAATTAAGGTGGTCAGACTCCTGCTCTTTCCTTTATTCCAAGAACAGTCAAGAACAGTTTATCATTTTAATTACCATTTGCTGAAATTTTAGAGAGTGAAAGTGAGCTACAATTGTAGCGAATATTATACACCTATAATCCAAGAATATTATGAAGTAAGACTCTCTGGTGTCTCGACGTTACTCCACAAATCGTTTTGCTCCCCTATCCTTTATTACTTACTTCGCTCTCTTTAAAAGTATTTCAGTTGCTTCTCACAATTTAATATTTGGACATTTGGTATCTTTGATAATAATGGTACTAGTAATAATAAAGTGGTCTCCATATCAGCAATAACTCTAAAACTCAGTAACAACACTTTTCTTTCTAAGTGGTAGGATTTACTCAAAATTACACAAGGAAACTGTACTGTAACTTAGTAGGAATTTTGTAAATAATTAACAGTAAATTCCTAATTTAATTTTTCCTTGGCTAAAATAATTCCCTTTTCACTCATAAAATGTACTGAGCAGAAAATGATATCTTGCTCCAAATACACCAAGAAGGGGGACGCACAAAATTTCTACTGATAAAGTTCTATTAGATAATAAATGATCACATCCGAAAACAAATTTTTTTCTTTGAACCGACGCAGAAGTTATTGATGACTTTTTTGTGCTTCTTATGTTTTTTAGGAATATAATAATGACTTTGTATCGAAAACCTTGTTAGTTGTCTTAAACAGTTACTTATAATTTTTTGAAAATAAATTTTGCCCAATGTCATGAGAATTTTATAGCCTATTGTAGCTTGGCGAAATTCACCAAATTGTAAAAGTAGGAATACGACAAATGCTTACCAGCACTAAAGCCCATCTCCGATTTCGGATTGTCAGGAGTTGTGAGCAGACAAAAAGGCACCCAAAAGAGGGTAAAATTCGAGAGTTTGAGTGAGTTAAAAGGTGGCGAAGAGAAAAAAGGTTTGACCACATTGTGGTGAGTCATTCTTATAGTATATCGTAATTAAATATAAAAACCGCTGACATAGGTCGCGAGTACAAAGTCGAGAAATTTTTTAAGATGAGCGAAGATGGCACAAAAACGTCAGTCCTGTGGACAGGATGAGGAGGTGTTGACGAGCACAAACGCATCATTACATCTTTGTGGGTGGGCAGTTTTGATCAGTTATAGTCTTCCAAGAACGCAGTCAAAGAGAATATATTCTGAATACTTTTGGGAAACAAATATGCTACTAGTAAAAAAATAATATTTTCAACAAAAATAATTCTTTAATGTAAGATTCTTTATTTGCTATTTTGTCATTCCCACCTCTTTTAAGCCCTTTTTATTCGAATGAATTTACTCTCATTACGGTCGTAAAAGGTGGTTATGTAAATCGACCCATCCATACGAAAACGTGCATTCTATTTTGACGTGCTACTTGGGACATTTTGCATTGTGAAGCTGTTGGCTTGTAGTTGTAATTAGTGCGATTTCTTAGAAAGAGAAGAACAGATGATAACAAAATAGGTGGTAACCTTTTTTTAAACTCAATTTCTAACACAAAGATTGGTTATAAGGTGAGGAATCATGTCACTAGCGTTAGAGAAACGGATTTGCTTAATTTATTGGCTAAATAATATCCTTGGAAATCAGTGTTGACTCTGAACTTAATAGACACCACTTGGAAGGCATTACGATTCAGAGTTGGTATCACAAGTGTCTTGTGAGTCAGTAACCACGCGACAATAACGATGTTTTCATTTTCTTTTTAATTCACAAATTATCCCAAAATGTCATCATTTGAACAGTTCCTTATAAATTATGGAGAAAAAAGAATTTTATAGTAATCCGTTTTACATGCAAGTTATTAGTTCCACTAATCTACCAAAACAAATAGTGATAAGATAGGGAGAATCGGGGCTAGTGGAGAAAAATGATGATGTCTTAAATCTGTCAAGAAGTTGAAGACAATTATTACTCCCTCTCCAATGTTGCTTTAGCGTATGGTATAGAGAGATGAAATATAGTATAAGTAAAAGTTCTGATCGTGGGAAGGCGTGTGCAGACAATGATCAGCATAAAAATTTAATAAGAGAGAAAATAAGGGAAGGAGGGAAGTCAGGTGAGAGTTGATAAAGTAGTCAGAATGTCTATATTCAACATTCGCCTATAGGATGCAGATCAGCAATGGAAAATCTTAACTTTTCGGAGATCCGGTTTTATACTTCGAACCCTCAGATTCATGCCTAAATGCCTGTGCACTGCGTTCAGGCACCCTCCAGCACCTTCATCGATGCGACTTATTTACAGTTCTTATAGTTAGGACCTAATCTAGAAAGGAAAGGAATTTCGGTAAAACTCTCAAACCTTTCAAGTATGATAAATTGCATAAAATGTACAAATACAATAAATTTAGAGTTTCTATAACGGGTGAGGTGACATTTAAATAGTAAAATTCCAACTTTCAAGAGACGAAAGTTGATTAACTATTTGTAGCTTACTAATGCGTCATTTACTAATTGAATCTAAGTACATGGTCACATTTTTAATTTTCGTACACCACTCCATTTACATCCGAAATTCACCATGCATAACTCGTATTCAAAGACTTTTATTTGAAAGAGTTCATATTTACACTACACTTCTTTGCAGCACATTTTGGCACATTAAATATTCCATTAATTAATATTGTTTAAAGACTGACACTTTTGGTAAAAGCTGTTTTATTTGCTCGATGCTTAAACTCCTCGACACTGCTTCTTATTATATAGACTCAGATGTTAATTACTGGAAGGTAATAATGTCCGCTACCTATTAGAAGCATTAAAAAAACGATCGATCGATTCCTGCTGAGTGAGCCCAAAAGCAAGTTATTGATTTAAGCGGTAAACGCAATGCGGGAATCCACCTGCTTGATTTGTATCTTAAATGTGAAGAATCCGGGAAATCTTTTCACTTTGCTCATGAGCTAACGCCAATGGACGAACTTTGCGTCGAGGCATCCTTTCAACAATCTTCGTTCAAGTTTCGCTTCAAATATAGCTTCAAGACTTGCGGAAGTCATCAAAGAGGTATTTCATTTGGGATATATTGACTTGATGATAGATTTCTTACCCCCACTTGAATTCAAATTTGATACCGAATTCGAAAACATTTCTTGCTCGCAAGAGATGTGCGTTCATAGTGCCAACTACCATGCGAAATTAAGGGCCAAGCTTTAAGCAATAGAGTCATTTGTGATCACGTTACCTTATTTACTAGACGCACAATGACCAACTTTTTTGACGCTTTATTGATTTTGTACTCATTGGCCGTCTGTAAGTTTTAAACGGGAAATACATCAGAACGTTTTCATGATAATTTGAGCAGATATTAAGTGACTATAGAACGAGGAAGATTTGCCGTTCCATGCTTATCGGTTATAATCAACAGAACTGTGTTTATGGTCTTAGGAATCAAATAAGTTTTCATGTTTATTGTCATCATCTTTAATGTTACTTGAAATTAATTACACCGATCCTTTATTCCACTCTTGATATTCGGTCCTATTTATAGAATAGGATGGACTAAAGTCATTGAAGGCATTTCCTAATAAACCTCCTGGTGATATTTACCATTCGTTCTAACAGGCTGGTACTGTCATTGTCTTTATGATTGGCTGTAGCTGAATTCAGCTATTTAGTCGGTTAATAAAGTTGGTATTTCTCTTACCTTCACATGAAATTATTTTTCCCATATTTCATACTGCAAAATCATTATTATATATTGAAAGACAAAAGGAGAGAATTAATACAGATTTGATGACGTTTGTCAATTAAAAAAAACAAAATATTCTAAGGCTTTAATATTATTGTTTTTAATAAATAAATATTAATTTAATTTAAATAATTAATTTATTATTAATTAATTAATTAATTTAATTAATTTAAATTTAATTTAGATTTACATTTTAGATTCATTGACTTTGTCTGGCTTGTTGTATTAATATAGGAAAATAAATGAAAACATGAAAAAAGAGTCTTCATTCTTTTACGAATACCCACAGATAACTTGTTTCCATTTCTTCACGTCATCATACACTAAAGGACACCTCCTCCCCACCATATCTCCCCCTCCCCACCCCCATCTTGAAAAGCCTTACCTAACGAAATCAGTTGTTATCATGAATTGCTATCAAAATACCTTCACTTTTGTATGAAGGCCTACATTAGTTTTTAACGGGACAGAAATTGTCCTCATATTTCTTTCCTCAAATAATACCCCTGCCGAAAATTTGTCATGACAAATTAACAACGAATATTAAAGGTTTATTTAGCTACTTTAATATCTAGTTTTTAGCAATATAGAGGAATAGTTTTCATCGAACTCGTAATTCATATAAAAGTTTAGTCTATCAATTACAATTTTGTTGCTCTACCTACTAAACTTCAGTAGTAATAATAACCAAAGTGAATTTTTAGCATAACTCATTTCCACAGAAAGTATTAATTGATCGTAACAGCTTAAGATGGTAAAAAATTGATTGATTGATTTTCATGAGAGAATGTTTGAGGTTAATTGGAGTTTCATTGTCATACATTTTTTAACTATGATTTACTTTGCTAACCGGAAAAAGGTTGCATCTCGAATTGCTCAATTTGAAATTTCGATGCTTCCACTTATCCAACTGAGTTACATCGACTAGAAGCAAGAGCCATAGCCTCAGAATAGAGTGAAATGGGTGAGCAGGCTTGTATGATTAACACAGAGCATAACCTAATTGAATGCGTTTCTCATTTTAATTTTCAAAAGGGACAGAGAATGACATTTGCATAAGTGACGTATTTTAAAGGATTACAAACCTAAAATTTGGTGTATTTAAAATCCTCACAATCGCCAAAACATGAATCATGAATTTTAAATAGTTGACGATGAATTTGAGAAGAAAGAGGCGGGTGGAGAATGCATTCTAACTACACAATCTAATAATTTAATAGTTCATTAGCTCACATTTAACCCTTTAACGTCGTTATTAAAGTACGTACCTCTTTCAAAATAATCTATATTGGTACTAGACTCATAACAGAAGACGCTATTGCCGTTTGAAACATGTTCAATGCGTCTATAGCCTTCACCTGATACCACCAAAATTCATCACGTCGGCGGCATCAGTCTGCTCTGAGACGCGCGTGAGTGCAGTTGGGTGCATTTATCAAAATTGATTCGGGCGTTAAAGGTTTAAGTGATCAAGAATAGAACTAGCTCACTCAAATGACACATTTTAGCTTTTGAATGAAATTATTTAACTCCAATTTGTAATTCAGCCCTAAATGGCGCTTCCAGATCCAAGCACCTGAATAACGTAGTTAATCGTAGCTACTGAAACTTGCTAATTAACTTTGGCAGCCAGTATTCGATTCTCGCTTTCATAACGAATCACCTGGCTGCGTGTTCCAACACTCTATCGGCATTCTGGGAATAATTAAAGTGCATTATCAAAGCCTTTCGTATTCAATCACTGTCAGGCTTCAGTAGTGTTCCTATTACTAATTCAACCGTTGATATCCATATCAGAGATGTCAGTTGTTGCCACTACCCGACAACTCAATTAGCGGACTTGCATGGCGATAAATATTAATTACAGCCTCAGCAAAGGAAGAAATTAACTCCCCTTGAGGCACCCATGTACGCATGTATTTTCATATTTCTTCCATAACTCACCTCCTTGGTCCATTCCATCAATGGGAGAATCCAGGTCCACATTATTCACACGGTAAAATGCTAACACATGGGGACCAGAAGACGTGTCTCAACGAAACATGGCCGCACAATTTGCATCAAGAGGACAAAAATGCAAGGGTTTGCATTTTTTGTACCATTCCTTTATATATTCACATACAATGGACTTGAGTGTCTATAATCGAATTAGCTGCTGTTGTTGTTGTTGTCGTCGCTGTTGCTGCTACTGCTAAAAGTCATTATGGCATACAGGAGAGTGAACAAATTACATTTGAAAAAAGTGCCTAATGAAAGTGCTTGTAGTTTGAATGAGCTACAATTTTCCAAATTGCCATATTGGATGTGTCGACTTCCTGGATTATTTACACAGCTGAAAATGAACAATGACTTGTATGCAAATTCAAACTAACATTGTTGTAGGTGGGTTTCGGCTTACTTATTTTAAAACATGCAGCTCTTGATATGATTATCTTCAAGCCTAAGCAGATTAATCAACTATTTGCATAATTGTTGTGCCGGATTAAGTAGCATGCTCCGTTTTTTCGGATATTATCCATATTTATTGACTTTTCGAATAATCATCCATGCATTTAAGTTTGTGGAATGCACAACTCTGTCGTGGCTGAACAAAGAAATCTTATGCGCACTCAGACAGACTCGAAGGTGCGGCTGTGATACTTGTCGAGTAGTGAGCAAGTGGGATCGTGAGCGCAGAGACCTCTCAGCCAACCACCAATCCATGCATTGTTTAACAAACCCTCCATTGTAACATAATGACTAAGCTCCATGTCAGTGACACAACCCAAATAAACGTATTCCACCCCTTACGTCTGCTTCCTCTATAGCTTTGCGGTAGCTTATCTAATCCCAAGAGCATCGCTAAATCAGGCGATCTCGCCATAGAGATTACTGAGCTTGAATCAGGGCTTGTCAGTATAGAAATCTGGTACAAGTTTTTTACTGCCATTCCCGATGCGAGAGCATTTATTTATTTAGGCGATACTTCTTTCTAATTTTGAAGAATAATAGTAATAATAATAATGATCTTGAGATCTCCTGTTTCTTTGCTATAATATTTCAAGAGAATTACCTTTGTGAGTACGATTAATCTTCAAACTCCTTTATATTTGGATCGAGAATAATTTGTTCATTTCAAAGTGTACACCCTTTATTCGTAGGAAGGAAAACCAGATTTTAGTGGATACGCTTTGCAGTAAGAATCAGGTCTGTTTCTTCTAAAATTCCTAGGCTCGTTTCTTGAAACCAGCGAAATGCTGAAGAAAGTCATGACTTTTGCCTAATTGATATGTATAAAAGGTGGCAAAATCAAGTAAACGTTAGAGTGAGGAAGGAGGGGCAGAGCAGTGTATGAAAGATTTAAAATCGAAGATTTTTTCTCCCTAGCCCACATTGCTATTAATGCCGCCTAATTACCTTCGCGGCTTGAACTAGTTATTTATGCCTCATTTTGGTGATGCCCGACTTTCAAGATTTGAGGGCTAGAGTTACCGTCAGTTTCGACCTTCTTAATGTTAAATTCAAGTAATCCGTTCAAATTGGTCAGATAAAATAGTAAATACCTAGGAAACGAGAATATTGAAAAAAATGGTTTTAGAGGACAACCGTTCTATTAGAAACTGGAATTTGTGAGGTTATAAGCTGAGCTATATATGCAAATTGCCATAATTAATGGCCTATTTACAAGGTTCCGTGAGTTTAAGTTGGGTCGCATGTGTTATAGGCTTTAGAATATCCACTTCTTTGTTCAACTTCCACTATGTCCTATTTTGGTCATAAAGTCTGATTTAGGGAAAAAGTGATTGTCACAATAGCTTGCATCACAAGCCTACAAACGGTGGAAAAAATGAAGGTCAAACTTTACTGCCAAAGAAATGGAAAATTCTTGTTGTTATTCACCAACCCCAAATGGAATCCAATCACCATTTCCAGACACGGCTCGCCAAATTCTAACAAGATGCGAGAAATGTGATTATCCAGTCCAATTTTGGCTGGCAAAATCATTATTCTTTTAAAATGTGCTCTCTAATTACATGAACACACTTGGTTAATCAGCGTCTTAATGTGCTTAACCAGTTTTAAAACATTGTGTTTGTCATAATGGATAGTGGATAGGAGGCTAGGTCTTGAAGAAATATCGTTGTCAAACCCGAGAGATGTGACGCTTATTTCCCTAGCATCGGTGGTTTTTCACCAGAAGGCTTCATTGAATTTAATGCGGTATTAAATGAAATTGAGATGTACTGCTTATAAAATTAAAAATGTCTCTTTGGATGAGTCGAGAGAGTTCTTTGACTTAAGCAAACTCTACGATTGATTTTAAATTTCCAATAAGATGTATAATAGTGCATTTAGATGCACCTAATAAACGTGATTTGTCCATGGAGTACTGAAAATGATGCTTGATGAATTTCATACTTCCATGTGACCAAGACGCTACTCAGTCTCGTATATCTAAAGGAGCATATAAGAGGATGTAACTTCTAATAAAGTGAAAATAGGCGGTTCGTCAAAATTGTAATGAATAATAGAAGGAGTAAATTACAGAGGTTATTTCCCAGCTAAACAATGCTAAAGTCACGTCCATTACTATCACTTCAAATTTTAATGGAGGAGGTTTGTAGCATTCTTAAATTACTTTGAACCAGGAAATAGAAATCGATAAAAATTGAATGACACCACGATTATTATTCCTCTGTTACTTTGACAGTTTTGATGAGACTATTGAATGCATTATATCAGAAATGATTTAATTATCTTTTGGATCAACTCTGCTAATCGCCGGTATGGCAAACTAATATAAGCTAGAGGTAAGCAATCTTGCTAGTTTATATAAAAGAAGAACTCTCTCACTCTTCCTCCGTCAACCACGTGAAATTGCTCCAATTGTGGGTTCAACTTCCTCCGTAGTCAGCAGAATTTAAAGTGAATTTGATAATGTGAAATCGAGAAATTGCAATTGGATTCAAAACCTCATTCTTGAAATATCTGTATATTCAACTCTTTCCTTAAAAGCTGAGCATCAATTAAATGGTCTTAAAATCTCAAAAAATGACCTTTTTTAGGCTAAAACGTGACTGGAGTGAAATGAAAGCCTTAGATTATAAGACTGAAAGGGCTTAAATAGTCTTTCTACTTCCCCTTGTTAAATATGGCAGAAAACTCTATAGCCTTGGCTAAAATCAAAACTTCAGTATGCCCTTCTAGTGATGAAAGAAGAATAATTACGAGCTCATTCAAATTTGAAATTCTTTTACCTTGAAGCCCTTCAGTCACTTGCAACTAATAAATTCCCTCTATCACTTTAGACCTATCGCAGTAGGTCGGGTGTGGGGAGTTATGTAGACTACACTTTAATAACTCAATCACCTGGAAAATTGTGGGGTGATATAACTTGGGTTGCAAGCATAAGAGGATTTGGGGTCAACTAGGGTAAAATGAATTCTTAACTGGTCGTCAGGCTAATTAAGACGAATTCAAGCATAAATTAGCTGCTACAAGTTTGTTAAACGTCTGGTATTTAAGTTGCAAGAATTTTGAGGACAACTTTCAGTACATTGGGCAGGGTCACTAGAGCAGAATTATGGAAGATGGATGAAATAGTTGATTCGCATTTAAAATACGCTTAGTTCAAAGTAGTTTTATTAGAGTATAATTATGTTAGAGCTCCGTTGATTAGGGGAGTCGTCAAACATTATATACCTTCAGTTAATCTTTGAATAAAATGTAACTGATTCCGGGTACCTGTCATCAAGCCGTAACGAGGTTAGTTACGAAATGTGTGAGAAGTTCGTCACTCAAGACTATTTAAAAAAGTGTTCCAATTTAATCTAACAAATAATTGAGATTTGATACGTTTTCTAACTTGAAATACACATCTATTTTTTTCTATTTATATTCTTAGTATTCTATCCTTAATCATCGGCTGTAAATTTCAAACATTAACTTAAAACTTTTGAACTATGCTGGAAAAAAGCTAAATTTTCTCACTTAAGGCAGCAATTCGAAATGCTAGAATATGGCGAATCGTCTTTGGGAAATTCCACAAACTTACTACAGAATATTGAAGTAGAAGTTCATTATTAAGTAATTCAACGAGTTAAAGTTAGGTCCATATAACTCCTTGTAAAAATAATGTCTTCAAGTAACATACTGTATCCAGGACACGGCGAGGTTTTCAGTAAAGTAGCTCTAAAGCGAAGTAAGAATACTTAAGAAGCTTGGCTAAGCTGGGTTTTAAGAAGGCACGCAAGAAACAGGAGACCTTAGTGAAAAGACCAAGAGCTGAGTAGAACCACGAGTTTATTTAACGGCTTGGAAGTAATGAGGTGGGAAAAAGAGAAGCAGTAGAAGAAGGAGGAATTGAGTGGATAGAGAGGAGCGCCAGTACTGAGCTAAAGCATTCTGGATCGTAAGGGGCAGCCGATTTCGCGTTCTTTGTTCATTGGCAAGGAATTGGTGCGAGTCACTAGGCGCCTGTTCAAGAAAAGCTGAGATCATGAGTCGGGATGAGCAGATACCACGGGTTATTTATCCTGAAACTGAACTTGATTTATTTATGCTAATTGGAACTCTCCGCTTTGTAACTTTAAAGAGTGGGTACAGCCTCTCTCCAATCTCCCCAAGACAGCACATTCTATTTTACTCATTTAGCATCTCCTATGATTTTCACTCAATTACCTTCAATATTAATCTCCTTCTTGAAAGAGTTTTATAAAAGACCTCCCTCCCTCCTCTCCCCCAATATACGAAAGCATTAGTGGTAAATTGGTATTAGTAGTAACTGGGGCTAAAGAGAAATACACATCCTCTCTTATGAGTTGATGCGATACTGAAGGATCAACGCCTTCCATTTGTTAATATGACCTTTTAATAAAATGGCTTAGAACATATAAATAACTTAATCAGGTGAAGTTTCACGTTCGCTATAGCTTGCTGTAAGCACCGTCAACTTTCCGGCAAGTCGACACTATATTTGTTCTATCTTAAGATGTAAAAGGGCGTGAGTAAAAAAATTCGCAATTTCTGCACTTTTAATCACTTTAATCTATCGTGAATATGCAGGACCAATTTAATGACAAGATGTTCCTTATACAAGCAATTATTTTGAACTGCAGGTAGCACTGTCAACTGTTCACCAAACTACCCATAGAACCCATATTATAGGAGGTTATCATGGACCAAACATATAATAATTCTGAAAGAAAGGAAATAGAGTAAGTTCTAAGTTGTTTTTTTGAATGTGTAAAACACCGATGAAATAAATGCCCTTTTTTGCAAAACTCTTCCCGATTTTGAATGTCTAAGGCTGCAAATTGCATGATTTCCATCCTTTCAGTCAAGATGCAAACTGAAGTCTCTTTATCTAGAAATTTTATCAGAAATCATTAGTGCTATTTTGCCTATTTCTTAGAGTATTTCGTATTTTATCAAATTACCATCTTTGGGACCGGATTATGACAAATTTACTTAACCACTTAAGTCCTAACGTGAATAAAAGGCAGGCTGGTGGTGAATTAGCTCTCCCGCTTTAGGAATCATTTACCTTACTTATACGTTCACACAATTTGTATAAAATAGAACACGGGAATACACCTCAACTCAACTTCCTAAACCATTAAGAGTTGGTGCTCACAATGCCTGCTCCACCCCTCCCCCTCCCCCCTTATGCATCTTGGTAATTAGGGCGGTTTGCCTTTCACATCACAGAGTCAGGATCGTTTGACATCGATATCGTTACCACTGACCACTACCCCACCTACAAACGCTTCCTTCAGTAATGTGCTAAACCGATAAATATATATAGGGATATTGAGATGATTATGTACTTATTCCGCAAGTGCTTTCATAAGTTGAAGTAGTCATTTAATCCTTTCATTAATAATAATATTATTGCTATTTTAGTTTGCAATGGCCGGAAGTACCTCAAATTCCCCAGTAAGTATCCGTTCTTTCTAATACTCTCTCACACCCCCCACCCCCCAGTCTAGCACGAATATGGCTTAAAATGTCATTCAAATACGCTATTTACTTGAATAAGATACATACGATTCGAGTAACAAAAAACGTAGACTCATTAACTTGCAACAAATAAAATCAATATATATATATTTCATTTGGTATGCATATCTACCCCGGAGTAGGTAGAAGCTAGTATGTAGAACGGTAATTTGTGAATACGTTATGCATGCAGTCAAATGAAAGAGATAGGTCAAACTAATCATTCTCTTCCAATGTCCTCTAAACAAACTGGTCGCCAAATAGGTTTTGGATCGTGGGAGGAGCTTTCCGACGTAAGCTGAGAGGAAGCACACGAGTCCGATTTGGATCTCATAAATACTGAAGTAAAGGGGGCTTCATTGATGGAGGTAGCTGAGGAGCAGGGGGAAATCGGGGGAAGTTTGCTGGTTATTTGATGATTACTCAGGTTGCTTTGAGTTTGCTGTTGAAGATTTTCAAATTTCGTTTTACCTGCCATAAGATCACGTTCAAGTTCAGTGCACTCACGCTTCTTCTTTGCCCGTCGGTTTTGGAACCAAGTAATTACCTAAAATGTGGAAGAGCATATAATTTAAATGGTTGAAAGTAAATGTTATGTTAATTATTTAGCTAATTTTAATTTTCAATATAAATTTATAGCTAAGCTAAATTTGATACTCCCGCGTTTTTTACAGAAATTTATTATAAACAAAGATAGGATATAGTTAATTATCTATTTATTTGTTTTCATTAAGCGTGAGAGTTTGTTTAAATTCAATGAGAAATTGTTATAGGTTTGTCAATATGACCTATATTTCCCATTATTAATGAAACAATACTTGTATGAGTCATTTTAACTAACTATATATTTTTGACCAAAGAATAATCACTTATACTTTCATTTAATCATATGAAAGTTGGACATTTACAAAATTTCTGTCTTAATTCTAATCACTAATTGAACTTTGCACATTTGTTATATTTGTTAAGTGCACTCCACATTAACCACTCCAATGTACATCAAATTTAGTCTCCTCCCTCGGTTTGAAATAGCGCTTAATCGGGAAGGCAGTTACACGATATGCCACTAAATGGTGGTATGCACTCCATTAAGTAAATCATCCGCACTCGCGTCATAATTATCTTTTCTTACGCCTCCCCCCCCCCCTGTCGGACTTTATTCTTCTGCCACCCCCTTCTGCTCTCTACTGGCTTGTCGACAGGCCACAAATTTTAAAACTCAAATAACGACTGGCAGGGGGGGGGGTGGTTTGGAGGTATCGCATGTACTTGTAGAACACTTCTGATCAAGCATAATGAAGATAAATTCACACCAGATGTAAAATGACCACCCTCTCTCTATCTCTCTAGCGCCCATATGTCGTTTTAAAATCAAACTATCTACGACATGAAGCAGTTGTTGCGGCATTTTATTGAAACATCACTCCATATGGATAGGGGGGTGGTTGGGACGACAACTGGAGAGGGAGGGAGGGGCGGGGGAGGTGAAGTTTAAAATTTACTAAAATTCATTTTTTATGGGGATGTTGTAGTTGGTTTCGAGCAACCGGCCTTTTAAAATAAATGAGCATGTCTAATTTTCCTTGCAAAGCATGTTAAACAGTCCCCCAACCCACCCAACCCCCCCCCCCCTCCCCTCTCCCTTGCAAAAGAATAGTTGAATATGTTGCGGTGGTAGTTTGTGAAATGGTATGTATAGAACTTGTAAATCACTGCCTTACTGGCTTGTTTAAACTTTACCATCTCTTCCTCTGCCCTCATTGTTCTCTTTGGTTAATTTATTACCTGGTCTAAAGTTAGTACGGAGGTATTTTGCATATTTAAAATGATATTTAACTTATGTCTTGATTTCCAGCTTGATTTCCCATGAACGTGATTAGAACAAACAAGATAGATATAGAAGCCAATTAGTGCTGGGAATTGCTAATAATTGGGAGAAATCTGAACAGTTTTTCAATTTGATGCACATGCAAATATGATAATTGCCAGCTTTTGCAAATGAAATAACCCTTACCCGGTAAGCTAACGGTGACAACATATATGTCTATTTTGTTTGTACTTAACTTACATTGTCTCATGTTTACTAAAAAGGAGTTTTGGGGTACGCCATTTTGTAAGTCAAATGTAATGGAACAGAGGCATTAGTCGCATTTTAAGCCTTCATTCTATTTAAAGGTTTATAGGACATATGTGGGCATGAAATTGAAGTGATGTACGCACCATTTAAACTTCATGCATTTGACTTCAGGTCCGAACTCTGCTATTTAGAGAATAGGCACAGCATTACAATACTTCCTCTGTTACGACTACAAATGATTTAGCAAATTTTGCCGTATAATTTTGGAAATCAGTTCATTCTACTTGCGGATAAATCTACAATGCACCATATCCAAGCTGTTTGAATTGCTTACTTTTCAACATCAAGGTGAATTATTTGGGCATATTTTCTTCCCCCCAAAAAAATAACAAAATTCTTCTCATCAGGTCCTCACATAATAACGCACCATTCATCATATTGGGATGCTAATTGATAATCACACCTTCTCTAAAGATGTCATAATTGGAATTAATTAGTCAATTAACGCATGCATCTGCTGATTGATAACGTTGAGTTCTGATATTATACAAAAGTATTCAATGCATTACAACCTTTATTGAAATATACCTATTCCTCAACGTGACCTTAACGTAAAATGTAATTAAAAACGGAAGAATTTCTTGTGTTGACTGGAAGTAAGGTAAAGAATTACTTGATAATTAGCAAAACTGTGCGTTTTGTTTTATCTAAAGAAGGACACAAGGTGTTCCTTAAGTGCAAGATTTAGCTTCTTTCAACATGCCTCAGATAACAGAAGCAGTTGCGAAGTGGACCTCTTTGTCAACTATGGTAATTAGAAAGGACAAGTGGACTTTGAACAGCCATCGTTTTGATAATTAGGACAATAAAGAAGGAACAAGCAAACTGCTGTTTAGACCAAAAAAAATACAACTGAAGGAGGCTTCTAACAGGCGAGTTTTGAAGAGATTTCTTTTTCTGAGTTCTGACAAACAATTTAACGTAATGCAAAACTGTGCAGAGCTTAGCAGAGAAGAAGAGTTTTTAAACGTCACTATAAGGAACCAACCTAACTCTTTGAACACAAAATTATGGAGAATTTTGTCATTTTTCGTCTTAGTCAATTGACATGCACTCTTGATTATGATCTATTAAAATAGGTAAATTGTTGTTATTTAAATCAGAATCCAAGTAAGCGATATGTTTATCTTCAAACTAATGTCCAGTTGGTATTTGTTAGTTAAAAGCAAAACTAACCTGAGTGCTAGATAATCCAAGTTCACTGGCGATTTGGTCTCTATCCGTAGGAGTTAAATACTTCTGTTTGTTGAAATACACTTCAAGCTCAGCCAGTTGAAATGAGGTGAACGTCGTTCGCGTTTTCCTTCGCTTAGGAGCTCGATTAGACATTCCACCATTTCTGGAATTCAAATCATCAGATCCTGACATGCCAGTCGCATGTTTTTGACCTGATTTTGCTATAAAAAAACAGAACTGCAAACTTAATTCCGAATTCACTCCAAATATGTATTGTTTAACCACGATACAGGAACGGTACTTGTTAGGACACTGGCCAATTATGTTAATTATGGGAAATTTGTCCATTTGGTAGCTAATCGTGTGATATTTTTCCTGATCTGCGGCGAAGTTATGCCTTTCATGTTTCTTATGCAGCATGTTGCAGCTGTTAAACTTTCATAGAACATACCGCCTGCATACCCAAATGACAATTAAATCTCGCACACACATATTACACATACTTAGCTGAATAATCAGTTGAAGTAAGGACTAGCTAAAATACTAATGATTAGAATCTCACTTTAATAAACTGATATGCTGATATTGTTCGAATAATTTTGGGAATGCTTACATTTGCAGGTCTCACTTGAGTTGCCAAGTTGATAGCTGTTAGAAAGTGTCATTTCAATTAGAGAGTTGAGTGCAGGGGTAGTGAATTCGTTCTGACTTAATACTCCGTCCGTCTCTGTTCGTGATTTAACCCCTTTTGGGAATTGCTTCTTCTGTAAGGAAGCGGAGGGAGAAGGAAGACGCGACGAGGAGTTCGATGTGGAGGGATTAGCGACAGGTTGTGTTGGCAAATGGAGAGGTTTTGGTGACCAAATAATGTTATCAGGAAAGCAACTATCTTGAGGTACCTCAGTTTTATTGCGGGCTTTAGAAATACAGCTGAGGAAGACCTCGAGAAGGCGACAAAATTCAGGAATATTTTCACTACCTTGAGGGAATTGGGGAAGGATAGGAGGATTTTGAGGGCTATTCATTTCCTCGAAGTGTCTTTTCTGTGCTCGGAGGAGAATATTCTGAAGCAGATTGTTATTGAAGGGAGGTCCATTTTTAAGGAGAAAATCAGAGAAATCCTGTCCGAATGCAAACATCTTGGATGATGTTTTGGCCACCCTTGATAGTGAGAGAAATATTTATCTGCTGCCACCACCACTACATGGATCGTCACTTTAACCTCTGATTGGTCAAAATTTTGACGAGCGCGCGAACGCGACCGATTGGCTAAAGGCTCGCATTAGCAGCCCTACACTCTCTCTTGCATCACTGCGGCATGTCATTCCTTGCCTGTTATTTATTCACTTTGCGCAATTTTATGATTCTTCTGCAAGTGTAATTACAACAGACAAAGTTAAATACGGATTAAAGAAATCTTGCTTATTTTGATTTCCAACTTTTTAAGTTCGCTGAAATCACCAAATGGATAAAAAGATGGAATACAGCATATTTTGTCAAAATGTAATTATCAGATTCTAAAATGTGGTATATTCATTGATAAATCAGAGGTTGGATGTGAAAGTAATTGCCCATTCATTTAAGAGTAAATAATATTCAGTTAAAATAATTTTTGTAAATATTTTTTTACTTAAACTTTCACTTCGAACCTATGAATGAAAATTAAGTTAATTTAGTATTAAATATATCTCACATATATATGTTCAGTACTCCACAAAAAAACGTTTGTTTTTCAAAGCTCGCTTAACTACTTTCAAGGGAGTTAGCAGATTTGCTTGGTTGCAGTCATGCCATTAAGGGAGAATTGCTCAATTATTGGCTATTTCGGATTTCGTTATACGATCAAGTGGCTTCTAATTGGTTAATTTATTTAGTACAATAGATCATTAACAGGTAATTTGGACAAACACCTTATTTATAATTTCATCATAATTGAGTTTACAATTATTTACTACTAGGTCCAGAGTAATTAAATTTTCAAATATTACCTAGTTCCATGCAAGTCCTGGGATGCCTTTTCAAACGAATAGAATTTATGGTCTTAATTCATCCATTAGTTGCTCACTATGTAAGAATAACTAAATATTCTGGAATATACTAGTGAACAGAATTTCCGTGTTGTGTGTGTTAATTTAAATCGATTTAATAGAACAAGTTCTTCTGGCTAAATTGAAGGCATCTAGATCCAATATATTTCAGTTAGTTAAAGCCAAGATGGATTACATGTGGCGTGAAATGTAGTTCACTGCTGATATCCTGAAAAAAATTACTCACAAAAGTTAAACAATGGCTGGCATAAAATAGTTCAATCTTTACTTACAAAAATTTACAGTTATTTACTAATAAAGCACTCCAATTAATGCAGTATATTATTATCTGAAACCAAGTATTGAACTTCGCGTGGGCTGGAAGCCAATAAGCGTCTTAATATTAATCACGAAAGCACAACTAACTCACACAATTTCTGGTACTCAGCGTTTAATCATATATTAATTATGATATCTGGAAATCGCTAATCATTATTAAATATGCATGTTTCAAGCAAGATATTCGTGTTCTTGGAGCTACTTAACCCCTCCTGTTTAGAATGAAGCAGTAATTCTTAAAATGCAAGAAATCCTATATACTTTTTCCTGTTTTTCAGTAAAATGTTTTTTTTTAATTCTCTACTAGTTATTATTTGGTCTTAGATTCCACTAGTCTTAATTAACATCAGGAAATTATGTGGTGGTCGTTATGGGCATTTTAACTTGTAACACTTTGAATTCCCACAACTTTGTTTTTTGTACTTTTCATTGCCAAAATAGGCGACTTATAAGTAGCGCAGCGATGATATATATGCGGTGCACGATCTCTGCTTAACCCGACCAAAACGACTTTGTCGATTAATTTTCCCCCTTAGCTTCCTCGTCCTCTCCCTCTCCCCCCTCCCCGCTCCTCCCCCTTTCACTCCTTGAACAGATGAAGCGTATTTAAATTTTTTTGGATAGGCATATATTTACGTGCCTTCTGTAGCGCAGGCGTTCAACTTCTGCATCGACAACTGGTCGCGCAAGCACATACTGGAAAATTTGCATTTGGAAGTGAAAATGTACACCTCCACAATTTGCAGTACATTTGTGGGACACAAGGAATTGCTTATCCCACGCCACTCAAATGGTGGACCCCTTTCTGTGGGGGCTTTGCTGCAGAGGATTTAATTTAAAAACGCTTAAATCCCCTTTTGCTGATTTATTTATTGGGAGGAAGGCGTAGTTGGGACATTTTGAGGGCGTCTAAATGCGTGAGGGTGGCGGAAAGTAATGTTCCATGGAGGGATTATAAACTGATATTTTTTGTCACGGTGATTTTACATACTTCAAATTAATCGGTAGTTTAAAGAGAGCAAAGCTTAACCAATAAAAACACTTACCCACTAAAATCCTTATCGTCATGGATAAATTTATGGGAGCTACTTTGAGAACTGTAAAGAAAGATTTTCTTCTGTGGTGTAACGTTGCCCTACCATCACTCAATTGACAGCATGCTAATTTTGATTAACGTAGGAACTTAGATATTTGAGTAACTGATATTCTTAACCACAATTTGCCTGGAGATTATATACTTCGAGTTTGTAAGCAAAGTGATCGGCTTTTAGCTCTAGAAAATTGAAAGCGACAACGACACCCATTTAGAACTGTGTAATTTCATTTAATAGCCTTAATGATTTTTTTGTGGGCGTCTAAAAGGCTCAGTTTCAATTGCAGAATCGTCTAATAGTAATTCAAGATCTAAGTTTATCTATATAAAACATTAACTTAATTATGCTCTCTGTCAGATTGAAATAGAATTCGTTGAGGGCCTTCCATTTATTTGCTTTCCCAAGTAGTTAAAATGACTCCGTCATTTACTCCTTCCGAAGTATGTTTCACACACAATTTGTAGCAAATTCATTAAATGCTATCTAAAGAGTAGAAAAGTTGCAGAAAGTCATGCGACATTATTTTATCGCCTCAACCATTAGATAAAATGAAATGATGCGACAAGATCGAGCCCCACCCCTGCGCTTCATTAGAACTCGGTCAACAAGCATTTGCTGTAATGAAATGAAATCTGTCTATTTAGGGAATATTATATACTTGATACTTTCATTGTGCTTTCATCTGCATTGTTAATCCACGTACCTGCTACATTTTCTGACCTTTCTGGTTACAAAATTCTTTTGCTTCTATCAATTTAAATTTGATATTTATTGCAGCGATCTGATTTCCGTATTAATTAGCAGAGAGATGACACACAATGGAGTAACAGGGTGGACACTATTCGGACAAGTAGGAAATGCCCACATTCAAACCAACAGTTCCATTAAAACTGTAAACACATGTAATCTGGAAGACGTATTCACTTCAAATCTTTAAGCCCTATCGCAGTTGTCATTCCACTCTTAGCACAGCACTCTTATACAAGCAAGCTTTTAAATTTTGCAGCATTGTCGAATTCACCCGCCCATATCAAGTGAAGCTGAAATGCCCTCCTCGAATTCCTTTATGATAGTATTCGTTAATGCTACTCTCTTTCCAGTCATACTACAGTTGGTTTTAATATCGAAGAGTGCCAAACAAGGCTCAATAGAGTTGGTGGAGGGGAGTGGAGGCATGAGGAAGGATGTTGTAATTCATGCAGCAGGTAATTAGTAAGAAAGGGAGTAATAGGAAGACAGTGCAGAGTAATAAGGCGATACAAGTGGGTGTTTTACTTGCGTGTCAGAAGCAGAAGCGTGACAGACGAAATTGATCCGTGTTGCAGTTACAGTTATTGCCTCCCTAAACACCCTCCCCCCCCCCTCTCATACCAATTTCCTGACTCATTGATTCACGTACAAATAAAACACACAACCACATGGTAACTAAAGTGTGTTTAGGAAGCAAACACCATTTATTTAAAGTGTGCAAAATACGGAAATAATCGCATAATTTTGTATTCACCATTTTTTCACCAATCATTACTCATATCCTACATCCACTACTATCACTGTCCTTGCACAATTTACCCGATAACACTTAGTTCTCAACTCTAATTTAGGATTGTCTTGCCTACATTATGTTCATTTTATAAACCATGCAATATGATGGCTGCATCGTACAGCTGTCAATCGGACTTTCAAATTAATATATTGTCATTTAGGCTAATGGATTTGCTGAGGTGCTAAAGGTGAGTTCATTTAATTGTCAGTTACTGTTTCATTTGATTTTTGTAGACAATCACAACTCAGACAATTAACAGTCTCACTTCGACAGCGTGTTTATTTGTCATTAACCTATAACTAATACACTAATTGGTAACACACACACGCACGTAGTTAAATGGAATGTTGTTGTGTATGAGTGTTCGTGTGCGTGGGAGGGGGGTGGGGAGTGGGGGTGGAGGAGCGAACGAACTCAGGTACCACGATATGCAGCTAATATAACGGCGGCAGCTGTCGACAGAATTTCCACCTGGGTAAAAGAGGCTCATTAAACCTGTTTGTCCTGACTAATGGCTAAGGTTGATGATATTTTTTCCATTTTCCGATCCTTTCTTTGATGGATTAGTTAGCATCAATGCCTCTAGACAAACTCCTAATGAAGTAAACTAAGGTAATGCACAAGAGCTGATTTGCCTTGACTCATCATCCTTAAATTCTAGTTCCATCTTTGCCATCGTTTGGCGGTCATTTAGTCCACCAACCCACACTTCCCCAGCCACTCCCCTTTCGTCAAACTATGCTTTAGTCAAAGAAGCCGCCAATCTGGGGACATTCTTCCAGTATTTGGTTTTGAATGGACCACTAATAATTACTTTGATCTCAATGATCTCATTCTAACTACAATGCACAGCTGGATAATTAGAGTAAATACTAGTTTCCTACAGAAGATCTGAAGGTCATTATAGGAATATATATCCAGTTAAAACTGTTCCATGACTTTTCGAGTAAAATGGTATTATTCACCCGTGACTTTCAAAATTGCTTTCATTGTCAGGTATTTTGAAGCATTTTTGAAAGCTCATTTATAAGCGAATATTGACAATATCATCGCTTACATTACAAAGCATAAAGAATATAGAGTTAATAGCAATTGTTAAAATTGATTTGAAAGTCCGATTGACAGCTGTACGATGCAGCCATCATATTGCATGGTTTATAAAATGAACATAATGTAGGCAAGACAATCCTAAATTAGAGTTGAGAACTAAGTGTTATCGGGTAAATTGTGCAAGGACAGTGATAGTAGTGGATGTAGGATATGAGTAATGATTGGTGAAAAAATGGTGAATACAAAATTATGCGATTATTTCCGTATTTTGCACACTTTAAATAAATGGTGTTTGCTTCCTAAACACACTTTAGTTACCATGTGGTTGTGTGTTTTATTTGTACGTGAATCAATGAGTCAGGAAATTGGTATGAGAGGGGGGGGGGAGGGTGTTTAGGGAGGCAATAACTGTAACTGCAACACGGATCAATTTCGTCTGTCACGCTTCTGCTTCTGACACGCAAGTAAAACACCCACTTGTATCGCCTTATTACTCTGCACTGTCTTCCTATTACTCCCTTTCTTACTAATTACCTGCTGCATGAATTACAACATCCTTCCTCATGCCTCCACTCCCCTCCACCAACTCTATTGAGCCTTGTTTGGCACTCTTCGATATTAAAACCAACTGTAGTATGACTGGAAAGAGAGTAGCATTAACGAATACTATCATAAAGGAATTCGAGGAGGGCATTTCAGCTTCACTTGATATGGGCGGGTGAATTCGACAATGCTGCAAAATTTAAAAGCTTGCTTGTATAAGAGTGCTGTGCTAAGAGTGGAATGACAACTGCGATAGGGCTTAAAGATTTGAAGTGAATACGTCTTCCAGATTACATGTGTTTACAGTTTTAATGGAACTGTTGGTTTGAATGTGGGCATTTCCTACTTGTCCGAATAGTGTCCACCCTGTTACTCCATTGTGTGTCATCTCTCTGCTAATTAATACGGAAATCAGATCATAGTGAAATTAACACCACTGTCTAATATAACCTATTTGTAACTCAAACAATGTTATAAACTTCATTGAGTTCTCTCTATGCCATTTTTCGAAATGAATGCCAAATTTGCCTATGCGTTACTGCAGTTCTCTCGACAAAGCCACAACGACAATGCCAATGTTGCGGAATGAATGTCCCTTCGCCATCTGCTGTTTCGGACTAGATGATTAATGACCTCATTTGAAATGACACGTGAAGCTCTGGGACTAACATAATTGCGGCCATTTTTTCAGACCTAACGGCCAATAATCCCACCAAATTCGGGTTGATGGGCCCTTGTAAAAACTCAAATCTCTCATATTCTCCGCACGATTTGCGTTATTCTATACAGAGGGGAGATTAGAGCACTAGACAGTGGTGAAATTGAAAAGTATATACGAATGTCAAGGGACGACATTTTGCCTCGAGTGGAAGTGAATGTTATTTTTATAAGTTGCCTCTGTCTACTTCTTCGGAAACTTCAATTTTAAATGGGACGTCATATGCTAAAATTGTCATTTGGGCGCTTAAGGGATAAAGAGGTGAATGAAGTACGAAGTTAATTATTAGGGATAATAGTATAACCATATTTACCGATTGGGTCAGAGTGGCGCACGATTAGCTCACTTTTTTTTCAGGATTTGAATTGTCATTTGTCATTAAGGCAATCGTGATTTGGGACATTTAATTGAACTCTGTTAACTTTAACGGTAACTGAACGATAACCATATTGAAAGTACTTTACCTCCCAATGAGTTAGAGTTGCGCGTAAAAACAAAGAATCACGTTCAGCACATATTACACACTTTCTTCCTTTATCTTTTGAACATCATCTCCTGCACCAAGAGGAACATAATTCTCAAGCGTCTTGAAGGAGAGAGAAAGAGAGCTTTCCAAACCTCGACATGTTATTGCAATCAAACTCTTACAATGAGAAATGGACTATTCTGCGATAGATACACTTCACTACTCAATAGAACTAATTCTTTGAAATAGTAGAATAAATATCCTACCAGCGAACTTGTAGGTAGTCCGTTTAGGTACTCAATTCATGTGTTTTTATTGCCTTTCTCGTATTTTTCTTTCCTTTGCCTTTACCCTTATTTCATTCGCCTTTCCAAAAATTTGGAGATTATAAGAGGTCTAAACTAGGACCCAAAATCTGATTAAGAGACTTTTTACGAGGTGAGTTCAAGTGTTGCCACAGTCTCTCACTTAAACGTGCAGCAAACAAGTTAATTAGTCCAATATCTAAGGTCACGATTGGATTTCTGTTATACATGCGTAAAAGTTCACGGTGTGAAATTTGCTGCATACCTTTGCGTATTTTAATAAACTGTGAACACAAATTGGCAGAATGGGTTTGGGGTTATTTCCGATGCTGGTTCATTTGGTGATTAGAAGTTCATTAAAGCGGGAATTTTAAACTAAAAGAGCCCAGTCATTCCAAATCAACCTGGGGAGGGGGAAGAACAATCACAGAAAAAATAATAAATTGAAAAAATAAACAAAATTACATGCCAATAGTCGAGAGAGCGAGTAAGATTCATTGAGTAAAAGCTTTCTGTAACGATTTACAACACCAAAGCATCAGTTCTTGTTATTATTAGTGAAAACCAACTATAGTTGAATGGTTATAGAAGTAAATAGCTTAGTTAGTTCTTATAGTTTTTTTGACAAAAATTTATTAAATTTGTTGAATGGATTATGCTTATTTGTTTTCCCATGGACACCTCTTCGATACCACACCTTCCTAGAACATACCTTCCAAGTTTGCTTGAAATTCTCCGCCCACTTAAAGTTTCCTTTCGTAAGATTCATCTCTTATCCTGGGAAGTATTCGTGTCAATGATTCTTCTTCCTACCGACAATTTTCTTGGAGATTTTCTATCAATTCTTCCATGAACAGTCGTCCAGAACAGTTATTAGCATTTTTGTAAGAGTTGCTATGTAAGCGCAACATAATTTCAATCGAAACGAGGCTTCTTAGAGTAATAAAGGGTTGAAAAATTGTTGCGTGATTATTTTTATAAATGATATATAAAAATGTTATTCTCAAGGTAAATAACAAAACAATTGGAGTGTATGAATTCTTTTGGCACTTTTAAAAATTGATAGTCAATAAACACGTAAGTTAATGCTCTGAAAGTGCTGTGGCAACGACACTGATAGTAGTTTTTATCCAATTAAATTTATGAATTGAAATTACATTATCAAATGGTTAATCAAGCACTATTTGCAGTGTTGAGGTTAAGATGAGCGTATAACGCATTTACAGTGTGCTCAAGATAAAAGTGATCCTTGTTCAGTATCAAACTGATTGATCACTTGTGTGGGGTCGTAGAGTATGCTCTATTTACTACTTTAAATTGAAAATATAGTAGTAATTTACTGTCCTCTATTCACACGGAACCTCTTTAATCTGTAGCACAAGATACAAGATGTATCAAAGATTTACAGACTTCTCAATAGCAAATTGCTATAGGGGAAAAAGTCGGGTTTTAATTTTAAACAAACCGTTTGTGCATAAATTGTTATAAATTTTTTCCCATAAAAAAGCATAAAATTACTACTTCGTGTACTAAAATAATCAAAATAAATGGAATTGTCTAAAAAAGTGGGTTTAAGGCAGAGGATATCGGGGAGAAATGGAAAATTGCGGTCATTAAATAATCTCTAATTTCATCGAAATTCTTGAATCAGATATTACATGTCCTGTTAATAATAGCCTGACGATTGAAAGTTAAAATGTCAGGATTAGACGCCTTGTTTGCTGTATGGAACATTGATTTATCATTAATTTAAACTACAACCTTGAAATGTCTGATGGCCAAAGAACTGGAAGGTCAAAGTAACTAAGTTGTTGAAGATCTAAAAAACTATCGGATTAACTAACGGTCAAGTAAAAACTGCTTTTATTGGCGTATAATAGTCCTGCACTCCTATGATAAATATGCCGGTTGTAAGTGCATTTATTTAAAGATCGTAGCGTGAACATAAATTGGGAAAATAAATGCATGGCTTACAGATTCAGCATATTGAAGGGAGAGAGAGTTCGTCGAGGCCATTTAATACCACTTTTCCACATTTTGATGCGCGTTTCCAGCTTTGATTTGTAGCTTTTAGTTCCGAAGTCCGTATTCACTGAAATACATTCTCTTCACCTCTTTAAGCAGTCATGGATTCGAAAGAAATCTAGGAGCGGAAGACGGATTGGCAGAATGGCTTCATAGGTACTTTCCTTTTCACAAGCTACCAAGTATTCGTGGAGATAATTTTAAGCCAAAAACTGTCGAATAGTCGACAGTAATATCCACTCAATTCAGATACACATTTTTTTAACTTCAACTAAGGTCATTACTTATAAGCTAGCACAAGCACCTGGAATGTAAAATAAATGAAATGTAGGTTTTATATTTGGAAGATAGTTTACTCAACGACAACAAAATTTCTCCTTCTATTTGAATAAATATACCATAATAATTTGGTATCTATTCATGCAAGGGGGAGTTTAGACTTTCAAACCGCTTTGACTCCTATTAAAATAAATTTTTCCTCCCTGAGTGCCCCAAAATTTCCTACTGTGACATAAACACCCATAATGATGTCAAAATTTATTACTTTTTGAATTGCTACTCCCGAACTCCGGACTCGAGCCATATTGTGGTTTTAACCAAATTCAATCATTTTACACCTTGACAGCTGCTTGCAGTGTGTCTGGAAGATTTAAAAAAGGCGGCACCCGCCTTTTGTGACGATAAAACACACCACAGTAACGTTCATAAACCAGCGGTAACTCTCTTCCCCACCCCCTCCCCCCTCTCTCAGCATACATACCCGATCACACATTAACCGTAGTGGGAATTTAGAGATTTGGTGAAATTTTAAGTGCAGCACTTCATCACAGTGAACCCCCGCATAGGGACCAGGAGAAAGGGGCAGAGTGAAGCCGAGACATTTGGCTGTCTGAAGGGTAGTAAAGTAATTGCCTTTTTGAACATAAACTAGGTGCATAGGTATAGAGGAAGGAAGGAAGGAGGGAGTGGGGCTATTCCAGCTAATTTTCTCAGATTGGTGCGCTGATATACAACATCTGATGATGAACTAATGAAACTAGGCAGTGGTAGTGATATCACTGTTTCTACTACTATTTATTTTTGTGGCCGTTTGTAAGCAACTCCTCCCGACATACTAATAAATAGGGAGTTGTCGCGTTGGCTCTAGTTGGAATAAGCTTTTAGCCAAAAATTAGAGTGCCGCCGCTGCGTAGGAAGCAAACTCTCACACCGAAATGACGCGTGTCGAGATCAAAGGCTGACTTCCAAACCTGATTCTCCCCCATTGAACTATTCGCGATGACCACTAGCGTTAGCAATAATAAATGTATGCCTCGTTAGCAAGCAAAACACTGTTTCAAAGGTAAACATATTCGTGCATAACTAAGGGAGAGAAACTCAAGATATGGCACTGAAAAAGCTTTTCACTGGCCATGAAAAGTTCCCAGAAGGCATAATTTGACTACATTGATAATCATTAAGGTGTTAAAATTCATGATGGGGTTAAAAAGGTGAGACCAGGTTATTTCATAACCGTAAGGGAAGAGGAAAGTTATCAACTTTACCTTTCTTCCAATGTCAAGGACTCAATGGATATATGTAATTTATATATCTTTACTTGATTTCCGTTTAAAAGGTGCTTATAATTTGTTATTTTCAGGTCCAATTAAAAAATGTGTGCAGCGACGTAAGCAAAATTTTAGCAGAAGTCTCTTTAAAGGTGATGAGAGCAGAACATCTAAATTAATGCAAAACTGACTAATCTTAGGCCCTCGAAGGAATACAGAAAAATCGATTGACCATGACCGCTCTCTAACTGGATCAGCTGGCCAACGATTACCGATTACTGACGACATGATCCACCAATAAATAATTAAACTCTACTGTACTTTAAGCAGAGGTTTTCAGCTCAAGAATTTACAAATCGCGTTTTAGAA
Organism: Hymenolepis microstoma; assembly: GCA_000469805.3. NCBI lineage: Eukaryota > Metazoa > Platyhelminthes > Cestoda > Cyclophyllidea > Hymenolepididae > Hymenolepis > Hymenolepis microstoma. The sequence continues at coordinate 13,869,442 of LR215995.1, read as the reverse complement.
GTCAAAATTTATGATCAAGTGGTTTATGTTGTGCAATGCCATTGCTATCCATAGCAAAGGTGGGATTGAATTGCGAATAGAGATGAATGTGATTATGGAAATGCAGACGTATTACGCTATTATTCAAACAAACATTAAGATAGGGCTTGGATTAAGTGTTTTTCACAAATTATAATATATTGCGGATGCATTATAACCTTCTCTCTACCCCCACCCATTACATTGGACTCATTTCCAGACTTCCATTTGCACTAAATAGACGCATTCAGTCGCCTATTCACAGTTTTCAATAAGAGTTTGATGCAACTGGGCCTTAGGATGAGCGATTTAACATAGTGAATATCCCGCCATCCAATAAATGAAACACTATACTGCTTCTACTCCTACTTTTAACTAAATTTTGCTTACTCCCTTTTGAGATGAAATATATATATATATATATTTGTATATATATTGGTGTTAATCTTCCACGCGAACTCATGGATTAAGAAAATTAAGTGTGTTTTGACTGGGGGGTGGGGGTGGGGGTGGGGAGGAAGGAGTTTGTTTAAATACTAAACGGTATTTTTTCTTAAATTCTTGTTGTGAATATCATATTCTGGTCCTTAAGTTGACAACGAAATTCATTTACAACAAAAGTAGCTTCCTGGCATCTGTACACCAGACAGAGTTTTAACAGATTTCAGACACCCAACCGCCATTAATGACACGTTTTAGGGCTTATTTATGAGAGAGAATTGTCACCTGAAAATTTTTGTTGTTCTTTTCCAATAAAGTTGTCTTTAGAAGCCGGGTACAATTCTGCTAATTAGTATAAAAGATGGCGATTAAAGGCAACATTTCTTTGAACCTCATTAAATAGGGATATAGAAATTTACCTTTGAAAATTTGGAAGTTTTGATTTTGGAGGAAATCGCTTTTTCTTGCCACAAATGCCATCTCATTATTTATAGACTGGGTTAATTAGCACTTTGAGATTGAGAGGTGTTTGCTCTTTACTTTTCACTTACGATAGTTAGATTTCGGATCAATTTCACGATATCAGAGTTGCTTCTGATAGAAGAAAGTCCACGTTTTACTTATAGTTATGGCACATATTATAATTTAGGTAATGGGCGGTGTCCCTCAACAGTGGCAACTTATGCAATGTCATTCAATGTGAAACTGTAAAATAGGGCCTCCTCTGAAGTCTTTATGGTCTCTTTTACTTATTTACTAATGCATTATAATTGTGAAACAGTAAAATACATTTTTCGAAAGCAAACACGTTTAGCTAAATGTACCAAATTTCGTATTGCACTAGCACTAAAACGTATATTCTCACAATGTTTCCACCAGAGAATAAGCCATAAATATCGATACCTGAAGAGGTAATAGAGAGAAAGCTTCTAAAAACACAATGGCTTAAGATTAAAATAGCGTCCCCTAAATCAAACTTGTGAAGATCCATACTCAAAAAGACACCTTGGACAAATGAAGCATCTACATTTAAGGCTTCCAGGCAATGGGCAGAACTGGAAGATGTTGAGTCGATATTGGTAAACTTAACATATATACATATAAATTGATTGCTTTGTTGGTTCAAATAATTCATCACTGAGCACTCCACAGACGGTTATTTATAATGGTTATCGAGACTCGTGGAGAAACCTGTTAGCTGGTATTATGAGCAGGCAGGCGGGCGTATTTAACACTAATGGACCACTTAGAATTAATTGCCAACCCTCCTAATTCTGGACATAAATTTCCTTTTTGTATGATCAGAGCCTAAATAAATGCCTGATTAACGAGTATTCACATCACATACCTGCAATAGTTCAAGCACTGTTGTTAGATTAATGTATTCATTTATTTGCTTTCGCCACTGAAAATTGCTTTATATATTTAATTTATATCTGGTGACTATTTTATTTAAATTTGTTCTACAAGCATGTGATTGAGAAAGTTAATTAACATCCATTCCAAAATGAATTAATATGGAGATAAATTGTAATAATAGTAATTAATTAAGCAAAATTTTATGTTAAATGCCAAAGACAATGGACTAGAGTGCATTTAAGAATTCCAATAAAACTTTTGTCATTGCGATAGGCAAGACATCTTCCAGAAAAAGACTAAGGGATTTCCATTTATTGATTACTAGTAGGAAAATTGAATTGAATCTAGTTAAACTGTCTGCTAGCGTTCATAAGATATATAGGTTGAAGAATGTCCAAGCACAACCGCTTCGCAAGCTGTCTTAAATAGCAGAGTCCCGATGATTGCATATGAATTTCAATTGTTGCCTGACTATGGACTTACGCAACAAGGGAGAATCGAAGAAATGCGAGTAGACAGTGCCAGAAACACGAGTTCGGATACATTGTTTTGAGTAGAGAGAGAGAGAGAGTCGAAGTTCGAAGAGCTTAATAACTAATTGCATCTAGAGTCACATAATGGATAAGATGGCTTTGCGATTAAAAAGTTCCCCACGAGAAAGTTTATGTTTTAAATCCTAATAGATGAATTGTTATAACTCTAAATTGAGTCTTCGTGTCTTTGAGTCGGAGTGCCATTACCAATCGCAGAGATAAATCAGCCTGTCAACGAACTCCTAATTAGGGAACATTGCCTCAAATACGCATACGGGGATTGCAGATGGAGATATCACATGTGCCTCTTTCCAATTGTGCAATAGTGTCAATCAAGTCAAGTAAAGAATAACGAACGCTATCTAGAACCACTCACCCGCCTACTGATAAACCTCTCGCTGCATGATTAAGACTTGTAACGGTTTTTGTTTGCTCGTGAACAATAATAATGATAATAATTACAGTAATTTAAATGAAAATTAAGACAGATCCATTATCAGTTTGAGTTTGTATCATAAATTTCGAAATTGGTAAATGATAGGAGAACTTCTATCATGACTTACCACTACTGGCTTATCAATAACAATTCAATTACCTCCCGAGTCTAATCAGAACGGTTTTCCTTAAAAATTTTGTGATGTCCAGACGTCTGGTTTCCAGACATTGTTAGCTCTTGACCTAGACTCGTCCTCATTGGTTAACATCTACTCCAAATTCTTATCTTATCTCAGTACGACAAAAGCCAAAAAGCGTCCTCTTTATTTTCTTTTGAATGGACCAGTCTTCAAACGGTTTGAATACTGTATTGAAGACGAGCTCAATATGCACTACTCCAATCACTCCTGACTGTTAACCTATTTGAATGAACAAGCTACGTTCTTTCTTTTTCAAGGCACAGGAACACGAATTATCTATCAGAAGATTTGTGATGAAGTGGATAGCTATTAATCAGATGCTTTCAGGGAAATTAGTTACCACGCTATTGATGATGAAAACGATAGATTCATTTCTGGACACTGCATTATTGACCACACACTATGATCAAATAGTGGGATGCGCGATAGACACCTCCACGTGGTGCACCCAGAGCAACGTATACTCATACGACAAAAAAGTCTATAAAACGGTAGTTGACTTCCAACTACCATGGCCCGACTGTATGTTACATTCGACCATTTCCGCAGTACTCGCCTAACCTTTTTCTCTGCCTCTGTGTTTGTCTCCCTCTTACATCTGTGAATCACTCTTCTGTTCCTCCTCTCGACTTTTTTGGCCTTAATGTTCCTTCCATCTGTGAAGTCCGAAGTCAACTAAAGTCAACTGCGTAGAAATGACAGTTTTGTCCAGATTATCAAGCGAAGCGAGTTCACACAATTGAATAAAAGAGGGACTCAGAAATAGGAGAATCATTTATTTGAGGTAAATATGGATAGATTTGATGAGCCACAATGCTCTACCCATATGATCTCGCTAGCCAATCAGAATGGTCATCACAATATTATGTTCTACCCTTTTCCGAGTACCTCCTCTCTGCCAGTAAGAAGAACTCGCCAGTGTGCGGATATCTTCGAAAACTATCGGGAAACCGAAATTTGTTTTCAGACAATGGGAGTGAATTACAGTGTATATAATTTATCTATTATACTCCTATTCCATTCCTACCATTTTTGCTGGACAGGTGTGGAGAATGGAGCATTGAGTCCTAACAGGCTTGTCATTTAGTCTAATGGATTTTCGATTTGAAACACGACGACTAAATACGAATTAAAGTGTTTTTGACTGTTTTTGCTTATACTCACTAGAATGGAGGGCATATATATGATTTACAAATAAATACCCTCATTGTATTCATTCTATAAGGAATATTTAAGGAGTTCGTCCTCTTCTCTTCGGTCGAAGTGACTTCACAATTTGTAAAAAAATTAATTCTGTGTAACATCGCCATAGCCAAGAGATTTCTATTTAATTCTGAAAGTTCACAAATCAAATTCCACAATGGCTAAATTGGTAGGTTAGTGATTGTGACAGTTTTGGAAGCTATTTATTTCTTTTTTTCAGATGGGTCATTAGCATAAATGGTCCTTAATTTCCAATCGCCAACTTCAAGTGGGCCAATTCTAATTGGGACATCTGGTTAAGGTTTAATTACAATGTGAACTATCGAATGCATTATTTATGATGTCATCTGAATTCCAGTGCGAAGAAGTTCGAATGCTTACAATGTGGCAACTGTTTTGCCATTCCAAAAACAACCTAGTCAGTCAAACTTACGGAATTAACTCTTCAAATGGAAGAATATAATTTATATAACAGTGCCATTTTATTTAAACCATATGCTCTCGTTTGTAAACAGCTCACAGCTTTAAATTAAGTTTGGAATGGTAAAACAAAATATACGAATCAATCGTAACGTACTTTCAAATAATGTTATTATAGACTCTATCAAAAATTAGAAATGAGTGTTTTCTCATACTTTTTCAAATGTATCTTAATAAAAGCTTGCGCAGATTTATTAAAAATAGTAGAAATAGCGAATTGAAATACAGTGTAAGTACTTAGTGTTGATGGATTTGTAATGAAAACCTGAAAAAATTTTGTTCTTGAAATTTCATGATTCTAGGCGAAGTATTAAATATGAGTTTGTGAATGAGCATGACATGGGTTTGCACGAGTATTTTCCTGGTACTATATCAATATAGCATGTGAGTCATTTTATCTACAGGAACAGTTTTAATACTATCATAATAAACTTTCAAGAAACAGAAATTAAATAATATATTAAACTTTGTCATAATATCATGTATCAGTAATAAAAAACCTGAGCTGATTATCATTTGTGTCTGAAGCACTTGAAGTTTACAAACGTTTTATGAGTAAAATTCATTATTTTCAATCAAGAATGATTTCAACATCAGAACTTAGTAATGCCACTTACTTCAGTTTAAAATACGTTAAAGATGGACAAAGATTGATATTTAGTCTTTTTAAATTTATGGTTCAGCAATGTTTCATTTGTCCTTTTGGGGATATTTTACAATTGGTGCGAAAATACTTTACTACTTTAAAGGTACATATGGTGGTCAGATATGGGTAAAAGATTGACAAAGTGCCATTTTGCTGACTATTAAAATATTAGCCACAGCATCAAAAGAATGTGAACAATAACGTATTATATAATCATTTTGAATAAAGAAAATTTGGCATTATTGTTTTTTTTTCAGTTCGATAAGTTAAAATATACGAATATAACATGAATTGTCAACTTAATTACCTGTCACCTTCATCGAAAGTTAAGTTACCATGACACGCTCAAAACATTTATTTTTAATCACCCGAAATTACTTATAGTTATAATAATCACTAAATAGATTAAATCAAATAATAATTACAGAGTTATTCGGTTATATTTAACGCAGATAAATAGGTAAAATTATTATAACCTTGAACGGGATTGATCAAGCATTTGGCGAATAATCAAAACTTGGAGTTTTAGCCGGGTTTATACATTTCGATTGTGATAGGCTATTTCGGGAGATACTGATTAGAAAAATTGTAGAATACTATTCAAATTCGAGTACGTTTTTTATTTATGTTTAATTTTATAATTTCAGAATTATATTTAATCATGCTGTCTGGTCTGACAGTTTCAATTCTCAAATTTTAGTTTTGGCTTTTATCTATCTATTAATTCTTTTGGTCCAATTATTTTAATCTTCTTTTATAATTTTCAGTTTAGACATGCTTTTAAAGTACTCTAGTTATACTTTCTAATTTGGTCAATGCAATTTAATCCGCAATATATTTTTACTTACTAACGAATTTTTAATACTTAGATGACAGACAGGAGTAAATCTAAAGATCACGAGATAATCCATCAAAGTAGTGATATTGACGAACTCGATAGTGACAATTCGAGTGTTGATTCTATATCACTAGTCAGCTATCTGAACATAAATACGGATTCTGAGGAATCACAACTCAACAAAGACGTGTAAGTCATCTATCGACGCCCTTAAATTCCAAGTTGTACGGAGATTTATAAAACCTATCATGCATTTTTACTGTTGACTCAGACTTAATACAGATGCTCAAATAGTGCAAGTTGGGGATGCCTCTGTAAGGACAAGGTCCCACGTTCAAAAACTAGTTGATAATAGAAAAAATAGACAAACTCGAGAACTAAGGAAACAGAAAACTTTGAGTGATTATCTATATGAAGCCGTGAGTGACCAAGAGGAAGACAACAAAACACCTAGGGATTCAGTTCATTCGAAATACAACACTATTGTGGTGGGTTATAAACTGTTAAAGTGTAATTTAATTTTTATTTTATTTCACTGTATTTTATTTTTCCAATAGCCGCAGGGAGTCCACAAAGCCTCTGATGGTGAGGTGAACTCGTTATCCAGAATTTCAGTCGAAACGGAGTTTAAATACATGCTCGCTTATGAAACTCAAAACTTCCAATACCTTGTTGAAGTTTTCGGTGTAAGACTTCGTTCCTTTATTTTAATTGCGCACTAATTTTCAGGCGATTCCGGATATTATAATTCAGTTGCACCTTGCTAGAGTTTAATTTGACGCAAAATGCAACTGAATAACCAATAATGTTATATTTTGAAGATCATATGATCTTTGTAAAAACTGTACTTTTCACAATGGAGACTGACCTTGTTAGTTGAAGGTTATTAATGAAAACACAATCAAAGTATTAGATAAACATTATAGCAAGTGTTTTTTTACCTCGAATTTGCATGAACTCTTTTAATACTCAATCGTTTCCTTTATAATGTTTCAGGAGAAGAAGTCAATTCTCTCTGCTCTAGGAAAACACAATTTCGCAAATGTATTCGACATGCTGGATCAACTTCATGCTAGTCAGGGCTGGATAGTTTCTTACCTGGAAAATATCTGCAATAATAACAAGTCTCAAAGCGTCGAAGAATTAATGAATAAGTTGGTAAGTGTATGCATTGTGTCTGTATAAATTTTTTGTCATATTGAACTTTCGGTAATTAAAATCAACCGTCAGATAGGTAGTTACGATGCCAGGGGATTCCTTTGTTTATCAAAATTTATTTTTAACAAATGGGAGGCTCTTGATAGTTATCATTAGCCCTATAGTTGATTTCGGGCTCCACAGAGGCGAGAAACGTCAGAGTCACAAAAAGTCGAGAGGGGGAGCAGAAGAGTGATTCACAAATGTAAAAGAGACAGACACAAAGGTGAAGAAAAAAGGTAAGGTGAGGTGAGTACTGTGGAAGTGGTTGAATATGACACACAGTGGGGTGATGGTAGTTCGAAGTCAACAGCTGATTTATAGACTTTGTTCCCGTATGAGTATACGTTGCCCAGGGTGCACCACGTGGAGGTAAGTCTAACGCACGCCTCTTGTTTATCAAAATTGTATTTTGAATGAGAGACCAATAACGCTGGAGGTAGGGTACAAATTTTTTCAGGTGAATTTTTATCTAATAGTGCTTTTCAGAAAGACCGTAGTATCAAAGGCAAATCATCGAAATAGTAAGTATTATTAAATTATAGAATGTCACGCGACAATAGTAGCAGTTTCGGCATACAAGCGAAGAGTTGTTAGTTTTTCACATAAGTAAAGACTTTTTAGTAAATACATGATTAATTCGGGCAGACATGATGCGTAGATAAATGAAACTCAAACAGAAATAAACCGATGACGTGTGTGAGCTTGAAGCTTGTCACACAATAGATATAAATGCATCACTCATGAATTAATTTTACTGTAATCAGTGACTTAATCAACATAGGTAGTTATAACATGGCAGAATGCATGGCACACACTATATCTTTCATTTATTCATCCATGAAACAAGACAGAGGTTTATAAAGCGGATAGTACGAATATCGACAAGTAAAAAATCGATTTGATCGCTGGTGTATGAGTCATGAGGACTAAAAGCGGCCAGTTAATAGGTAAAAGTGGGCTTTTAATCACAGCAGTTTTATATGACCACTCATTTGGCAAAATGGAATTTCATAATTAAATTATTATTAATTTTTGTCCGAGAAAATTTGAATTAGCAATTTCTTGTTAAATATTCCTAAAATTGGGATTTTTGTTCGAATGTGCCAAATTGTAGGGCTGTAAATTTTCGTAATTTTTAGAGTAAACCCAGCCTTTAAGGTATTTACGTGATGTTATTGAGTTCGGAGAGTTGTGGCTGGTTTTGGAGGCTAATCAGGTTATTACACTTACTAATGACCTTATTTTGTTTAAAACCTTGATATCATTTTCGACAGCCTTTACAATCATGGTTGTTTTAGTGTGAACGTCAGAAAATACTCTCCGAGTATTCTCAATTATTGCAACCTCGATTGCAAAGCACATCAGTAAAGCTGCAGTGCAAAGCGTCTTCAGTAAGTATCCTATTGTTTTCAATGCAAATTTTCAATTAAATTTTGCGTCTAGTTGTGATATACGCAGTGGTTTTGTTTTGAATGATTTTAAAATACTAAAATTGACGTGCACTCTGTAGACATGCCAGAGGTATCTGGGTAAGTAAAATAAACGCGTGATCCTAAAAACCAACAAAATCAACAACATGTCCGTGAAATTTACCATTCATGTAACTTTTCTCTGTTTTGCTGTGTAGAAATGTTGAAGAAACCCACCCAATGGCCCTCAGAAACTCTTGAACGTATTAAGGTAAGTCGTTTCTAAAATAGGATCATGAGGTCATTAGAATTGGTTCTGATATGCACAAAAATACCTCATAGAATTTGTTGGCTGGTAGCTTAGTTTTATAACAAATTGAGTCAGGGAAAAAGTAAATGTAAATTGAAGATGAGTTTTAAATGCTTATTAGCCATCTACCACGCTGCTAATGGGGAGGTGGAAGCAGGCCAAGCTGGCAAACGCAGCAATAATGCAAAATGGAAGCACATGAGTCTGCAAACAAACTAACATATGTGCGGAATGTGGACCATTAAGAAATACCCAGTCAGAACCCACTGTTCTTTGTTCCTCATTCTAATCTTTGTATCCTTTTACATTTTTCAATCTATACTCATATGGATTTTTGGTTAAATATAAACTTATCCAGTAAGATAACCTTAATGAGTAATTCCTACTTTTATTACATACGACCTGTAGATATGCATTTGTTCACAATCTATTAAACCTTTTGAACTCTCTTTACCAGCATTTCGTTTTGTGCTTCGAAAGTAATTCCTTGATGGGATTTGCCTCTTCTTAAAAACGCGATTCCATAACGAAATATAATTAATCTTACACCCAAACATTTATTTGTTAAACGCCCTAGTGGGACTAATAGCTTGATACATGCTGAAAGGTCTTTATTGAAAGGTCTTTTTCAATTACTCCGCAAGTCCACATTGTCATAAGTGATAAGCTGTCACAAGCGAAAAAGAATATGGAGCATTTCCATTAAAACTTTGTTTGGACCGAATTAAAGGTTTCTGAATGTTTTTTTCCTGCCTAAATCAAATCCCTTTTGCTTTAGAATAATGGCTTAGAAAATTCTCGCTGTTTTAGGGAAGAAATAATAATGTAAGTAGTAATCATATGGAATAAAGAGTGATTTATTCATCTTCTGGTCTCTCCATTTTTTATCGTGGAGTGGGGTTGATCTGGACGATAAATTCCAGTACTCACTTAGATACTTCAAGTGAATACGAGACCTAGAACTCACCATTTCTATGGCCGGAATTTATCGGTATAGAAGATTGTTGTGGTTTATGAAGCATTTTCTTCCCTTTTCTACACTATATATGAAACAGTGTAAGTTACCCCAATACATATTTCTCTGTATTGAAGGATAACTGGATTCCTAAGGTAGATGAAATGCTATTTTGAACCGTGTAAAAGCAAAATTAATGAAAGAGAATAACATACTACCTTCTTACTAATCACATTTATTCATATTGCAGCGAGTTGAAAGCTACATGGAAAAGAACGATCCCAATTTCGAGATTATCAAAATTGCTCGTGAAGAACTCCTGGACACTTCTGGTAGCTTAGTAACTGGGAAACAAGTCAAAGAACCGGTTAGTTGACGGTCTCTTATCAATAATAATATTAACTATTTTGACTTTTAAGCTCTTTTATATTCACCAATTGCTTGAGCTTATTCTGTGTTTTCCTATTGTGCTGTAAGATTAAATACGCGATCTTGGTGGAATTACCCAGTGATTCCAACTCTGAAAGGAAACTGGTGTCCGTTTTCCTGTTTGACAATGCCCTTGTGTGTGCTCGCCAAAGGGTTATTACTTTGCACAAGTATGTCTCCTCTTGATTGTTCACTTTCATCACCTCACTCCACGAGATCCGAATTTTATAGCTTAAAAAATACTCAATTTTGGTAAAGATTGCCAAAGTATGTAATGATGCGCCCACATATCCTTGAACACATCTATGTGTGTATGACTGCCACTGATGAATTTGTGAACTCACTATATTTAAAGCATCACGTTGAGCACAGGTAACGGCGTTCTCGCCAACAAAATGGTGTCAGTTTGAAGTAAGATTATCTTAGAAATTGGCCAGAACTGCTAAACTCCCCTAGACTAACGGGTTAAAAGCGGCTTTTACTGAGTATAAGGAGACCATGAGCTAAGTAGGACTGAATGCGAAGGTGGAATGGGGAGAAAAAAGGAGACGTCAGTACTAAGGGAGGAGAACATCCGGAGTGAGATCGATTAGCCGAAATTAGCTGGGCTTTGAGGCGTTAATTTTTTTTCTAATTTTGTGTGAGTCATATTGTGGTTGTAGAATGAGCAACCAATCAGAAATCACCAATTAACAATCTAATATGGACTCAGAACGGAGACAATTGACCAGGAAGTCAGAGCTAAGGGGTTAGAAGTTTAAACGCTTCCATTCTATGTATTGGTTAGATTGATGTTATCTGATGAATAGTCTCAAATATTAAACAAATTGGTATAATTGCTTGAATGATTGAAGTCGATGAACCCTAATTTTACTCCCAAGCTGCAGACTACTAAATCCTTGGGCTTTTTATTGAAATCGTAATGCGTGAAAAATTACGCTGGCTTTATTTTGTCAAGTCAAGATTGCTTATTTATCCCCTGAAAGAGCTTTGGGGAGATTGTTATTCCATTCAGTGTATATTCCAACTTACTAATTTACAAAACGAATATTTGACGAAAAGTTCATAAATTTACAAACGAGGAAATATCGATGTACTGTAGAATAACTTGCACCCATTAAAGTGAGTCAAGCGTTGAATTGTAGAAGCAAACTTAAAGATATAATTAACTCGAAGTACCATAGCATTTTTTCTCATCTTTCATATTGCTTCTATATTTACTTTCACCAACGTTTTGCACATAACAGGTAATTAATGGCGAAATGTTGTCGGTTCAAACAAAAATGAAGGCGCGTCAAATAGTAGCAAAAAAAGGAGTTTGTTGCTAACCCTCGCAATGATGAATGTGCAATTAATAGGAGAGCGTCTTAGTGAGAGGTAGGAGTCGCCTACGTGTCAAAGTGAAAAAGTCGGTTTCAGCAACATAGGTTATGATGAGAGAGACGGAGATAAGTTGTTTGAGCGCGCTTTTCCTTTACGCTAAGAAAGGAATGTTAATAAATGCCAGTAAGTCTGTTTGAGAGCACAAAGAGCAAACACTGCAGAGATTGTCCACTTCTTCGGCATCGGTCTTAAACATCGGTGCTTGCCACTTATTTACTAACTTCAATGGGTCTGCACCAATTTTGCTAAATTGATTCCTTGAAGTCTCGATAATCAATAGCTAATGATTACGTTATTATTAAGAACAAGTCACCTGTCAGGGTTATATTACGATATTTTCAAACATCCATTATTAACGCTCGTTACTAGAAAAATCAGATAATTTTATTTTTAGGCGTTATACACAAGATTCAGAGATTGAAATGGCTTCGGTCTCAACTGACGTGAAGGACCAATCTGGATTCGTAATGAATGCAAAGAGCATTACTCGATATGAACTTAAGTGGTTTGTTTTGCTCAACCAGATCCAATCTCTTGAAACAACTGGAGTAGGTATGTAGCTCCATTCTGAAACACCTCTTTTTCCACATATCTCCTTTAACCCGACTAACCTCTTAAGTCGCTTACACATTGAAAGTTATTTATCTCTTCACAAGCTTTCAGCACGTTACTCCGTGTATGCGTGAAATAGTAATTTTGATATGAGCATTTCTTTGAAGCTTTCGATGAAAACAGTCTTCGGGAAAGGCTAAAAGCCATTGAAAAACTTAAAGGTGATATTGTCGTTGCTCGACAGAAACTGCAGGAAGAAATGAATAAAATGGAAAAGGAGGTATATTTTAGTAGTAAATAAGCCCTGAAAAGTTACAACAACTTTTCTATAATTGAACGTTCTTTTTTAGTCAAAACGAAATAAATTAAAATATCCGAAGATCCGTCGGCTACGATCTCAAATTCACAGTCTGGTAAGATCACGAATAACAGCTTACCTATCCATGTTTCAGCAAGCGGATTTGATTCTTCAAGCTCCAAAGTTGCCTTTGTTTATAAATACTACAGACAGACAATCGTACTGTCTTCTAATGTCATCAGAAAAAGAACGAATTGTTTGGAAATCGGCGATATTGCAAGCGAAAGCAAACTATCATCCTCAAGTTAAGTATCGAAGCCCTACCCCAGTGAGTCCAACAGGATCGATAATGCCTTCCTTTGAATTAAGTACTACTAAATCGATTCTAACGCTAGTCTTTATATCCAGTTATTAAAACCCAATTCTTCAACGAAATCTTTGTCGAGCGTGTTTCGAGATTCCAGGCGAAAATCTGACAGTCCAGTTAGAGTACGTGAAGATTCAGAGGCAGAATCAAATGATTCATTGAAAAACGAATTCTCCTATATTATTAATCATTGCGAGCAGGTGAGTAATGCTAGATTGGCTCTAGGGTAGTGCAAAAGTGCATTTTAATACTTCTTTTGTCCTTCAAATTATAGATTGCTTCCCTCAATAAGTTAGGCAAAGTTGTTCTTTCGGGTATTTTTTAGAAAATTTTATTTGCAACGATCTAAGTACCGTATAACTTGGAGAATCTTTTCCGTATTTTAGGCAGCGCTCTAAGTGGAATTCTAGAAGTTTGTATCCACGAGGTTTTAGGCTTGACCGAAAGTGACTGTAAGAGTTCCACTTTTCATTTGGATTTTTAATGTAAATCTATTTAAATTTATACTTTCCATCCGAATGTATTCTTTTCTTTCAGCCTATTACATAGCAATAGAAGTCGATTTTTACGGCCAATTTGAATTGGTTGCCAAGACGAAAAGTATTAGCAATACAATGAGTCCGATTTGGAACCAGGTTAGACTTTGAACGATGAATTTTGTACATCGATGTTTGTTTTTTTAAGCATACATTTCTAATTCTTTAATTTAGACATTTATACTAGAGCTGGATACGTCACAAACAATTTGTTTTACTCTCTTCCGGCACTCAACAGCCATTGGACAGCTTGAATTTCCAGTATGTTTGATATGACCTTGAAATTATATAATTAATAAGGATAATTTCCAGAATTAGCCACTTATACTATTTAAGTAAGAAAGCAAAAATCAGTTTAATAGTTATGCTTGCACTTCGCAAATATTTGACCTCTTCTGATGTGAAATATCTTTCCTAATTATAAGTGAAACTATTAATTTTGTAGAATCTACAAAGTGCCTATGATGTAAATAAACATGTCTATTTTAAGTATAATTGATGCGTTCTTTTATTAAATTAAAATAGGATTCGATAACTCAGTAAGCTTCAGAATGCAAATGCGCAAATGGGAAAATAGTTAATGGTAGGCGAATTGTCATATGCGTAATGGCCAGATATTTAAGACGTAAATTGGTTATTTGAATGCTTTTAAGTGACTGTTAGAGACTCAGAAAGCTGCGTCATAAGACCGCAGAATACAGAATGGCAGCAGATGGGCTACTTCTACTGGCAATCTTGCATTTATTGGTGCTGACGCATTCTACTTTTTTGTATCTTCATAGTTATTCTTGACAGAACGAATGAACGACGTTAATACCGATTTAACATTCAGCAATAAATCATGCGAACAGACTCATATCAATATAAGTAGACACTGCTAAGGCAATATATTGTCGTAAAGGTAATACAGTAAGTATCTTTTTATTTAAGGTTGTATCGAAGTATTTTGAACTTTCAAATTCGAGCGCATTAGAGAAACCTGAGTGCAAGATTTTATGATTGTATTCTTGCTGTGGAATATCCACTTCGGAATGTCATATTTATGGAAGCGCTTTCTTTTAAGCTCGTAGGACAAATATAGCTTTTGGATGATTGTAGTTAAGTACATATATAGCAGCGTGGAATGAGAAGTGTGGTTTCAAGGTTACTATATCGACACAACAGTAGTCACCACAATATGTGCTACGATAAATTTGCCTTGCTGTTAGGTTTGAATCAACTTAGGTGTAAAGCCAAAAGGTGATTAATGGTTTAGTTGGCAAAAAAACTAGGCACAACTGCTGAGCTAATTTATCTTAAACATTTAAAGAGTAATTCAAATTTTTTGTTTTGTGAGTTCCTGAAAAGATAAGTGCATACTCAGCACTATCTAACAAATGGGCTTGATGAACTTTCCACCCCCTAATTTTAATTGACTTAACCAACTATCACTGCAATTCTCTCTTTCTTAAAAAAAATAGCTGGAGATCGATCATTTGGACCAAAAGAATGAGTCATTCAATTTGATTGCCCTTGAAGATGCCACCAAACCGGTGGGTTTTTAAATACTTTCCTTTGAAATTGCCTCGCCATCTACTAATTTAGTAGATAATTTTTTTTCATTGGATCTATTAATAGATAAGTTTAAAACTGTCCATTTCCTACAACGAGGGCTCAAAAATGCGGAGGCACGAAGACTCGAAGAATCAATTGAATATGTTTGGTCTTACCCTCACTGAAGTTTTGAGGTTTGTTCCCATTTTTTATGCTTTAACTAATTCCACTTGAAGTGACAAGTGTGCATGTCTTCGTCTAGCCAAGATCAGGCCAATTTGGATCTCCTGCAACGGAAATTAAGTAATGAAAGGAGGTATGAGAAACTTAGAGTTCCTGTACTGGTGACTACATGTGTTGAAGAAATTGAAAGACGGGGTTTACTGGAGGTGGGAATCTATAGGACAAGTGGTACTACCACAGCCATCGCCTTCCTCAAGGACCAATTCGACGAAGGTTGGTTATAAAATTTCCCACAGTATTTGTTCACTTTAACGTTGGTGTTTGAAGGCACTTTGAATATTTCAGTTGAATTAAATGTAAGATTTCATTCTTTAGGATTCAAAAAGTGCAAAATAGAGTTTCCCACTCTCCGTTTAAGTAGCTAATTCATATATATGTATATATATATATATATATATATATGGTTTGATTATGACAAGGCACTTGAAAGTTTGACGATACTTTAATTAGTAACGTAAATTCCTCATCGAGTGAATGAGCATATTAATGCTGCTCTTACGTAAGAGAGGTGTACTTATAACATCATTTATAAACCAACCACTCGAAATGATAAATAGGCAGTAAGATCCCTATTATCATGTTGTATTGTTTCATTAAGCCAAGCGTGGGACTGTGTTACAAGGCCTTGAACAGTTTTGACAATAATTGAAAGAAAAAGCCAAGAAATAGTTTAAATATATGCTCCGTTTGGGTACCATTTTTATATCCATTTCATCACAATTTGCCTTAGTGATTACCAGTAGTATTGCCCACAATAATACAAAAATTACATTTTAATTGTTTGAAGGAGTTGACATTGAATAAAAGAGTGAGTCTAACAATTGATTAAGGGGAGGAGGATCAAAACGACACGGAGAGGAACGCCAGGGTAGCAAGAAATCCCCTTTCCTTGATTTTTGGACTGAGGTTGTACAATATTTCCTAAATGGGCGGTTCAAATTCAAATTTCTTGGTTCGTAACTCAAATTCCAGTGAATGTTCGTCTGGGATGTTCAGACGATGTTTATTGATCTATGTTACTTTATCATGAAGAGTTGGTTTCGCTTGCCTCACTTCAGTTTTTCTACGATTGGTTGAAAAGATAAATTTCCTTACACACAGTTCACCAGCTTACAGTTTTAGCATAACAAAGGTGAGATGGATAAAATCTAAGGAAGTCCTTAAACTCTATTAAGAGAGTCATATTAGACTCATACGGCAAAAAAGTCTATAAACTGGCAGTTGACTTCAATCTGCCATGACCCATCCGACTGTATGCCATATTCGACCACTTCCACAGCATTCACCTCACCTTACCTTTTTCTCTACCTTTGTGTCTGTCTCTTATACATCTGTAAATCACTCTTCTATTCTCCTCTCAAATTTTTGTGACTTTGATGTTCCTCCCCTCTGTGAAGCCCGAAGTCAACTGAAGGGCCAATGATAAGTATCATAAAGCCTGCCATTTGATAAAAATAAATATTAATTTTCTTTTTGCTAATCTAGATTGTCTACTCTCCGTCAGCTGCATCTGTTGGTACTCAACTAATGTAAAATTTCCATATGTTGCTGCCCCTATAGCAGACGCAAAAGTAAATAGGTAAAATGTGTAGAATCGACATTTTTTCATTAATTTTAATTAATTCAAATTACAAGTCTAAGTAATTAGTTATGTTTGAGTACTAACGAACCACTAATCGAAGGTCCTTTAATCAATTGTGACTTCAAAGCATTCATTTCACTAAATTATCATCTCCAAAACTTCCAGATGGTCCCAAAAAATGACCTTGAATTAACATTGACCTGCATTGCGGGAATAACATGCTATAGTGATGCTATACGATGTTACAATCATGCGAATATGTGGGTTCGATTTCTACATAGTTATATTTACTAGCTTAAATCAAAAAATCACTCCAGAGCTATGACGATGGAAGTGGTGCGACCTCTTAATCCTCTAAATGATGAGTGATGTTAGAAACACAAGCGTCTTTTTGTAAATATTTGGATATGACAAAGTCATCTGATTTCTAAATATTTTACCACGATGTAATAGAATTTGTACAATCTTGCCAAATATTATGTTTGATTTTCTTTTGTTTGTTTATATCTCCAGATACAACATTAGCTGCTAAACAGATTGGTGACTATGACATCAACGTTGTTAGCGGTCTATTAAAGCTATTTTTCAGAAATCTTTCAACGCCACTTATACCCAACGATGTTATGAATGCGCTCGTCAAAGCGTCTGGTAGTTATATTATTAATAAACCTTTAAAGATTTTGGGATATTTTTTTTCAATAAATTTAATATCTTGTGTAGTTGTATGATTTACTTAAATGTTTTTTTTATGATTTGCGTAAAGCAATAGAGGATGAGAAGGAGAAGATGAGTGAATTTAGCACAGCCCTGAAAACTCTACCTTCGGCTAATTTGGATACTTTTCGATATCTGTTGGATCACTTTATGCGGTAAGTTAGCCTTTCGACATTTGCAAAGTGTAATTTACTGCGTCTTAGAGAAAAGTCTTAGAGAGGAGAATGGTTATGATTAAGGTTAAAACGATGTTTAATTGTAATGTCCACGTGGAAAGAAAGAAAACACATTCGTCAGGGCATCTAACCTGAAATCACCACAGATCATGGTCATCTAATTAATACCATATTTACGGATAATTTGGGGGTATTTATTAATAAAGTTAGATGAGGTTGAATTGCTTCGTCAGGCAAATGTAAAAGTAAAGGAGGGTGTGTTGGTCCCTTACACACCTCAAATGGCTTATAAAATTGCTCGCATCTACGTTCCTACATCTTAAGTTGTTCAATTTGATTGCTCAACTGACGTACAATTTCCATGAACTTTGTTATTTGAAAAGATCTCCGTTATCTTTTTAAAAATTCATTTGCTCATTCACTTCAACAGTGCTTCTTGTTTTGTCATAGATTCACAGAGAGGTTGTGTAGATATATTTTTCAATATAGATTTCTCTCATTAAGAGAGAGAGAGTGTGTGTGTAATGACTCAAGTAGGTAAAAATTTTTTACCAATATTCATATTCACGTTAAAGTAATGCGTGTTACCCTACCAATATGAAACAGTTGTGTTATCACGAATGCCTGTGAATCCAGGTAAAATTTTATTTCAATATAATGCCTAAACCATAAATTAAACATCTCCTTGGATAATTATTAAAATAAAATGTGAAGCGGAAGACGAATTTCAGACACTTTTGGAAATTCAAGTGATTTCATGACTGTAACTGACTATAATAAGATTGCTAAGTACCCAGCATATGGAGCAGCACTTGCTACGCCGTTTATCGTCACAACAGGTCCGCATGAATTCCAATACGCCATTGTCTTTGTTCATGCGATCTATTGATGAAGATGTTTTGTGACATGTGCCACCTCAATCCCCCTCGACGATCAAGAATTTAAAGAAGAAATTTATTATTTTTACTATTTTAAACTGCCTAGTAGGGCAAATTTTTGGTAATCTAACTGCACTGATCGCTAAAATTGGTTTTACAATTTATTGAGAAATGAAAACTCACCCTCTCCTATTGTCTCACTTTAAAGGAGTATAAGTATTCGTGAACTGTTCTACGAGCAATCAATTTATTTTTGGAAATAGTGATCTGGTGCTTATGGCAAGATTTCCGTTCAAAGTCAATGAGTATAAGCGAATATATTTTACCTTGCTTACTGGCTAATTTAGGTAATTTGAAGAACGATTACAGTATTGTTTATTCTTTATACATTTCCTTCACAGTTAGGTGGAGGAAGAGTGAGAGCTACCATTCTTTTTTTCTTAACAATTTTGTTTTTGTAGTGTGTGTCAACATGAAGAACAGAATAAAATGAACGCTGGCAATCTTTCATTAATATGGGGGATGACACTGTTCCAACCCGATGCTACATCTGCGCCCCTTCGAATTGGCGTTGGCGATCCCACGGAAATTGACGCGGCTTCACTTCAAAGCGTTCAAAAAGCGACTTCAAATAGCATGCTTCAAAACACAATTTTAAATACTATATTAGTATCGTATGCTGCCGGGAAGCTTGACTTATCCAATAAGCTAATCGCACATTTGTGATTTCCTTATTACACATGTTTGTATTTCGCTTCTATTGTCTTGATGAAATAAATTTGCGTATTGCGATTTCTTTTCACAATTTATGATATTATAATAAAGCCAATTTGGTATTAGCAAATTATCAATGATTTTGCATTAATATGATTTCAAATAATACGCCACCTTTCCATTTCTCATTTGTAAAGCAAAACGGATTCAATTCTTACAATAAAGTGAAATGAAAAAATTAAATTAAAATAAATAGAGTTTTTTTATTGGCTAGCCTACTGTGTAATCACTTGAAAATATTCCATAGGCGTTCGATGTTGGAAAGACACCTGTTATACCCAGATTTGAGATATCGAAATTTCTTTCGAGCTATTGTTAAGCCTATCGTCTAAGGGAATGAGACAGAAACTAAATATCCCGATGCAACTGCAAGTGACCATGTTAATTGTTTAATTCATTTTGAGGCCTTAAATATCATCGAAAATATTTTAAAATACATTGTTTATCAGAAGCGGCAAGAAGCTGTTTTACAGAACTTACAGTAGTTATTGATACAGATGTTCACACATCAGCAATCTCATTTTTGACAACCAACAGGTCAAGATCAAGGAGGTGATGAATTGATGTCCCAAAATTCTGGTGGTCACAGTACTGAACAATCATCACTATACACCTCCGGAGGTCGAAATGGTTACCCACTCTTTTTCAGCCATTCAGATGAGAAGGGCTATGTTAATCTCACAACAACACCAACTATGGAGGATGCAACTCCCTTCACCTCTCCCACCAGTCAATTCAATTCCGCCCGATCATAGATCGCCCAACATCATCACCTTCATCAAACTGATGCCAGTAGTGCCCATAATTACCTCAATTAATCAGAAGTTGGTTATCAACCTGCTGGAGGTCTTCAGACTTACCCTCCCACTGGACATCAGTTCGGAAGCATTTTGGAGGGAGGAAGTGGATTCGGCCAGGTACCAAGTGGAGTGAATGCCCCGAGCAGGTTCGACATGGTTGGATACTCGGGCTTGTTTCAAAGGTTAGTTTAGTTGCTTGGTCATTGTGTGCATCTTTTTCGACATTCTCCATTAACGAAATTGCCAACGGCTATACCACTTAACACAGATTATTGAGATGAATTAATCATAATGTGACATTATTTAATTAAATATAAAACGATCTATGAAATAATATTTAATACCACATGTATGTTCAACAGAAATGAGCTGGACTAGAAAATAGAATATGAAAAGTGAGGGATGGAAGGAAGCAGGGAGTAGATGTCGTAAACCGCCGGCAATTGTCTTCCACCTCACACCTGTTGAGTAGCCTCTCAGAGGAAATGTTGTGTATGAGAGGGGATTGGGTCATAAGGGGAAATGGGAAGGTTTTTGCTGGAGATAGCCAAGTCATCAAATGTCAAACCAGCCTGTTATAACACGGAGATCAAATCAAGTTCGTTGTAAGGAAACGAAGTCACAAAATTTATAATGTTACAATAGTTTCTGTCACTTGAATATTCAAATATGTGAAAAGTAAAAGTCATTACTGTTTTTCACTAGTTATCTAAATAATCTCTTTACTGCCTTTCCCTATTCTAGGTAGACTTTAACCCTGATGTAACAAAAATAATCCCTACGGGATCAGCATGCAACGGTCGCGTAATTTATGGTAGTTAACGAATGCGTGACAAATAACAGTCACTTTCACCTCTAATATCTCCCGAGCATATGAGAGCTTTGAAAAATTTATTAAATGTTTTCAGTGCTTGTTTATTTGCTATATTCTATCCTTTTTTTCATTGCATAGTGTTGGATTTTTTTGCGGAATGATAACCTTAAGCTATATTATAAAATACAATATGAGCTTGAAGTGATAGAACAATCATCCCATTGGAACATTACCTAAATTAGAGAACATGTTTAAGGCATTAAAGTTAAAAAAATCGATAATTTGAAAATAAAATAAATGGTGATCTCCTAGAAGTCAAAAAGTTCACTTTTTTATGGGTAAATTCCCTCTAAGAGCCTTTGTTAACCAATATTGTCTTTTTTTGCTCTAATGAGGCTTCAAGATCTCCAAAACCCTTGAATCACAACCTCCGAAACCAAATGCTATTAAAAATTCTTCGGCTTTGCCTACATTATCATGAGAATATGAAGTAAATATATAGACTTATTAAGGAATCACAAACACTTTTGACTGTGATACAATCAATAAATTTAGAAGTAAGTGTTACATTTAATTTAATCATATTTGTTTAAACTGCAGCACATGTTTTAGGAAAGATATTTTAGAGTCTTAGTTTTGAACATTTAAATATCGCCACTTCACATACATTTAAATGCCGCACTAAATGAGTAAACGTCAACTCTTAAAGCATGGAACATTTTTTGTGTAAAATGATATCAGCTTTGAAATTCACATTTTTTAACGATAAATTTATATTCTATAAACTTTATGTTCCATTTAGAAGCATTCACAGCAGTAAAACTGGCGAGAGGGAAGGTATCCTTAAGCCGCTTTCACAATAAGCTCGCATTCGAACACCTCTCCTGTTGACCAGAATTAGCTATTGCGGTTGGCCACTCACACCACTAGATGCCCACTGACCTTGATCGCTTGACCCCAAGCTTTGCAGATGTGCACTTGACCGCTAAGCCCAATAAATTTTCCGCACCTTCATCTATGCTGTAAGCATATTTTCTACACTTCTAATAATGATTAACTTTCAGTAGACTAGCGCATGAACCAAAAAGTGATTTCGCTCAGAATCCGTGTTCTTCACTTCTTTGTGATCGAGTTTGATGAAGGTGAAAATTGAGGGTGGAAGATTCTTATTGCTTAAATCATAGGATTTCTCAAATACACTTTGTTCCTTCGACAATACAATATGAAAACCATAGTCATTAAGTTAATTTTAAAGTAGGTATTCCGGATTATAACTAAGAATGCTAATATAAAAATGGCCAAATAACAATTAGCACCAAAATTGTACAAATAGATATGTAAAACCGTTTAGCTAATTACGAAAATTCCCGTTCGAATGATAGTGAATATTTCACTTGCAAATTTGAGCTAAATTACTTATAGAGTTGAATTAAAGCGAGATAAGAATTATTTTGTAGGAATACCGTAAACTGATTTCGTCATTTTGATTGTCATATTTCATCATGCATCTTAAGTAATATAAGCAGCATTTATATATTCCTAATTCGTGAACAAAGAACGCTAATCCTATAAATTTTACCATTATTATGGTGTTAAACTCGTGTAAAGTGTACCTTGAATTGCTTCGGTATCTTTTAATAAGCCATCTGCAAAGTGTCACTAGTAGACATACGTTCTGTTACGGGTGCCATGTTAATAAACCTTGACTAAACCTTAACAATTTCTATGTTAAAATTCCCTAGTATGTAAGAGATCCCGAAGCTAGCTGAGCTACCTCAACAATATGGGGGGAAACGGAGAGGATGGGGTGAGTAGTGTTTATTGCGGTTTTGATGTCACTGACACAGAACTCAGTCATTGATGAATACATTTTTGGGTATGGTGATCCTGCAGTGACTATTGATTTGTGATTGATTAGAAGATCTCTGCACTCGTGACCTCCTTTGCTTCCTAACGCGATTAGGTGCGTATCCGCAAGTACCAGAAGATTCAAACGCACAGGAGAGATTTCTTGATTCACTCATGCTAGGGTTGTGCTCCCGCACAGTACCAGCTATTCAGGTATTTATGAAATTTGTTAGTTTATTACCCTTGGCAACGAGAATAAGTTGCATAGGATTATCGTCTGTGGTAGAATCTTAACATGTCAACTAACAAAGTGGGCCAGAAACTAATTGAAAAGTTTAAATTAATAATATATTATGATATATATATTGGGGGGGGGGGGGGGGGGGGAGGGGGTGTTATAATTCCCTTTGCTCAATTTTGATTATTTATCCCCGTGAATTTCACAATGAGTTCATGCTCGCTGTAAACGGAAACTGTTGTTTTGTTTATTTAAAAACATAAATAAACACATATATAATGTAATTTTTTAATTCTAATTATACGACAGTTGCCACTTTTGTGAGGCATAACTCTTCTGTACTGCTGAACTGCAAAGAGGAGGATGATTCTGTCACATTAACCAATAATATTTTACTAATCGAACAATGGAATTACATTGGAACACAAATTGTCTTCACTTTGCTAATTTTAGCAGATCTAAACACCACCGGACTGGTAACAGTTTTAGTTCCAAATAACTTTTAAACTGCCAAGAGAGACGAGCCCATTTCTTGATAAGGAAGATGGGGTACTTCGAGACAACCTGCGGAATTGATACTTCCGAGATCGGATGCAAACTCTTTAACTATGGCCTCTAGTTTGTCTGCAACCAGTCAAACTGCAAACAAACCATTTGTTCTAATGCTATTTTCCCTCTCGAAGTATTCAAGAAGTAATTCGTCCCCATATTGCATATGATTTCCACAAAATATGTGCATTTTTATTAGGTTTTAACTGTAACTAACCAGATGTCGGTTGTATGATTTATAAAATTAGAATTTGCAGTGGGATTTCTAACAATCGATAATGTCAAGGGACCTCCCACCAAACACGTTTATTTGTGAGAATAGTTGTATTTAGTGATATTTTTACTTGTTTTAATTCAAGCCATTATAAATTAACCTTGATCTTAAAGCAGAGAGATACAGATCCTGGCATTCGAATCTGCTAATGAGAGTACATTCACTAAATATACTTGTGATTGGAAGTTAAAGATCGCTATTATTCAATTATGAATGATGAAAAAATTTGCAAATACCATATTAAATGTGAAGTGTTTATTGCTTAGGCTTCTGAAATATGTGAAATAACGGTAGGAACAACAGCAGCAAATTAATTAAAATCTACGCTATTTGACTTGATAATAGGAGAAAAAGCCTTCTTGATATGTAATAGGTAATAAGACTTGAAAAAATATAGCTTTAGAACTTTTAAAATGTCAACTTTCTAACAGTAACATTAGTAATTTACAAATAAATAAACTGAGTGAAGAAAAAACTAGCAATTGCAGAGTGCACAATACCAACTAGGGTTGATCAAAGTAGTCACATGCGAACTTGAACAGTCTGGAAGGTGCGGTCGTGAGTGTGGAGACCTCTCAGTGACTATTGACGACTGATTACACACACACACACATATGAATCTGCTTAATTTTAGACGTTATTGAACTCATCACCTGAAATAGTAGGAATAGCTTATGAAAGTTATAAACATTGTGTACACCATTGTTTGCAAAGTTAAGATTTCGCAGCTGTAAATATGGGCGAAGCACGACAGTGGAATTTTCATTGACTCAAGCTCAATCTTTGTTGTATTCAAGAAATTAAATCTTTCCCTGAAGTTTACTGTGTTGTACTTGATTTTGGAATTGGGATTGGCGCATACTAATATGTAACCACTTGTGTATTTGTGAGACTTCAAACATCCTGAGATCGGGTAATTGCAGCCTTCGATACAATGGCTTGAGGCGCATTAGACAAGTAGTTTACACACAATGTGACTTCATTCCATCACTCTCTATTGTTACAATACCCAAAAACATACGGTCACGCAAAAGTACGAGTCAGTGTATTTTAGCTGAGCAAAGGTCCTGATCCAAATAAAAATTGGGATATTAGAGGGAAAATATGGAATACCTTTACTGTGACGCTTATGGGCAAGCATACAGGTTATGACTATCAATGCAATACACAACTCTATTTCGGTAGGCATACTACTGTTTTATTGGTTAATGACTTCTCTCTTTTCCATTCTCTTAATTCGAACCTTCAAATAAAATTTACGACATTTTAATATAGCCTTCTAGTGAAAATTTGAACCTTGATTTGAAAAAAACCTATTAGCGTCTACATTTATAATGTTCGTATACTTTGACTTTATTTGATCAAAACCCGTCAATAATTTTAAACAATTCAATCTGTGAGAAGGTATTAGCACCAAATTTCGAACCCGTGAACTTGATTATTTAATCTTAAATAATATTTAAATAAACAATTTCATCATTTTTAAAGCTTTTAATCATTATTGATTTATTTATGTCTTCTTAATTTTTTTGCGTTTCTTATATTTACCAAATTTTATTATTTGGTTAGCTAATCCTCTACTGCCTAGAGTCTGCCAGTTTTCAAATCTATCGTGCAACATTTTTATTGGTTTGGAAGTAAGATATAAGTTAGAAATCCTCATAGAGAATGCTAGATTTATAATCGAACACATGCTTACTTTGCAAATTACCTCACTCTAAGTGACCTTTTCCAACCTTTTACTTTTCTCAGGAAAGTTCTGTCACTTTGCTTTAATTCTCACACACTTCCAGTCGTTGAGTTCATGACAATTGTGTGCACTTATGTAAACAACGAAATTAATTTCCAATTTATAAGTGTACGGAAAATCTGAGAAGTCAGAACAACCTAGAATGCTCTAAATAATTGTCTTTTTGTTTATATATATATATATAGTTCAGAAAATTATTAACGAATTTTAGTCGGTGAATATCGAGAAAAGGGAGTTCCTTCACATCCTGAAAATTATGAAAATATTTTTTTACAGTTGCTTCGAGTCCCCCCCCCTTCCCCCCTTCCCAGCTCATTATCATTAGCTCGTTAGTTGACTTCTGGCTTCCCAGTATCTCTGGGTTTCTGTCGCTGTCTGTAGAGCTGGACACCGTATCATATGGGTCTTCTCCTTTTCCTCCTGAGGGTCACATAGGGGGCATGTTGGTTGGGCATATACTCCTATTCTGTGGAGATGTTTTGCCAGGCTATTGTGTCCTGTACACAGTCTAAATTCTGCAACAGCTTCGAGTCTAGGCCAGTTGGCTATGTTGGAGAGTGACGCTGTCCACTGATTCTCCTTTGTTCGTGCTTTAAGTTCGTTGCTTCTTAGAGTCTTGAATTCTCTCCTGATTAAGGTCTTCATTGTGTAGAAAGATACAGGCCGGTTTATAGCTAGCAAAATTGAGGTCCCCTACTTAGTAAGTGTGTCAGCGCGTTCATTGCCTATAATACCACAGTGTACAGGGATCCACTGAAGAACTATTGTTTTATTTTTTTCTTTATTTTTTGGTGTACCCAGGGAAATGTATACTCATACCGCAAAAGGCAGTTGACTTAAACTACCATGACCAGCCCCCTAATATTGGCTCTTATCTTTAATAAAAATGTGTTAAATGAATTCATCAAAAATCTAAATGGAAATGCATTTCGGCTATCTGCTTCATGTCTTTTTAAAGACTTGGGTTAAAATTTTAAATAAGTGAAATATTCCAACTTTCATTTTTTAATGACAATTGATTAATTAATCGAAAGGAAAGGTAGGACTTCAATTTGAAAAGATCAAACATACAACATTTGAAAATGTCGTCGACGGATTTTAGTGTGTGTTGTTTGGAAAATTCGTATGGAAAACATTGTACGATGCCAATGCGAGAAAAGTGTAGTCATATTCCCGAAATTCGAACTCCTCTCAAACACAAAGTATTCAAATATGGGTATTAACCGGACTGGACCAGTGCTGTTAGCCATCCACAGCACTAGATGTGCACTGATGGCCAATTCAAGTAACAACGTTTACCGTCAATTTCTTATACTAAATATGAAGGCACAAGTTCAGTATTCCTCTCATTCATTTGCACAAGTTGTAGAAATATCATAAAATTATATCCACACTTGATATTATCATTAATATTATTAAATGAGGAAGCGTGTGTTTAAATAGGAATGGAAATGACTTCACTGATTCAATAAACGGAGAAGTGAACACATTCTTGCTAAAAATCAATTTCTTTGTATGCTAGCACTTAGAAATTTCAAATTTTGAAGTACATATAGAAATTGAGAGAGTGTTTTTCAACATTCATTTGCCTTTTTTCCTAATTATTATGATGCTCATTCCTGTAAAAAGCGTTTACAAGCAATAGTCATAAAACCCTATGAACAAATAGAATATGAAGCGCATATAACATGGTACAGTATGAGATTAGGAAGTGGGTATTGAAGAGGTATCAAGAGTCTTGCTTTACTCTAATCAGGGAAGCATTGTGTTGCCCATATGCTTATGCGATGCCTCATATGTCTTGAGGTTAAAAGTTCATGAATTGACTCTGAGTTATTGCGTGCTGCATTTAATTCAACGTTTATTTATCTCACCTCCATTTATTCGTTTCCTACAGCCAAGTGCAGAGTTTGTTACCGTCTGCAGATTTGTGAATATTATATGAAGAAAAGGGGTAGTAAATTAGAGCTTCAATTTACTTATTATTTTGACAACTATCGATGTCTGACATATGAAGTGAGAGTATTGAAAATTAGTTAAGCAAATTTTGAGGAAAATGCACAATGGATTGACATGTTGCGGTCTGCTAATGTCATCATGATTTATTTAGCGTATGCTGCACACCACTTAAACAAATAACACAACTTCAGATCGAGGGGGTTCTATAAAGTACTGTTGGTCCAGACACAAATGCTATGCGTAATTATGCGATTCCTCCTGTGCCTTTGCAATCTTAGTGTGCCTTTGCTTGGGTGAAATTTTCTAAGCACGAATAAGTGTGCATAGAAAGTCGGCGATTTTAGTTCGACGATGGCTCGCAGAATAGGTCAACTTCTGATTCAAGAGCAAATACTTCAAATGGAACTCAGTTTTCTTATTAATCTCGGTCATATGGATGAAGAGCAAGATTGATATATTAAATCAGAGATTCCAATTGCCTTCAATTGTTCACATTTTAAAAGACTTTTAGAGTCCGATCAACTTATTTATATTTAAATCACAAAGTTTTTTTTGAAACCTCGGTTTTGAAAATGTATGCGTAGGTTATTGAGAATTTTGTATCATTAACCGTAAAACCTCAATTAATTGACGGTTTTAATTAATCAAAGTTCCTTAAAATAATACTTACCATTGATGTCATATATAACTGTTACTACCACAATTGATCGCAAAAAAATAGTCCGAAAAATTGCATAATTACTCTCGTCTTCCATCTATTTTCTCCTGTTAGTTCCTGGAACACATAGTTTAACGACCCTGCAAGAATCCCATATCTATTTTGGTCTTGAACGTGCTGTTAGAAGTTTATCAAATGCGGTCGAATATCAAAGCTGAATCGTGTTAATTCAAGCATCCACTTGAGGAACTTACGGACACAAAAACTGAAGTCTCATAAAGCACAGTCATCGCCGAACAAAGGAATCTCATGCGCACTCAGACAGGCTTGAAGGTGCGGCCGTGCTACTTCGCGTTGGGAGTAAGTACGGTCGTGAGCGCAAAGACCACCCAGCCAACCGCCAATCAATAGTCCTTGCTTGTTTAATAAATCATTCATTGTATTATAGTGACTAATGTCAGTGACACAACACAAATAAACGTATTCCATGCCATACGTCTGTTTCCTCTATAGCTTTGCTGTAGATTGTCTAATCCAAGGAGATCTTGCCATAGAATATACTGAGCATAAGTCAGGGCTTATTAGTGCGACAACCTTTTAACCTTTAAGTAGGGATGAAATTTTGTCATTTCATCACTTTCATAGGAATAATTGAGAGAGTTTCATGGTGACTAATTCAGATTTGACTTGTTTGAAATGAATCAATGTAGTTGAGCAATCTAAATAAATTTCGAGATCGAAGTCAAAACCAGCTAAAAAACTTAATGACGTATAGATCTGTACAGATAATTGCACTGCTTGTAATACACATGAATATTACTAAGGCACTGGAATGAGCATTTTCGAATTAAGGAAGATTTTCATTCCATTTTGAAAATAAACACAAATCAATCACCATCGAAACATATTGAAAGTCGAATGAATAATACTTACCACTATTACAATAATGAATTTCGAACGAGTTTTATTGTTTTAAAAATTATAGTCAATCAAAAATGTGGAAAATTAAGGATTCGTAAAAACGTTAGGACTTCAAATTGTCCAAACTCTCCTCAAATTACACAGAAATTAGCGCCTTTCAAAGAGGAATTTGAGACTAAAGATACCGTTTTTTCCTGAAATCAATTTTCCTACAGCATATATACCACTTCCCGGTTAGACCAGGAGTACTGCTAACATAATTTCATTAAAAACTTTTAGTTTAACCTATTAGCAAGTGTGCTAATGAATTATTGTCTTCACTTTTCCAGCCTCTCTTAACTTACCATATTGATTTGTAGCGAATAGAATTTCTGTATGAAAAGTTCATAACGCTATGTTTTGGCATATATCCACCCATGTATTTCATGTTCAAACAGAGATCAATGAAAAAATGTCTAAGAATTCATCAACAGTCGATTCTCCAACATTACTATTAGTAATTTAAATAATTTCTTAACCTCTTGGAAAATTTTGGGTAGGGAGAACGTTAAGGTAGATCAAATTTGGAAAGAGTTAAAAAATCCTTACCCTATCAGAGTCTCGAATTTGTCAAATTGATTTTATTTAATAATTAATTGCTTATGAGAGCAAATGTAACGCCACGAGACATGAAGTTCTAAAACTTCGATTTGAGAATATGGCAAAATATTCCCTGGGTAAAACAAAAACTAATTCCATGATCCAGTTGACATCCAGTCCCGACACTGTTCAAGGAATAATTTCCAGTAAATAAGAGTGAGAGACTGTAGCGGAATTAGCTACCTAACTAAACCTGACTGTACTTAGAAACCTCAGTGACAAATTCTCCTAGTTGGTAAGTCTCCCAGAATAGAAGAAACAGAGGTATCCAGGACACGCGTTTTTTCTAGGCATGCATGGCGTGGAGTGTGTGTGTATATGACGTGGAACTTAGTAATTATATACACTTTATGATATGATGACCTCATATAACTTGGATCATTGATTGGTCGGATAATCGTGTACTGGAATTGACCATTGATTGATCGTATTGGTATTGGTCATTGATTCTGCATTAGTCATGCCAAAGTTGTGTCCTCAAAAGACTCAATGGGATAAAAGAATGCAATGAAGTAGATCAATCAGTGCGAAATGCACTAATTTGTAATTGGCAGTAAATAAATAGAGAAAAAGATTTATTTATAAAATCTTTTAAACTATTCCATATTTTATTAAAATCGATCAAATTGGAATCGATAATAAATATGCTGTGGACTATATATCCCATCATATTTCGATCTATCATGAACCTGACGTGCCAAGGTATTAAGTTTGTGTTTTTAATTTTAATTTTTACATTAAAATACAAAATAATTTTAAGATAAGTTAACTGGAGAAGATCTTCCATTCTGCATGCAATGTTATTATTTCGATTTGTATTGGTAAATTTATGAAATTTTAAGCCCACCATTAGAAAGAATACTTGCAGCTTTGATTGAATCACTTGGAATCGCGTATATTCATGGAAATGATAGAACCGATTTCGCCCTTATGGGTGTATTAAAATGGGAGAAATTAGACCAATATTTGACAATACGTGTTTGGATGTGCAACAAATGAATTGATAAATAATCTTTCAAGTCCACCATAAAAGATATACACAATTTTGAACTAACCGCCTTGTAGTACATTTAACATCATCTATAAGTGCCAATTAACTTCACCTTTCACATTTAGAAGGCGTTCTAAAAGTAAACTCTGAGAGCAACGTGCCGTTTTATTGTCAAGTATGAGGCTAATTCTGACCAAGAATAGCCCATTTTAACATATATATATATATATATATATATATATCATATATCTGAAGATATTTTAACATAGGTATATTTTTTTTAATAATTGAAACTATTCTAATGTATATATATATTTGGAGAAAAGACAAACACGCTAATTGAGGTCTAAATAAGTCCTCAATAACGTTTATCGTGATATAAGAGTGAGAGGAAGCGTGTGGCTGAAAGTATTTGGACTGCGCATGCTGACGTGGTGCTATGCTAGCAATGTTTGATGGTATGCCGGCTCCAAATTCTTCAGTTCTAATGTGTTGGTGGCTTAGGGAAAATTCTGCGCAACTTTCTAACAAAGGAAAATTGATTCGAGGAGCGTAATTTGTTTATATGAGAACATGCAAATATGTATGCTCACACCAGTCTGAGGTGCCAATTATATGGTAGATAGTTAAAAATGATACGTAAAGACCTCAGTGTAGAATCTCTTTATACTCGTTTGTCAGCAAAAAATACATATTTACATTTGATAATCCCATACTTTCATTGACTGAAGCGCTCTCTCGGCGCTTCTATTATAAAAATTTTTTACTGAATATATTCAAGAAATTTTCGTCTTCCATCTCTCTAGTCTCTCTCTGCTTCTGCAAAGGCAGAATTTTGTGTTCCGACCAATAAATTTATTTATTTATAGCAAATGGCAGGCTTTATGATAGTTATCATTAGCCCTTTAGTTGACTTTGGGCTTCACAGAGGTGAGGAACATCAAGGTCACAAAAAGTCGAGAGGGGAGGGGAGGAGACATAGAAGAGTGATTCACAGACGTAAAAGGAACAGACGCAAGGGTAGGGAAAAAGGTAAGGTGAGTACTGTGGAATATGACATGCAGTCGAGTCATTGTAGTTTGAAGTCAACTGCCGATTTATAGACTTTTTGCTGTATGAGTATACGTTGTACAGGGTGCACCAAGTGGAGATAAGTCTATCGCACACCCCCTGGCCAATAAATAGTATTCGACAACAGTAGAAACTACTCTTTTACCGTTTTTTGTCAAATTAAAGTTTTTTATGCCTCTCCTTTTATTCATTTTACTCTACTCTTCCTTTTTCATTTCTTTTCTGTTAAAACGGCGAACTACGGAATAGCTTGAAAAAATCGATGAGGCAGCAAGACCGACTTTTCTTCAATGAGGGCTAAATATCGTCAACATGCCTTTGCTGCAATCCAGGGGATAAATATTAAATTGTGAAATTTAAGCTCCAAATTGCGTAAATATTGTACAACTCCGGTCCGGTTTATGATATAATGGCGTCGTTCCCGGTATCCCTCTGGATCCCGCCATGGATAAAAAGTACACCTATCCGAAATTATCAAATATTCTTCCTTGAATTATTTTAGATTTATTTTACCCGTTTTTTCAATTATTAATGGAAATATTGAGTACGCCTTATATTACTTATTTGAACTAACACAATTTATACTCCTCGGTGCTTAATTTGAATTGAACTCTCCAACTCTCATTAATTAAAAAATTAATAAATACGAAAACTAGGGCAAGGAATATTGGCTGCACAATTCAATGAATTTCACTTTGACCTGGAAGCTGAACAAAGTTTTGTCGTGAAGATCTTTTAAGAAAAGATTTTACTGAAATCTCAGGTGATGGAAGAAGTTCGACTGCTGTAACGGAGGTTAAGAACAGATGATAATAAAAGTTTCCGGTGTTTCAAATTTTTACTTCCAACAAACCCTCCTTATTCTTTCTGAATTCTTTAGCAAAATGTCTTCTGAACTAAGAAAGTGCTTTACCTGTTGTTCTCTCACCAATGACTGGATGAACTATACTAGACGCATTTACCAGTGTTTTTGTCTTTTTTTAATTTTCCGTTGCTTTAAATTATTATTTAAAATTTTGAATATTTTTAGTGGTCTTCAAGAACATTGTCAAATTGACGTCTACGGTCAACTGTTCAGAGTGCCCGAAGCAAGTAACGAAATCACGTTAGGAGATATTGTTAATGAATGCATGGCATTAGCATATCAGGTTTAACAACGACTTGAATCATTAGAAGTCTGTTGAGCACAATTATGTAAATCGAACACCTTGTGATAGAATTTCTAACGAAAGTGTGCTCCAGAAATTAGCCACTTTTCAGTAAAACTCTAACTGGCTGCGGACTCTGTAATGATTTCCAATTTACCCGATATTTTCCATACGAATGCCATATTCACGACTCATGAGCCAAACAAGAACATAGGAGACGAAGTGCAGAACGGAAATTGGATTCAGAAAGAGAAGCTTTATCTTTAAATCTTAACCTATTATCAGACAGGAATTAATACACATTCCAAAGAAGGATATGAAGCAGAATGAAAATCCGAAAAGACCTCCGAGAACATATTGCAAAACGAACAGTAAGAAGCACCGTGAATTAGTTTCTGCAATAGTCATTTAAACGGCACCGCTATTAAATGTAAATCTTTTCGGGAAGCTAGAGAATGGGGAACTGCTTTCAAGGCCAAAGACGGATGCAGTAGCCTGTTTCAGTTATCCGGAGCAAACGTCCCGAACCAGGACGAAACTAAGGGGATGGGTCTAAGGTAAAGGAGAGAGTGCCATGGTTGGAAAACTGAAATCTGTACTCGAGAACTGGACTCCAAGACTTGATGAAAAATCAACAGTGAATAGAAGCATGCTATTTGAATGCGTTCCTGACTTTGGAATATTTAGGCAGGATGGAATGCTGATCGGACCAGAGAGCTTCAGGCGAAACCGAGGCAATAATTCAATGAAGGCGTTAAGTAAAAGAGGCGGTACGAAGAAGAAATTATACTGTCAAAAAATTATTTGATATTTTTTGATGATGAACTTGATATTTATTTTATATCTTCCTCCTATTATCATTAGAAATATCGATTGATCCTCATAATGCTCATACGAATTAATTTAATGCACGATGCACAAAACATAATTCGAACTGAATTGTAATAAATTTTCGCTATTAGCAACCTGATATGAAACTGATATGTATATCACCGAAATTAGGTTTTAAGAAAAAGGTTGGGAATTTCAAAATAGCTGAAATTTCAACAAACTCGCATCTCCTTGTTAACCCCCCTCCCCTCCACTTCCCTCCTAACTCCCCCCAGCACCACCACCATCACTTTAGAACCCATCTCTAACCTATTGTTTCGGTTGAATTTTCATTTTGTTCCTTAATCAGAGTGAAAACAAAATGTTTCGTAGGAAACTTTTTTGGAATTATACCATGTAGTCATCAATACTACATTGTCAAATCGAATTATAGAATCAAAATCACTAGATTCTGTTTAGAGGTAAAAAAATAACACAGGAAGACAAGTTTTGAATGTTTTTGTTAGAAGCGCATTTGGAATAATTGAAATTGATTACCACGAATGCCTTTTCTTTTCTTCGATTTTGTTTTGCATGTTTTCAACACTTCTCCAATACAGTTCAAAAGGAGAAAGATTTCAGAATTATTATTTGATGGCAAAGTTTATTACTTATAATTTACATGTATTTTGTGCTTTTATAATTTTGTTTCAACCATATCTATCCAACTTCATCGAGAAGGTATCATTCATGAAACCGTTCAAATTTTAAAATTGTCAAAGCCATTAGTCAAATAGAATTTGAAGTTTTGATGAAGAAAAGTATAAATTATAAAATATCTCCTGTTTGAAGATTCAGCTTTTGTGAAGTAGTCAAAGACGGTTCCTTTGTCCATTATTTCACTTTCAATTGAAATGGAAACGATGTGAAAGTTTAGTTCAATTTCACTACTTCCGAGCAGATAGGCAAATTCTTGAATACTTTAGATTTTGAATTTTTAGAATCCTTGAAAATATTATGTGCTGTATTACAAGTGGATTTGAAGCCTTAACAATGTGTTGTCAAAACGCGGTATTGGTACAATTGAACAACTATTTTTAAACTTGGACCAAATGTTTTTTTTTCATGGAGTTCGAACATGAAGACCATCCATTTGGCTATCATATTAACACGACAGCCGAAATAAATATGTGGAAATTTGCCGCACCCATCATTTCTCCAGGTAGATAATCACAAGTTTAACGGAGTGCACCATCTTGCCAACTCTTTAATAGAAGATACTAAAAATTCCAGACGCCAGAAATAACCAAGACCAAGTGACTGCTTGAAAGTATTAAGTCTATTGCTAGGTTATTTCAGACATTCATGGAAACTAATACTTTTCTGATGGTTATCAAAATTTGCATGTTAGACTCTCACGCAGTATAACAATGATCGTTTATTTGCTGGTTGGAAAAAATTTGATTTGAGAAATATTTTTACACGTTAACGAAATGGTAGACTAAATCTCTGAGCAGGCCATTATGGGATGATGTATTTGTAAGTTCACCCAAATGAATAAATCTGAATCTACATCAACAAATCAGTGTCAAAGTCGACTAAAACAGAATGAAAATAAATGGTGTAGAAAGAATGCTAGGGCACCGGCAGATAGATTAGTGGAGACCCGCTGATGCTCTGCCAATTAACACACTCCTGCATTTGACAGAAAGATGTTGCAAGGATTAGGCGAAAAGAGTGATAGTGAAGTTATATTAAAAATATCACTTCAATCCTTGGACTGATGAAGTTATAGGAATGGATGAAGGTGAATTGACAATTTTAAAGATTTTCCTTAACACCGTCTTAATTGCCTCTTTCTTAACTCTTAATGTTTCAGCGGGTTTAGATACTCTCTCATGGTTGAATGCTACTTTTCGTCGGACTGCAACAGTAAGAAATTCAACATTAGTATATTGGACTGTACTTAATTCAAACCAGTAATATCTTTGTCAATGGTCGAATTAAAAGATCGATAAACCACGAAGCACGCTTTTGCAGGGTGAGGGGAACCAAACAATGGCTCGTATAAGCGCCCTATCTTTAAGTCTACACATAGACTATATCTAAAATAAATCAAACAAAATTTCAGCAATATATCCGAATTGGCTGACTGAAATGAAAGCTCGATATACGTCAATTATTAATATTTAATTGAAATAAACAAAAATCACACTATCAAGATTTGGATCAGGCGCAAAAATTAACGATATACGTCGAGAGAAAAAAAGGGAAGAAAGATGTAAAAAGAAAATACTATAAATGCAGCGTCAGTGAAACAGCGTCAATAGTAAACATTTTCAAGAGGCCTTCTCTAGTGCAATGCCTCCAGTAGCACCAGAGATCGGAAATCGTGGAAATATACGCCGTGGCGAGACAGTCGATTGTACTGTGGGGAGCCCTGAATCCATAGTGTCTCTCTTATCACCCAAGGGAAGAGATAAGACGGAGTCTCCTGTTGAAGCTCCTTCAACATTACCATCTCCATCCTGTGACCGTTTATTTTGTCGTGAAAAAACCCTAAACTTCTGCATTCGTTCCAACACCATAGCACTGTGAGAAACAATGGGTTCCTGACAGCGCATGAATGCTTGCCATCGCAGGTAATAGCTCTTCCACAGCTCCAGGTGATAAGACATTGCACATGGGATGATTAGACGATGCCCAGATACTTCAGCTGGTGTATACGTGGGATTCAAATACGCCCTCGTATTAGAGTTGATATATGCCCAAAGGGAAATGGTTTTATTCCGCCCAAAGTTGTTGCGGGCCTCACACTCTGAATCGAACAGGAAAGTTCCAAATCGGCAAGCGTAGAGTTCATCTAGTATAGTGATTAGGAAGGTCTCGTTAAATTCAAAGGAAGCGGGAAACTGGGTCATTATTTGCCAGACGCAGTCAATAAACTGGAGGAAAATGGGAGAGCGTTCCTCGAGGCTGGATGTTTCCACTTTGCTGGACGTGTTCGAGGGTGGAATGTGAGGGAAAACTAGATTTCCTCCATCAGCTGGACCTCCAGTGCGTTGACAGAATTTGTGTCCAAATGAGATCCATTCCTTTTCAATCAGAACTTGGAAGCCCTTAAGCGTGCGATAGTAAGGATCAAGCATTAGCATTGCTAGACTAGTCACTTGTGGTGTAAGGTCCCATCCATCCGAACAGTGAACTAGAACAGATGATTTGTGATTTTCAACCTAGGAAAGGAAAATATGCTACTCTTGAAAAGGAATACAGCACTAATATAGCACTTCAATTGACAGCTCATACCTGATCGGCGACAGCAGCTGCTGCAGAGAGGATTTGGCGAGTATTGTAGAGCCATTTAGTTTCGTGGATAGTTTTGAGCCAGTGGGTACCATCTTGTTGTGCCAGTGTGACTGATGTTACGGCAGCCATTAGCTTTGTGAAAGAGGCGCGCATTGCGTGAAGATTGGGAATATTCATGAAGGAGTACTGGATGTTGGTATAGAAGGCTGGGTTCTCGACTCCTCCACCCCGTCCACGGTTAACCACGGCTGTAAACTATAGGAAACAAGCGATGATTCCTTATCCTATATACAAGTCGGATTTCCCCAAAGACAAAATAAGGGTGAATCATAGCAAAAATCGCGCCAAAAATCCCAGTTAATCCTGGCGACAAATTATTGTTAAGGCAAACGAATAATCACCCATGATATTATAAAACCATAAACACTACTGGCAGGTTCATACTGACGAAGAAATAATGAAGCTTAGCAAGCTGTTGCTATTAACCAAAATTAGTAAGTTTTACATGAACATCGCAAGGTTTTAAAGAAGTTGTTAACGCTTTTATCACTTAGGTCGAAATGCGTCAGGGCTGCACTATTTAACTCATAAACCAATTAGATTCAAGTGAAACCAAAGTCGAAAGAAGGGAAAAAGTTTAAGTTATTTCTTAAAATAAAACTAAACGTTTAGGTTTTAGTTATTCATAAACCACGCAGAAAAGAAATTAAGACAAGAGCGTCACAGTTGCCGAAGGAATGCTTCATAGAATTCGATTTCTTCGACATTAACAAGACATTACAAAATTAATCAAATATAATAACAATGATTGATTTAGGCTAAACACCACCTCAACTTAAGGTGAGAAAGAATAGTTAAAGTGCTAAAATTCGTTTAATCGGGAACACAAAAAGTCGATTCTTTAAAGCCTTCTCGAAATTGCCTTGAACATGCAAATTTAAACAGTTTTATGCCCGTACAAACCCGGTACAGCAAACACCGCATTCTACCATCCTCACGTGTCAAAAGCGCACCTACAACATATCGGTGATCGTATTCACTTGTTTCTGCTATGCTCTTGCCGATTTTTATAAGCTCGATGCAAATAGTTGAGTCTCGAAGCCTCTTCCTCTCTCGAACTCTTACAACAGACTTGGGTCTACGCTTAACTCTTGGGCCGGTTGTTTACTATTAGCTACTGAGACGTTGCAAGGATATAGCCTAGAAGAGTTTAATCGTTAGCCTCTATAAACGAAATATGGAAATAGTTTTGCTATGACAACATGATTTATCGATTTAAAATATAAATGAGCAAAACAGAAGCATACCTGAGGTCGAACATCAAAGACGAGGAGATTGACCGTATTGGCATTGGCATCGCGTATACTGCGGACAAGTTCTTCGTCGGCTTCATTTCGTCGAGCCGAAGGGCCAGCAAGTGGTTGAGCAGCTCGAGTTAGGCTGGCTCGACTCTCTGGATGAAGCCAAGAGAGAACGGGCAATCGACCATGAGCCCTGTGTGGAGCGCATCTCACCAGAATGTCGTCACTCACCTTCACTGGAACCACCAGAACTTCGGGATATGAGCGACACACCTTGTAGCCCTCATTCACCTATAAAAGCAAATCGATTTGAGGGCAGTAGATTAGTTCTGTGAATTGCTAAAGCTAGGAAAAAGTTTAATACTTAAAATTTCACGTGTCACGAGAAATTGATATCTGCAAAGACATTTTGGCAAATCTCCGCAAAAAACCAACTGCAAAGCCACAGCAAATCTCTTCTATACACAACAGCTAAGACTTTCAAAATCAAATATCTAGATATTCAACATGCCCTCATTACCTCAACATTAAATACGAGAGTATCACGCGTCAATTTGATTCAAAGCGGGAAAAAAATGCCCTGCAGTTAGAAATCTAGTAGAGTATGGAAACTTCAAGAAATCTCCCGCCAAATACGTTCCAATTCAACAGATCATTTAGTTCCTTCGGGAAAACTATGAATAAAGTGCCATTTTGAGGACTGTTATAAGTTTTAGAAGTCCCCAACAACCCAAAACTCCGAACCTTTAACACTCAAATGCAATAAAATTTCAGCTAACATTACCTGAATGTGGTGATTTCAATATGACTGGCTCGGCACATGAAAACCGCAAGAATAATGTTTATCGAAAGCGTGATCATGACATGGAAAATGAAGAAACTTGATTAATTATTAGAATCTCAAACAACTCAGTTTCAGAAGGAATTAACTGTTAAAAAGTATCAAAAAGTTTACAAATATTGCATATAGAAATTCGATGGTACGTATTTATAAACACAGTTAAGAGCAAAGTGGCACCACTTACCAGAAACTTCAATATTTCACACAACAAGTATATATAATCATGAAATAGACAAAGAAGCAAACATACCTTACTAATTCGCCAACCGTTGTTAACAACGTTTTGCCGGTGGTATTCATCTTCTGGAATGTAAATATCCCAGCCGGATTCGAGATAAAGTCCTTTTGCAAGACACACCTCTGCGAAAGTGTAAGCGAAAAGGGGTCTAGTTCGAAAAGTTGGGCGAATAACTTCTGTAATATATTTTGCTATATCATCTCGTATTGAGACACTCTAATAAAGGGATTAGATAGATAAACGAAAGTAGACAAAACCCTACAGGTAGAACAAAACGAAGTTGCCGCATGTCTTTACAAAATAGAAAGAGACCGGTTTGTTGGGTAACTTGATCGGTTCTGAAAGATTTTTTCAACTCAATCGATTGTATGGTGGTCAGAGGAACAGAATAGAGTGTAGATCGTAATCCGCCATGTGGAATGAAGGAAAGACGATAGTTTGTCAACTAATTAGGAATTAGCTTTACTACGCAATGTAAAAATACCTCTATAACTCCACAAGAGCCATCGACTCCCAAACATCGACAATTGTCATACTTTGCAACTAGCTGCTCGGCCACATATCCAGTTCTTTGGGGCATTTCATATAGTGTATTGACTATAAAGTTTGAGCAAACCCTTAATTATTATAAGAACGAGATAGCTAAAAATTAAAATAATAAAACAAGGAGGAAAATACGATAAAAATATATTTTGATTAATGTAAAAAATAGAATAAAAATATAAATGACAATTTTTAAAACCTCATAGTAGAAGTTTATCGCGTTGTCTAATAAGCAAACCATGGCCAAAATAAAAGTTACCAAATTACCGAATTGGGTGTAAGGGAGCTGTTCGTATTGAGCGCAGAATGGAATTCACTAAAAGGAGCACACTCAATATTGACTAAATGGTTGCTCTAACCAAGATAAAGATTAGAGTTAAATTATAAATGGTGAAATATTAGATTTAACTAGGGATTTCGAACAGCTATAG
The DNA here is from genome assembly GCA_000469805.3 of Hymenolepis microstoma. Classification (NCBI taxonomy): domain Eukaryota; kingdom Metazoa; phylum Platyhelminthes; class Cestoda; order Cyclophyllidea; family Hymenolepididae; genus Hymenolepis; species Hymenolepis microstoma. Next base: position 13,828,820 of record LR215995.1, on the reverse strand, counting down.
GGCAAGTGATATTCAAAATATAATATTATAATGTAAAAATGGCTAATTTCGATTTCTCGTCTATATTGTAGTAATTTTTTAAATTTAAATTTATTAATTGGAGCAGTTAAAAAAGCCTATGCAAATTTTGGGATCTTTAGGAGCTCTCACGTGCTCATAATGAATATGATTATCGATTAAATCCCCAAGAAGAAACTTGTGAAGATTTATCCGATAATGAGAAGGATTAGAAACAAAATTTTGAGTCAGATTTCGCTTATTCCAAATGTTTTAGAAGTTCATATTCAGTCAACTCTGAATAAAATCTATTGTAACTGGTTTGTTGTTGAAAATCGATTGCTCACAAAAATCAATATTCAACCATAGTTCATTACTGCAAGCATTTATACTCCAGCCTCACTTTTAGAAGCTACAATTAATATCACTTTTCTCGCATTTCGATTTACTAAGGGGGCTTTTTGAACCATGGTGATATTCAAAATTTAAGCAGAATTTATTTGTAGTGCTATATTTCATTTTTTTCCGATTGACACGCAGGCGTTGTGAATCCATTCATCCTGGTTGCCCAACTCAAATTTTATTTTGGATTTTATAAATGTCCAAACGTAGGATTTTCGACGCTTCCTAATATGGATTAGCTCCTGTAATGTATTTCTCACCAAAATTGGGGTATATTCAAAACAACTGATTTTTTCTAACATAGCACATCTCCACCACATTTGCTGCATTTTAACTGAATTGTAACCAATAAATTTTCACATCTATTGGCTAAAGTTAGAATGGTTAACTAGTGTATGCAGAATGAAGATTTATAATTGTTTATTCTCCTTTTGTCACCTTAAGCACCATTAGTATTCGATATATAATTGGCGCCTAAGATTTGCGAGAAGAAATGTTCGAATTCTGAAAATTAGTGGTACTTAACTCCCAATGTTCCCAATGTAACAAACTAAATAAAAAATCAACCACAAGCCAAATTGTCTTCTAATCATTCACCATAAAAACCCTCGCTACTTTTTGTTTCTATTTACTGGCATCTAATACCATTTGCCAATTTACTATAATGCGAGATTAATTGTGCATAAATATAATATTCAGTGAGTGAGTGTTATTTTTTATACAAGTTGTGTTCTATTCTGGAAAACAAAATATAGGCCTCAATGAATCATAGAAGGATGACGTTAAAGTTATACCCATCAAGGTACTGCATTAAAGGTATAAAAACCTGTTGTTAATTTTACAATCCGACCTGAACATATCAGCTAAAGGGAACACAAGGATCCTACTATGCTTATAGAGAGATGGTTATAGAAATAAATTAGACTGTAGAAGACTTTTATATAAAGAATTAGAACGAAATCAGAAACACGCGTAGGTACAAAAAATTTTTTACAATTAAAACCTTTTTAATTGTCTTATTTTAAAATATTATATTCTTTCTAATTCAAATAGTGCTTTCATCTAAAATCATAGATATCATTATTTGCTGAAATATAAATTGTATTTATTACCTATTAAATGATCTTCAGGACAAAACCTTCATTTTATTTGATGTCCTTCTGCGATTGTTTTAACTACCTCATCATCGTGACAGGCTATCTAAACCTTGACCAAGTTCTTCTTCCCTCATATTAGTCAGATCAGAATGGCCTCCTCTTCGACATCTACTCATAAAAATCGCCCAACATGTATAATTGTTCTTGGTATGGCTGGATCTGGCAAAACTACCTTCGTCAGTAAGCTCGTTGAATATTTGACTTTTCTGGGAAACAGTCAACCATATGCAATCAATCTTGATCCAGCTGTTTTAAACATCCCTTACCAGCCAAATATAGGTAGATACGAATTTTATTTATCAACACTAGCACTTCTTTTTAATTAATGAATATAGATATCCGGGACACCGTTAAATTCAAAGATGTGATGAGCCAATATGGTTTCGGTCCAAATGGTGCAATTATGACTTCCCTGAACTTCTTTGCTTCTCGCTTTAACGAAGTTATCGGGCTTATTGACAAAAATGCCGATCGTGTTCGTTATGTATTGATCGATACTCCTGGTCAGATTGAAGTCTTTACATGGTCTGCTTCTGGAGTTATTATTACAGAAACCCTTTCTGCCTCTTATCCAACTATGGTTATTTATGTTATGGATACGCCTCGTAGTCATAGTCCCGTTACTTTTATGTCTAACATGCTCTATGCGTGCTCTGTTCTCTATCGAATGAAGCTCCCATTCATCTGTGTTCTTAACAAAACAGACGTGATTGACTGTGACTTCGCTCTGGAATGGATGCGAGACTTTGAGGCCTTTCAGAATGCTCTGCATGCTGGTCGGTCAGGTGAAAACGGCTTGATTGATACAGCTGATGGCCCTTATGTGGAAGATGATTCGTCCCAATACATGAATAGCTTAACTAATTCAATGTCTCTTGTGCTAGATGAATTTTACAATGATCTAAGATGTTGTGGGGTATCCTCTCTTAATGGCGAGGGTTTCCCTAAATTCTTGGAGTTGGTCAAGGAAGCTTCTGAGGAGTACTTCAATGTAAGTATTTTTACTTGGGATTTGAATGTAGGTTGTATATTTGATGTCCGGGAGCATTAAGATAATTGTTTTCCATCAACCATCCATGGTAAAGAAACAGTATTTTCTAACCTCTTTTGCTCGATTCTGCGGTCTTTCTAAGGTTTTCCCAATGTAACTTATCATTCTGCTTTCCGGATGTGTACGGATAACGAAAAACTGCATAATAGTAATGTGTGTTGACTACTTCGTCGCCGTTGATAAACTGATTTTCTGTCAGAATTGACCTACGCTGTGGTCAATTTACACAAATTCTGAATGCTTATATTGTATTCCTCGGTCATAGTGTTGCCATTTCGAAATTGTGACATTTTATTTAATCGTTGTAAGCCGCTTCTTTTAAGTGATCAGCGTTAGTTGATGGACTATTCGTAGATGGTTCTCAGCCAGTGGATTATTGCTAGATTTTTATTGTGAATTCCTATCGCCAGGCTAGTTGGCTTATAGTTCGAACTGTCAAGTGGTTATAATAATGCCAATTTCTTAGCTATCAATCTAATATACATTTCTTGACATTCTGTATTAGTGAATATCTGGTTGGTGATATTTTTTACAACATTTTCGAATCTGTAGTTCCACTATGCATTTATCTTGATTATTTCTTCTATTAAATCTTCTCTTATATACGTCTTGGTTGTATTGTAGGTGTATTTGCCAGCTTTGAGGGCTACTAAAACGCCTAAACGGACCGGGAAAGCACTCCTCAATCAACCACAAGGTGAGTTTTTTGATCTTTAAGAATCTCATTGATTTTTTTTAATCAAAGATGTTATGTTGAATTCTACTTTAATTTCTGAAACAACAAATATGTCCTCTACGTTTTCTTCTCCTATGCATTCGTTCAGTTTAATTTATTACAGAATATTCTCTTGTCTGAGGCCATAAATCTTTCACCTTATTAGTCTTTTTGTCAAGATTTTTGTTTTGACTTGCAAGATTTGACATTATTTAAAATCCTATGCTTCATACTTATTTCGGCTCCCCAGTGGATTTTTAATGGCCCTGTAGAAATAGTCAAAATTTATTCACTGAGATAAGCCAATGTGAATCATTACCAGAAATATCTTTTTATTAATATATGTGCTCTGGTTTGTCCGTTATGCTTTTCGATTTTTGAAAGCTTTTCGGTAAACTGACCCCAAAAGTGGAGTCTTAACAACAATTTGCTTAGGAAGATTGGAAGCATCCTATTGATATCACTACGTGAAATCCTACCACTACCCTTGTTAATAATCAGAGTAGTTGCCTGTCCATGTAAATCTGCGCATGGATAATCATTGAACTCGTGACCTTTGATTTGGCAAGCTTTCACCAAAGTGTTATTCTGTCTTTATTTCCCCCCCCCCCAGCCTTTGGCTAGTGTCTTATGATGGCAAACTCCTTGTTATTAGTAATACAGTCTTAATTTCTTAATTAGAATGCTTGTACAGCAGAGATAAATGCGAAAGTGGCTGCAGCATCTGGTGTTGTTGCTTATAATAGTCTAGCATAAGCCTGGAAATAACACGTTGTTGGTTTTACAACTGATATCAAATCTCTGTCTTGTAGCATTCGCACCCTTCTATAGGGTGCTCAAGATAGGAGGTCTCGTGTGAATATTAAAAGGTAGATTAAGAAAATATATTTGATTGGAAGTAGTAAATATAGAATACTACGTATCACAACATACCCAACGTTTAATACTTCACAGCAGGTATTGAAAGTGTTCACTATGAATTTTGATCTCCAGCTTAACATGTCTCTTTTATCCTGTCCATACTCTATTTTCAATTTCAGGTGAGATGGGCGTCGATAGTGAAGATTCCGATGATTATGTTAACGATCAGGCTGAAGACGGACCGAGCTGGCCTGAGAAAAGCATGCTGGTTGACTTAGTGGGCAACAGTGACAACGCGGAAACTGATCCTCTTGTACACCTTGACGGAATAGAAGAGAAACAAGAAGCTCTAGACGATCAGATGAGTGGTTAGTTCGAAGAATCTAGTCATAACACAAGTGAAATCCTTTATCTTTATTAGAGAAGTGTCTTTTAACATCCTCTTTTGGGCATAGGTGATCATTCGGCTCTATTTGTAAATTTTTAATCAACATACTCAACCGATTATATGAATCTGATACAACACTAGAGAAGCGCTGTAATATTATGTTAAAGGTGCTCAACTCCCGTTGATTCGAGTACAAAGCAAGCGGAAGTCTTGCAACGCGGGGGGTGGTTCCATTATTTAGAAATTCATTTGCTTGTATAGGTTAATATTTTATACACTGTGAGATGAAGATAAAATGGTAGCGAGATTCATTGAGGGCCCATAATCGGTAGATCGGTGTCCCTGGGACTAAACCTGTTCGCTTAGATTGTGTACTGGAGAATGTTCCTTTGATTAAGGTTTTTGCAATGCCTTGTTCTTTTTGCTTGTTATTCCAATTTAATTTTCTTCTAAATTGAATTTTTGTTGTTCATTAATAATAAGCAAAGTTTTTCCTTCTTTCAGCTGAAGAATTTCGGAAGAAGTGTGCGGTTTCTACAAATGTATCATCTTCGATATCATAAGTAATTGCTCCAATGTCCCATGTACAGCTTTGATATAATAAAATAAATTATATTTGCTATAATCAAATCTATTTTTTTCTTGCCTACTTTTGTGAGGTTTGTTTGATCGGGTGCTTGCTATTTAAACTCTATTTAAATTACATGTTCCATTACCAACCGAGGCTATTCGTTCATCTCTTTGAGGGCCAAAATGAGTTTTTAGGGTTTAGAAATCTTCATCTAATGGCTTTTTGTAAGATAGCAGTTTGATTGTTTCATAGTAAACCTCTCTCTAATTCAGACTTATATATTTTAGTCAGTTTGGATCTCGTTCACACTGACTAAGATCAGTTGGTGATAAAATCAATTAGCTTGTTATGTATAGCCAGGTGTAAAATGGTTCAAGTTTGTAGGCTCTGTGTTGAAAGTGCTGATAAATCTGAGGTCTAATTGTGGAGAAAGAAGTAAACTGGATGTCTGTGGATCATTGTATATTTTGATGATGATGACGATATTGTAATTTATAGCAGATAACAATGACAATAGAGCTAAGTGCTCCCGAAGAAGTGATGCTAAAGCGCCTAGCTGCAATGGAGGTGGGTCCGCATTTTCGACATCAGACTCGAGACGAGCCGCCCCTTTCAAAAGAAGAGAAGATGCGAATAGCTGGTGATTTGCTAAGACGTAATCCAGGTGAATTTCTTGCTCGATATCATCGATTTCTATCCTGGCCCGATGATGCTGTATGTTTCAGTGGACTCTGGAGTGATTACACTGTGTCCTACTATTTGAAAGAGGTTGTTGGATTCGCTAAACCCATAGAATCTGCTCAGAACTCTCTTTTGGATGAAGATTCTGATGAGTTAAATATTCAGGAGAATCTTAGACGCAGACGAGAACTGCAGATCAAGAATCGTCGCTTAGTGGTATGAATATTGCTTTAATCATTATTTCCATTTAGTTCAATATGCAATTAAGTTTCGCCGAATTTTTCCCTTCGGTAGACATTGGTTTACGTATGACTAACATAAGTTATAATAGTAAAGACGTGATTATTAAATCTCCACGACTCAAGGATTATTCTCGTAGAATTCTACTTGTGATTACCAATAAGCATTAATACTAATATTTCTTAATTTCTAAGTTGACTAGTTGTGATCTCATTGGTCTTGCATTAGTTAATCGGTACATTGCTTATCGTTCATGAAGTGTCAGAATATAAGAGAGAGTTTAGTGAATATTGGCCTTAAGACTGTGAAGATGGTGATGATCTCGGGATTGACATACCCCGCCACCTCTCTTTTCTATGCAGTTCTTTACTGAAAGCAGAGAGAAAACTCATAGACTGAGCAGTGGATATAAGGTGTTCAGGTAAATTTTATGGTATATCAAGGAAATGAGAAGAGTGGTTGGCAATTAAAGCATTTAATAGGTTTAGAAGAAATTCATTGAGCAAGGAAATTATACTAATCTGATAGTTTTACTCAAAATAGCCAGCATTAGCGCGCCTATTACAGCCTCAATCCATCCCAGCCATTTTTACCCTTTCCCTGGGGTCTCTATTTTGTTTTAATTCTGTCATACAGGTACCACAGATTTGAATGAATTTAGAGATGGTTTTTATCTTTTTTCGTTTGTGCTTATCTTTAAGGCCCTACGCCGAATGGAAGCAGAAGCGGATGCTGATCCTACAGAGGGCTTCTTCTCTCATGAGGCAATGCGTGAACGCGACCCGGTGCTATGGGAACGCATGGTTGGCCGAAACCTCACTAATGCTCAGAGACGCTCCCTCTTGGGTCATCAGTACGAATCTTTTAGTGGTATGCTACTCTCCCAACTCTTAGAATCCGATGGAATGTCAGAACGACACCCGTATGACACTGATGAGGTAAGAATTCGGACTTATTTCAAGTTACCTAAATATTTATAAGTAGTTGGAATGTATTTTTTTTAATACTTGGATTTATTTAGTGTCCCAGTCTACGCCCCATTTCATCAACTATTTCGTATTTGCTACTTACTCTTGTATAGTAGTAGTTAATGTTACTTTATGATATTGTTTTAGGAGGAATCGGATGATGAAATGACGAATAGAGAACAATGGCGATCGGGTAAAAAAGAGACAGAAGAAAAATATGAATGTGCGAATCAGGAGTTCAGAGAATTGATGTATTCACGGTTCCTTGCCGGTAATGATAGCGCCGTGGACTACGAGTAAGTACAGTCTTCATAGTCATAGTCTTCAGGATATACGTTTTCATAAGGTGGCATTAGTTAAAAAAAGCTTACCACAGTGAGGTTGGCCTTCTGAATTAGTTAATATTGATCTACTCCAGGATGCTTTCTCTTTCAACGCTTATTTGAGTTGTTCAACAGTAATCGATAAATGTATAATTACTCAATTTTTAAGGCAGATTGAAATATTTAGTACTTTGGAATTTGACCTTATTTCTTCACTGTTATCAGCTTTTCATTGGTGCTTTACTTGAGACCATTTATCCAAAAACTGTCTGCAATATACAATTTGTATTTTCAGCCCCTATTAAGGTGCGCTCTATACACATCGACTTGTGCCAATTTTAAGGAATTATTTGAATCAGAGTTCCAATGAATTAATTTTGTCCATATTTATCTTGCCGTTAAAGGGCGATAGACAACGACATTACACTGGATGATGAACTGGAAGAGCGTGGTCGCGATGCTGAAGAAAGCTACTTCGATTCCGAAAGTCCAGCGCCAGCACCTCCTTTCGAGATTCCCATCGGAGAAACTGTGGACAGTTCAGACGCTCCAAATAAATGAATTACAGATGGTTCTAATTATTGTATATAAATAATTGCATAAATCAGTTGCCGATTTCTCTTATGTTTACATTTGATCCAATCGACAGCAAAACAAAGTACTCATTTTATGCTACTTTCTGGTTTGAACCTTGTTAATTTAGGTTAACAAATAAGGACAAACTACGAAAGTACTGTTATTAAGATTAGGTCCTTTTATGTAACACGTTTCGAAAGCATAGAAGTTTTCCCTATTCATAGAAATAGAGGACGGTGAATTTGCCTGATAAGCTAAGTACAGTAGGAAGAAATCGTATCGTCCGTTTCTATATACGAAACTTCTATCTTAACATTTCTTTAATAGGTACAATTTCTCACGCCGATTTGCTTTAATACTAAATATTGATATTCCTACAAATATTCACCAATGCCTATACTACACAGTAACAAAAAGAAGATTGATTTAACGCATTCACTTTATAATTTTGTCAACTAGTAATCACAATAGCAGAACGAAATGCATATCTTTTGTTGCAATCACTTCAAATCCAAGGCCCATATAATGGTGTGTACTGCCATTACGATCAACGGCTGCCACGCGACGAGATAGCGGATACCGTCCAGCAGATTGCCAAATAGAAGATGAGGCTTTTCCCAGCTGTTTTTTGAGATTTAATGTTAAAGAAAAATAAGTTTAATAAAGCTGGCACAATTAGATCCATATAAAGCACAAAAGGACAACCTGGTGAAGGTGAACTAGTAACCGTAACCGGTAAGCGTGTATTAACAACCAGAGTAGAAAGAATGAATTGCCAAAAATAGGTGAAGTAGAAACTGCCTAAATATGCCAGACATATTCAGAAAAGTTGAATTGCTGAGAATACAAGAGACATTTCCATTGATGAATGGCATCACAACTGGAGGAATAACCCACTAAGGGACTGGAAGACCTCACCAAGATTCGATTTGAAAGGGATTATTCTTCGACATACCTGAAACTGTGTTTCAAGGAATATTAACAAAGTAAAAAGTTATTTGATAAAAAGATATAATGAAGGGGAGTCTGGGAGCGCCGATGGAGTAGTTATTTACCACGTCAAAGCATGTGGCATCAAGACTACCTAATCAGTAAGACATTAAGTGTTGGGTTTGGAATACACAGCACAGAGCAAACACTAAATACGGATGAGTAACTGGATTAAATAACGTTTTATCTATTTGACAGTATAGAGTGCGTCAGAAGTGCACTAAAATAACTAGATAACATGTCAAGATATGTGAAAACCTAAGCACAAAACTCGTCTAAGACATAAAGAAATGGAAGAAAGGGGAAACCAATAATAGAGCGACATCGTGTCGTAAATGACTAAATCTCATTAAAATTAAAATGACTACCAGAATGATAACCGAATAACAACACATCACACAGAGACTACGGAATACTAAAATACATTGCTCTTAAGATATCTAAAAAAGAAAACTGAATCAGAGGGGTAAAGGTGCATACAGGCTAATATTCAGTGATCAAAATGAACAAAGAATCCTATTGACCTGGAGTACAATCGATTCATGATTTTGGAATAAATTAGCAAGAATGATGAAACGATGATTTGAAATAACTTTAACTAAGTCAAGTGTCAATGGCACTTTGAAGTGCGACCTAACAAATCTTCCTAGAAAAAAACCACAATTAATAAAATAACAAGAAATAATCACTAAAAGTAACGGGAATTAAGTTATTAAAATTGAGATATAAAATGTGCAAAGGATACGGATTTTTTATGAGTCTGTGTAGATTGACTTTCTCCTTGCAGTAGGGGCAGATATCCTTTTTACCGACAATACACCAACCACGAAGACAAAATTCATGAAAACTGAAGAGAAATGAATAATAACAAGAAAATTCAAAACATTTCAAGATACAAAAGCAATTTCAACAACTTACACATGTGTACAGTTAAGTTTATACCTCCTTTCAGCTTGTCCATTCAACATGACCTTGGTACATAGAGCACAAACACTTGGATCAATTTTTCTTAAAGGAATGCCAGTTTCTGAGAAATACTAAAAATGACACGGATTAATTGAATAATTACATTAGAAGCTTACACTAATGTGAGCTGCCATTTTATCTGTACAAACTTCGGCAAAGTCTCGAGCGATGAGACCAAAGTATACGCCATAAAATAGGATTAGACCACCGACAGGAAAGGCAAAAGAAGGGCTGATAATCTGTGGAATAAACATGCAGAAGAGAACCAGAAGATAGCCTAACAAAGTTGCAGAGTAAGAAACCTTGTGCATGAGAAGAAACCACCAATATACACTCCTAGGGGTAGTTGTTGCGATTTGTGGGTTAGAGCTGAGGTAAACCATCACTCCAGATATGAGAGAAAAGAGGAACCATATTGTGATAAACCTAAAGTATAACATGTACACGCTGTAGCATATAGGCACGATCCACATGGCAAGAAGGGTGATGAGATGATATGACTTTGGACGATACTTTTTCCAAAGCATTAATAGAAATTGGCAACCAATTGAGAAGAAGATGAGAATTAGAAGCATTTCTAAGTGCATAGCCTCATGGCCACTGTGTTCCTCATGTAGTTTCAAGTGCCTAAGTCGCGCAGCCTCACTTTCAGAGACGTTCCGAAGATCGTAAGTCTATAAAAAACTAATGAACAAAATTTCCAACTTACTTTATTATTGATTACTATTAAACTATCTTGATTATCCATTGTCAGGTACAAACTATTGCGAATTGCATATGACTCAGACAATTTGGCCAACGACCTTTAGAAATAAGCCAATAAAAATTAGAGCGGCAGTTTTGTATTTTTTATCTTGATACTGGTTCATTAAATATATTTTAATTTATTATGCAATTATTTCTTCATAAAAAGGCCAAAACACTTTATATATTTAAAATGAATCATGATTTTTTAACCACTTTATTGACCAGATTTTTGAAGAATTATTTTCAAAAATTGTGATGTTAGCTTCAATGAACCTCCACATATTTTTTTTATCTTTGACCGGCACTCGTATTTTAAATTATTTTTAATGATCAAATTGTTAGTCTTGGGCGTTGAATGATACTAATTTGTTATTCATTAACTAACCTATTTTTAGTTTACGTTAAATTGAAGTAACACTAAAAATAACCTAATATAATTGCACAACCTCTTAGTGATATTATAAACATCACAGCGTGATGACCTGTGCTTGAGGTAAGAAAGTGAATACTACTCCAGCACTAATATAAAGAAAAGGCCTAATTATATGTCCTAATCCAATTAATGATGGTTAATCCCTTTTTTAGTCCAAACTTATCGTAGTGAAGTGGTGGAGAAAATACATAAATAATGTAAGAAGCTGCATCAGGCGTTAGGACGACAGTGTGATGACATCGATGATACCAAGTGATATTGGCTATAAATAGGGTTATTTAACTGCCACGTGAAAACACTTAACTTGCTTCTACTGCTTAAAGATTAGCCTTCTTGATTCCTACCATTTATTTTCGAGGCTGCAAGAAGAAATTCAAAAGACTAATAACTTAACTGATTCATAATGAAGAATCCGAGTCCTAAAATCAATAAATGTAGAATAGAAAGTCTTGTGCATATCCGCAAAGATAGTTTGAACCCGATTATTGATTTCAACAGTTATGTAAACATTTGTCCTGTCTTGCCTTTATTAATTACGATGTGTCATCTGCATATTGAGAACACTGAATAACCACACATTTACTAGGTAGTTCTTATGGGAGATCCCCAATCAGTATAAATGTAAGACGGAGCAAAAACAATTGCAAAAATGGTATAGACTTCCACAATCAACCCAAGATTGTTACATAAATCATACCAGAAATTGACGTTGAAATTTATATAGATAGACTTATAGCACAAGACTGGTAATCCCAAATCGGATCATGCATTCTGATAAACATGTACGTATTCATATACAAATATCTTTTCCATTCTTAAAACTTTTACTATTTGATTTTATTCAAGTGGCAGATTCTTGAAACCCCACCCTCACGGAGTTCTGGTGAAGAAAAGTCATCAAACTGATGAGATTCTCACATTATCACACAAAAAAAACAAATTACTGTAAAAGGACGTCCAACTTAGATGTAAATATGCGAAGGTTATGAGGTGTTAGTAATAAATAACATACACAAATGTCATTCAAGGAAAAAAGAGCGAAAGAAAGCATACAGTGGAAAGACAAATCTGACTCAAAATACGATGAATTTTGTTTTTATAATATCGTTCAATGAGCAAATGAGATCACGTTCATGATTGATAGCGGCAGCATTCTCTTTCTGTCGCTGCAACAATCTAATTACGATTTTGGGGGGAGTTGCCGACTCCAGTAGCCGATTGATCGATGGAATACTGAAGTTCTCAAAATGCATGTTCAACTGCTGTTTTAAACTCAACCTCTCGACTCTATTGGGATCTCTTTGATCCCCTTTCGGATGAAAAATCTCACGATAGCAAACTATCAGGGTATCGGAGACATTCCTCTTTAATGGAATCTTTTTGTGGTCGTTGATTTGGGGACCGTCCCATGAGTAACTCCGTGGATGGAGCAAGATGTCGTCACATGCAGATATCGGTCTCGATCGCCTCTAAAGAAAAAATAACATTTGTTAATCGACCTACTATGAAAATTGTCAAGGGGAAAAAATAATTATGAGAAAGTAAAACAGATAGTTTCTCTTAACAAATCTAATATTTAATTATATGCTTTCATGCTATTTTTTTGCAATAACGATGACCCCTAAGTTGGTTATTTAAAATGATTTGAATTACAATTTTGTGCAAAATAGCTTGACCTTAATAAGTTCCCACTAAAACAATTGAAAATTGGTAGCATCTTTTTCCGGGCTTGGGATATCGAGATGTAAAACACGAATGTTCATACAAACAATAACGAACTGCTCACTTGAGACATCCTCGATATTCCACTGGAATCATTTTGACTTAAGATAGACTGTGAAGGGGAACTTTGAGTCACGTTATGCTGAGTAAGATGTGAAGTTGGCCGTTTGCTTGAGATGGTTACATCAGGATCATTTACATAGATGGCATTGGAGGGTTTTGCAGTGACATCGTCGCTTACTTTCCGAAGGGAGGAAATAGGACGAGCATGGGTCTGGTCAGTATCTGATTCTGGATGACAGTCTTCATATGTATCATCTTCTTCCTGTTCTACGTAATCATCATCTTCTACTGGAACTGCTGCTGCATCTCTCAATTCGTGGAGTAAATCAGAAACTGGAAGATTAACATAAAAATCGGTGAGGCATGCCAGCAATTTAATCACACACACACACACACACACACACACACACATATCTCGCTCACTTCATGAACAACATTTAAGTGCTATTTCCTTTTAAGTAATGTGTATGACACCACGCATTATATCTTCTACCATCATTTACAACTCATTCCCATTGCTTTTGAAGGTTCCGAACTCATTTTGAGAAAGTTTGCTGATTTTGAATTAAAGTGTTCAGTACAAGTGGTTTTCCACTTCAGCCATATTTGAAATCGCTCTTTCCTTTTTGAGTAAGCTCCATGGGCTTGAAAAAGAGATAATCGGATGGTTCGAAGTCTGGCGAATATGAAGAGGTGGTAGGACCTCCAAATTTAATTCCTGAATTATTGGACGGTTACTCTTGCATTGTGGAGAGTGAGCATTGTCATATTGAAGAATCATCCCTTTTCTGTTAAATTATTATTGATTTGATGGATTTGTTTTTTAATTAGTGGGGTCTCAGAGAGTAACTGCACTTGTTTAATCTTCCTCTCACTCCAGGCCCTAATCAATTGTGACCAAGAGGCTTAAAAGAGCCTTAAATAACAAAAAAAGGATAAACATTGGGACTTACATGACGTGTGTCTGGCGGGTTTACTGATGTCCCCTGGAACGTCCTCAATATCAGAAACCATGAGAGCATCAATGCCTTGCTCTAAGCCGTCACATTCGATGTCTGAGCTGGTACTAGTTTCGTCATCATTTTCATCTTCAATGTCTTCAAAAGGTTCCGCCAGAGCAAGTACCTTAACGGGGATCTCCTCCGCACCCCTCCGCCTTCTGCCGTCCACTTCACTCACAGGTTGGATTATCTTGATTTTCGTTGTTGTTAACCTCTTGTGATCCTCATTTCGTTGTGCCTTAAAATATTAATTTCCTCAATGTAATTAAATTAACACAACCAATTCATTGATATCACTGACTTCAGGAAAAGAGGAAGAGAGATGAGAAAACCTCAATTTCGTTTCGATTATATATTTGGTTTAATTTTTCGCTTCAAGCAGGAGAAATGCATCTTGACTTACATTTAAAGAATCGTTTGTTCGAACGCCAGGATCTCCAATCTGTTTAGCTGAGCCCGTGGTGTTGGGACGAACTATCTCAGCCAGAGCTGAAGACTGTTTCACCAGTCTGTCGAGAGAGTTTCTGATTCCCTATATAAACCAAAAAGGCGTCAAATAATCTTAAGGAAATAGTAAAATAACTGCCTTCGATATAAATTTTCTGCCTAGATGTAAACTGAACGCGATACACTAAACCGGAGCGTATATTTAAATAAGACACACATTGAACCTCCTTGACTGGAAATGACATGCAATATATTGCACCTAGGTACGTTTTAACTCGTACAATCAGATCACAAGTTAGTTATCCAGAGCCATGCAACACAACTTTGCCACTTCGTATTAGAGTCTCAATCATCTACACCCTTATAGGCATTTGTGGATCTTCTTCCTAAATTGCCCTAACAATCAAATGATATTTAATAAAAGATAATTATGCCGACCCTGCATTGTAACCATCCACTAATTTAGGTGGCTACTTGATTTAAATAACATGAACGAAATAAAAAGCTAATTTAGGGTTCTCACCGGAAGGTCAAAAAATTTAAAACTCATGCTTTTAGCATATTTTGGAAAAAAAGGCACACACAATATACGATTCGCCTGCAACAAATGCCAGGACACGTTGTGCGTCAAACTGTTCACTGACTGATGTCGCTCTCTTAAATGAGCCGTAACCCCAGTAGATGAGGCTGTGCAAAACACTAAAAGTCCTTTTCAAAAGTAGCAACGCTTCGTGTGATTTTATACTTTATGATTAATTATTAAGTTGTTGGTTTCATGACTCTGTGCGCATTAGAAAATTAACCCATTATACCTGCTGTTTAGCATGAATGAATCCTAACCTTTAAATTAGATTTTGGTGTGAGGTCCGAAGGGGTATGGGAAGCAGCTGGATTACCAAAAGCCCATAGCCGTGATCCACTTGAGGATTCCAAAGAACGACGCTGTTCATTACCTCCACGGTTGCCCTGAGAGCGTCTATTGCGACGATTTAGCTGGAAAGACATGAGGAAGGGTCGAAGACTATCACGTCGCTCACTGAGTGCAGAACGGACCTCCTTGTCTAGTGGTTTGGTGTATTCTGGTGGTAGAAGTAGAGTTGTTCGTCGCTGCATCACTGATCGGCCATTTTGTCTAATATCTGGAGTAGTTGTTAACTCCAAATTGACGGTTGGGTCTTAAATAATTAAACCAAGTTGTTAGAAAATATAAGACAGGGAAATATAACCAGGACATAACTCAAGGAAAGAATAGGGAGATTTAATGGATGAGACACAACTCCGCTCAGATGGAAATATGCTGCGAAGTTTAACTGGTGATTTCTTGAAGTGGCCTCAAAGAGAATCACATGATTTTTTTAATGTGCAACCAATTTGGCATTTTAACTCACTTTGCTTGGTCATATAGAACCCTTAGAGAAACCGGAAATGGGGCAATGAAAGTCCATGTTGACTGTCACAACATAAGTAGTGCCAAAAGCATCGCTTTTATTTCTGCCGATATTTGCACACATTTGATCCATTTGCTTTGAGATGAAAATTTACGCTTTCAGAGCTTATTGACGGTGTTCTTTGGGCAGTAATTGCTGTAAGTTTTATTTCTAGTTGCTATTAGCATCGGGAAACTTGAACGAAGTTTTGAGGTAAGGGAACTGGGGAGACTTTCAATAACGAACTTTTATCTCTTCAAGCTGGGTCTTGGGTAATCACGTTCATCACTAAACTGATATACTATTAAAAGAGACGTAAACTAAATCATTGGGCGAATGTTTTCCGAACAATATCATTGATGTTCAAGGAAAGTTTTATCTTGACTTGGCAAGAAGGAAAGTATCCCTGAGATACTCTTATGACAAAACAGTGTAGTCGGTTCCTCATTGTGATTAGCGCGTCATGACACCGTGGTTATCAATTAGTGTTTTGGATAGATCTAGCTCATCAACTGTCGTTCCTTGTACCATTAAGCCTCCATTTACTCAAAGCCTGGAAGGTGTGTTGAAAAGAAAATCTTTTTGCCAAAAGTAAGGAGCTAATGGAGAAAAGTACCAAGAGCAACGACCAATCAAATCACCCCCCCCCCGCCCCCCAACACTGAATTTTGAATTGGTCACCTATAAGCTGTGTTATGAATACGATACATATCAAGACGAGTGGTATGTGCTGTCCTTCGCCCTTCATCTTATTGCTTAAAAGAGGCTAATACGTATTATATGATGAAGGGTAAGTACGATTTAAAAAAAAAGAAATTTCAACTCACCAATAGACTGATAGAGAACCGTAATAAATTCACTAATAGCACGAAGTGAGTCGGTGGCCTCGTCAGCACTGGTTATTGGAACTAAATAATTATTAAAAAGGCGGAAGGGTGCCTGTCGTAGGTCAAGACGATATTGATCATAATCGCGGGCAGTGTTGAATGGTGAAGATCTTTTGACTGTTGACGGTGATTGAATTGAAAGCACACTTTCGCTACTCGCATCATCACTAGAACGCCACTCTCCTGGCTGAAAAGAAATGACTTTAAAATGAAAATAGCCCCAACTATCTCACCAAACTCTAATACAGATGCGTTTAAGGTAATCTTAATTAAGCAGAAAACTCCAAAGGTTTACTGGAGAATTCACATAAAAAATAAACATCAATTATAATATGGTGGTCAAAGTGTTCGTTACTATAATTTAAATGGCCACATTTTCGATACTCTTTCAGTGAAATACCTGACACAATCGTGTTGGTTAAAACTAGTTCTCATGTGAGTGTTAGTTTAGCATTCAATGACTCCTTTATCAGTGAGAGTTAAAATTACCACCGCTCATTTTGGCGATTGTACACGAGGAGTAAGAAAACGAAGTGAGCGATCGCTCGTGGCTTTAATGCCCTCGTGCCATCGACAAATTAGATTAGGAACTGAAAATAAATATGCTTTTTTGAAGAATAAAGTACTAAAAAACGCCATTTCTGTAGTGTTCAGGAGAAATTATGACAGGCAATATCCTGACCAAATAACTTATTAATGAATGCAGGTACACAATTCTGCCATGATTGGTTATGTTCATTGTATTTGAAGATCGAATTCAGAAACTGTAGTCAGCCTTCATCTTCGTTATTTTGTGTGTGCGTGCGTGCGTGTTCATTGTACAATACAAGTAATAAAGCATAAGACATTCCATTTGTCCTATTCAAATATGTTGACTTAGTTACAATTATTTGTTATACCATGACCTCTATCCTACAGACGGGAGTTAAAAAGGAAAAGTTGGAATGCTGCTTTAAAACTGTTTTCGGACATGCGGGAGAAGCAAATGGCCCAGAATTCTCAAACCAGGATAATTTTTACGCGTATGGAACACTTTTTCAAAATGACGACTCAAATAAAAATGTCCAGTATCTTTCGCCATATTCCACGCTGGAAAGCAGAACCGCTGAGGGTTTTCCCTTGGAGAGAGCTTAATAGCAAGTGAAGTGTATTGAGCAACCACAATTCTGAGATTCGACAGAATGGTGTGGGTCGGGTGCAGCGTATTTATTTGAAATACTTAAATTAAGAAATATTTCCCAATTAAATTTCCATGAGTTCTTCATGATTGACTGTTTCCGTGATCAGAGTTTGTTTTTAAATAGCTTATCTGCTACCGAAACCACTTCCAAACTTAAGCGATTGCCAGGCATAACATTATCCATTTTAAGATTTATAATCAACATAAATTAATCTCTCAGCCCCAGGAGGATTTTTTGACTATTTTTTAAATCTCAACTGCCTTTATACACCTCTGCTAGCATGTGCAATCTCATCAACACAACTCCGACTTCCCATCTACATCTACATCTTTCTCATCTACATCCTCTAACCTCTGGTTTTTTAGACCACCTTATTTTCATCTCTTTCTCTGTTCCTCATCTCTCCCCCGCACTCTTGTTTGCTTAATACCCATTGGTGGTCCAATGAAGGGGTAAGCAAATGGAATAGTCATCAAGTTGATTGACGCCTGGTATGCGAAGCAGAATAAGATATTTGGGAGTAAGAGAGTCAGGACAGCTCATCAGGGAAATGACAGGACAAACTGGTGGAAAGACAATAGACAAATTTAACCAGAAGACAAGCACTCTACCATGAAAGCGGTAACAATAATTTTGCAATAAGGAAGGGGAACTCACATTACTCCTAGTAGGCGGCCTGGTGAAAGCGGAATGTCGAGAGCTAGCATCTTTTGGAGCCTTGAAGTAAACATGTAATACTGGTGTCGGTTGCCTAAACAGAGCATTCTCAGTGGCTACGAATGAAATTTAAGAAAGTAGCTTTGATGAATAAGAAGGGATAGTGAAAACGGTTTTATTAGTTCCAAACGAAAACGACTGTTAATTAGCAATAATTTAAATATTCCAATAGAGCCAACAAAGCAAAGATCATAGCTACTGAATTTATTCTTTTTCTCGGGATAATCAATTCACGAAGGCTGTCACCAAGCTGCCCATCATCTGTACCAAGACGACTCCTGACAGCTTAACAATTATTTGGGACGATAATTACACTCACTCTTGCGGTATTTTGATTTCTGGACACCACTAATGCGAAGATAACTTGTTTAGTTGACAAAGTGTCCTGGATTAACCACATCCTGTCTCATACTTCTACTTTTTAGAATATAGCAATAAGCGATCGTAGACATCACAGAAGCAGAACTAGATCCCCTAGCAATACTACACCATAGAAGTCTTACTTTACGAATGTGGGTAACAGAGGCGCCACAAAATTCTATATTTTATCTCTGATTTGAGACGGTTTTCATTCCCTAAGTTTAACATCTACCATATTATTGATTTTCCACGATGGATGACGAGCAGGGTTGAAATGGAGAATTTCATCTACAAGCTTTGTAAAAATAAATCGGATGTCCAAGCTTATCTTCGTCAACTTTTCTTATCCTTAAAGTCACCATTATGGCTACCATAAAGCCATGATTAAGGAATGGTAAAATAGTAAGTTAAGAAATTAATATTTACCAAGAGAAACGTGATTTATTGATTGGATGGGAATGCGTAAATGAGCTTGACTATTGACCAAGGGATCATCAACAAATCTAAAATGTAAAGATACTTATGAGGCAATTTGGTATAACACTGAAATTACGATCATTAAACTGAGTTTAAAATGGGTAGAGAGCATGCATGTGAAGTGCCTATTTACAACTACTGCAATTATGCAAAGTATAAATGTCAGTGGGAGTAATTAGCAGGAGTTTTAAGCACGTAATCCCATCATTCTCGATCATTTTACATCCCCCCTCCCACCCCACCCCCCTTCAAAGATAAAATAATAATAAAGCGAATACGTACCTGACAATATGGAGATATCTGCTAGTCAGAATTCCAAAGGCTCTAACCTCAGTGCGTCTGGATTGCCTAAAAGTGCAAAAAAAATTCTAAAAATATGAGATAAACCTAATTTAATTAATGTTAATTAAATTAATTTGGCATGGGGAAAGTAATGGATAAGTTATGGCAAACTAAGCTGAAAAGAATAGATTAGCCCGAGTTCTGAAGGTTGTATGAATTATGAAAATGAGAGAAAATAATTGGCGATTGAGGAAGATCTAGAGTTTTCTGATCCCAAAATCTGCATTCAGAAAAGAATTTCGCACAAATGCCTAATACGTCTGAAACCTTCTAAACTTAGTCCCATAGAAAACCCACTTATGTTCAAAATACACCGACTCATTAAATCGTTTTTTCTTGTTCAATGGTTTCTATTTCCTGTTTCATCCATCTACTTACGGACGCGAAATACTGACACAAAGCAGAATGGAGACATTTTCTCCCATACTCACCTAACAGACAGCTGGCCAATCAAATATGGCTAAAGCTCTCCCTCCATAAGTGATTAGACATTCTTAAAAAATAAGCTTGAGTTGGATTTCTTCCTTATTTCCAGTGGGACTCGGCATTACCTCAGTGGGTATCCAGGATGTTAATGGGAACAGTCTAGATTTATGGCAGTAGCTACACCACTATCATATTAGATATCATTCTGTAAAACAGACACTATAATTGTACTTATTAACCATAAATGTCTGGTGCAGTGTGTGCTCATAATGAGCACTACACATGGATAATGATTTATTATACCCAGATAAAGAAAAGGAATGGTGGGGAAATTTATACATCGCCCTTTCATCACACACACTAGTAAATTTGAAGTTGGAAGACTATACACCCAATGCTACACCAACCGATCATACACTTTGCGTCATTCCAGTAAAGTGAATAAATACTAGTGGCATAGCAGCTTCGTGAAGAATCTTATTTTTATTATGGGCTATTGAATATTAGTTGTTTTTTTTGGCTTCGAAATGTGAGAAAAGTACCAACTAAAAGCGTCAATCACGAAAGAAACCACCTATGAATAAATTCATCAGACAAAAAAAATTAACCAGCAAAATCTCACTGGAAGCCAGTTATTTTTCACTTATGATTATAAAACAAGAACAAAAATAGGCCATAACTTTTAATAACACTATTAAAATGAGAAATGCTGAGATGAATGGAGGAATAAGGAGATGGGGAAATAAGTCTAAGGGGGGAGGGAGAGGGGGGATATCAAAGTGTTAGAACGAGGTTCCTCTACCTTCACCATTATAATTTACCTTTTCTGTTGTAGACGCTTGCCACCGCCTCTTGATTACAAGTGCTTAATTAGTTATTATTAGCCATTAAAACTGGTATTAATGAAACAAATAGCGCCAAAAACATTAACAGTAATTAACACATGTACATATTAAATAATTACTATGAAACACACAGTTGAGTAGCTAAATTAAGCTTCATGACAACGGCAAGTGGAATAAGTTGAGAACTCTTACATCACGGAAGTGGAGGCAACAAATTCAAAGAATGAGTCTTCATCATTCTCCAAGCAGGTGGAACGAATGGCGGCAAGAAGGGAAGATGCTTCGATATTTGAAAGCTGTGATAAAGCAAAAAAGGGAAACAGTAAAATAGTGAATTATCTATTTATATGTCAATAAGTGCAAGTTATTTGGAAGACTGAAATCATTTGCGAATGCTAAGTTAATGAAAACGTCATTCATTTGATACTTATTGACTGCTTCAAATGGATGACTCAATGACCGTTCAGAAAATTTCCTTCTCTTCAGTCATCGTCACTTAAAAGAAGTAAAACAATCATAGGTGCATTTAGCAGTTCTTGAGACTTCTAAAATATGCCTGTCTAAAAACAGCTTTGAGGTGGGGCTTTAAGTCAACCTATAATTTCGGTTGAGAGCTTAATAAGGTGAATAAAAGAAGGAAACGTTAACAATAAGACGTACCAACCTCATTTACGAAATATATTAGGCATCATCCATTTTTTTAATAAACTCTATGGTAGTCAATCAAATCCTACTTATTAGATAACTGTGACTATTGAAAAACAAGAAGAGTAAAAAAAGTGCAACGGTATGGACCCAGCATTCCATCTTTAAACATCCCTAACGTCAAGACCTTAACAAACTTTTAAACGAAGTAAAATTCATATGAACCCGTGATATGCTCACCCATCATCAACTTTTACGATCTCGCAGTATTTATTAGACACTTTAATTGGTCTCCATGTTAGCTACTTACTTTTTATAGTTTACAAGCCGATTTCCCAGCCAGGAGGAGGGAAAATACAAGTTCTCGGGGTCATAGCGAAAAATTGTTACAGTTCAATCTAAACTACGGGCGGTATAGAGTTGGAGCTGGTTGGGGAGGGGAGGGGGGGGGGGGGAAGTATAGCAGTAATTTCGTCAAAGGAAAACATTCAGTACTTTTACATAGTTTTAAGCTTGACAATTCCCAACAATTAGTTA
This sequence comes from Hymenolepis microstoma, assembly GCA_000469805.3. Taxonomy (NCBI): domain Eukaryota; kingdom Metazoa; phylum Platyhelminthes; class Cestoda; order Cyclophyllidea; family Hymenolepididae; genus Hymenolepis; species Hymenolepis microstoma. The sequence continues at coordinate 13,806,677 of LR215995.1, read as the reverse complement.
ATAAACTTTCTGCTTTTCTAAAATCAAACAATGGGGAATAGTGGGAAAAAATGAAAGACGACAGTGTGTGGTTGGGGCAAACCTTTTGAGTCGTGATATTTGGAGAGCTACAATTTCGGAGGAACCGAAGTTCAGGGCTGTTCGCATGACCAAGAAGGAAGTCCATAGCGGCTTGACGTTTAATCTCCCCAAAGCGTTGGTAATACCTGGCATAATGGAGATATAATGTCATTATATTAAGAGCCAATTATTTCTTTACACACACACACACACAAAATATACCAGATTGATTATTATAATATTGTGGTAAATGTGACAAATTATTACCTCAAAAAGTGATCTACATACTGTGAAATGGTTAAAAAAGATAGCGAACTCCTGCGTCAACAAAAAAACCCCGTTTGATTGATAGGGCTTGGTAACAATTGAAGTCGTGACGGAATATCGACGCTTCTATATCGAAACACTGGAGAGAGTAATTTACAGCTTGGTAAGATTATCTTGACCCCAAGCAATATGGATAAGCGATTAGAGAGTTTTCACCATTTCAGGCATTTTTTCGATCTTATAAATATTCACCATTTATGAATATATAGGAGATTTGCTAAAAAGAGTGAGCTTTGGCATTTGTCTTAGGGTGAAAACATTTCGAAACTCTTTAGCCAAGGAAATGGCATCAGGCCAATCTCCTGTTGATAAATTCTATTGGTAATTCGGATCAGTGGGTGTATCCCCCATAGAAATATCGATTGCATGACCTGAACTAGGAAACATTCATTACTATTTGCGTTGATGATGGGGTAAAATTTCTGGATGTTTAAACCTTGGAATACTACATGAACACGTGGAATAGGAAAGACGCTTATGGAGGAATGAAACTGGGGTCTAAAAGAAAGTCAGGAATTCAAGAAGAATTAAATTGCCCAAACTCTCAGAAGGATTGTGATTCACATTGCAATATCCACACGCTTCAAAGGTACATTTGCATTTTTTAATCCGCGGGTAGTATTCAGAGCCTATTGACCGGTTGATTTAATTAAAATGGTAGGTCATGTTGATTTGATTCATATGTAACCTATACCTATGATTAGATAAATTCCACTGACGAAAGAAATTTAAGGAATTTATTGCATACTATTACTAGCCAATTTACCCAATGCAGTTCTTAGCTACAGTGTACTTTCGCAAGCGTTTACAGCTAAGTTGCTAACCAATGTAGATAAACATAGAAGTGCTGCGCGCTTGGAGAAAGTATCGACTTTCATCCTTTGGATAGGATCCACAAATTGCTATCTCTCAATGTGCTTAATTGATATTTCAGTATTCGCGGGGTTTCGTCGCGAATAAACTCAACTGAGATGTATTTTATTAAATTACCTCAACCAGTAATAATTAACTGCTCTTGGTCGTTATAAGAGGCTAGAGAACCAACTAATCAATGCACTAGGAACTTCGGGGATAAGAATTCAATTAGACACAAATATTAAAATTCCAACTATAGAGTAGTAGAATAGAATGCGGTACGACTGATATCTCTACATTTGCAGAACCTCATCACGAATAAATTCAATTGAGTTTCGTAGTGCTAACGTATCTTAAGTAGTATTAATGGGTTCTCCTAGGAAGTTAGAAGACATAAACTCATTCAGAGGTCTAGAAGACGAATGTTGTCATTTGAAATATAAAATATGAAAACGTGATGCATAGAGCAACGAGATAAATTTGGAACTCTTTACTGGGCAGAGCTATTTGCCATTGGACACATTCAGGAATAATAAAATGTATTTTGGTGTAATAATTTGTTTACAATATTCGCTCCATTACCAGTAATGTTAGGAGCTGAGAGTTTAACCAAAATATCAGGAAAATGGCATCTCACTGTAGAAGTGGCAATAATTAAAAAAAGGTATTTTATTTTGTGAAACCAACAGAGCAAAACTATGGGATCAAACATAATTTAATTATTGAAAAAATAATGTTAGATAATATATATAGGAATTTGTAACAAAAAAACACCGTGTTATGGTGAAAAGTACTAGAGTTTGGTTAGCAGAATGCAACTCAATCCATCCAGTGAAACACCGAACCTACTTCTCAAAAAAGCTAAATTATGAACAGCTCTTTGACAATAAAGTACTTTTTATTTAAACCAACTTAAGCCGCCATTTACAATACAATTCGCCGTAAAGCCGTTGAGTCACCGCGATTAGTTCGTGAGAATTGAGGTAGTGGAAGAAGAGATTAAAATTTGGCTATTTCCCAATAGTGCTCATTATAATCTATGCGAAGACATTAAGTTAAGAGTAACGGCTAGAACGATTAAAGACATGCAGACTCCGCAGATTCCTTAAAAAATACCCAAATCTTTAAATGTAAAGACAATGAAATATGATAGTGAGCTGTTCAAGTACCGAGATTATGAAGAAATGTAACAAAAGTGTACACCGATCGAATGAAATAATGTCAAAAATTGTAGGGTAAAACTAAAGACCTTCTCCAATTCTAGCAAAAAAAAATATTTTGAGAGAGATTTACGAAATGCCCACCTATAAATCGTTTCGTTTTTATTTGACCTTAGAATGAAGAAATATATTTAATTGGTAAAACTCGGACATCCAATCAATTAATCTAATCAAGCAAATCTCTGACCTTAACAAGAGGACACAGGGCATAGAGTGCAGATTCGTGGAAGAAAGTGCATACTCAGCAGATAATACGTATAATGTAAACACTTGTGAGTTTTGTGTATGAAATAACTTGGAAATAACATGTCACTAAACTGTAGATCATAAATACATCTCCAAATCTATGTTACCTGTCACCATGCTTCAATAGTCGGTTTTAACCGGCTTACCGGCTTTATCGCATTCATTCCCAGCCTTTGGCATTTTCTGAACTAACGATCAATTTGTATATAAAGTTAAGCAAACTTCCTGCTGCAGTCTGTCAAATACTATAGTAAAGGTTCGTGAAGTAAGAAGTGATATAAAAGAAGTACATGAGTGTGGATTTAGGGTAAATTTAATTGTCCCCTAGGAAACCTGAAGTGAGGTCCAACTGCATATTTTATGAAATCAAATAGCTCCAACAGAAGAGGTCCTGCGAATGAAACAGAAAGAATCAATATTAGATCAAGTCCTGATTTGCTTTGTTTAAATTTACCATTCAATCTAACTTCAAGGAGTATATTTTCTACTATTCAGAGATGTATTTCAAAAACTGAGCCGGGATTGGCCTATTTCAACAAAAGCTCAAATATTATCTCAATAAAAATTTTCAAACCAATTTTGAAAAAAGACCCCATTCAGGGAGGAAATTTTAGTAATTACTAAATTAAAACATATTAAATCAATTAGAAGATTAATGCTTAGATCAAAATAGTAAAATATGTTTAAGTGATTACTGAAGTGTCTAAATGCTTATTAATGAGAAAATGCTTTATTTTGACAATATATTAGTTACATTCGCAGTCTCACTATTTTGGCATCACTGAGATCTAAGTGTTGCAAATTGGCAGGCCGGTAAATATCAGCATTCAGTTAAAAGTCTAAAAGGAAAGTAAAAAGTGACATAACTACATAACTGCGTGAGAACACAGAAATCTCATTCACGATTCATCCTTATTGAATTGTCGCATGGACCTGGAATTCAAAACTAAAGATTTAACGCGACTTGAAAGTGATGTATTGTAAACCTATTCCTATTACTGATAACGCTTCGCCAAAAGAAGGGAGGCTGATTTAAAACTCAGAAAAAAGCATAGCTACCTCATTTCTTCCGAAAATTTAAGGAATGCTGGCTGCGCAATGGCAGAAAGACACGGAGCCAGAGAATACTGTAAATAAAATTAAATTTCAAGCATGATATTGGGAAAATAATCCTTCGATTCGAACTAATTAACTCGATTAAGTGAACAGCATACACAATACAAAGGACCCATCAAAGGGGGAAATAACCTGCTCATTGAAGAGACTCCATCCTTCATTAGACCATTGACCGTACGAGAACCAGTTCGTGTATAGTCACCCTAAAAGCAAAAAAGGATAGCGACGCTAACATTAGCGACATTTTCTTAAAAAATAGGTCATCGCATATTTTCAGCGAGCTATGCCACATAAAGTCGAATTACCGAAAATTCACAAAAATTTCTTTACATGTTATGTTACCCCTAGATTAGTTATTGTGAGTGAAGATGTCGGTACAAAGTTTCCAAGTATCATATCAAATCATTGTGATGGATTAAGCCCAGTCTTCTACCCTCTGCACTGTGTTCTTCGTATGAAACTTCTTCCGGTCCTCAAACGATCGTTCTACTTTATCGAACACCTACACTTTCGACTTTACTCTGCTATTTCCACTAAATATCAATATTCTTGCACCGATCTCGGCCCCCCCCCCCCTCCCCCCCTTTCATCACAATTTGGTAACACGATTCATAACGCTTGGAAACGCGGTAGCTCTGTAAGACTTCTATCTTTTGCGTTGATGATTGGTTGAGTAAGAGCCTCTTTCCTCTATGGAGATATATCAGATATGTCAGAATGGCCATTTTCCGTGTTCTTTTCAGATACCACGACTACAGGTAGGACGATGATATTGAATACTCACTTTCATAGCAGCCGTACCAGTGTAATGTCTTGAGAGAGCATCTCCATTGTCAGCCCAAACAGCCTGAACAGCACGAGCTAGCGTCACAGGTAATTCCACTTCAGGTGGAAGACGACCTAACTTTTGCAACTAGAGAATAGGAAAGAAAAAAAACCAAATTACAAACGAGTGCCGAGATAATGCACAATAGACGTATTCTGCTCATAAGGGTAATCAGAATATTAAAAAAATGTAATGGTTTCTCTGATGATTTCTCTCTAATTGTATTTTACTTATCAAGAATAACACGTTACTCTAGACAACATTTGTCATATGCTAAATTAACCTCTCAAACCCGTAAATGACCTAAAGGTAGGCTTTACTCCGAAGATTGGCATGACAACAACCTTTCAAGTTTGGCACATGTTAAAAAATACGCAATGCTAATAAATAGTTAATTTAAGTTATGCTGAATAAAAAAATGTCGGCTTTGTATCTACCATAGTTCAAATAAACCTCACATTAAGTTAAGGTCCAAAAATAATGGAGAGCAATAACAGTTACTTTGCTTAATTATTCATAAAGTGATAATTAAAGGAAAGCATTTTCCAACACCCATCTAGGGCCTGAGGAGTGGAATCTATTATGATTAATCGCGCCATTTACATAGCATTAACCAATAAGCGTCGAACCTATGGTACTTAGCTTGGCCAGCGCTCATTCAATACCAATAAAAGAGGATGTTTCAATTCCTCTCTCTCTCTCTTTGTCTCTCTCTCGCTCAGCTACGCAGAGAGAACTGCAGTATGAAAAGAGAATGCCTCTGGGGTTTGTGCTGTGCTCTTTATGTGCGAAGTGGGTGGGTGAAAGGTGAAAAAAGAAACAGGCATGTAATTAAGACCTCACGTGTCTACTCAGGTGAAGAAAGAAATTTCTTACTTACCGGGGTCATTACTCAAAGGTGGATTTTTTCAAATCAAAATAAGACTCAAATAAAAACTTTGCGAGGTAAATCTCAGATTCCCAAAGAGAACGAGCCAGCTTCATGTATTTCTAAACAGTATTTAATTAATTCTAATCTTTAAACAAGTGAAATAGAAAAATTAAAAAACGAGATGAGTAAAGGTTAAATGTTTGTGTGTGCTCAAAGTACGACGTATACTATTAGAAGTTACAAAATTAAATTTCTTCTATTTTATTTAACGCCGCAAAACACAGGTTGAGCTAGATAGGAAGGCATCTTGATCACAACGGGCCACTCTCTCCACTACTACGCCATTGGTCTGAGTACTCCAGGCTAATTAAAAGGATATTAACCTCATTTACCAGTGTAACAGAGTTCAAAGTCAGTGATACTCTAGCAGAAAGTGCATTGAAAATGTTGTGGCTATCATTTTCTTAAAGGACGAATCGTGTTGTATGTAAATTTTTCACGTAGTGAATGATTTAAATGAGCGCCACTTAGCTTAAATAATAATATACAATAGAGATTTTCTCAAATCAAGATAGTAACATATTGAAGACCCAACTACTTATGTCTATTTAGTGGAAGATAACGATCAGAAAGTGGCAAAAACAGTAGCTGATTGGAAATAAGGGAACCAAATAGATGAATTTGCTTTTGAATAAAACAACTCCTTTTCTACTACTCAACTAGACAAATTATTCCGACGCGCGCATAATGAAATAACTTTGGTAAAACATGGTCTAACCTAAAGTCAACATCTAAACACCAGTAACGCACGACCCTAATGAGTCTGAGTTATCCATATAACTTGTAACTTAAACTTAAGGATACAAAAATAGAGAATAAAAAGTGCACACTTCATAATGCGATATAAGATGCAAAAAGGACTCACTTGTGATTCAAGTATCACGGTGGCAAACACACTTTGCACAAGATTAGTTCGATCCAAGCAGTCGACACAATTCACTCGAAAAACACCCTCCTGTTTGCACATAAAGTAGTCTTTGTGAAACCTACAAGAGAGAAGGAGAAGAAGAATTTGAATAAAAGAGAATGCAAATAGGGACCGAAGGACGATGAAGAGGTAATCAGTATGCACTCAAAACGTACCAGCAATACTTCATATCACGAATGCTTTCCTTAACACCATCCAAAAGAACAGCGACATTATCGAAACGGAGACCTTTGCTAAAATGGCGAAGAATAAGAAGAATAAAGGCACATCTTTAACGTGTAGCATATGTGCATTCAGAAGAATACTTTGACAAAGGCACTGGTGTTGTGGTTTTGAGTAGCGATTTCTAACTGCTAACCGAAAGTCAGAGGTGGCTAGAAGTCCTCTCCAGGTTCAATCGGCTATGTGCATCAAATGCACCCAAAATAGAGGGAGGAAAAAGACTGCATAAGTCCATTCAAGGATTATAACCGATGTACTGAGTTTGAAAGTCTATTTTTGAGCAAGCTTCTAATAGATGGTACACACCTACTGCCTTGGCACACTTAACATATGAGGAGATGAACGATACTATCAAATGAAATTGGACTCACCAATACTCATGAAAATCAAAGCCTACATATGTAACTCTGGGGTTATTCAGTAGAAGAAGCTGTCTTATGTAGGCCTCTGTGATTTTACTCTCTTGTCGTCCTGGTGTCGTCTCCAAGAGATTCACCACAGTCAGATGGTCAAATTTGCTCAATGGACGCTCAATATGTAGACGAAAAGCATCTCGATTTTCTGATAGACCTATAGAAGTGAGAAAATACAGCTAGGTAAGCAGTTTGTTTGTCCCATTGAATGAAGGGGCTTCAAAAAGACGTAGGTGCACACATATATGTGGAGGGCAGGTAAAGCCTACCTTCACCGCCCAATAAAATGGAAATGAGATAAGTTTTGAGAGGATTCAAAAACTACGAAAGGGAGATGGAGTAAGCAGGCTGTTTAAGAGGGTCCATGTCAAAAGTTGGGGATGCAGGCTAATACTATCTATTTCCTTAAATCCATGTTCATTTTAGATTACCTGTTGTAACTAAGATAACTCCATATCAACTACTAGGACATAATGAACTTAGGGAAGTGAAGTAGAGTAAATTGGTAGAATACATCAATAACACTAAGCAAAACTTATTGCGATAGGTTCTGGTCGGAATAATTTGGCTTCACCGTCATCCACTATACTTCAGACACAAAAGGAGACAGATGGATTTTAGTTAAAATCGACCAAGGGCGTTTAATCCATTAGATTAAAAGAAAATGAGCAGCTAATACTTCAGTTAATACTTCTGTGGGACACGTCATCGCATGAGAGCACAGCGTGAATTGAAGGTGCAGCCGTTCAATTTCGCATACGGATTGAGTGCGATAACCCACAGCCAATGGCCAATCAAAAGCCTCCGCTCGTTTTACTTAATCTGCCATGATGAATGACTAAGCTTCCCTCCTTGTTACACTCCACGCCATGCAGGTCTAAAATAAACGCGTTCCCTTGATACCTCTGTCTCTTCTTAGCTTTGCTATAGCTTAGCTAATTCCGGAGGGTCTTACGAACTAGGAGAATCTGCCACTGAGGTTTCTGAGTACAGACAGACTTAGGTAGCTAATCCGCGAATTCTGTTAATGTTTATTTTAAATTGATATCTTTTGTCGCTAAGATCCTCCCTGTTAGAGATATTTGCGGTTGCTTTCTTGGATTGGGGCTATTCGTTGATGACTCCAATAAATGGCATATTTTTTCATTGTCAGAAAAGAAGACGTTATAGTCAACTCGCAAATGGGTTAATGATTTAATCTACCAAATAGGTTTTTAAAGCAAATCGGATCAATCGGAACTCCCTGGCATGTTTCTGCACAACTGCAATTGTTTTTTTCCCACCCCCATAGGGTTAAATTGAAGGGTCTAAAATATGATACTCATCAATGATTAGTATGACACAAAGCATCGACTACTTAACCCCATACTGAAGCATCCTATGTGGTCTATTATAAGACTGCATACTGCATCAAAAAAAACGTAATACAACTTCTCAACCATAAACTAACCCGGGGAAACGGAGTGTTTTAACTAGAAAACCTAAAAAATTGACATTGCTAATCGATTTGATTAAATACTAATCAAACAAAATACAAGCACTGTGAGCGTATACACTCATCCCGGAATTAAGCAAATTAGAGGTCAATAAGAAGCCGATTAAAGGTAATAAAAAATGGCCCGAATTTCACGCTTCGGTGGTTGGAGGCGCACACTACTTCTTCCGATACAAAATCAAAAGGAATACCGAATTATGCAAAAAAATGTATTATGGGAATCAATAGTATCACAAGCACACACACACACACGCACACAAACAGTGACTTCAAATATATCGATCCACAAATACTTTTAAGAGCAACGGCGAATCAGTCAAAACTTGAACTAATGAGGAATCTCTGTCATTTATAAACAGAATCTTCGTATTTCTCTCTGCATTCAATAATTAAAGTACTATTTTGAACCCTGCATTAAAATAATTGTATTGCCAAAGAAGGATAAATTTCAACAATCTGCTGAAGCCTACATACCTGGCTTATCAGCTTAAATATTCCAGCCTACTCGCTTTATAAGAAAGTAAATTAATTGAGAAAAAATTGAATTAGGTTAATAAAGTCGGGAACAATGGCATTGATACAAATCAAGAAACACCCAAGAGAAACAGATTCTTCTAGTGAAATGTAAATCAAGGCAAAACTGCACAGGAGTAAACACCCGAGAAGTGGGTGCTATCGATGTTTATTTACATGAAGAAGCCTCAAGTATCCGAATGCTAATTCTGTGTGGGAATAAAAATAGCAGTCTCAAGGTAAGTTAAGTTAGGAGGAGGCGCAGATAGCATTAGTACAACTTCAGTCGGAAAATATACCGATTGAAAAATGTGTGTAGTTAAGAGGAAAAATAAATAATAAAAATAGCACATTTCGATACTTAAGTGACACAAAAATTTTCGCTGTGCAAGATCTTAATAAAGCAAAATAATGAAAGCTTTGGCAGATCTAAGCTAGTGGAAGCCAGCAATCGATATTAAGAGATGTCATGCTTATTGCCCAAGCCCACTAATTAGAGTTCGCGGAGTATTAGCATATTGAAGTACCCTGGAAGAGAAACTCGAATTCTGTCATCCATCTCTTCCTTCAATTTACTGAAAGTATACGATATTCAAGAATTTTGTCTAGGTAGATGTGCACTGACGCACGGTGTAATATTAAAACTTTTCAACTACAAGTGCCTGAACAAAGCTTTTTTAAAAAATGAGCGGTATCGAATTCAGTCGAACTTACTTCTATGCAGTTGAATAGGTGGTTTGTATTTAATTCCAGTTTGAGTCCAAAAGACAGGTACAGAGCCACGAATTTGAAGGAAGGAGAGAACATGAGTATTAGAATCGCCCGGCACCTCAAGGACCTGTTCAGTTTCAACATAATTTGCAACATGTCCATTTTCGTCAATGCCTCGCCGGCGATATCTGCAACCTGTAGGGGGAGGAATGTATTCATTAGACGAGAGCTATAAAGAGAACGTCAACAGTACTGCATCAAACGCCAACGCTTTTGAGGATGAATAGTCTGTGCTTAACTTCAACAAAAAAGCTTCACTTTCAAAATCTTGCTGCATCTCTAGAGAACGACCAGGTATCGATAAGAATTAAAATGTTCACACAAAATTAAGTGAAACTGCAAGGAAATTTTTCATGATAAGCCTTAGTAAATTAATGCCGGAAGGAAAGTGATTTAGAAAAATGTAGCATGAAAGTGTACTGGTATTAATGACGCGCCAAATACAAAGGCCTTAAAACACCCTATTTTCTCGTCAGCATATGGAGAGTTAACTTATCTTCATCATTCGTCAGAGTGCCATCATTTATCATAACCGAATATTACCTATTGCTGATCCGAATTCGAGGAGCTTTTGATGAGAATCATAGCCAATGGATGGAAATGTCAATAAGTTCTACCAGTTGGGAGACTTCAAAGCATTATCAAATCTGAACTGAATAATGAATTCGAAAGAAAATTTTAAACCCCATAGACGCAATATTACTCCTCTCCAGCCAAATAGACAAGTGAGTTTATATGGTTGCATGCCCCACCAATTGCAAATTCGAGTAAATTAACAAACAAATGAAGAATTATATCGTGCAGAATCATACCAGCTCTATACTGACTTCTTCGCGAAATAATAGTGAGAGTAACGGTATCAGGTTCTTCTGAGGTTATTCGCCCGTCTACACCCCATATGGGTAGGGCAAGTTTATCCTGTTTCACAAATCCACTAATCACCGGAATAAGCATTGATTCCAGAGCACATAGACTATCTGTGAGTTGAGCCCGTTCACCAGTTCCATCAATAGTGGATTGATTATCATCAACCGTAGATTCTCCCTCTTCTTTCTCTTCAAATTCATCCACGTAAGTGGGAGAAGGTGGCTTGGGTTCCGTTATGGAGCTCGGAAGCCCCTCTGAGTTAATCAAGAATTCCAAAGCGGGAGAAATTAGATCTTGAAGAATAAGATGATTCCAGACAAAGCAGTCATCGTATCGACACCAAATTGGACGCCAGTAGGTGCGTGAAATGGTCTTCAAGTCCTCCCAACTGCAGAATTCACCACGCATTCGACGAGCTTCACGTCGTTGCGTCCAAAGGGTCAAATCACCTCCGCCCTTCGCGTAGTAAAACTGATCGGCCTCACCTTCGAACAACTTCTCCAATTCCTTCAGTCAAATTAATTGAACAATAATTAGCCCAAGTATGTGAAGTGCACAGATGATGAAGCTAAAATATGCCCATCCTAAGCAGTCAGAATGACCCAAAAGGTTCCCAAGATTAGACTTACATGCACAACTCACCTTTTTCCTACTATCTACTCTATCTCCGACTGTCCACTACTCAGGCAAAGTCTTGGCCTTCTGACTTGTTGTGTACTTTTAACCTTAAAAATCGGTATTACCACAAAGGGACAATTCCAGCTAACTGTAGTCAGATTGCTTATAAGCATTTTATTTTTGGGTTTAATGTCAATTTTAATAGATATAACTCACCTCCAAGATCCGATTTTCAAAGCGCTTGTTAATTCCTTTGGGCTTCTGAAAAATATAAATAAAAGCAGGAAACTACTGCAGTTCTTCATAAGAAGAGAAATCCCACAAATTGAAAGAAACTAACTTGCTTGAAATTTATCATATCAGAGGCCGCTTTGAAGGTATTTTGAACTGCTTGAACGAGCGCTTGTTGTTTAGCCGATTGGGGTCGATCTTGAGTGCTTAATACCTGAGTATTATTTTGTGGACCCTTCTGAACCAATAGAAAAGGAAGAAGATAATTAGGTTGATTTTGAAAAAAAATAGCAACAAATTAGATTGACAGTCAAGGTCCACCTTTGAAAATTATTCTATTAGCCAGTAGAATCAATGGCTCAACGATTTGATTAAAAAGAAAAAATTAAAACAATGACGGTCATGACAATGGCTCCCCTCTGATCTTGATTTAAATTAATGTTATGTAGAATTAAAAAAAAACAAAGAATTGATCACCTTGCTGTGAATAAAGAATAGAGCTATGGTTACAATGTAATCTCATTAGAACTGCATCTAGTAATAAAAGAATAATTATGTTTAACCCGAATAAAATAATAAAAACCGAGTAGAAACTGAGTCTACGTTAGTTCCAAGCTCATAAGAACAAAAGCAACTTGTACTAAAGCAAAGGACGCTATGAAATTGATTTGGCTGAGAAACTCACTTTCAATCACTCTTCAGTCAGATTGGCCATGACCCAACAAGGAGTGTTGAATAAAATAGGCTGAAATGCATAGTTTGATGGAAAACAATCGAATAATACCACTAACTTTTCTGTTTTCCTATAATAACAAAAATGAATATCTAATGCCATTGAATAGAAAAGTGAGCTGTAAGTCCGCTACTAATCCAAAACGTTAAACGAGCTTGTTTATAAATAGCTTTATGTTGAGAATTATCTTTTACGGTTTAAAATGCCGTTATCACTCTGATGCTTTGTGAAAATGAAAACTGCATTCAACAACTATACATAACGTTTATATTCCTTTGGTGTTTATAAAGACAACCACGATGCATACTCTTAAATGGCAATCATTTGACAGCATTCGAAGAACAGGTGGTGGCGTAACCCAACAAGACTAAACCACGTAAAGCTTATTTAGAAAGTGGCAGTGATATTGAATTTGAAATAGGGACTTATGTTATGAACTCGGTAATTAAAAAATAATCACACTAATAAAACTTACGTTAATTTGGAAAGTCTTCGGGAGAGAAGAACTAGAGATAGGCAGCAAGGTAATTTTCGAAATTCGTCGTACTTCAATGCCATCATGAAGACAGCAAATAAAATCGCTTCTACTCAATAAGAGGAGGTAAGAGTCATCATCTATATAAAAAAAGCGTATATTTATAGAGGATTCTGTCAAAATGCCACATTAACAAAAAGGAACTTAGATAATGCCTTGCTCGGACTAGAAACTTACGATGGCGCAACTAACTTATATTCCATCACATTCATTAGACTAATGATCGATGTACATGCATTTATATAGGAGTACGATGGTGCAATTTTCATAATTAAAACTAGGTAGTTCATGAAAATTAGTTCCGCTAACATCCTGGTTTCCGATTATATAACTCGCTTCAAGAATACCAATAATACGGCATTAAAACTGCCTAAAATAAAGCAAATGATATTTTAAATGAAAAATCTGTAGGACAAATTGTGATAAGAGACCATTTTAAAATATTTATATAATTAGGGATAATCGTCGACAATAACTTAAAGCGTAACTTAAATAAATAATAAATACATAAATAAGCATGATAATATAATTCTAATAAACAAATGAACATTAAATGGTGATAAAGAGAAAAAAACTTACTGGGAGAACACTGAAATTTCCCCAAAATGCCTTCAACTGACCCCAGTCCAACAACATCGCCTAGATCACTAAATTTTGAAACTAAATACATAAAATTAAAGTCAATACTGATAGCAACAATTCAACAGTAATTACATGTCAAGGGTAAAAATAAGGATTAGAACAAACGATTTTACTTAGATCCCATTAATACTGGAAAAGAAACAATAGATTATGTCTGCTTTAGTGTTAAAGATAACATTTGATATGACAATGACTCGGGAGTTCATAAAATCAGATGAATTAAAATATTGCATTTTTTAAGAATATATATATCATCACAATGAAAATAAAAAAGTTGATCCTGATGACGTTGATACTAATATTTAGAAGTAAATTATCTAGAAATTTGTTAAAATGTGTAAGATCAATTAAAGCACAAACAAAAGGGCAAAGCTGAAAAGTATTAAGTTAACAGGACTTACACGGCTTAATAGTTATTTTGCCATCCACTCGACTAACATACAATGTACATGGCTTTTTGACAAAAATGTAAAAGTCGCGGGTTTGAAAAATCTCAATAAGGCCCTCCATAAAATATGACTAATAATTTACAATGATCATATGGTAGGTCGACTACGAGCTAACGGCTCAACAATTGGTTATTTCAAATTACCCGGTGTCTCCTTCAAATTATTGAAATTCGTTAGAATGAACATCTTACTATAAAATTATAACAACCATCCACATTGTAAAATAGAGCCTATCGATTTTATAAACAACATGATTATATGTTCATTTTAAATAATTGTTTCCAAATACGTGATGCAGTAATAATGTACGCTTATTTGCGTCGTCGAAAAAGTAACGGGTATTACTTTCAAGTCTTAAAAGTGAGAATAAACGTACTTAGCTAACAAACAATACAGTTTCGTAAAATTTAATGTCTTACTGGAAAAGAAAGCAGACTTTGTGGTAGCAGATTATAAAATATATAGTGACTGTGAACAGGAAAGGAACAAACTGATTTCAGATAAAATACAATTTATTCAGAAATTGAAGTTATTTAGATTCTGATGATGTGTTTGTTCATGAGAGCGTCATTGATATGCTATAATATATATGCGATTTTAACCTATTGTGTACTTTAATTCATTTAATTAAATTTCAGTGAACATATTCTGTTGATGTCGACATGCGCGTCTACATATTAAGTTTGTAAGATCGATTCTGAAATGGAATGACAACTTTTATTTCACACCAACATAGTATTACCATGTCAATGGCGTTTGAACCTACTATTTAGAAAGAAGTAAGTTTTCTGCTTTCTATGTACATTTTCCAAATATTCTATATATCTTTTCAATTTTGCTTAGCCTAAATCTACCAGTTATCACCTGAAAATAGGCACAATCTAATAAAATTGTTGTCATGGAAAGCAAAACTTATATAAACTCGCATAAACCTACATAAAGTTATATATATATATATATATATATATACAATTGAGTTGAGTTTTCTAGCATTTTTAAACTTGTTTTAGGGACATCAGTTACTTTTTTTATTTTATGCATCGACGAATCAAATCGCATCGCGTTAAGTCGATAACAAATGAAATCAAGTACTTTTGATTCAAAAAGCAGCGAAATTCATTCATTGGGCTTTTATTAAACATTTTCGCGCCTGAATCTTAATTCTTTATTAAGAATCCACTATAAATTTTACACAGTTTTCCACCACCTGATAATATATTCTAGTAACTTTTCCCTGCATACTTGAATGGGCTGTACGAATTGTCATTCCTGATACTTTATATTTCCCGATTCCTGCTTTTTAACTGAAATCTACAATATCAATAAAACTCTTGAATGTCTCAGAATCGGCACGATTTTAATAATTAATGGAACTGGCCTTCAAATTATTTACGTCTATTCGTTACCTATTTTTCTAGCATTATTTTAGAATAGGGATTCTTTTCCTTAGTTTTCGATGGATTTCACATCCGTTTCTATTGTTATTAGGGGAGTGTTGTGGTTGGAGTGCTAATAATTTCTAACACTATTAAAAACTTCTACGTTTTTATTAACCAAATTGAAGATAAAAAGTGAAAGCTTGTTCTTTCGCCTTAATACTCAAACACATACGTCATTACATGGGATTAGTGCTATGGTTTAACTAATCTAAAAGGTAGTTGTACTATTTTCATGAGACTGGTCTTCTGGATCAATCAGGTTGATAATATATCGTTGATAAATCTGGATGTTTGTTTAATAGTTAATTTGCATGTATTATATTTACTAATTACTAAGTAATGTCAAGCAGGCACGAACTTATTCTTCACATATTAGAGATGGCACGGTCAAATAAATTATATGCAACAACCGAAGTAATCTGCTAGGATTATTAAAGAAAAGGGGAGGAGACTCACCACATTTAGCTAAATAATAAAATATAAATCCGGTTTTGAATAAAAATAATAGTCTTAAACTAATCCTAGATTCCTAAAAAATTATTCACCACTAGAAAGAAATGTTTATCTGATTCAGGTTAAAAATTAAAATTTCTTTAAATTATTAATTATGCTAAAAGTTTTTTGAACAAAAATGCGGTATTGTTTTTCTTCAATCGCTATGAGCCTACTTTTCACTATGTGTTATCTTAACTTGTCATTCAAGGTCCACTAAATAGTAGAAGATTTAAATATCCTATCATCCGAAATGGACAGACGTGCAAATGGGACACAGCGCGATCGCCTTTTAGCTGGAAATAACCAGAATTCCGAAGAAAAAACAAAATCCTCTTGTTGTCCGTTGACTCCAAGCTGGATAAAGACATTTTTAATTTTCTTCACACTCATCATAATGGTAATCTGATATTCGTTATTTATGTTTAGGCAATTGCTCTTGCTTTTATCGGACTCGGCATTTATTTTACAATATTAAGAAATTTATTGTTTCCTACTTTGATGGGAGAAACTGTTTATATAAATATCTATCTTTTCATTAGTCTTGGCATACTGCTTGTTCTTGTTTGTATTTTGGGATTTGTCGCAATATCAAAGAATAATCCACCAATTTTGAGACTGGTTTGTCAAAAATTTATAATATATTGAGGTTTTATCAGTATGCCATTGTTTTGGCTATCGCTTTCATATTACATTTATGTGTTGCTGCAGTGGCCTTACTTTATTACCACTTCGCAATGAATTGGAATGCCGAAACCCTCTTTAATAAAATGAAAAACGAATACCACTTGCAAGATAATGATGTTACTCATGCAGTCGATGAGCTCCAAAAGCAGTACAAATGCTGTGGTTCCTGGAGTTATCATGATTGGCAATGGTCCGGATTCGAAAATAACTCTAAATTGGAAACAAGTGAGAACTCCAAGAAGCCTTCAATTGTTCCAAACTCTTGTTGTATTGGACTTTATCCAGAATGCGGGAAAATTATTCATCCTTCAAATATTTATTATAAGGTAAGTTAGTTTTACTGTATTTCTTTCTGCCTGATTCTGAATCCAATCAACAAATGAAATTCTGTTTATAATTTTTTCCTGTTATAAACGTATTGATTTCAATTAATTATTGTTTCGAAATGACGTATTAAACATGATATTCATTGGTTTACCGTGCTTTGATGAAGCTCAGTATTAAATGTCCTTATTTCTACTTCCTACTTTTAATAAACACGCCTACTAAATAGTCCTCTTTGATTTAATACCATTTGAAGATCTGACTATATATTGTGTTATTTTCAAGGCAATTTAGATTTGGCTTATTTTGAATCACTAATTCCGGATTTTTTTTCTGAGAAGAAAGAATCATAGAACCTGAATCCATCTGTTACTCAATTTTCCGAAAAATATTCTCAAATTATGCTCACTTTCGGCAAGTGGCATTAGTGTTGCATATCGAATTCCGTGTGTGCACTATGCAGCCTTTTGAATTCAATGTATAAACCCCGGTGACTAATTTCATCCATCCGTTTCGTTTGCTTAATTCGCATGTTTCGTGATTATCAAAGCTCAAATTGATTCCTTTATTGTATATTTTGTTATTTAAAACCAGTTTATTGTTTACTTAAACTACTCCAAAAATCATATTTATTATCCTCAATTTACCTCCTCGCATTCAGCTGCATTCTGCTTGTGAACGTGATTAAACTTTATATGGTGAAATTTCATTACTTCTCCTTAATAGGATCTGAGGGCATACTAGGTAGTTGATCACCATTGGATTTGCATGACAGTTTCTTCGATGGCTCCTCATATTACTCTAATTTGCTAAATTTTCTATTTTACAAATATTTATCGAACGTTGGTCACGTACTCCTTTCTCCAACCAATCTTCTAAACCGAAGATTAGGACTCAAATTCAATCGGAAACAAGATAGAAAAGCTCGTGGAATTAAACACTGGAACCCAAAATTTTGTTTAATTTGAATGCCAGTGAGGAATCCTTTTTCTTATTTACTTCCACATGGAAAAAATTGCTTAGGAGGCGTGAGATCTACACAAAACAGAGCTCTGATAAGATAACTCTACAAAACAAGTAAAATGTTCCAGTTACTTTAGATTATTATCTTTGTCTCCGTTTAAATTTTTTGCCGGTTTGATTTTGTTGGATTGTTACCAAATCAGACAACAAACATGGCTTTTAGGTACACAAACAGAGAAGGTAAAACGTCGTTGGTAGTGAGAAATAGGGAGTGGACTTAAATGTTATCCAGTCAACACAAATTTCTAGTCGAAATTTCGAAGTTGAAATCTATGTAATCATGCTCGTTTTCCTAATTTTAGGGCTGCATTTCAAAGATAACAGAGGAATTGAATTCAACTTTGTTCATTATCTGCGTATTACTTTTCGGATTGGCGATTGTTGAAGTAAGTTTAACCTTGAACTTTATCTTGCTACCGTGGTTTTTAAAATGTTCAAGCTCTTTTTGACGGTGGGGTATAATTAATCAAATTCGAGTTATTTTTTTTCGCGAAAGTTAAAGAATATATATATATATATATATTATACAAAGCCATCCATTATGCCAAAAGATCTCTTGGTATCACCTCTATGCAATGATTATAAAACCTTTCCATAGATAGTGAAGGAGCCAAATGCCTGAGCAAAATGGCTGTTGGAAGTCTGCGAAGAGCTTAAACTTTTCGTAGAAGGGATCATAAGATTGCTAATTGTTAAAATAAGCTCTTCGCCTGCTGATGTTACTGATAAGGAGTTCACAGAAATATCGATTCATCTAGTTAACTTGACCAAGTCACATCAAAGATACTGTCTGAATATAGAGAAACTTTTTAATTTAACACTTACTGAGCGGTGAGGGAGGTAAATGTGTCGATCACCGTTCTGAGTGGAGAGATTGCTCGAGATCTAGTCTACGTATCTTTGTCCTAAAGACCTTCCCTTCGGTTTGGGATTAGAACGATGGATGCTGGCTGAAAATTACCATTGATCGAGTTTTCATTTTGAACGATTTGCACTGACTCGCACTTCCCAAATCATATAAAACTTAGTTCACTGTAATAAGAAGTGAGCATTCGAAATTTAAGAAGACTGGGTAGAGACGCCAATCCCATCTTAAATATAAAAAGAAAACTGTGATTGCATCTGTTCTTCCTCCGAACTGATATATTCAAGCATATTTTGAAGTGCCTTCCTTGGGAATTGAAATAGTTTGGAAAATATATCACTTAGGAGCTATCCTTCAAACATACAGATGATTTCGCACACAATTTAGTAAATGGGATTTAACTTCTAGGGCGCATTAACAACGGAAGTACATGCTAATCCAATTGGAAGGGTAGCTATCTGAAATAGCTTCATTCTTAAAACTAAATTTTGTTAATGGAAAGAAGAAAACTGTATGTTGAATTTACCCACGTTTCGTCAAGGTGCACGAAAATCGAAATGACTAACCAACAAGCGTACAGTTTTGACCGATTAAAATTAATTCAACTTAAATTAACGACAGAATGAAGTCTACTAGTCATAAATACACTCGTTTGTGTTTTTTTTACAAATAGTTTTAATTAATAAGGCTTGATTCAAGAAGTGTTATATTTTGCCGTTTCAGGCCGAAATTTACTAATTCTAATCTTTGGATTTGGCCTGTAGCAGTTGATACATAAATAAGTCTTGATTAAACCTCAACAGTGCTCAATGGCAAAGTCCCCTAGTGTAAAGTAGCCCGTGAACTTAACTAGGATACCTCAACAATATCGAGATGACAGAGGGTATAGAGTGAATAGGGTTTATTGAAGCTGATGGACCCTTGACACCAACTTTAGTCGTTAAAATAGAATTATGACCATGCTAATCATGCAGCAATTAATGATTGCTGGTTGGTCGAGAGGTCTCTGCACTCACGACCGCATTTGCTCCCCATGCGTTCAGCACCAGATTGTTCGAGTGCTAATGAAATTTTTTGTGCTCTCCACAAATAACAGTTAAAGTTTATGCATCACTTTATTAAATCGTGAATGATTAATCATGACATCACATTTACTTTGCTTTTTCAACTTGTAATTGAAACGGCTTAACATAGTCTGGCTCCCATATAGGCAACGTCTTGTTAACAAATTCATTCACGCACTACCTGATCAATTTAAAAGTACGTTTAGTTGTGTGGCCCTTCCAGCCAGGTACTACTAGGAGGATAACTTGGTCTTTAAGATGTGAGACGAGATAAACATCGATTAAGTATTGTACCTCTTTAAGAAGCATTTATAACCAACTTCTCGCCTAGTTACGAAAGAAGCGGCATTGGTATTTGATATAAAGCACCAAATAAAACACTGATGCAAAGTGGGCTTTAAAACTCATTTTGGAGGGAAAAATAAACATTTTGGAACAGGTTCCTGCGAATAATTATTTCACACCAAAGGTATTGTTGGTACGATACATCTTCTACTTAAAGGCCGTTTTTTGAATATAAGCACCCTTTCACTCACAGAACACAGCTGCCATCAAAACGTCAATCCGGATAGGGCGTAGATTATTAGAATTTTTAAGCTCTTGAGAATGAAATTTAAATTTTGGCTAACTAAAAAAGTTGTTTCTTCTTGATTGACTTACAAAATTTCGCCTATTTGATTGACATTTTGTTTTGGCTAGTCAGTGAATGAAATTCCTTTACTAGTTTGCCAAATCAGCGCACATTTTCGCAGAATATGAAAGTCGCACCTATTCAACCTCTCTTATTGATCAAGGTGAACTAGCAGGACTGATTACTCACAACTCTGATGAGTATCAACTTCGTGACCTCTAACCAGTAGACATAATCTGCTAGCATTGTTGTATTTCAGACTTATCACATATTTACTAACTGCAATTAAGTCTTGCATAATTTGGTTATTGAATTTAGAAATTTTACAGAATGTATAATTCTAGCTCATAGTTGGATAGAGAAAAGATAAAATCCAAATCATACTTTCGTCGTGAATGTAAATTAGACAAAAAGATTTTCTACTGGCAGACTTGAAGTTTGTACCAAGGGGTCAAGGTGTGTTACCTCAAAATAGAACAGCTCAGGTGAGAACGCAAGAGTATGTAATATTTTACCCAAATCTTAAAAGTTAATCTAACCAGTCATTTGCGCACACTTTTATAATATATTTCAATTGACTTATCGTTAGGGTAGTACTTAGAACAGCTTTTTACGTTTCTAGTTCACTTACCTTCACTTGCACATACCTTGTAGCTTAACCCCAGCTAGTCTGTGTGTAGTCATTGCTTATTTTTATAAATCTATTGCGCCAACATATCGATTCTAGTTCCAAGTCCGCCCTAAGTAGGGCTAATTAACCTTTTGCTAGTGACTTCAAGACTGAATTTTATTACTTAGGGGAAATCGAATTATAGCCTTCAGCTTATCCAACTGAATAATTTGTCTTTTTTAGCTCATCGGCGTTATTCTCGCTTGCTGTTACTGGAAGGCCCCAAAGCACGCTTATAACTGACTATCTTCAATCAATTCATTACTTAGTACTATTTACTTATACTAAATATATGATTACGAATTATGCATGCCCTCCCCTCTTATTTTGAAAATCAATATTTTCATAATGACACAGATAAGAGCAAGTACAGGACTATTAACTGCATGAGAATATTCGCATGTTTGAGAACGGCCGATAACGTACCCCACTTTTTCTACGTTCCAAGCATTAATGAAAAACGAGGGTGCTCAAATTGTTATCATCAACTAGACATTTTAGGAGTAAATTCGATGGTCTCCGAAGAAACTTTACAACAATTAAAAAGAATCGCACACCCGACATTAAATCTTCCGTCCACAAAGGCAATAAATAATAGAGGTAATCGACTGGCATCGAGACAATATTATGCAACAGATAACTGTTATCTTTGTAAAGGAAAAAGATACGAACAATAGCTTAAAGGACACATGTATTAACAAACTAGAAGTAGGACGTAAAAGGGATAGTATACATGATTTCCGGTGCGCTGTATATACGCACATACGTAAGACCAACAAAAAACAACTCAGTAATCGTTATACTCCGCCTTGATTTCCGCGCCATACTCACCGTACTGAGATATATCGTCTTTACGATACCTATCTCTTCGACTATGATCCTTCGAACGATCACGGCTTCTCTTCTTATCCCTACTACCTGTTAAACGAATGGAAAGAGCTGGGGGTTGATAAAGATGAAATTTCTGAAATTTTGTCACAAAAGGGCAGATGAACTCACGACTACGTCGGCGCCTGTCATCTATGGACCTACTTCGACGTCTCCTGCTGTCCCTGTCACGATAACGATCGCGGTCCCTATCACGATCCCTATAGCGATCACGATCGTCATCTCGTCTTTTATCGTCCCGTTTAGAATCACTCGGGCCACTACGGGACTTACCAAGACCCTTACCTAGAAACCGACATAAGTACCAGTAATCAAAACATTAACTAGTTCAAAACAAGAACTTAAGCAAACTAAACGTACCTAATCTCCTTGGTCTCCAGTCTGGACGTGTTCTTCCACGCTCAACATCCGTCAGAATTCGGTGGCCATCGATTTTACGACCGTTCATATCCTTATTTGCGGCTTTAGAGAAGCGAAGCAGGACAAGGAACAAAAAGGGAGAATAAAAACACTCCTGACGTGTTGGGAGGAAAAAGCTTACCGAAACTACCTCTCCCATTCTCATATTCTCTATTATATTGTTGTCAACTCCCATTGATAAAAGTTGAACTTTTTTGTCATAGCTTACCAACGTACAACGTGACTACTAGGTTAGTATCACTACCAGAGCTACCTTACACTCTGGTAAAGCTTACCGGTCTTACCATTAAATTAGTTTTAAGTTGAAAAAGTTCTCTCACTCTAATGACTCGGCTAGAGGATTCCAAGCCGGCACCGTAATTCGGCCTGAATAAAGAAAGACAAGAAATCTTATATCAATGTCTCTTTATCGCCATTAATTGTATTTAACTTAATAAAGACTAAGTACATGATTGAATACAAGTAAACACTAATCTGTCAACTTATCCATACCTAGTCCAGATTGAGGCACGACTAAAGACAGAACCAAGTGAAACGATAAACTACATATGGGCTTAGATACATTAATAGGGAGAATGCAATAAAATTTTCTAGTACGAGTATTAAAAAAATAAGAAAAGGAAAAACATACCATGCATATCTCTTTCGTGTTCAAATTCAATGAAGGCATATCCTCGTGGTTTATTAGTATTAATATCCTTAATTATGTATATCTTCTTAATTGGGCCGAATTCGTCAAACTCTCTTCTGAGCTTGTGTTCAGTAGTATCATAGTTCTAGAAAAATATGAAAAAATGAATTGAATTACCAATCGAGCCACAAAGAGCGTGTTGTGGGGATTTTCCGTTCCGTCGGTTAGCTTCTTCGGGTTCCCTGAACAAGAAATAAAAAAGACTAAAGCAAACATACATAAAGCCAAATCTCGTTCAAGCTTGTAATTTGCCTTCTCCTGCTTCTCCTTGCGTTTTCGCGCTTTTCTTTCCTCTCTCGTTTCAATTCGTGCCGGAGCAGGAGTTAATGAAGGATCCTAAAAAAACGAAAACAAGAGAATAATAAGCAACAAACAAAAATCTAGATATCGTAAAGTGAAATTTGCGCACCTCAAACTCCCCCAAGAATTGAGCAACACCAGTGTATGGAAGTTTACGATGATTTTTGTGTTTTTCTACGGGAGGTAAGTACGGAATTGGATCTCGAGGAGCAAAAAGCGCCAATAAATTAGGTGGCAAAAATTGAGTCATCTGCAAGAAGACAAAAGCTCACGAAGCGGTATGTGGTGACTAAAACAAATGTTTTGGCGCCATGACATATATCTGCCATTTTAATACTTTTTTGAATCATCAAAGGGTAAAAGTAAAAGACTATAATTATTTAAAAGGCATAAAATTTTATATTTGAAAGCGATAAAAATTGTATTTGGCAATTTGAACCAAAATATCTTAATAAAACTTATATATGGCTTTTGAAAAGAATGTCTTAAAAATATTAATAATAAGCTCGCTAAAATGCGTAAACTGCGTTTGCATTAATGCACAGTAATCTTGGAATTCTAAATAAAAATTATGGACATAAATCTTGATAAAATTGGCGGATATGTTATTTAGCAGCAGATATTAATAAATCGAAATCGATAAGGTCTCAGCAATAGTGCTTTGGATGGCACGCGTGCATTTTACGGACTAATATCTATTCAAGTTGTAGCCATCTTTTGGTGACATCGATCTCAAGAGGGCCCTGAACTCTCACGAGGAAACGCTTAAATATACACAAAATTTTTTTCAAATAAATTGAATTGGCTTTGCTTGCTACTTTCAAACTGAACAACGGACACAATTTCGTTCGATGAACATCATTGTCGTATTGTAACGAAATTTTACTAAAACAAAGTCTGAAACACTGAATGATCAATACCAATTCATGCAAAGTGTAAAAACTAACTGCATCCATGTCAAGACATTGGTTTTATATAAATCACAGATATATCGTAAAGATTAAGGTATTTTAAGGCCCACCGGTCATTTTAAAAGGTTTTTACTGAAGTTCTAAAACATTGAAATGGAATTCTCATATTCTATCCTTCTCCTAATCTTAATTTGTGCTATTTTGCATTTAAACCTTTTGGAAATATTAGCATAATTTGAACTGAAACTTATTGTGTTATTTTCCACTTCTGAACATATAGGCGTGTTTAATACCTATCAAATCGTTTAGTAAACTATTAAATAATTTTGGCATTTATTTGCTTTAAGGCATTTATATATTGAGTATATGTTGAGCTTTAAGGAATACTTTTAAATTTAATCCAGCTATTTTGAAGATTAATTTATTATATATTATTGTTAATAGCTATTGGAGGACATTGCTATGGTAATAGAAGATTATCAAAGTTACTAATTTTCCCAATGTCGATGTCAGATGAGGACTATTACTGTAGTGAACAAATTAACATTCCTCCCCTTTTGCCAGATATTTTGAAGCAGTTCACTAAAGCTGCAATTAGAACCCAACCCAAAGATCCATTAGCGTGGTCTTATGAGTATATACCATTGTAAATAATATATTTGTAGATATTTTAAAGCTCTAGCACACAGAGAAATCCCACCTGTTAAAGAGCGCTTTGAGATTGCCGTGGCATCACAAAAAACAGACACTGGTTTGACTCCTGGCATTTTGAAAATTTTGCACAACCAGGTATTTTAAACCCCAGTTACATATATATATATATACAGGATTAGCCCATCATTTTATGCTCTTTATGTTTTATAAAGTTAGGTGGTTATGAAAGAGTAGATCGATGTACGATTGAGGTTAAATGGCTTGCCCTTTCGTTACCTATTGAAGGACTTCAAGAAATATGGCGCATTGGTAATTTCGCGGACGAAGTACGCTGGCTTTACTTTTTTGCTATCGCTGCTACTGAAATAGCGACAGTAGGTTTAGATTCGGCATGTTTTACATGTTATAATGTTTATCTATTATATCATTTTTTTCAGAGTTTAGCAACTACAATGAAACTCCTTTGTGAGTTGCTTACAACGGAGCCAGAGGGCTACCTGGCTAGGATCCCATTTGACCTCTTCAGTGACCTCTATCGATTTCTGTGTCAAATTGATGGAAATGTTCCAGCGGGTTATCCCGAGCATGTTCTCTCTCAACTCTCGTTTGATGTGTAAGCTTTTATAGACATTTTATAGTTATTGATTATAGTCTTTTAAATAGATAGATATACCTAACTTGACTGAATGAAGTGTTTCCTAGACCCAGTCATTTAAGAAAGTCAAATTCTACCACCAGCGTAGTTGGTCATCCACATCATTGGGTTTACACTGATGGTCATCGATTTTGTAATTTCCTACTTGACACACAGAAGTGTTAATCAATTGTAATTGAGAACTAGCACTGCTGAGCTCAAAGTAGTAATCAGACATTCCATAATATTTCAAATCCTATTCAAAATTCTGTTAATCCATAAGAGTTGTGGCCTCATTTCAATAATGAAGAAAATAAGCTACTTCATTTGTTCTTGGCGCTACAGCTGGAAGCACGAGTGCGATAGATGTTTACTAGAGGGCGTTAGAAGACACTTGGTGACATTGTGGTCAAAGTGCACTTCTGCCAAGCCAGTGAATACGATATCAACACTACGCCACCAGTGATGTAGATTGGCAATCACACTGGTTAATCCTAGTCAATAATATGAGTGATCAAATGCAAGTTTTTTTTATGAATTGCTCTAGAGTATTTCCCTTGTATACAGATTGAGCGTGTCTGCTTATTTTAATAATAGCTTGAAAGGTCAGAATGTATTTATTTTTGTTCAAGATAGTAAGTTCGATTTCAAAATATTATTCAATTATCAATTATCATTTATAATAATAACAATATTGGCATACATCCAGATAATTTGATGGCAAATAATTGTTTGTAGGTTCTAGTTTGAAACAGCTGAAAACCGCCTTCAACTTGTTCCATGATAGGTTTTAATCATCCTATTTGATGAAATGCGACTATTGCCTTTAAGTAATGAAACATGTAAAAACGAATTAATTTACAACTAATTCATTAACCAACTTCAATCTAACTACAGGAATAGGCTTTGGGCAAACCTCTATGGCAAAATCACCCATCCAATCCCGAAGTTATTTAAATCACCTCAGCAATATCGCGAACACAGAACGTATTACGTGAAATGCGTTTATTGAGCCTATGATTATGATGTATGTGGTATGATGTGTGCGATTGAAGTATGTGGAGATTAGTTATTAAATGAGTATTGATTTTCTGATTGACTGGGAGACCACTGCACCCGTGACCTCATTTGCTTTTTAACACGATCAGAATCACGACCGCGCGCCCTAAAAAGTAAGAAAGCGTATGAGATTACTTAGTCTAATCGTGTTAAGGTTGTACACTCCACAAGCTCGAACACATAAGACAAAATGAATTTTGGAAATGAGCAAAAGTATATTTAATTTATAAGCAGCTTCGACCCTGTCATGGCACCCCAAAAGTGATGCGGTTCTTTAGCATACTAATAATGGTTTTCGAGGCAAGTGATGCCTTGTTGAAGATCAATGAAATCTAATTCCAGAATAAATCGTTCTTACACAGTTGTTCTGAAATAATTGAGGAAACTTCCATGAAAGACCTTACAACCATGATGTCAAATAAAATAAATAAAATCCAAGGTGGCTGAGCTAGTATTGCCTTATTTCGCTCATCAGCTAAGGTTTGATAAGGATATTTCTCCTCTTTAAATATCGTTTACATGATTTAGAAACAGAAGAGCCAAACTATAAGCCACTAACGCGCACATCAACTATCAATAAGGTGTTTTTATGGATATTTTCCCTCTTAAATTAGTATTTAGGAGTAATTTCCATTTATTTCTACAACCGCACGGGTGGACAAACGAACCAACAAGACATGATCTTACCAAACTGACTTTTAAATGATCACGAAACAAATTGGGGTGGTTAGTAATTTGATTGCCAAACAGGTACTGTGAATATCGAAATAGTCCAAATTGTCACATCGGGGAATGATATAAATTCTGTTGAGGTTGATTAAACAGTCCATAATGTGGGACATATTTTCGCATGTTGGCGCCACCATCGTGTGCCATTTTGCTTAAGACAAAATGCCAGACTTAGGCAATTTGATTATTATTTTCTAGAATTGCTAAGCCATAAAGATTTGTGAAATCATTTCAATGAAGTGCAATAAAATAAAAAATTTAGTGAATCTTAGGGATAGGAATGCGTAGCAGAGCTTTGACGTGCTCTGAAAATGCAATTCCACCTATTCTCACTGTCACATCCAATTTATAACTAAGGGAGGTCACGAAATGATGAGCAAAGTCGTTATTCTATGACTATTCCGTTGTCTGATCAATCGTGTTCTCACACTGCGCTTAATAAAGATCAATATGTAACCTGATCCTCTTAGACCAATCACTAACCAGACAAATCCTGCAGCAAAGGCATAAACTGACTGCTATTTTGATGAATAAATGTATAATTACTAGACTGGTCTTTTCTGGTTAAGTTTCTTTCACTCCCACCCCCTCTGGGGTCTGAGGCTTTGTGGTAAACTACAGGACTTGACCATGTATTAGCATTTTGAGCATACGTTATATCAATTAGAGTGATTAAAAGGGTTCAAAATTCTTAAAATAACACCTATATTTTCATACCTTACTATTAAACTTTATGTACCTGCAGTTTTAATCGTTGAGCCAGTTACAGAATTTGCATGAGGCAGGGGGGTTGGAGGAGCGAATACGCGGTAATTCATAGCTATTTTCGAGAATTTCTTGTCGACACTGCCAAAGGTAATGATAAAATCATTTTACTTTTAGAAAGAATTGTAAGCTTTCTTAAATGGTACCTTTGCGGTAGGTGGAAATCTATGAAATTTTCGAAAAACAGCTGTTCACTCCAAAGTCCATTAAACACCAGGTCAATACGTATTTGGCACATCTTTAAAAAAATAATTGACTTCTTATGGAACACAACTTAGGTCTGCATATCTAATTCCTCTACAACTCTCTTGTTCCATTTGGGAACCATATTTATAGATGCTTTTCTGAAAATATTTTTTTTAAATTTTGCATCAATTTTTTCGACAACTTCTTCGCCCTTTAGTAGGAGCGATCGCCAATTCCCATAGGGATTTTAAAAGCTATCTCTGATTACTAGACCATACAATGTTCTTAATGCCTAAAATTAAGAACAAATATTTGCCTATTGTTACATTATTTGTTAAGTATTCCATTAATAGTTGAATCAACAAGAAATATTTTGAGTGACTGAGAGGGGAAATTACAAAATTTGATTGTCTTTTTTTTAATGGAGCAGGAAAAGAAACCTTATTTGGTATTTGAATTTGGCTAACCTATTTGGAACTCTACTAAATAACCTATTGCTTTTACTTTTGTAATACAATTAATGTTGAACTTCTCATTAATCCGAGCATATACTTCTATGATGATTCATCATTTTCTTTGCCTATAGACCAATGATTTTGAACTACATTTTTGATGCAAATGTGGCTAGTTCATTTAAACACTTGATACATCTATGGGTAGTAAAACTTTCACATCAATTATGAAAAGTGTTCTCAGTAGCTAATTCGGACAAGAGGAAGAGGAAGATATCCTGAAGCCACTCTTACAAATTCTAACATCTTTCTTGTTGACCGGAATATTAACCAGGATGCCTGACTGCTCACATCGCTGGATGTCCACCAAAAAGCACCGACCTCTGATTTGTCAGACTTGCACATAGATTAATGCGCCTCTGGATAGTCACTTTTATACAGCCTTTACGAGTTCTACATCTATTCTTAGGTAGGAAAATGAATCCTTGCAAACATTCAAAAAATTAATTAAATGCTTGGCAATTATAGAGATTAGTGAGAATAGGCAGATATTTAGCATTTGAAGACTCAGATGATTGCTAACCTCTTCAATTAGCTAGAAAGGAATTAAACCAAAAGTAGAATGGTCATCACGTATCAAGAAAAGCAGATCAGACGATGACAAACGTGCAGATAACTCACTGGAAAATGCTTTCATGCAATTGGTGATTAGAGAGCATTTCCCTATAAAGATCGCCAAATTTGTAAATGTTCAAGGACGTTCTGGGTTACTAATACTTATAAAGTTAGGGTGTTTGCGTGCATTAAGGAAGGAATTGGATCGTATGAACTAACCTCGATAACAGTAGCATTCCCAATACTCTTTTTGAAAGTCAGTCTGTGTTCTGTTAATATTTTACGTGAGTGACATTCAACATTTCGTCGTAGGACAGTCAACTAAGACCGACTAAAGATTCATTGCTATCCCTGATAATTTTATCAGAAAAAATATCAGAAAATTAACACTATTGCAGCATCATGAATTTCGGAAACCGGTATTCTTAAATCTAGCAGTAATCAATAAAGAAGAAAAGAGAGGAATTGAGAAATTTAGTTAACCAGAATAAGAAAGAATACCTCTTCTGTATTAATTTAGGGGAAAAGGCCTAGGTAGTAAGACGCAACTAAACTTCAATCATAACTTTTATCAATTAGTCTACCAAAAATCTCGAGTAAATCTCAAAAGGAATCTGAAGAAAATTATGTGTGCCTACCGCCATATTTTATCAATATTTTACCACGTATATAATACGATGAGATCTGTTTAAGTTAGATGGTTTTTTTGGTTCCTTTTTAGACGGATTTCCTGTGGCTTCATATCACCGCGAGCTTTTCTCCGTCCAGGTGCTCCGAAACTACATCCTAATCAGGACCAGTAAATAAATGAAACATTATATGTCCCCAAGACCATTGCAGAAATCAAACTATCAGAAAAGGAACATTGAAATATTAAAAAATTTCAAGATTTCAAGATAAATAGCTTTTTTATAATAGTGCATATTCATCTGTGCACGCACTCACACACGCACACACACATATATATGTATATTTAAGGCGTAAAGATTATCAGAACGGTAAAACAACAACCGCGGCTCAAGATAATGGTAACTTTTTCATCTAAATTACCCAGATCTTCCAGGAACATATTTTCATGGATAGTATTATCAAATGATTGCAGTAGCAAAAATACATTCATAAATAACTAAAGTGATTAGAATTTTGTTAAATTAAACCTCATATTTACAAGAAAACGAAAGATGCAATAAAAACACCATCAATGCAAGGTAAACTGGGAACAGCTTGTTTTTTTGTTAAATATTAGTGTATACAAATGCATACAACTCCTCATTTCGGCTTCAGGCTGATTGGCCTAAATTGAAAACAGAGGGCTAATAAAATCCGTTCCTGAGTGCATAAATATGACGTTTTAACTGTGGTAATATGAAAGGGAACCATCTTGTCTTTGTAGGACATTGCTCCAAGAATAATTCACCAATAACGTTTAAACTTTACTCATTACCTATTTCTAATGTAGAGAGGTGCAATGTTGGTCACGTAATTACGTATATAAATTTTGTCCTTTTAGTAATTATTGCCGTTGTTAAGTAAGAATTTTAAGGAATAGTATTTTATCGACACCGCCGTCCTAATCAAGTTTATTTTCAGAAAAATAAACCAAGTAGAAATTCAAGTTCTGTTCCTTTTACACTGCCTTTGAAAGTTGAGGTATGGTCTCCAGGAGTTTTTCATTCAATAGAATTTATTAATCAAATTAAATTACAAATAATTCACAATATCTCTTCCTTACTGATGTTTTTAGATGGGCTCAAGTCTGAGGTTATTACATTTAAAGACGCAAAGGGAAAAAGAGGGATGAGGAGTTCGTTGTGAAAGTACTTTAAGAAGAGACCGAAAAGTAGCTACAAATGCACTGGTTGAAGGAAGGACGGAAACAGAGTTGTTTCTTGAAAGAAAGTAAATTGCCGGAGTTGGACCATGAGTAAACTTATACCTAGGTATACATAGATAAGGTATTTGAAAGGTCAGCTGAACAAGTTTAGAGACAGAAAGGAGTTGATTTTAGTAATTAGGTAGTTGGCAAGAGGGTTGTTGAGGGACTGGGATCGAGGGGAGATTTTATGAATGGTTTCGACATGAGCAAACTTACGATGTTATTTGTAGTTAAAAATGTCAAAATTTTCGAATTAATATCGGAATAAGAATCGGGGGTATTTTGTTCGGGTCTGACGTTGGCTCGTTAGAATAAAGAAAATATCAGCACCACTGGCAAATGATGTGCAGCGAGTCACGAATGGGAGAATACTGTGTCCTTAATGTAGAAAAAGACGAATATTGCAGTCTCTGATTTATAATAACAAAAAATTATATAGTGAGTAGCCAACCCAATTATGGGCTTAATATTTCTCTACTAAAGAAAAATATATTCGATCATTATGAATGGAGATGCTAGAATGTGAATGGGGAAGAGTCAAGAACTTTTCAACAATGGACTATATCAATTACATCTGGTTAATAGACAAAGTAGACACATTTGAGGACAGGGTGGGGGTCAATCATACTCAAAGGAAGTTCATTATGTGGTTCGATACTTGACTATGATTATATTGCATTGTAGCTCAGTTCATTTTCCTTTAGCATTTACTTGGAAACTCCTAGCTGAAAACGCGATTCGCGCCTTTCATCCTCTTTCTGCGCTCTTCAAATCCGGGCGAATAGGATATACTGGTTATTATAATCGATAAACACCAGGTGGCATCCCAATACGATAGTAAAGTACATATTAATTATCACTGCTATTGTAAAGTACTTTATCCCCCCACAGTGTTGATGATGCAAAAACAACAACGAGTGAGGAGGCGTGTGAAAGTAGAGAAAAGGTTAACCTTTGCTACCACTTTTCATACACCTACGAAATACGTAACTTCTGATTATTTTGATTGCAATTATGGGTACCAAGTAGGAAGTAATTTAGAAAACACGGAAAAGTTATAAGTTGACTTCTCCTGTAAACAACGGCGAATTTTCGCCTTTACTTTCCCATGCCTCAACTCCTACCAATATAGAATAAGTCATCGAATCTCCCTTTTCCATAATTGTTCAGTTTAATTTAAAAGTACACACACCCAAGTGACTCATACTAAGTGCCCTTGTATTTAAACTCGCTTGTCAATTATTTACTCGTACTCCCCAGCTCATCTCATCTCCCCCTCCTTACTCTCTCGAATCATAGCAATGGTTTTTTCAATTCTCCATGGCCTCCAACGATCGTTGTATCCTAGCTTTTGGAACTGTTGTTTGCCTTGGCAGTTATTAGCCCTAATCTTAGCTTCTACGGTCTGGTTCTGGTTCTAATTCATTATTTATTAAATTGGCAAACTCAGTTCTTATTACACCAACTCCAACAGTAACTCTAGCAATCTTTAGTTCTGGTGAAACCTACCATGGATAGCGTCTGAGTGAAAATGGCAAATGATGTTAGCTTCTGAAAAATGATATGCGGGTCCATTTATCTTGCACAATAAGAAAAAATAATGACATTTTGATGAAAAGGAAAAGAAAACATCTCCTAGACTATCAGCTACTAGTCAGTACCAACCAAGTTTTAATTTATCCATTAATTAATTAATTACAATTCACCATCCAATTGTCCTCCAACGCTATGCATCTCCCGTTTTGAGCCTACTTAAGCGACTGAACTATTTAAACAGCCCAACAAGCAAATAGCCGGCAATAACTTAAATTTTGATTGCTTTTTGCCTGTAACGTATTAGAAGCTCATTTTCGGCCGAGTTAAAAGGCGTTCTCGTTTTGTCCTCTATATGTGCCATTAGGTACGCTTTGTGAGACCTTAGTTTGCATGAACGCAACCTCACCATCGCTAATGAGTTACCAATTAAAGTAAGATTAATCTAACCTCCCAAAAAAAGCCGCTTTCGTATTAACACAATAAAATGTATTTAATTGCTTTCCCGTCTTCTCACTTTGAATAGACTGGGGTGATATTTTTCGCGGCATAAATAACTCCAAATATTTAACATAAGTAACGTAAGTTCCAGAATGACTACCAGATAATAGCAAAGAAAAGCTCACTGAAATTATGAAAATTTATACAAAGTTTTGAATGCTAACCATTCAATGTAACCATGAAATGTAATTACTATTACAAAAGCCGAATTCTAGTTAACGGTTTCTCCCGAGACTAACTGTCAAAAATATTAAGTGCGGGAAAGCGCAGGTGCACTTTACACAAATGTCAAATTTTACAGTTAAAACAAGATAATCTTTTCAGCATTGTACCGTGAAGCGAAGCGTTGAGTTACACTTTGCGATAGGTTAACAATTAAAAGAAATTAGTATTCAGAAATACTTAGATAAATAAATAATTCCTATTAGCTAGAACTAGATTGCAAACCTCCTTATGAAACAGATTTTGATTAAAAACAATATTATGAATTGTTTTAGTATAGTAAAAAATTGTCATAACTAAAATTTTCTGGTAACCCCTGTTCGCCCATAATTTGTTCTGAATGTTGACTTCCTCAAGTAATCTATCATAACCTAATTCTTCAATCTTAAGCATTAATTCTGAAACTGTATTGCCTAATTTGAATTTTTACTTTAATGGTGGCAAAGAGCAATTACGAGAATTTTGCTCTGCGGAATCCCTCCTCACCCCCTCCAATTATATTAATTGATCCCTACTTGATAAATCCCCATTTGTTTTCAATATTACAATCATGCCCCTGTATAATAACCGTATTCTTTACCTTGAGTGGTGCACATTTTCAAGATCTGATTGATTACTTTACAAGGCAGAGCAGAAAATCTCTAGCAAACAATAATTGGAAAGCCGAACTTTCATTCTCTTAAGTGTTTCTAATTAGGACACTTGAAAGGAGGCTGAATAATTGCCCCTTGGAGTGTTACAAATATTGATTTGCAATCCAAATGATATTTGTAAATCATTTTAAATACTTTTATAAACTGAGTGCAATCATTGTATTTCAGCACTACGAGCAAAGGTAGCTTTTTGTCTACCGATTTTCAGCTAGATGTCAGCGTTACCTCTCACATGTCTATTTAAAGTTGCGAGGTTTCCGGTCTTTTCTATATAGCCAACCCCCGCTCTCTTACACCCTCGTATTATATTTGTTTCTATGGGGAATAATTTGAAATTTCGATTTTGGAACTCTGGTTGTCTTTTTTGGTCATTTTTATTATTATTTTATTTTTACCTAAAAGTGGTAGATGAATTGCCCTGGCAGTGGGTTTTAACTTGAACTAGTATTTGGGTGCTGTGCAGTCAATCAGAATATGCCTATGGAACTACTGTATGCTTTGAAATTTATATAAGAAATCTTATATAAAATTAAAATATGCAGTTGGACTACAAATGGTTTTTGTTCGGTGCATCGAAATGTAGTTGATAAGTTTAAGATATATTGATTAAGGAATTTTCTACGCTCATTCGTACATGGAAAGGATAATTCGCTATTGACCTTTTATTAGCCTGTCCTCTTTTATATTCCAAATACAATTGCATTTCCATAACGCGCAATTGTGGTCGTCTTACATGGCTACCCACTTGACTCTATGACATGCTTAGCAAGATTACAAAGAGCACCCAGCTTATATCGTCTTTATTTAACAGATAAAAAATAACGGTTTTTTTATTTCCACAGCAAGAGAAGAAGTTAAACAACTTCTCTTCCTAGTCAAACATCCATACAAATATGAAGAGCAAGCTCACTAACCGATCCTATGAGAGAGACGGAGAGGACATGTGGGCAGTAGAAGTGGAAATGAGAGAATGAAGAGAAAAGTACTTCACTAGAGCTTCAGGATTATTAGGTCAACCGCTATTTCAACTTAAAATTCCTTCCATCATGTCACCCTTTCTACGGAAAATCGTCGAGACGTGGTTCATATGATTCAGCTTCCGTCCTTTTTTGCATAACCACGGTAGCAAATATTTAATTGTCAAAATACGTCGAGCAGTTTCCCGAACAGTCCGTAATTTATCATAATGTATATCACTATAGACAACAGCAGGTAAATCGTACTTTGATAGACAGGAATATTTTTTAACGGCTGATTAGCACGAAAGAATGTTGGAACACTGGAGAAAGGACATTTTAATTCAAGTAAGAGCACATTCTAAAATTTTTAGCAGGTTAAAAGTCGAGACATGAGGCATACCACTTTAGAACAGACACAATGTTTCGATTTAAGGATAACAGGAAAACCCATGTGTTATTAAAAATCTACTGATAGATAAAAGCCAATTTATTGAACCTGCAGGTTATTGATTCTCAAAAGCATGAACTCATTAGGTTTTGAATTTGAAATTTGGGCTGATTTTCTCTGGAAACGAAATACGTAAAATATTGTTTTATTCAAGCTAACTTGGAAGCATTAAATAGAAGGCTTGGGAAACTGAATACAATTCTCCAATAATTTTGATGCCTGGTATTGTTAATAATATATAAATAATGGCAATCAAATGCATTTACAGTATTAACCATTCCTCTAAATTATTTGTTATAAGAGCCGTCTAAAATCAAAATCAGATTCTTGCTCCATCTTCAGAACCATGGATTAAGCTTATGTGAAGGGTTGGAACCAAGTACTTAAAGACCTTTCGGGTCATAAGTGATAGGATTTCTCACAGGTAAAACAATTCTCTTGAATTTGAATAAATAATTAAATAAAGAGTGAAATTTCTACTGGATTGAATAAAAACTTTCTTCAATTCCCATTTATTTATTAAATATTGTCATTAGTTCCATCAATGTCCTGATAAGAGCCCATTAGTATTATTCTTCCAAAAGTCGTGATATTTCGGAAGAATTTGACATTACCTAGAGTTGTCGCAACTACGACACAAAGGAAGGACTTGAATA
Organism: Hymenolepis microstoma; assembly: GCA_000469805.3. Lineage (NCBI taxonomy): Eukaryota > Metazoa > Platyhelminthes > Cestoda > Cyclophyllidea > Hymenolepididae > Hymenolepis > Hymenolepis microstoma. Next base: position 13,770,332 of record LR215995.1, on the reverse strand, counting down.
AAAATCAGTTCCAATCTTTTAATTAACATCATCCCACTAATATTTCAAACATCAAAGGTGAAAGATACACGAAATTGTAAATTTCTCGGTCAATTAGCAATGAACATTGTGAATGTGAAATCATTCAAGAACCAACTAGAAAAATCCGTAACTTCGGAGCGTGGAGCATCAAAAAGTGAAACAGTGAATAATATTCACTGAGTAAAAGCGCACATATTGAATTCAAAAATCAAATAAACCAAGACGCTTTGAACAACGAATTTACCTCCAATTTCTGAGTCAAGTGTAACCAGAAAAGTCATTCGACCAACGAATTTCACTCTTAATGGAAGGCCAGAGTCTAAACAGCCCATTTGAATACAGCCTTCGCCAATCTAGTCCCGTGCATCACATATTTTGAGACCTTAGTTTACTGTCAAATCCAGAGGAAACACAATTTCCAGATATATTTCAAGGTTTAATGGCAATGGACTGCTTAGAGTTATACTCATTTATGTCACATAGCGTTTATCAGAAGAAAGCTTTGTTGATTTCTAAAGAAAAATTGTAATAACGCAGCATTACTTTCAAGAATTAATAATTCTCTAAAGAGTGTTGATTTTAAATTCACGTACATGTACTGAGATCACAGTATCTAATTTTTTTCCTCATTCATAGAAAATGGGAAAAAATTATGATTGTATTAACTCAAATAATACTATTACATCAAGTAAAACTTCAATCTGCTTGACAAAGTGATTTTTTTGGGCAACAAGAGTTTTATACTTTGGCACATTTTAATTACTTCTAGTGCAGGTGTTTTGTTATGAAGAAATAAATAATTGAAAATAGATCACAATATTAATAGGCCTATAAGTAATAACATGAACCAGACTCCGCCAAAATTACAGTCTAAAAAAAATATTTCCTGAGGCAAAGTACTGATGCCCACTTTACTGTAGATTTCTAACGCTCATGTCAATCACATTTTTCGTCTCCGATATACCCCTCATAAAGCCCTTCTCTGCCATCCTTTTTCGGTGGATCATCCACCTTCTGGACAACTCATCCAAAACTTTCTCCCATTTTTGAACGTCAATAAATTTCTCATTTTTATGCTACCTTAATTATTGCTTTCCTTTTGACACGTTCTTCACACTATTCTTTAAAGAGTTTGACTTAAGTCTTACACAGCACCCTGTTCATTATCTCTCCGATTAGCAATTATATAGAGTAGAAATCACCACTAACAATTTCCAATTTTACAGCATATAATACCCAATGCACTGCAATGATTTATTACGGTCATTTCGTCTGACTTGCGGGCCTCCAAATATTGACGAAGAGAATGTAAATATTTTGGCTTTCGCCATCTTCATAATATATACATTTTAATTGAACAATTTTTTTATGTTGAATGCATTATAGTCGGAAGTTATTAAAGTGCTTTCCCTGCCTGAGGATTTATATGAGGGAATGAACTATTTCCATAACTAAATATTCGGATCTTGGAATATATATTGACTATTTGCTGGTAATAAAATGAATTGGCCAAATGGTGTCATGGGCTTCCATCTGCTCCACATAATCGCATGACATATTGCTTTTATATAGCATCTATTTATTAATATTCCCCAGTTTTGACCATTACCAATAGAGTAAAAATTTGTGAATTAACTAATTACGATTGACTGGCCTCAAAATGTCTATATTCTGCACCCCGTGTAAGACGCCTATCATTTAATGCGTAGTAGTAGTAAAAGTTAGATAATATAAGCTTAACCACTTTATAATTACTTACGATTAACTGAATGCTCTTGGCCACTTGGACAGACAAATGCATGAAGATGTCAATTAAACTAACTTCAATCAACTGGGCGAAACTCTCTAACACCCCTTTCAAGAAATACCACTAAGCGATATGGAAGTTTAAACTTGGGTATGCTAGTTTATCATACAACTGACTACACTAATTGGTTAGGGTTAGGAATCGGGATGGGGTGGGGTGTAGGGATGCGTTTTGACCATCTGATTTTCGTTCTCAGTTTCCATCTATTACTTACTTTAATCAATATTTGTATAATAAACCATATCTCTGTAACCGTTATAGAAATACTTTGAATATCTTAAATTACTAGTAAGAGTGAAAATCAATTAATTCCATTATTTTCAATTCATCAATCACTTGTTATTTATTTCTTTACATTCTCAAAATGAAGAGTCAGATCAAGATACTCCAAAAGAGTCATCAAGGAGTCGTTTTCGGTATTGCTTCTTATTGCCTACCATAAGGCTGTATTCCCACCTTAAAAGTTGAAATTCTACCTCACACATCGTTAGAAGTCCATTAACTAATGAATCCGTTGTTGGATTTTAATGTGCGTAAAGGTCATCTACTTGCAAAAGATTATTAATGTATTTCTTAAAATTTTCAAACATATGACTAATCAACACTATTTTATTGTTTTTCATTTAAGTGAACATAAAAAGACAATTGAAATGAAAACCTGCTTTGAAAGTTAATTTTGGTTAGTTTGCAGACCTATTAAACCAAAATAAACTAAATTACGAGTATTTAAACACTCGCAATTTTATCACATACTGACACACTGCTACAGTCCATTTAAACAAGATCCGTGTCAACAAGAACTAATTATTTGGCTTAATTAACAGACCACTACTAACTCCTCAAAAGTTTCATTAAAGAGGATTTATAAGCAGCAAATGTTTCAGACATTGTGCATACAAAATTATAATTATCTAATGATGGGTTAGGCTATTTCGCAAACAAACTATGAACGAAATGAAATTCTTGACTATCTATAACTTGAGCACTAGGCGGAATTAAATTGGCTTATCTAATTTACTTTTGTTAAGAATAAAATGTGATTAAATTTTACTTAATTATTTTGTAAACAATGATAAATTTTCCATTCTGATTCAACTAATACTTTTTTTTTAATAAATCGTGATTAAATTGGATTTTACATGCGCGACAGTATTGAATAAATTATGGATGTAGGCGAATACAAAGCTCGAAAAAATAAACTTTGAGATTTGGGATATATGACACTGCTTATTAAACTGTTTTTTCGAAGATGTCCTTACAGAACTAGATTTCGGGGTCGAATATGACATTTCAATAATTTTGTCTCCTACATGACACAAAGAAAATTAAAATTGGGCCCCAGAAGTCCTTGTTTGACGTTGCGCCTGGGGAAAAATGTTCCCAACGAAGGAAAATATCCCAATAGCATTGCATTCTTTTCAAAAATATTCGCATACAGTCGGTAGTTCTGCATTTTACCGTTTCAAATTAAATTTTCTTGTGGTTTATATTTACACTTTTAAAGAGAGATAATGATATTGGCGAGATACAAGCTTCTTCTTTTACAACAAAGGTAATGGTGGTTAGGATAAGATTAGGATATAGCGCTACAAAGAATGAGAAGAGGAAAATGCATTTTTAATGGATATTTAGGAGAGAGGAAAGAGCAACGACTGAGGAAGGTAGATAAAGCGTCGAAGTTGAGAGGCTGTTAAAGAGCCTTAAGAATTTAACGAGGGTCGATCATAAACGAGTATTTTATGCCTTGAGCTTGTAATGGCAGTTATAATAATTATGTGATAGCGTTCACCTGGAGATTCTTAAGCTGAATACGACCTTGAGTTTTGGATACCAGTTATCATTACACATTATTACGCGTCTCTGTAAAAATTCATCGTGACCTTTGAAATCGAACAACTGATTTGCAAACTTTAGAGCTAATTGTTCTGAGAGATTTATATGTCTGGTTGTCTCTATGGGAGGTTTTAAAACCTCCTCGTAATTATACAAACTGCATGTGATTGAAGTCAGTTTTGATGTGCCCGAACATGCGAAGATATGCCAAGTAACATATTTAAAAACATAATTCATGAGTTTCACCACATTTTAAAGTAATATCTTTATGTGTCCGAAGAGGCAGTGGATTTAACTGGACTATGATGACAGACGCATATGTCAACTGTTTAACATTCCACCTAGCTCAAATAGTTTAAGTCAAAAGTTACTAACGCCAGAAGAAAAATTCTGAATGTTACCTATGGTGTTCAGGTCTTCAATTACTGGTCAAATGAAGAATTGTAATTGGGACACATTGACTACAGAGTGACTGGATTCACTTCAGTTGAATTCCATTTATAGCCACTTATTAATTACAATTCAATATATAATTTGATGAGGTCTAATCAGGCTATGCTCTCCCTGGATCTTCAGGGCCTTAGAATAGAGACTTGAGCAATCTAGAATATGTTCCATCGGAAACCTCTCAGTTCTTCCTGAATCATCATTAAGAAAGCTTCGATCCAAGAATCGAGGCTGAATACCTTACAGTATGCAGGAGATTTAGCTTCTTTTCAGAGGGGAGAAGATCGATTGCATTAATTAGTGAAATGTGAATTTGATCTCATTTGATTTCACGATTTTTCTCCTCTTTGTATCATCTCCATCTAAACTCTCATCGTTCTCTTAGATCGCTTACCTACATATTTATTTATATCAAATGGCAGGCTTTATGGTAGTTATCATTAGTCCTTTAGTTGACTTCGGGCTTCACGGAGGGGAGGGAAATCAAGAGAGGGGAACAGAAGAGTGATTCACAGATGTGAAAGAGACAGGCAAAAAGTTAGAGAAAAAGGCAAGGTGAGTACTGTGGAAGTGGTCGAATATAACATACAGTCGGGTCATGGTAGTTTAAAGTCAACTGCCGATTTATAGACTTTTTCGCCGTAAAAGTATACGCTGCCCAGGGTGCACTTCGTGAAGGTAAGTCTATCACGCACCCCACTTACCAACAAATAATAATAACAAAACCACGTTATAGCAAATTTATTAAATTAGATTTTTGTTGGAAATAAATGTGAGAACTGATAGAAATTAATGGAAAAAACAGGTTATTCCGATATCTGCACATTCTCTCACATAAATGCGTCTCCATTCGACAGAATCTCAAATTTTCTCAGCGGTTAATTAGGCACCCCGAGAATATGATTTAAATTCCTTGGACCTGACATTTACCATAATGCCCAAAGCTAATCATCTTCCCTCCATGAAATTATCGTCAGACTGCACAAATTTGGATACAATGCCTAAAAATATCTTGATATTTATTGAAAAGCGCTTGATATTAGTACCATATTTCTTCGGTTTAATCGCTGTTAATAAAATGCTCAACATAGTACAACTAATGCAAAATTCAGTACACCCTAGCTAATCTAGATGTTAGTGTTAATATCATCTGAAATTACTGTTTGAGTATCAATATTATGATTCTTTAGTTATTATAGTCAGTTGAAACATCCTCATACAGTCTATTGAGGATTAAATTAAAAAAGGCATTCAAAAGGGAAAAAATTGAAGTCTACATGAATGAATTAGTAGATAGGAGTAAATTTCGGCTTGAAGTGCTTTAGAATATACTTTGACGCTAAATGTATGTATTCTCAATTTTTGAACATAAGCTAAGTTTAAGGGGCTCGTTAAGAACCGACTCATTTTACCTTTTTGACCATTTACTATTATATCTTTTTGAAATTACTACCCAAAAGATTCTGCTTTATACGCCTTTCTGCCTCCTACACACTATTGTAATTGCCACCTGCCGACACTTACCCTTGTCCTACCTGATGTGATGTCAATTTAAGTAATATAACCGACGGCAAGATGTGTGCTGAGAATTTGGTTATTGGTGCCTTCTCCACTTATTTGTGATGTTAGGGATGTTTAACTTGTTGGTCAATTGGAGAAATAATCTTATAAAGGGATTTACATTAGATTCAGAATTAATCACCTTGAGTCCTAGGGCGGCGTTTCTTAACTGTTTAAATGTCTTTTCAATTAGCTACAAAGGCTTCTTAAAGATTAAATTCTAGCGTGGCCACTTGAAAGGCTTCAACAAAGAAGTAAATTGTGTTTGGCTAGCCTTTGAGGACGATAATCGCAAAGGTGATTGATCAAGTAACTAGAAATTATCAATTTTCTTCTATTTAGTAGATTTTTTGTTTTAGCTCATTGAGATTGAGATAAAAGGCTTGATAGCAAATTTGGATGACTTTTAGTTCATCACGATACTGAAATGTGTGAATGTCTTACTTCTTATTAACAGGTAAGAAGAATTTTGCCCAACCCTTTGAAAGAGATATCGACAGAAAAGCTTAGCTTACTAATTCATTGAACTGTACAATAACTAAGAAAAAATGAATTTGAATTGGTTGAATTACCCGATGGCATTTCATGAGTCATATTTGAAATTTTGAACTGCTGTGAACCGATTATTTAATCGCGTCTATATTCCACTAAAAGGTAACGTAAGATTCAAATTTCCTCAATATTCTATTACAATTGAAATGAGAAATGATATTCTCACACAGAAACATGCTACTCATAAGGAAGTATTGTTTTAGTGGAATGGATGAATTTTTTAAATATTTGATCCATGAATAGAAATGCTAACTATAGAATTTAATTGAAATAATATGATCAGAAACATTCCGTAAACAGATTTCAAGAGAATTTCACTCGCATTGCTAGAATTCATTTTATTGTTAAGGTTTCAAAAGGTGGTTTCAAATTCTAATGTATTTAATTTCAACCTATTTTCTACCAATCCCAATTGCGAGAAAAAGGTAGGGGAATTTATCAAGACGGTATTAAGCAGAGTTTATTGGAAGAAGACCAAGGACTACGAGAGGGGAAGATTGGTGGCGTGTTTTAGAGATTCGATCAGGCGATGGGATGTGTACATCAACGCGAGGACTAACTGTTCAGGCTGAGAAAGCACTTGGATTAGTAAATAAAGTTTTCCATAAAATGAGCAGTAAAATTGATTATGTTTTGACTATTGTTAACCTTCATTTGGCCTCGTCGACCAGAGGATCAATGCGCGATTCCACCGTTCCGTGAATCTTGATCAGGGAGTTCACGTGACTATAGGGAAAATTCATCATATCATCAGGCAGATGATATCTAGACAGACAAAAGTGCCAGGAATAAGTGAAAACAAAATGATTAGATGTGACTTAAATAATCATAGGATTGATGAGCTTCTACTCTGTCTTATCTATTTAAACACTGAAAATCCTTCCAATCTTAAGATAACTATAAGCTATACTGAAAGTGAAGCATTTTAATACTATTCAACGATTTTATTCATCGTTATGTCTTACGTTATCGACGAATATTACATCCAGGCACAGCAAAGGAAACCAATTGAAAATTTATATTGAGCAGACAAATAAACTAAAAAATTTATTTTTGATTCGTTAAGGTCAAAAGTTAAAATCCCAAAGCAGACCGAGAACACATCAGACAGATACTGTATGCTGCCTTTCTTTCATCTGAGCTTGAACGCCTGCAGAGTTGTTACGACCATCGCTAATATTGACAATCAGGTGCTCACAGTCGAATACTACAAAATTCGGGCAAAAAGAATTTAAATGAAGCATGACGTACTTAAATCCATATTTGAATCAGATGAAAGAATTATCACAGAAACTCGCATGTCCATCGTGTAGTGTTCCGTTGCTCTTGAAGCGAATCGGTAAATTGAATAGAAGGGGAATTTGGGTGAAGCAAAGTGAAGATGAGTAGAGATGCACGTGGATTTCATTCTTTTAAGATAGAAAATTAATTTTCCATTTTTACACAAACTTGTTAATGTAGACGCGAGGTGAATTTTTTACCTCAAAATCAAAATCGAACGTCCGCTCCTTCCCCCAGCCAGACTTGATCCTTCGAAAACCTCTTTTATGAAATCGATGGAATGTGAGTGAACTGATACATTATGAATTACTGAAACCGTTACAGCCAAAGATAATTGTTGTCAACAATTGGGAAGACTAAACCTTTAAAGGCAAATGTCAAAGTTAATTAAATAGAAAGTGGTAATTCTTCAATATGACAATACCCAACCCCTTAAAAGCAAGAATGACCTTTCAAAAATGCATGAAGCAAATTAAGGGGTTATACAACATAATCAATATTTTCCAGACCTTATCCCAGCTAAGTATAAAGATGACAGCGCCCGACTCCAGCCTCCTCTCCCTCAAATCAAGAATGACCTTCCACATCCACCATATTCACCATACCTCGACCCACCTCAGTATCACCTTTTCAGTATGGATGAGTCATTTACTTAAAAAAGTAAGCATTATAAAAAAGAGGAACGAGAAACTAAAGGAGCTATATAAAAGAGTTGAAAATGATATCGGAAATTATACTACTATAGTACCCCATATATAAACAAAACATTCTATTTTATTCATGCTTGTAAAGTGAGAGATGTCCTATTGGACTCCTTAAATTACACCTAGGATACATGACCAAGACAGTGATTATTTGGGGTGTAACTGATTTGTGTTTTTTTGAACTTACTATCCTTATACTTAAGCCGCATTAGCTCATCTTTACAGGTCTAAGAATTTTAACGAATTTTAAGCAAATCTGAATAGCAAATTTGCCACTCAACGACCTTTATTGTTCGACACTCTATTTGATGTGCACCTTCGTATAAGTATTCCAAGTTCAAGGTTATTCAACGAAAGGAAGAAAAGTTTAGTTAACCAAAATACAAACAGTCAGAACCAAAACTTTCAACGCAAAGGAAGAAAGGAATGTTAAATCTTTGCATCCAATTCTGATTTTCTTATTATGAAAAAGTCTATTTTTAAACCGCAGACTTGTAAATCACCACAAAATAAGGTAAATATAATTAATTTATGCACTTCTATATACAATTAGGATGCCTCTGACGGCATAATAAATAACTGAAGCAAATGAATACCTTACTACTGAGTAATAATGTTAAACCCAAGTTTATGCTTCAATAAGGTATGTGGCATCAACAATGAACTGGATTGGATATCGCAAAGTATTTACAAATGGGTTATAAATTGACTAGCTCTAAGTTAATATGTTTGTATTGTGATAAGTTTATATACCGTGGAGTCACATTTTTCATAGCGTCAAAAGTCAATCATGGAGTGAGCGCACATTCAATATTGCTTGATTAAATAGTAATGGCGATTATTATTGCCGGTAGTTATAAAAAATTTCAGTTTCTCAATTGTATCAAAACAAATGAAGTTGGGCTAAAGGAAAGTTAGTGAGGAGAAGAGGGTGAGCAGCAAAGGAGTCAATTCATTTAATTTTCAAATTTGGGCTTTAGAGCATGCTTTTACTGAGTAGTCCATCGCTCCACTTTTCAACGTTCATTATTCGACCCCTGGATTGCCAATTAATTTCATATGCACAATCTTCGGGGGGTTAATAATTAATATCGATAAATATAATGAGACAAAGTCACATTCATTTTATCATATGATATATGGAATGCAGCATCTATTGATAGTATACCTGACAAAGTGGTCAGTGGAATCATCTAAGAGATTCCAAGATGCCAATCTTTTGCTTGCAATGACAAAAAGTAGCTGGCTAATGAGTTTGAAAATTATTATAAGAGAAAGCGATAACAATAACGATTTCATTTATTTAAAAATCGAGCAAAAAATACAAATTTGACAAAAGGATGTAAATTTTTAACTTTCAGTACATTGAAGAGCGAGAGTGAGGCCTGTGGGACTTAAAATTCAGCTTTTTATGAATATGCTGTTATTTGACGATCCAGTTTTGTTCTAAATGTTGCATTGACTGAAAAAAATTCACCTCATTTTTTTAACCAGCCTTGATAATTATATGGAAGAATACATCTAGAATAGCAAAAATACGAATAGTGACTGCATGGCCAATCATATTTAAGTTAGTGAGACTTACCAACGTTTCAAAAATGGGCCAATTGTTTCACCTGTAAAACACCAACGTTCGATGATTATGATCTGATTGATTTAATCTGATAACATTTTAAAGTACACCGATCTTGTGAGTTCAAAAAGTGATATTCATAAACATTGCATCAATGTGAATTTTTGCATTTTTCAAATCACTGTTTCCATCCAGTGGTAAAGATATATTTAAGCAAAAATAATGGAAGTGGACGAATGCCAGAAGTCACATTTTGAGATGAAAAGTGGTATAAGGAGAATATGTTGCCTCTCAAAATTATAAATACATTTGCAGCGAATTATTAAGGCTAGTATCTAAAGAACTTGTAAAATTATTGAATGAGACATTTTTGATAATGATCGAAATTTTTTTGTCAAATTTGATATACTTCCTTAGCATCACTGAATTTTCTGAAAATGTAAGCATCAAAATTCAAATGAGGCTTATTGCAGAATATATATATATATTTATTTAAGAAAATTTACATTATATACATAGACTGAGATATTATGGCCGATAATTAAGTAGAATCGAAACATCGTAAACACATTTAATTTAACTACTATATAACTACCGCTCCCCAACGTCGACTTTGTTCACTTTTGCACAATCATAGTTAATTGAATTTAGTAATTTGATGTATGCAAGAAAGACAAAATAGTAACACAATAAAAAGTCATAATTCCAAAGGCGATTTTTGGTTAAAGCCAACTGATGGGATCATCTAAATATAAAAAAGAGATCAAACTCATTTGATCGTGAAGCTCAAGAATGGGGAAAGGTATAAAAAACTTTCTGACCTAAAACAGAATCTCAGTCTGCCTAATATATTAGGCTTAAATCTATTGCACTAATTCATAAAACCTCGTGACAAAAATATCTAGTAACTGTAAAATGTACTATTGCTATCGTTTTATATTCAAAATATTCAGAATTGTTGTACCATGGCAGTCGGTCTCATTGTTTGAAACCAAGTCTTCCTCCTATGGAAATTTTAAACGTTTAAATTTTAAGGTAGAGATTAACAGGGTATAGTGGTCCCTTTATTTCTATCGACATTCCTGATCTCCATTCTTCGGTTCTTCCTTAATTTATAAGTAAATTTAAGAACCTATCATTTTCTTCAATAGGCGAACTTTTACAGAATTACGAATTTAATAATTGCCTTTTCAGAAGGAATAAGCTAATTAAAATATTAAATTATTATAAACATATCATATGATTCTTCTAACTTTCCATCTGAGCCCAGTGGCGACATGAATTCTTGAGACTTTAATAGCCAATAGATGCTTTGAAAGCCAAATGACTATTTTATCTAATCAACTAAACCATTATATTTTGATTATTAAAGAAATGAAATATCGACATTTTTCAATTGGTGAATGAGCTAGCCTGGGTTGAAATAATCCCCTATCAAAATTGTGGCACATTGGTTTGAGAGGTAAACTCTGCCACTCTTACTTACACAAAATACTACATTTTTAATAACTGCTCAAAGTTACTCTAACTGAAAACAAGGAAAGCAAAATAGACCAGCACTTAAGAAAAGTGCCTTTATTTTTAGTTGGGAAACTTGCGATTAAATCATAGAATGACTAACATGATTGGGATGCAATTGGGAGAAGTGGAAAATCTCTGTCATCTAAATTTTAAATTTGGAACAGGTTATAGACATACGGACTAATATTCAAAATTATCAAAATATTGAGGATAGTAAAATAGTTGGATAATTAGTAATAATAATGTCATTAATTTACATATTTTCAACACATTCTGTATAGATTGCTCTCATTTTCGGAGACGCCACTTAACGAGGATACAAAAACCAGTGCTGGATAAAAGCGATTCATATTTTTAATTCTTGATTTATTTTTAAACAGGAAAAAAATTAAATAATTCCTTTAGAGGTTCAGAAAAACTGCAAACAAGGCGGACGTGTGTTAGTGATTGGTCAAGCGATCGTTTAGATTTTAAATGGATATCGATCTCTAATAAAAATATAATATAGTATATTGTAAAAACATGCATTTGTATTAATAAATATTTAGCAAATTGATAAACCACCAAAATTTTACAAAGATGTGGTGAATATTGAAAATAAAATATGCACGATACCTATTTGAAAGGTCAGAGAAAATCGGCAGGATTCAATTGGACAGGCGTATTTTTTGCTTGTAACATCAATATAAAAATATATATATTTCTTTGCTTTTTTTGTTAATTTTAATCAAAATGAATTAAAAGCCATATTATTTTAAAATCGAGTTATCCAGTGAATAAGTACAGTTATAATTGGGGTATTACGTTGTTGTAAACAAGATAGTAGACATATTCGATTGTATGTACTTTCAGCTATTATTGTAAATAGTGCTGATTAAGTGCTTTTATGCACGGGTATGAGAGATATTTTTAACATGTGTTATTTGTACTATTGTGCATGAATAGACATTTTGGTAAAGACCAATGATAAGTGCTACAATTAAAATATACTGCCACTTAAGGCACTTGTTATTGCTGTAATAACCTCTAAGACCACTTAAGAAAGCCTTTTAACATATTCGTCTGGAGTAAAGGAGTATCTTCTTGGAGAACTTCTCTGTTGACTAATTAGTTTTTTTTCTATTTACATTATTCGCCAGAATTAACCAGTGCAGCTGACCATTACGATTACTGGATGAGTATCAGGAGCCAGCAAAATCCGAGACCACTGACTTCGCAGGGCCACCATTACATCACAAGCTTTTATACAAATAACAAGTTTAAGTTTGGGGCAATGACAGTTGATTTGATAGCAAAAAAAGTTGTGAAATACTTATAGGGAAATTTGATACTGTAGAACGAGCTAACGACTGAGCATGGTTTTCTCATGCCACCTCAGCTACTTTTGTAAAACTAATCATTCAGATGTTGCAAATGCCATATCTGTTTGTACTGGATTTCTCAAGACAATCAATTGTATGATAGATAAAGAATTACAATTAGTTAACATATTGAGGAGGGTTTTATTACTTAAATTACAAATCAATCCACACAAGCATCTATCATAGTTTATCATAGGAAATTGTATTCTCTCTATGCTAATGCGCAATCTTTGACTGGTTTGAATCACTGGTATTGGATCCCCTAATATGGCAGCATAAGATATTAATTTTGGGGGGTATATTGAAAGCACTCCGATTTAAAAATGCTTAAACCAAAGTAACGCAAGGAATTTATAAATATAATATAATTTACAATATTTAATATAGCAGAAGTGGTTTTTACAAATATACCATAAGTTTAGTATGATTCTGTACACCAGGAGATATTTGTCAGATTCTTATATCGTGAAATGAAAAGAAAGTATTTAAAGAATTAATTTTATTTGACTATTTTAGTCACAATAATTAATCAAACTTCCTTTTTCTGTTTTTAGTGGTGGACAGGCTATGTGCTGATCACACTCTCGACAACAAAGCAGTATTTGGAAGATGTCTTGAAAGAAGGATCTTGGAAATATATTTTAAGTGAACTAAACTTGAACAACAGGAACAAGTATTCTTTAGCATAAAAACGGAGTAGCTTCTAAACTCCCTTGCGTGAACGAATCCTGAGCGGTCTCTTTGAAGATAAACCCATAATTATCTAATTTCGCCTGCTTTGGATAGTTGGATAAAGTCGTATAATTTAACAGTAATTATACTAACATCAAAAAGGATTTCAATTGATTTTATACTGGATGATTTGCCAGTAAATCTGATATTGTGTCAAGCGTCTAAATTAATGAAAACGAGCACAACTTAATAATAACGTGGTCAACTATTCGTCAATGAAAGAAAGGCAGGTCCAATGACCCTGTAAATTTAAAGTTTAGATAAATTTCTTCCACTGCTATCGTCAAAATTGTGCTGTTAGTGAAATATGGAATTACGGAAATGCAAACAAACTAATCCCCTCGTTCCTGAGATTCAATATTTATAACTGCCAAACAGGCGGGCTTCATAGATGAACTTCAATTGAACTAATTAATTCCAAATGTTCAAGCGAAGTGGATTTTAAGTGTTAAGTGTTTTTGCATGGAAAAGCGTTGATTCTTGAACATGATCGTAAAATTTCGAAGTGCGCTACCTCCCCCCTAGACAATAGCAGCGTCCTAGATAAGTCCATTTAATTTGATTTAAATAAAAATTGTCAGCCACTTATTCCAATTTTCAAGCATATATGAGCTTGAGCAATTATCAGCAAAATACTTCAAAAGAAACTGATATGGATTGGAGAAAGTTCACCTATCGGCCGAAACCGCACGAATACGTCAGCATGTTCATAGCAAAGCACACTGTTATATCATTTGGGTGATATGCTTCCTTAAAGTCATGGATTCCATTCCAAAACATGTTTTTTATATCAATGATGATTTGATTATTGGTCAATTTTCATAGGAGGTGTACTCTTGTAAAGTAACTGCATAAATATTGTCTGGGCAAATTTGAAAATCTCTGAAACTAGTAGAATTCAGGGTTGTTAGACACAATAATCGGTATTTCAGTTATTTATTCAAATTATGGTATATAATATTTAGATTATAATAAGTTAAAACATAATGAGTAAATTTATTCGCTTAAGAGATTTAATCTCTGGCAAATAAACGAAAATTTTGGTAGAAATGTGCTCTTTAACAAGCATGGTAATTGGTAATCTCAAGCAACAAACGTTCAAGTAGAAAACACACATTCAACATGAGAAAAAAAGCTCTTCATATATTGTCTAATGAATTTTACTCAATCAGATTATTTCTATACTTAGGCAAGTGCCTTGACTTATCCCAGTTAATGAGGTTAGTCTCCAAAATACGGTGGTGAAAAGTGTGCTCATTTGTGTTGTGTATTTGGAAATAATAAGCAAGTACACAGAGATCCCAGAGGGGACAACTCTGCTTCGATCACATCTTATTATTTTGAGAAAATAAAAGTGATTAGATGGACAAACTCGAAATCTTTGATGAAAACTAATCGCATCACAAAGGGAGTTTGCCCTATGATACAACACTGAGGATCCGGACACCTTAGTTCAGTCTTTATTTACAGAGATGTGGGTTTTTTTACGAATCGGTCACTATTTGAAAGAATACTATTTATTACCAATGGATTGTTGTTGACAGTGAGAAAAGCAAATGGTTACAGTCGCCCCTCGCTTCTCAGTGCAAAGTAGTCGGCGGCGAATTTAGAAAAAATTTGAAGGTCCCTAACTTTGCAAGGGCATATCATTTTACATTCTATTGTCGATCAAACACACGTCTATCGTATATGAGGTTTAGAAGTAGAGGAAAAGTATTTGAACCCAAGATCCCTTCAATTAAAATCTCCATTTTAGCACTAGCGGCCGGTAACCCATTATTACATTAATTTCAATAATATTCGAAGCTCCGAGCTGGCTCATGTTGGAATTAATCATTAATTTGAGTAAAGCAATTCATAGTATGAAAATAAATTTTATAATATCAGACAGATATTGGCGTCTCTTTAGTTATATGCGCAAAACTTGCTAATAACAAGACTTTTAATGTAAATGCGTTATAAAGTTAATTGGGGTTGAATGAAGAGTCGCAATTTTCGTGGAAGAATGGGGAATCGCAATCAAGGCTTTTACCTGTTTTTTATTACAAAAAAGGACTATTGGCACAGCGGATCAAAATGAAGAATGGATTGTTTTGCCTCTAATTTATGGAAAGTTTTTCATCCCTGCCTTTTTGTGCACATATCGATTCCCGCCAATTCAATTTCAGTGATAAATACCTTTTTTCTTCGAATGCCAAATTCTCTCAACTCAAAAATAATCTATCTGACGACTGCATTTGATAGTCAACTTTAATCCTAAAAACTTAGTCAATACAAGTATCATAACTTTTATGAAAGAGCTAATTGACTTCACAATGGTAACTTGAGCTTCTCTGCAGAAACGTCGTGCGTCTTTATGATGCTGTTTTAAATTTATTTTACTAGTCTAACCCTCTCAGTGATGCGTGAGTGAGTGAGGTCAAGTCACATTTATCAATTTTCCACTGCAAATCAAGAGTTTTATTACTTCCCGATAGCGGACGAATTTAAACACATATGGATATCAATGCAGTTCATTTCTGAGGGACTATGACAGAGAGGCCGATAGTTGAGAGATCAAGAGACCCCTATTTCATTTACGCTCCAGGATAGTTGAATCAACAACGTTTTAAATTTGATTTTACTGTCATTTTCTTCACTTAAAATAGCCGGATGACATGATTTTGCGTGATTCGCAGCCACCCTTTCAAGAAGAACTATTGAAGCACCCAGTTGAAGGAA
Source organism: Hymenolepis microstoma (assembly GCA_000469805.3). Taxonomy (NCBI): domain Eukaryota; kingdom Metazoa; phylum Platyhelminthes; class Cestoda; order Cyclophyllidea; family Hymenolepididae; genus Hymenolepis; species Hymenolepis microstoma. The sequence continues at coordinate 13,754,219 of LR215995.1, read as the reverse complement.
GTTACCCATTTGGCAGTTCATAATTGATTTTATGAAGATTCATCTCACTTTCACTTGCAAAAAGTAGATGATATCGAGGATCTATACATATAATTTCTTCCTTCTTCACACCTTTCAGATGTCATTACTATTTTTTAATGTTTTAAAGGGCTTTTTTGGCATTTTCTTGGTTAACCTCTACTAGAGCAACAGCTACGACTCAAAAAATGAAAAAGTGAAGACTCTTAGTTCAAGCAACAGTATCTTATTGACAAATAAATTAACTTATTTTGGGTGAAAATAAGTAATAAAGAGTCAACCAAAATTGGGGAGTCGGCTTCTCCACGGGTGGTCTTACATTTCCAAGTGTGAGAGGGGGAATCCAATAATCAATAACCCAGTATTTGAGGGATAAAAATTGTGAGTTTCTTTTGTATGCAACGGAAATATTCGCTTAGTCTTCCTAAAATGTTCATTTCCATATTGTGCACCTACTGCTCCTCAATTACATTTAGTATGTGCTGATGGCAATAGAAGATTTCGAATCTCATTCTTCTCTGTGGAGATTAACCAGTAGATTATGCACCAAAGCTTTTATTTAAACACTCGTTTACCGAAATTTCTCCATTTTTCGTCGTGATTTCATGCTTCAAACCCAGAACTGCTCCTAAAAGTTCTTGAACTACTAAAATGCACTTTAGGATAAATAAATGTAGATTACACATTTAGAAGGACTGGTCTGATGAATATTTCTACTAGTCTTGCTTGAGTCTAAAATGAGCATCTTTTACTATTTTGAGGTTTAGCTGCTTTTGTTGCACAGATAAGGTACGCCCTCACAAACTATAAAGGTTAAAATATTTCCTTTCCTCACAGCCTCGCAAGCACGAATACCTAATTACCACTTCACTCTTCTTGGTCTACTCCTTTCAGTTAAGAAAGGCAGAAACTGGCTGGGAACGATCACGCTAGGTGTTTACGCATTTTTACGCACTCCTTATGTGGTTCAAATTCGATGAAAATATTCAAAAGATAGGCAAAATCTATCTAAACCAGAATCTACCATCAATCCAAGAGGCACTGATATTAATTCCGATGAATATGTTCATAGCTCGATTACTTGTGTGAAATCATTAGTTAGACCCACATATTCATCTCTGAGAAACTCAACTAGATCCATCCAAAACATTAGTTTCAGCGATACTTCTATCTTGGCAATAAAATGAAAAGGAGTAATTTTTGAAAATGGTTTCAAAAAGCGGTAAAATGAACTTTCTTATTAAAGGAAAGGTCTCAAGAAAAGGACAGCGAAATACATACTCAACAGTACGAATGTAGATGTATCCCATCACATTAAATAGGGAAAATATTTAGAACTGAGCTTTTTTGAACTTTACGTAGAACAAATTAAATCCACACTAATATTGGATTGTAAAAGACGCTAAGATCTGAAAATTTACATTTAATAAAAAGGTTCTCAATGCATTAAACAATTACCAAATTTTATAGATGAACTTTAAATAACATATAAATACCTAATGTCTAAACATATTAGCATCCAAAGTTAGCATTAAAATGTATTTTCCCCTACACCCAAGTAGTGGAAGAAACTGAAGCCTTTGTAGGGGAGAAGACACAGATCAGTCCCTTAACTATACCTTATCAGTCCTTTCAGATGGGTAACTATTTGCACACAAATACATCTTTCCTGCATAAGAGTACTCTAGTGAAAAATGCCTCCAGAATGAGCTAGGCTAAGTCCAATGTAGTGGGAGAGTTTATTAAAATGTTTTGTAATTATGAGTGTGCCACATTAAGTTTGACCATGGTTTAGGTGGAAACTCACTCTGTGCGTACAGCCACACTTACTCGAAGTACAGTTGCAGCACTCCACACTTCCCAGAATGTTCTGGAGCAAGAGGTATCTTTGGTCATATTTAGTAGCGCTAGACACTACATTGCTTCCCCTCAAGAGCGCTGTTAGGTCAATAAATTTGAAGTCGTTTAGCTAATTAAACGTTTCTTCATCTTTCAAATAATTATCTTACTAACGAAGTGAGGCACTTTACCTATTAAGGATTTTCATTAATAAAGGCAATTCCAAGAAACTGTAAGTCCCAAAACAACTATTGGATGGGACTTAAATTTGCTTAAGAATAGAGTAAGTTGGATGCAAAGCGTGTTTTCATTGGTTTCCCATATCAAAGCAAAGGGAGTTTACTAGTTTGCTTTTAGTTAAAAAACAAGGTATTTAATTTATAATTAAGAGGAGGAAGGGGGGGGGGGTTGGAATTGAGCATTTACCCTCTAGAAACATCAGGTCAACTACACTTCAAATTTAAATTCCATCAGACTTGCCATGTCGTATCATTATCTCCTCCTACATATTGAAAATCAGAATGACCAACATGGCGAAATTCCAGCTGGAGAGGAAAAATATATGAAGTCTCATGGGAATTGATAAAACGCTTTCCGGTTCAACTAGAACAGAGCACAATATAACGCTATCCCCTCCAGATCACACTGAAAAGTTTTAGGATTGAGCGTTACTTCCAATAATAATGATAGGAAAAGCAGAAATTAAACAATAGGAGTGATTTATTCAATGGAAAACATTTACTAATTTTACATGTTTACATACTTTCTTGACAATATATTTTTATTTGAGGGATTTTATTCAAGCATCATTCTCCTGGATGGTTCGTCGAAAGTTGTTTAACTACTAGCAAATCATCAACAAAATGGTTCAAAGAGCAATTTATGTCAAATTAATATGTAAATGCAAGACTATTTAAATAACTAGACGGTCAACAGAAGAGGTAAAACCGATCCTCCTCCAGTCAATAAGTAGCGAACATTGCAGGCAACCATTTACTACAATCCAGGGATGAATAGTGCCTTTTTGTTTTGGAACGTGATTAAGTTAAATTAAGTCAAATTCAACTGACTTTTTTTCCGTAATCTTCTTATCAGTACGAGTAGTAATATAAGTTTCCCGTAAATAAAAGTTATAAAGAATAACGGGTTATGTATTAACTGCACGTCTTTCTCGACTCTCCTTCCTTTCTGGCTAGATATAGCTCTTAGCAATAAAATTAAGTGTGCATCGAGACCACAGGAAGAGAAACTAGGCCTCCTACGGCGCAAACAAATGTTAGATAGTCTTCTTTTATCAAAATAGCGGATTAAAAATCATCTAAGTTGTTGATCAGTGAACTACGCTAAGCATTTGCTACACCAGATAATGGGGAAAACGGGGACTTAATCTCGAGGTCAGTCTTAACTAGGAAGGTGACGCTCCATACGAATGTGGAACAAGTACAGAATTCATGCCAATCTCTCTCTTTCTCATATAACAACAGACTAGCAGTCTCATTAAAAAAATAATTTGTATCAGTGACTCTTTGCAAATTTATTTTAGATAAGAAGAAATCGGCCAAGAACTTATTGCACGCTACAAAAAAATTCACACCAAATAAACAACGGCTGTTTTGAGATATGCGTAAAATGGAAATTGTTACGAAGATAGAGGAAAATTGATGCCTGCTGATACCTTCTCGATTTAAAACAAAAAACAAGCAGTTCCATTGCAGGGGATCGGATGAAGCATTCCAGTCCATTGAGCATAAAAAATTCATCGCAAAAATACGGTTTAGACAGAAGGGGTAGAGATTGTGTATTGAATTACAACTAAAAGGTGATCAACTTTTGAAATGTAATAATTTTGGCCACGAAATAGGCGACTTCTACATGCAGCATAAAATTGACATCATCTGTTACTAAGACCTACAGGAGTTGGGTGTTTTGACGTGTTCTTCACAATGAAGGCTTAAAGTTAAAGGCACCTAAATGACTATTACACAAGAATAAGGAATTATGTCTTGTTTTCAGCACTTCTGTTAGTTTGTATGGACTAGAATGGGTCTTATTCCCATGAAAATACCAGCAGAATGATGAAAAATGTTACCAATCACTCACCATAAGAACAATTATTTTTCCTATAAAACTGCCATTTGAGATATTAGAGTTTTCAATCTTCAACTTGGAATTTGATTAGTTGTAGCCTTTCTAAGAAATAAATGAAAAGTACAGAATACCCATTTATTGATTACGCACAAGTGAAACGAAGAACAAGTAATTAATGGGAAACAGAAATTTCTACAACACTGCTGGTGTAGTCAGTACGTTGAATTTGTCCCATCATAGAGGGGTGAAATTCGTGATGGTAATAAGTCTTTTATTCTAGTGTTTCATGAGCACGAACTCTTTCCCACTCTGAAGAAAATAGTATGCCTTAACACCTTAATAGTGGCTTCCAACTCTATGAATAGTTCAATTAATAATTTTTAAATTTAAGGTTTGAAAGAAATTAAGTTAGGGGTTAAGAAAGCCCACTACGTAGGTGCGTGCGCGTCTGCCAAGTCAGGAGACAAGTGTTAGATTACTCTCTCAGTCAGAATTGCCTCCTAGTAAAATATGGTTGAAACGGCTCCATGTAACTTTAAAGTATAGTGTGTCCTAGAATCGTCATTTTAATTTTAATAATTGTTTGCTAAAACTGTTTGGAATAGGCCCCCAGAACACAGCCACATTTCTCAGTCATTTGTGGAATATCAGGGCTGATAAATAAGCAGTCCTTAAGGTTAGTAGCATAACGCTAATCTTGTGTCTCAACAATACCTTTATAGATTAGCTCAGGGATACAACCAAAATAAGAGACAAACTAACTTCTGACATGACATTCACAATAAAAACTAATCTTTAAGATAAAGTGGCACTAGCAGCTCCTAAATTATGTAATATTAAATTCGAACATACCCCTTTTGACCAAACTTAAAAGTGCGCCGATGAGCTTCCGTCCTACGGCTTCCGACTTGAAAGACGTGCAGATTATCTCAGTACATTAGTAGTAGTAGTAGTAGTACTTTTAAGATACCCAAGTACAATCTAAACACCCCTGAAAAATCAAACATTTAACCATTTAGGTATGAATTTGTACCACGCGTCTCTATCTTCTTAACTAAAATTTAGTGGGTAATCCAACGAAATCACATTCGTATACGAGTTGAGTGCAAATAACAAAATATGTAACAAATGTATTTAACGAAAATAACGAACATATGTATATTAGAGAATTTGAGAAGTGATTATTCATGGTGTTTTCTCGGAACAAAGTGAATCTCACCAGGATACAGATGGTCGTGGTTTCTACTCTTCCAGTTTCCAAAACCTTTTCCATAAAGAGTATCTCTTTCCACCATAGAGGATAATTTATCATCGAATTTGCTGATCCTTTCGAAGGGATTAACGTTATCTTCCAAAGAACTGTTATTCTCCAAAAGATTGTGATTGTTCAAAAGAGAGTATTGAACTAATTCCTCGTTCTCCCTCTCCTTTGTGTAGAAATAGTTAAAATTCGAGACGATAACAGGAACGGGTAAAGCAACAGCGAGTACGCCAGCTATTGCACAAAGGCATCCCACCGCTTTACCCATGACGCTTTGCGGGTACATGTCACCATATCCGACAGTTGTCATCGTAACAACAGCCCACCAAAACGAGTCCGGAATGCTAGTGAAAATATTGGGCTGGGAGTCCAATTCCATGTAATAAACCATTGTAGCGAAAAGGACCACGCACACAAAGAGAAAGAAGAGCAAGAGTGTAAGCTCACGACCACTGGTCATTATAGTTTTTGCAAGCACTTGAAGGCCTTTAGAATGCCGAGATAGTTTCAAAATACGCACAACACGAAGCAACCGTAGAAAACGGAAAAATCGCATGTACATTGTAGAGGGCGTGAAAGGACTTTCGCAGAGCATCATAATCAGTTGGATATAAAAGGGAACAACTGAGATAATATCAAAGATATTGAGTGCGGATTTGAAGAATGCTAGCCTGTTAGGACAACTGAAGAGGCGAAGAAATATTTCGAGTGTGAACCATAGCATACAAACCAGTTCAAGGTAAAAGAATTCATCTTTGAAATAAAATTTGCTGGGTGTGAAGGTTGGAATGGGACCAGACATATCGAGTTGATAGGTTATGAATGCTGGCAGGGTTTCAAGGCAAAAACTGGCAACCGATAATAATATAATAGCGATAGATGAGAAGGAAAACCATTTTGCGTAGAAGGAGCTCAGTGGATATTCAAGAAACAGCCACATCTTTCGTCTGACCTTATTTTTGGGTAGTTGTATATTATCTAGTGCCGTCAAACCCTCATCTTTAAGAACTGCACGGAAAGCAGCATCACCAAGCTTGAAAAACCTTACTTCATCAAGGAAAACTGCAAGAGACACTCCCAAGGGTCTTTGAATAAATCCATTGCTCTGATAATAGTACAGTATACTTTCGAAGCTCTCTCGATGACGATCAAAAAAGTAGTATCCGTGCTTTTCATCATAGTACTTTGCGCGTAGCTTCGGGTTACCGAGAAGGGTGTTGGGAAATCGCTGCAAAGTAGTGACATAAGTCTCGAACATAAGACCACTAACATTAAAAACCATTCTTTCTATAGATTCATGTCTATTCGCTGGGGTTAAACTTCGCGACCTTAGGAGTTGTTTAGTAGTAGATTTAGCTCTTTGGATCCTACTGGTAAGGAAGGACAAGCATAAATATATAATGTGGCATATTGTCATTAGGGCAACACTGATCGAAAAATGAAACTTGATCCTTACTAAAATGTCCAATTTTATGCAGAACGGAATAACTGTAAATAAAAATAACAAAGGACAGTGCAAAATAAACAAGTAAAAAGCGAATCAGAACTTAACGATAAGCTTACTGTCCAATAGGCTTATAAGATTGCAGATCGTTGTCACCTGGAAGGGAATTCTTAGTAACTGGTGATTGTGTATTATTAGCCCATTTAACAGCAGCATACATTACACAACAAATACACGGCGAACACAAAAATTAGGTAGTTGAACTACCGCTTCATTAATAATCACGGTTGTAAACTAAAACAAAATTCTAGGTCGTTCATCATATATTAATCAACTTTATGCGGAGAAATTTTATTCCTTTAATTGATTATAATAACCTTACAATATAGTTGCGTTGACTTAATTTTAATGATTCAAAATATTCCTATTATATTTTACAATGATATTGACCAACCATTGTGGCATGCAATTGTAGATTAATGTTCAGAAATATCTGGACTAAATTATTAAACTCATTGTTTTTAAAAGTATATTTAAATTTGTTAGATTTTAATATATTCTGTAAATAGCAGATCTCGTATACTTTTTCTTTTTCTCCTTTTATACAATGGTAAACACAGAAGTTTATCTATATCATGATTATAGGTTTCAAAAATTCGAATCAAAAATTCGTTTGATTATCAGAAAATGCAGTATTCGCTTTTACGCACTTCAAATAGCCAATGCGGTGGAATAGCTGTCAATGATATACTAAAAGTCTAAACAATTTTCTTCTGTTTTTAATTATTTTTTTATGCAATTATATGTTGCACTCGTAAATAAAGTACTTTTAGGAAGATTGGTAAGAATATTATTTAATAATTTATGATGATAATAAAACATTCTAAGTGCTTTTATTTTTAAATTACATAAATACTCTTCTCGAGCAAATATCGCTGTCGTAGTTTTCCAGCAAGCCTTGAGCTTTTCCTTTATAAAAACTAATCGAAATGTTTTTTCTCCCATTTTTCGTGTACTGGAATATCGTTTACGTCGCTTTACTTTCACAACTGGATGTGTATGACCACCTGTGGAAAAGCTGTCTCTACAATTATTGGTTGTGTATTTACGACATATTTTAACTAAGCAATTAAGAAGTTATCAGTCTTCTCTTTCCCCTCCTTTGAGTTTGTATATCTGTAGCTTTAATAGTAAATCTTAGTTTTGACTGAACTCTACATATGCCCACTTCATTACATTCCCCGCTCCGCCTCCCCTCTCAGGTATAGAACATCATATGCTCCACTGTCAAAATCCATCAGCATTTGATTTACTTTTTCCTTTCCTGCCTCTTAGGCTGTTACTCATGAAACCACTGGTTGCGACTCTATTTTCTCCCTCCTTTGCTGCGTGAAGAAGATTTGCAGAAGACGGTCGGTATGGTCTGCAGAAAAGCCAGAAACCGACATGAGATTCTTAGTCCTTATTCATTCCCCAAATACTTTCTAAAATTCAATTGAAGTTCTTTTAAAAAATGGATACCGCCGAGTAGGTGTACACAAGGAGGCTTTTTATTGAACTTCTGATGTATACTAACCAAGAAAACGAAGAAAAGGTAGGCGAAGTTTGGACTATGAATCCACAAAGAATTTTTTTCTTATTATATAGAAAAAAATCATACTTACCCAAGTAAACATATCCCTTTATTTAAGGTTTATTACTAAGTTTACGAGACTTCAGTAACATTATTTAGCCAAACATATGTGCTATGTTTTTGAATATCATCCAAAACTATCTTGTCTTTTCAAACGTTGGGGAAATAAATGAATTAAAGTGGCCAAATCGTCCTTTCTTGTTGAAAAACCGGCCAAAACTACCAATTCAGTTGGCGAATTATGAACCCAGGAAAGTGATCTGTCTAATTATTAGATATTTGTTAACTCGAATCAAAAAACCATGTTGAATTTGACCTGCTGTAACGCCATGCCTAGCAATAATAATTAGATATGAATTTTCAACCTTTTAATTCACCGATATTTGGAATTGTTTTTATTTAAAAGAAGTATTTCATATACCGTCAATAGTGAGTGGTTAAACGGAATGGCTACGAAATCATATGAAACTATATCACCCAGATTATCTTTATGAAAGTAGGATGGAAAAGGAATGCAAAATTCTGATTGAATTTTAAATTTCTGGATTTAAGTTAAAGTAGGTTCTCCTGATTTCATGCCCCCTCCCCCCTCGCTTTCTTTCTCTCTCTCGATACTGAGGAATTTTCTTCCTAGCATGGAAGCTTGCGATAACAGTGCTTGTTTCCAACGTGTGTTAATGATCGTGTTTTTGATGATTGAATATCACTTATTTCAACTACATCACAACATCGAGCAAAATATTTACGTTATTAGTATATTTATATCAAATGGCAGGCTCTTGATGGTTGTCATTAGCCCTTTAGTTGACTTCAGGCTTCACAGAGAGGAGGAATATCAAAGTCACAAGAAGTCGAGGTGGGGGGTGAACAGAAGAGTGATTCACAGATGTAAAAGAGACAGACACAAAGGTGGAGAAAAAAGGTAATGTGAGTACTGTAGAAGTGGTCGAATATGACACACAGTGGGATCATGGTAGTTTGAAGTCAACTGCCGATTTATAGAATTTTTGCCGTATGAGTATACGTTGCTCAGGGAGGTAAGTCTATCACACACCCCACATTATTAGTATAAAGCTGGCTAAATCTATAACTTGATATTGTACGCATTGATATTTTGAAAAACAAACGGACATTAAAATATTTAACAAACCAATCGATTTTTCTTTTAATGCCTCAAATTTAGAAAGAGCAGTTAATGTCTAGTTTAGATTGAAAGCTTTTAAATAAGAATAACTAACTTGACTTCTAGGCCCTTAACCGCTCTCCAGGCCATAGCATTTGAAATTTAATAAATCTGCACAATGCCAACAGAATAGAAATGGGTCAAGAACTATCAGCAATTATACTAGTTGAAGACCTTCGAAGAGAGCGGTCTGAACTGCTTATGGAAGGCGAACAGTGCTGTGAGATTGGACAGAGGTAGGGCGAAAAGGGAAACAAGTAGTTCCCGAGCTGATAAATAGAATTACAACAGAAATTATGCTATAATAACAAATAGGATACTGAGTATAGTAATGATAAGTATGATTACAGCTCCATATATTATGAAATGTAATCTTTAAAAATTACGTCTTCAAGCTGTACATATACGATAATGCTGAATACAGCCTAATTCACTAATAGTACGAGAATAAGTAAGCCTTGTAATTTGCTCAAAATTTTACAAGGCAAAGACTTCACAATTTTAACAAATATGTAAAGTAAACAAATATTTGAACTTGTTACTTCAATTTACTTTGCTTAGAACTATATTACTTTATCCAATTAATTTCCTATGTACTGCATTTATAAACCAACATTTTAATATGTTCGATTATTTAAAGTTTATCACTGTAGTGTCTATTGCACACTGCTTTGCGCTTCCTGAATCCGATCGAGTTTTCGTATGATCACTAGTAACTACGAGCGCTGCAGGTCTTACTTATTTCAACAAAAGGAATTCTTGATAGGAAATTGAAGGAAACCTTCGATTCAAAAAGTTTTATAAGTGTGCTAGATTTAAGCAAAGTAAGAGGCCAAGAGTAATATCTTATGCGATTGGCTAATGATCCTCATGGAATGAAAATAATTACTCGAGTGGCATTTCTCAAATAACAATGCGACAGGCAAATTGTTATCCTGACCCAGTTAGCTTTTTTGATTTTTTATAGTCTAGTTTTGGGTACGAGATATTAAAATTCTCCTTTTCTATTTTCTTATCTTTACTTTGATAGAGTCAATGGAGATTTCGGAGCGTTTTAAAGCTCTTTGCCTTTCAGCTAAAGTTTGAAAATGACGAAATTTGAGACGCAGTGTATGGATTAGTGCATGCAGTGGACTTACAATTGCGGTCAACATGACTAAATATGGCTAAGAGCATATACTTGTGAAAAATAAGTTTATAATAAGTGACGTTTTGACCAAATTAATAAATAACAGGATTGTAGCGGAGTAGCTAACTAACTAAGTTTGACTGTACTCAGAAACCTCAGTGGCAATTTCTCTTAGTTAGTACGTCCCTCTGAAGTAGCTAAGCTACTTCAAAGCTAATAAGAAACAGACGTATCCAGGGAACGCGTTTGTTCTAGACTTGCATGGCGTGGAGTGTAACAAGGGAGGAGGCTTAGTCATTCAACATGGCGGATTAAGTAAAAGAAGCGAGGGCTTCTGATTGGCCATTGGCTGTGGGTTATCGCACTCAATCCGTATGCGAAGTTGAACGGCCGCACCTTCAAGTCACGCTGTGCGCTCATGCGATGACGGGTCCCATAGGATAATGTAAACCAGTTTAACTAATGAGTCAAATGATAGTTAGTCTTTCACTAATTTATTATATATTTAAACATAACGTTTAAAATGTATTTCGGATTGGATTAATTTTCACATCCAAACGCACCATTACTTCTTTCTTCCTGTCAACATGTATAACTGTTAAACTTAGCTTATTAGGAATCCTGTAGGAAAAAGCGAGAAGCACTCTGTGGTACCACGTTTTTCAGGGTTCATCTAGTATTTCATGGCATTAACCACACACGTTAGACATACTTGATCATAGAGGGACTCAACCACGCTCAAGTCGTCGTTTCTCAAAGGGAGGTTTGCATATGACCCGACGCTGGGAGCTTGGGTACATATTAATTTAATCATCACTGGAGTCAGAATTCGAGGACTCATCCAACACCATTGAACAATTACGAAGATTGAGCAATTTAAGTATTTCAACAGGACAGTTCCACTTCCTATTCCTAGGAAGAAGGGCTATATTTGTCAGGTATAATAATATTATTATTATTAATTGGTATCCATTAATGTATCCTATAATGGAGGTTTCTAAACTATTCCAAATGACAAAATGTGATAACCTTTCAACTCAGTTGAATAATGTGGATGTATATATAAACTTATTAAAATTACAAGGCAGGAGAAAAACGTTTCGTGGATAAAACTTATACTGGAGTGTCTCTTTGAAGTTCATTAACCTTATATGGCTAAGTTTGTATGTCTTCTATAACTGCGGCGGATTCCATTGGTGCAAACCTGTTTTAATAAAGAATTTGTGGTTAATTACTAATAATTAATAGGAAATAATATTTTTCATGGAACAATAAATATGGACGACTTTTAATCTTAGAGCAAAGAACGGCGTACGGATAAAACTTTTTTTCAAATGAAATTAGTTTATGAATATTGAGCAGTAAGTATTGTGTCTTTTCTAAATTGTTAGTACTACAATTTCCTCGAGGATGACATACTTGGCAAGCCACTAAATTTACTAATAATTTACTTATTTGGTCACTAAATGCCGGGAAAAGCTCAAGCCAACAATAATTGGAAATTTTCAGCAATCTTTTTTATTCAAGTTTTTACTTAAGTCTCATCTTCCTAATTCAGAGTGCCAGTTTAAGGTCAATATTTATGGCTCTTGGTCCTGGAAGGTTTCATATTATTATATTTAATGTTGGTCCCAAAAATAACAAAATATCTATTTCAAACCCGCGATGTTTGTAATCAGTGATGTGAATACAGAAGTTAGAAGTGTTGGTGATTAAGCCTCTTATAGAGGATTTGATTCGATCTACCGAAATAGAAGATACTTTAAAGCGGCAATAACTGTCTCCCACTGCATTCATTTCTTGTTTATATTTGACCAACCCGCTCTGTTTATATTGGTTTCCGGATATGGTACGATCCAAATTCAAGTTCATATTGGAGGCACTAATTGGATCAAAGCGTTTCCTTTTTCTAGTATTTCCATCAGACCTCAGACTCCAGAGCAAATATAGTAGCGAATGCCCTCTCAGATTGTAGGATACAGAAACAGGTGGCATTTTGGAGTCAAGAAGACAAAAGATTTAAAAAGAAGTAAAAGAAGGCCTCACATCACATTAATCAAGAGTATGGGCTCAATGCATGATATATGTGAAATAACGAGATTAAATGTGTGGAAAAGTCAAAACCACTTCAAGGTGTAGGCGGTCTATAATCCACCCCAGAATAGACTCAACTTCGATCTTAATATCTCACACAAAACTATAGTACTTGGAGACTTCAACGCCCATTCCACCAGATGGGGCTATAAGAACAGAAACACATCTGGAAAGGAAATCGAAGGCACTTAACAGCAGCCCTCTAGAACTTATTTACGGTGATGAGGATCCTGCGACATATCTTCACTACAATGAAACCAGAATAACTCCTTACTTGCTCCTGGTTTCAAGCGACATCAGCGAGCCCACACAACGCAAAATAATCGACGATCCTGGATTTGGTCACAAACCAGTCATTGCTAGTGTTACCATCAACTCCAAATCCACGACACCCAAAATGCCAACCAAGGTATTGTGGAAATTGAAGAAGGCAGACTGGCCCAAATTCACAAACCTTTTGGAAACCGAAATAAACGCAAGTTCTATCAACTACAACCAACATCCTGACAAACTATGGACCAATATCATCAATATTATAATCAAATGTGCAAAGAAAACTATTCCCCATGGCAAGGTTAAACACCATAGAGTGTTTTGGTCTAAAAACCTTGAGGAACTGAAAAGACAGATGGAAGTCCTTTGTAACACTGCTGAACAGACTGGAAAACAGAAGACGTACAAGTCTGGAGACGACTGTCGGCTGTCCTAAGGCAAGCCATCTTACAAGCCAAACGGACTACCTTCAGCAGCTTCATTTCAAATATTAACTACCAAAATGATAGCCAACGCACATTCAAATTCCTGGGTAACCTCCTAAACATCAAGAAAAAACCCAAGAAGGAACCAATATGCTTCAACAATAAACTGCTTACTACCGACTTCGAAATAGTCAACCCCTTCGCGAGGTTCTATTCCAGCAAACAAAAGAAAAACCCATTTGTCAGAAACTCTTCAATAGATACCAAGAAACAAGTAACAAAATTTGATGAAAATGAGGAAAACACATAAGATACTTACTGAACCATTCAGTTCTCACGAACTCAATGCTGCCATAAAACAGCTAAAATGCAAAAAGACTCCTGGAGAAGACTGTGTCCACCCGGAATTTCTAATTAGAATGGGGCCAAAAGCCAAGGAAATCCTCCTGATACCATTCAAAAATATATGGGAGACCAGTCTCGTACCTATCCAATGGAAGGTTGCCATAGTAATTATAATACTAAAAAAGGCAAAGACCCTAGCAACTTGGATAACTATAGGCCTATCTCCCTCACAAGCATGCTGGCTAAACTTATGGAAAGAATGGTTAACACGAGGCTGACCTGGTTCCTTGAGACCAACAACATTCTTGGAAACGAACAAGCAGGTTTTAGACCACAAAGTCAACAAACCAGCAAGTAGCCACGCTCTCCCAGCATATCAAAGATTCCCTTGATTCAAGAAATACTCTTACAGCTGTATTCATCGATTTCAAGTCAGCCTGGTATGGAAAGGGAACTTAATTCTAAAATTAGCAAAGATTGGTATAAGACATAACATGCTAAATTGGATAAAAGCATTCATTGGACAGAGAACATGTAAAGTCAGAAATGGAAAAGATCTGTCCAAATCGAACCTTTTACAAACAGGCTTACCATAGGGAGGTGTTACAAGCTGCTCTCTTTTCAACGTCTTCATCAATGGCATGGCTGAACCGGTACAGACAGTTACGGGCGTCAAGTGCTTACTTTATGCAGATGATTTTGTTCTATGGTATTCCACTCCCAAGAAGAACGCTCAGAAGAGGACGGAAATTGCCCTAAATCATGCACTCAAACTATTAGCTAACTGGTGCGACAACAATGGCATAGTTATCAACACATCGAAAACTGCATACCAAACGTTTTCATTGGCCCACCACAGCATAACTCCGTACTTAATGTACAAGGATACTCCTCTAGAACAGACCAACAAGTTCACTTATCTAGGAGTGACATTTGACACAAAGCTAACATGAAAAATCACATTGCCAAAATAGCAGAACGAGATCCCAGTAGACTGAAGGTACTGAAGCGCCTCGCTGATAGCCTATGGGGCAGTGCACGCTCAACCCTAAACACCACTTACAAGATGTTTGTTCAACCAATAATACTGTAATGCTGCGAGACACTCGTTACAGCTTCTGAGACGATTCTCAAACCACTCGAGAAGACGCACACCCAGGCATTGCGACTAATTACTGAAGGGATAAAATCAACACCTATAGTTGCAATGCTCCTGGTCACAGAGAACAGTACAATACGCTCATCTGTCGAAGAAAAGGCCTTGACCCTGTACGAGAAACAACTGCGCATTCCCAGTAACACATTCTGGAGCAGTTACGAAAATAGACCATGACACCCAAAAACCCAGGTTGGCCTATTACAGAAAGCAATAGAACTGAAGTAAAGGTTACCAACTACTAACAAACCAGGAGGCCTCTCTTTACTCCAAAACCCATTAGCAGATAACGAAGTGCCATTTAGCATCCAACTTGAAAGCATGAAAGCAGACACCCTACCAGGTCAAATGCGCTTATTGGCCCTTGAGACAATTAATGCAAACTATCCTGCAGATCAATGGCTCCAGGTCTTCACCGATGGGCCATACGTAGAAAACCAAGCAAACGTTGGTTTTGGGGTTTACTCTGAATTATTCACTTTTTTCGCAGCAGTGGGACAAAATAGATCGCCATTCGAAGGTGAAATAGAGGCCATTAAGATAGCCTTAGGCCAGTTGTGCTGCCGGTATACTAAATTCACCAACGCGGTAATTCTTTTGAACTCACAGTCAGCAATACAGTCAATTGGAAACAGAGAACCATCCAATACAGCTGAGATCTACGAATGCAAAAATCTATATCAGCTACTCAAAGAAAAAAACAAAACAATAGTTCTTCAATGGATCCCTGCACACTGTGGAATTATAGGCAATGAGCGCGCTGACACACTTTCTAAGAAGGGGACCACAATTTTGCAAGCTATAGACCGGCCAATATCTTTCTACACAATGAAGACCTTAATCAGGAGAGAATTCAAGACTCTAAGAAGCAAAGAACTTAAGGCCCGAACAAGGGAGAATCAGTGGACAGCGTCACTCTCCAACATAGCCAACTGGCCTAGACTCGAAGCTGTTGCAGAATTTAGACTGTGTACTGGACACGATTGCCTGGCAAAACATCTCCACAGAATAGGAGTATGTGACCCTCAGGAGGAAAAGGAGAAGACCCATCTGATACGGTGCCCAGCCCTACATACAGCGACAGAAACCCAGAGATACTGAGTAGCCAGAAGTTAACTAAAGGGCTAATGAAAACTATTATAACTATTTGATGTAATAATAATAATAATATTGGATAAGGTGAGGTATTGCTGCTGATTACCATAGTGTCAGCAGTATTGAGGGAGAATTAAAATTTCCTCGAAGGCTGAATTCCCATCTAATATCCAAAAATTTCCAGGCAAGTACACTTTAGAGTAAAAGGTAGACGAATTGGCGAGCCGCCTTCTTCCGAGAAGGTGCAAAGAGGACTGTGTTTTTGTGTTTTGGTTACTCACTTTTAGCAGTTTTCAACATTTGTGATGGGGAGGACATGGTGATGCCTTCGTGGGACCATTGCGTATATCACAAATGACACGGTAACTTCTTACTCGATCTGGGTTGCCCAGAGTGTATGCTGTGATGCCGATGGCTTGTAAATGATGACCATTAGTTTTATTGATGAGAATGATTCATTTGAGTTCAACTGAGTTTCAATATGATTTGTAGATGGCTATCAATCTATGCTAAATATATAAATACATTAAATTTGCCTGTGATAAGAAACATGATTTCAAAAGGCAAACACCTTGGTTTATTCACTATCGCAGATTGGAGTGGATAGGTCAAAATTAGAAGTCGTAACAAGGGAAATCTCTTGAGCCAAACGTCAACTCACCCTATAAAATAAAAAATTGTCAGCCAATGTAAAAGCATGGCCTATTGAAATATTAAAAGAGTATTATGACTTTTCCACAATAGTACTAAGAGTACCTGATAGAGAAAGAGTTAGGGGTTTTCGAACTGCTGCGAGAAGGCCGATTTAAAGATTATGCACTTGCAGGGAATACTATGCGAAGAATTATACTGACAAATTCCCCCTAAAAATCTCCTACAAAGAGGACTCTGCGTCTGGGTTTTATATGAAGAAAGTTTACACAGAGTCATGCATAAGATAAATCAGTTAAGTTGTCATGGAATTCTTCCTTTTCCATGTGATGCCGTGGTTAAATTTTCCAAAGTAACGACAATTCGTGTTTCCATTAATGAAAATCACCTTCTCAAGAAAATTTGAGCAGAAGCGTTATAGAGTAGACTGCTTGAGAAAAAGCAAGCGAAAGCTCACTGTTTTTCCCCAGCAATGATGAGCAAGAGCCCCAAATACTCATTTTTGTGAAGGTCATGAATGCCTGAACCAGCAAACATCAGAACATCTTCCTAGTCCTGCATTCAAATTATAGGGTGTATCTTCATAAGTTTGTTATAAAATCCGTGTATGTTATGCGGACTCAGAATATAAGAAATTACTATTCCAATTGCCAGGTCCAAACTCCTCAACACTTTAAAGCTCTGCATTCGCTTGTCCAATAGTATGTTGTATTTTTCATTTGTCAATAAGCAGACATATGTTTTTGCTTTCCTGACAAATCAGGACAGAGGGTGACTTTTGACTTAAAGTACGAACAACATAGAATAGATGTATCCGGGTAGGAAGCGGATGCAGGTCTATATATTGGGGTCATCGAGGGTAAACATTTTAGATCATGTCTTCTAACCCTGAGATTTTGGTAAGTGCTATTCTAAAACGTTCACGAGGGCTCATTTTCTTTTGATTTTTAATTGATCAAAAATAGAAGATTACTTCATCGTTATGATATAACATCCTGTCAAGCAATTTTACACGTACAAAATTTTATAAATCATAGTTTTACTATGTGCAAATCTGAATTCATTTCGGTGTGTTCAGGGCTCAGGAAAGAGAAATAAGAATTTGGCGAGTACTTTCACGTTATAACCTTCACAGTTCGCGGGATGACTTATTAAACTGCCAATCATATTTCGCTTTTTTCCGACCAATCATATTCTTCCATAACGTAAATGAAGTCCGATAACTGGCCGTGATTGATTTATTCCACTTCAGTAAATCACTGCACAATTTTTGTGGTTGACTAGATTCCAAATTAAATTGATAAACTTCTCGATTGTCGACCTGTGTGGTTTGGTTTAATATTTTACTTGCCTGAACAACCATAGTATGACCTAGAACAATGGGCTGCCATGAATTACAACAATAGCAAATATACTCATACTGGTCTATTGCTATATTTTCACTAAATCTATTATACATTTACTTTATTGATTTTAAAAATATGCAAATGAACTGGCGTAATTCATGTGATAAAATCAGATAATATAAATGAATGAATAAAAATAAGTAAACACATTATCCAATCTTATTATTAAACATCAAGTGTTTAGGGTGTAAAAAATTCCCCTTTCGTTCTTCAAACCTATGTAGCAAGTCAGTATCTTTAAAGCAGAATGTTGACTGAATTCCCAAAGGTATCGACTTGAGAGGAGGATCGAATTGGAATGGAGTTTAAGTTCAGTTAAAGTCACCCGCAATAAAAGCTGATAAAGTTGCTTATTCAAGACCATTGCAGATTTTTGCTAACTCAGCAGGAAAATTCTTTTATTTCCAAACAGAAACCTAGAAAGCTCGAAAGTGGATAACATTCGATAATGTCAAATGAAAGTTCGCAAACTTTGAATTTTGACTGCAATAATTTAGCTGAATTGTCCTTGAAGTTAAACGTCACTCAATAATATTGTCTTTCGTTGAAGAATGTTTCATAGTTGCAGAATAGATGTAATCCTTGGATGCTCCAATGGTGCATCCGGTGATCGCAGCACAGATTTTTTGAATAGAATTGGCATAAATTAAATTTTTAAATCGATGGGAGGTGAAAAAACCAGGCATTCTGGTTAATTCCTCAGGAAAATGATGTGTAGAGGTTTTACAATCGCTTTTTTTCTGGAAAGATTCATATTCAGAGGTCGCTCATTAAAAATAAACAGCTGGAGACATTATCTTAGGTCAATTTGAATAAATTAGCCTCTTTTTCTTGTCGAGTTGCTTGCATTGAATAAAGGTTACCAAAAATAGTGGATATATCTTTGGTAAAGAAGTGTAAGATTCTAAATAAGTTTAACA
Organism: Hymenolepis microstoma; assembly: GCA_000469805.3. Classification (NCBI taxonomy): domain Eukaryota; kingdom Metazoa; phylum Platyhelminthes; class Cestoda; order Cyclophyllidea; family Hymenolepididae; genus Hymenolepis; species Hymenolepis microstoma. Next base: position 13,735,259 of record LR215995.1, on the reverse strand, counting down.
ACACCCAAAAATAAGATACATTTGGACTTTTATCTTTTATTGATGAATGTAAATTTTTACTAACTCAAAAAGTTATTCTCGTCTAAAACAAAGAGGCTTGCCTAAAATAAACATTGCCAACGGTCGGAGTAAAATTTCTCATCACAAATACTGTATGCGAGTGATATCAAAAGGTCTGAACTTTTGCCATATCGAAGGAAGATTGCAATTCTCACATTATGTTTTGCAAAGGCTTCAAACAAATAATTCCTTAGAAGTCTAACTCTTATTAAATAAACTATGAGCTAGACACTACTTGGCAAAATACAACAGCCCATGCAAGACGGACTGTAAAGGCGTCGATTTTCAGCCAAATTATTTAGGAACAAATGAAAAGTGGACGCCAAAAACGTAGAGGGGAGCTATACAAATACACCATCTCCAAAAAGGCAAAAAATATATTAACAAATCACAAATGGATATATGTGAGAGTAGGCCCGATATTTTGTCTCGTTTTCTGCCGATCACAGGGTAAGATAATAATTAAGACCATTCTGACGCGCGATTGGTGGATATTGAATACAATACTCTGAGCATTGCCTATTCTTCGAAATAAATGAAAGTTACACTGTTGCAAATATAAAACTCGACATGACGCGAATTGGTTTCGTTATTTGACTGAACGCATGCGCAATTTCACGTGCAATTGATCGGTAATTTGGTATTTTGTAACGATATAATAATTTCAATCTATGCAACAGGAGTTGATAACAAATTAAACCAATTAAACCAATTTACGGGAAGAGTGATTTGTGTATTAAAATTGGATCTTTCGTAATTATAACTTAACTAGTTTCACAGACAAATCCTTCTCTCTGTGTGTGGTGGCCTTTGTTTCATTTCATCAGCTGAGATGGACCCATTTTGTCATATTCGAGGCCAGTCGGGTATTATTCCCGTACAAGTATTTTGTGTCCACATTCTCCACTAAAGAACATGATGTAAATGTTTCCACTTTAGCAGCCGATACTAATCAACCTCCACAAAAGGCAACTGCGATACTACAATTGCAACACTCATTGAAATAAAGTTTTAAAAATCTTGTTTATATTATATGAAAAATGAGTCGAAATATGAAGGGTTCTCACTACTATAAACCTTAAACATTCCATAAAATGAGAATGCTTTCGTAATTTTCACTTATAAATAAATACATTTCGTCTGTTATCAGATACAATCAGCTTGTTGATCGTGAAGTGGATTGCTACACTAATAAGCCTTGACTTATGTACAGTACTCTCTATAGCATGATCTCTTTGTTCGCAAAGACTCCCATGATCAACTAAACTACCACAAAGTTAAGGAGGAAACAGACGTATGACGTGGGATACGTTTATTTGGAATGCGTGTGTGTGGGTCACAGAGCTTAGTCCTTAAAATGTAATGAAGGGTTTGTTAAACCACATAGGGACTATTGATTGGTGGCTGGCTGAGAGGTCACTGCGCTCACGGCCGCACTTGCTCACTACGCCACGAATAGCACGGCACACCTTGGAGTCTTTCTGGGTGCGAATGAGATTTATTTTTCAACTATGACAGCGATGTGCGCTCCAAAATTGTCATACATGTGTTTTTAATGAAACAATTAGATCGAAATAAATTTATTATGAAAGAAATTCCCCAGAGCTCATTGCTATTTAACACTTTCCTAGAAAATGCGAAATCAGACTATTCCATCTATTGTTAAATGGGAAAAAAACAACATAAGACAAATTAAAAATTAATTTTAGTATTAAAGCTTTAATTTGAATCTTTTTGAATTTTTAAAAATAATAATTATATTATTTCAGCAAAGCTTTTAACAAACTTTCGAAGAATTGATATTTGATTCAAATTTTGTTGAGATTCAAACAGAAAACGTTTATATATATAATTTTATTACTTTTACCATTAGCAACGTGTATATAAAGTCAAAGTAGTAATTTAAACAAGGGATTTTGGCAATATGTATTCAACTTTTCTCCACACATACATTTGCCACTTTCTCCTTGTGAACGAAGCCGCCACAGATACTACGAAATAACACTCTACAATCGTCTGATATTCGTAACTACGGGCACCACTTCTTATGTTTACGGTACTCCATTTCGACATGTGTTTTGAAATGCGATCGGAGTCTTCTATCAGCTGACTCCAAGTTTGAGATATCTACTAATACCAAAAATTTTACAAATTCTAATTAAACGAGAAACAAAATGAAGTGAGAAGTACTGCATTGCCTAACCGTGAAATATTAATAGGCAAAAATTTAATTTTTTTTCTCCGAAGTAAGGCATGAAGGGCTTTTCCTCTTTGGAAAGATGAGAGAACAGCATTATTGGTCCTTTACTAATTAATATTTCTCCTGATCTTCTTCCCAGACTTATTTATTGCTTTTATTGATTGACTTTTCGTATATATGTATACGAAATAATTTATGAGTATCCTGAATGAAATAAATTACAGTTGGACTTGTGGGACACGTCATCGCATGACTTGAAGGTGCGGCCGTTCAACTTCGCGTACGGATTGAGTGCGAGGACACACAGGCAATGGCCAATCAAAGGCCTCCACTCGTTTTACTTAATCCGCCATGTTGAATGACTAAGCCTCCTCCCTTGTTACACCCCACGCCATGCGTGTCTAGAATAAACGCGTCCCCTGGATACCTCTGTATCTTCTCAGCTTTGCAATAGCTTAGCTAATTCTGGTGGTCTTACGGACTAGGAGAAACTGTCATTGAGGTTTCTGAGTGCAGTCGGGCTTAGTTGGGTAGCTAATTCCGCTACAGACTGAACTCTATTAGGTTTTAAGGATTGCAAATTTGCAGCAAAAGTAGTCTTTACCTGAATTTTGTCATTAACTTCAACATGATTCGTACTAAATGTTTTAATTACTTTGCACTTTATTATTACTCGCAGTGTACTAATGAAACACGCAATATTTCACTTCTTCAAAGTTTCAACAGGAAGACATAGGACGACAAAAGAAAAATATGGAAGCCCGATTTTTGTTTTGCTGATATGAAAATTGGCTACATTTCCTCTAAATATCCTCAATGTCTGTGTGTAGATTTTGGCTAGAAAGTTATCATCCACGCCCGTTGTCTTCATATGTATGAATGAATGAACACCTTTAGTGAATCTTTAAAAGACTACCAAATATTTATCCCAAAAAACCGATGTCGTATGCAATGATTGAATAATGATACAAAGTATAGCGGATAAAAGGGCATAAAAAGTTGTCCCAAGTGTCAAAATCTTCCCCTTTCCAAACAACCCAAGAACTCTGCTATGAGAAGCAAACGCAGATACTATTTGTGCACTATGACCACGGGTTTTATTTGTTAGCAAAGGCTTCACTTTTGGTTCAAAAGTTCACGTAAACTGGATGCCAGCAGCTTGTTGGCATTCTTTGATAAAAAAACAACTTACAGTATCTTAAAAAACAGAACTAAAAATGTCATGAGGACTTTCACACCAAGTTGGTTCGTTTATTCAATGAATATAGGTTTAGCAAAATTGCGCTATTAGCCTCTCGAAGTACTGGGGGGTGGGGTGGAGGGAAGGGGGAGGGGGAATCGATTAGATGCATGACTTGAATAAAAGAGGTAAAAACACTTAAACTTGATAATTGAAATAGAATTGCACAAAACTGATGTAAGTTATTAAAGGCGAGCACAATGTGATAAAACTCTTAATTAAATCTAAAAGTTGGCTGTTGATAAATTTTGAAACCATCTATTAAGGTAAAAAGACATCATACAAATTTGAAACAGTATTATCACCTATAAAAGAAAGCCTTTATTATTATTTTATGGAGTCTAAAATGGAAGAAACTTTAACAAATCACCTATTTATGAATGAGTAAATTCCTCTACGGAATCCATATTGCGAATAATCAAACTTTTACGCTAGAAGTTTTCTTTTAAATTTTCCATTAAAAACTGATGCCTAAGTCCTTCTAAATTTATCCATCAGAAATAGGTCCTAACGCTATTCATATCGTACAGTCTGTCTTCTCTCTTAGACGGTAAGTACACTTCCACGCCTAATGGTACTCTCAAGAAAGAACGACAAATTTAACAGTCGATTGTAACCATTCAAAAGTTTCCGATATCTGCCGTTTTCATTATTTGAGGCTTAGAATTTATTGCTTTTGGATCTGAAGCTCTAGGGTTCGAGATTTTAAATTTAGCAATTAAATAATTCTTCCATAGTTCGATTTGAATTCCAACTTTGATATCCTTAATTCCCTTTGTTTTGAGCTCCAGATTTGTACATTTATTATTTCAAGGTATGATATGGATAACTTAAGGTATCTATCATAGATCAACCTGTCAACTAGATCTGGATTTCGGACATGTACATTCTTTCAATAAACCTGCTAGTCACATTATAAATGCTAGGTATTGAAATCAATCCATTTTGAACGCATGCGCTTGTATATGATCCAGAATTAAAATGGATCAAAAGTGGTGTTTAAACACGTTTACACTCTTATTACTGACCCCCCTTCAATTTCTACTCTCTCTATCTAGTTGATTTACTACCTAAATATTCATTTATATGTATTGTCTTTCAGCAACAGTTTATGGACAATACAATTTATGCCTTCAATACTTTTACCTAAATCTAAAGTCCAAGTTACTCTTCCGATAAAGGCGGTTCTAAAACTAGGTATATGTCAATTTTGTGCTGTTTTTAAATCGAAACAAATTGGACTGACCAAGAACTTCCTTGGTCCATTATTGTTGAATATCGCAGGGCAATATTTTACTAAAAGTTTAGTAATCGAAACTCAACTAAAGACCTACTAACAGCTGATCTAGAAACGAAAAGCAAGCACCATTTCAGATGTTCAATACCACTTGAATTTCTCAAGCACTTTGCCATATAAACACTCGCGATTTATATTTTACTATCTAAATTTCTCCTCAGATGGTTACTTTCCTTTCAGCCTTACTGCAAATGAAACAATGAATCACTACTATTTGATTTCCTTAATAACTTTAATCAGACGTAGTAAAGGAAGAGCCGACAGAATGGTTTAGATCCGTACTCAAATACATAACCATCTTCCAAAGTTGATGGTACTGGTGGCTAAATTTCTTCAGACGGATATACTACGTCTCCCACATGTAATGCTGGAACCCTGAAGTGAACATGAGCTATATTGTAAGCAACTGACAGATAATTTGCGGTTTCTTAAACATAAACTTGGTCAGGCATAATGCTCCTATTGATCAAGCCACTCTAGGAAAGTTCCTACTCAGACGGTTAACGGTTTTATCAATATGATTTCGTGTTTAATCTGCCCTAATATGAGTGTATGTAATGTATGAGAAATGTTAATTTCCTTGGTGAGTGAATTATTCTAGCGTTTGTTTCATGGAAATTGGGGTAAACCCAAATCGATTTATAGGCGATATGCAGGGATAATGTTGAGCAAGTGATTATCATAAAAACGGTTAAAAAACAACAATGGATACCAAAATAAGTTGAAGAAAGGACAAGTCAATTTCACTGGCCTTCTCAAATTGTAAAATTTAATATTATTGCTCATTTTGTTGAAGAGGGTCTTTTAAAAACATTTAATTATATAAGCACATGTTTTTCCACAAATATTAGTACAATGGACCCGGCTTAAAAAAATTGACTTTCCCAAGGCTTTCAAATGCCTTCATATTCATACTGAAATGTTTCTTATAAATAGTTTTTCGAGAAATTCTTAGGAAATAATACATTTTTATTTGTTTTATGGGGGCTAGTGAGTGTGAACTTTGGTAGTTAAACACTCAGCGCTCTAGAATGACCACAATAGGTGTAATAGAAGGCCACACACTCAAAGTCGAGAATGGATGGCGAAACGGCCAAACTGAAGTCGAATAAATTTCTTGACAACGATTAAACAAAGTGAATCGTTTTTTCACATTTTTTATAACAATTATTTGCAATCTTTAATTTTCTCCGTTCTTGAAGGTTTAATTTTAGAATAGACAGGTCCACTCTGTACTGTTCGATACAGTTATAATCTGCTTTTTGGTGGTCGTGAATTTCGGTATGTTTAATTGCAACTGCAAATAGTGAATAAATTAAAATTGATACTAAAGATTTATGCACATCTACGAAACGCAAAGTCAACTCACCTTTGACTGATGTTGTCATAACTAGAAATAAATTATCCTTTATTCATTCAACCTTTTCAAGTAATGCTGTTACTTAAGGAGAATCATTCGACCTTACTTTTCTTGTCGATTTGAGTTAGCGCAAATCAAGGAATGGTTTCCCTAGATAATGATAAGGTACAGCGTATTTTGGATTCGCTATTTTCTTCTTCTTTTTGGCAGATTTGAATTTGTAAATGAAATATTTTATAACGAACTTGCAACTTTATTTCTTAATTGAGCTCATTATTGTGTGATAGAAGATATAAAATGCATACTTCAAGCTTTAGGTGCCTACTCTTGGCTGTAAAATGATAATGATACGTTGAGGTGGCAGGACCAATCATGTCAACATATCAGTCTGTCAAAAAGCTCTGAATGCGTGGGGAAATGAACTCATCTATGAATTCGGGATTCAATTAATGCCGATTGATCGTTAGCATATCACAAAGTGAAATTACCCTTTTAAAAATGTAAGCAACGCAATGCTTTCGAATTTCAGTTAAATAAAATTTTTAATATTAGTCGAATGTAAACTTAGCCGGAGGTGTTTTTTAATAAAAACACGAATTATCAAAAACTAATTTTTTGTGAAAACGCGGCTTTTAAAGTAATTCCTACTCAACCGACTTCATAGTGCGATTTAATGGTTTCAAATGCCAAAAATATTCGAAAGACGTCAATCGAAAATCAGCACTTTAGGGATCCATTCTTCATCACTCCTCATAAGTATATGTGCTTTTAAAGGTTTTTGGGCGGATGTTGGTCTAGATGTGACCTGCTTCCATTCAATACACGCTGATTAAATATAGTGATAGATTGACTTTCGATTTAGAGCACCCGCACTTTAGGGCGGTGTTAGTAATCACAAAATTTTACACAAATGCAATTTAGTTGATTAAGGAATAAAAGTGGACAGCTGATTACCATAAGCACTTGCTTTATAATCTTCATTAGCGGGTTTCTTGGGAGAATTAAATCATTAATCAATCAATTGAAAGAGAGAGAGAGAGAGGGGTGGTAGAGTAGAGAGTTGTTCAAATTAAATAAATTGAATTGCTTAGTGAAAAAATTTCATAAACTCTTGGCCTTCATTTTTTCATGTGCTTTAAACAGCTTAAAGAGTATTATAAAGTCAAAATAAATTGTCTAAAGGTGAAATGGAAGCCATTACAAACAATGTTTGGGCTTTACTTTCCCTTCCTACTTGTACGAACGAGTGAGTCTAAATAAGTTGCATGTCACGCGTTTATTAAGCAAATTTGTATCTGCCATCGTGTTAGATAATTACTTGAAGAAATGAAATGAAGACATTTGGTCGAGAATGAAGGAAGAGTGACGGAAGACACCACTCATGTTGTAACTGTCTAGAAGTACACTTGCTTTTTATTTAGGAGTGAGCGAATAAGAAGGTAGATATCCAGGTAGGCTCCGCCACATAGCTACATGGTTTCCGATTGCTAGTGATCATTGTGGCAAGATGCTTGCTTACTTTCGACTTTTTAAAGCTTGATTTTTCTTAATTAATCCTTGTAATTTGCACGACATGTATAGTTCTCCATGCCCCTTCATTCTATATAGTACATTATCTTTGTAAGATTTTTATTACTAATTGCTTTTTTAAAATTAAAGGAAATAGATAGACGGTATTACGTTACCGATAAGAGCACTGAATAACCTCGAGAGCACACAGAAGTACTACTAATGTATGAAAATATTACGCGAGGAAGTCTTTATACTGCATGCAAGAACCAAGCTATCCATAGAGTTAAACAGAATGTTCAATCAGAAAGTAGAGTGATATCTATGTTGTTAATTTTAGAATGCAAGGAAGGCAAACGAAAAAGTATTGCGCAGACTATCCTTCGTTTAATTTTGGTAGGAATGGAGACATTTAATGCTATATCCATCAAAGAGAACTTTCTCCTCTTTTGATTGAAGTACTGTATAGACTAAAATTGTCACGTAGGTCATGAGGTGGATGTATTCTTGCATTCATGTCAAGGTCAAACCTACCAATCATGCCTTTTTATTCAATGTGGTTGTGGAGTTCACCAATTTCTTCAAATAAAGTGAAATAAGAGTTAGAGTGGTCTATCTACAAGTTTTTGGAATCAAAGTAATTCGTATTATAGGAGATATGAGTAATTAGTAAGGGAAACATCCTCAATCGCTGAATCCTAACACCGATTATTGAGTACTATTTTTTTGACCTCAACAAATAACTCAGAACTCGTAGAACAGATTGAGTCCGGAAAGAACATCATCGACTGACTGATGATATCAAGTGCACAAAGTTGTGCCAGTTAGTCCATTTAAACAGATTTGATATCTGTACCCAATTATCAAAAGCGTTAATAAATTGTAAAATTGCTTATTTATTTATCTTGGATATAAATGCTCATTTTGTACAACCTGTTGCATATATAAAGATGGAATTTTATGGAAGTGTTATGACAATTATTCTGTGTGGAATTATAGTTCCTAACTCTGGTCTAAATTATCAGACAAGATTCGTTCTTGTTTAAGCTACTCGAAATTACCTTTTTCACTTAACGCCTTTTATTGCTTTTGTCTTAAAGTGATTTAAAAAACTGAATTAATAACAGATAGAGTAGTTTTTATTCAAAATGATCGACTCAAATCAGAGTTCATATATCTACTAAGTGTAATCATAAGTTTGTACCAAATTGCTGAATATATGTCACCTGAATATTGCCATCAACATGGTTAAGTGCAAGTATCGTTTAATTTGTAATTTCATGATTACAAATACGTTATGTTTGGGGTCATAATTTTATACCGAATTCATGAAAGTCTATCAGTCACCTGCATATATGTGCTTTTGTGCTTCTTGTATTACTACTGCATATAATATTTCACATGGTAATTCGGAATTAAAACTATCTAATAACACTGTACCTTTTTGCATATTTCACTACTGATAACGGTTAGCTTTGGTCCTGTCCTTCCAGTGGGAAAGTCAACTTATTTGACTCGAACAAACTAGTGTGGTTGGCTATCCATATTATTGAACTTTATCGAAGGTTCACTATCGCATGTGATTTGATAGGCATGTTTTTACCTTGGCCACAATTCTCAGCTAATTATAACCGACATCAAAGTAAATTCCCTTTTGACGTCATGTATCTTGAAAATCACACCAATGACTTATGCTGGTTTTCATCGGTTCTTTATTCAAAATTACGATTTCATGGTTGCGTGTTTGGAAAACAGGCTTGCACAAATGTTTTTTTAAATAAAAATGAGGTAAAATTAGTTTTAAACAACCTTCTTCACTTTCTGAGGTTAAATAAAGGAGCAAGAGTTCCGAAGATCTGAAATCATCAACTAAAAAGCATGAAAATTTTCACTTTAAGTAATGGACGATTATATATTATCGCCTCGACGATTTAGAAAATTTGAATTAAGCACCATTTCAGCAGAGAGTTTGATTCTAAACTCGGCTATTTAATGTTACTAACTGAAGAACCGTAATTAGAATTTCTCCTAAATCAATAGGGCTGAGTAGCTCTACTCCGCATCTAGATAATGGTTTTAATTTTAAAAGCGTGTATCTTATTTTATTTATGCTCTCGTGAGGCTGTTGCCAGTTGAGAAATTGAAAAACCTATGTTCCACAATCCTCATCCTGTGATGTACGCGATCGGAGAGACGAGCTGATTCTTGTCAGCAAAATTTTTGGTAAAAATACGAGAATTTCATCAAAGCACACCTACTTTGCCTTCCATCTAACCAATCCACTTCTTATTAGCAGATATTTTGGAGGTAAAAATGCTTTTCCCTTAGTATGAATTTCTCACATTTAGAAAATGTATGCTTCGTTTATGTAATTATTGCGTGGAGGATGTGATTTAAATAGTGAGAACTACCTTGAAAAAGCTGAAGGCAAAACAGATTTAGTAAATAATGGATGAAGTTGCATGAAAGCTATCTACAAGGCTAGAACTCTTCTACTAAAGTACAAATCGGATGGGAAGAAAATACAATCTGAGTATAATGAGTAAAACTCACTACTCGCCAATTAGGTGTTTATATTATTGTTTCTAAATGACTGTATTTTGGGATTTGGCTCCTTCCGCCAATAACATGGTGCCAGTGGAAGTGCGCTTGTTACTTTTGAATAAATATTAGTGTTATGATTCACATTGCCATGCGGGTGCAAAATCACAATTTTGTTTTCTATAAACATCCGTTTTGGAACAAACGAAATATGGAATAAATTTTAATGTAATATTCGACTGCAATATGTGTACGATCTAACATAGAGATAGAAAGCTACGATTGGACTCCTACTTTGCCTTCCCTTTTAGGGATTCATCGTGCGTTAAAACAAAGCTCCAAGCAAAAAAGTGAATTTTATCAAAAAATCACCTTGGAATTGAGACTATTATTGGTTAATTTATCATCTTCATGGTCATCTGTGTAATTATACTTGAAGGGCATCGCCAAATTGAATAGAGTGGGAATTTGGGTAAAGATGCGCTAAAAATGCGTACATTTCTTGGTTGTCAATGCCAAATCACTACCGGGCCCGAGAAGTGTGGATCGTTATTTCAACGTCAGTAGGAAAAAACAATGGCACTCTCCCAATCAAACTCCTAAGCCAGGATGGACTATCAGGAAACGTCTTTTATGCATTTAGGGTGACGTTCGAGTTGCTAAAACTATGTGAAACACTCACAACCGAAGCTTATTGTTGTTAATAAATTGTAGGGCTAAATCAGAACTTATAATATAAGTGTCCAATTTATTTTAACAGAAAAGGGATAATTCTTCAACTAGACAAAGTAAGAATGATCTCCAAAAAATTAAGGAATTAAATCAGGAGCTTCTTCCACGTCCTATATATTCGCCTAACCTCAAATCATCCGATTATCACCTTTTCAGTTTCGTGGAGCATAATCAAGAGAAAAAATATTTAAAAATACGATTGAAATGTAAGTTCGTTTGAGTGAATATTTAGTTTAAAGATAAATACCAGGTTCTTCTCCAGATAGGAGATGAAAACACTAGAGGAACTAGCATTGCAATTGATAGTGGAAATTGCATTCAAGCATTAGATATGTACTGAAATACTTCGAAAAATGTTATCACTTCTAATTTTGCTTTCATATTTCCCCTATGCAATATTAGCGCTCTACTTGGAATATCTTAACTTCGATATTCAAGCTCCCTTTCGCAGAGGCTTAGCAACAATATCAACACGATTTTGCTTTATACAAAAGGGAATGGAGTTACATCATCGGTAAAGTATAAAGTCGCTAAAATTTTGCGGATTATCTCATCACTTACAATTGACAATGTCATCAAAAATAACACCATCAACTCAAAGCACGTAAGTGGTTAACGCATTAAAAAGATTTTTCATTAAACCAACGCCCTAATTAACTTTCTGTCAATTACAGGCATTTTACTACCTTTTCAATTTGGGATCTCTATAAATTTATTGGCTTGATGGACCAACAACTGTGACTGAAAGCTGCTCATAAAGCCTGAGCGATTCAACACATTGACATATCGTCTGACATCTGTCTGCAAAATTAAAGGAACAGTACGAATCAACTACGCCAATAAGAAGACTATTTGACGATACCTGGATCGGATATTTTACTAACGCATTTTTTATTAGTGTTTACTGTAGTGTATTTGCACACTGAAATACGTTATTTTATTGTAAAGTGAATCTAGATTTGAGGTCAAATTAAAAAATTAGAATGAATTTAATGAAATATACATTACTACACAATCGAATTATAAATGTAACTAAAATTACAAGTCGTTAATAACATCTACCACAATGACGCACAATAAAATTCCCCATATTTTTACTTATGTCATTAAAATTAATGGTAATATTTGGGAAGTGTGAAACATCAAATGCTATAGAAAATCAATAATCTGCTTCTGTTTGGTAAATTGGCAATCTTATTTCCACTTTACTAATCGACTGGTTTAGTTACCATTCCTTTACCTCCAAAGTATATTATTATTAGAGCCTTAAGAATAGGTCCGATGGACAGAATCCATTAAGGCGTAGATCCACATGAGTAAACACATCTTGGGAATTTTACTTCTCATCTCTTCCACCAAAGACTGCAATCTACGGAAAAGGACTATTTTCCTTCTCAACCAATGCAAAAATGAATAGAAACAGGAAGATCAATCCTCTGGAGCAAAAATACCAGCTAATAAGCACTAAACAGCGCAGACTAGCATTAGTTGCAATCCAGGCGGCGAACTGTGAACCGGTAATTCAGCAAATATTATACAACCCAAGTGTAGAAATAAGATGAACTAGGAATCTCCTTGACATTGCTCTCTATGCATTCTTGATCCTCATTCAGTTGTCGGACTCTGTTAAATGATATGGGACCCTTTATAGAACTAAAACAATGATTTTACCATTAACGTGGATAATCAAATAATAGCTCTAGAATATACAAATTCTAGGATTTAAGCAAGCACATTCTCGAGTAAAAAAAAACAAACCAAGTATTGTGTGATAAAGATTGACTGACTGATTGTTTGATACAGAGGGATAGGAATGGGGGGAGGGGAGGGGGAAGAAATACACAAGAGGAAAAGAATAGGTTTTCAGACGATATCAGTATCAGAATCTGAACCCTCTTCTTCAAGTGCGATCTCAAGGTTGTGCCGCAGACTTTCACTAACCGCTGTATCCTCGTCTTCACAGTTCTCCAATTCGGTGGGATTACCCACATCCTCATTTGCCTTAGGAGCAGGTACTTCATTATTTTGAATGGCTTTACGTAGGGCCAAGTAGGCAAAGTAGTCAAGATAGTACGATGCACCGTACCATGACATTACAATAACCATGAAAACCATCAAAAATGAATGGAATAAGAATGTGCACCAAGCCAAAAGAGAAATCAAGCTCAATATAAAGTTAGCCAAAATGTTGATGCCAACCCAGATCAGGCTTTGGAGTCTAAAATAAGCGTACAAGTAGATATGACTCTAACTTGATCAATTAGTCAGAAAATAGAAGTAGGAGAGGAGAGGCTTACGTTTTTGACATATTCTTAAACAAAGCCATTTTGGTAAAATATTTCGTACGAAGATAACGGTAATTGTCATTGTATATTTCATCGGGCTTTATAATAACATGGACGATAATAAAGTAGATCAGCTGTATAACGGGAAAAAAAATGCAATTAAAAAAAATAATTTTAAAATTTGTGTGAAATAACGCTAAACTCGGTAACCCAATACCAATCTATGTTAACAAAGATTCAATGACTGTACGTGTAAAAAAGCCTCATTTAACAAAAAAATAAGAAATTTGACTATACTGAACTTAAAATTGCAAAACCGTCTTAGCGTTGTGACGAATTCCGATGAGATATAACACCATTCTAAATCAATATAGACGTTTGTCTAGAGTGTTAGTTTGAGACAAAAGACAAGGTGAACAAAGTTTGGCTTACAGTATGTGCAATAAAGAAGGCATTTGGTACAAGAAGGAGGTAGATCCAACTACCCAAGGGATTGAATGCGCCAATGTAGGTATCTCCTTCAGAGTCGATGAAATTTGTGTACCAATGCCTTGAACATCGATAAGGAAACCATCTCACACTAAAAATTTTAAATAAAACAATGCAACTTAAAAAAGGTAAATCACAATTATGTAAAGGAATTTAAATAAAAGCACACCAGTAGGAGATGAGAGGAGGTAAAATATGGATGAAACATGAGGTCATTTTATCATAGTTGTGGAATACAAATGAGTTCCGAAAGAGAATTATCGCGCTGTAAACAGTTGAATTTGCAAGACCAAAGAGAACATAAAGTACTTCAAGAGAATATGGGAAGGCCCAAATAAAGATGAGAGCATAGATATCGACGAAGTAGCATGGTCCAAACATAAATAAGATGTTTTTTGAACGCCTGCAAAAAGTTATTAAAATCCAACAAACTTACCAATAGGATATAATTCGAAATACCATAAGAATTGGAAAAATTATTGTTAAAATGAGGAATAAAAGGGCGGGGCAATATTCAGCGAGGAATACAAAAGTCGTAAGACAGGTTATAGAGAGAACAAAGGTCACCTTGTTGATCAATACCGGAGGAATTAGCTAAAAATAAATAATTAAAGATTATGCCATACTCTCTTTCGTTCTGCTGCATCCATAGCGGTGTGATTTGGAATCAAAAATCGCGATGTAAGCACCTAAGCACCGTTATAAATGTTCTTTGCTCCATTATATCTTATTTAAAAAATTAAAACAAACGTAAGGTTGACTTATATATTGTACTACTATATAATGTGTTCGTATATGAAAAAAATATTCGACATATGGTTTTATATTTATTATTTATTTAAATATTACTCGAAATTATTATTCAGTGAACTCTTCAACGCATGACAAAACATTCTTCAATCTGAGCTTTTAACTAATTCCTTGTTTTATGAAAGCCCATCCCTTTTATTATTTTATAAGTAAATATTAAATAAAACATTTATTTTTAAAACTTGTTTTTCATATCTGAATACTGATGAATTATAACTGCAGTGAACCCATGAAGGTTCCTCACTCTTTGTTCTCGCATAAATAGATGAATTCATAAGTTTAAGGCAATTAAGCAATTTGTATTAATTAATCACGAAGAAATCATCAAGCATTTTTAGTAACTTTAGTAGTAACTTTCCACAGTTTGCTCCATATAAGATTTAAGGCTTTTAATTTCTTTTATTTAATTGGAATTGTACCTCTTTCAACTACATATAGCCGCATACCTTGTTTGAATTTCAAAAAGTGATATTAAGATTTAAAAATCCTTGGAATATCAACGACCGTTTATGTAAATGCGCCCCTCTTGATAGAAATTCGCGTTTTTTGCCGTCATCATTAAAAAGGAGGAATAAGCCCGTGATTATTGATAGTCATTATGCAAAATACTATCTAAAACATTGTAAAAGAGAACAGTTATGGTTTTCATCACTTTGATCAAGTGAATTGTTTTAAATATTGCTTAAATTTTAATGATCTTATACAAATAAACTGCCTCAAAATAGTCATACGCATATTTTACTCTTATATTGTGTTAGTGGCGTTGAATGAACTAGCCGCACCGCCACCACAACCAATTCCAAGACTTCGCGTCTGTGGCTCTTGTTGAATATCTACAATAGTCTTCCAATTTCGTCGCCGCTGTAGACGTTCCATTCTAAATGAGTCAGGATCAAGCCGACAGCCAGCTTCAAGTTGTTTAAGTAATTCTCCATTTGCTCCTGAATCCCATTCTAAAAGTGTTGCAGCCCACGCATCATCATCGAGGTAATCCAAAATACGCAAATTCCCTTTTTCAGAAAGCTAAAAATTTGAGAGACATCAATAATTAGGTGAACGAATTTAGATTTAAAAGCTACAATTACAATATTAATGTGTAATGTAATTAAATTCTCTTTAGAAAGATGAGTCTACTATTATTTTCTCAAGCTTTAGTTTAGCTATGTACCTCTTTAAATGCTTCATTTGTTTACCCAAGCATTTTATACTTGATATTATTTGAAAATACCTATACAGTGTCAAATATTAAACAAGAATGCTTTATTAATTGGAAATTCTGTTTTTCTTAAGCGAAACAGTACTCTGGACTTTGCCAATACGTTACAGTAAAAACGCAATTATTCATCTGTTGTCAGCGTTTTCACATAAAATGAATCAGTTATCTCGTTAAGTATTTAAATCTGTCGATATTTCGTTATTTTTTCTGTTTTTTTGGTGTTGATGAAAGCACTCAGTGGCGTCAAAAACGGTACTACATCAGACCACAAAAATTCTGCTCTAAAATCGGCTTTACCAATTGAAAGCTAACTCTGCTTTGTAAGATAGGCACGAAGCTATTGCATGCTCATGATTTTATATGATAAATGACAGTTTAAATATTAAGAAGTCTGTGTCAGAAGCATAAAGTTACTGTAATGAATCTATATTTCAAAATATTCATACTTATTCGCTCAAATTTACTCTATGTCAAATTAGTTCAAGGGTTTTTGGGCAGACTTAATCTAGATTATGCATAAGGATTAGGCATTGATAAGTCTGTTCGGATTAACTTTGATTTTCTATTTCTTATTTTAGTTATAGTGATGAGCAATTCCCAAACTTACTTTTTCCAAGGTGATTTCGTCTTCACTCTCACAGCTAGTTTCGTCTGAGGTTTCAAGAGAAGTTGTTGATTCATAATCTCCTTGATTAACTTCTGTCTCATTTCCTGATGTACTTATAAATTTAGGTAGAAGAGAATCAAATGGATGCTTAACTGCAAGGCTCACCACGACAATTTGAGTTTGATCTGCAGGCATCGATGACTCAAGTCTTCTAACAGCAACTCTCGTATCATCAGGCAGTACAAATTCACTCATATATTGACGTTTTACGCGTTGACTCAGAAGGATAACTGATGACTGAATTTCTGATGTCGTTTCTCGGAGATGAAAACCCTCCAATTGTTGGCTGGGGTCGATATTGAAGCGAGCTCGAATGCTTTCCTCATCCGTCTGCTCCATTTTTGCGTGTGATTTTTAAAATTGTTCCTAAAGGAGAGCCTGTGTTAGAGCGAATTTAGCCTGTCATATAAACGAACTTCCCATTGACCGTGCCCATCGACGGATGCGCGAACGCTGATTCGTCCTTACATCTGATTGGGCGGTCATAATGGTGCAAATGTAGAATCTAGCCAATCTCATTTTAAGATGGTACATACTTACCCTGGCTCGATAATTTCCCCAAATTTATGTCTTATTTAACCGCTTATTATTTCAACTAAATACAATTTAACGTAATATTCTTCTACAAGTGTGGTGATAGAGCTGATTTATAACTTACTGGAGGTATTAATTTGAAGATGGCCCACATTTTCATCATACGCCATTGCGATAATTGAATGATGTTGCAGTTGTACAGTGGTACTTACTTTCCGGTAATCTGAGTAGTAAACAGTAGAAATTGGTTCAGTAAATTTTGAACAGTTTTCTATAGTTTCTGTAAATAAATTAAAATCATTACATGTTATTTAGGGAAAATTGATTTAAAACTCTAGTATTTCCAATCAAGTGAAGTTCCACATATCCATTATGTTTAATTCATTTCTAAGGCATTTTTATTATCCCTACTAAGCCATCGCCTGATTCTGCCTCGTTTTTTCAGATCCTGGCCAACTATTTGAGTTCGGTTTTCATCTGGATTAGTTAATCTCTTTTTTTCTTAAGTTCGAATGCGGCGGATTTCAGACAATTAGTTTGCCTCTAGCTCTCTTTTATCTTGTTCGTCCCTGTGCATGTTGATACTAAGGAATTGTAAGCAGTTAATAAGTAAATAATTGTCAATACGCTGATTGACAGGAGCTTACAGGGCCAGGATGCATTTAATTACGACGCCACTGCTTAAAACGGAACCAAACATTGCATCAAGACGGGTGCTTTCTCTCACACGTGTTCACTCTAACACTTAATGGTCCCCATATAATCTTCCTTGCTTTTATTAATCTGTACACCTTTCATTTAACCACACTATGTCTATAAGGCATAAAAATTAGTTCTTTTTGGAGCACGCTTCTATACGTTCTCTTAAACTGGGAATAAAGGTGCAGTCCTTTATTTATCCATTCAATATTCTTATCTATTTTGAGCTTATTCCGTCGAAAACTAGTAGCTTTCAAAGTATACCTCAAAATTCCTTATCTAATCTTGCCATAATTAAACACAGATGGACTTAAATGGGTTAGCAAGTAAGCAACTGGTCTTTAAGTGGTGGCTAAATACACTTTCACGTCAAATATAATTCAAGGCTGGAGAGCTCCCTAATTCGTCATGAAATGAGGCGTTTGTATCCTTAAGTTGTCCGCCATCCATATCAAAATAATGCCAATATTGACTGTGGCATCGTGAAAATAAGTGTGGACAAACACTGGCGTTGGTCCGAAATGAATTTTTTCTTTAATCTGTTTAAGTGATATTATTAGAACTTTGAAGCAAGAATATCGTCTCTCTGTCTGAGCTAGATTTAGCCTGATTTACCCAATATACCGAAGACAAACTTCTAATTTGTATTAATATTTTTAACTATGATTAATTATTTAAATAAAATTACAAATATTGAAAAAAATCGAGTTCATTGTCTTAATCAAAATGTAACGGCTGTGTGACACACCCGATTTTTGCAAATCGATTTAAACTTTCATAAACAACTTTTAGGATGTGGCTCTAGGAAACTATTTTCACATCGATGGTGCCTGTTGAGTAATTACAACTGTCAAGAGCTCATTAAGCCCTCTAATATCGATGAAATTCCACGTTATTTTCCATAGAAAAAAATAGAAAAGTGAATCTGTGTATTTCATTAATTAAAGTGTTACTGAAATGATTCAGTAGACATTATGTGAAAGTAGTTGCAAATGGTTCTATTAGGTGCCTACAGAGAAAAACAAACGATTTATTAATACGTACCAAGTGGTGACCAATAGAATAAGTTGATTCTCTTCGACAAGGAGGAATGATAGAATATGAGTTTCGTATTAAAAGTGAACACTTTCCCCAATGGGCTTAGAGAATTTGTGAGTATCATATTACATTATGAAACATTGATAGATTCGATTCATTTCCGCGGCGGTAGACCTATTTCTAAATGAGCGTTCTTTCACTTAAAGTGAACAATACTTACTACTCTGCTAAACTGAAAAATTAAGTATCTAGACCTGCTAAGTTAAGAGCGGGTATGATGATTTGCAACATGTGGGATCATTTTCCGTTCTTAGTCATTGAAGCAGAAATGAACTGAAGTGGTGAAACCAAGCATTGCAATTGAGCACCCGATCAATAAACATTTGATATCATTGGCAAATTGAATTCAAAAAGCAAATGATGTGTTTTATATCTGCCTTAGCATACCATTTCAGTTTCTAATTTTGAACCTTTTTAACATTTATTCTCATGAATAATTTGTTCCAATTTTAAAACGATTTCGAATATTTCCTGAAATAAGCTATTCTGACCTTGATCATTTCACCGAGTTTTATTTATTCGTAATCTTTCACCGCGATTTAGCAGGATCTGAATTCTATACTTCAACATTAAGGACGCTCCCAGCCTTAGGAGATTCCAGAGGGGAGAGTCATCTGCTGAGGCATCCGAGGTTAAATTGGGAGTGACCGGTTAGAAGTTATATCTTACTGTCTCCAAAAGTCTACTTGTTCTAGTTTCATCTAACACTGATGTTGTCACCATTTTTAGATTGGCTAACCTACGCAACGACGTTGTGTTCCAGTTGCGAGCAATTAGATTTCTGAACGGTCTCTCGTAAGGAAAAAAGCTATCGGACGTTGGCCAATCGGCATAAGGCAGAAATCATCCATTTTTCCATGATCGCTCCTTTTGCTACCTCGATTATCCCTAATAACAGATTAGCTACAGATATAAAACGTGCTGATATCCAGTCCTGGTTCTTATCGTCTTTATTTTTCATCCTTTTTAATCGTTTATTGGTCTTAATTCTAAGCGACTTCGGTTGTTCCAGCCATAACGAAGAATAGTAAAATAGCTCTGTTTTTTCATGGGTCATGATAAAAGTTACGAGCATCCATGTCAGTAGTGACGAATTGCGGTTTTTATGTCACGAAAAACGCATGAAATCAACCAAGCTTGCTATTAATACGAAACCTCGCACGACTTATTAATTTCAATTTACTGATCGATATATTTTTATTTTAAATACGCTTTATGCATTGAAATTACTTATATCGTAGAAATAAGAACGATAAAGGTCCTTTTAAATATAGCCAACGGTTTTCCAATAGCCTAAATGTTGAACTCTTTAAACAAAAGCGTTCTATAGTTTGTTTTCACTGACGAGTGACATTTTCTAAAAATTGTCAAATTGTCTATGAGAATCAATGTCTATGAAGTATCAAGGAATGCGAGCAGGGTGAATTTCTCCTGAAAAAGTGATTCACATCTTTCGGAATGTTGTCATTTCTGGAAAGAGAGCAGATATGCGACTTAAAATTTGAGAGTGGTGGCATCTTCTGCGAATTTTATCTTCCAAATTTAGTTTTAAATTGACATCTGTTTGATGAAACACAAGAAGATAAAAGTGCAAATGAGCGCAAACTCGAATTCACCAAAACCTACATTCATTTCGGTTGTCTTTCATCAAATTCGAAAAGCTATATCCAATCGTGTCCAGATCAAAGGGAAAAAAGATAAGCCTTTGGGCCATTTCCCTTTCCATGAACTAATTCAATTTATCTTACCTTTATCCCAATTCCATGGAGTGGAAACTATGCAATTCTCTATTGTTAATCCTCTTTGAATGCGAATACTAGCAGATCATCAAGAAACTTTCTTCAATTTCAGTAGGCCCAAAATAACTGTTGTTAGTTGACTATTGTTCGATTTCAATCATTAGCTAGACTATAACAAAGCCATTGGCAAACCTATTATATTGTGAAACATCTTTGAAATTCCTTCAGGGCTATTTAAATTAGCCCTTAAAATAATACAGAAGACACGCTTAGGCTTTGATAGAGGTGTTCGTTTCAAAAATAGGCAAGTAGCTTACCTGAGTCATTTTTTAACTTAACAAACTCTAAACTGTCAGCCGTTTCCCTGAGACACACACTCGGTGCCAGCGCCTACAGCATGCTTATCATAACTATTCACGTTTTAAGGGTGGTTACCGATAGAAGTTAGAAGAAACCAATTAGAGTCCAAATAGATGTTTTACGTCAAAACTTATGCGCAGGTGTTTGAAATTTTATTTAGGCATTCACTATTGCTTGCTCAATATCTCTGCTGCAGTAGGTTAGTTAGACAATTGCCTATGTTTATCTTCTTAATTTTTGACATGTTTGATAATATATATATATATTTATATCACAATTCAGTTTGCGTTGTAATCATCATCATTTTGTGAGTAGTTAAATTCTACACAAGATACACGGGGGAATATTCAGTTGAAAGCAAAATTTGCCTTGCCTATTTAACCGTGTTATTCGGATTGCAATTATAACTTAACCATGTAAATTTGTTCAATTTTTGCGACCACAGTTGTAAAAATGCATTTTAAGCCGTCAATCAAAGTATTTACTTCGCCATAAATTTTCATAATTTGTTACGCAAATGCTAAGAAATCTCCTAAATCCCGTAGGTGGTTTTAGGGGAGGAGGCGGGGGGGGGGGGGGAAGGGGGACGGGGTTATGTTTAAAATTTCAAAAAGTTAAAATCAAACTACAAAACGCGATGATATTTCGTAAATAAATGCAATTACTGACCTATTTATTTCAAATTTAACTAATATTTCCATCAACTATGATCGATTCATTCCAGTATTTCTGTTCTTAATCCACAATGAGCAAGTTACACCGTCTATATTATTTAAATAATTAGGGGTAAGAGGTCATACTTTTTCTTAAGAAAATATTTTTTTTCTGATTTTCTTCCGTTTGAAATTAATTGAGGTATATATAGCCAATGGAAAGGGAAATATCAAAACCTAGTTCCAAAAGAGGAGTTTCAGTTCAATTTGAATTTGAAATTGGTTGCATTATGCGTTTATACCTTCACAGGCAAATAGATGTGAGAGCGTTTAATTAATCGATTTATTGAATATCTATTTGTTGGCGGGGGTTTTCAATTATAAAAATTTAAACTGAGTATCAAACATATTACTAGCCAGTTTTAATCTTGCCTAAAGGAAGAGGGCATTAACACAGGACAAGCCTATTTAAAAGGCACTTATCTTAGGAGTTAGGAAGGCATCAGATGATATATGATAGAAATAAAAATCAGTGCTAATCTATTCAAATAAATTCTCATTTCTTCTAATCTAATTAAAAACTATTATATATTTGTTCAAGACGGATACAAGGCGTTAAATTAAAAATTGTGAATATAATTTATCTTTAATTGCTTTCCCCTTATTAATATTTCAACTGAAGTTTTAAAATATCCGAAATTCTTTCAAAAATTATTTCGAATTTAAGTCTGCTTTACAAATTGAGGAAAAGTTTGCCTTTTCTGAGTTTCACATTACATGCACAGTTGAAGGATCTGTCAAACTGTACTGAGGACCATCATAAACTCTAGCAAATTACCCTCTTCTACGCTTGATAACGGGAAAGGTCCGCATTGGTTTGCTTAATTCGTATTTTAAAGACCACCTTAGGTATATGGACGCATTAATTGGCTAAACAAAAAATCATTTAAGATTTTTTTTCGGTTATTCAAATGGATGTCGCTGAATTTACTAGGCAGGTAAAGTTGCCACTTGAAAAAGGTACAGTTGTAATTAGCGAGCCATACAAATAATTAGGATTGCAAATGTGACTTTTCAAGAAATTCGAATATAAAAATTCTCCCTAATACGTAGGCGTGATTTTATTAAGTAAGTAGAATGAAAATCTGAGTTGCTAAAACCGTTTTTTTCAACCATGTAGACATCAAAGCCATATTTGCATTAGTCAGTTGTGCCACTCCCAAATGACACTTTAAATTATTCATATTTGACGATATTACACTTTATAACGTTGACTAAGAAAAATTTGATTAAACGCTAGTGGTTTTGACGTTGGTGTTTGATTGGATCATATCTTTCGCCTCAATTTATTCAATCTTCTAATACGTATATTAAACTGAATTGATAAATTAACGTGTCAGTATCTTTCTTCAGGAATATGGTCGATCGGCATTTCACAACATGTAAGCAATACAAAATTTTTCCTAATATTTTGTAAAAAAATGCAGAGAATTTTTATAAATTTTGATCAATCTCTTTAACTATGCGATAATGCACTTTATAAAAACAATTTGAAGTTTCTATTTAAATATAATGGAATCACCTAATAATGTTAACACTTTAATTGTGTAGATGATCAGAATGACTGTAAGTTTACAGCGAAGATTCATTTTTTACTAATTTTATATCTTTAATTTTCGGATTAATTATCAAACATTTTTTAAATTAGACTTACAAGGGTATCGAAGTACTGGAGGAACGAGGTTACCGGCTGGTGAGTTTGTCGAGGGGTTTTAATTAAAAAATATTCGAATCACTTTTTCACTATTCAAAGATTCCTGTTACGAACTTAATGTGATAATACTTGATATTTCACTATTACAATGAAGAAGAGAATAGACTAAATTAATTAACAGCGTTACCCACCAATTGTGTTTTAAAGTTGCTTTATCTGCGGCGACCTGACTAAATAAAGACTTAAGCTTTTTGAAATATATATGCTTAGAAAATGTTGAAATTTTTAGATCAACTAAAGTTAGAGACACGTTCAAAGAATTTATGGGATTTTTATCACAAATTTACCAATTTCAATCATTAGATGGGCGAATTAACAAAATAATTACAAATACCGTATATTGAATATTCCGATTAAAGTAGTCTGATTCCGTTTACGATAATACGATTTTCTCAATTTTAATTCTTTTTTTTGAAATAATTTATTAGTAGTTAACATTTTCCACCCAACTTGCAGTCTCTACTTTAGGGATTGGTTATTTTATCAAAAGAGCTCTGAGAAATTTGTGAATCTTTCTAGAGGCGTCAATTTCGAACTGATAACATCTACTTGGCTTTGACCATATTCCTTTCATTCTTTAATGAATCTTTGCCGAATATCTGAAAGGTAGATATGAAATAACCCCCCCCTTCCCCTCCCCTCTTAAGTACCGCTCCTAAATACACAGAGTGGGGGGGGGGAGGGGGAGAGAAGGGGTTGAGAAGGGGGGGGGTTACTATCCTATATCCGTAAGATTCTTGTCCTGCCATGAAATGACAATAAGGTGGTTCAAAATCTTTCACTAATATCTTACTTAAAAAACAAGTAAAATAGAATTTATTAGCTATTTTGAATTTCAAATGGACTGTTGTGTAAAACTATTTTGAAGGCATATGATTATTGGGGAAGAATTAGCTCAGATTTTAACATTCTGTTACGGGTTTGGATGCACACCTGTTCTTTCTTTTCAACCTTTGGAGCGCTTTACACGTAAATGTTCCAACCGCTTGTCCGATTAATAAGAATGCCGGGCAGATTTTGACTAAGTCGAAAGGTTGCCTGTTCAAAAATTGAAAGCGAAAGCGATATACCTGTTCTTCAAATCTTAGCAAAAAATCCAATTACGTGAGTTGGATATCGAAACACTGATTTCTTCGCCTCTGACAATAAAATGTTCGCTTATTTTGTTGTAAGCTACACTAAGCCTAAGAAATGGCACACATTTCAGAACACGGTAAAAGCACGTAAATGCCCTAAAGGCAAACTTTACCACAAAATTATGAAAGGTCCATTTAACACACTTTAAAAACATGCAAATCGTATAAAAAATGAAAATTAAAACTTAATAAAAATACTTTTCCAACACCGCCCGGCAGGTTTTGGTTGTCTACTCGTTTGAGAGTTGGACCCAGCTTAAATTATTCTCGAGGTTTACTGAGGTTTTGGGACTAACGATCGAGCCTTTGATTGAGCTGGGATTTCGAAGTTTTTCTGATTCCTAAACTGAGAGGATTCACATGGGTTCAGGTGGATCTTTGTTGAGTCTGGTTTGAGTTCGGAAGACACGGTGGTGTTCCGAGAATAGAAATGTTGGCTGTAAAGCATCTAGCTTCGGACACAAACATGGGGACTTTTACATTGTCAATGAGTTGTTATTTTTGGCACCATTCCTTTGAAGTGAGGAACGCGGTAAGCAAGACCGACTTGACCCATACAACAGAAGATAGCGGAGAAGTTTTTCGAAACTATGGAAACCAGTGGTTGAAGAGGTACTAGACATACTTCTACGAATGAGATCTCAAATATATTGCAGCTCGTTGCGAAGACCTCTGTTTGTTGATAAACCAGAGACTTTTCGATTTCGAAAATGTAAAATCATGAGTGTGCTCTCCACCAACATGAGTCATATTAAGCCTAGTATGTTAGTCAAATCCTAGAACTAAAAAAAACACGTAATGACACTATTAACAGATTGCGCAAGGTGGCAAACCTGATATTTGGCAAAGTCAAACAAGTGAATAAATTTTTAAAATATGAACGGCATTTGATTGCCAATTTACAATATCTTTAATAAAGATAATTCATTTTTATCCAATCAATTTTACTTTGTTAGCATGGAACCACGTCTAGTTTAACATAAAAACATAATCAAAAGCAGCTGGTTCATTTGAAGACTATAATGCGGACATTATATTCGAGAAATTCATTTTGTAGGTAAACTAACATTCTGCTCCAACGTTGGATCGTTGCTGCGATGTTTTTTTAGGTACAATGTATTGTTTCTGCTTCATTTTCAATAGCAACATGAGCAGTTCATTTCAATGCAGGATCATTGCAGTTAATTTGCCGTTTGACATTAATTCTGGCAAAAGATGGAATTGTAATCAGAATGAGAGAACTTATTAGCAATTCATAGAAGGCAAACTAAAATGCCTGCCAATTCATAATTCAAACCTATATCGATGTATTTCTCAAGCCTCTTGATAAGGCACTTGCAATGTATGAGGGAGTGCAAACTCTTTCGAAGAACTAATTATTTATAACTCGATTCAGCATCGTTGTAAATTATTTTCGAGTCAATCCTGATTACGGCATACCTCACATGATCCCAATGCAAAACATTTCGAGAAATTAAAGCCAAGTTGAAATGAAAAATTCCCACCAGAAAAGTTTTGAAAAAAAAATTTCGCATATCACCAACCAATAAAGTTGGTGGGTCCTACTAAAGGCCTATTAGAAATGACCTTGTCTTACTCTTATAAACCACAAAGTTATCAGTTTTTCAGGCAATAGAAGATGGATAAGTATGCCCGTAAGTTTTAATTATCCATTCATACTATGTTTTGATTCAAGTCTCCAATTGTTCTAGATGATAAATTCAATAAAATATTTCTTTTACGCTGAAAAAATAGATTTGAGTAAATATTCATTAATGTAATAATCGTCTCAGTTTTCGGTGGCTTCATGAATTTATATCAATTTAAGTGCGTTCAAGAAACTATGTGGAATGGACCCGCTAAGACGTATTGCATTTGCTCTTTGTTTATATAGCCGTATTCGAGCTCTTCCAAGTCGTTCAAACTACAATGAAACTGAGGTTTTGACATCGTGTATTTTACAATTGGGGTTCAAAACAGCGGGTGGCCTAGATGCAGTAGAATGGGCTACTCAACACTGACACATCTTGTTAATTTCTTTAGAATATATACTAAAATTCAACTCATGAACTTCATTATACTAACTCCATTTGAATTAGCATTAAAATTGAACTTTTCAAGTAACACAAGCCCTGTTGCTGTGTTCAATTTTTCCATTGATTGACGGCTTAATTGTACGCAAAGTAATGGGAATTTAAATACAGGGAGCCATATAATGCTTCTATTTGATTATTTAAATAAAATATGCAAATAAAACAACAAAAAGTCAGGCTGGCAAGTTAGTGTGCAAATTAAAAGAAATAATATTCATCTCTGTATGATTATTTTTACATTTTACAAAACTTTTTTTTTCCTGAGATTGATTTCCATTAAAGTTTGCCATAACTGTTTATATTTCTATTCATCCAAACGCATTTCATCAATGAAAAGTGTCCTTTTGCTTTTAGCTCCTCGTGAAGGACCCCGTAAGTCCATAAATCGTTTTTTTCTACTATTTCCATTAATTTCGGCAGCAAAGTCACATCTTCTTTTCTTGCATTAGGAAATTATTTTGGTAAGATTTATATTTTTCAGCTCCTGTTCAAGGAGAATTTACTTAAGCTGAGGAAATTTCCATTGAAATTCCAAGTAAGTGTGAAGTGGAAGTCTGTCTAACTTAATTATTTAATTCAAGCTTAGGTTTATAGAAATGACATTTCAAATTTTATTGCACTTAGTAATACTTTTATGATATTTGTTATTTTTTTGTTATTTTCTTTAATGTAAAAATGCTATTCTGAATGTCTCATTTCAAAAATTGCACAGATGAAAAAATTACAGGCAACAAAGGAGGAGTGAATTATTATGATTCTGGTGAGACCTAAATATTTTTTCGAAGACCACCTTTTACAATTTTTGCTTGAATTGTAAATTATCTTTATTTATGCTTAATTTTCTCAATATAAATTGGTTCAAACTTAAGTATAAAACACTGGCCCCGTTTAGAATTCCACTAAAAAATGAGAGAGCTTCAACAAACCATAAACGAGCACAACAGCTGATTTAGGAAGTAGGTTGATTTCGAAATAGCTCGGAAAAATTTTTTAACCACTGACTATCTCAGGTATGGACACCAGCTAGGCCGGAGCAAATTGGTTGTCTTACCTTAAAACTACATTAAAGAAGCCCGTGGTGATGCAAAATTCGACATATTTACTTATAACAGAACCCTGAAAATTTATTTAAATAATTTTGAAATTTATGTGATAAAATTAAATAACTTGTAAAAGAATCCATTTTTAACATAAAATTACCTTTAGGCACATTTTAAATTATATTTTTAAAAGATGTTCAATTGTCATTTTTATGCAAATCAGCACCAAATTTATTGCAGAAATTGCTTGTCTCCCCAACTGTCGGTTCATTTTTAATGAGAGCGCGGAAAAATCCTCTGATTCAATTATGGTATATAATTTGGTGAAAATATGGGGACTTGGAATATATGATTTTGCCTATTTATGTGCACCAAGCTCATAATTCCACGCTGCTCTTTTGAAATAGTGTGACTTTAAAGATTTTTTCTAATTTAGTGGACTGGTACAGACCTCGAATGGTGAACTCAAATCAAGTGACAAACACAACTTATGGATCATGTTTTACTGGTGAGCATATCAAACTAACTGCCTAAATGATTAAAAGTATAAATACCGAGTAGTGGGTCCTGTATACAAGTATATGAACGAAGAAAGATTAAATGAATAATTCAAAACTGAAATGCGTGTATGGGGATGAAACGAGGGCAGACATTTAATTGTCAGTGAAAAGTTAGGCTTGAGCGAATGAATATTAGAGAAACCTCTGGCAATGGATTGATTTGCCATAGGTGAATCAATATTTCGCACGAAATATTAGGTGGAAACTCAATCGACTAAAGGTTAAACGATTAAAGAGAGATTTATAAAATTATGCAGGAAATTTGATCAATTATGTCAAATAACCCCTCACAAAGATGAGGATCATCTCAAAAAGTAAACAATGTAAAAGCCGATTCCAAAATTAGATTAAGAGAGGGCGAAGTAAGGAGATAAACTAAGAACTGAAAGAGGAATAAGCGAATTGCAATCGGGTTGTGAGTAGATTGGATTACTTAAAGATACATTGAAATTAAATGAATGTTTTATGTACATTTCTTTTATGCTAAGTAAGCAATATAACTGCCAATCAGAGATAGGGGTGGTTATGTTATTTTGAAGAACTTTGTTCGATTCTGATTGAACAATTCTAAGATTAAATGTTAGATAGTGTAGTATTAATATTTACATTTATTTTACATTTTATTTGTATTTAGGTGACATGGAATTTGGCGTAAGATTTAACCCACTCTTTCTACCTCCTATTTCTTAAATGCCTCTAAGATTTGTTTCTATTAAATCTAGAATCCTTCTGCCGTAATTCATAATATTAATTAAAATTATGATTCATAAAGTGATAAGTGCATTGTAATTAGCTACTGACTAACGTATAGATTGTGCCGGATCGCTACACTTATAAGCCCTGACTTACTCAATAATCTCTATGGTAGATTTTCCTATGTTTGGAAAGACTCCCGAAATTAGCTAAGCTGCTGCAAAGCTATAGAGAAAATAGGCGATTGATGTGAAATACGTTAATTTGAGTAGTCCTTCACAGAAGTTGAACTTGATCCTAATATACACTTTCTAACACGTACTGGCTTTGGCTGTTGATTGGTCAAGAGGCCTCTGCTTTTGTTATGCTAAAGTTGTGTTCTCCACAAGAGTGAATAATTTTTTGCCTCTCCTCGTCAATAAAGAGAAATTAATTTGGAAAATATCCCAAGTATTAAAACTTCATTATTTAAATGAAATATAATCTCTCCGAGATTTGCGAGTATGTTGAGTATCAGCAAATTAGAGATATGAAAATTGGATGCGGAAACTTAATAAAAAAATAATGGGTAGGCACCACTTTATTTATCACCACGTAGTTACCGTTTTTTTTAATTTCATATATTTAAATTCTAAAATTTTTTTGCATTTTACATAGTCTGCAGTAAATTTTATTTTTAGAGGTTAATATTAGCATGCATTTAATTATTTATTTATTTATTTTTAGAATAAGCAACAGAACACACAAGTAAGTGAAATTATCGATAAATTAAATAATTCGACTGTCGTATGACTTCACGATGAATATCATTATATTACGAAAAGCCTAATTTGATTAATTTTTTGAGCCTAGCAGACTATTCGGTGGTTTAATTACGGAGAGCAGGTTGATCCTGTAAGAAACACAGCACTCTACTGCACCGAGTACTCACAAATTTCTGTTTAACACGACAATAGACAAATTGATTTGCCATCACTGGGTGCAGCGCTGCCTATTCATGTCCACTTCACTATGCTTTTATTTCTATAATTCATGTTGTGCGCGTTCCCTTGCTCCCCAATAGAAAAAATTATTAAATTTAATCACCCACACTATTTCGCCCCTTTACACACCTAAAATCTTTAAATGTTCAAAAAGAATGTTTTATTTCAAAATTTATATTCCTTTCAACATTCAAATAGCCAAACAAAGCAGAAGTGAGTATTCTACGCCTCATTTATTTAAGATTTTAAATTTTATCATTTTATTAAACTGGTAACATTGTAGCAGCTTTGAGGTACGTACATGAATGAATTCAATCGGCATGCGCCTGGTAGATAGAAAAAACTTTTACTCCGCCAAAATTGAAACGCTTACCATCTAATCCTCGATTGCTGGACTGTTTTGGGAAAAAAAACACTTTGATTGATTAACAGGCCATATGTCTATGTAACTTTTAGTCGAATTATGGTGGAGAAATGGGTAAACTACGGGTTCCACGCTTTGAAAATAGAGAAACTACTTTTACCTGGCATAATCGCCTTTATAATTAAATCAGTTGTTGAACTTTTTCCCCTTTTGTGAAAATTGAAACAAACTTTTGGCTATTTTCAAATAGAGAATAAACCAAAAAACGAGGATTATTTGAAGACGTTAAAAGTTAGCGATATCATGGCAATCAGACTCTCAGTATTCATGAATTTTAACTCTGGAATGACGAATTATTTTTTTCAATTTGCCTGTTTTTGGTTAAAACCCTGCGTCTCAAATGGCACAATTTGAAAAATTGGACTTTTAACCTTACGTTATAGATATGAACAGGCAAACAGAACTTTGTGATTTAGTGAATTTCGCTTAATGATTGTAATCAATAGAAATCAGTGGTCTACCATATGCACTATTGCAATGTTAACATTGGAATTCTCCTTGAGTGAACCCTATTCTGTAAATTTTGCAACTTGAGAATGAGTAAACTGATTAAGATCATGCTAGGTGCTTTTCAGACTTTGAAGTTGAAAATTGTTTGAGGTGGTAAATTCGGCCATGACAAGTAAATAGTTCACCACCAAATACTGCAGATTCTGGAACGATCAATAAAATTTGAATTTTGGAACGTTTGAAACTTAATCTAACATCGATTTCTGACCCCTATTATAGTTATTGATTTCAGCTGCATTTTTACAATTAAAAGTGTCAAACTTTTTCTGTATTGTTGTGGATTCTAATAATAGTCCATTTTAATAATGCTATATTAAATAAGTAAATTGCGTCGAAATCGAACAATTTAAATGAGAAAATTTTAATTTGCAAGTCTAAGCTAATGTGCTTTTGAAAAGAACTTTATTCAGTCAAGCATTAGTGCCTTAACTGCAATCAAAACTTTGGCTAAAATGTAATTTGTCATAAGAATTATGTACTCTGATTACTATTTTGTTATGAGGAAAGTTTTATTAAAACCAACTTCTATTGAAATAAATTTTTGAATGTCTTCATTTATGTAAGAAATTGACTTTGTTGAGTTTAAGTAGAATAAAGTGCGAATGTTAAATACGAAATAATTAAAAAGTTTTTTTCACGTTTTAACCAATTGGATAAAAGTAATCTTCTTTTAATCCAAGGGTGGAACGCGCAATCCCGTTGTAAGTGTAGCAACAAATTGCATTCAAGGTCATCACCTAAATTTAACAAAACCTTAACAATCATATATTTGTGGCAGAACTAACAAGGCCCTTTTATTATTCTAATGATCTCAAATTTATCTATTCTTAACGAAAGCTAACCAAATCTATTTAACACATTATGAATGTAAAAGAACAGGTGAATTTTACTAAGCCAACCCATCATCAATAATTCACCAACTGCCCCTGATTCCATTGTATTTGGAAACATCTCGACAGATTGTCTCATTTTTAAGAGCTCAGATTGAAATTTTCAAAGCCCGTTTGATGAAGCTCCCATAAACCAAACAGCGGTATTTTATTTTTACTCAAAGGCCAGATTCATTAGCACACATGTCAAATAAGTTCAAGTATTACATCATGCGGTAAATATATAAGGATTATCTTTGTTGATTTTAACATCCTTTTAGATATTCTGACCACACCTATCGTCATCACCCTGGCGATATTTCTTTAGTTAAAATATATAGTCAATATAATTCTACCTTCTTAATGACTCTAAATTATAGTTTGACAAATCATCAGTGAGTTGCTTCCATGAGCTTTTAGCCTAACAATGAATATATATCAAGCTTGTTCTTAAAGCTACTTTGAAGTTGGAATTCAATTACTATCCACATATATCACCATTTATGGTATAATTCACATTATATCGACATTTCAAGGAAGACTTTCCGGGTTGATTGAGAACAAATTATTTTTTGTAAATTATGTTTATCGATCCTGGAATACGCTATTCAGGCTAATATCCTAAAGCAATACTAATCCCAAAGTTAGGCTAGGCTAAGAACTCCACCAAATTATATATACATATACAGGGTGATTGAGCAGTCATAGAGGCCAGTGTGCCCAAGTATTACCAAATTTTTGTTTAAAATTGGATAGGCTCAATTTGTAACTCAAAGTTATGCACTATGACTGGCTTAAAACGATTAGTGAAATAGGCGAAATTATTGACGCCCCATCCAATCTTAATGTCATAGCATTGTTTCACATGACAATGTTTTGTTATCACTAAATGTGATGGTTTTGCGCACTGTTATTTTGCCAAGATAAATGCAAATTTTGTAAACACCATCATTTAGTATTTGTCATTGTAATAATACATGTTCTAGGATCTAATATCAGCCTCATGCTAATGAGTGCGATAACTTTCGGCATTTAATCAATTAATTATGCACATTGCAAACATATTCAATACCAATGCATAATGATGTTTAAACACTTTCACCGCTTTATTTATGAATATTGAAAAGATGTGAAATGTTTACATTTTGCTAATTTTCCATCCGTGTTTTACTTTTAGGGTAATAAATGTAAGTGCACTTAAGTTTATATGAATGATGGGTATCAATGAAATCACATTATATGCATATATCTTTAATCAAAGATAGTTACAATTTATAGGATGTGCATAAGATTACTATTACACTTTAAGATACTCACATTTAGCGGAGATAAAATTAACCATTGGATTAATTTTTGTGGTTTAAATCCTGTTGCGCCTTGTTTAAAGCGCTGGTGTTCTGAATTTGAACATATTCTTGAATTCATCAAGATAAAGGTAGAAAAGGCGCCGGTTGGCTGTGTTTTGAATGGTACCTATGGAAGGTTATTTGGAAAGTGAGCTGCGGTCTAGTAATGGCATCTCTACATGACGTCTATCTTCAAAAGGCAATTTAAAGTCTGAAGGCGACTAAATTTGTAGTCGCAAATGTTTTGACCTCCTAAAATCCTAAAATCATAAAGCCTAAATATTTCAAAGTAAGATAATACGTTTAGACTATTTCAAGTATTAATATTAATACTTGAATTAATATTAAGAGTCACTACTAGGTTTCATTAGCGTCGAACCGTTCAAACCTAAAAAATGTGTTTTCAACTCTTGAATATTTGATTGATGGAAATAAAATTCATGTACCAAATCAGATCTTATTTGGCTAAATAGGCAAATAAGATAGCCTATTATTGGCTATTGCTTGATTAATTTCTTTCCATTCCCGCTTAGTTCAACCTTTCGCATGTGAACCACTAATAGCGAATCCTCATTCACCAATGGAATCTACAGTGACTGATTTTGGAAATGCGAAAATATGCTTCGATCAAGTGACCTTCAAGATATTTAATAATAAGATCATTCCTGGCTACATACTCTATGGCATTGTCTACATCGATGTTGGTGAGGATGTGGTAATTAACAAAATTACCATTAATGGCACTTGCAATGTTCACAAGGACATAACGAACAGAAATAAGTCTTCAACAGACGCTGTGAGTATTATTAAAATAAAGAGTTACTATTTATTAGAAAAGCAGAACAGGTAAAGACCAAAATTATGATCGATTGGGAGCTCAATTTAGGAAAAGTGCGATTAGCAGAAATTATTGATTTTTTACCTTAACAATACTATGAGTAAGGAGAAATAAGAAGGCGATTAGGAGGCGTATATTAGAAATTTCCTCAATGTTTTAAAACTGAAATACGATATGAACTGGAATGGGTACTTTGTTAATTGGAAAGAATGAGTGCTCACATTGAACTGGAGAGGCAAATTCTGCCTCTCGATCGGCTGGATAAGTAAAGAGAGAGAGGCATCCAAGTTCAACAAATAAATTAAAAATTTCATAAAGGAAGAGGAACTCACTAAAAAATTATCGATTAAAAGTCACAATTGACGCTACCATAACTGTTAAATACGAGAAGAGGTAAATGTGAAAAAAATGGCCCTCCGTAGAGAGGTAATGAACTGGATTAGAAATAAATAAGAGCAAAATTTATTATTTTACATAAAATGTCATTGCTTTTCAGTACATATCATGAATATTATACATTATCCTATTGTGGTAGTTAAAAGGTGTTATTTCGATTTTAATCTACGAAAAACATAAGCATAGCTAAAAGATGAACCGTGAAATTTGGAATTCCTTTCTTGCATAATGATGAAAATAATCAGATCCTGAAACAGGTAAAATCTGTTTGATTCATGTTTGACAAGAAATGAATGCATTAGCTCTAACTTCATTTCCAAACTCCACGATCACCCCTAGAGTTAGCTGAAATTCGATTGCCAAAGTGTCTCCTCTAAGTGTATCTGGACTTATTGCAATTTTATCTCTATAGATTTCTTGAAAAGATTATCAGATAGGCAAATATTAAAAACTTATCAACTATTGACTCTTTTAAAGGGAGGAGATGTTTGATTTCCAACTTTTATTCAATTTTTCATTGCAGCAAGTGAGTTCATTCAAGAAGGAGATTTTGACGAGTATTGGTAGTGGAAACAAGAGACAGCCCAATCAGTACCATGCCTTAACAACTGTGTGGGATGGAGATGATCTCATGGAAAAGTTAAATTTTGATGATAGCTACTTCCAGACGGATGAAATGGAGTGGCCTTTCGCTGGTCCAGTCACTCTTAATAAAGGCACGCATGCAATTCCATTTGCCATCCGCATTCCATATGAGGTTAATCCTACGCTACAATTTACCAGGAAAGGTGAAAAGCGTGATCAGAAGGTTACTGTAAATCTCACGTAAGTGAATTTGCAACAGAGCCTTAAGTATCACCAATTTAAGTGTCACTCCATGTACGCTTTTTACGCTTTTTCCGTTCTACCTAATAAAACCGTTACCGAATGAAAGGAGTCAGAGAGATATTGAAAGTGAATCTAGGCAGAATTTGAGCTTCTCGATAAGGAGATCTCATGATGTTACCCTACTGCCCAAGATGCTAAACAAGGTATTGAATTAGTGTTAAGAGGTTACATAAGCAGATATATCTTAATATAAATTGAATATTACCATAGTAATAATTGATTAAACCTCATCATTTCTACTGACAACTTATTAGTGCAAACTTAATCAATGGATGTGGCAGGAGAGATTTATTCATTTTATGTGAAATAGTAAATGAAACATTTAATACAGCCAGTTATGGCGACGTAGAGGTAGAGTTAATTCAGAAGTAGCAAAAGTCAGTTAGAAGACCTCTGTGTTGAAGCTGACCATATTTTTATTAAGAAATATATAGCATGAATCAACTCCATCCCCTTCCCATTCATAAAAGGAGGTAGGCAATAACATGAAAAAATGACAATGAACCCGATATTCCTGGCACGAGGTATCGTAAACTTTCGCTCGAATAGACTCCCCGCGTAGTGGCGCTCTCTCTCTCTCTCTCTCTGCATTTGATTTTAGGAATGTTTAAACATACATGATCATAAATTAAATTTGGACTAAATACTAAGGTATCGTGGTGTTAGAAACAACTCAACTCAAATTTATCACCTGGTTTTCCTCATTAAAAATATGCTCTCAAAGGATTATTGTGTTTAAATCAATGAGGCCGTTGAGCCAACTTTTGCATATTACGAATTGGTGTATTATAATAGGCGTGGGAACATAACTCTCCATCACTCGAGCACACAATTAAATGAGTCATTGAAGTGTCCATACTTTGCATAATCAACGGTGTAACAGCAATATATATATATATATATTGACTTTCTTTCACTCCTGGTGAGGACGATAAGTAATGAATTATGGAACCATAATCACTCACAAACTTCTAAAAAGAAATGATACTAGGTAATAGGAGGCTTCAAATAATTAGTCACGATACCGAACTTAGGAATTTAGTCCGTAATAGAAAGCGTAAAATGATAAAATGGTGGTTGATTTTGGATACGCATTTGAAAAATTGCACATTTAGCTCACTTAGATGTTGATTGGTTTATTTGAAGAAGAAGATTCATTTAAAGTTCTGTCTTAAACTCCTTCTTTCAAAGTCAAACCATGCAGAAGTTCGCTGCAGCTTTAATGGGAACGCGTTTAATCATTAGAAATAGTTAGTTAATAGAGTATAAACATGATACGTGGTACGTAGCACAAATTTATGGTTTAAAAAAATGGTCGCACGAGTTTTTTACTGCAGTTGCGGGTAGTGCAGTGGTCCACTTAGGGAAACGCGACAAGGCCAGTGCCGATTGTGGTCAAGCCTAGAGCATTGCAAATGTACGTGCAAAATTCAGGACCGCGAGGGGAGAGAGTGTGTTTTGTCTAGGCAAAATCGTATTTAATTGAGCGCATTGAAACTGGCTAAGCAGGTAAACTAAACGATAGGAGAAAGTTTGATTACATTCAACTCGCCTCGTCTCAACGGGTGTCTATCATTTAGTCCGAAACCGAAAGCCTAGCTAACTTCTTGTAAGAGCACTAATGTAAACCCAATTGCGTACTAACAAAACTTCTCTTAATGATCTCGTTAGGCTTTCAGCACTACTAATTCACTATATAAATTATTTTGTTAATAGCTATTAAATTATTTATAATGTCAGTTATTTTAATTAAATTTAACAGGACATCAGTGGGTGTGGAAGTTAATGGAAAACCAGTCAGTGGTGGTCAACTTCTGACCGTTCTAAGTGACAAGCTAGAATTGGATATGCAAAGCTGTGGTGGATTGCCCCCAGTCGTCAACGGGGCTTATGCTCCAGGCTGTGTTCAGCTTGTGAGACTGGGTTATAAAGAATCTAATGCCCTCATTATCGTAGGTTTATCGGTTCCCTTTTAAGCACTATACGTGCTATGAAAAATCTGACTAATAACTTAAGCAATCTTTTGTCCAAATAGCTCGAGAAGAAACACGTACTGCCTGGTGACACCTTGCGTATCTTCGTTTATACTGACAGAAAGGGTGCAGTGAGGAATGCAATCGCGGAGCTGGTCGTCTCGTATAACATTCCAGAAATTGGTCTCTCGGATAGTAATGATGTTACGACGGCAAAGGAATCACAGTCTGTCCAGCTGTTGGGAAAAAGTTCCAAGAAAAAGCTCTCAAAAAGGATAAATAAGGTGTTCATTTCAAAGATTAGTGACAACTTCCCACCCAGTGGTACAAATACCGTACCCAGTGGCCGTTTGAGACTTACGATGGATGATAAACGACTTATGCCAGAGTCAGCACGTGTGGAGGGCTGCATTATCGAAATAAAAATTCCCAAAAATGTAGAGCCCTCCATTGAAGCTGGCTCTGTTCGCATTCGACACCATGTGCGGGTAAGTTACATTTCTTAAATAAACAGCGTCATTTATATGGGCTTGCAACTGTTAGCTACCTGTTTGAGAACTGTGTAAAAATTTCGAAGAGATTTGCGTCATCCCGTTTTAAGGTTTCTACGACTTAAACTAGTACAGAAATGTTCCTTATTGCTGAAATGGAAAAGTATTTGTTTGGCGATAATAGACGTAAAAGGCGTCCGAAATGCTTTAAAAGGCTTAACTGAATAAAAAACGATTATTAGAGATTAAATTTTACAATTAATTCCTTTCTTTTCTTCACAACAAAATAACCACATTTGCTTGAAAAATTTATGAGAATTTTTTTATTTCTAATCAAGGATCATAAATAGGCGAATTGTAGTTAATGAAATTTTCATTAAATAAACTTTCTGAACTGTGTGCTTCATAAATATCGTTTGATGCTTACGTATTCGATACTTTATATATTTTACTTCGAACAATCCTCAGGCGTTTGTCTCCATTGCTGCTAATTTTTTGATGTGATTACAAATATTTTCAGCTAAGAACAGTTGTATAAGCTTGAAATCTCTTTGATTTTGTTAAAAAAAAAGTGTTTTAAAAATATATTTAAATTCAATTATGAGTGCTAAAAGAATTTCTAAATTGTGTGAAATCTGCGTCAATTTCGTACTCCCAGAAAAGCATTTGATATGTC
This sequence comes from Hymenolepis microstoma, assembly GCA_000469805.3. Classification (NCBI taxonomy): domain Eukaryota; kingdom Metazoa; phylum Platyhelminthes; class Cestoda; order Cyclophyllidea; family Hymenolepididae; genus Hymenolepis; species Hymenolepis microstoma. The sequence goes on along the minus strand of LR215995.1, from coordinate 13,697,080 downwards.
ATTTCGCTAATTGTTGAGCATTACTGATTCAGTAATCAATAAAATAAAGAAGCCTTAATTGAACCCCAGCAATCTCTATGGGAAAATTCCCTAGTATGGAATTGCTCCCGAAAGTAGCTGAACTACCTCAACAATATCGAGGAGACGGAGCATATGTAGTAAATAGCGTTTATTGCGGTTGTGGCGTCACTGGCACAGAGCTTATATATTAAAATACAATTAAGTGTACGCTAACAATGCAGTTCATGTTGCTTGCCGATTGGCTGAGAGGTCTCTGCACTCTTGACCAAATTTGCCCCCACTGAGTTCAATACAATACTTCAATGACATCGCCATTAATTATTAGTAATAAAGCGTTACTTTTTGGTTCCAAAAAAAAAAAACCATGTCAGAGCATGATGTGGCCTTGGGAATCACTTCATTCATCTTCACTGTTGTTAATGGATATTTTTATGCTCTAATGAACAGGATTTCCTATTTTAAGATCGATTTTTTGGCTTAGATTTTTAAAATCCACTGACCGCACGTCATCACTAACGATTCTTACCTTCATATAGGCCAAAACAACTATTTGGTACCAGAGGGAGTATTTTTAATTCAGTCGATAATTTTGCTCTTTGACCACTCGCGTTAGCTGAAAATTATCAACAAATTCAAATCTACTTTCATTGAATATTGGAATGTGAAACAGGTTTTATCTAATATCATATTTTTTGTTGCGGCTAAAGATTTTAACTTTTACCAACAAACAAGTATGTCCACAGTATTAAGCTACCAAGTGTGGATCGAAGAGTGACTAAAACACAGCATCCTAATGCCATAACGTGGACAACCCCAATCTACTCAAAGTTAGAAGATATGAGTATGAAAAGAAACTGTGCTGTCTGTTTGAATGGGCCCGAGGGAGGAGGGGGGGAGGTGTTTTTTGAGACATTAAATATGTCAGTATTGAGGGTTGTATTTAAAAATCGTGCTGATTCAAGAAACCGAGGAGAAAATGGAATGAGTGATGCTTCACTTCTTTCGTAGTTTGATCAAATCTCTCGAAGGATTAAAGTAATAAAACGTTTCAAATATTAAAAAAGGCCCTTTTGAATTTTTCCTCCCTACTTAGATTCACATGGATATTCCTCATCAAAGAAAACCAACAAGTCAGGCTCAAATGATCACAACGGCGGAGACATTGAAGCACAATTACACGGTCAAGTATATCAAATTTATCGATTAGTCATTGGAAAAAAAAACGTTGTTGGATTGTTCATTTTTTAATTAAAACTGTTTCATGTTGTCGAAAGCCATCAAATAAATGAATTTGACCTGACTAGTAATTCGTCCATAGTTGAAATTACAAATATAAATAAATATATATATATATATATAAGTCTACCTGTTTTCTATTCTAACATATTAAAGAAAATTTGATAGCACTATAATAAAATATTGAAAATATCTTTTGATTCAGGTAAAGAATTTTCTTAGTGTTACTTAAGAAATATTAGTAAAGTGTTAAGTCGTAAGAATGCTTTCATTACTTGAATGTTCATTAAATCTGAAATCATCCATTCTCTCTAAATGCGTTGGCAGGCCACGGTTTTGGTGCAGAAAGAGTTAGTAAGATTGGTTCTGGTCAGGTTTGCAACACCCTCTCAGTCATATAACATGACAAATCCTTATGAAAGTTTTCGATATTTTGTAAGCCAGCATGCACTTGGGTAGAATGAAATTAAAACCATTCTAAGCTAACAATCTTGCCAGATCATTGTGAAAATGCTTTCCAACGTGCAGATCATACACGTGTCGTGGATAATGAGTAATTTGGAATTGAGATTAACTCAGCTACATTGCCATGGTTCTTCAGAATGTACTAACTATTGCGTTAAGTTGATTGCCCCCTCTCATTCTTGTATCCTTTATGTTTGCTGAGCGAATCCTATCCTTCCTGACCTCATAGATCTTTACGCCCTTTCATTACGTCTTACCTCGTCCTTGAAATCTTAATCATTAGTAAATTATTTAGACAGTGTTTTATAGTGTTCTATTGTTTCCAACAAAAGCAGATTGAGGTGCCGTATATTTTTAAAGGAGAAGCTGAAATGTGTAACTGATGAATAAAAATATTTCCCCTCTCAATTGGTTATCTTTCTTATCATTGATAATAAATTTAGACACACAAACGCCTTCAGAAAATGATGGATTTTTTTTCAAGAAAAGGTTAATGAATTAAATTGTCATCGATTATAGTAACCAGTCAAATGATAAGGTATTATTTCTTGAAAAAGTCATTTTTAATCTTATTATTTCTGCTGAAGATATATCTCTTCTACCCTTTCCATATTGAATCGGATCTAGTTATAACAGTAGCATAATGTTTTTTTTCGTAATTTGGAAATATTTCAAGTCTATTTGTCATCTCTCTCCCAATGACTTGATAACGTGCCGTAGGAAATTTTCTCGTCATTTGAGACCAAAAAACTTACCATAATGTTCATTGTATTTTCTGCCAAATAGAAAAATCTTCTTAATATAAAAGATACCATATGAAAGATCGATTTCATGTATTGAAACATACTCAGTCGCATTGTCAGCATTGGTCAGATATAAATCAAAACTCTACGATCAATAAAATGTAAGTATATAAGGTTGTTTTTCACACTCCTTTAATTCTTCTACCTAGTGGAATCTTTGGCCCAGGCAAGCTGATGTTAAACCAAGTATCGTGAATTCCATAAGGATGCCATATAATCAACGAATATCATGTGAAGATAATATATAACAGTGATTTAATGTTGGTAGGGTATGAACTAAGTACCGTCAATGATAGGCATTGATCTTTAAATTATTGCAAAGCGTTATATTTGACTAATACAAACAAATCGAGAAGGAAGGCATTGTCCTTGTCAATAGACCTAGTTGATTTTCCTAATAATAATGAGGTGAAATAGAGTATAATGTGGTGATCGAAAATTTCAAACCTAATCGGGGTGGATAAATAGGAAGGCAGAACAGACAGAAATAATGTTAAGCAGAAAGACTAGTCACCAAGATCTAACAAGTACGAACCAGTGCATAAAACGCATTTAGGGGCCGATCATAACGCCAAATAAGATTTTCTGGCTTGGTTCACAATCTACTGCTGCTCAAAACTTTAGGAAACGTCGAAAGAGCTATTTATTAAGCGTATCATGTCGACGAGTCAAGTAAATTCGAAAGGAATCAACCATAATAATAATTATTAGTTGTGAGAGGAAGCGGTAATCTTGTCTTGATGATAACTATCCTCCTCCCTTAGTAAATTATGCCATGAAAGGTCAATATCTTGGTACAGTCATTGGTCATGTTCCTCTTATGATTAACCCACTAGGTGTGTAGGTGGGGATACTTAACATCGGTTTAGCAAGGCATTATCATAATTTCAATCCACCCATTTTTTACGCAGTATGACTTCGTGTTTCGATGATAAGACTTTCCGAATTAACCTAAATCTGCTTGGAAGACTTTGATTTAGGGCTTACTATGAATGCATTTTAGTTGTTTACTCTAAAATCTCATTCCAGGAATTGTAAATAAAGGTTCTATGGCAATCAGGAAAGTGGAAAAATTTCATTTGTGATTAAAACTGGTATTACATTGATATATCCAACTTTATCCATACCCGCGGATTAAGTGTTTAAATTCAATGCATGTGGATGATTAAAGACGAGGGCTTTAAATTTGTTCATTTTGGAGAGATATGAAAATGTACGCATAACCTGGGTCTCTTACGTCAATCCGCCATTTACAAAAACTCGACACTACATACAAAACGAAATACGCAAAAGTTCCATCGATTGTTTACCCTTTTCAATCGTAGTTACCAACAGTTCCGACGACGAAAGCTGAAGACAATGGAAAATTGTCATCTTTTCACATTGCGTTTCACACATTTCAACTTTTCTTAATGTGAATAAAATTAACGCCCTCTTAATTTTATTTGTATTAATATAGTAAAAGACAAGCACAATAACATACCATAGAGAAGGACTTCAATTTTGTAAAACTTAAATTTCACGATTAAAATGGGCATTGTAATTATGCTGAATAAATAAAGTCCGTTTGTTTCGCCTTAAACACCAATTTAAAACTCACTCCTTAAAAGAATTGTCAAAGCTCGACTAAATTAATATTAATTACATTAATCAGAATATTTTTCACAATTCTTGTACAGAAGTAAAAGAGAATGTTGATAATAGAAGGCAAATTGCAAGGAAATGAGGAATGGATTGTGTCCAAGCGTGTGAGAAAGTTTAAAGAGTGTTGAGTTCGGGGTTGAAATCTTCCTCTTTCAGACGTTCGAAAGGGCATTCAGAGTTACGCCGACAGCCGTCACGCAGAAAGCCAAGGCAAGAAGGATGTAGTTTCGTTTTCCCTAAAAAGAAAAGAGTTAAATAAAAAATAATGATTGGAAACAGAAATAACCAAAATATCTTCTCAAGTAGCAGCTTGAATGATCGAAAAATTTCAAATTCTATGGGGTGTCTTGGCTTGTGCACCCCATTCGCCCTCCCTCTCTCCCCTCCCTCTCTCCCCTCCCTCTCTCTCTCTCTCTCTCACACACACACACACACACACACGCACACACACACACACACACACACACACACACACACACACAAAACGTAATAAAAGAATAAAGAGCAAATTTCGGAGACTATCGCTGTCTGCATCCGCATAATAACAAACAGACGCCACACGTTTTGTTAACAGTTCCAAACGAACAAAATAACTACACCCTTCCGGCATAACTTACTCTAATTTCACGGAAGAAAATTGTACCGCAAAGTGTGGCTATAAGAGCTGGGCAGGTCGTGATGATAGGAAAAGTGACTGGTTCACCGAGAGCAGCATTAGCTACAAACCAAGCCGATTGCGCTGTTCCCCATAGAACGCCGCTTATTAAAGCCGGAATAATGGCATTAGACGAGGGAATCCATGGTCGGTTTCTCTTGCATAAGGCATAGATAATAAAGATGGCAGTAGAGGCCATCCAAATGCCGACAAAGTTGCCGAAGACGTAATGAAGACCTGTAATTAAGAGAAAAAGGCAATAAAATTGCCTTAAATGTTTGCCTTATTGGAAGTGTACGCAAATATTACCCTCCATACTAGCTCCCTCATACCGGGTTTGGATGAATTGAGTTGGAACGAAAGTGTTTCCATAGAGAGAACCAGCTATCACAGCCAAGAGGACACCGCTAAAATTAGATTAATTTTTAATCTCATGTCGTCGATACGCCAATTCGATCGATATCAGGCACTAAAATTTTTTTAACTTCGGAATTTTTTCCCAACCTATTTATATCTTAGTTTTATCATTTGATTTTAGGTTCACAATAAATAGACTAAAAGTGCTTGATTTTCTTGGTTTCATTTAGAGGATAGTATACTTTAAATTCTAATTGCATAAAAGGTAACACATTAACTAACTAAAACGATATAAAATAGTAATGACAACAGCCCAGGAAAGTCATCAATAGTTTTTAAAATTAATTTCTTAACTTAATTTCTTAATATTAATTAATTAACTTCATGAACAAATATTTATAATTAAACTCTCTAATAATTCAAACAATAATGGAAATTTGTTATATTTAAACAAATTCTTGATCAACTTAACTCAACTTGAGTTTTTGGTACTTATTATATTTTTGGCATTTCGGCAAAATATCACTTACATTATTCGTCTTTGAGCCAAAGGCATGCTTGAGACCGGTTTGCAGATACGACCACAGCGGCCGGAATTTTCTCGTTCATCCATAAGGAGAGTTTTTGTGGTATTTCTATCCGTTCGAACTACTTCATCTGCTTCGGCATCCCTATCAGCTGACTCCTTGCTCTCCGGTTGGTTGGGTTTAATTGTCGCGAAAATGATAACGCTAGCAAAGGAAACCGGTTTTCATAAAAAAATTTATATACAGTTGTATTTATTACGACTTAACAGCTTAAACGTAATGTTAATACCTTAATTACTACGCTCAGTGGATTGTTTATAAATTAGGATATTAGGTATTGATACATTTAAAGATTTTGTCTGAAAGGAGGACCTTATCACTGAAGTATCAATTATAAATATAGCTTTTCAAATCACATTACAATCATGGTATTTCTATTTCCTAAGGCACGTCAGACCCAGTTAATGCTAACTGAATACGATAAAAATAGTTAAAGCTTTGCAATGCTATGTATGGAGCTTTCTCTTATGAGAGCTTAATTCGGATACTTTAATGCCGGGTTTTATACTGTTGCACATTCATAACGCCTGGTTTCTCTCAGAGATAAGCACTAATTTCTACGTTGAAATTTAAAATTTATCATTAAAGTGAGGAAAGATGTAAGCAATTGACTTATTGAAATTTTCATCTAACCTTCCAAGAGCGATGGCCACACCGATATAGTTCATGATTGGTTTCTTGGGAATCTTCTGGGCAATTCCAAACCATCCGAATCTAAATTGGTGATAAATATTTACTCAAGTGGAACATTTCTTATACAGTTTTTTACAAAGATGGAGACTTACCGACTGGTAGCGAATCCGAAAAGTAGGTTTGACATTGACCAAATGATTATACCAAGTCCCACACCAATTGCTTTAATGATTGTCACACTCAACGAATTGCCTGAAATTGTACGAAACTAGAGTAAGTCATTCGAAGTCTACTCTTCTTGGTAACACCGTCTTTAATCGTGACAAATTCGTCAAATATTGTTCAGGTAAGTAAAGTGAATCAGGACATACTAAAAGTGAAAACCCAATTTCTGTTATTTCTTATTAATTAAAATATCTTCTGTTGATAGGGAAAAAAACCTATTATCTTTTTACCATTAAGGATATATTGGTTATTCGTCAATAATTCTTCGTTTGAAAAGTAACAAAATTTACCAACAGCCCATAGTGCACCACCAAACATTGCAAGGGGATAGAATTTTGGACATCCAACCGCGCAGTTCACAATGATACCGACAAGTAAAATAGCATTGCACATCATCCATTGGAAGAACATGCCTAAAATGAGCATGTTCGTGCATTCAAATCACTGTATTCCACTTTACCGTTTCGATAGAAGAATTAAACTTACCATCGCCCATGTTGAATTTTTTCACAGGGAGGTAATTAGTACCAAACCCGACAGCACAGACTACAATAGCAATGTAGCCAAAAATTGGTGAGGTAAGACTAACAGACCCTGTGGTGGTGGTGGAGGTTTCATTAAGGACTTCTGTCACATTCATTCTTGGGGAGAAATGCTAATGGATATAAGAAATAACTATCAAGCATAACCTGCTTATATACTGTTCAGGAGCAGCAGGTCACTGCCTATCAGCCGAGCCCGCATTATGTAAACAGTAATTTGTATGCTGATCTGAGTGGTTGCTGGCACTCTCGCTCATTCTCGTATGCATACACGGTGCAGTAGGTCTCCAGGATCACTTAGTCATGCAGTTATTTTCTCTTAATAAAGGACATGGAATTTGGGTGTTTACCCACGGCTTGTATACATTCGCATTGTATTTTGTCCGACTGAATTAGATGTGCCAATATTTGCCAAAATTTAATTTTTATGTTATTAAAAATAATTAACCAATCTGATCAACCTCGATTGAATTAATAAGTATTTACTATCTCATTATAAAATCGCAATAATGCGGTTGATTTCATTGAGTTTAAGAATCACTGGATGGTATTTTTTCTGTCATAAGTAGTAATAATAAGAATGGTAAATCGGTTTTTGTTGTTTTAAAAGTAATAATAAATCAGAGAATAATTCGAAATTGACATAATGGCAAAAAGATAATTGACCTTTTATACGCAGTTACTTAAATTGTAAGGCCACAATACACAGAGTTTCCAGTTGTCAACAATTTTGTATTTCATTGGATTCAAATAATATTTGCTTAAAATGTTAGAAGAATTCGATATTGACGAAATCTGAATGACTTCATTAGTGCTCAGCTGACGTTGCGGTAAACGAATGTACTTCTTCAGTTAGAGGCCCTAGATTCACTAAGTGATCACACGGTTGGATGTTCGTCGACAGAAGAATAGATTAGTTTATCAGTAGTGGTTCATTGTCCTAGTGACCAGTAATGGAAATGGCTAGGGTCACGTACATTGGCCTGGATTACTGACGCACAGTGAAGCCATGTCCACACCCCATCACCAATGCTAATATTTACCCCGATGAGAATTAACTAATATGGCAAAAGTTTATCTACTTATGTTATGTTCTAACCGAAATTTTGTGTGTGATTCAATATACAGTAAATTATGCATCCAGTAAGGGAGAAGAGCATTCCAGCAGGAAATTGTCTTATTTATAGGCCCCCAAGGGAAAGTATCGCTTACCTTCCATCACATGAGTAAAGTTTATGCTGATCCAATTTACTATAAATTTAAATTTTCAGGTTTTTCAGTACAACTCCATTTATCCATACTTAAATACTCGATAATTTCTTTTAAATTTTAACAAGTAGCGTCGGCCAACAAGAGACGTGGTGAACGGTGAGTTTCTCTCTGAAGCCACATGTGTTAAGCAATGATTTCTACGGAAACCTAGATTTGTTCAGATGAAGAGTTTATACAGATTCTAGTTAATGATCGTTTATTGGAATCTTCGTAATTCCTTTGAATATCATGCTCCAATATTCACTTTCTCTCGTTTTTTTCAAGCTGATGGGAATTCAAAGTTTAGTTCAAATTACCTCGACTTAAATAATTTTATTAGTTGTATGTATCTCAGAGCTTATTTGGAATTTATCTACTGATTTATATGATTTATTTATTATTGACGGTTATATGTCTAGGTAGACACGCAACACTCCCGTGACAATGTGGAAAGGTCAATTGTATTCGCGTCCCTAGATCCTAATGAGGTCGTATTATGGACTATTGACGTTACAGTAGTTAGTTGTCAGTTCAATGTTAATTCAATTTTATTGCTATTAAAAATTGCAAACTTTAAATTAATTAGATAGGTCCACTTAAAACAATAAATTTAAAGAAGTCGTAATTTGGTAAAGTGGTTTCATTTGTGATTACTTGAAGCAGCGTATTTAAGTCGTAGAATGTAAATTTTTCCTGTTTTAATTTTTGATCTATGCAAGAACCTAGCATTTTTTATATCACACTTCTCTTAAATTTGCATTTAAGATTAAGCACTCGCTTTCGTTAGAAGAACAAGACTATAATTTTCTTCCTCCTCCATAAGGCATCACAAGGTCATAACACACCCTAAAACTCTCGTCAGCGTAACTGGAAGGATCTTTCCTATCAGTATGCACATATGCAAAGGCCCATATGAATATTTCATCACCCTTCAAGGAAATAAATTAAGAAGCCCACGGAAACCCAGCACACAGTGGGGTTTGGTATTTTCGTCATCTTACATCTGATCTCTTTCCAGATTTGCAATTAAACAAGTGTTAAAGTTAGCTGTGTTTCGATTAATCAGATTTGTTTGTTGTTGTACTGTGTCACTGCAAGACAAATTTAAAACTTTTCATAGAGATCGTTGGAGATCTATTTGAACAGACTCCGGCCAAAAATGAGAAAAAATTCGGTCAATAAATTGCTAAATCGGGGCGGAACGATTGTAAAGTGTTTACAGAGGACTCAAATATATTTTATGGCGTAGGGCTGGTAAATTTGTATATCAAATTTTCCCATTTATAATGTTGCTTGATGTTGTTATGTAGATTTAAATTTATTTTGGAACTAAGAAAATAGACAGCGTAACATTTACTTTCAAATGAAATTTGTCCAATAAGGTGAACCTAACTTACTAATTTGGTATTCAAATAAAAGTATTCTTTTTAAGCAATTATAAAGCCTAAAATTCAATAATTACTTGAAATGCTATTTAATTCTCGTTCTTGGAATTAGAATTTGTCCACAGTGAAGGTAACAGAAGTGCAATCTTTCCACAAATTGTTCAAGGTCATTTAATTATTTTTCGCCAATGACAAGGATTTCTGAGTTGCTAATTACGCTATATTGACTTTAAGTCAATCTCTTCCTCGAGCGAGTTGTGATTGATATGGATAATTTGATAGTGGTATTTGTTTTTTTCCTAAATGGTGAGTTAGTTAAAAAGTTTTTTTTTGAACAAGAGTAAATTGTAGCCTGCAATATTCTACTACTTTACATAATATCCTCAAACGCGAATAAGGCCAAGGAGTCCATATTTTTCCTCAGAAAGAACAATTCGCAGACTTCGGAAGAAATTATCATTACTCCAGCGGTAAGTTGATCTTCAACTGTAAATAGTATGAAGGAATCTTCATTCCAACTAATTGTCTTGCTTCTTTCCTGGAGCGATTATATTTAATGTAGCTAACACCTAGACTATAGCAGCGGTAACTAGATTTTTTAAGCTAAGTTAAAAGACATATGAGAAAGGCCGCGACAAGGCTATAAGAGTGAGAGTACTTTCGAATATTGTCAACTTCTATTTACACCTATTAACATTTATCCAAGCACTGAGGTGGTCAAGATTCAAACTCCGAACTCTCTTTAGGAAAATCACCACGAACAAACATTGATACTTTGTCTCCAAAACATCTTAAAAGTCGTCTTTAGAAAGCAATCTTATTAGATTAAGAGTCGTCGAAGAGAAGAGATTTTGAAGATGATGAACCGCACCATAAAATTCCCTTGTTTGTTAACTTGCACCAGCCAATGTGCTCGCTGTTCTCGAACTCGCGACCTCTAATTAGATATTGCACTCTTCAATACTTTTCCACATCGTGTTTGCATTAATCCATTTTAAAGATCGTCCCAAAACGAGTTTTGATGGCTTATAACCAAACCCAATTTGAAACATTTGAAAAGAAGAAAGGTGGAATATGATGAGGATCGATCAGTTGATTAGACTTGGATTTCATGAGAAACAAAAAGGACAAAAGAGCAAAAATTCCGATATATATACGAGACAAGCCAGAATGCCACTTCCTACCCTATTATTATTATTATTTCACCACGTGATATGGGAAAGCATAGTGGTGAATTGTGACCTCCGGAAAAAGCTAGAACATTACGTACTATAGTGAGACTTTTGTCTTTAAATATCATTCTTCTTACACGTATAGTTCGCAGCCTTAACGACAAATATTACAAAAAAATTTGCCAAAAAATAAATTAGAGTGCCCTTTGGGTACTGCAAAGGACCTAGCGAACACTGATTTAACGCACTTTTCTATTCACTTTGAGCGTAGTTGAGATTGTCGATATATATATTCAAGCGTGAATTCCGAAATTATATTCTGAGTTTCATTGAAATGAAGGTCAATTGATAAATGTGACATCATTTTTTGTGAGTCACAGACTCCTCTAAGGTTTCAGGTACCCGTTAACTTGTAGATATTATCGGATACCGTAAGTGTATACGATCACTTAATATTATCCGAATTCAGGACTTCTCTACAAAACAGAGAAAAATTTTTACATTAATATAATCTTGAGAAATAACTAGAAGCAGGAAAAATATGGAAATCTTGTATGAGCAAATACAGAGCCTCGTAGAGCTCTCCCCTCCCTCCTTTTAGTGCCCACGAACTTAAAAGCTATTTAATTGTCGCATTCAAATATCAACGTATTTCCTACCCCCACAAGCATAACCCAGTAATGTAATCCATCTACTTCAAAAATGACGCAATAATTCGAAGTAATTTAATGGTTCTTTCAAATACGTCTTCAAGCAAATAACTATTCAAAAGGCTAGTCCCCTCCTCTTTCAATCTGCATTTTGATGAACACTTTAACAGATCTCTCAGTAAACTTTCCAGTTTCAACACACTTAGTAGAATTATGTTCTATTAAAATCAACTAGTAAAGAGACACAGGATTACTTAATATTATCCAAATTTGAACATATAGGCAATGCGAGCAAAATTGGTATCCTTTTAGGATCTTCATATGTTTTAGTGGGCAGAACCACGCAAACTCAGTGGTACGATAAGAAATCCAGAAACCGTTTTTTCGAGTACACGATTGGTGGTGGAAGTCGAAGTTAGGTGCGCATACTCAAAACAGTGCAGGAACCATCAATGATTAGTCTGCGAAAATTTGAATTTATCATAATCGTAATTGTAATAATTTCGCAGGCACCTTACCTGATATTACTTTGGAGCTGGGATTTAAGCTGTGAATGCGTTCTCACATGCCAAATTAAGAAGGTGGTGTTTTTATTAAAACTTCATTAATTTTTGCTGTCATGGTTAGCAAATGGATGAGTAAATTTTCGGAACTAATTGGCATGCATGCGAGTCTGGCAGAGTTTGGATGAAAAAAGGTCAAAAAATTTGGAACCCAAATGGGTGTATATTCACACCTATTCCATGCAGTTTTGATGTTGATGATTAACATATACGATTAATTAATTCTACGACTACATCATTTCTCACTTTTTACAATTCCGCAACCGTTTAAGATTCTCTTAAGTTTGTAAATAATGCGATGAACAATTATGGAAATTGGATGCAATTCTACCTCAACCGCTCATTCGCATTGTGTCTACTCTCGAATAACGACGCTTTCAGCCTATCTAGAATTCTGTCTTCAAATTATTGAATCAAATGAAATTCTTTACGCATTTAGACATGTTGATAAGAATTTTCACACATTTTTCCAGATAAGCGGAAATAGTTTACGAGATAAATCTCGTTAGAACCATTCAACAAGCTATTTCCACTCAGATATTCCAATGAAAGGGACAATTTTCAGTTTAATGTGTTATTTCAAAACCATTTGTGACATCCATTTTCATCCTAAAAAGAACTAAATTACGAATCAGCCCAAAGTCATTAAAAATTTTTACATAAACAAATGTTTTACAACGGCTCTGGCACTGAATTGTTTAACTTACTTTTTGTATTTTATGTAATGTTAGCTAGAATTATATCTGAAGAATGTCATAAGTAGTTTCGAGTAAGCACACCTTTGGCATGGCTTTGTAATACACAGCTTAGAAGAGTTGTAATATCACCATGGGGGGATACTGGTGAATGGTGTTAAGGAATGGGACATCAACTCGCACCTAATTTCAATATTGACACGGAATTTTTGGTAACAGACCACCATGAAAATATTCGGTCTTAACTTTAGGGAAACTATTATCCCTCACAGCAAATATAAACCCTACAAGCATTTGCTAATTCCTAACTTTTTCCATTCATGCTTTTAATAGGCATCCAAAATCTCATCTACCTATTGAGTTATTTGAAGATATTAAGATGTGATCGGATTCTACTCAAGAAATTATTAAAGGAATTCAATTCACTTAAAATAATTTAACTGCTCAGTTACCCCTTTAAGAGTATCCCACTACTCAGAGACTTATAGCTCAATCGACACGTTTTTTTGTCTATTAAGGAAATAACTTTACTTCTATTGGATTAGATTTAGGATAAGTGATTGGCTGTCTGGTTAGTTAATAAGTGATACATGGCTTATGTATATTTTATGCAATATACGAATTTGTGAGTCGAATGTACAGTGTGTGAAGGATGAAGCAATTATTAATACCAGCTAGTTGATTAGGCTTTCTAATATAAACTGACTCTCTTTCGACTTCAAGATGCATTTCATTTCTATTGCCTAGACTAATAGAATCGCTCATCTTCCCAATGACCTCCATAATTAAAAAGTGTTAGTACCGTTTCTACTAGCATTTAGTTAATCCTCTTTTGTCCATGCAGTATTTACTGTCCTTTTATTAAATCTTATTAAACTGTTATGATAACATGGGTATTGTGTCGATTTCTCCTTGTTCGGTTCTGATAGTTGGCTCACAAAAAAAAACTATTTAAAGTCTTAGTTTCCGTGGTTTTGAAACAGGATGTATAATTTGCATCGCGCTTCAAGTCTAGCACGATGTTCGTGGAATCCTGCCCGGACTGACCCACAATCTTCAATTTCTCGGGGAGATTTGATTTCTAGAAAATAGACTTTGCTAAATTAATTTAGGCTTTTTGGAAGCAAAATAGGCAAGTAACCGAGGTAGTTGGAAAACCACCCCTGGGCTTTTGGTGGTGTTTAAAGAGTTTTCGAGTTAGCACCTGCTGATTCAATTACTTATGTCTACACCTTATACCATTAAAAGTGCAAGGAAAAGTTCATTTGAGACTACAGATTTCAAATAGAATCACCCAAGGGAAGACATTACCTCTAAATAATCGTTTTCCACTTCTATTTGTGATAAAGGATGGAATTCGAGATCTCGCCTAATACATTTGCATTGTTATACACCTTGGAAATTCGCAGGATTTTGTTACCTTGATCGGAATCATCCTCTCCTCATCTTGTATAGGCTTGCTTTCAAAAAGATTAGTCATATTTCTAAAATGCACATAATCTTAAGACATGTCACAAAGAACGAGCAACTAGTCAGTGTAAGACTAAATACATCGTCAAAATTCCCTTAATTGGAAAAATCACTAAACTATATATTCACATAGCCAGTACCCCTGAATTCATCAACCATGTGCACACATCCATGAGTGAAAATAATAGACACCGATTTTTTTGCTCTTTTCAGTCAATTCTTCGTGGCAATAGCTTATTTGATTCGAATCCTATACGTACTTTTTATGATCTTGGTGACAGAGCACCACACCCTTGCAAAAATGGACCCATTTCAGTGCCAACTTTTTAATACGTGTGATTATAATTTGAGCGAAGAACATCCTATCTTGGTTGCAAAATGACGAAAATGATGCTGTTGGGAGGGCATACTGTAACACACCTGCTACTTTTCACTTCACTCTGTTCTCTAGTGGTCTGGTACTGTGTGGAAATACTAACGATGAGACCTGAGTGATCGCACAAAATGAATATGCATCTAAAGCAGTAAAATTGATATAAAGTAATTTGTACTGAGGCCGCATAGAGGGAATAATTCAAGTCACTCATCTCGATTGAATAGTTAGGAGAATAGGAGTAGGGGTGGGGGGTGGGGGGGGGGAGTTGACAGGACAATCACTTCAATTTATCTTTAGTAGTACTGAGTTCGTGAGACATCAGTTATGTCCAATTGCCGATGCATGATTCTATTCTCAATCCTTGACTATTTGGGTGAATACAAGTGACTACATTTCAGTATTACGCATTGCCCTCTATGGCGCGATCTTCTATCAATATCGGAAGGCCTACGATATTTTTTCATTCTCAGTGTTAAAATCAAAACATTTTTTGCGTCTTGAATCGATTTTACGGGTGCTATAGCTTTATTTATTCACTAACAAATGTCTGAGTGGATTTGTTAAACTGTTTTTCATCCAATTTTCATTATAAAAACAGATAAGAAATGGGGGAGAGAGAGACTATAAATTTCCATTAGGAGTGATTAGCAGGGTGACCCAGATTACAAACTGACAATGAGTTTCTAAAGAGATCTAAATATTATACTGCGAGACTGTACGAGAAAGCCAATAAATAGCTTGAAGGAGGAGTGATGATTTCACACACACACACACACACGTATATATATGTATATATATATATATAGTCGATATTTAAAAGAGTATTTGATAATAGTTGCAAACTAAAATATTGGGAACGTTTTGAGATGAAATTTGGTTTCTATAGCGCGTCCACCATTGCGTCACTGCCCCTAATGCACGAAATATGTGAAAGATATAGTTAGATTTAAACTACCGAAAGCTAAATAAACTTAGACTGCATTTATATCCGGGAGAGTATGAGTCATTGTCGATTCAAAATAGTATGAAAGCAATTTGGTGAAGACAAACGCATTGCAAGTTGACTGGCAACCTAGCTAGACCGAAGTGAAGCGCACATTCTTACATTCTGGTAACATTCAAGTCGAGCATACACTGACTTAGACGCCAAACTTGGGGGGCAGGGGAGGGGGGGGGGAATGCTTAGTATATTCACCTTCATAGCCATAACCGCTTTTTCTAATCCTTTACCTTAGTCGATATTTCTATTTGTCATACATCTTATAAACTTCATGTTTTTATGATATCCCCTCATCAAGCACCTACTAAGACTACGCCTTCTTTACACTCCAATTAAATTTACATAAAACGACAAAATGTTGAAGTTCTTAGTTTGATGCAGTTGTGAAATTGAATGAATTTGCCCAACTCTGTGACCCGTTTTGTCATGCTGTTACATCGTACGAAAAAATGTCGGTATGATTTTCAATAGCATATTTACATGTGATGGATAGAATAGTGTGGTCGTTTTTTCACAATAAATAGCAGTTTCTCACGAGTCTGACCTTTGCGCATTCAGGATTCTCTGAAAACTACGTTAGGTCGAGATAACTATTCAAGTCGATTTTGAAAATTTGAACCAATTGTTTGTCTCCATAAACGAAACCAGAAATTGATTTTTTTTCATATTTTACTTAACAGTTCTAATTTACGTTCTTTTTGACCGATTTAATTTAATGTAATAAAATAAAGTGCATTGACTTGTTGCCATTTAAAGTAAACGTTGAATTTGGTTGGTGGGTTGGATTTTTGAAACAACTTTGAAATCACGATTTTGTAAGTATTCATGAGGTTTTATATTCACACTGAATGTTGACCCATTTTAAATAACATTGCGTATTCATAATCATGCACACATTTAAGCCAAAAAACACTATGTGACTTGATTTCTCTTTTGTACTTACGAGTCGCCTTGTGTTCTTGCTAACTCGATTTAATTTGAGGTAAGTAGGGCATATCAATGCCAAACCTATACATTGTTCAACCACTTTACTTATATGCGTCCAAGTAGTCTGTGCAAGTTATTCGACCCAGTTAAGCAGAATAGTTGATGTCACGGTGTGGCCAAAGTGCAATCATTTGTTTAAACAAGCGACTCCAATTAATAAATGAACTTACCCCCCACCCTTCCTTACTGGCTTGGCGAAAGTGCTGGCGCAACGTAAGTCAAAAATAAGAAGATCTCAGTATTTCAAGAAATAGGCGTTCTGAACTAAACAGAAAAGCCGCATGGAAATCGAAAAAAAACACGGCAGAAAAAATGGGTCAATGTAATGTAACTAAGTGACACTTACATTAATGTACTTGTTGAATCAATTGTGACTCGCCCCAGTCACTTTAATTCTTGATAAATGCTTAGCGGATTAGTGTAGCTTTGACATTCATGCTTAAAATGGGGGGTGGGGATTGAGGGGGGGGGGAAAGAGGGGGGATTTTCGGTACGTTAATTTTATGGCGAGTTGCTGCACTCTCGTTCTTTTCTGGCTGTTTCAATCGGCTATGGGAGTTGGAAAATTAGAACAAATGTTAAGATGATTATTTCGAGAAAGAAAAGAGGAATATTACAATATCCATAAAAAAAATTATTTCATATTGATTAGACGCAGCAACTCTGTCCCATTTTCCTCTAAGACTATGTTTCAA
The DNA here is from genome assembly GCA_000469805.3 of Hymenolepis microstoma. Taxonomy (NCBI): domain Eukaryota; kingdom Metazoa; phylum Platyhelminthes; class Cestoda; order Cyclophyllidea; family Hymenolepididae; genus Hymenolepis; species Hymenolepis microstoma. The sequence goes on along the minus strand of LR215995.1, from coordinate 13,679,668 downwards.
AGATCTATTAAGCGCGTTTTAGTGTTCAATTTGAACCATTTTTGGGTGAAAAATCGTGAACAGAAGTTGATTTTTTCACGAATCCATACTTGAATTCATAATTCAGCATTAATTCGGTTTTTAACGAAAGAAAGCATACAACTTGAACGGCCTCCCTTTAAAAAATACATTGATGGTAATATCCATCCCTTCGTTGATTGGTTTAATTAAGACTGCCATTTATTTAAGTTTCAAATATGTGCCAATTTCTCCTTCACCCAATAGTGAAAAAGATTTCAATGGCCACTGTCTGCGTACTGCGAAACGGAAGTTTATCTTTCATTTATTTGAAGCATGATTTTTTGTGCCGGAATTGTAATTCAACTCTGCTCTCTAGGGCCTTAAAACTCAATATGACAAGAACGTAATTTTACGAAGGTTTTCCACCTTGATCTTTCCTACTCAAGTGTTTGCTTGGTCATTTATGAAAACCATTGAATGCTAGAGAATTCTCCTCTCCTCCCCCCCCCCCCACCTCCACCCCCCCCCCCCACTCCCCACAGTCCCCCTTTCCTCCATTTTGTTATGATAAAAGGCAGTGAATATAAAATTAATTATAGTAGTTATCAATATGAGGGAAGTTTCTTCGTGTATATATGTTATGGAAAATACAATTTCTTATTTTTTTCAACAGAGAGTGCGAACTTATTTCCACCTATGATAATTACTCTCCCTTTAATCATTTGTGATCTTGACGTGTTTGTGCACACTTTCGAATTAAAACCTTGAGGTTTTATATAACTGCAGACAATAACGACTCTAGTGCTTCTGGTTGTATATTTCAAGTCAGTTGGTAATTCGAAATGTGAAATAACGTTTACTAGATAGAAGCCACTTCAATAGGTTTTTTCAATCTCTCAGTGCAGTCATTCATTTCAGATACGCTACCATCAATCATTGTCACTTAACATGAGGTACCTGTCAAGAAAAGCAAATGCAAATATACTGTACATTTTTCTCGTTTTCAGTGTAAAAATTAAGGACATAATTATCGTCTTGGAGGTCTGATAGTGATTCTAGGTGGGACTATCAAGCTGCCATAGATCCCGAGACAATTAGATGCTGTGTATATTAATATTTAAAGTACTAATTGCAACACAATATTCCAGCTTCAAATCAATAGTTTTCATGACACAGATGAACCTTACTGTAATTTAAAGCAAAGGTTTTGCCAGTTCTCCTCGTGGTCTTTGGTTTTAATTAATGCATCTATAATTTCTCATAGAGAGCGATAACCTTACAATTGTCTATCGATGTTAGTACAGAAAAAAAACTCTCCTCCAAAATATGTCAAGTGTCTTTGAAGTGGCATTTCAGCCTTAAAGTTAAACGCCACTCTTCCCCCCCCTCCCACCCTCACCCCCACCCCCACCCCCAACCACCTGATATAATTGACCTCCTCATCGTAAACTGGTAATCCCACCCCTCGATCTGATTATCGATCGCTTAGTCGTTTCTACCACAAAACCCGTCACATTTTCTTTCCATCCTTTTATGGCCTGGCTATTAACCAAAAAAAGTTTTTTTATAAAAGTTATTTTGGGAGCATTTCCTGAGTCTTCTGTTTTGCTTGTCTATTGAGTTATTTCAAATTCTGACTAAAATCCGAAACGGTCGATTCCGAAAAATGGAGATTGCGAACAAAGGGCACAAAATTACCAAATTAGATGTAATTGGACTATAAAGATCACCAGTTAATTTGACTTCTGAAACGTAAAACAGCGAATTATTCGTGGCAAGGTAGCGCACGAGCTGAATGCTAAAAGTGAATGGCACAACGCTCATGGGTTTGCTCACAAAACTCTCGTTCTTTTTTCCCTTCAACATTTTCCTAGGCAGCATTAATTCACACATTCTAAAGCAATTCCAATCTTAATTGACAGGGCACATACGAGGTAAATGTTTTAATATAGGAATGAAAGTTTCTCACGATAACTGGGCCGCAATGATAAACAGAGGAAGTTAAGGCCATTGCTGACAGCATATTCAATCTCAGAATGAATTAATATACTTTATTCTTGTCTTAAAACAGAAAAGACAGTTAACCTAGTACTAAACCATTTTAATGGAGAAACGGCTACGGCTTTTATTGAATTGCGTCATTCCGAATATATAAATGGAACTCTGTCTAGAAGGATATAATACAACGTGGACATGAGCTGTCCTTTAATTTGCAACTGACTTAATAGCAATAATGAGCAGTTTAAGAATACAGGTAGTTGTAAGCCACTTAAAATGTTAATCTGATTTTACTAGGTTATTTTTTAATTATAATTTTATAACTCAGTAAAGAATAGGTATTACAATTGCGCAGAATGTTAGAAATCGACCTAAAACTTGGTTTAATTGAAACTGACTAAGATGGGTCCAAATTTCGCCTCGCTTACTAATATTTGAAATTGAAATAAATACGTCGTTGATGAAGCTATTTGGCTAAAAGGTAATAAATAAAAAATGTCTAACTTAGTTGATTCTATCGAGTGTATAAGCATGAAGTATTCATCTCAGCTTATATACCTCCAAATATCAGTTCTATGGGTCTTATGGGACACGTCATCGCATGAGCGCACAGCGTGACTTGAAGGTGCGGCCGTTCAACTTCGCGTATGGATTGAGTGTGAGGACACACAGCCAATGCCCAATCAAAAGCCTCCGCTCGTTTCACTTAATCCGCCATGTTGAATGACTAAGCCTCCTCCCTTGTTACACCCCACGCCATGCATGTCTAGAATAAACGCGTTCTCTGTATACCTCTGTCTCTTCTTAACTTTGCAATAGCTTAGCTAATTCTGGGGTCTTACGGACTAGAAGAATCTGCCAGTGAGGTTTCTGGGTACAGACAGGCTTAGTTAGGTAGCTAATTCCGCTACAGTCGCCAATACTTGTAATGCATGCATTTGGACAAATGAACGTGCGGCCTTGTCCTGAATTTACGGTCTTAAATCTGCATCCAGCAATATTGGTCTTTTCAACATGTTAGTGACCAAGAAAACGAAAATGTAACGTCAGTATCTAATGGTACAAAGTAAACGATCGGTATTATTGGACATTAGTTCTGCTTAATGTGGCTTGACTGGAAATGGAAACATTACTTCGTAGCTATTGGTTCGGAATACTAAGGACCGGGTATGGAACATCATATCAGAGAAGGTAGGTCAAAATGAAGGGAAATTAAAGTTGCATAGTAGACCAATAAGTAGATAGAAATATATTGTAATTGGTAGTATAAGATTATACATTTACATATATCAGGCCCTATTTTCCCATTTGTCTACTGTACTTTCATTATTGGTCGGTGTGCTGGTATGTGTTTCCCGATTGGTTGGAGAGGTAGCTTGCTTAGTCTACTTCCAATTCTCATTAACAACGGACTTTGTAGAATGCAATGAGTTAGTCCCTAAATTCGCGAGGTTCAATTGAAGAAATGAGCAGAGTCAGATATCAACGAAGATATAGATATAGACGATTTCTGCTTGTCGCTGGGCTGTCCATGACATTGACCTGTAAACCGTGTGGAGGAGAGGAATTAAACACACCTAAGACTTCTGCTCTCTCATTTGTGAAGTTTAAATTCTTTTTCTCGATTCAGTTGCTACCCTAAATACCTTGAACATTCTCGAGTTATCAATGACTGCTTTTATTCATTGCCTACGTTACTTCCAGAATATACTAAAAAGTAATGAATTATGGGGGCAAAAATGTATAATGGCAGGAATACGTTTCATACAAACTATTGTAAAACTAATTCTACAGAAAATGAAAATTATATATGTAAGTATTGTACTGAATATCTTATAAGTAACCTCTATATTTCGACAAATAAAGTTGTTTAAATTAATAGAAACTGAGAGGTGGATAGAACATCAAAGCATTAAAAAGTAAAATTATAACATCCTGTCTAATAAATCACTTTAAGTTTTAAACGCATTGGAAGTGTCCCAGTTATAAGATGGTGAACAGTTATTAATATTGGCCATCTGGTCTGATTTTGTTCAAATTTGCCGCTACTTAGTCCGAAATTGCGTTCAACTTCAAAAAAGAAGAAATCAACTGAATTACGTGGATGGGTCTATTTCGATTTTTCCATAATTTACCAATATAGAGTTTAACATGAAAAAAAATAAGTTCCAACTTACTAATTCAATGAAAATGCGAACAGCAGCAAATACACTCAATTCTTTTTTCTAAGCAGTCCATAAAAGAGCTTATATTTACGGTTGGTATATAATCCATATTTCAATAACTTTTGTTTACGATTTGGCAATTAGTATCCTGTTTTCCAAGTGGTGAGAATAGTTAATCCGTGAATATCTGCTATTCAGGAGTCCTTCGAAATGCAAAACATGGAGTCTCTTTTGCCAGAATTCTGAGCTAACTGACACATTTGCTGTAAGAATCCACAGGGTTAACTACGGCAATTGGGCATTTTTTTCCTAAAACTTCCAATAACAAAAACATAGTCTCAGTCATGAACCAAATTTCAAATCGCAATAGTTGAAAAAAATAGGATATTTCTAACGAAATCTGGCGAACTCAAATTCTTGGTCACTTTTCTCAAACCCAACCCGTTCCCTTTATTGCGACTCTATCCTACAATTAAAACTTTTAAATGTTGCTTTTGTAGTGTCATGGGCCATAGCAATTGTAACTTTCCTAATCTGAAATTTCCTCCTCCAAGCTGTAAAAATTCATGGAGAGTACTAATCAATCGTCGAATAACTCTTACTAGGAAGAAGTCGGAAAATTTTCGCTGTGCTTCCCTCTAACCAAACCTTTACAATGATGCAGCATAGACGTAAATGATAAATGAAGCTATAACTATTGTGCTACTTTTAGCAACTTCAGTGGAGATAAAAATGCCATAGTTGTTTTAAGTCAAGCTAATATGCATGATGGTCTCACTCTTATATTCACAAAATATCATGGTAAAGAGGTCGGAATTGCCTTTTACTTACATGCAGTAAATCTAAAATACAAATGTACTTTCATCTTAATCACTTTCTTACCCTATTAAACTATTTAATGAGTAACGCGGCCACAGCACACAAAATCTAACCAATGCCAAATCAATCTCGGTTGTTACCGCCACAGTTAAATAGAGCCTAGTTTAAGCACTCATTCACCCAACACCGGTTGACTCACGTCCTCCTGAGTCAGTGAAGTTACACATCTAGCCAGCCGCTTTGTGTGTCCGCCTCTCTCCACGCATGCACACACATCATCACTTTCTCATCTTGTCATCCCACCCCCCCCCCCCCCACCGGCCTTAATTTGTACTCACCACTTACTTGCGGCCGACTGACACATCTGTCCTTAGAGTGGGGGGTCTTATCTCGTCCATTGATCTGGTAAGCTTAGTCTCAATCATTCTGTTTTCACTTCTCCAACCTTCCCCACTGTCGTGCAACCAACTTCATGGCGTTATCGACCCGGCTGCTGGATTGCTTGCGCCATACGGAAATAAATTTTACTGTCTGAAATTTCTTTCGATATATTAGAAGTAAAATCTGCCTTAAGATGAAGCAGATTTCAATGCATTTGTGATTATCCAAAGAAGAACGCCATTTTTATTAAATATTGGCTAACATTTCCACGTACCTAAAGTTATTCAGCATTAATCCATACTCTAAGTTAACTTATCATTCGTTTTTTTACAATTGAATATATGTAGAATATGCTTAGGTTGTGTCAGATATACAGATGAAGGAGAAATCTATGGAAAAATTGGCGTTTTATTAGTCGACTAACTGTCTAGATTAGCTAAGTAAATTTTAGTTGGGGTGGCCACTCAATAAATAAAATCCTTTAAAATTGATCAGTTTCAGATCCGTTCTTGCATTGTACCTTTAACGCATTCAATAGCAGAATGCATGTGTAAGCTAACCTTTGCGCTTGAAAAGCATGACCTACTGTCAGTTTTCCCCTTTGGCCTTCAAAGCCAACCACTGGGCGAAGATAACACGAAGAAGCAGCGATTTTATGATGGAATATTGCAATCCAAGGTAAAATGCTTTCCAATTAAAAAGCTCTACTAATAGCAAAAAAATATTTTTTTTATAAAAGTGAAACATGAAAGAAATACACACAGCATGCCGCTTAATCGGAAATAAGACCTCTACATTGGCATTCATATGCAGATCCTTAAACCTCTCGAAGCTACGTAACAGCAGCTGTGACCATGTACCTTGTATGATAGTTCTCCTACACTAAAATCTGATTTCTGAGCTCCATAGTGAATCGATGACTTGGCACGTTGCTGCAGATTTAAGTTTCTGGTAATCTTTTGTCAAGTACTCGCCACTTCGAATTGGAATAAAATATTGAAGGCAGATTTTCCTGTTGGCCTGAGTGATCATAGAAGGCATCGTACTTTTCTCCTATTTTAGAATTAACCTCTTCATTATTCAGTTATTGCAACATATCAAGTTAATTTCGTGGTTGCAACCGGCAAAATGGTATGAAACTGCACAAATATTAAGCAAATACAAATTTGCTTAATCCTATGCAGTTGAAGGGAGTGGGGGAGGGCGGGAGGGAGGGGAGGGGGGGGAGGAGAGGGGAGGGGGGGGAGGAGAGGGGAGGGGGGGGAGGAGAGGGGGGGAAGGTGAGTATCCAGAGTCATATTAATATAGGACTAGCGGCCTAAGTATTAACGTTTTGAGGGCATACACAAGCACTGAAACTTCCACCAACCTCCCTTGGGATATAATGCTGAGATTGGAATATGTGAGCGGAGACTTACAACGTGTACATGTCGAGGCATTGGAGCAAATAACTGTCTTGCAAAGTAAGCAATTTAAGGAGTACACGTGGGTTTATGTCACAAAACAGCCTTCAGAGCCAAGATACAATCGACGTCAATCAGAGTAAACACAAAATTTATGACCCCATATCGTCATATCCTATTTGCATCTGGGATAGGAGCATTAAGTGGTCTTTCACTAATAGGCTCAATAAAATCAGTCTTCCAAAGTAAAATGTTTAGTTCAACTAACATCCAGAGTGAGCCAATTTTATCAGGTTAAATTCTAATTTTTATAATTAACTAACTTTTCGTTGTCAAACTCAAGCTATTGACAGAAACATGGAGAATTATGTCAATATAGGGCTTGAATGACTTATGTATGTTCATGAATGTGTAAAATTAATAATATAATTTGATGCTTGTAAAACAGTTAATTAGAGTTCATCGTCAAATCAGTGGGAAGAACTTCAAGAACTGCTTTACGAAACATAAAGCTACAAATTCTTCAGTGGATTTCTCAAGCAATTTAAAAGAAGTTTAGGCAATTGCTAGTGCACAAGTCAAGTTGTATTGAGAATATTACATTATGTATGCGCACTCCTCACGTTCCATTGTTCATGGAAATGCTGATTAAAAATTAACCCGCTGAAACGTTGAAACTACATGCAATAATAGAAACTATCCGGCAAGCGATCAGATGTTCGGAACAGTTGTGTATAGAGCTAATATGCAGATGCTTAATAGTCAACTGGACAAGGGAAATTCAGCTGAACAATCGCTCACAACTGCATGATATGTGTTTCTCACATTTGAGTAATGCCCCACTGCGATCAGTTTGATCTTCCTCCTCATTCCATTACAAGCTGCGTTTAGTCCCTTTGCAATAACTTTATGAGTAATTACATAATTATACTCGAATTAAACATTCAGACGTTGCAGTTAAAGGTTGTACTAATTTGTCAAAGGGTAAATAGCTAACTGAGTCGATGTCAGTCTTGTCTCTCTGCTTAGACCATTAACAAGGTGCAAATGACGGCCGTGGAATTAAAACCGACCGATAAGTGCCGAATGCCGTGAACTCATCGGAACTGGAATGTGAGTTAAAACCGAAGTAAACTATATTCCTTATGGGTGAGTGAACAATTCAGCGATTCCTTAATTCAAATAAAATAATGATTTTGATGTTCTGCCTCCTCTTTCTTAGCCCCTCCTACGTCCCATGCGTACTTGCTACCACGCAATTAAAACTAGTAGACGTATTGTTCATAATAATGATTAACAATATGCGGTATATATATATCAGAATATTCAACTGCATTTCACGAATGCTCTATTAAGTCTTTCAATTTCTGATTTTGCTTTCACGGAACAGAAGGAAGACGCCGATAAACATAAGGTTAATCGATAATACCTGAAGATTGGCTTACACATCAAGCTTTCAATTAAAAGCACTTACTGAATGAGTCACAATACCCCATCCATCTCGCCCCTCAAGTCTTAACTAATAAATCGAGATGGCTCCAGCTTCAGTAATCCATATTCGCAAAGATGGCACTGAAAAAACATAAATATTCCAATACGTCAGGATACAAATAACTTCACTTTCGTTTCGTAATAAGAAGCATTTTTAAACTACTTGGTTGACGGAGGCTGAAGAACCAAATAGAGGGACAACTGTCTCATTTAAGACCGTACCCTCCCCCTTTAGTTTAAATGCCCTATCTTTAACGTAGGACCATTTCATTGAAGCAAACAGGACTGTTTAAATTATGTAAACAAAATATCAAACTTGTATTAATCAAATAGATGCATTCAGAGTCTGACTTCTAACTTTGATACCTAGAAGCTGGCAGCTAGGCGATTCTGAAATGGATCTATAGCAAGCCCGTTAGCTTGCATTTGAGCATTGTAAAATCTCATTTAACAGCAGGAAACGCCAACTGTAAACATCAACAGAAGTATCTCTCCATTTCATAATTAACTTAATCTGACATTTCGGCTTTGTGCCTTATTTCTGATGCGAAATTACCTATTTCAATTATATCGAGAGTAGACAACTGAACATGCTGAAAAGGCGAATCCTGAAAGTCTCAATGAATAAATCATTTAAAAAATAAATTATCAGCCAGATTAGATATGGCATTCACACATACTCGCATGAAAAATTAACACAAATAAAAGCGTTGAAAGCCTCTGACGAAATATTAATCAAAATAGAATCACCAATTAATTCGATTGCCTAACCATTACGAATGGCGATCAAGAAATTGACATAGCAGGATTACATTTCCGGAGTTGACGGTGAGAAATAAATTTCTGTACCCAGACAACATCGACTACGCCCATTTGAACCAATTAAGCCATAATTGAAAATCACAGAAACAGCAAAGAAAGAGCTTACATTACGTACAGTAATTAGGAAACTTGTTAAAAAGGCAGATAAACAGGAATGGAATTCTAGTAAGGGAGAGAATGAAAGTGGGTCTAAAGAATAAGATATAAGAACAAATGGCGCTTGTCATCATGATTGTGTCGGTAGAAGTATCATTAAATGCAATTACACTAACTCACATAGAAAAGCAAGAGATTAAAAGATCAATTAGCATTAATCAAGAAACAGAAGATATAGGATTTCTTGGGGTACCCATTTGGGTCAGGACGCGATCAAGCCATTGGAGAGGACCATTTAGGTGAATTTCCACCCAACAGGGGGTCGATGTGACATCCTGCCTATGGTATTCAGCCCCCCAACCTTTAACGAAACTCATTCGAATTGTACACATCTTTGTGAGTTCATAGACCGCCTCAAATCCATGGCTCACTGTACGTCGGAGAAGTTGTGCAAACTCCTGATTTGAGAATATCTTGAGCGAACAACCTGGCGGGATCTTGCAGACTGTTGTGAGATTGAAATTATGCCGATGATTGCAATTTCGTGATTGCACAAAGATACTACTGTCGGAGAGACATTCTGCAAACACTTCCCCTCCAACATAATATAGATGAACACCTAGAAGTTAAATGAAAACAAAAATAAATTAATAGCAGTAGTGATATAAAATGGCCTTAATTAGGCAGTGACACAAATGCACCACAGCCAAAAATAATATGACTCTGAAACACTGGTTAAACACACAGATTCTTGGGAGATGATTGTGTGCAGGTTTATCAATGAAAGAGCGTGAGATTTTCAATGTGTGCAAAACGGTTTACACAAACACTGGTTGACCAAATGCACATTGTGGACGAGATTCGATACAACCTCATGTGATAGCACTAATATCAGCACCGTATCAACACACTGCGCGACTGCTAAACGTAAGTTAACCAAATAGTGATAATCAACTAAAGTAGGGCTTCCTAAAATCGAACTCATTAGCAACTGGCCAATAATTACCACGCAGAAGTACATTCCACAAACGATTTTTAAAATATAAGCAATAAATTAAGAAATATATACTAATAAACGAGCGTTTAATAGAAAGTAATATATATATATATATATATCTATTTAAGAGCTTCAACTGTCAAATAAGCTTTCGTTGAACTACCAGTGCTCACACTTATGCATTCACAATATCGTTATAAAAAGCAAAACAAACTAGAAAGCAATAGAGGGTTACCCTTTCCAATGTGTCTTCGTGTGTTCTCAATAGTCGAATTCCTATTGACATTTGATAGAAGTCCAAGACAGAAGCGATCGGAATTATTTGAAGGATCTGTGAAACCGTCAATTACAATACTCGGCTGTGATGCAAAAAACGCCTCTCCAACACGAGTATTCAACTCGTAGTAGACGATAGAACACCAATACTTTGGCTCCTGATAGTTAACCGGATGGGCATCTAAAGAAATGCAATGATAACCCATTTAAACTTATAGTAAATATATCAAAATTTATAAAGTAATTAACGGATATACCTTGAGGGGGAGGAAGGGACGTTGATGGAGATGCTCCACAGCTAATTGGAGTAGTAGGAGCAAGTGGGGAAGTCTGTGTAAAGCCTTGAGGATAAGTGACGTTATAAGGCATAGATGATTCTGTTGATACTGGGGCGCCATAGGGTGTACCGATCAGCATAGGAGTATGTGGTGGAGGCATAACACCAGCACCAATCGATTCTGTAGAAGGACCAGGAAAAACAGCTGGTATTGAGGGATATTCACTGTGTCTTGGAACCAAAACGGGTGGTAAAACTAACAAAGTAAATAAGATTGATAATGGAATGTAAATATAGTTAGGCGGATAAAAAGAAATTACCTGGGCTCTCCACACGTTTATAATGATAAGGATTAATACAGACTTCATTCTCTTTAGCAGAGAAAGGAAAACGACAAATATCTAGAGGTTTGAGCTCATGATGACTTTGAAGGTCGGGCCAACGCCAGACGCGACAATATATTACATGTGGGAGGCCTTTGCGATGCGAAACCTGTAGTCTGCCATCGAGAGATCTGGGAATTGTTACGCACTCACTGGGTTCACCGGGATTACTAAGAGCTCTTTCAAGCGCTTCGAGTGCGCCTTTTTTCTTTTTCAGCTTTTTGACAAGAGAATCTACCGCCTTTTCAGCCCATTTCTCCTCCTCGTCCCCTTGTTTCCAACCAAGTAGCCTTTTAACAGCAGGAGAAGTGAAAGAAAAGAGGCTATTTAAACTGGAAATTGATGTCGACATATAAATAACCTATACGATAATAAATTAACAATATCTAAAAGCGGGGATTGTTCATAGTAAGTTTAAACAATTTGTTAGGTCTAGAAAACATTATACCCAAAAGCTTCAAAATACAATCTTAAATTTTTAAATTGCATTATTGATTATAATTACAGTGCAAAAATATGAATTTTATTGGGAAATAAAGGAGTTAATATATTCTTATTGACATTCAAAAAATTTAAAGTTAAATCACATTAGCAAACAGTAGATTACAAAATACTACTTTTACTAATAAGATTTGAAATTTTCTAGGCATATTAGATGCTTTTACTGATTAAGATGACTTGAAAAAATTTGTTTTCCTTGTCTTTAGTCCCAATTGAGTTAAAATTTAAGTATGCTATCGATTTTGTCAAACCAAAAAGATGTTACTTATATGTCCACAACTTACTCAGTCATGCCACTTATTCGTGGTACGATTTAGTCTACGGTCATGGAAGTATCAAGGTTATCCTTGCTGCTAATTCTGATCTGGTTTGGGGAAGGGGAGGGTTTCCAAGTCTTCTTCCCAGAACTTATTGATAAATAAACCAGGTTCATGTGAACCATTTCTTTGTGAAACGACAGTCCTGAAATGCTACTAATGTCCCCGATCGATGAGTATCATCTGTGTGAGCATTTATCCGCAAAAAGACTCTTGCAGGTGAATAGCATTTGATAGACGTAATCGAGAAGTTGCCGATTCTCCTATCATCAGTTGTTAGCTGACATATGTTCTATCAAACAGCTTGTAAACAATATTTGATGGAGGCTTATGCGTTGGAAATATGGAAATCAGTTCATCGATAAAGCTCCAACGAAGTCTTTGTTTTTTCAAATGTGTGTGCATGAAATCGATATTTACTTAGGTAGGAATATATTAATATTTAAAATCAATAGATCGTTAGGAGTAGCTTTGAATACCTTGCGAGAGTAGTCTTTCAGGTGTATTGATTTCTGGATTGGAGCACGTGTTAATTAAAATTATTTTTCATAATGATTACTTCTTGTTCTTTTTTAAATTACCAAATAAAGAACAATGTAATATTATTGGGTTTTTAATCTGGAATAACTTTTTTACAAGATTAATAATGAGTAATGTTTTATTTGTTTGCACAAAATAAAGAATTAATGACCTTTCAATTTGTTTCTCGCCTGCGATTGGTTAAAAGGAATTAATCATCTGTCTTCTTTGGGCAGATTCAAGGGATATTGCGTCTTTATTCTGCGTGCGGTGCTATGCAGCCTTTTTACACGAGCGCGATGGCTTTAGCTCTTATTCCGATTGAATGGGGATATATCGCAATTTTTGCATTAACTCTTGCATTTGGTACAATGTATATCCCAACGAAGAAGTATGACATTGGTAATGGTAAGTATTTTTGTTATATTAAAAATTGTTGCGGATTTATTTTACTCATTGTGAGGCAGACTGAACACACCCTTTTTACTCTAGGAATGATTTTCCAATGGTTGATGTGCACATCGCTTGGATTCTGTCTGTTCGCTATTCACGTTTGTTTCGGTTCACAACGAATTTGGAGCCTCACTTTATTGAGTGGCATACTTTGGTCGACAGGTGATTTGATTGCTCACATTCACAATTGCAGATGCTCTAATTGTTTTGCTCTAACTTACTCTTTTGGTTTATTAAATTTATATTTGCGTTTATGCAATCATGAATATTATTTATTTTGTTCTTATTCACTATTATTTTATTACTAAGCTTAAGTTAGGGCATTGAATTTTCAATCAATCCCGTATATCTTGAGGAGCCTCATATGAATCTCACTTTGATCTCTCCTGACCTGAGTTTTATTGCTTATGATTAGTCTCTACTAGTAATGTACATGTAACATCTGACTATATTATTTTTATCAACTTTTTCTTACAGAAATTCATTCAGTCAAATGACGCCAAGTCTTTGGCAGAGATATTTAAATTGGGGCTGTTGTTTACTTCACTTCGCAGTTCAATTATATAGTGACAACGTTTGAATATAATAGAATGAAGGTATCTTGGAATTATTGAAGATCCAATTCCACTAGCTCAAAATTGCCGACATAGTTTGTCGCCTACACCATTAGATATCTGTCGGTGCCGACCTTGTCTGTAAACCACCTCATCTACCAATGCATAGCTGTTTAGTTCCTTTATTCTTAATTGACACTTTGCGCTCTGAATGGACGCAATTTGAAATCTTTTTTTTTCCATTTTCAGCTAATGTAGCAGTGGTTCCTATCATCCGGCGGTTAGGAATGGGAGTCGGGATGCTTATCTGGAGCATGGTTAACTTGTTAATGGGTTGGGCTAGCAGTCGGTATATTTTAACTTTGGCATCATTCTCTTCTTTCTGTTACTTAAACCTCATCAAATTTTCGATATTGTAGTTTTGGTTGGTTCGGAATTAAACCGGAGGAGCCAAAGAACAGTACACTCAATATTATCGGGGTCGTCTTTGCCACTCTTAGGTTGTCCTTTCCCATACCTCTAATCTAATTCGTCCTTTTAATCTAGTGTTGTTGTGTATGCATTCATCACCCCATTTTCAACTGGACAGGCACCACAACATATGAGCACTGCTAATTCTGATGACATTGTAGTGTCTCGAGGGAGTGAACCCAATGCCACAGAGTCCACTGGAGATTCTGATCCTCTTTTACAGGTACAAGTTTCGCCCATTCAGCGCTTCTGGAAATCTCAAATTGCACAACGGTTAATGTGAGTTACTATTCTAAGTGTTGCCTTTTATTATCTTTTCGAAGCGCTGATACTGAGATATGCCATCAGGCGCTTAAGAAAATTTGATGCTTTATATGAGCATTATAGTCGGTATTTATTAATAGTTCCAAGCTTTTCCATTTTATGGCTTGGGATAAAATGGACTGGATTTTAGTAGAAATTTTTTGTCAATTCCTTCTTCCATATATTTGTGCTAGTTTACTTATTTTGGCCAATGTCATTTGCGCCTAATTCATCGAGTTGTAATGTTGCTGTATTAATATAATTTCTTAGTCAATAACTGAGTATGGTAATGGCGTTTAACTTTCTTATGGGGTTCGTTTTCAAAATCGCTATGCGTGCACCGATAAGCATTGATCTCTTGACCCCTGAGTCGCCGATGTATATAAATAGAACAAAGATTCGCAAGTTTTTACAATTTCAAACATGTCTCTAGAGCTGCCTTAATAAGATACAGGATCAAGGCAGGTTGCATCTCAAAATAGTTAGCAATTTTCAACCCTTCAAACAGCAAATTTTAAGATCAGAGCTGGCATAAAATTGTTGACTAAACTTAATTAAAAACCTGTTCATATCATGGAAGCTCTACAGCAGGCTTATGGCGACTATGTGCCATGTGAGCAGTCATTTCTGATTGGGTTAAACGCTTTAGAGCGAGAAGAGTGCGATTTGATGCCGACCGACAAGGTGGGAGGAGGAGGGAGATCCACCACACCAAGAAATCAAGAAAGCAGAATTTAATGGAACAAGATGGACAAATTACCATTGAAGAAATTGTCAATAAAGCAGGACTCGCACGCGGATCGACATTTTCAGTTCTCACTGAAAGTCTTGGCTTGAGCAAGCTCTGGGTGGGCACGGTGGGTTCAAAAAGCGTTGTAGGAACAAAAACTGATTCAAAGAGTTGAACTTTCTTTAGCAACTTAGTCAAAAATGGAGGAAAATGGGGATAATTTTTTAAGCGCTGTGTTATCGGAGATGAAATCTGCATCTACTAATTTGATCCAGAAAACAAAATTCAATCGAAAGAGTGGCATCAAAAGGGAAAATCTGGGCCTGTCAAATTCCAAGCTGACAGGTTCGTTAGAAAGTTCATGGCTACTATCTTTTGAGATTCCACAAGAGTGAAATTAATGGACTTCCTAGAGGGACAGAAAATGGTCACCTCAGGTTATTATGAGGGGATTTTGAAGAAGTTGAAGATATCTTTCGCCAAAAAAAAACGGCGCGGAAAATTGCACAGTCAAATTTTGTTTCATAATAACAACGCTTCTGCACGTTCTCCAAGAGCTGTCAGGTCCCTGTTGCACGAATTTTGATGGAAACACTTCCACTTTCTCCTTATTGTTCAGACCAAGCTCCCTCAAACTGTTGTGTTTCCAAATCTTGAAGAACACCTTAAAGGCACTCGATTTAATTCTTTAGATGAAGCGAAAAAGCATGTAATTTCATGATGCCAAAGACAGTCCACAAACTTCCAACGTGGGCTAATTTACAGATGGAAATATAGATTACAAAAGTGTATAGACAATAATGGAGCCTATGTAGAAAAATGAATACAATCACTTGTTAAGTAAATTAATTATGGAACTTGTCTGAGAACTTTTTGATTCATCCAGGTGTAATAAAAGAACAGGAGAAAGATGGGAATTCTAATCACGAATTCAGTTTAGGCAGACAAATTAACCTCACTCTATTGGACCTAAATAACGAATGAATGTCTATAGGCAGCTTTTAGGTCGTAGGATTAAAAATTGGCTTTGGTCAGTTTTCGGCAAATTTTCTGTTTCACCTTCATGATTTCAAGCTCAAGCACATACTTTCTTTTTCTTTGCATACTTCAATAGAAATATTCTCACTACAGGCATTGGAGTTGTAATTATGTTATCCTGAATACATCTTTCCTGAGATTATATTATTAATGGCGAGTTATTTTATTGCAGCCAATAATCTGATTCAAATTTTACTTAACCTTATTCATATTTCATGGTTTTTCTTCCTTCATTAATTGATACCTGTTTTCTCAACATTTTGCTTGAAATAAAACCATGAAACCCTCCTGAGGATAATTCCTTCTGTCATTGAAGCCTAGTAGCTGTAGATTAGACTTAACCTCGATAGTCCCTCCATGGTTTTAAAAACTCATATTATCCTTTGGCAGTAGGGATTTAGGCTAATTTGGAGTTCAATCTGCTAGTAAGTTGACATTCGTTCATCTTATGCTCTGTTTATTCTTGAACCTAGCGCAGACTAATACCGGCAGATTGTTTACGCCTTCCATCAAACCTACTCGCGCTTGTTTATTTCTTCTTTGTACAATTTTGCAGAGGTGTAATTTTGTCGATTCTTTCGGGTCTGCTCTTTGGACTTGTCTTTGTGCCAATTATCTATGTGCAGGAAAACTACGCCATGGCCAGTAAACGAGGTAAGACTTACTCTCACAGCTTTTATTGATTTATTTGGACTATTTGTTCTCCAAACCTCTGTTTTCTTTTCATCATTAAATTTGGTGTTTAAGGCTATACAATCCCTACTCGAAGTGGATCCGTAATATCACTTTAATGATGTCGTCCTCTTTTTATACGGAGTTTGAAATGTAGGAAATCTTTAACTTTCTGATCAGTAGAGTTGCATCAGCAGCGTGATCATTTTTTTAACGAGCGAGCGTGGAGACGAAGAGGCAGTAGATCAGTGCAATAGCAATGCAGACTATGGGCTCTGTTCAGGTGGGTTAAAAGCATTCGTTCCGACTTCATTGCTTCTTTTTCCTCTCTTTTGTTTCAAACATCTTACTTAGGGTGATTTTCATTGTTTATCCCCGCTTTTTTAATGGAATTTTCCTTAATTAGTTGTATTATCAAGTGTGTATCCAAATCGTATAATTTTGCTATTACGAAGCACTTAATGTATTTTGGGTTCGGTTGTTGAGGCTATTGATTTGATACCTTAACACAGGTCACTGTATACAGCATAATCATACGATAATGAGAACGGAACTAATTTTGTATCGATGTACACTCAATTTTAATAATTATTGAATTCATTAGTTGAGGGTTCAAATCGACACCGCTTTGTTCATGGCTTGAGCACTTGGAAGTGCTTCACTTGGGTGAGGCCCAGATAAACTTGTTTTCAGTCGTGACGAGTTGTATTTTTCGGGTTGTTTTTATTCTCGTTTGCCATAAACCAGTTTACATTTGCCTGACAGTAGGGGGAGGCCCACGTCGTAGTGTGCCCATTTCAAAAGATTGAGTGGTGATAGTGATGGTATCTGTATCTGCCCAAAGTGCCAACTTATTTTTGAAAAGCAACTAATTTATTGGCTAATATACCAAGATCTATCTCTCTTTAGTTTGTGAGAGTCATATTCAAATCATCGATTAAAAAATAATCGATTTTGCGAGACCTAATCTAATTTAACATGCAAGGAATTTGATTTAAAATTCTTTTGGAATATAAGTTCCTCGAAATAAGCCAACGATTATCTCTAAAAATGCTTCAGTTAGCAGTAGCATAACAATTAGGGGCAGTTCTGTTTTCAATTACGAAGTTATTTTATTTAGCGTATTAGCGAATCATTAATCGTTTCCGAGGAGATGTATGTGTATTAGGGTCGAATTCTCGTTAAAGTTTGTTCCATTCTGTTCAATATCTAAATTATGTACTTATCTAAGTATGCCTAGAAGGGCGTATGTGCGTTTTGGTTCATTTGACGAGTAAAAGTTAAAATCATCAAGAAAATCTTAAATGAAATAAAAAAAGTCGTATATCGTCTAGGAAAAGACTGATGTTACGCGGTCGCCTTGTTTAAATGTTTTCTAAATTTATCTGTACCAAATAGTGAATTTATGAAACTATAGCTGTTCAGCTTCTCTCGTCTTCTACTTCTACCTTTTCTCGCAATCTTGCTAGAATGCTGATGCTGAAATAATGCACCTAACCACTAATCTTATCTATAATATGCTAGACCTTTTGTTCTCTCCGAATGTTCATAAAATACCTTTATTGAAAGATAGTAATAATTTTCTTGAGAAAGTCGTATTTTTTGCTTTTTTCATCTTGTTGGATCAAATTAATTAAAGTCATCTTTAACGGTGTCTTTTTTGCTTTAATTTTGAATCCTAGTTTTAAAATTCATTAAAAGTCAGAATATCCTGAGTTACAGGCTTTTATATTTTATAATAGATCAAATGACACAGATTGATGAGAATCAATGTGACTATTCTTGGATTTGGTGGTGACTATGAAATGATGAAACTTTGACGAAGATTGAATAGTCTCCCCTTCAGTTCTTCTTAATTCTCAATGTACATGTAATCTAATTCAACAGTTTATCATCTAATATGTATAGTTATTTACTTTAGGTGTTATGGATATTAGTTAAGGCCCCATGTTCTCTTGTTGAGGAAAATAATTCAGCCTTTGACTAGTTCCATCACACTTTCAGATATCCAGATTTTGTAAGATTGTGTGGCCATTTAAATGACGTCTTTTTTGAAATGCAAAGGGAATATTTGGCGTAAATTTCAATTTAAAGACCAAACAAGGTATTTGTAACCATTTCTTTAATTTTAAATTTGGACGTAAGTATATCACGTGTGCTTATATTCGAAATTATGAATCCATGTGATCAATCGTCAGCAGGCAACTGAAAATCCCTTTGGGACGTATTCAACACTCATTGATAACTTTATTTTGGCTAACTCAACTCAGACTTCATTATGAATGGAGGAAACCTTTGCTCAAACAGCGTTTTTATAAATAATAATTATTTTTTATTTATAAATTGATATGTTATACACGACTGGCCTTCTAATTAGCACGTATTTACATCAATATCTATCTCAGTGGTGGTCTAACATATCCCGTAGTGAGCGTAGAAATCTATTCGTCGCTAATCTATTCCACGAGGGATTAATTCTACGAGTTTTGCTTAAGTGCGTCGATTAGAACCAATTTCTTTCAAATGTGTTGCTATCTATAGCATTCTGCTTAATACTCCTTAAAGTTACGATGCGATACATGGCTGTCTCCATCCTGGCCTCCACGAGGCAATTTCGAGTTGAAAGTAGAGCGAAAATGGACTATAATTGTGATGAGACGCTACCAACAGCGTTGATTCTAGTGTATTTGTAAAGTCATGGCCTGTATCGATCGAATAAGTTGACTAAGTTGGGTTTCTTCTTGTGAGTACAGAGAGACTAAGAATAGGAATTATTTTGACTGCCATAAGTGCCTTTGTTCCAAATTCAAGTAGATGACATTGGAAACTGTCCATATTTCACCACCTCTTACGTAGAGATGGTGTGCACATCTCCCACGGAGTCAAAGGCCGTGACACCAAACTTATCGTTATGATTCATTTGCTTGAAGGCCTAAAACCGACCATTAACAAGGGTGTTTGAATAATTGTATCTTGTGAATATCGTCTCTCTGTATAAAATGAACTTTTGATGGAAGTATAATTAGCTGTGTTTGGAAATCCTATTGAATAGGGATTTACTCTAGTGGTATTTCTTTGCTCTTCACAGGTATTGACTACACAGCTTCAATCGGTATGGGTGCATTCTTAGCCTCAACTACCTATCTCATTCTCTACTTCTTAATCCTGCAGTTGAAGGGTCAAATTACTGTCTTCTTCAGAGACTCTGAAGTAAGCCCTTCGACTGAGCCCAATGTGGGCACAACACCCTTCAAAGTACTGTTTCTTCCTGCCATGCTTGCTGGTGCCCTGTGTGCAATTGGGCAAGCTTGTTGGTTGGTGGCCAATGAGGCTCTACAAGCGTCTATCACATTCCCAATCGCGGCGACCCTACCTGGTGCCTTGGCTACTCTACTTGGAACTCTTTTCTACCGAGAGGTTCATGTGAGCATAGCCTTCTTTTATTCTAAGATATTCTGTTTTCTGAACACACTAAAGTCTATTTTAATCATTACAAACAGAGGGCAGGAAGTCAAAGAGGCGTCGTTTACGCGGCAAACAACACGTATAACACTTCAGTAAATCGATAGTTGTATTTATTGAGTTAAATATGGATAGCTAATTGAGGAACATGTCTATAGGAAACCGAAGGAGAGTCGGAATTATGAAAATCAGAATGAAGTCACACTAAATGCATATTGACTAATCTCAGATTAAAACAGTCAAATGAAAATACCAAATTAGGGCCAATAAATCGACCTAAGCTATTGCTCTCTCCAGTTTTATGAACTTTGTTCTCACTAGAGAGAAAATTGGTGTAGACAGTGATAGAATATGTTTTTCCCACCATCGAGTAAACTGACAACTTAGCTGAGTGGTAGAGAAAAATTCACTACAAAGAAATCAAATAACGCTGAGCGAACCGCCTAAGTGTTAGTGACTGACTAATCGGGTGAATCAAAGGAGTACGATGGAGAATCATGATACTTTAGTTGGGTAACTGGGAGAGTAAAATGCCCGATGCCATGGGAACGTTTTGAAATCAATTTCGTATATATTGTTCTCGGAATAAATGTTGATTTAGATTTAAAATTTCTTTAGATAAATTACTCGACAATGAGTAATATTCTTCGACCATATATTATTAGGTACACCGCTAAGTCTATCTTCCTTTTACTCTTTCCTTTCCTATTATCAGTTTGCACTTTCCCAAACAGTCGTGTAAGCACTACATTCTCCCTCCACTCTCAGATTTCATTATCATTTTCCATCTAAACTTGAAGGAATAATTCGGTGTCTTAATCCCTCTGGTCTATAATTGTGTTTTTAACTAAGTAAGCAATTAGAATCTCTTTCCAACTTGATTTTGAGAATCCCTCTTGTGTGAACGTACATAAACTGGAATTCTGTGTTAGTCGGATAATCACCTGATTGGTAATATTTCATTATTTGAATAACGATATAAAGAAAAGTCTTCAAAGTATTGTAGTATCTATTAGTTCCTTTAATTGGTTTGGGACTTCCAAGTAAAATGCCTCAGCGTGCTGCAAACTGGTACACACATTTGGACTTTTTCAGGGGCAAAAGTTATCTTCATTGATACATGTATCTGCCTTGTTGTGATTTAAAACCTTTATATGCACTTAGGGTTCAAGTTCGAAGTGGTGTGTGGTGTTTTAATCTTGAAGTTTACTGTATTTAAAGATTTGCGATTGCGATTAGCAATTTCTTTTCTTAAGTTGATCTTGAATGCTATCCATGAAAGGATTGGGAAACTACTTAAGCGAAATATGGAAAGCATGAATAATCTTTTAATTGGATAATGACACTATCATAGAACCGCTATTTTGTAAAGCTCAAATTTTTTTTCTCTTCTTTTTCGACCACTATCAATAAAAATAAAAAGTTTGTCTTCCTAATCACGAGATGTGCATCGATGAGTATCTGCGTCCATAATTCTGAATTGACAAGCGTGCACGCTAAGAATATGCATTTATTTCAGTGGTCCTGTAATTGGAAATATTTCTACTACGAGGTACACAATGTATAGTATAAATTTTTATGATTTTAGTACTTTGGAGTTTGAAGTAGGATAAATTCGTTAGGAACGCAAGGTATTCCATTGCCTAATTGAGCTTACTGTGTCGCGTTCATTTTTACTGACTTGTTTGATTACACGCTTTCGAAAATGAGAATATCACGTGATGATGCATTTTAAATTAATATAAATTACATGCACTATTACTTCATCTTTAGTTCTCCTTGTACTTACTCTTATTTTTTCCTTTTAGGGTACCGGGAATTATATCAAACTTGCTGTAGCTTTGACTTTAACCCTACTAGGAAGCCTACTGACAGGTCTTTCCAAATGAGTTGTAGCTGCATGTTTTCTGACTGTTTTAAATCCCCTGTGTGTGTGTGTGTGTGTTTTAGACAATGATATCTTCCATTAAAATCATCCTTATTTTTATCCATATTGGCTTATAATATGTGATTATAGATTCGTTGTAATCTTAACTGTATTGTGCCTTTTATCTGCGGTTCTTTCTTAATTATACTTGACATATAAACGACCTTGTACACTATCAAGATAAGCATATTGTTTTAAATTGGTATGGATGTATTTATTTTATGAACACTTGCTAATGACCTTGGCGCTTCCTTTTGCGGTATCCAGGGTCTAAGAAACTGGAGACATGATGACTTTTTTTGAATCATAAAGACCTGAGTACACTTGCCTACCCATGTCGTCAAGACCCATACCCTACAACCCAAACAACTGCAATAATGTAGTATGCGTTATCTTTGGAGTTCTCTCTGTGGTAATTTCTAATGGGTTATGCTCCTTGTAAATTATATTTAAATTATATTCAGACACAAAATGTTTTGATTCCCATCTCAGCTTCATGATACCTGTGTATGTAAGCCTGAATTCGAAATCTGCGATAACCGAAATCGATACCCTTCAGGATATCCCAGACATCACAAATCGGACACAGGATGACATCTAGGTATTTCAAACACACTATGTACTGAGGACTTGCCAGGCATTCGCAGAGAGCGAATCTTCCGCCATACTTGCCATTAAAACGCCATTCCTCATCAAGACTTCGTGGAATTAGAGTAGGGCAGGCCATAGGACAACCATCTATTTTTGATTGTAATTTATAATAGGCTTTATCGTAGTATTTCTTGCCGGGAAAATTCCAACAGAAACAGCACTCAAAACATGCACAAAACAAACAACATTTCATATCCTTATCTTGAAAATCGACGACGTCAGAATCTTCTTCATCGCTTTCTTCATCATCATAGCTATCTTCCGAAGATGCTACGTTTGATTTGTTTAAATTTAATGAAGCATTTGTCTGCTCAATGTCCCAATTGAACTCTCTGTATAAGTCCTCCTTAAAATTGTTATAAAATGTCGAGAAATACTGATGAATGCGTCTTCCGGTTTCTCGCAAGGAATTCATAACTGTTTACAAACTCGACATTTCCTGCAATTTCCACGTGAATATGACGTGCGTATTCCATGTTGTTTTACAATGCGTTGAATTTATTGATCTAATCCACTAAGTTACGAAGTAACTAGAGCTACGTATTTTATTTCATAGTAATCACTTAAATATCATAAAAAATATCATTGATGTAATCAAATTAAATATCATAATGATGTATTTGAAATATAAGCGGAAGAAGATATGCTTTTAAATTTATGATTTTCTTTAGGAAATAGTGGGCTGAAAAATGCATCCAGAATTAAATATTTTGGATAAAGTCAATTTTGATGGGTCTATAATTTGATATATTGATTTAATAAACAATAAAATTTCTGTATAAATTGTGCTATCAATAATGTATGAATGATATTTTTTACTAAGATGTCATTTGTGAATTATAGGTGTTTAACAAGCTTGAGGTCTATTTGCCAATTTTAATTCTGTGATGCCTTACGTAACTAGTACAGGTAAGTTCAATTGGTTTTTTGTCTTTCGTTTTATTTGTTATACTATATTACTAGACGTTATTTCGTTATATTATTGGAAAAATCTATCGTACTTGTCACGGTTATGCCTTAAAACAGAGCCCTGTTAACTTTGCTTTACCTTAGAATATTTGACTTCATGAGACAATTTACATTCTATTTATCTGAAATCGGATATTTGTATAATATTTTAAGATATGAAGCTTCTTTACTGACGCCTCTTAATGTTCTTACCTCTCACATTTCAGGTGAACTGGTAGATTCAGAACCATGGAGTCTTAGGTACGTAGTACGTGTAATTGGAGAAGCTATAGGTGTCATTTCCTTATTGTAAGTTTTACATATTTCAACTCACTAATTTTAACTCGTAGCTTTACCTCAATGTTACCTTTCGACGTAAGCTACTTTTTTTACTAGCCACTAACGCGAAATAAACAGGTGGGTGATTCTAGCAGAAATTCCAATCAAAGGCGACCATCCGGTCGAAGTCCCCCGAATATTGGCGAAGTTAGGCGATTGGGTAAATAATTTGACAGTTTTTTACTTTTTCCATTCACTCTGCTCTTATTTCATGAACTTACATCGTGACGTCATTTTAATCCTGTAGACGTTACATTGTTTAACGAGCATTTTCCTCTAGTTTAACATACATTTTTCTTAACCTGCAAATCTTTTAATAATATTTTTAGTTTCAGTTTCTCCATGCTTACTCCAAATTTTTGTATTACCCGAACGACCTGGTGGTACTCATGCGAGGAGTTTTGCTTTCCTCGTGATATATGACTCCCGCCTTTAGTGTTGTGACGCGAATTTAAATCCTATTCATTGGTGTTGAGTGCTTAAATCGACCAATCACTCACACGACATATAATCAGTTATGACACCTCTGTGGGAATTCAAGGAACTAGGTTTAGGTTTCTTAATATAAACTCCAGTTCATTGACCGTAATATAGATGAAGCCTTTAGGTCATGTCGAAGTGCATTGTGTGCAGGTAAACTAACAATCTGATAATCTGCACTACGACAACTGATTAGTCAGGGAGGAGAGCTGCTGCCCGTTGGTCATTAACAGTGGTTTTTGAAGACCAGGAGTCTAGTGCGTTATAGATAGATGTTACCTTTGGTGCAGTGAATATGTTTACAGGGTGGTTGTATTAATTTATGCTATTTGCTTCCTGAAAAGTAGACATCATTCGCCTTTTTTACCTACGGTATTGAAACTGAGGTACCTATTAGCTAATTTTCGAGAAAACAAAGGAATAAAGCATAAACTTTATTAGGACGTTTGTGGTATTGCTTTGACCTCGGTTTGAGAGAATGTAAGCGTCTGTTAGGTGTCGGACTGTTTTGTTACTACATTGACTACTTTTTTTACTTGTCAAGTAGCAGTGAATTCTGATACTGTCAGTATTTATTTTGATTCGGATGAACATTCCCCGAGATGTGTACTAAAAGTTGCTTTCTTTAATCTTATTCGTTATTTCTTTATGTAAACAAATTCTAATTTGTAAATAGCCGGAGGAGATCAAATATATTTATTGCTTTTGCTGTTTATTTGGTCTTATTTATTTTCTGATGATTAGAAAATGACTATTTATCTTATCCATAATAATAAATTCTTCTGATGGTTAGGAATAAAAAACTCACCATGAAACTATTAAATGACCAACTGTTTTGGTCAAGGAAAAAAAACGACGTTTGAGGGAAGTATCTTACTATCTTCACTCTTTTCATTTCACTACACCATGGAATTGGTCATTTCCATTTTTGCGACGCCTAGAATGATTTCTATCAACTTTTTCATTCTGACTTTAATGTTAACCATTCAATAATTATTAGCTGTAGTGTTTTAGACAGCCGCCAAGTACTTTCATATTCCGCATTTAAAACTTCTTTTCTTTAAACTACTTTACTTATTGTAAATAAGTAGTTAACTAGCCTGTTTCCACATTTTAGGAGGGATAGCACCTCCGCCATGCTCTGCCAGTGGATGAGGTTAATACGTTCTGATAGTTGGTGGTTGCAATCAACTGCCGGCTGTTGGAACGAAATATGGAAAT
Source organism: Hymenolepis microstoma (assembly GCA_000469805.3). NCBI lineage: Eukaryota > Metazoa > Platyhelminthes > Cestoda > Cyclophyllidea > Hymenolepididae > Hymenolepis > Hymenolepis microstoma. Next base: position 13,653,974 of record LR215995.1, on the reverse strand, counting down.
CAGTGTTTTCTTTTTGACTTTGCTGATGAATGTTTGCGTTTACTATCATTCCTCCCTTACGTGCTAATATGACGCCAGAATTGGCAAAACTCACCTATAGAGTCCCAGGCTGGTCGATGCTGCGCGTGAGAATTCTCGAATGTTACTGAAAATCAAATTTCTTCCTCTTTTGGTCTTTCCAACAAACTGAATATCCCTTGATTCTTTTATTTCGTTGTATATACATCTCTCATCACTCATCTTTGGGACGCACCTTTTTCTGTCCGTAGGCTTCCTTTACTTTCATCCAACCCGATAAGATGCTTGCATGTACTTTGATTTTCAATTACTAATTTCATTACATCTGCAAGTTTTATTTAGATGGATATCTTTCAATAATTTAAGTCGTTGAATAATGATGGTGTGCTACTGCTTTAATTCTGTATTAAAAAGACCTGAAGAATCGCGGGAAATCTTTGCGGTGGCTTAAGTGCTACCGGCGTGGCATGGCTTTTCTGGAATTGCGGTCATTCAAACGCGACGTCAAGGTCAATAATTTTACAATTTTTATATAGGTGTTTATCCGTTCAGCGGCTTTTCCGTATAAATTTCCTAGTTTTCTAACTGAACTTCCTGACTGTATTAACTGATTAAGTGTATTCACTTAGCAGAGAATAAAGAGTTGTACTCAAATATGTATCACAACTTCAAACTCTTTTAAAGTCGAAGTATGAGGAAAGGTATATAAAGTAGCTTCATAGCTGAGAAAGTAGTAAAAGCATGGGGATATTCTTAATTGATGCAGACTGTTGTTCCCCATCGAATTTCTTGGTGTGAAAGATTTGCTGAATCTTTTCTGATTGAAAAAAAACTGCGTTTAACAATTAGGCAATTGGTACATAGAGGTACTGAGTGGGTTTCGGTCGCCCACCAGGTAACAAGGGGATTGTGACAACTTTACTTATACATTAATGGCATAAAGGGCAACGAAAATTTTGTCTACTTATCATTCAATATCAAAATATATGAATTGCCTCTGACATAACTTACGTTTCGATCAACCTGTCAGTCATGTACATTTATCCGTATATCGGCAGTTAATAGGCTTCAAAACTGTTTCACCAGGTGAAATAAACGCATACGAATAACCCTTATTGTCGAAACTCTGGGTATTCTATTGTCACTATTCTAATTGTTCAATATTTATGTTTACATTCGAAAGCCTCTTCCCAGTACTCGCCCAAAATACCCGCCAAATCGGATTGCTTGATGTATTATCTGTTATCTAGGTCACGATTTTGTTACTTAGATACGAGAAGCGTTTTAATTTCTCATTCCTACGATTTGCGCTTGCATCCAATGCTAAAAGGTTTTGAAGACCATTTGGGATTAACATATGGAAGTGCATGAATTCACGCAGTAGAGGTTCAAAAGAATATGTTCATAATTTTTAGGAAAAAAGTTTACCATGCTAAATGGAACTAAAAAAATATTTGAATGGAAAAACTGCACACTACCGATGAAACAACACTCCCTTTAATGCATACTATATTATTATTATTAGGCTTACGTCGGTGGACCATCGGCCACTGCGTCGGAGGTCACATATTCGATTCTCATTGGTTTGCACTCAGTGAGCGGAATAGACAACTGCACTATAATTAATATTGAGAGTAGCAGAATTTGAGATCCCATGATGCTTCTCTCCATCCAAGTTTTTTTGCATCGGAAAACGTTTGCCACAATGGCTTGGGGAATTAAATAATTACTTCACATTATATGAGCATATAGGCTGGAGTTCGAAAATTCACGCTATAGTTTGGGAGTCGAAGTTTCTTATGGAAGTTAATGTTAACTATTAGTGCTTAATGATCGCCTTTCGAACGTCCACTGTAGCTTTTTAAGGATGGGCTCTATTTTATCCAAATCGTTAATCCAACTTAATGCGATTTTGGATAGCATTCCAAAAGTTTACATAAGATGGCAGTAGAATAGAATCGAAAGGGCAGATAAGGTAAAATGTCTGAAAGCTTTCTATGTCAATGTCCTACGGTGCTAAGGAAATTGTGTAACGTACAGGGTTATTCAATAGTTCGGATAAACAACTTCGTAGATAAATGTTATTCTTATTACAAACGGGAAAAAACAGAACACAAAATGTTAATATTATCAGGGAAAAATCTAATAATGACTAAACCATCATCCCCTCTTGACAACACTAATGACTGTAGTGACTCATAGAAGTATTTATCGATTTATGATAATTGGAGTGGCTAATCATAAATATTTCTACCACACAACAAAAAAACATTTTGAGGAAGCTGAGCTGAATAAGATGAATTGAATAGCGTATATTGTTAACCACATCCACATATAGTTGGTTGATATTACGTAGTAATGTTTGCCTAAAAATCACCAACATTTTCCAAACTGACGTTGCGGTAGGATTTCATTTGTTTATGTTCATTAAAAAGTAATTGAATACATAAAGAAAGTAATGGTATTGACACAATAATTTAATAAGCAAGATAGATATTGAAAATACGACCCTCGAGAGACGCAGTCAATAGGCCTCAATATTAAAAAAAAAAAATCACATTTGTAATCATTTTATATTCTTATTAAAGCTATTGCATCAAAATCGTCTCATGACCGAGCAATGGAACTTCTAAAGCTAAAATCCTAATATTCACTTCTTGTTGGTACAATTGAAACCAGTTTAATGTTAGAAGAGGGAGCAACCGACGTTTTAATGGTATAACGAACACTTCAGGTCAATTACCTTAAGAATAATCAATAAACACCTACGACATGTAAATTCATAAGAATTTAGGACATCAAATTTTGTAATTTAAGGGAGGGGGTGGGGAGGGGGGAAGAGTGGACAATATGCATTAATTAAAAGGCCAAATACTGGAATCAAAATTTTAAATTTGTCGAACGTCTTTGTTGTCATGATTTTGTTTATAGCGGACTAGCTACCTTAATAAACCTTGACTGTTCTCAGAAACATCAGTGGCAGATTCTCCTACTTGGTAAGATTCCCAGAATAAAAGAAGCAGATGTATACCGTGAATACGTTTATTTAGTATTGCGTGCTGTGTGCAAGCGTGATAAGTATGTTGGCGCTAGCGTGCTGTGTAATGCATGATGTGGAACTTAGTCATTATAAACACCTTATTGGTATGATGACCTCGTATAACTTATGTCATTGATTGGTCGAGTAACGGTGTGCTGGAGTTGACCATTGATTGATCGTATTGGTATTGGTCATTGCTTCTGCATTAGCCATGCTAAGGTTGTGTCCCCACATTTTTTATATTTTTATCCGACCGCCCTAAACTAGTCACCTCTAATTGAATAAAAAAAGAGTTTCGCGTGTTCAGGTGCTTTGCCATGATTAGAGGCTGCAAAAGTTTTGCGTTTCCATGGCCAGTATTAGTGCATACTCAATTACACAAACTCTTTACCGGAGACAAGAATCTCCGAAGGTCAACCGACAATGTCGCATTTCCAAATTGATAGCAATAAATGCACCAATCGAATTCGGACGAAATCCTCATAAGCTCATTCGCAGTAACCGAGATCAGCTTGCATGGCTTCTAGAATAACCTTAAAAACGTGTGATACAATCCTTTTGAAATGATATGATTCATACTTTTTCAAAGAACTATTATGATTCCATGGGAGGGCTTAATTCTTGAAAACAAAGACCAGTTAGTAACAATAGTTCCCCACAATAACAGTTGAGATTTTGGAGATCTGTAGACTGCTAATTATACCATGAAATCTGGATACTTTAGCGGTATTTTGCAGACATAATACGGAAACTGAGTAATTATTCGGATGAATAATTAATAAATTCAAACATTGTTACAATATAGTGTATTCCAAGACTTCATAAGTGTAAAGATTTATGATACCTATCAAAAAGCCAGGCCAAGTATGTCTCATTCCTCTGCGCATGTAGGCTGCAATAAATATGTGATAAGACGATTGCTGGAGATTATATAAAAGACTATCAGACTTTTTGTTCTACTGGAAATCGATATAGTTAAAACCTCAAAGCGGGCAACTTATAAGGATTCAGGCGTCCTGACGATGAGGAATTCGGTCGTAGTAAGATCCATCTTTCTATTGGCTAATCCCATGTAATTGGCCTCCTAAAGTGGCTACGAATCCCGGGATCCATTAAAAAAAAACATGTAATTATCATTATATATAGCACATTTAAACAAAAAACTGTCAAGTTAGTTATTTATTGGATAAAACCATCAATGTTTACCCATATCCCTCCTCTATAAATTGCGCATACACACCCCCTGATTAAACCATTTCACTTTGTCATAGTTGAAAACATTTTTGTTGAGGGTAAATCGCACCAGAAGTTAACAGGAATCTAAAAGCGTGATTTAAAGCACAACTATTCTTTGTCATACTCGAATCTTATCGCTCTTCACAATTATCTTATTTTTTCCGATTGACATTTATAAAATTTCTTTGAGTAATCATCCCAAATTAAGAAATTCTAAGCAGTACGTAACTTTGTTTAGAAATACAGTTATTATTGACATTTTCCTATGCATTCCACAGTTTATTATTTATCTATTAAAAATCTTGATCCTAGAAACTCTAACTGTAAAAGTTTAAAATCTTACTAACATGTTTGTCATTTCATAAAAAGTAATAAAAATATTTAACTAACTAAATTAATTATACATTGGTGCCAAGAAAAATGGTGTCCCGCATCCATTTTCATACTGTAAGTGATATTGGGCGGTTGTAGGCACTTTGTACAAACTGCTTGGCGTTCAGTGTTCTGTTGTCACTTTCTAATAAACGTTCTGGACACGATCCTACACAATGCCCTTTTTCAAATGAAGAAGAAACATTTATTTCTAGGACTTATTTGGAATAACATGCACAGACAGCTGTTCCCACAGAGTGTTGTTTAGAGAATGATCGTTAAATTTAGACCTTCACTTTCTCATTCCCTAACGCCAAATGTAAGCTTGCATGTACAATTTGTTCACCGGAAAATATTCAATGTGTGTCGAGAAATTCTGTATAAAATTCTGCAAAAAAAATCAACCAGACGTCGACTTTCCCAACTTAATAACGAACGAACACCATGTCAGGACATTTTGAAGTACGTACATATGAGAGCATGGCAAATGAGGGTGTTTTAAATATTGAAACCTAAGAATTCAGCAAAATGGAAATATTACAGTAAATGTTTCCTTCTTACTCATGTCGATGAGATCATTCAAAGAGTAAAGTGTATTGTAGCACAATTAAAGAGTTGAAAAAAGTTTATTTGGAATAAAATCGAAGATTCACATCAAATGATTTGACAGAATTTTTGCAGAATCCGTTGAGACGTTTTGAATTGGGGATCCACCTTCATTGTGAACATTTTGAACACTTACCGTGAGTTATTGAATGCTCAGTTTGTCTGTTGATCGTAAGATTCTACAATTAATAATTTTAAATGAAAAAATATAATACTGATTTACCACTTTGTATATAGGAAGGATCCCTATTATTTAGGTCACTCAGTATCACTAAGAATAAAGTTAATAAAAGCACTTGAAAGTCCATAAAATGCGTAATTAGACAAGTTTCAAGATATGATGCTAAGTTCTGCCTAAAACTCCAATATACTGCTTTTCCTTTTCTTGAAATGTTTCCACATTTCATTGACACAAACTGGCTTATAGCCAAGAAAACGATATTGAGTAGTATATTATTAGTTAAAAGCTCACAATCAAAAATAAATCTATTAGAATTATCACACTAATATAAAGCTGAAACATTGCCAAATGAACAAAAGCATGATCATAAAAAGCTCGGAACCGAGAAAATTTCTTGTATTAAGTTGTATTCTTCTCTACCTGGCTGAACTGATTGACTAAATTACTCTTAAGTAAAATAGATTCGACGGATTAGGTTATGTTATGAACAATAAAGCATTGTCTAATTATTTTCGTAAAAGCCGACCCGAGTTTAAAAGAAAGTGAAGTTCTAATCTCCTGTTTACTTAGAACTTCCTCTGTCGCCTTGTTTGTGTTGATAACTGACTTTTGTCTATAAGGTTAATAAAAATGGTCGACTAATTTAATTTTGACAAATGCATTTTCTTAATTTTTTATTGCTAAAGTAACTTTGCTCATTGTTATTACAAATGTTTAATGTGGATATAGTGAAATAATTTGGAATTTTGAAATAACAGTTATTGCAAAAACAGAAAATGAACTCAATCCCTCTACAAAACGGAAGTTGGTCTATGCATAATTGATAAGGAGGGATTTCATCTACCCTCTCAAATAACCTGCGAGTCAATTTATTTATAACCAACTTTGACAGAAAACCTTACATTTCGGTCACACGTGCGGACACCTTCGTATTCCCTTCTAATTTTTTAAAGTGCTAATTTAAAACACTATTTTTGTTGAAAGCAAAATTCAATTTCATAAAAGTGACGTATTTCATCCATTCCAACTATGCTAACCTAAGTTCATGTAGGCCATATAACATCATATCATGAAATTGTTGCCTTCGCAAAACATTTGGAGAAGGACGAGTTGGAGTGTCAAGACTAACGGTTAAAATCAATTGAGTGATGCATACGCGTTAGAAATGGAATTTGCCTCACTTCAGAACAAACAAATGGAAACAAAGACGTTGAATATTGGATCGTAAATGCACAGATTAGTAAAAATTGCACATCCTAAATCCATAAATATGATAAAGCCAGAGTCTTTGATATCTCGATTTTAATGTGAATATCCTTTACGATTCGCAATTTTTTTTCATTTATTGATCGTTAAGTTTGCTGTTACGTTACGTCTTGTTTCCAGTCGATAAAAGTTGAAAAGTTTGTTACACTTCAGTGGTTGCTAACGGTATTGAATGGTTATTCAGATTTTAAACGTCTTTTGAAGTTAGAATATCAAATTTTAAAAGGTCGAACCTTGAAAACAGCATGAGTGCCGATTTTGTCTTTCGGGTATTAATTAACCAAATACTAACGTTATTTACTTGGTTCAGTTAGAACAGTTGCTCTTAACTTAGCTAAGTGAGAGTTTTACGGCGAGGTTGGGCATATTTAATTTTTTTTGGGTGAACCAGTCCCGCGCGTCTAATTCTCTCTGTGCTTGCGTAGAATGAAATAGATAAAATCTCGATTAACTGGAATAAATATTTCTTTAAAGCTACCGGAAATGTGGCCTGGACGAGAAAAATATTTGGGTGACTTTTTTCATTGTAAATCGATATTGGGAGAAGATTGAACTCTCATGAATAGTGGAGGCTTTTTAATAGAGAAGTTTAGTAAATATAAGAAATTGTTGCATCTTGTCCTATTAAAAGACGGCGAAGAAAATGCCGAGGTCAAATTATCTTCATTACTCTCGATTCAAATGTGAAGAATTTTTATTGGAATTAGTTAAGATTAACGAGACGATGGTCAAAAATATATTGGAGATAAAGTCATAGATTCAAAAAGTCTATCGTCACTTAACTTTTGAAATCGGGTTATTCGTGTTCGAAATGCTAAATATCATGAACTGCCAATTAATTTTGAGAACATTTTAATGACTGGACTCCTATCCTGGCTAAAATTTCAGATCAGACAATTCAAAGCAAAATTTTTTTATAAACAACCAATTTTTTATTGCTGAAAATCTAATAAATTGAAAAGTAAATAAGAGAATAAGCAAAATGGCAAAAAAAGGTGCTACAATGCCCTTAATTTTTCTCGATAACATGAGGTATACTATATCACACCACTTGGACTTTCTTAAAGCAAAGTTTATACTGCACTCGTCTATAGGTGGTAAGTTTTTCGAAGAAAAGCGATTCACTTTTTATATTATTGAGTTTGGCATTGATTGCTTTTACTTGAAACCAGCTGGAAATGTGGACTGGGCTAACTTAGTAAGCTCCTAATTTAAACATTCAAGTATATAATAGTTGCAATTAATTTTTTAAGATAATGTAAGTAATATAATTGGAGGTTTAGATTACAAGATGGCTTAAACAACAGCTTATTAATCATTGTGGAACTCTACTAACGCAAGAAAGTGGAATTGCTGAAAACTGCGTAAAGTTAGAGAAGAGATGATGATTTTAAGTGTTGTAATAGATGTTCAAAAGAAGTGAGAACAAATGTCAATTCCTTCATTAATAACAATGCAGTTATTTGAGAGAAAATGTCTTTAGAAGTTGTCTATCTACTAATACTTGTTCGTATTTTTAATTCCGCATATCACAAACAAATTACAACTTCGTTTGAGAGTAGAACAGAGCTCCTTCGCATATTCTCAGCCGTGAGTGTCTCTAGGGCAATTGATATTAATTACAATAACAACGACTTAAAACCAAACTTCATATTTATTCTAACGCTTGAATGTTAAATAGTCCTTTTGGTGAACTTCTGAATAAACAGAGTAAAAAATAACCGGAGAATGAAATATAACGATTTCGGTAATGAAAACTACAATTTTTCTTGCACTTAAGGTGAGAATTTGAGGCCTTTGCTCTACTAATCCTCCTACTTTAACTTTTTCATATTATATTAGTTTAGTAATAAAGTCGAATTAGTAAAATTTGTCAAAATAATTTAAGTGTTAATTTTAAAACCCCTTTTACAGTTATTGGTAATTTGGTTAACTATGGAAGAAGCCATTCATGATTAGAACTTTGATAGAGGTCATCTAATAATTTTTTATAGACAGGCAGGAAAACCTGCTTAAAATTGCTAAAATATTATTTAAAGTTAATTCTATCAAAAATAAAATATTCCAATAAGAATAAAAGGCATAATTTTTTAAGGATGCGTTTACATAGGCCTTTGCACTATCCATCAAAACAGAAATTAGATTTCAATCGCTATCAATAACCAAACATTGCTACTGAAAATCTTCAAACGTGCTGATAGCGAAATCGCTTGTTGTGTCAGGTCAAAGTAGCAAAAATTTGAAAATGGGTGACGAATTAATAAACGCTGAAACAGAAAATAATTTAGATTGCCTTCTGTAAACCAGGTCGTATATATATGTGCTGTTAATTGGTACAGAATAGGGTAAAATTCCAACTTTTTATTACTTTTAGCACTAAAGAAAACTGGCACTCAGGTGGAATTTCTAGTTTTAAACAACATGTTTTAATGTAACTGATTCTGTTGAACTAGGACTACGGCAATATGTGTACATTTAACATTTAATTGGGGAAATTTTTTGATTCTATATGGATTGATAGATACAGAGTAATTGCCGAGTTGGTTCCAGTCGAGGTACCTATTTTTTAATATAGCTAATACTATCAAAACATCCACCAAGATTTTATTTCGAAATTTCTTACAATTCTTTAAATTAAGTGTCACTCCGAACTTGAACGTCTTACTGTAGGTTGGGACAAGTTATAAATATAGCTTGAAATGTGATAAGTAGATAATGCGCAACGGTAATTTGAAAAAATTCAGCGACAGAAAATAAATTCCTTTCCATTCTTCCTTTGTATGGTTGAAAATAAAAAATAGTTAATTAAAAATAAACTATGCGAATTAAAATAAAGATATTTTTGTTTAAACCTTGTTTCTAAAGGTCAAGTTTCTTTGCTTTTCTCACAAATTTGAAAGTTATTCAATTCGCTTAAGAATTTTTAAAGTTTTTGTAGGGTTTTAAATTTAATTTAGTCCAGGCCATGAGCATTTGATGAGTGTAAAAATTTTGTTATTAAATAGTTTAAAAAAATAAATAAATTTCATTCAAGATGGCATGTTTCACATGTGCGTTAAGATTATGGGAATAGATGACATTTGAAAGGTGGAATCTAAGATAAACAAAAAATTAATAGTTAATAATTATGGAGTTTTAATTCGGATGTAACTTCCCCCTTATTTTGTGTGTTAATAACTACTTTTACTGGATTGGGTTTCAATTTATGCAGTTTCTGAGAATTCATTGCCAAAATACCATTTCAAGGTTAGACATATTACAGTTTTTTGACAAACCTGGCACACTTTGTGCTAATTTCCAATTTTAAAAGGTTACCTTTCATAATTTCACTTATTTTTTCTTTATTTTAATTAAAGTTGTATTAAATTAGATTACCTCATTAAAAAGGAGATCTAAAGTACTTAAAGACCTTGAAAAATATTTAAATGTTCTACTTAAAATTATCAAAGCAGAACGGTATGAGAAGAAGATAATTAGCAAGTAGATTAATGTTTCGGAGAAGAATTTTACAGCAATTTATTGACAGGCATATTTGCAAAATGCGCGAAGATTTGTTCAGGTCCCAGGCACTGCAAATGCTTAATGTAAAGAATGCCTATCCACTCGCCAGTAACAGCGTAGGCGTTAATAATACACAAGACCAAGCTTGCTTTAAGACATTTGTTTGCGATTAGATATATTAATTCCAATAAATTCAATTTAGAAATTATGAAGAAATTAAATTTCATTACACCGTCTCTCTATGGTAGTTGGCCCAGTGTAAAATAAGTAATAGTCAATGCGTTACTTAATGAAATCAGTACTTTTATTGGTGCTGTCTATTCAGCGCGCACGGTGTAGCTTGGGCCAAATTCTATTAGAGGGCAAGAAATCGGAGAGAAGACGTCTTCACGATACGAAACTAGTTTTAATTATGATAATATAAATTCGACGACAAACGTAACAAACAAATGGTGGAAAAACAGGCCTTGCATCTATTAAGGTCTCTACACACTTTAATAAACACACAGATGAGGTAGTTGGGTTGGATGAGGTCGTCTCGTTTATGCGAGCGGAGTACGGGGAACCAGAAGGGTGGTGAGGAGGGGAGGGGGGGGAGGAGAATAATCTAAATAGATAACAGTTGGAAAACATAGGGGTGATTGTCATAGTGAACATGCTAGTTCAAGGTATTTCAATTAGAGTACTAACAACGTTTAAATAGGATGTTTAACGAAGACATGGGTTTACAACTAGAATGAAAACCTCCCCAAAATTTTTACCTGATTATAAGATTTTACTTAATTAAATTTTATGCTCTATATTTTAGCGAGGTGAAATAAAAACACACGCACTGTATATTGCCTAACGTAGATGAGATAAAGGTACAGATTCTTACAAAATATAATTATTGTAATGGAATTCATAAAATTGACAATGCTAAAATGATGGTGGTGTAATTTAGCTTCGAATAAAATCGCAAGGAAAGTTGAATTTGCTAAGCGTGTCTATTAATAGCAGCACGCTTTAATTTTTTTCAATCTACATTAATCGCGATAATGGGTTCGATCTATTTTTATCGTAAAAAATACCATGTCAAAACGAAAAATCTATTTAGCTTCTGGAAAATTCCTGGCATTAAACGTATTCTGACTCCGCAGATCTAGAACTTGTGAAAAATTGCTGATTAACTTTTATTAATAAGTCCATTTTTTCTGCGAATTGTATAGAGTAGACGAACTTGATCAAAAAGTATCGTGAAGAAATAACTCCACAAGGCCTTGTGATCATATAACTTATATAACATTTGAAACAAAACGAAGGTATTAAAATTCTATCCAAAAATATGTGGTTAGGATAAAAGAATGAAAAAACCCTTATTGCGGCTTTAAGGCCTTTGACAACAAAGTGAGTTTTGCATGCCTCTATTTAATTTCAGCATATCCTTGCTATACTTTTTCATTAGCGAATTTGGTTAAATGACAATATTTTTTAAAATACTCTGAACCAGTAAAAATTTAGTTTTAGCTTTGGAAGGGCCAAGCTAGCACTACTAACTTTGTTTATATTCGAATATACTAAGAATAGTTGTTGAAAGGAGGGAGTCTTCAGGAAGCCTGGCAACGGAAATGAATGCATTCGATGATAATTATAAAACGACACCATGAGCCTGATAATAGTATTGGTACGATTGCATACATACTTGCCCAAGAGTCAAATAATTGCGGTTTAAAATGCTCTCCTATCACAGACTGTAAAAGTCAATTTGCTTTTTTTAAAGATTTTTTACTAATTTTTTTCGCTTATTTCTTCACTTATTTTATTTTAATGACTGCAAGTTGTTGTTCGCCTTTGTCTTAACAAAATAAACATTTATATTTCGTTTTTCCCTTTGTCCTATTTTGTGGTACTGTAATTATTAATGCATAAGAAGAGCCATGTGTTTTACCAACAGTCGACCCCAACTCAACAGTAAATTTTCATAACTCGTAATTAACGAATACCAACATTTATATATGTATATATATACATATGTACATACATAAATATGTCTATAATTGTGCCTATAAATAGCTTAAATTTTTCCATACGCCTGAAGTACAATATGTTATTTGTTGATTTCATAGATTAAGATTTTGTATTTCATTTGTACGTATAATAATTTGATTATATCTTTGCGAAATGATTCGCCTGGCTTTTTCGTCCCATATAAGGATTAATCTATAAAGATGGCCTTGAATATAAGCGAAAACTAGAAAACACAGTTGATTGGAAAGCTGGGAAGTAGAGATTAAGCTTAAAATTAACAGAATTTAATCAAATATGCAGTTATCAGATCGGCGGTAGCAGAGAGACGGTTCTTATATACGATAAATATAAAACGTAATTACGTAATTTTGTTCCATATTTCCCAAATAACCTAATTCTATCCTATAATTATTTGAATATTTAGTGAGTTTGCTTACCGATATGCCGTTCAACATCATAGTTATTCACTAGGTTGGTTTCCAAAATAAGTCCAAACAGCTTCGGCAGCTGATTTAAATAAATCCATGGTATGCAATATTCTCAAAAGTGTTCATTTTTTTATTTCTAAATATACAGCTTCACAAAGACGTGAGTTAACGGAAATTTTCAATCGATCCTCATGTCGCACAACACTGCTGAACTTAGTCTTATTTTCAAAATGAAGGTGTCAGCTTATAAAGCAGAGTCAGAAATTTAATCTAAAATAATTCAAAAAATTGCAGTCGAAGTGGAAATATACAAAAGTCCAACTTCCAAATTTGTTTTTAATTCCATAAGTACTTTAGCAGTTCAAAAATAGTGGCTTGTAGGATACGAGAAAAAAATAACCATGAAATAGTCTCAGTTTGTTTGAGTGAACAAATGTGCATTTAAATTAATTCTCCAACAAAAATTGCGGGCTTTAAATTAATTAATAATTCTGGTACAAAAATCCTTAAAATCAATTAGTTTCCTTGGTTTATATCCATAGAAAACTGCAGGATGTTTTGCGAATTTCATAAATTTGTATACCCGCTAAAAAATAAAGTTTTCTCTGTTCCATTTTGTCATTTAAAAAGAAAGAATGATATCCAGATCGATATTGAATTTGAGTTAAGAATCTTATAATATGGACAAATAATTTTAGAGTAATTTATCTTTTGGGGTGAATAAAAATTTATTTGCATGATATTCATAAATAAATGGACTTTTCGTGCTGATTTCACAAAATGTGAAAACATCGGGATGGCCCTCGCTCAAAGCAATATCTATAAGGAGTTGTTACAAAGACATTCAAGTGAAATGGAAAAAGGGCTATTATCTGAATCAACGAAAGTTCCTCATGCAACATTTCAAAATCAATTCAAAAGCCCAACGCTGATTCACCATAATGTGGTAGGTTATAGCATAACATTTCCTGTATTCTGATTAGGAATGAGGCGTTGCCTACGCATAATTTCACCAAATGATCAGTAATAATATGCAGACATCTTGATTATGAATAACAACATCATAAAAGTACTGCAGGAGAGTCAATATTTAATACAGTTGTCCGAAAAGGGCTTTATTTCAAATTCATTCTGTATAGATGTAATTGCAAGAATATTTATTTTACCATTAAAGAGTATCATTTTCCATATAAAGGCAAAAATACAGTTTTTTATGAAGTGTTCATATATAACAATGGAACTCTTCGGTTATTTAAATAAATGGAAAAAGGTCGCGTTGGAGGTGAAATTTTGAACTATTTTCTGGCGAATATTGCTTTGATTAGATTTTTAATTTCATTGGTTTATCGACATCCGTCACTCTATCAGGTTCTCCTGTTCGAAATGTCAGATATGAACCTTATATTTCCCATGCAGACATAGTGAGGACAGTTTGGAGTTAAATCACTACTTGATCTAACCATACACTTCCTGATTTAACTTTTTTCCATATTGTACAGTCAATGTATTAATACCTGATTTATTTTGAAAATCAATTGTTTAATGAAAAAAAGTGCAATAAATATATGTCAGATATGAAGAAAACATGTTTTTCCTACAAAGGTATAACAACACCTTTCAAGGAATGCAAATTGGATTGAAATTATAATAAACATTAATTTCAAACAATCGTAATTGACCTCTAAGATTTATTTTAAAATTAAAATGTGTGGAATACTGTGGTATAGAAACATATTGCTGTTGCTAAAAAATGCACTACATTTCATTTTATACTGCTGAGTATTAATAAGCTAGAACACCTTAAAGTTATCTTGCCTTATCATGACTATCACTTTGTCAGAACCCACGAATTGAAAATATCACTTCTAATTCACAAGTGAACAGCTTGGTGAATCGTCATTTCTGATACGACAGTACTCTCTTCATATCGTAATTTTTTAATCTGATCTATCCTCCTTTTTACTTAAATATCTGCAAAATAAAATAAAAAATGTAGTATTTATTTTTGTTAGCCTGCAAAGAAGGGCAAAAAATATTTATTGCTTTCAAATTTGTGTTTAGAGATGCAGGTGGTCGGCAAGATTTATGGATATGTTTAGTGGATTTTGACACACTTTTCAAAATTGGAGGAACATTTCCTCCTCAATCCTTAGAGCAGCCATACAAAAGCGCACGTGCTTTAATGCCAAAACAGCAGGAAGATTGAACATATTTTTGATTTCTTTAACAGCTTGTATTTGAGGTGAATAGCATTATTTTATTTTGAAATGCGTTTATTTTCCTATTGTTAATGATAATAAAACGGATCGACTGGAGCGACAATGGGTAGGGATGGTCAGGAAAGCAGCTTCTCCTTCGCGTGGTCCATTATAATGCTATGCAATAATATAACACAATGAGAATGAAGTTCAATCAGACCGCTCCTTGTATATGGCTTTGGATATATTCAGAAAAAGAGACTAAAAATCAATAAACCAACGGTACCTTTATCTAGATTATGGAGTGCTTGAAATTTAATTAAAATTTGCAAATACTTGGCGATAGGCAACGATTCATTTTCCAAGTTCAACGGAACACAATTAAGGCAAATAATTTTGATTACAAAGGAATTTTTGTGAAATGAAAAACAAAGTTAACAAGCCTATATAGAAATTCGCTGCGTTTAAGCATATTTCATTTAAGAGTCCAAGTAATTACGATTGAATGTTAACAAGTTTAACTTTCCATCTTAAAATATTAAAAATATTAATAAAAGTGAAATCAAAGTGGATATAGTAAGACTTTCACACTTAAGAAAAAATAATGAAAAATTAAAATTAATTTTTGATTATTCTAATTTTTTTTGAACTATTGCTCTAATTCGTTCATTTTGGGCAGAATCTGTTAAAGGGAGAAATTACTTAGGCTTTTAATAGAGACATAAAAATGTGCCGTAAATTAAAATAAAAATATAACTAAATATAGTAAAACTCATTGAGGAAAAGCGGCTTAGCCCCCGGAAAAAAATCTCTCCGCTCAAACAGTTTCAATTGATTAAACCAAATATAAATTGAATGTAATTAACTTTGTATTTTAAAGGCATTGTTTTACTAGTCAACAGCTAATAGATTTTGTGATAGGTATTGCCAGTTTTGGCGTCAAGCTGGGCTAATTTTGCTTTATGTTATAAAATTTTCTCTTACTGTTTCGTACAAATAATTAATAATATGCTCAAGGAAAAACTGTTTATTTATACTCATTGTTATTACATTATTATCCCTTAGAAAATAGGCACACGTAACAGAACTTAATTATATACGGGTTTACCTTAATGGTAGGCTTTTCTAAGCAATTATGCAAGGCAACAGCTCTTTAACAGCTCTTGGATAAAACAATATACATTTATATCCATCAAATCCGGCAAAAGTTGTTTATCGATTAACTTGAGCGCTGGCGCCTCTTCGAGTTTTTCTTAAGATGATATTGCTGGGTCTTCTGATTTTTTTATTTCATGCTTCCAAAATATCTCTTCTGAAAACGTATTCTATTCGAAAGATTTTTTGCACGTTAAGGACAGGGATGCCTGCAAACCCGTACCCACATTTTGTTACCAATATGTGACGACGTCCAATGCCCAAAATCCTATAAATTTATAGTTCTTTTTTCGATCCCTTCCCCCTCTATGGCTTGGGAAATTATCTTTTCACATCGTCAAAAGTTTGCTCACTTGAACCATCTAGGTTGGACGGAGGCAGAAAATGAAAAAATATTTGGACAACGGCAACATTTCTAGACACAATTACGCTGGTACACACTGACTGACGATTACCAATCAAATCTATTAATGACGGTATTGATTGTTTCATTAAGTACGGCCTCGCCCACATTTTGTAAAATCACGTTTGATAGTGTTCAATTAGCAAGTGAAATCGGTCCCTTCCATTTATCATCTGCCATTGTCATTTGATTTAGAAGGAAAGTGAGCCTTGATCAGGCGCGAATGTAATTGTACTAGTCAAGTTATTTTGAAACTTGACCTCGGTGCACGATAGAGGTTTTTTTGAAGAGAACGAAAGTACAACTACTTTTTTTCTCTCCATTAGGTGGCATACTAGATTTGCCCGATAATCGAGCAGACAGGATACCGAGACTGGTTGTCGTGATGTAACGGCATTATCATGAAAGGTTTCATGGTGTGCTTGAGATCAATTTTTCTAACACTCTGACACTTGACATCACTGCCATCTTGAACTAGTCTAACACTGGGAAACAATCACAACCGTTGATTGAGTGAAATTTTAATGTAGATTTTATTTTAAAAGCAGGTAATAGATGCGTTAGAATGATCGAAAGGAATTTTAGCCTACACCTCTTTACCTGGACAAACAACGAAAATGTTTGTAAAGTATTTAGCAATTCACTGCTTATTGTTTGAGTAAAAGAAGGTATCTACTCAAAATCACAGAAGACAGGGGCCAAATAACTTAGCTCATTTAAACAAATATGCGCGCTTTATGAATAAGTAGACATAATTTTTTTTTAAGTATGTTTCTACAACAAGATCACTTTTAAAATTATTATTTATTATCTACAATTTTATTAGTGGCTCTATGTCGTGCACATTTATCCACCAAATTAAAGGGTGACATCTTAAATACCAAATTAATTGATTAATTTATTTCACTTACACGGATCAGCCTTATTGACCGCTATCATTTCACTTTCCCTTTGTTACACCTATTAATAGGTTTCAATGCTTAACTTAAGCTGTAAATTCTGAGACTTTATGAAATGCCAAATATTCGATATTCTCAACTGTTAAATTATAAATTCACAATTAATTTGAAGCGAATTCGTAGAAAACATTTAGATGACCACTAAAATGGTTTTGACTGCCTATTCATACACTCTAAAAACTGATTTTAAAAGTACCCGTACTTGCAAAATTCCAACATCATCTAATTTTTTATTTTAATCTGTGTCAACTCTTGCAGATAAAACCATTTAGTTCAGTAAATTCAAGCCAATATATTTCCATAATAAAAAATTCGAAAGTAATTAAAAAAAATGAAAATCGAAGCCGCTAAGATACAAAGACAAAACTGCATTTGTAAAATTTTGATATACTCCTAGGTTAAGTTAAAGTTTACTAATCATTCTCACCATCTGTTGTGAATAGCGCCATCTTTGTCAACAGAAATACAAAAATTAATACAGTATTACCTTTAGATAATGAAAATGAAGCTTTAGGATTTGGACCTAAAAAAATTACTTGAAATCAAACTTGAGATTTAGCTTATCCTATCTTCAGATAAAGAATTAGGAAATTCAGGAGCCAGACAAATTTTGCAATTAGCGCACATTTAAGGTCAACTTGAATCCCATATAATTTACAATAAGTATAATAAACGGTGTTGGAAACACGACTATATTTATCTAAAATAAAATTCCCCAATAAATATCAGTTCATTTTGTTGCTATTACCATTTTCAACAGGAATTTAAAAGGGAATATAATTGTGCAAGCTTTCCAAAAGTATTTGCTTATTTTCAGTAATGTTATTAGAAAATGAAAATAGCTTGTAAGTGCATTCGGTGCGGAGTTGTATTATATATTTGCTTATAAAATCAGAGTACTTGGACAGCTGGCATTTTGATTGTAAATAAACAAAATTTAGAGTTGTTAGAAAGTTATTACGACATTATTGTCCAAACGTTTCAAATTTCAGACAGAATATGTTTGCTCAGAAAATTTAAGTGCAATAACGAGTTCCATTTTGTTAAGTTTCTTTATTTGTAAAATTAATTTCTCATCATCCTATTTTATTTATACGTGATATATGTATATGATATTGGTTTTAAACTGACAGGAAAATAATTTTATAAACAAAAGAATTTAATTAAATAATTGTTTTGCATAGCGGTTTTATCAAATGCCCAGCAAATAAAATGGAGTTAATCGAAATCTTTCCAAATTATAAACGACAGTAGATGATAGCTGTCAATATTGTAAAAATTAAGCAAATTCAAGCTGAATAACGTGACTAATTATGACCTAGACTGAATAAGGCTTTAGTGGCTCAAAGAAGGAGTTCACTAATGGTAATATAAAGCAAATCGGGTTTGAGGTGGTTATCTGCCGAAGAATAGTGATCGTTAGCAAATAATCCATAATTCAAAATACCGGGAACTACGAAGGACAGGATAAAGCCTCAGAAAAATATTGATACAGTTTAAATTGTTTTGGGAAAGGTAAAAAATTTTTATCTGTTGAAAATAGAAGCTAGTACCTGTTTTAACAGATAATTAGGACACATAGTTTTGCTGTAATATAATATTATAATTATAATATTAATATTATTATTAATGCAACAATTCCTTCTGGTTATTCCCTTGTTTTCTATTAATTGCAAACAAGAACCGAAAGTGAGCTAACCAGTGTGTGATTAACAAAGACTAATTGGCTGATTCGCACTAGTGTGTGAGTAAATGGAAATCGATGATACTTTCGATGATGCTTTCGCAAAAGAGGAAACGATTTCTTATGGTTTCGACAACCATTCAAGTTTAAACAATCAAATTAGCATATTATTTATTCAGATAGTATTATTTCAACGTGTATGAAATTTATTATAATAACTTTCCTCAGTATATTTTAAAACCAAAGTTTGAGCAACGACCTAGATACTTTGATAATTTTTTTTGCGTCTCCGATTGCGCATAGATAAATTGCAAGGATAGCGTATTCCAAAAATTCAAAAATACTTTGCAATGAAAAAAGGATGCATCAACTGGAACTGCCAAAACATATCTGATGATCAACGTACATTTTTAAATACCACCCTCATTTCTCTTCACTTCCTTGATTGATTTTACATATTTCCTGAAAACTTATTTATTGCAGTAAACTTAATTACCCAAGGTACGTTGAACTTTCAGTTATAAATTTTACAAAATATAAGTAAAATATTAAAATATTAAGGTATTCAAATAATAAATATTTTTGCTTTTAAATTTTTAGTTTATTAAGAATGACTTCTATAAATACAAGAATTAGTAAGATTTTCCATCATGATTGTTTACTAAAATCAACTTTAAAATATTCACAAATACTTGTCTATTTACTTTAAGAACGTGAGTATATTTTTGGCGCATCCGTACAACTAATCTCTGCATAAATTGAATAAGGAAATGCTTTGCCTTAAAATAAGTTTGGCCCTCTCTTCTGTTCTCAGCAGGGAAAAGCAAGTCGATTATCACATTTATCTCTTCGGAAATTGCAAGCTATCTTCAATTAAAATTCCTTGCGTCGTCGCCTAAAGAACTGACTCTTGATTTGCTAAGTTGTGTTATAGGACGGCACTCAAGGAACTATAAATGACACATCGTTGTTTAATGAAAGAAGCTAGGATTCTGCATGCACATCGACTCTTAAGGAATGGGAATTATTTAATTGGAAGACGAGATAACCAATTGGAATGCGAATATGGTATAAAAGCACACCGATATCGCTTGGATGAATGAGAATGAGAACTCAATGCTAGTGAGACATGAATAGGCATGAACCATTGCATGACAAATGTTGGAAATACGTTATCATCTAACAAGCTCTTTTTAGATTAAAATATCCCATTGAAGAACTGATGGTGAAAGTTTAATTCACAAGTCCTCCTAGTGAAGAGCATCTGACAAACGATTGTCGTTTAGTCTTGACATGACTATTATTATTATAATAATCTTCAACCTAAGTATCATAATGATGCCTTCTATTCAAAAATTTGCAAAAAATCATAGTCCGCGTCGATCGTCTTTTTGTAAATTAACATCTACCTTATCGCTCCCTCTTAGGTCTTAATTAACCGCAATCTTGTAATATTTAGTGAGTAGATAAATTATATTTAAATACAAAGATAAATAGAAGAAGAACCACTCTTTGCATAAAGGTATCATATTCCAATACCACAAATTTCAAGGTTTTGATATCTATCAGTGAAGGAATTGAACAGCGCTATTGACAGACAGCGGTTAATTGAAAAGTTCTTCTGGATTCCAGATCAGCGCTCATTATAAATATATAACCTCCCCTCCATCTCCGTTAGAAATGTTTATTTTACTTTTATTTAATTTCTTACTTTTTTATATTCAGACTTATATCAAGATCGTGAGAATTTCAATTTATCAAGTTGTTAAGTGTTTTAATGAACCCCCTCCTGTCGGAAGTGGAAAAAATCGGCTTGGTTAATTGATATCCAAATCCGGAAATACTTTCCAAGAGTAATTAAATATTGCACGCAAACGCACATAGAGTGGGGTTTAAAATTTTATACGTTTATGAAGGAGAGGGAGAAAGTGAACTACCTTCCTCTACATTGTGGTCAATGGTAAAAGTCAGGCGGAGAACGGGCTTGCAGAGGTGCTGCGACCTTAACTATCCTGGTCGACCAAATAATTGCCATTTAGCTCCAAATGCGTTAGCTGCCCTGCCAGATTTTTTGCTTTTCCTTATGCAACTTCCTTTTAACTGAACTGTAATTCTGTAGAGAATTTATTAATAATGTTTTTTTTCAAAATTTCAAATACTTACTAGCTTTAACAATGAAAGTGTATTCCCGTACCGTATGTTGAACACGACTAAATAATGCTCCGAATAAAGCAAAATTCTTTCGCTAAATTGAAATGTTAAATGATATGAAAATTCCCTTAAATTAAAAAATTTAATTATGAAATAATTCTGAACTTGATTGAAGTTTAGAGTACTTAACGCATGAGAGATGGCTAAATCCTTCAACAAACACGAATCGCATCACCCTTAGGTAATACAAACCGCTGAAAATTCAGACTTACGCAGGAAAAACATACTCTAAATTAGGAGTCTACAGCTAACGAGGAGCATTAGCTATTAAGTAAACCATTGCAAATCAAATTGCTGCCGATGTATATAGATCACTTCAGATGATCGCAAATAACACTGGCTACTCGTTCTACTGCTGTTTCTTCGTAGTCATGCATTAAATACTGAAACAAACTGCACTAGATTGGAAGAGAATAAAGGCACGTGCAGAGACCAGATGACCATTTTAACGAAGAAGAAATCATACCCAGTACAGTTGTGGTTTCTTCAGATTGGGGCACATGGAAACTTACCAGTAACT
Source organism: Hymenolepis microstoma (assembly GCA_000469805.3). Classification (NCBI taxonomy): domain Eukaryota; kingdom Metazoa; phylum Platyhelminthes; class Cestoda; order Cyclophyllidea; family Hymenolepididae; genus Hymenolepis; species Hymenolepis microstoma. The sequence goes on along the minus strand of LR215995.1, from coordinate 13,632,189 downwards.
GCCTGCAATTGGCACACCTTTGCCGTAAATTCGTTTTATATCGAGTTTTATTCCAGTGAGATCATCTAAACTCTAAACACACTTTTATAATCTGAATTTTGTTCCAAATGCATTTTTATCACATCTAAAATATAAACCGTATTTTGTAAAAAAGAATTGAGATTTTTTCTAAAACAAGCCTCAACTATAGAGTCCAGTGTTGCGTAAAACCAAAATTTGTAAATCTCATTAAAATTTTGTTTAGTTAAACGAGTTGGCTTTTTCTAGAGTAGGTCACGCAACCCAAATCCTTCCGTGTGTCTGCCCTGGATCGCGGCGTGTGTTTGTCCCACCACAAATCGTAATGCATATGCAGTACGGTCGAACGTGCGCACTTAGAAGGGTGACTGGATTTTGCTTACAGTGAGGATGTTTATGCGATTCTCCGCGAAATAGAACCAGTAGGGAAGTAACAAACTTGCAACAGATCTAGAAAGACTGAGCTAGAGAAACAGAGAGGAAGCTGTTTAAGTAGGAGGGAGTGCAAGGAGGAAATCTTTTCTTTCGCATATCCGGCCCTGGCTTTCAGTCTCCCAAATTGGTGATCTTTTGAGGAATTAAAATTAATCCAATTAATGAAATGAGTGAGTTTTATTGAATAATTTTAAATTTAAAACATAAACTTGGAAAAAAATTTATTACACGTACGAGCTAGTGATATATTATTTAGAAATTCAGAATAAAGATATTTTTTCTCAATTTGCTATGAGAATTTTCTCAAAACCAAGTTTTCTATCTGCATAGTCAGATTTCAGGTCAATGAATTTAGAACCTGACATCTGTGCTACTTAGTATTAATTAGGATAACTATAAAATTCGAAGGCACAGGCATGGGTATTTAAATGGAAAGCCAGGAGTTGCAAAAGAATAAACGCTTTTAAGTATTAATTTTAGTTGAATTTAAGAGTTTTCCTTCAACAAACTAAAGCAACAGATTGAAATTCGGATTTTTCATGCAGGTAGAATTCACTCAATCTTTAATTTCATTACTCAAAAATTTAAAATTGACTTATGAGAGTACGCTCCCAATAATTCGTATGAATTAGGTAGATTTTGGTAGATTTTTCCTGCTTCGGGGACGTGTATTAATTAGGAAAATCACGTAGCAAAGATATTTTATAATGAGGATGCAGTCGGGAGGGGAGGATAAAATTTGGCATAAAATTATTTGACCTGTTCATAAAACGTATAAGTTCAAAGACTAATTATTAGGAAACGCTTTAATTTACTCTTATCGACCAAAGTTCATAATCCATCCAAAATTGTATTCTTTTCCACAACTCCCACCGTCTTTATACTTCAAAATATTATCTGTATTTATTTAAATGAAATTTATATGACATCTTACTGTTAATAAAATTTTTGGGGTTATCTTTGAGCGCTAAACTTCAGATTTCAAAATTAACTGATATATAATTATTAAAAGAGTTTTAGCTTGGCAACATCTTTCACCCCCGATTCTATTTTTAACTATTCCTACACCAAATCCGTAGTTTCTGATTAACCAATGTAAAAACAGGACTTTCCGCTCTATCATCTTCTTATATTCATATTTGTTTAGTTATCTATCCGTCTATGGAAAGACAAGTATTCATCACGTGTTTAATTGCGGATATTGGCCAAACGTGTCACTTAAAGGCTAAATACATCAGATTTTCAAAGGATCTTGAACACCATGTTAGCTTGGATTTGGCCTTTTCGCCTGTACACTCCCATTTGGTTTTTCTATTTCGAAATTCTTCAATAAAAGCCCATTATTTTGTGCATTTATGATTAAAAATGATGTGGATTTTGAATCTTTGACCCGGAATTACTGCTTTTTATTAATAAGTTAATCGATTCTTTAGTTGCCGGTATTGTTTCCATTCGCCTTTATATGCTGCATCTTCAAGGCAAAAAATAAATTTAAAATTAAATGAAAAATGAAAAATATACGACGTGGAATTGGTAGCCAGATAGCTTTTTGGCTGGAAATTATATTAGAATTAGATACAGATGCTAATAATAATTAAATGCTTCCTGATACCGTCAAATGTCTAACCTAAATTTTATGGCTGCAAACATGACACATTTCGTTATATTAAGTAGTAAAAAGTAAATTTTAAAATTAAAACCGTCCCCAATACACGCCATACCTTTATTAAATTTTAATTTGAAAGAGGAGTAGTACCTTTATGAATTATTTCCTATGCTACTGAAAAGAGTCTGTTCTAAATAAAGGACACTTCAATAAATAAACGATGTAAAAATTGAATTCTAAATAATCATCTTCGTTTTATATAGTAAAATTGATTTTATAATATTTATTACATCAATAAGAGCCATTCTTCCTCCCCGAATACTTATGTTTCCAAATTCATTGTTCTTCTCTCAGTTTTATCGAGCACTAACGCTTTTGTAAACAAGTACTACTCCAGGTAATAGCTTCTAATATCCGGATGATGGAAAATTGCACTAATTCCTCTGAAGTACGCATAAATTTGGGACTTACAAAAAAGGAATGCCAAAGAGATTGCGATTTTCTTTGACAGTAAAATTTTTATCCCTTTTTATCTAAAATAATGTTCTTCGTGGATTAACATACTAAATCGTAATTTCCAAACATGAGCCAGCTAATCTTCACCCTAAATCTCAATTAACCTAATGTGAGACATTAAATTTTAAACAACTATGCTGTCTGCAAAAACATTGGCCGAATTTTTGGTAAATAGTACTATATTTAGTGAAAGATAGCAGGTGCAGAAATTTTTTCCTTTGTCGTTTTACATTTTGATTATTTCTAGGTAAATTGTTTTAATAACTTCCTCATTAAAATCCAGCAGATGTTGAAAATTTCCATGAACTCAAAACGAATTTGCTCACTCACAGTCATTTTGCATTTTAGGAAAACATTTGACTTTGAGTTGGATGATATCCCAAGTAAACGAGTTTCGCTGTTTACTTCAGTGCCTTAACTCTTATGCTAGATTGTTTCGCTTACTTGCCAGTCTTTAATGGATTTGAGGTTGCATTTAAAACATTATATATGTATATATATAATTTAATATAATATAATTGAAAATGAGTCAAGCCCTTCAGTGAGTCATATTGTTCACAAAAAAAGACGAATTGCATGGAGATCGTGCTAGTATATATGTATTTTATGCTTTGTTTGTGAGAGCGAGTTTTAAATATGAATTCTAGTAAACGTTAAAACAAAAAGGATTTCACAGTGCCTATTAAAATTTTTCACTAACTATATATGCTCATATAACTCGAATTATAGATTTTGGTTAAAAACGTAAGAAGTAATTACCCAAATACTCTTGTCATAACTTTTCATGCTTACCAAGGAAACGGTAAGTCATTGTACCATTGGAGTTGACTCGAGAAGGAGAACGACATTGTAATACAATACGAAAATGTGAAAGGAATATTTTATTTATTAGTGACATTTAACATCCCTATGTATGTAGAAATTTATAGAGTTTGGGTTCGAGTTTAAATAAATTACCTTATATATGTCAGGGCAGAAACAAAGACGGTTGTGAATTACATTTTAAATTAAAATGAAAATATACTATCTCATTGTGCAGATTTTCTCGAACTAACAGAGAATTCAGTAAATTTAACTGTACTTAAATTTCGTTGGTAGTACATTATTTGTACGGTTCGTAACTTTTGCATGATAGTGGTGTGGGTTTACCTAAAATATGATTTCACAGTGTACCTTTTTTGTCAGTATTCGTCAAACACCATTCATAACAAATGTTTTACCTTTTATTCGAAATGGGATACTAAAAGTTAAAATTTTACATTACGAAGTAAATGGAAAAGCGAAAGGATTGCTAGACTTAACATGATATCAATTCAATTTATTTTTGATGTATTATAGAATAATATCCAAACTTATAAAGTTGATATCGATGATGTAATAATGCTCATGTGAATTGATCTTTTAATGCCAATATCCAATAAAATTGCAGTTTAAGAAAAAGGTGCATGTTTTACAGGACACACTAATACTATTGGTCGTTAGCCAAAAGGCGCATGTCTATTGGCCGAGGTTATGGAAGGGGAAATGGAATGCGCAAAATCGCTGCTATCCATCGGGGTAATAACACATACATAGATTCACATATCTCTTGGAGACAATTAATGTGATAGAACCAGTAGGAGGAGTCTTTTAGCCGTAGTTATGCCGTTTGCGATTCGAAAAGGACTTAAAGCTGCCCTCTCTCAATTCACGGATAAAAGCAACAAAGTCATTGGTATTACCTGACGTTAATTAAAATTTGTTTAAATTCCTTAACATATTTTATGCAATAAATTGTAAAGTAATCGTTTGGGAATTAGTCCTGCAATTTCGCCGAGTAACAGGGCAAGATTCGATTTCCATTTCCATGGCCCGTTTTAACTCCAGTTTAATCCTTCAATTCAAACCGTAATAACAGCGTAAATCATACGCTCTTATGATTTCTATGTCACTTCATACAAATTTGATTATAAATTAGTTAAAATTTAATCAAAATAACAAACTAAATGATTTTTGCAGTCTTCAAAAGAACATTTTTTTGCCAAAAATACACTTCACTTAATAAACAAACAACACATTCACCTTAAAATGACGCTTTGCTGTTATGCCTTTTTTAATAGATGCGGATCTTGACGAGGTGGAAGCAAATTACTTTCATCATAAACCAACCTCAATTCAAACCCTTCTGAAGAGCACCCAATTTACTCGCCGAGAATTACAAATAATCTACCGTGGTTTCAAAGAGGTATATTTTATAAATCCTTCTAGGAATTAAATATTAATAAGATTGCAATTTTCATGCAATGATATTTTAAAAAGCTTATTTAGGACACAATGCATTATGAAGCCAAGTTAGATGCGAGATATAGCAAATTTTGAAATTTTGACAAGAATCACAAACTATATCAAAACACACACATTTTCTATGAATGTATGACTTTCATTTGAGTTTAATATGTACACAGTATGCTCTTAAAAGAATGAAAGAGTTCTATGAACGCTTAAAATTAACCTAGTGTGAATTAAAATATACTATGATGAGATAGAGCTTACAAAAAAGAATGACTGGTCACAAATTGAATACAGAAATCGATTGCAGTTAATTTGTTTTGCTTTGCTTTTAATGCAATTGTGTTTTCGAGGTGAAAAAATGCCTAAAATCTTAATACTTGTAAATAGTTAAAAACGGTAATTGTTGGGACAAAAATAATTTTATGTAAATACTTAGGATAGAATTCTGTCAAATTTCCCAAATACAATTTCAAATCGAACTTAATTTGAAAGATAATAAGCGAATTTATGAATCGATAAATATGATCGTATTTACCAAGGTGAGGAGATAAAATGTATATTCTCCGAAAATTTGAAATTATTAATATCATAGATCCCATTGGAGAAGTGAAAATAGACTTAAGTGAATAGGGGTAAGGCGACTTAGTGGTTTAGCCTTCAGTTAGCGTTTCTGTTCTAATGGCTGATATTTTACGCTATATATTAATCATTTATGCTAAAGTGTACAGAGTTTAGAGATAAATTGCAACTGACATATCTTTTGGTAAGTAAAATACGCCTTGCATTTTATTGAGCTATTTAATCTATTTAGAAAAAATAAAAAAATTCTAAATAATTTTAGCGGATAGAGTTACATAAACTTGCCAGCTAATAAGTTATTAAAAAGCGAATAAGTAGGGTTGATAGCAAAAGGAACATTTTTTCTGTGATACCTGTAATAAATGAATAAATAATCATTGTCTTCATAAATAATTATGCACAACCTCTAATATATTTTCAGGATTGTCCGACCGGATTCCTTACAGAGGATATTTTCAAAATGATTTATGGAAAATTTTTCCCACAAGGAGGTGAGATATGTTTCTTAATTAATGCTTGTAAAATATAATGCGAGCTTATGCGTGGTTTTCATCAAACGATTCATAACTGTTAAACTAATTTACTTATTAAATAATAATAATGTTTGGTACAGGGATGAGTATTTCTTTCATTTTTGAACTTTAGACTGAGCAACTTATTCACTTTCAAAACCGTAAAATGTCACCTTTTCACTCAAATCTAAACGGCTAAAACGTATAACATTAAAAACTTTCTCCAAATCAAATGTTTTGAAACCGTAGTATTCGAGGTAACAGAAATAAAGGTCACCACTTTATTAAGTTACTAAATTGTAGAACTAATGAATCCGAAGGAGATTGAAGAAGATGAGAATACAGCTAGCAGCTAACAGCAGCAAACAGCCTTTTCAAGTAGTAGAAGGTGGGGAGTTGTGCTAACTAAAGTGAATTTAATAAACTACGATGAGGAATCAAACGAGCAAGAGATTGGAGGGGAGGGGGGGAGAGTGAATGCCCGACAAATTATGTGTGTATGCTAAAACTGTGCCTAGTCCTCGAATGAGATCAACGTTAAGCTAACTTGCATAAAATTGATTGCTAATTGGTAGCGAAGTCTTAACATGCACGTTGACGTTCTACAAAACGTTTTAGTGCGCAAGAGATGCTTTGATCATCCTTGGTAGTTTTGAACACTGCAGAATAATTCTCCTGCTAATGAAAATAAATTAGACTTGGGCGCCTGATGACTTGAACTTGCGGTCATCACAGGATTAAGCGTTACTGTGAGGTAGAGGTAATTAGGTTTCGTAGAAAAAGTTTTTATTAAATAGAAGAGTTCACAAGATTTTAATGACTGTGGATGTAGCACAGTGCCTTTTCCTTACACTCCAGGAATGTGCAGGTCTGCTGGCAGAAAAGGGCCAAAAAGAAATGCAATTCATATTGATTTTTGTGGTGCAGCACAATTGTTTTATGGGTCTTTTAAAGTTAAACTATAGTTTACATTGACCTGAACGATAATATCTTATAAAAAGGAAGACATTGGTGCGATTTGTAAAAGATTATGATGTCGCGCCTAAGAAGAATTAAAAAATTATGAAAATGTGCTTGCTTAAGAGTCCATTGTTAAATTGTAGAGGAATAGATAGTTAAAATTCTGAAACTCTTCATGACTGTCTTCCAATGTGCGCTGGTGTTAAATTAAAAAGTAATTATTTTATTCATAAAAATTTTTTAATTTCAGAACGAAAATTCCCTTAAACTGTAGCTGGTCTTACTCTAAATTTATGATAATTGCCGTAAATTGTTTATTTTTCATAATTTGAACAGCTATATTTAATTAATAATTGTTTAAAGAAAAAATAAACTAAAAAAATAACCAGTTCTGCTAACCATTCAACACATACATCTGACATTTTGCAAACCTCGTTCTTACTAATGAAATGTTTTGCTGTCTTCCAAAATAGCATTCTACATTCTCACGACTTCAATGACAGTCGCTTCCAAGATCTGTCAAATTTAGCAAATAGGATAATTTATAATTTCACCTAAGTGGTTGCATTCCATCGAATTAACGGGAGAAGAATTTATTTGTTTTTTTTTTCGTGCCTTTTTTAGATGCAAATATGTACGCACACCACGTATTTCGTACATTTACAAACTCAAATCAAGGCAAAGTAACATTTGAGGTGAGCTTTTAGTCGCATGCCTTCTTCTGGAATCATAGTTCATTTCATTAATCATTATGTGGATGCGAGGGTGTGCTTGATGCAAAATTTTTAATTTTATTTGGGAAGTGAACAGCTGCAAACAATATTCCCTCTTTTTTATTTAAAACGTAAATTAAAGTGCAACGGGAAAAATGTGGCATATGGGTCTAAAAATGAGATTCAAATGGAGAAGCTTATAATGTTGAATTCATCCTCTTTTGTCGCTACGTAATACGGAATTACAATGACTTTTAACTTGGACTTTTATTAAACTTTCAATTATCTAAAAAATGTGGTAATGCAGAAAATCTCCTTTATTTAATTTTTCGATTCCAATCCGTAATTCGCAACAATAATGTAGGCTACGATAAGTTGCAGTGGGACAACCATTCAAAATTAGCAATCTCATCTAAACAAGATTAATTATAAAATGCCAATTTATGATCAAGACTATTAATTAATTCAGTACTTCCTTTGGCATGAACCTTCCTACCTATCACTAAGAAATTATGAAAGAGACTGCGATTAATTAGGTGATATGAAAGAAGAGCTGGTTATCCTGTAAACAGTCAGTCGAAAAAATGTTTCTGTCGGCGAGAAAGCCTCACGAAGCTGTGGCTCGATACCATATTGATGAGAGCTGCACAAAGGGATTTTTTAAAACTCGAAAAATATTGATAGGCAGAACACGATATCATTATACCACTAGCATTGATGCACACGAGTCGTAATGTCAGAATACAATACAGAAGTTAATTGGTCCTTGTGGACTGTTTGGTTACCAATTTTTATTTGCTAACCTAATTCTGGAAAATTACTTACTGGTTTACTGAATTACTCGAGGTGTTGTAAATAAATAAAATTTGAACCATGATAACTTTTTTTCGAAATTATTGTGACTTACCTCAATATAATCCAACTAAGAAGTTGAAGCTAACCGATTCCTGGGAGCCCCTTAAATAGTCATTAGTCCATTATTTAGCTCATTCAGTGAATTTCCGGACTTTTGCCAAAATGCGTCTATTCGGCAAACTCGAGAGCGAAATAGCAGAAATACAGCATTAAACAGCGGTAGTAGTTGGTTCAGCTCAATGCAGTAATTTCTTTATATTTGAATATCAAATTTTTTCATTTATTGCATTTCTTAACAACTTTACCCCGAGTAAATCGTATTTGCTCAGATAACTCAGCTTGATATGTTTACGTTGTGTCAAAAAATGCTTCATCTATGTTTATTTTTAGACTCCACTAAAATGAAGTGTTTTAAAATACTAAGTGAATATTTAACGAAATATGTTTGGGTTATTATAGAAGACTAAAACTATTTATTTCAGTTGAACTCGTGTAAACCTTGTCTTCAATTTTTTTGGTAGCAATTGGTCCGATGTCTCTCTGCCCTAATTCATGGTACTTCATCCAACAAACTGATGTGGATCTTCAATCTTTACGACACCGAAGGCGATGGCGTAATTGATAAGACGGAGATGTTTAAGGTCGTCCAATCTATCTACGATCTACTTGGGAAACACACCGACCCTCCTTACGAGGAAACAACTGTCAAAGAACATGCGGAATTTGTCTTCAGTGTAAGGAAAAAAAAGCCCGAGAGTTGATATTCCATTGCCTAATGAAAATTAAGAATAAGTAATTTAAATTAGGTAAGAGTATTGCTTAAATATCACTCAACGACACTTCATAAAAGTGCTAACTGTTGTTGAGACTGATTTAAAACATTTTGTTTTCTAGTATTGCACAGCACTTTTCATTGATAGCATCAAGAGCGAAGCAGGTTATTCAATGCTAAGCTGCCTTATTTTATACTTACTCAAATCATCACCTACTCGCAGAATGTACAAACATCACGAACAGAAGGGTTTGCTGCTGTTTTGTTTTCATTTTGAAGATGTTAGAAGCAGAATGTGTGGTAAAATTTAAGTTGCTGTGTATATATTGGGTGTTCGGGATAACTTTTATAAAATAATGTGTTAAACGTATTCACGCAACTTTTAAAATACCAAACTCTATTTCATTCATGTTCGTGATAGCAAGTAGAGTGGAAGTTGATTGAAATCAACCTGGAAAAAATAACGTTCATCGTGTCGATTTGCATCGGCTATTATACGAGGCTGCTGTGGCCAGAAGAAAGTGTAGCGGATTAGCTACCTTAATAAGCCTTGACTATTCTCAGAAACCTCTATGGCAGATTCAGCCATAATAACAATGATTGAATGCTAAAGTTAGTTCTTGAATTGTGGGTTTATTCTTGTAAATAAGAAGCTAATTAGTTCTTTTTGGCCTTGAAATTAATGTCCAGTCCAAATTAGCTTTACACGGATTCTGGACATTTATATTGGGATTAAAGAACCGAACGCGAAGGGGGCTTTCGCAATTAAATTTGTTTTTATTTTAAGTTGTCATAATTTCGCTTTTTCCGCGTATTATCTCCCGGTCGAGTTATAGTCGACCATTCAGTGGGATCGTCTGAACAAACCCATTATAATGCTTTATATTTACATTTCCATCTTCTACGCATTTCTGCTTAGTATAGCTAGAAAAGCATTACTTTCATTATAAAACATTAGATTAATCCATTTTTGCAAAGAAATGATTCACTTTGAGTTACTCTTACTGTTTAAGTATTATTCGTTAAAGTGGAAATGGTGGAATAGATTCAGTAAATTTTGGAATCCTTTAAAAATGGAATATCTGACAAAAATCGTTAAAGAAATAATTTTTTCTGTTTTTCATTTCGTCATTTTTTGTTTTATTTTTAGAAACTTGATCTAAATCAAGATGGCGTGATCAGTCCCGAAGAATTTTTAGAAGCTTGTCAAAACGTAAGTTCACGCTTTACTTTGTCAATACCTCTTTTCATTGAAAATTTAAATAAACAACGAACTTTTGCGAGAGTATCTAAAACAAAATTTCAATGGCTTGACTAGAAATTTGATGCATGACCTATTATTCCTCAAATTATTATTTAATCAGGAAACCGTTTTTACTGCACCTTAATCGAATTGCTGAATTTGTAAATTTATTACATAAAGCTAATAGAGAGTAGTATAAAAAGAAACGAGGCTTTTTCATTTAATCGAGCATGATGTCTCTATCAAAGTACATCACTACTGTGATATTTATTAGTACTAATAATTTACTATAATCGCTCGCACGACATAATACCGGTATGTATGGAAAGAGGTGATTTTTAACAAAGCAAAGCTTTGGAATATTCAAAATTATTCATTAAGCCTTAAACGTCCAAATTATTTTTTGAAAATGCACCCAACCGCACCCACGCGTGTCTCACAGCAGACTGATGCCGCCGACGCGACGAGTTTTAGTGGTATCAGGTGAAGGCTATAGGGGTATTGAACATGTTTCAAATGACAATAGCGCCACCCGTTACGAATCTAGTACCATTGGAGGTTATTTTGAAAGAGGATGGTACGGCCCTAAGGGCGTTAAAGGATTAAAGCCTTTAAAATAATTCGTTTGGCTTAGAATTGAAATTTACTTCTTAAAAGCCATAACTTATAAGCATAAAGTGAATAAGGTTGTTTCAGAATTCCCACATATATCCTTAAAAAAATTTTAGTTCTTAATGCAAAAAAAGTAATCACGATGGTTTAATATAGAAATTAGCCCTTTTCGGTATCTTCCAATACCAGAAAAAGAATAGTTGGTAAAGATTACAGGCTAAGTGTATTCAATAGATTCAAGAAGTACCATGACTTTAATTTGTCAAGAGAACGTTCTCATTTAAATCTTCTCTCAAATCTGGGTTCAAATGACTTTCTAGTGCATACAGCCATTGAGGGCTCCTAAAATTCCCCTTCAGAGGTTACGCCTCATGAATACGTGATTGCCGGAATGAGACCCACAAAAGCTCATAAAATAGTCAGGATTGTAGCGCTCTAAAAATGGGCATTTGAACTGCCCTAAGTGGAATAGATTCAGTTTCCTTCCTATAGAGAGTCTATCCAATAAAATAAGGATTACCAACGAAGTGGTGTGTTTTGAGCATTTTAGGTTGAATTTAGTTTTAAGTCGAATTCAATAAAAACTTAGCTGCCTTAGGTATACACCACCAAGCAATAGAGCAAAAAGTGATGAAAAATAGCTCTTCTGGTTAATGAATAATTAATGGACCCTCGTTAATTGCATCTTTAAATAATTAATTGATGATTAAGAGTTTCATTATGATGCAACTTTATTAGTTTTTTTGAATTTTTAGCTATTTGCCAGTATTTAAATAGTGAATATACTGACTTACCTTGTTTCTCATTATTGGCCATAACGGTTCAAAAAAAGCTTATCACATGCACTTGCTAGAAGGAGAACTGCAACTACATGAATGGATTTGGTTGTCCATATGCCTATAAAGTGATTAGTTTACACTCAGGAGCCATGCTGTTAAATTTCAGGAAGTAATTCCTCACCTTCCCCCCATCCCCAGATTCTTCATTGTAATTACAGGCAATACTCAGTGACTGGTTGATTTAATTTCATGGTTGTTGAACCACCTAGATTTGTACGTATCTCATAGCATCCCCATTGGCTTAACAATCTTCTCCCCTCTTTCAGGATCCAAATATATCCGATGCTCTGGGATGCCTACACACAACGATATAACCAAAATTCCCCAAAAATCTCGTTTCGTTATCATTGAATGGGGTAACAAAAATCCAGTTCTTTTTGTTGATATGCAGTTATGCTGAAATCATGATAACATCCGCACAATGTATTGTGATTACTCTTGTTATACCCGTGTTCATACTAACTTCATACTTTCTTGTGATTTAGTGTATTAATGTTATCCAAAATGCATTTATTTTATTAACTGACAACGTCCAAGTAGTTCCAATCTGATATTCGTTCTTCCTGATGCTCAAACGTAGCATAATAAGTCTTGCCAAATGATACTCTTTGACTAAATAGTCATGAAATAAACCATAATAATCGCATAAGGCTCAGTAGCACCAATAAGATTAAAATTGGAATTTGAAATAAATGATTACTTGTGACAAAGAGGAGCATGTCATGGACATTTTGCGACAACAAGAATTTCTGTGTTTTACAATTATTGCATTTCATTGCTAAGTAAAATTTTAATGGCACCAGGCAATCACCAGGAAATATTGATCGATAGCGAAACGGAATTTATTTACTTTGCACACATAAATTAAATTTTGGACTGAAGTTAATCCATGAGACCCGCCAAAAAGATGGGGTAAATGGCGAATGCCATCGATGTATTTTTATTGAAGAGACCACTGGCGAGACATTTCCATCCGCCCCCAAATCTCTCAACTCCAGGAAATACAAAAAAGGTTGATTGTGTAGTAAAACCACGCGAAGAAATTTTAAAGTAAAAGCTGTAATAATCTGCCAGTATTTGGCACTAGATTTGGCAAGTTTTTAAACAGGATGTGTAAAGTACATATCGAGGTCATAATGTGACAAAGATACAGGAAGGTGCAAGACATTTAAATGCATTTTAAATCGTTACACTGGTGCAAATTTCGTAGATTCAATATTTGCCTAAAAAATTTTGAATTCAAAGCTAGCAAACAATATTCTTAAAATATCTTTTCCTACCATTATGGCATTAATAATTATTATGCACCTTCAAGGCCATCTAATTAGCATATAGCCTGAATAATACTAATAGTGGACGTATTTTGGTTTGAAATAGTACGCACCGAAATATGCTGCATTTTTTGGAAATTTGATAGGAATTGCCATAAACATATAGTTGCTTTTGGGATTATGAAACACACGCCGCGTGAGAGGCAAATTCAATAATTTATGTGAATTTATTAAGCAATTGGTTGACGTTTTCTGTCTCCGTTCAATTTAGTAGTCGAAATTCTTTCATGGGCAATGTGGTTTAAAATAACTGCCCGTTTTTTATTTACTCCAAATGAAGAAATTCGTCATTTTTGTGCTCTAAAACCTACTCATAGTGAGTGCTCAGACTTTTGCCATCTAAATTGACGATACTCATACAACGCCTCAAATCAATTTGGACTTTCTAGCATTTTAAGCATTGTTTAAGCTTGTCATATTTGATTCTCTAAAAAGTAATAAAATTATATTGTGGAACGCAATCCTTATAAGAACATTCAAATTCAGTATGCCTATTCTAAAAAAACTTTATTACGCAAAAATACAGAAGTTAATGAGAGCAAATGTGTGGAAAGTGCTGCTCAATCCCGTCATTATGAAATCAAATCACCTATGGCTCAAAAAAGGTTTCACCATTGGCAGTTTACACTGAAGTAGCAAATTGACAAGCCAACATATCCGCTAATTTAAAATTTGTTGAGACTTTATTTCCAGTTCCAACTTTTGAGGACAGCCAAATTGGAATTTCAGCAATTTATTCTCTCTGTAAAGTTGGATGCATTTCACACTAGCTACCAAATTAATTAGGGTTGTTCTACTTCAATTCGGATTTTTGCTTTGTTAATTACTATAATAAGGGGTCAAAGTAAGGTAAAGCTTGGAATTTCAAAGTGCATTTCTGAGCAGTATTTGCTCATAAATATATTTTGGTTAAAGTACTTCGAATTTCTAATTATGGGGAAAAAATCGATTACCACACTGACCTTACTGATCTTCTTACCTTTCTGATCTTCTGATAGGTTTCTATATTTACAATTACTTGAGTTTAATCATTTACTTATTAAACAAGCATCAACTCCGTCTGAATAGACTCATTTTTCTTTTATCACGAACGAGTCCTCGTTTTCATAATTTTATTGTCAAAATACTTAAAGGTTTTATATACCATATATTTTAAATAAATCGAAAACTAACAAATTAGTATAAATTAAAGTTTGTTTTGAGTGAATCCACTTGAGTTTGTGCACATCAAAATAATAAATATGTTTAGGAGCAAAGCAAATTTTTCGAGATCAAACTTGTGACCTCTTTTAAATTGTAAATACCCATAGTAATCTCCTGCACCTGACTCGCTTGGAATAGAGGCATAAACAAACTATGACAACCGATCGTTTGAATCAGCAAGTCAATGGACGCTCAAATGGCGGAGATGAACTCATCTAGAAGGTGAGAACCGCAAAATGAGTACAAAAATACTGATACTGACTATGGACAAATTGCATATTATTTTAATATTTCACGTGGTATAACAGTATGTTATATTCAAAATAACTACTTTAGTAAGCAATATTATGAAAACTGCATTTCAACTGAGATGAAAGTGAAATGCTTCCATGAATCGAAAATCCAATCAACTCATGTGCCTTTCTAAGGCCTTATTTCATTCAGTTCGTTGTAAGTTCCACGCAAAATGATAGTTTAATTGGCACTTGATTCAAATTAACCAATAATTAGTCTGTCTATTCCACACTCTAAATTGGTCTCTATAAGTCCGTGTTTTTGGTTTTTAGCGTTTGTCGATTTAGGGTGAAAATTTTCCAAATGAGGTGATATTTCCAGCTGCAATTAGCCTATCATAATTGCATGGCTTTGTTTAACTATAACGATAAACCACCCTAACATTTGGCGGAGATTGAAGTAAATTTCCAGAGTTAAGTGGTCTCGACTAGATTACTCTATAACAACTGTTAAGACAGTGGACACCAATTCTGGTCAAATTCTTGTGTTTTTAAGATCTGAATACAGCAAAAATTCTATATCCAAGAACAACAGCTGTCAAGAAACTTGAATTATGTCATCGTCCTTTTGAGCATTGTCTTTAGAGTTGACCATTCTGTCATTTTAAAAATAATCATTCCTAGTTGGGCAGCGAAGCCAAAATCCATTCAACTGACTAACGTATGATGGTTTTGAGAAACGATAATAACCTTTGAAAACATGATATAATGCTATTTTAATTAGTAGTTCATTTCATCTTCCTCACCATCAATATGATTCGTTTTGATAATCTTTGCAACGCAAGATTAAGCAATTTTCATTTTGAAAATCATATAAAATTTGATAAAGGTGGGGTTTATTTTTAAAATTGTCCTTTAACCCATATTCTCATATCTTTTCATACAGATATAATTCAAATTTTCTTAAAAATGGTTTGTTCGTGCATAAGTGACACTTCAATAAGCCAGTTAAAATAGTTTACCAATGAAAATTTTGCAATCTGTTCCCCAATTTTGAAATTACATGCGAATGTGCAAATTCCTTCTGGTCTATGACACATTAATTGCAACTCAAATTAAACTTTGAATGAATGCTGTTCATGAAAGTACTCTCCAATTTGACTAATTTGGTGTCTCTAAGCCAATGCATACAACAAGGTCGTATCACGCTTTTCAGTTATATACAGTGGGTTTGAATGTTTATTACTTAGAGAGTCATATCGTTGCATTACTTAACAACTTCAAAGCTAAGGTTTGATCTACGATGGAATTTAAACTATCATTTTTAGGAAAAAAAATCGAAGAAAACTTGCACGAGATAAAAATCGGGGTTCGTAAAATCAGATAATTGCCATGGAATCACTCATAAAATCTACCTAAATGTTGTGATTTGTCAAAAGATGGGAAGGTTCAACCGCAAAAGAACGTTAATTTTTGCTGACGCTCCATAGGCTTCTAGTTAAATTCTTTAAATTATCCTTTTCTTTCCTTCCTTAAATTTAACATCGGAGGAAAACAATCTCACAGTCCAGAAATGTATCAAGTCACAAACTTATCATTTCTAAATGATTCAGTCAACTGATATATTGAATTTGTATGTTAATTGGGCTGCTTTAGGTCTGCGATTAACATTAGCAAGTTAATTCCATTAAAAATTATTTACATTTCACTTGCTGAGTCAGCTAAAATGAAAAATCTTTTGAATGGCAAAGGTGATTTTTGCTCGACTAACTCTCACATGCGAACCAAATTCAAGTTTCAAATATTTAGATTTGATAAAGGTATAGTTAATAAAAATTAACTTTCCACTATGAATTGAATGGGTTATCAGTTTTGTTCTAAAGTCATGGTTATTGTATATGCAGAATTCTACCACTAAAGTGGACGAGGTGGTCAAAAATGTGTGAATTAATAACTTGAAATGGCATCCGTTTGCCAACACCTCCTCTAAAATGACTGATTGTGAAGCTCTAACACATCAATGGCTGTGAAAGAGGCATAAATATTGCGAGTTAGTGTATGATGGATTTAACAATGTATAATGGTAGACTTTCTTAGTAATTACTCCATTAAATTAAAAATTCATTTTGAGAATACATTTGGGACAAGGAAATTGTAGAAAGAAGTATGAAATTTAATTATTAAAGAGAGGCAGACTGCGGTGATCGTAACCATGGTTCAAAAATTAAGGGGTATACAAGTTACCTTTAACAACATTTCCCTCAATGATTTGAGTGTTTGGGGTGCATTTCGTTCAATTAAGGCACAACTACCACTAAGGTATTGTGTTTACAGAGTTTGGTTCTCCATTTCGTAGATCTACCTGAACCTAACTTTCCAAAATCCCAAATTTCGAAAGCCAGTACGCATTCATCAGTAGTAAAGGTGTGAGTACGCCCAAATGTATCAACTTCAGTAAACTTAATGGCAACGCTGCCTAAATCTATAATGTTTTTTAAGAAATATTAATCGGAGGAAGCTTTTAACTTTAGATTTTCTACTTCACAGTATTTCACTTGTCACTGATAGTTGAAATTTACCGCGTTTTTCTCAATCGGTTATGCAATAGCAAAATATCCACAAAAAAAGTGTGCTGAGGACAGATTTCAAGAAGCTGCTTAGGAAAATTTGTCCAATTGGCATGTTTGTTCATAAATTCGAAAGCGCTTTATAATAAACCTAGATAAAAGACAAGAAATCATAAAGTACGTATTGATACCGTTTATGACATAATATCTAAATGTTTTCATACTCTTAATTTCCGTCTAACTATCGTAAATTTGTCTGTTAAGAAGCTAAGACGCGCTTAATTTAAACCAGTCTGATATGATTCTAGGGGGTGTTCACTTGAATGAGTTCTAAAAGGAAACCACAAGCGACTATTATATATGTTTACTGCGAATAAAACAACAAGATCTTCCATTTTTATACCTCCTATAGTGATGAACCTATCCTTTTCAAATTTTAAAAATACTCCAATCTATTTGCAGAATTGAGGATAATCATATTATATCTAAATCAACTTATGGGCAAATGCGTAGAAAGAGTGTGTGCATTTTGGGCTCAACGGGACTATGTACACTCATCATTTTAAATGATATTTTAGCACTGTATTGACCCTTTATTTCATATTACTAATTATAACTTAGATTTTGATTATTGCTAACCCAAACTAATCAATCAAAGCGCTTATGCTCCTGTACGCATATGGAGGATTTTGGGTGTGAAAAAAATAGATAATATGGCCTTGAAAGAGGTCTCGAAATGTTGCTTACCTTTCTAATTATCAAGGAAACGGGCAAAATAACTTCTCAATGATACAAAGTGTTTTGATATTAATAACGCCTCTTAAATGCGAAAGCATTTGTGTTGTCGCTGTCTAATTTTATGCATTCGCATTAACAATTTTTTAAAAGGCTTCTTAATGAAATGAAATCGAACATTAGAAATACTAGATAGATATCACTGCCATTTTCTTTCATCTTCAGCGATTAAGGAATCGACTATTAACTTAAAAGAAAGAATATTCAGTTGAATCCAAGTTCGGCATAGACAATCGCAGCCAAAAATAGAATTCTGGATTCTTGAAGATGTATTCTTGTTACTTTTTGAATATTTTCTAAAGTACTACCTTTTACCTTTCCAAAAAAGTTTTCAAATGAGTTCTTCAGTATTTCTTACTATTAATCAATTATCTCAGCATCTAATCTAAATTGTCCTATGATTTCAGTTGATAACTCATAATTGTAAGAATGTTAAAATCTATGAATGCTTAACTGATTAGTCAGATTTGCTGCTCAACAGAATTTGAGTGTCTTGAACACGAAATTATCCTATCTCCCAGCTGCGGATCTTTATGACATTGCATACAGAAGAGGATCTTTTATGAGAAGGTGAAATGAAAAACAAGCTCACTAAAAAGTAAGATACTCCTGAACATTTACCACATTATCGTTACTTATATCCACTTTATCCCATAATTGAATATCATTCTACTTGGAAGTTCAGATTCCACCTCGTGCTAAAAATCTGACCCAAATTTTACATAGGCATGCATTGAGAGAGTAAGTATATTAACGCAAAAAAATTTATATAATTAAATTTAGAGAGCGAGTCCAACTGATCCACACAACAACTTCCATTCAACATTTTAGTTGGACTCTTAAAAGTGTGAAACATTGGCAAACTAACAATAAAATGTTTGAATACATACATAAATTATTGATAATCCTGTTTTTTTTGACAAAATTTTAATAAGGCTCTGATGTGATTTTATAACACTGAAAAAAATGGAGACGACTGATGTGTGCACTCTCACGGAATTGCATATTCAAAAGTGTTTGTCCAATCATTGTGCAGAACAGAATTCTTTTCCCATGATGAATAAGCTTACTAAGTAATCGCTCTTTTGAATTCAGGAAAATTTGTGAAATTCTAGTCTATGACTGAAGAATTAAAATTAAATAATGAAAATAAGGAAAAATGAAATTAAAAAACATAACCCATTTTATGGAATGCTTTATGTTTTATTTGTAACGGATGACGCAACATCTCAAGACAAACTATCAAATCAAATTTTTAGAGCTTTCAAAGAGAAGTACACATTACTTCTGTCATCTTGTCTATACTGAGGTAGTGATTCTTTTCCTTTGACAACTGTTGCCGTAAGCAAATATGCGATTCAGATTACCTACGATGGAAGTTCTCATAAAATACACGTAGGCTACGTTTAGTCGGGAAAATTGATTCTACTAATAAGTAAATAGATAAGCACTCCATTTCACCAACTGATACGCAAAGCGTAAGAGAAAGCTTAAAATACCATTTAAAAATGACTTATATAGCACTTATATTTAAAGGATAATAAGACTGGCACAATTCAAGGCTGCCTTATTTTGGTGTTAAAATTATTTCAATAAATAGTGTTCTGGTTTTCAATTATTTAGCTGCTCGAAACCAAAATTAACTCTTTTGTCAACCACATCCAAAATTCTACTTGGCTATTTAAAGGTTTTATTCCTCCTCATGGGAGAGATAGAAATCTCTGATTTTCATTTTGCGACTAAAAAGTACAAAAAATAGTCTCCATATGGGCACGAACTTGCGTTGAGATGCCACCAAAAAAACTTGATAAAAATCATGCATTAATTTTTATTGCCTGCAAAATTCGAAAATTGTAATGTTCATCCAGAAAGCAGCAATGAAATGCAATACCTATACAATCGTCCAAGAGATTTTAAAGAAGCCATCAGCATACTTACACATACTTGATTTGCGAGAAAGATTATGCCTATGATATGGATATCTTATGGATTAATTTGTTTAAATTGGCGGGCATAAATCTTAAAATAACAGAACTCAAAACAATTTACCAATAGCGACTAAAAGAGAAATTGGCATAAAACAATAATTTGAAGCATTCTACCTACTTTAAAAATCTTTTTAAAATTTAGAAAATTTCGTTAATTTTACTTAATTATGTATGTAATATAACCATTGATAATTCGTACTGAAGAGGAAGAAGATATTCAATTAATTATGCTAAGTTCAAATGAACGAGTTCAATAAAGTAAACAAAAAGCCAATTTCTTTGGGGAAATAAAGACGCACTTCTCTCAAGATAATTAAAAGCCAATTTGTTAATGGAATATTTTTCGCCATATTAAGTTGGGCAATTTAATTAACATTCTGAATAGCCATATTTTTTGTATTTATTTGCTAAAAAAATCAGTCAAGAAGTGAAAAAATTTTAGTCTATCATCAATTTTCAATTTATTTGGAATTTTGGAAATGTGTATACGAAAAAAATAAAATGTCTGTTATTATTAGCAATTTTCGTTATTTAATTATTTTTTTGTGCTCACAAACTGAAAAGTAAATATTGAGTATTATTTAAAATACAAGGGACATTTTCTATTATTTCTATTTGTAAAGAAATAGCTAAGAACGGGCGAGAGATTTTTGCTTCATTTAGCATTTTTAACTCCATTCAATATTTAGTAAATAGCAAACGTTTACAGCTGAAATTTGAATCGTAAAATTTCTGTAGCATGTTTATGTGGCATTAGCAAGATATCACTAAAGGTTTTCCATATGTCTAAAGGTAATGTTGAATTATTTCTACTCTATGTTCAAAATAAGCCAACTTAATGGACTGAAGAAAAACAGTGCAAGAAAACCAAATGGTAAAATTAAGGCAAAACACTTCTGAGTAATATATAAAATTTTAGTTTGTTTAATAATACCTCGAATCATTGAATTATTGAAAATAATAACAAAGAGAACTATTAGAAACTGTATTTTTTCTAAGATTTGGAGTGGATTCTCTTCGGGGGCAAAACTTCAGTTTAATTTGTTTGAATGCTAAACAGGTTTCTTTAGATTTAACACGGACTGAGCATAGTTTTCAATCATCTAGTTATTATTGGCAATTATGAGAAATAAATTTTTTCAGGGTGTAACATGACTCAGCATTTAGACCAATTGTGGTGATCAAAAATGCTCTTAATAATTTAGATATAATCCTAGAATTTTTTTCATAAAACTTAATATCTAAAACCATAACCCAATTAGAACCCTTTGCCGCTAGTAAATTCAAGTTCCATTTAATTAATAAAGGTTGTGCAATTTTATTTTTTATTATTAAACAATTTGTTTTCCTATTAGGGCCCTAATTACTATTTCTGAAATATTTTAAATATCATAAAAAGCTGTTTAATGTCAATTCATTGAAGAGGCAGGATAGTTTAAACATAGACAAAAAATCTTTCATGTTTCTACATTTTTATTTAACTAAGTAAACATTTTTCTTGCTGTTTTGCAGCGAGAACAATAATTTTTTTGCCAACACTCATTAATAGACAAATTAGTTTATATTAATTGATGATCTAAATGGGCACAAACATGTTGGAATCTAAAAATAACAAAAATTGTCTTCCAAATGAAACATTTTGAGTATCAGATACCTAAATGCATTTTTAGGTATGATAATAATTTTATGCATTTTAACAATATAAAACCCACCTCCTTCTCAAACTTTGTCTTTGCTAATTAATCTTCTTGATATTTCTGATGACATTAAATGTATACTGGGAGAATAAATAGCTAAGCTTCAAAATATAACCTTCTCAGCAGTCAGCGCAGTAAACATGGGAAATAATAATAAAATGGTAAGAAAACTTACTAAGACCTTGTCGCAATTATGCCACTGAAATCAAAGAGTTTAATTTTACCTCAATTATTGGTTCAAAATATTATTTTTTGAATAAATATATCGTTACTTACTATAATTACTGAGCTATGAAAAGAGCTTTGATACATTGGATACATTTTGCTAGCATTGCGTCACTAACAATGGGTGTATTGGACAGTCATTTGTTTGCTTTCTATTTTTATAAATAATAAAATGATAGATATGTAATTTTACTAAAAAATTTCTAATTCTTTCATAAATTGCTTTTCTAGCCCTATTTTTGTATGGATGTTTTATTCAATATGTTTTCCTACTCACAAGATGGAAGCTCTCTCAAGGGTCTCCGTATTATTTGTTTGTCTCTTTAACGGTAAGAGATGAGCAAAGAATTTCATAAACCCTACACATTACGAAAAGCTATGGAAAATATATAGTATACCAATGCTCTCTTAGAATGAATAGTTTTGGTGAACAGATTGGGAGGTAGGCATTGATTTCCTTAGAGTATTCTTCTTGTTCAATTGCACTTAAATAATGAAATACGCAAGGTTTTGGCGTAAATATTGAAGAATGGTACTCAGGTTTGTTGTTTCAGATGTATTGAAGGTATTCACAGGCACTATGTTTCTTTTACAAAGCTTCTTATACGTGTCTTTAAGGAGAATGGATGACTGGAACACTTTGTTTCGAGATGATTTCCGCCTTCGTTATCCAGTCAGATAACTTGTTTCGTATAGATCAAAGACTCCAAATGTAATATGAGTTCAGAAAGTGTCGCATTATTGAAAATTTTCTGTAAGCAGCTTTATACATTATGCATTTTAAGAAAACTTGGAAGCAAATGAGGGATTGGAATTTAGCATTTTGTTTCCAATATAAATAATTAAATTTTAAATTGAAATTTGTAATGAGAGCTAAATATAAATTGATGTCAAAAACTTTTAGTGCGTCTATAGTACAGTATGATTTATTGCAGGCATAAATATTCTTTCAATTCTGTTCTAACTATGTTAAACGAAAACATGGCAACTGAAATAATAAATCGTTAAATGATTTTATAAGTTTCATTTTCAATCATATATTAAGTTAAAGAGATAAATGCTATGTTTTAGAATTCAAAGAATTAACTGTCCGAATCCATTTATTAAGAAGTATTTTTCATATTCTCTTGGGTTTAACCCTTACCAAATTAATATTAAATTTGATTACTGCGCTGCATTTTTAGCTCACTCAACAATTTTACAAACTCGACATTAAATTAAATTGAAACTCATCTACTTACCGGATTATTTAGAGTTTGCTTAATGTGAAACTACTGAGATTTTGAAAGTCGTTTCTCCCTACAAACACCTTTCTGTCGCGAATGTTTCGCAAAATGAGGAAGATAGTGGGATTGATACCTCTCAATTATGTCATGACTACTGACCTAGTACACATATCTAGTTAAGATTTTACCTACTTCTGCACTGTCGTAAACTAATTTATTATGGGAAATTAAGGTCAGGATAGTGAATACTTTCGACGTAGCAAATACATATTATTTCACAAAAACGTAAAAAGACTTTTTGAGAGTTTTGAATCCTAACATTAAACATGTTAAATTTGTTAATAAGAACTAAATATTCTAATAAAAAGAAGACAAGAATAGCTCAATTTCAGGAGTTGGCCTCCAACAACATAGAGCTGATTTGTGAAATAGCCACCAAGATTCAAGAGATTTTAGATCTTCACGAAAATGGGTCCAATTGCTATCAAATTTTCTTAGAACTAACGTCTAGTGAAAATTGACTTCTCATCTATTCAGCAAAGAACAAGGACACGGAGGAGCAAATCGGAATTCAAGTTCCAGTGATATGCGCACTTTTCAATAACGGCATATTTTAGCGTTTTGTCTATTTAGTAATTTCTCTATAAAAAACGCGCATCTTTATGCTAAAATTGTAATAATAGTAATATTATTGGCTAATCCGATTTTGATCGCCTGAACTTAATAGTTTGACGCAACAATCGCATACTGTAAAAACGTCATTTAATCACCCATCATTATTTTTTATCACGTGATGTGCACTTATGTATATGTGTTGTAATTTTAAGGTTGCCTAGCGAAGTGATGGCAAATTTGTTTCATCAATAAAACCATCTGAACACTATCAGGGCTGGAAAAGAACTTCAGAATGCAGAAGTGTTGTTCCTAAAGCCTCAGTTAACTCATTAGAAAAGCACTGAAACTCAAATTTTTTTGTCCCCCATTGTCCAATTATGATGTTTTATACGGCCTTAAAATAGCTTAACTTTTGGCTTGAAGAATCTTCCCTACTCATCGAGAGTCACCTTCGTCAGCTTCCAATCTGTCTGAAAAATACAAAAATTAGAGCTTGTGTTACCCTCCCAGGGGAATAGTTACATTAATGGGACTGCTTCTTCATCTTTTTCAAATACGATTCCCATAGGCGGTTTTAAAATTGTAGCAGAACAAATTGGCTCTGTAGCATCGAAACCGTAAAAGATTATTCTTAATAATGTATCATTCCCGTGACACTGGATTATCAAGATAAAAATTTGAAAAATTCACTACCGTAATTGTATATTTTTAATCTATTATGAAAGAATTTAAGAAGAATTTTAAGAATTTCAACGAAAAAAAAAATATTCAAATATGAAAAAATATCGATTGAATTTCTAGCTCTAAAAATCATGAGAAGGAGATTCAAATGATTTTATCAGGAGTTTTCAATAAAATCTGTCATTCTAGTTATTTTAGCAAATTTCAAAAGTTATAAACAAGAAGTGGCAGAAACGGAGAATTCAACATACTCACTCTTTTCACTATACTCCAAAAATATAAAATTATAGAAAAAATGCGTTTTCTCGATTTTAGCGGAAATACATACTGACCTTAGTAAATAAGCAGAAAATTACTGAGATTTAAGCTACAAATGATAAGACTATTTCTACAAATATATTACAATAGTCCCTACCTATTTAACGTATTACATATTACGTGTTCAAAACATATTCTGTTAATTTTACGATTATGGTAACCATGACAAGTTTGTGAAAAGAAGATAACGCATTAGGAATTATTGATGATCACTGTTTCACAGGTGCATGGATCACTCATAAGATCTCTAATTATTGCGCAAGATAGGTGTGACTGAAACGCTATATATCAAAATATCATTCTTAACTGATTTCATAAGAGTCGCTTAAAAAGGTCGTCACAAAGACACCAGCATATATTTTGCGCAAGTATGAATGAAAGTTAAATTCTTACCAAACTGGTCTTCAACCAATTTATTTTTAATCAGTCCTAGCTAAATATCTGTTCGTCCGAATACAAAAGTAGTATATTCTTTATGAAAATTATATAATTGGTTGATTGGGGTTTTAGTTCGACATAATTACGAGTTAATTCATTCACCTGACTTAAAAAAACACTATGTCAACATTTTAGTAAATAATTTTAAATGAATAAGAATAGTAATATTAACAAAATTCATAAGATATTCTACTTCAAACTTAATAGATGGTTGGATTTACTATCTATTTTTTCTAAGGAAGCAGATCAAGTCGAATTAAGAAATGTCGGGTGATAACTAATAAACTGTTTGATGATTGCTTAATTCAAAATCATTTTATACTTCAATCGTAAGTGACCTTCACAATTAATTTTCAGATTGACTGATAAATAAGTGAAAATATAATCAAAAATTTTGTCCTAATAAGCCCCGCTTTTGGGATATTTGAACAATTTAGACTTCGGATAGGCACAGAAAATGGTTAACGTCAATGTACCTGATATATAAAATAAGATACTATTTAATAAGATTGGTTGAAAATATTCTACTCTTAAAATGCAACGAATGTTCGTGTTAAAAGCTATTGGAATTTGAATCCTATTTCTGCGATAGTGTAAAATCCCACCCATTTAAAATATATATATATATTGCAAAATCATACAAACCACTGAAGCGCAAATAGCCAACTTTTCAATGTATTTCCGCAATAATTTTATTATTTAATCTTACTAGTACGAGATGAACGTTTGACCTTGCAAAAAGCATCAAATTTTAGTAGATTTGAGGAAAGATTCTAAAACTGTTTTTTAAAAAGCTTTAAAATTTCCTTCCAATGAATATTACAAAATAGTCGATTCGGTTAAATATACCTTTGTTCCATTTTGCAAGCCTTGTCCACTTCAATTGGTTTCATTCATCCTTAATACTTGAGAGGTTATTTATTTGAAACGAAACTATATTAGAAATGTTTAAACTTGCAAATTTTCGGAGTTGAATACCTATACAATCAAGTAATTTTCAAAGAACTAATGGCTTCCTGTAGAAGGGAGCTTTGATTGATTTTATACTTAGAGTAATTTCGTGTAATTTCTTTCTCCTTTAATGGTCGGGGTTCTAAATTTAATATTTCACTTTATGTAATATTCTGATTTCTTAATAAAGATTATTGATATTTACCGAGAGACTATCCACCGAAGGAGCGTACTAGCACACTCTAACCTATTTGCTTTTTCGAAACGTTTTCGCTTACAGTGTTTCCTTCAAATTTTCTCATTTGCTTTTCAATTTTTGACAAGATGTTGATGAAAAAGAAGTAGGCTTTCTTCCAAAGTCGATTGACAATTTGGTAAATGACTTTCCAATCAACCTGTTGCTTGTGTTGTGGTAAAATATTGATTATTACATAACTATTTGTTATCATGTCGCGAGAGGCAAAATTCCAAGTGTTAAATGGCAAAATAACGACACTTTTGGCGATTTCTAAATGTTACATAAGCTCGGATCACGAAGAGTCAAATTAAAGCTTTGTGATTTAAATGAGTCTGCGAATTAAGAAAATAAGATTGTTTAAATAAATCGGAATAAAGTAGAAACGAAAGAGGGCATGATATAAGTACCAATAATGCGGCACCTTGCTAACTGTAACCCGGAAATAATTTTAAAACTATAAAGCGCTTATTTATTGCAACTTAGACGAATTGACACTATTGAGAGTAAGATTAAATACTTTAAATAAATGCGTAAAATTAGTCAAATGCTTCCATTCAAACTTCGACTAATTCCACAGCAAAATGACAGGTCAAATCAAACTTTGAGTTATTTATAATCTTGCAATTTTGTTTCATTCTAATTAATAATTCAAAAAAATAGCAAATGAAACAAAGCTCTACTTTTTTCATTTCGGTAGAGAAATCTTAAATCATTAATTATAAATGATCATTATAAATCGTTAATGGACTCCATGCATAATATCGCTATTTTATCAACACCCGTGCTTCGAGATCCAATCTCTAAATGGTAAAAAAATTAATAAATTGTGCAAATAATCAGAAATAAATGTTAATTCGAGTAATTTTTATCCAATACCTCTCTCCAAAGTCGGTTCTTCACACTTTTGAACGTAGAATCCACCTTGAATCGTTATTTCGAGATTCTCTGAAGTCCCCGGAGATCGATTGAGCTACTCCTCTCCAAAGTTTTCTGATGCCACCAAGGAGGGTGAACGTGCGTCCAGATAGATCTCCGTTGGGTAAAGGAGGTTTTTGCATAGCACACCCAGATGTGTAAACCAACATGAGGCAACTTCTGGCACTTAAAGTGCAAACTATTGACACACTGCATGTAGCGAGCTTCTATTCAAATTTGAAATGGCCTATCTATTCTTAGTGGATATTTTTATTAGTAAATGCAGGCTTAATTTATGGAGATCCATTTTTAGAGATCAAGCAAACTAGTTAGAAGACTATCAACATATTTCTCAAAAGTAAATTTACATTTCACTCTAACTTGTGTATCTAAGCAACCCTCCTTTTGGAATGCGAACAATTAACTCTGTATCGATTCATTTCTCTCCTTATTAGCGCTTCAACCTTTTGGAATTCAACTTTGAGAAGGATGCTTGTCTTTGATTCAGTAAGGAAAACTTCTTACCTTCTTCAAAAATCGGAATATACCGCTAGTAGTACGCCACTAACCATGTCGTTTGCTCCCACTACCCAAAAATGCATTCATTTTCGTGATAACCTCAAAACTTTGAAATTCAATAGAACTAGTTCATTTTATGCCTCAATGCTTTAATTGCATGTAATTTACAATGTATGACAGGGTTGATGGGAGGAGGGGAGGGGGATTTATGTATTTCGATACCATACAGTAACAAAGGAGAATTTATTTCTCCTTGGTTAGTATATTTTCACAAATGGCATGGCTTCAAAATTCTGTTATATGATGCAAAAAATAATTTTATCTGAAAGAGGAATTTCAAGTAGCGATTAATTAAATAATGCTTCACTATCTGAAATTCAAAATAAATTAAGGTTACTATAAATTAAGGAAAAATTATCGATTTTTCATTGCGAGGCACAACTGAAAGTGAAATCCAAAATTTTTCAACGAGTCTTACTTTTTTTCGATTTTTTGATTCGAATTGCACAATATTTGCTAAATGGGTACTTCACTTTACAAAATCAAATCATACTATTTTTCCTCTAGAGTGCAGCCAAGGCTTGTCTACCATACTCAGCGCAAATTGACCACCTTCAGTTATTCTTGCGACCTACTTTCACTTTTTTGGGCTGTTTGAGAAGGCCAGTGACCTTTGCAAAAATGATGCCATTTTTAGGCAACAGAGCTGAGGTAGGTAAAAATTTGACATTAGCAGAGCTCCATAAGCTGCAGGCACTCCAAATAATAATACCTTTCAATCACCATTTTTATCTATAAGAAATGAAATAGCTTTTGCATGTATGGAATTGATTAATTCACGTGAATTAATTACCCAATTACTCTCTGTGAAGGATATGGGCGAACGTACTTTGAATGTAGTTTATTTCCCTTTCTGATTTTTGTATATAAATTTCTTGACATATTATGGATATTTATTGCTTAAATATACTGTAAAATGAAAGTTTTTATTTAACTTCGCAAGGTTCGATTTAGTACGCCTCACAAAGCTTTCAGTTAAGATGTGTTTCGGAAAGAAGATGCAACGTTTTCAATAAATTCATTGAGAGGAGGAATTCAACTTAGGGAATTTGGATTAGGACCGCTTCGTTCCACTAAAATTTCATTCCAGGATATTTTTAAGTGAATGATGATAATATCCTGTATTATTCCTGCTCAGCTAACACCTTGACGCTCAACTAATGCATCCATTTAAATTGGTACCTGGGAACAAAGTTGGTTCCTCCAGTCATATGTTGATTTAATTTATAAAAATGGTCTACTAGGATATCTACGTGTATCAACGAAATAATCGCAGGCCTGCTTTCAGTAGCTTTGGCCGGTTTTAGTCCAATCACAATTATCATCAAATACATTGGGGTAGTAAGGTCTTATGGGTAGGGAATCATTTATTGGAACTCACCTTCGAGAAAAATCTTTACCTTGATGGATGAAGATTTTGAGTCGCCCTTCTCTCCCTCCCCCCCCCCCCCTCCCTCCACATTGAAATTCATATAATTCAACTGCTCTTTACAGTGTTCGTGTGGTCTTCAGGACAATTTGCTTATGTATAATGAAAAAAAAATAAATTATGCGAATTTTGCCTTACTCAACAAATAAAAATTCGCCCATGAAATGCTGAATGATCATTTATAACGACACGCTACGCAACACATTTGGACTATTTTTCATCAAATTTAATGAGAGAACAAGATTTAAGTTCATCGATACCTTATACTTAATGACTGGCTAAAATCAAAATGAGACTTTCATGTTACAATAGAAGCATTAGAAAATTGGTTCCACCTCTGTATTCAACACTTGTCCATTGGGCTGGTCAATATTTTTACTACGAGTAAAGTTTTCACATAAAGATGACTTCCTTAAAATAAATATATTAGAAAAATAAGGAACAATAAAAAAATGCGGTTTCTTTCAAGATTAACTCTATCGTCAAATCTTTGGGTGCGCAAGAAAGGCACTTCCTTGTTCTTAACCTCTTCTAAAGACCTTTGGAGTTCACGTCTATCAGACATTTGTATTCAAGATAAACTTGTTAAAATTTCATGGATGGTGATTTGGATATTCGCGTGGCTTCATGGAACATATTTCCTAATTTCGTTTGTTCGATGATAAAAGAAAACTAACGTCTGAAATGTGAGCGAGTTCTAACATAGGGTGGTTGCCCTACTCTCACCCACATTTCTGCCAGATGCCTAAATGGTATTAGTTGAGACATCCACCCTTGAAGTAAGCTAAAAAGTTAAGTAAGAAGAATCATTTAGTAAGCTAGGTAGCATCAGTCTGAAACAAAGTTATTTTAAGGGCCAGAAAATTAAAGGATAAAAACCCCTTAAAAGAAATTTTAATCGTCCTAAAACAAAGAAAATAGAAGAGTCTTTTCTGAGTGAAGAGATAAAGAGTAGAGAGTTGGATAACTGTGCTGAGAAAAGGAAAACGTTGTAGTAAAAGGAATTGCGAAGAAAGATGGCGGCAAGGACAATCCAGATCAGGAAAAACAGGCCAAATAAACTAAGGCAACTGGCTGGATTCGAGTTTTTTTTGTTTGCTGATAAGAAAACGACAATTCGGGCAGATGTAAGGGTCAGTTGGCGCGCAATACTTAGGATATTGAGCGGACCTATGCGTCAGTGTGTGTGTACATTTACGCTAAACAAAATCTCTCTAGTAAATAGATCTGAAATGGCGCACGTTTAAATGCGTGTCTCTTCTTTCCTTCTTAGGTATGGCGTATAGCTATAGGTCAAGCCAATGAAAACGTAGTCGATAGGCATACTCTTGTAGCACTATCGTAAGAAATGAGATAATTTGAGATGTTCATTGTCGAGACTAAAAGTAATACAAATCAGCTTACAAAATTCAGTAGCATTTGATGGAATCATACATTTGCCAGCGCATAAGATCTAATCTAATACTAAGTCTACGTATATTTAATAGAGGTTTTTTCTTTCCTGTCCTGTTTATGGAGAGTCCTTTGAAGCATTGATTTCATCAATTTACCTGTTTCCACATTCTTGGCTTCTCCCAAAATAATAAGAAGCCGTGAAAATTAATAATATATGCATTTTTAATGGTCTTGAGCATTAAACAATAGGAAGGGCAAATCCTCCAGTAGTAGCGATTCTATCAATAAGTAAGTACGTCAATCACTTATAGAAATTTGCCAAAATAGCAAGAGATGACGCAAACCCAGCACTCTAATGTGTTTTTAGCCAACTAAAAGATAACGTTGACTGAAATCAAGTTTGTACGCCAATCGGTCAGGTCACCATTAACTAGCCGAGAAGAGTTCACATACGATCACACTTTCAAAGAACTCTCAACAGTTTGACGATGCGTGTTTTTCAAAAACCGAAAATCATAGATTCTTCTTCACAAAACTTCTTTTATATATGCGTTTTGAATACCACTTCAGTGGACATTGTCGAGTGCTGTTTTCATCCTAGAGACTTTATATATCATCAAATCAGTGATATGTATCTTTAAACTTAATTCGATCTCTTCTTACATCAAAATTTGCCTTCATATTGTTGTCCATATGCACTTAATCCTGGCTTTTAAGGATCGACTGAAGCTTACCTCTAAGGAGTATTTTTTAACGTCATAGCAACTGAGTCTAGCATACTTGCAAAAAACGAATGATCAAGCATCCTGGTAACCTAAGTTTAATTGTTATTTAATTGCAAGAGGACAATTTTCTATATTTATTCATTTTAAATATTGGAAATTTGGACATAATCGGTGGATTCCGCAATCAACACGGATATAATTGCAGTGGTTCTGATGTTTTTTCGAGACTTTCGCCTCATTAGTAGTAGATGACATTCATATCTAGCCGAAGCCGGGGTTTTAATACCTTAATAAAACTCTGCCTATTATAAAAAGTCAAACAACTCATGCAAGATGGTGTGTCTTCAATTCTACTGCTACGATAGTATTCCTACAGAGCATAGCTCCATGGAGCTCTTGATGTTATATGAGAACTTATAATAACGACCACAACCACCTGCCAAAAAAGGAAACCACTTTTCGTTAATAACTCTTTCATATCTGTACGTAGTGAGATGGCTTAACAATGACCTAATTTGTCCCTGTCATCAAGTAGTGTGAATCCCAGCCTCTCTTACCGCATTAGCAATTCGAAGCATTGGTCATATTAGTCATCTTAAAGTTAACATTGGAGCGTTTGATTTATATTTGAGTACTGAGAATCAATGTCCTTTAAAATCTCACTATTCAACGATTTGTATTTAATTTACTAGGGATTTTAAGTCAAAGTGCAGTTTATATTAACAATTTCCACGCTAAATACAAATGTCTTCCATACAACCAATGCCGCAAGAAAGTTATAAGGTTTACAACTTTGCTCCCACGGTTTCCAAAAGATGGCGATAGTAGTCGGTAGCAGTTAAAATTTATTAATCACAAATGTCGAACACTTTGTTTTGACCTTTGTAAATGTAACCCTAATTTGATATAACTTAATTTGTGTTTATATAATAATAAAAATTTTAATTAAATATTTCCGAATTTAAACCGAATTCTCGTGATTTGCGGGAGGTACGGTTTTTTTATTTCAATATGAAAAAATCTGCTGAGGCTGAGACTCATCCCATTATCTCAGATACTTATGGTAAAACGGCTATTAGTAGCAGAACGTGTCGGCGGGAATGGTTCCAACGTTTAAAGTGGTGATTGGCGATTTTGTTATCGAAGACCGGCATAGTGGTGCAGAATTGGAGGTGGTTCTTAGGGAAGACTCGTGTCGTCAAATTCAAGAAGAATTATCAGAATCACTGGGTGAGCATCAGTGAGCAAGCAATTTCAAAACGTCAGCTGGGAAACAGTTAGGAATGATTGAAAAGAAGGATATTGGGATGTTAGGTACCCCGCGAGTTGAAACCATGAGGAGATGTGAAGCGACGTTTGTATGCCTGTGAACAGCTACTGGAAAGGCAAACGCAAAAGGGTTTCTCCATCGTGTTGTTACTGGGGACGAAAAATGGGTACATTACAATAACTCCGAGTTCGCAGAAAATCATGTGGATTGCCCGGTGGTCATACTGCTACGTTAACACCTCGGCCTAATATCTATGGCTCAAAAGTAATGCTTTGCGTTTGATATGGGGGGGGGGAGGACCAGCTTGGCGTAATTTATTATGAGCTTCTGAAACCGTCTGAAACTATTACAAGTAAGCGTATAACGCCTAAGCCGTGCTCATGAAAAAAGCAAAACGGCCACAGTACAACGAGAGACGCGATAAGGTTATTTTACATCATGATAATGCTAGACTTCACGAGATGGGCTAAAGTGGTGAAAAAATATCTCTAAACGTTGAAATGGCAAATGTTAACTCACTCACCCTTCTCTTCATATGTTGCTCCGTCTGATTTCGCTCAACTCACTCACCTCGTTCAGTGGCACACGGTCCGTCTGACCAGCACTTCAGCTCGTATGAAGAAGTGAAAAATTGGATCGACTCATAGATCTTATCGAAAGATGGAAAATTGTTTCGCTGTGGGATTCGCCTACTGCCCGTGAGATGGGCCAAATGGTAGCTAATGATGGACAATTCTATGAAAATTAATATATGTAACCGTTTTGTTGTAATAAAGCTTCAAATTAAAAAGAAAACGGCGGAAACAAAGTTGTAGACCTAATACAATGCATATTAATCAATATATTCCATTAATCTACCATATCATTGCTCACACAACTGCATCGAACAAAGAAATTCAATCCAGAAGCTTTCCTGATTAAGGAACTGATATTAATTAATTAAACTTCAGACTGGTGTTAATTATTAGATTGGCTGAACGCTAGCCAATAAATCTCGAAACTCAGATAAGGGGTACATGAGTACTGATTGCTGTGTCAACTGCACATATTTCAATATGTCAATTTTAAGCATTTAAATTGAAATCTACCTGCCTACGATAAAGCACACCCGTCATTATCTTATTTATAAATAGACCAGTTCTAATACTATCCGTGGATTTGAAATTGTATCACATTGCAATATATATTTCATTTTTAATATTTTCTAGGTGATAAACTTGAATTCAGCAACTGTATAAGCTAGACTTAGTAATGCGATTTGCCGTTACACTCCACATCGAACACGCTTCTTCCGTGTTCTCAAAGGAGCGATTAAATCACTGCGCCACTGACGCAAGAAATTCGGATTCGGCAGGCGATTTTTAAATCATTAAGCTACTTATCATCGATGTGTTAGGACATGGAAATGACCCATGGTTGTTTGCTCCAAACTCTGTGATATATTACTTCGCTATCGTATATGCACACGTCCTCTGACGGGGCTAGCTTAATTTGGTTTCTGGATTAATGAAATTATTCACATTTTCATTATTTCACCACTAGCTTCATCAATGGTTTTGCGTCTGTGTTGTACGGAGCTAATTGACCTTTTATTTAAATTGAGCATGCAACCATAGTTTCAAGGAGATATCTTATACTAAATTTTGCGTTTTCACACAATTGATTGATTCAAATAAGTCCCCACTTTATTGATTACTTACAGTAGAAAATCTATTTGTAAGGAACAGGCCAATCTTGCTTTCTCTCTATGCAGAATTGTTTTCCCCAAGGTAAGGTAATAATAGATTATTTCTTTCATCCGCTTTAAAGGTATGCACATTAACCTTCAATAGAACATGCTGATTTGTTCTGCACTCACACAGTAGTGATGATTATGAACGTATTTAACGCCCCCGCATTAGACACAACGTATTATTCTATACAAGCCTACCGTTGCACCGCATAAAGCCAGCAATGCACGCCGCACATAACCAACCTTTTGTGTGTTTTTAGCTTCAAGGCTAGGGCATACGCAAGTTCAGACGGTCTGGAAGTCATGAAATGCTACTGGTTTTCATATTTTAAGATGAAAACTTATGACTTATGGAGAGTTTTAGAACGTAGCTTATGTCTTCTCCTTATTTAAGGTGATAATTTAGCATGACTTCAAGTCGCTATGATGAAATAAGTATTTTTGTCAATTTGGGCATTTCAGAAGTGGATTCAACCAGGAAATACGAAAAATTACGACTTAACCCAGTGATTTGCCTCCAACAAGCAAAGATTAAAGTTATATATTTCTCTAAGTGCTCTGAGGCTTCATTTCAAGGCAAGAGCGCATGTTAAGTCAGACGATCCTAGAGGTGTCTTGAAGCTATCGGTTAATGCGATTTATGAGAAATGTTGACCTGTTGCATTGAACTATGCCTTAGTTGAAAGTTACTTTTGCCAAAATATGCTTATGTCAAAACCACTGCATAATTTCCTAGAAAGTTAATAAGGCCCTTAAATTCAGTGCTGATATGTATTTATTCAAGATTTCAGGAAGGTAGATTTGAGTACCTAAACCGTGGAACATTATGGCAGGACGCACTCGGAGTTATGTTGGTGACATAGTGCGGTAGGTCTATGTGATATACTGAGCTAATAATTTACTGTAATTTTTCTAAGATTCATCTGACAATAACATTTTTACCAATACATATTGACATAAATCGAAAAATTTTCCTTAAGAAAAACAAAAAATAAGTATTACGAATTCAATGCAATGCATTCTACTCATTAACTGAAAAAAATGGGACGGCTTTGCGAATGTAGAGTTCATTTGAAAAAAGTTTCTTTATAAGCAAAAACTGTAATTTTTTCTGCTTGGCCTACAGTCTTTAGCATGTGTGTGTATGTATGTGAGTCTGTTTAGCCAATCACCATATTTGCGTGTTTTTCCACGATTGACAATAAATGTCGTTTTACTGTTTTAAGATATTTGACATCTTATATGCTGATAGAGCTTAAGCCGATAAATTTTTGAGTAGATTAAAGAAAGTAGTTCATTTCTAGCTAACGCTAGCCGAATTCTCTCGAGGCTTCAGATTATTTTTAGAAATAGTCAATAACAAAGTGATTATCATCGTGTGAATCGTATTTTAGGCAAAACGTAACAAAACGGAAATGGAAATCTAATTGCGTCTTTGCTTTCTGTTCGCGAAATTTCATTCAGTATTACCCCCCACTGTTTGATTAAAGTCTAACTACCATTTCCAATTTACTAATAACTTTTGGGCATAAAATTCCATACCTTTCTTGGCATAACTCTGTTTCCGTTGTAGATTATTGACCCATAACATTCTAATATGATGGAAAATTCTTACTTCATTTTATAATGTCACCTTGACAGCTCATAAAATCCAAAAATCGGTTCACTCCAACTGCCAAAATAGACAAAGAAATGCAGAACTCAGACGGAGAACTAATCACAGTGTCGTATTTCTAAACCATCAGGAAACAAGAAAAACAGGATTCGTACTTAAAGAGGAGGAAGTGACTTAAAAATTTGCATGCCCCATCTCTAAGCTAGATAATTATTTTAAACTCATTTGAGGAAAGTATTTCGGTTCTTTGTTTGTTGTGACTTTAACATTATGATTTTAATTTGCTTGAATTTCAAGATGGAATGAGAGAAATGAATAGCTTTATGTATATGTTCTCATAAATCTCGTGTAATCTAGCTGGTTCTCCAATACATAGTGAAAGGTTTTACCAGTGTTATTGTCGTTTTCATTTGCAGAGGCATGAAATACGTCTCACATTTTTATCTTTACAATGCTTAATTAACCGTCAACGCCATCATAACCATACCTTAATTTACAAAATAACCCGATTCACAATAATTGATTATTATATCTACTGGGAAAAGTATAGTAGTATAGCAGAGTGGATATCGCAGTCGTTCTCCCCTTCTACATATCATCCTTATACTTAAAAAAGTACACTAACTTGTTGGTTTCAATCATTTAAGACCACTTATATCGACGGCAATTTTGTCACTATTGAGTAAATCAATTTCTTTATTCAAACGCTTTTTTACCTTCTTTCAGTGAAATTTAGGGCAAAATAAGCCGAAGTTCCGGTGTCATTATTGTTTATGGATTTGCTGGAGTACGCTAGATGAAATGAGGAAACTTTGCAACGTAATATTCCATTCACACATTCCTAATCCGTCAAAATGAATTAATTTGGAACTTATTTGTAAGCATTCGTATTTGTTTTTGATTTAAATACAGTGTCACGTTGCCACTCGCACGACAGCTTACATAACTAGGATCACCCATGGTTATAATATGCTTAGTATGGCTCAGAAAAGAACAGAAAAATAGTTGCAACAAGAATTTTCCTCCAGCTACTCACTTGAGGAAACAAAGCTATTTATTAGACATATTAGTGAGATGTCTACAGCCTCAGTAGCTAATACGAAAAGAAGGTATTTGAAAAGTCTAAATTCGAGTATTGATTTCAGCTTTGCAGAATTTTGCATGAATTTTATTTAAGTTTTGGAAAAAAAAGGTAGAAAATTCATTATTTCCTCTCTAATGACAGTGTCGTGCAGAGGCTCGCTTAATTTGACGTTATTCACAGGCACCCCCTTTTTTGCCATCCTTTAAAATCACATATGAAGGTTTGCTTTCGTCTAGGAGACAGATAGCTAGTATAAAGCGTTATGATACATGTTACAAAGAGGTCGGTATTTTTAGCTTCACCCAAATTTGGTCCTTTTGCATCTAGACAGAAGTTCCAGTTTACTCTCTTAACATCTCACATATGCAATTTATCTTTAAATATCTACTGAGCAGAACTCAATTTTATTGGGTTAATTAATTATTAAAAGATCAAAATTGCTTGAAGAAAAGATACGGGGTTAACTGCTAAAATGTGAGAAATTTATACTAGAGTACAATATCTATATGGAACAACATACGAGAATTTATTTCTTACGTAATACAATTGCACGTGCAATTTCACATTTCGACATTTTTGAAGTGGGGAAAAAAAACGTTGGCTCCATGACTGCCAGTGATTAGACAGAAAAATCGACGCACAATAGTAGCGTGACAATCAATACGAATCAGACTTTGAGAGCAACCAATTTGTTTGACTGCATTTTTAGCTTATTCAAAGCGTAAAATAATAAGGATCAATAGGTTTTAATGGTAAGAGGGGGGGGGGGGGGGGGGGAGGAGGGGAGAATTCTAGCACAACTTTCTGATGCTGTCAATTAGCCTTTCTTTGTTTAGTTTATGTCTCTTCTGCACAATTACACACATGCTCAGTACATTATATATATATATTTGTCCTCAAACGAGTTATCATCAACTACCTCTTCACATTTACTCAAATTGAGTTTAATAGAATTTTTTTTAAATATGTTATTTAATAAGCACTCGATTTTTCGGCAAAGAGTAAGTGATTATTGACGGAGCTTTTGTTGATTATTTAAAATTGTCCTACACTATTCATTTTCTACTTATTTCTACTATGTGTAATTATTAATATGAAAAATTTTATTTGAATATCTGGATATTTATTTCACATGCAATAAAATGACATAATTTTAATAATTTTGCGAAAAAACACTGAAACATTCCTTTAATTGTTTTTCAATTTACGAATTTTAAATAGATAACACAGGAATCAATATTCACTTAGTCCTGTCTAATTGCAAGTTAATTAGATTATAGAGATATTTTGAGTAGGGGTCATTATGACAAGTACAGAGGCATTATTTAGTTCATTTTTTGCTAGTTTATTCTTTATTTTCTTTATATAATTGTGTAGGGAAGTATGCATCACTGGTCTAAACGCTGACTCAGTATGATAGCCAAATATTCTTGAAATAAGTATTAGATTGGAATTGGAATTGCACTTAGTGGACACTGCACAGATAACCCATGGCAAAATCCTAACAATCCTCCAGCATGAAATTGCAAACTCCATCAACAGTATCGTAGAACCAGAATGTATGGAGTGTGAACAGCGTTTACCACAAATCATGGAGATGTGTAAACGTGATCAGGAAATGCTTGTATTTAATGCTATTTTGAATGAATATTAATGGCTGGTTAACTGTGAAGGTCCTTGCACTTACGACCGCACTTGATCGCTGTGCGATTGATAGGATTTCTTACATTAAATTTTCTTCTAATTAGAGAGGGTGTAGTTTCAAATTTAGAGTTTGATTCTTAGACTAACATTTTCGAATTTTGGGGCTTATTGAATAAGCAATGAAATTAAGCGGTTGGACACACCATCCCAATAAATTTACCTCTTCTAATCGTTAATAATACCTAACTGACAGTGACCATTATAAAGCCTTCCCTTGCTATATATACATATATCCACAAGACATCATTAATTATTAAACTTTCAAATACTTAGAAAAAGGAAGCGACCCATCTACTTCAGATAATTCGCATTTTGTTTATGACATTTCGTCTTTAAAGCATGAATTCGTATGTAGTTGGCTTTGTTTATCTCTAATACATGCTACCAATTTATGTCAGCATTGTCAAAGATTCAATATGTACCCACCCACCATTAATTAAACCCCTTCAAAGCCATTCAAGAGTACGCTACCCATTGGTAGAATGAAGTGATTGGGTTTAACAAATGGACTTCCATAGTGTGTTAAGGAAAGTACCAACCACATCTAGATTGTCTAGAAGAAAGTATCCTGGATCTAATATGAGAAGACGCAAACATTGTGTGCTTCCTCCAATGAAAACAAAGTAGTTAGTGCAATTAAGCATCCACTTTACTAAGTGTACGTCTATGAGCACCACTCTCTTTGTCTCTACTACAACACCTGAACACTTTGACCACTGAAAACACGGATTAGTACGGTTCAGCCTAGTTGTTATGTTGCGAATTTCTCCATTCAAGGGAATTCTCAATCTAACATTAGTGTTGGAGACATTTTTCGCCAAAGTTATTGTTATTATAAGGGTCTAGTTATTATTTCGAGTTTTTGCAAGCTGCATCCGATGTAAAAATAGGGCTTATGAATAGATTGTCCCGATAGAATAGGGGAGGACATCGCGTCTTTTCTTCAAAAGGGATCTCTTCTCCCTTCTTCCTTTATCCCACGTCATCAATCGAGGGGGAGAGAGAGGGGAGAGGAGGTACGGACGTTTTATACGGGGTCTGTTTAATTTATGCCTGCTAAAAAATCACCAGACAATGGCTTGAACTATTATATACCAATAAATAGGCGTTGTTTTTTATGAGAAAAGTATGTAATTAAATGTAACGTTCCGGGACCTCGTGACTACAAAATGAATAAACACGAGCAATTTCGTCATATTTGAAATTTTGTGGAATATTTGTTAATGTATAACCCACTTGCTTTCACTTTTCGCGAATATTTGCTTTAATGCTTATGTAATTTCCATTTTATTATATATGTTAAGAAATAATTTTATCTTTTATCAGTTACATTAATTATAATTTTGTTTGAATCATAAAGCATTCACCATTAAAACTACCTTTTTCCTCTAATTAATAGAAGAATTGCGTTGATTGAGTAGAGGCTTAATGCCCAGGGTGGTAAGCTTTATAATATCTCAGTGGTAAGTAGCCAAGAAAGATTTGGCAGTTCCAGTTCCATTTATCACCTTCCCATGAATTCTGACTTAGTAACCACGTGATGCACAAGGTGCGGATTTCCAGTAATCACACTCACGTGACGATGTTATTTAAAGCTGATCCCTAATCTGAATGGAGATCTACGAACAACTTAACAAAGTACGGTATGGCATTTTGATCCAGTTTTGCCAATTAACCTAAAAAATGTGATTTATTATGTTTAAGATAATGGTAGGGCAAGTGATAGTGATAGCCTAGTTCAGAATCCGAAGCCGTGAATTTATAACCCTGTTGAATATTTTGGTGTTACCTTGCACATTTTGGCACCTTTACTTCCCACGGCTTGACGACTTTCATCACGGGGAGATAAACAGAAATTGATAGGAGTGGAAGTTGAATAACCGCCCTTCACTGAAGTCGCAGAATTACCCTTTATTCAATCTGTTAGCGCCTAGTTATTTCATTTCTTTGATGATCAGTAATGCGAGGGATAGAATCTTTTGAAATACTTCATCGTTCTCCCTTGACATCTGAAGTTGACTTAAACAGCTCTTTGTGTGTGGAGGTTTAAAGGCACTTGCAGTTACATTTCTATTTTATCCTTATTTCCTTCTGTATAATACACCCCCCCCCCCTCCCCCAAACCCGTTATCAAACACCTACATTTTGAGCTCAACTCAGTCAATATGGCACAATTTTTGACTTTCACCTATTCTCCTTTTAGCAGCCACGAATATCTTATCAACTACTCACTCAACTTTCACTATTGTGTTATCAGAGTTGATAAACTGAAAAAGGTAATAGCGCAGTTTGCCTTCTTCCTCATTCATTTGGATCTCTCTATTTGAACCGCCCTGTCTACAGGCTTATGATAATTAATATTTCAAATCGTCCATTTGTTCAGCCAGAAAGGCTAAAACGCATCTGCAGATCAAACGACGGTTAATGGCACGTAAGTAAAGTTACGATTTGCAATAAATGATTGGCATTTTATTTATTCACTAATTGCAGATCGGGATTCACTACTCGTAGACTTACCTATCCAGGTGTGTGCATTGAAGTCCATAATCGATGGTTCAATGTATGATGAATGATGCCTGTTGGTTGCTTTCCAACAAACAGAAAATATTCGATTTGGCTCACCAACAAGGACGATTGCTTTTTCCGTAATGAGCTAATGAATTTGCTTTCCCTAAATTGATATATTTGTTGAGGCTTTAAAAGTGCGTGAAAGAAAATTGACTAAAAAATTGCTTACCTACTAGTACGCATAATTGATATGCATGGAATGAAAAAGCCAAGTGCCGCATTCAACAATTCGTTTATTTCATGCATGTTTTCAACTTTCATTAGATTACGGACTCATATTGATTGAAAAAAGGCCTTTGGTGCCTAGAATTATGCTCAATATGCCACCCCAATTAAACTGTGCTTTTTTCTTTCTTAATTTTTGCTGATAAGAGCTTAAAAAGGAATGATACGTCATTATAGCACAAAGTTTAATTGCAATGCTATTTCAACGTAATTTATCGTGTATTTTTTTGGAAAGAAGGCAACTTGGTGGTACTTTTGCAAAATGAATTAATGAATATGATTGGAATTTTTTATTTTGATTAGCAAACGATAACATCTCGCATCGAGATATACGTGTTCTATTGCTGTCAAAGAGAATAGAAACAGGAGATCACAACATTAGAAGTGGAAGTAATCCTCGTTCATTAAACCCCTCCAACTAGTCAAATGATCTGAAATGTGATCCTCAACAGAATGGAAATGCTACAAATCTTTCAAAATGGCATCGAAATCTGCTTAATTAATTTTGATCAACAGACCGTAATTTGTATCCGAGAAGAACTAAATAAGTTTATTATCATAGTTATTCATAAATGGTGCATATTTGCTGAGATATATAAAATTTCAGGGGCGTTGCTCCGGATACTTTCAACATAAGGTCTACCAATAAGTTGATTACGTGTTATTGTTAATTTCTGGGATGTGGCTAGCCCGCATTACCGGTTCATCTCGAACGCTTTCCAATGCCGCAATCAAAACAGTGGTTCTCTCAATACTTTACTAAATAGTTCAGAGCTTTAGCCGCAAAAATTTATGTTCTGTCTGGAAAAATTTAGGCGAAAATGTCATCTGATGTTTCAAACGCATTTTCTACCACTGTTCCTCCAAAAATTCCACTCAAAATCATGCTGCACCTGTCCCTCGTGAAGTGCTGGCTACGGCAACTCTATATTTGGCCCAAGGTTATATCCGTTAAGTCCGCTACAATCGGTACCATTATTAAAGGCCTCCACCGGAAATTCCTCAATTAGGGCGTACCGAAAGTTATCCTCTGCACGCACTCTGAAAAATATCGATGTTCAAGATGATTAACACGTTGACAGGGAGAAAAGGCGAATTCTCGTGTCACGATCGAAGGAATTAGTGGAAAAGATTCTTAATTCTACCACATTG
This sequence comes from Hymenolepis microstoma, assembly GCA_000469805.3. Taxonomy (NCBI): domain Eukaryota; kingdom Metazoa; phylum Platyhelminthes; class Cestoda; order Cyclophyllidea; family Hymenolepididae; genus Hymenolepis; species Hymenolepis microstoma. The sequence goes on along the minus strand of LR215995.1, from coordinate 13,589,359 downwards.
AGTACCTGACATCGCTACATATTGGTACTTGAGTCTGGATGCACTATAGTGAAATTATCTGCGCCCTGTAATAAGCAGCCTTAACTTTAAAGTGAAAACGATTCCAGTGGGCACATTTTTCCTCTCACTCTGCTCTATGGAATCTCGAAACTCCAGACACTCAGCTCAATCATTGTCCAGACCGTTACTCCATACGCTTCAAAAAACCTCCAAAATAAACCAAGATAGATTCAATGCTCAAACATGAGGATAAATAAAAGTTGCCGGAAGGTGTTGAGTGAAAACGAACCATTTTTATTCCTTATACTTTATGGTTCATTATTCACAAATTTAGATAATTTATAAGAGGTGCCAACTTCGCTTCATGAAAATAAACATCAAACAATTAACCCTATTATAAAACTGTTTTACCTCGTTTACCATAGCTCCGAATCTGGACGGGTCAGTAGAACCAAGGCATAAATTGCAGTATGGCTCGATTTCGACAATGATAAAATCACAACGAATGCAAATTTCTTCAGAAATATTAACCTACACACACACTTCCCCAAAATTATTCACCACTATACCATTGAAGTAAACAGATACTAGGAATTTTGCCATTCTGTTTGCGTATGAGAATTACGCGCATCCAATTAAAGTTGCGTAGACTACCTATTGCCCACACCAACCGACCGAGACCTAGATAACCAGGTCGAAAAGATCATTTAACTCGTGTGGATTTGATTACATTTCCGATGTAGGCTAGAATGACGCAGATGCACGTGCATATTAGAAAGAGAATACAAGGATGACTACCTAATAATAGAAACCTATGCATTCGCTCCACTGTTGCTGCCAACCGTGCCTAACGGACGACACTAGATAATGCGATGGATATACATTTAGCAAAGAATTATATTCATGTGCATGCAAAAAAGCATAGGCAGACGACAAACACGAACGATCCCTATAAATATTTGCAACAATTAACCTCAGCATACGCTAACCTTCAAATAAACTCACTTCCTAAAGTCGCAATCCCATCAAACTAGGAATCAAAGTTCTTACTCATTTCCTACAAAATAAGAGCAGAGAGTACCAGTTTATTCAAAGAATATATATATATATATCTTTACTAAGTTCTTTTTCGAAAGTATACAAAGTAGAGGAGGTAGGAGTGTTGCTCAACGCTCCAGGATCAACTTGATAACAGGAGGGGGGGGGAGGGAGAGGGGGGGACAAAATAGACATAGGTATGTTCTCATATTAGAAAAAGGGCATTTTGAAAAATAGAAGAGAAGGAACAAATTGGGGAATGAGGAGGGAGACCAAACAGCCAGATTTCTTTCGGCGCCTAATTGAGTAGTATACGTTACAAGGTTAAGTGAATCTGAGTAGAGAAGAGAGGGTGGGAGGAAAGGAGAGAGTGTGTCACCATATATATAGCCCTTACAAACACGATTCTCCTTTTAATCATTATAAAAATCAGAATACATGCCAGTTTAAGCTGAGGTATACATGCAGGATCCAAATCCATCTGTGTAACTAAATCTACTTATGCGGCCGAGAAAAAAAATAAAGAGGGGGGGGGGGTTAAGGAGAAATCTTAACTTGCCATAATATGGGGAGAATATTCATGACAAAAAACAGTAAAACCGAACAATAATAGCAATAAGTTTGGGGATGCGGGACATAGACTGAATGAAAGGTAGTAATTAGGAGAATAGAAAGACCAGGGTGACTTGATTATACTTCAAACATCTAATAAATAGTATTATCTTCATTATATGGGCGGAGGAGGATGCTGAGCCAAAGGAGTGGCTTGGATCTGAGCCAGATACTCCACAGCTGATGATCTAGGAGTGGTATTACCAGGAGCTAAACAGTTCATAGATTGAAGATGGTCAAAATCATTTGCTTTTCCACTCGTGCCGGAAGCATTTGAAAATTGGAACCCTTGCGAAGTGTTAAAGTCATCTCCATTAAGGAAAATAAGCTGCTGATGCTGGAGAGTGGTAGGAGCAGCGGTAGCAGTAACCTGAGCTACAACTTGCCGCCGAGCATTGGGATTCACAGCAACAGAGCTAGTGGTAGAAACAGCAACTCTTTGCTTCTTTCTCGGTACACCATGGAGACCCTTTCCAGCAGCAGCTTGTTTTTCATGGGTCTTCGCATGCCGCTTCATCTCATCAGATCGGGCAAATTTATGATCGCAGTGCTCACAAGCAAACGGCTTTTCACCAGTATGAGTCCTTCTATGTGTGGTGAGATGGTCTGACCGGGAGAAAAATCGATGGCAGGTTGTACACTCAAATGGTTTGGCCCCCGTATGAATCCTCCGATGTCTAGTCAGTTCATCTGATCGGGAGAAGGACTTGTTACAATCGATGCACCTGTGCGGCTTTTCTGCACCATCTTTAATCCCCTTGGTTCCGCTTTTCGCGCCAGATGTTGACGTCTTAGTTGTTTTGGTAGCCCGTCTGCCGGGAGGATTTCTACCCGTAGTAGCAGCGACGTCCGACTTTGAAGATGTCATTTTCGGTGGATCGAGTAAAATTGGAGCGTGAGCGGTGTTGGCAATAGTATGAACAGTCTCAGGAATAGACGGTTTAGTAAGATTCAAGACTTTACTAGCAGGAGGAAGCCCGCTCGATGGGAGCTCTATATGATGCTGTTGCTGGTGGTGTTGATGATGAATCTGCTGATGGTCATTTTGCGCTAGCAGACTATCTGCAGAATGAGTCGTTGAGGTGGTAATGAAGGTATTAGAAGGAAACAGGAGAGGAGTTCCAGGAGTAGGATTTCCTCCAGCATCTTGCCCGGTTCCAAAAGAGGTGTAAAAGAAACTTTGTCCTCCTTTGGCACCAGGACTTGGACATAGGAAAGAAATAATCGGAGTTGAACCATGGGTACTGAGAAAAGTAGGAAATGTCATTGCTGAGGGTGTTCCAGCAGTAACACTAGCTCTCTGACCATCTGAATCAATAGCGGGAGGGGAGAGGATAGCTTGAGGGTTGAGGATAATGGGTGAGAAAATGGGAGTGGCGTTATTAGAAAAGTCGGTGAAGAACTGTGGGTAGTCAAAGAAGTGAGCACTGGTCTGTCCCGTTGCCGCAGGTGATTGGAGGGTATTATGAGCTTCTGTCACTACCTGTGAGAGCATAGTAGGACTCGCACCAGTGGGAGTGTGAAGAAGTTGAAAGCTGAAAGGAGTGATGGCTGTAGTGCCTTGTATTTGTTGTTGGGATTGTTGACCCTGCCCTTGAGCTTGACCAGTTTTTACTCGTGAAAAATCAAAAGTGGGGGTAACAAGAGGATCTAAAGGAGTGCCAGCAGAAAGGAAGATGGATTTAGGAAGCTCCGTGACTGAGGGAAAGGAGTCGGGATTCAGCTTCGGTGGAAGACTGAGAGTGGGGACACAGACAGCATGACCAGCAATGGCAGTGGTATCTAAAGGAGGAACAGGGGGAGCCGTAGTAACTGGATTTCCTGAAGCAGTCGCTGTTGTCATCGAAGTAACGGGAGAAGTAGTAGCAGGCACTACAGATGGTTTAGAAGTCTTCGCCAAAGTAGTATTCGACTGAACAACCGATGGAGGTGTCACGGCACTCGTCCCTGTATTTGAAGAAGCAGCAGTCACTGTTGACGGTACTAAAATAGGCTTCGTGTCATTCACCGGCGGTTTGACTGATGACAGAGATCCATCTAAAATTATCGCAAAGGAAGAATAGTAAATTAATTATATCCCACTCAAGAGCCTACCGAGATAAAAATATATTTTGAGAAAGTGAGCGGCTATCGAATATTCTGTTTCAGAAACTATGCGCATCTAATCTCAGAGGTTAAGCACTAACTCATAATAATACATAGCCTAGTCTAATGGAGAGTGAAGTCGGCTATAATTCAGAGTACTTCATCGACACTTAGGAAGGCAGTTTGTAACCCTATCTTCAGCACCAGATACTAAAGACACTGTCAGAAGAGGATAATATAAAATTTAAAAATTAAATAGGGGGAAAGGAAGATGGTAATGGGAGTTTAACAGTCACAACCCACGCATAGTTTTGTGACGTCAAGCCCTCTCTTAATCAAGGTCAATAGAGAAGATGAAAAATGTCGCCCAGACCAAATATTAGAGGCCTAAACTTCTGTCGTTAAGGTGACGAAAATATACGCCTATTTGATCTTTGACTTTCATTATCATTACCCATATCTAGTTGGAAGTTAAGCATGCAGATCCCTCCTTTGAAAGGATTAGATTTTGATATAAGCCAAAACAATTATTACCCATCTGCAACCTTGATAGAAGAAATCCTTTAAATATAAAATCAAGAGGAGGATGAGGGGAAGCGAGGTAGGGTAAAGAACATACCTCGGATGTTGAAAAAGCGCCTTTTCATTGAGTGATATGAGTAAGAGAGAAGTCAGGCAGGGAGGGTCGGAAGTTGGAAAGTGTTTGATGACAGACAGTATGATGCTTAAAATAAGCGAATATACGCCCCCGCACAGCACACGAGAGCGTATTTTATATGGCACCCAAAACAAAGCACACACATTGGATGATTAGAAACGATCTATAACACTCATAAGTAAAACTCACCCCAAAAAACCCTACGTGAAAAGGTCAATCAAGGCCACCCTTGCACCAAACACACTCTCTCTTAATATATTAGTAAGTTATAAGTTATTTCATCATTGCAAAAGGTGATATATAGCCAATAGACTCACTGAAATGGTACTATGAAAAGGCGGCAACCAAAGGTTGTCTATCGTAATGCACGAAAAGACCATGAAGTGACTACTTAAGCTTCTCAATCGTAACGTTTCAATAACCGACACAGACCACTTCTAGGCCTTAAGGGGAAGGAAAACGCGCCCAGGGCCCGCTAATGCATAAAAACACACACACAGAGAACGTGGGCGCGTGTGTGTGGATGGAGAAAGCCCACAAAGTATCCGAATAGTGTAATATAGTACAAATGCTACTACACAATGATGACAAACGGCTCAGTAGGTGCGTGCGTGCTGCTGTTATGCGCACACACTTTTCGACTTTCATGCTAAAGCACGTGCTTGTATGTGCGCGCGTGGTGGTAGAAAAAGTGCGTCAAAAGAACCAAAGAGCTAATAGCCCAGCACAGAGAGCGAGAGACAATAGCACATACACAAGTACGCGCATCTCGTATAATAGCATTTTGTACGTAGCGCACCGTGTTTCAATACTATTGCTAAGCCTTTCAATGCACTTGCATATATTAAAAGCGAAAGGAAATAGTGAAGACTTGGTAATGGTGAAGAAGGCATACTTAAGACAGACAACGCGATTTGCTGGAAGACAAAAACAGGCGCAGATCAGAAGTCTTCCAAAAGTGAATAATCACGACGCTTAAATGATTGAGCAAAAACACTTAAGTAAAGAAAATAGACATTTAAGGTTGTAAACAATTTACAACCCAGCCATCATGATGACCGTGTCTAGGCTTAAAATAGTATATCAAAAACAGCAAACATAAAAACAAAACGTTGGATAAAAACGGTCATGAAAACAGACGCAAGGAAGACTGAATCCCGATTCTTATCTTTGCAGAAACTAATTAAAAAAGATATACGCCAAAATGCCTATTTTATTCGATAGATTGTCGAAATATATTCCGACGTTCAAATACGAATCAACTTGAGACGAAAGGAAAACGTGCGAATGACCACAAACTTTCAATCACAATTTCTCTCTTTCAATGGGTAACTTCTGCAGTAATCTAACTATTATTACGGTAGTTGAGATATGCAGACCATAACCTGCATTTCAATACATAAGTCCAAATAAAAGAAAAATATGGGAGTTGCCAAATTTATTACTGAGCTTGTGCAATTTAGAAGAGTCCAACAATAGAACACTTTGATGAGTGTGAAATATGTGGTCATGCAAAATATGCCATAAAAACCCTATATATTTATCTGAAGGATTTCCTAGGTGATAGTAATGCTTTAGACGTGTGCGTAATCGGTAACAGATTACCCAATTTATTGACCATTACGAAAATCTTTTATTGATTTATAGCGCAATTAAAATGAAAATGGAGTGGAAACAGAATTGGTGATCGGCTAAGAGCGTAGGCGGAGTGCAAAATAGAACGAAAACGTAAGATGGATGAAAATTAGAAATTGCCTTATAGATCATACGACTTCGGGAAAGAAAAAAAAACTGATCAAGATAAAAGATGTATTTTCACTAAAATGTACAGAAATCTTTTGGTCTTTAGGAATAGCAGAGCATAGATACTTAAGAGAAAGTAAGTTACTCATTTATAATAGACTTAAATTGGAGCTCATCGTTTCAATTTTTATAGAAAAGATCAGAAAGAGTATTTGAAAATTAAAAAAAGAAAAATATAGCAAATTGCAAAATTAAAATTTAATTCTTTTAGCCACTATATAATAGGTCATGAGCTAATATCGAAAAGTGAATAAGCAAAAACAAATCAGTAATGCAATAACTTTAACTTTACAATGCATAGAATTACCCTTATCAGTTTGATTCTCTATTTTAATTGGTTTGGTATCAAGAAGTGTTTCGGCGGTAAGGAAATTCGGCCCATTTTGTGTTAAAGCGCCTTTCTTTCCACTATCATCAGGAAAGAAAATCCTACTGGTTTTTGTAATACCTTGGAGATCGGCACCGGTCGGAGTATTCAGTAGTTCAGCACCTTCAGGTGGAAAGAATTTTCTAACATCCGTGGCGGTATTTGGTGTTTCACCAGTATGAAAAGAATCAAAAGACACATTGAAAAATGATGGGATCTGAGATGGAGTGAGGGTATCTTGAACCGCGTTTGAATCCATATTTTTTATAAAATAAACAATATAACCATCAAAGTATGACTTGAAAGGCTATAAGTTGTTAGAATATCAAGTGAAAAATAGGCATACTGTCAGTGACCTTCAAATTTACATACTTTCAACAAATTAAGTAAAGTTATATTAGTGAAAGAATGTACCAATATTCTAAACTAGAAACTGCTTATTATTTACTAAAGTGTTTTTATTTAAAATAAACTTAAGTTCAGATTTTTGGTCATTCTACTATTTCAAATCTCTGGTCACCATGACAATGAAGGCGATTTGTTATTGGCTCTAGGTACAAATTCTGTTCTCATTAAGCCTGCCCTCAAGCGCAAGTTGGTAATGGGATTTTGTTCAAGGTAGAACTATGAATGCCCCATGTGGACGACAAACTTACAAGGATATGGTATTAATTTTAAAGTTTGGATATTTAATCACTGTTTTTATTTATAACTGAATCTGTTGTTAGATATGAAATTTTTTGTTTATTTATAAACATATCTTACATTGTCCTCCTTGTAATATTTTCGCATTTTAGATTAATTTCTATGAACGTAAAACTGACGAAGCTTTACATAGAGCGGCAAGATATAAAGATTTGTTAGAGAGGAGTTATGCAAATGTGATTGAGTCTCTTGAGCACGCTATCGGTAGGTTTTGGAATCTCATTAGTTTAAATAGTATCTTTCAGAATATCTGGAAAAGGAAAAAGTCATATACAGCGATGATTGCAGAACTTGCGCTTTACTAAATGTACGCGAGAGGTCTCTACAAAGTCAGCTTCAAATAATGCTTCCCTACCGAAGACATTTGGATCCGCGCAATCTTAGCAAACATGTTGATGAAAATTATAATTCTAGACCTTCCAATACAGCTGACACCTTTGTCCTTCTTAATCATCAGCCTCCTTATCCACTGTCTAATCCTCCTTCATTGAGGATGTGCCCAAAGAACAAGGATGAACAATTTGAGGAGTTGCAAGTTCGGATTGTTGAGTTGGAAAGAATGGTAAGCTGAATGATGCACTCATTTGTGGTGTAACTACGTCAATAAGCACAAGATATGGACATTTATTGGTCTTGTCTTGAGCATTAATTTAAATTTATTTATGTCATACATTTGCCAAGGTTTATAACTTGTTGAGTTGTAAATTGCTCTACTTACTACATTTCCAAGACCGACTTGTCACTAAATTATTATTCTCTTTAGCAACGAGCTCTGGACGCTTTTGGTGGCATTGGAAAGCATCGCTTTGGCATTATTTCATGTCTGCTTCCTATTTACAGCTTAGTATTAATTGTTCAATACCAGAATGGTCATTTTCGATTTTAGTGTTTTAAAAATGCCATAAAATAAAATGCAATTGACCCATAATTATTGTAGAACATGCTTATCCTGGCAATTTCTTTCCTTCGCTTCCATATTTACTATTAATAGCATGTTCATTTAGTAAATTTCATTCACTGGATGTGTACCCATATATTAGGAGTACCAATAAGAAATCGTGCGTTAATTAAAGTTGTACAGTTGATCATGGAAATGCGAGTTTCTGTGATAGTTTTAATATAGCTGACCGAGGATTTAGCTTAACCAGGGAGTTTAATACTTTATATTCAAAATTTTTTGATCTTCGCGGCTTTGACACATCATTGAATTCCGCATTACTCGGTTTAAATCTTTTAAACCGCCATTTCAGCAATTAGAAAACTTCAGTTATGGCTTTAGTAGTCTTGAAGATGTTCAGATCCATGTGAAAGAAAAGCAGCATACGACGTTTTTTGCTATGGGTTTGGGCAATTATACCATTAGCACTAAAATATGTTTTTTTTTGCCCGTAAAAACCAAATGGCGTATAATTGTTTCCCGAACTCAATATTAAAGAGCCTCTATCGCTAGTCAGCTAATGGGCACATACGCATGGCTGCACTTAGGAGACCGCATTTAATGTGTGGAGTAATTTTAGAAATCTTACTAACTGCTAATCATCGTGATGTCTAAAAATACTTCAGCAGCATTTACTTCTTCATTTATTGTTCAGGTTGATCATCTTTCCCGAAAGTTGGAGGAATCGGAATGTCGTGCAAAAGCTGAAGAAGACGCCCGCTTAGTTGCTGAAGGTCAACTGCTTATGATGTCCTCACGAAATCCTGCAATCTCTGATTCAAATTATAGTGAACTTGAGACTTCCATCACTTTCCCGCGCAGTTCTCGGCCAAGTACATCTGCTTTGTCCTTTGATGATGACTAGTGAAATAGCATGGATAAAACGCGTGCCCTTCCCTCTCAATTCCTCACTTTATAGTCCCGGTTATCGCAACAATCTGCAATGTAAAGTTAAAGTAGTTCACTTTTTTGTCATGACAAACGCCGGCAATTTGTACTTCCATCTTCCTTCCTCTTCTTTTGTAAAATATTTTCCATTTGCCACACGTGAACAGGTATTTTAGATCTGAATTTGAGGCTAAGATGAAGATGCTATGTTTCTATTTTTTACTTATATTTGGAGAGTTGATATTCACATATGGGTATCATAGATTATCCACTATTCTGAACGGTTACATTGCAACATTGTTACTTTCAGTTTCTCCCCGATGCACAAGGAATGATTAAATCGGTCAAGGGTCTTATCATTCCTCGTTTGGCCCGTTCCTCTCATTCATTCCCAATTTTCTATTTACAATTGGTCCAACTTAGCTCTTGATTCTCTCACTTGGGAAAATCTGTAGTATTCTGTTTTGTGAGGGTACTTCTTTCTTTAACTTTGTCTGACTCTTTAGGTAGTTCTAATCCATTCAGTAGATCTGCTTTAAAACTAGTTGGTTCCCGGCTCATACTATCAAGTAACTTAAATTCGCGATCGACCATTGCACCATATGCTTTCTTTGTATGCTATCCTTTGTCATAAGTTAGTAATCATAGTAAATATGTAGAAAAATAAAAAAGCAAATCACTGCCAACTTCACTCATCTTTACGACTTGCACACGGCTAGTCATTGGTCAACGACGTAAGAGGAGATGACCTCTACATAATCAGTGACTGACTCGTCTCTAGCAAAATTCTTCGAAGTTGAAATAATGAGAAGAGGCTGTAGATGATCGAGAATGAAGAGGCCATCCACTTCATTTATTTAAAATGGAAATCTAAAAAAGGATTTTGAGAGAGTTCTGCTACTTTAGGATATTATAAAGCGAATAAAATCATGCCATTATCAGAAATGAATTGAAGTATTAACATCGAACAACTTAATTAAACAACCAGTCAATGGGTATTGGATATTATGGACAATAATATGTTAACTTAGAACTCGAATTTGGTGCGTGAAGCCCGAATGGGGAAATTTCTTAACCCACTTTTCAATCGTCTCGTGCTCATTGAAATTTTGCCGGATTACAAGTGCTCCCTACAATTAACATTTTTTCTATGAGTTACACTACAATTATGTACACATGTACTTCTGTGCTGTAGAATGATCATCTGAGGACTAAGCCTTCGCTACACTTTGTTAAGCCTTATGGGTTTCCATGGATAACGTGTTGTTAGATGTTCTTGAGGTAGAGGTGAGGATTCTTTTATAGATACCAGTTTAAGCAAGGTAAAGTTATCTAAGATCAAACATTCTTCTTACGAACACACTTGTTCCTATATTCCTTAAAAAGCAATCGTGTTTACGAACTAAGCTACACATCCGCCATAGCGAAAACCTTTTGGAATTAGAGTCCATCCGACACAATTCCAAACAGATGAAACTTTTCATCTGATAACCCCGTGTTCTCGGTAGTAGCATAGGTTGCAACCTTAGAATTCTAGAATCTAAGCCTTAAGGTGATCACATTAATTAATCAATGCCAAGTAATTTCTCTGAAGCGCAAAGTGTGATTAACGGAAACCACCCACTGGTGTGAACTATTGCATATATATGTTCAAATTGTTTAGTGAATGAGTCATCATAAGTCAAAATCTTTACTTATCAGTCATGAAAATTATTGAAAGAGGATCTTGCGTTTTGGAACTTGTGGGGACACAACTTTGGCATGACTAATGCAGAATCAATGACCAATACCAATACGATCAATCAATGGTCAATTCCAGTACACGATTACCCGACCAATCAAAGTTATATGGGGTTATCATTATCATAAAGTGTATATAATGACTAAGTTCCACGTCATATACACGCACATTACGCCCCACGCCACGCATGTCTAGAACAAACACGTCTCTTCTTGGCTTAGCTAATTCTGGGGAGTCTTACGAACTAGGAGAATCTGCCACTGAGGTTTCTGAGAACAGTCAGGCTTAGTTAGGTAGCCAATCCACTACAAGAAAAAAGAGTAGTTCTTGTGATAGTAGTACTACCTTTCTGAGCTCAAGGCAACTAAAGCAATTCCCTCTCCCCCCTTAAAAGTACTGAGGTGCCCGAATACAACAAAATACTAGTAACAATGAATGAAGGGGAAGCTAATGAAGGACTAGAAGGAGGGACCGGGTAGATTCAGTAACTAGTAGAAACAAACCGGTTTATGGAAAACAGGCATGCTTCTCGATAAGCACCTAATCAAGTCACCAAATGAATCTTAGTTATGAAAACGTTCTATAGTCACAATTGAAACGGTGGCAAAAAACACCAGTGCAGTGATACTAAAAAATAATCAACATCCAGAACATAGATCACAAAATTATGTAAGCTGAGTTCCTTCCTTGTACATTTGGTTATCAATTTTCGATTCATCCATGCTGTCTTCGTAAATCAAACGAGGGGAGCAGGGGGAGGGGGATTAATAGTAACAGTAATTATGTATCCAGCATAATAGATCACTATTCACTATGTTTACTCGTTGACAACGTTGAAATAACTGCAATTCAACTCAATCTACTTGCGTCCTCCTCACTTCCAAATTTTCTACTAATATGTACATATTAAGTGAAATCGTTAATTAGACAAAATTATAAATACGCAAGTCCGCTTTGGAGGCGTTGTAAAATGCAACAAACCTCAATCAGGCAAGCGATCAAAATTTGAAACCACTGATAAACAGACAGCATTCTTTTAAGGTAACTTCACGAAGAGGCTTCAATAACCCCGCTTGTTAGCCTTGGAAATTACTAGTAGTTAAGTGATTGACGACACCACAAGATCCAGGTTCAATTTTAGCAAGCTGTTCTCCTATTCACCGATCACGATATCAAAGTTCATCATTAAACATCCAGTGATATGGATGATCAAAAGCACCGGTTAACTCTCGTCTACGAGATAAGACGTGAGCTCCTTATCAGAGTGGCTACGGAATACCTTCTCCATAACCAAGTTAAATGAGAACTTTTGACGTAAGTTTAAGGGTATCTTGTACTGGCATCAGCCACTCTGTAGCTTTCAAATAATTTCTTAATAGGTGAACACACGCAAAATAGCAGGAGACTACTGATGACAAGATATAAAAGTAGTATATTATGCACAATAATTCAAATGCAATCTGATGCAGGTATGTGCTTAACCACCTCTTTCCACTTCGTTCAACCCGAACGCAGCCATTCATTGATATATTTGGCTGTGTCCTTCGCTTTGCCACCGAAAACAGTCTGTTGAACTCGAAGCGGTCGAAGTTTTGTCACAAATTCCTTCAGTTCATCAAAACTACTGTGTTCGCTGTAGGCGGCACCTAAAAGAAGAAAAAGCTGTAATAAAGCACTAACTCACTACTTGATGAAAGTAAAAAATCGAAAATCCATCGCAATGTGAGGCTCACAATATTAAGTACAGTAGTTAACTAGTGTGTAACATTTTTATTTTCAGTTTACCTCCAGAGTAAAACGAACGCTAAACCAGTCAAGAGGTCTTATCCCAACTAATGGAATTGTTTGTATTAACTATTTCACAATAAGTCTGTCGCTAAGTACTTTTATTAAATAGAACAAAAGGGACTCCGCTTTTGTTTAAGACATTAAACGAATAAATAATAAATAAAACTAAGTGAAACTCAAGGTAAGTTACATCGATACACATCTTCGTGAATACCAGTTAAGATACGCCAAATCGATGCTAAAGGTGAATGGTACGTAGCGTTCATCACTGAAGCACTGAAAAGAAAAAAATTTACCAGAGTCTACCCACTGCCCTTCCCCAAAAGAAGAACCAAAACCAACATCGAATCAAAATCATATGCTATATACTAACGTTGCATTGAAACAAAGTAACTGTTAAAACGAGAAGCCACTCTACCTTCTAATCAGTAGTTATCGCTAAATTTTAAACAAGCCTTCAAAATTAAAAGTGAGAAACATCTAACATGGGTAGGTAAAATGATCACGAGAGACAGGGAGTATATTTCGTTTCCAAAGTATTATTAGTTACATTACCCCCTCCCCCCTCCCACACACGATGGGACTTTGTTATTTAAAGCTCGGTAAACATCTGAAGACGATGAGCAGTAATAAAGTACAACAAAGGTTAAAGAGGTGAAAGAAGAGGAGACTCAAGATGAAATAGATAACTAAGTCAGGGCATCAAAATTCATATATCCATTGAATTCCGAATTCATCAGGGTTCTCAGCGGATCATATCCCAATGATGACCTAAATTTAGCCTATAGGCGTGTTGAATGGCAAGTGAGTTAAGCCAAGTGCCAATGTAAAATATGTCTGCCTAACTAAGGTGGCCGATTTATGAAGGCATACCTACCTCTCTACCCAAGGCGAGTGCTAAGAACTCCTTTTCCAGATAAGCTTGAGTTATGAATTATGCATGCATAACATTTGATAGGGAATTTAAATTTTCAAAATGTGAACATAAATTGATACATCGTTCATGAAAATAACTTCATGCTTTGCAAAAGTATTTTTTATCTGAAATAATACATAAAAGAAAATTGAAGGAACGTCGCAATTAAACATTAAAAATTATCAGTTATGGATCATCTTTTACAACTATTAGGGTTTCCAAAACACCGATTTCCCAAGAAAAATTGGGGCAGAAAATCTCAAAGTGCAAAAATCGAAGACTAAAATGCTTAAGTTTCTTTTACGATTTACAAGTTGAACTTCAAGCCAAGAGGAAGGTTATACACAAGCTCTTATTGTTATAGTAAAAACTTATTATCACCCAAAAAGAACTATGAGCAGTACATTCTAATTCTTAAGAGTTCATACAAACAATTTGAGGAATAAGCGCTATTTTAATAATAATGGGAAGAAAGCGAGATATTAATTTAGTCAATGGTAAAGATATAAAAAGCATTTTTAATAACATTTTACCTTGACAATTTTATCATCCAACCCATTTCCCAAATATGCACTAGTCAATTAACTAGATTGCCTACCGAAAACAAAGACGCTTCCAGCAATCATTTCCACCGAAACACATTCCTTAAGGCGGGTCAGCGTCACTGTGGAGCATGGTAAACGCCTTGCATTTCCCTCAGTGAGTTTCTTCCGCGGATTATACATCCAACCGGAGGGCTTCCATCCAATGATGGGCTGATGGAGAGGAAGTAGCTTGGAAAGGACGGCACGCGGATTGAGCTGGTTCATGTCCACAACGTGAACTTTCGCATCGGCGGCTGCGGTAGTGGAAATGGTAATCAGACGTTTGCAGATCGAGCACCCACCATCAGCCGCTGCTTTTATGAGCCCACGTTGTTTAGATGGCAACCAAACGCGAGAGTTTAACTGTTCGGCGAGGCCTGGAAAACAGAATATATCATTAAAGTAATCATTCTAGTGAGCTCTACTGGGCCATAATCATAGAGGCTATCATTATGGTAATGTCTAACCATAATAACCAATCAGTAAGCACCAAATATGGGTTACGTGCAAGCTAATACAGATCCATTCAGTCCACACTTCCAACAATCGATTCATCTGGCAGTAATGCTCTGCCTAGAAATTCGACCATAAGATAACCCAAGTGGATTGAAATTGCTCGAGTTCTGCAGCTTCCAAGCTGAAGCTGAATTTTGTTGAGCAAATCTCATTATGTGTAGAAAGCCGGTTAGTTTAACACTTAATGTTGGTAGTCGATATTTTAATGAAAAACGCATCCTAAATATCTTCCAAGCACACAATCCCACATGCCCTGTCAGTCATAAATTTTGTAGTTAAATTTAGATAAAGAAAGAAAATGACTCAAATCTTTTGAAATTCGCTTTAATTTTCCAAACATCAAAAGATTTTAAACAAGCTTAAACCAGTCAATTACTTCCTCAACTAAAATCTATTTCTACTTTGAATTGGCATACACCTAGTGCAAATTTGACAATTATTGAGCAAATACTAATGAACAGCAAATTAAATGAGGAGGGGGAGGAAAGATGGTTGAATATCACCCCACTTCCTGGGTAAATAGAATGCAGTGAAGCATCTTATTCCAAGACACCTCTTATTATGGTACTAAAATGCACACTCAGCTCATCGATCTAGATTTATAGCAAGTAATTTGTATTAAAAGAGTTTAGTTATAAATCCACGTAGACGAAATTACGTTCACGATACTCAAAATTTATCGATCAGGTGATTTAGTTACGTGGTCGGTTATTTCTACTTCGTTACAGCCAGAGGCAGATATAAGGGACAAACGACGACTTTTTTAGCATAGTCAGACTGTATGTAAACAAAATAATTATAGAGATTAATTGTGGGGCGAATATTTATTCTGATCTGATTAAGGCAGATCGAGTTGAAGGCTTATTGATTTTTATAAATACCAATAAGAGCAGCAATATTTGACATTGTCAACCATGGAAAATTCAAGCATCTCTGAAGCCGTCCAATAACAAGATAAATAGAAAAAATTTAAAGCTCGGATTGTTGAAGACTGGCTTTCTATAAAACACATATTTACAATAATTTGCAAATATTGAATTCGCTTAGATTACCAAAAATAACTATATTTCACAGTTAAACTCGATGAAATGCAAAAAGAATTGACATATGTAACAAAGAAGAAACGTTGTGAATTTTGTCTGTGCTTAAGACCGTTACAATTCCACAATAAGAGCGGATTGCAGACTTCAGCTCAACACTGACAAAGTAAATAGTACACTTTACTAAAGTTGGCTGCAAAGCAAAACAATCAGCTCGAAGCTGATAAAGTTCAAGTAGAAATAAAAATTGAGTCGACATCTGAAAGTTAAGTGTACTGATCTAAAGGGAGGGGGAGGGCAATGAAAGCAAGACTATAGAAAAGGTATTTTTCTATTCATTGCAAAGCGTATATGCAAAGGGGAAATTAAATAAAATTCAAGCCTAGGAAAAAGAGAACCCCAACACACACACATACACACGTGATGCTGATTAATCACCAAGATGATAATCATGTGTGATTTCAAACGCCTTGACTAGAGAATTATCTATGGTAGTTAACAGCTGCAAACCCAAGGCAAGCACATGTGTGAACAGCAGGAACTGATGCAAGAAAAACATCAACTATGTGCAAAGCACATATATCATAATTTGACCCAATTAACAGTACAGTATAAATAAGCGTGAGAAACTGGAATATATATATACACTATATATATATATATATATAGTGTATAAGCATACCCAGTACAAAACGCTCTTTCCCAATTGTATACATCCCGCATAGAATATTAGCATCTGGATGAGTAATGAGTGCTTCACGAGATATTTCGATTGCAGCGTCGATTACAGATTCTTGCGGAGGAAATGTGAATTCAGGAGCACAAAACCTGAATAATAATCGAATACCTAGGTACTAGTAAATTATTAGTAGAAATTATTTAATAATATGTTAAATAGCTTACGTTGTATCGAGGTAGAGGTTGCTAATCCGTTGCTTGGGGAGCATGAACTCGGTTAAGGGGCTAGGCGCTTCTAACATACTTGCTTGAGCCCTGAAATCACCGGTGTGCAAATGTACATTACCCGTAGGATGACGACAAAGAATTAATACGGAACCGGGACAACTGAAAAAAATGAGACAAATGAAAAGAATACTGGCTTACTGATTAGCATCTAATAGATAAATGTCAAATCCATTGACATTTATAAAGACATCTGTCGGTAAAGCAACAATAGAAAGCAACTGACCAAACTTATTCTTAAGAAGTTTAGCAGTGATCTGCAGGAATCCAATGTAATATTTAATGAGATTACCTCGCTGCAGTAAATTGTGCCGGTAAACTTCGGCGTAAGACCAATGTAATGATCATAATGAAAATGGGTTAGGAAATAGCCACTGCAGCCTGTGATTAGCCCATATCTGAAAGCATCCACAGTGAAGGGAGTATCTACGATGTGTGAGTAACAACATTATAACTCACTCATTAACCATTTGTACCTAGGACATTCTTTATTATCTGATATATTCTTCCGAGAGATATTAGCGCCTTCACGCGTCAGAGACAACAGTGCCTCAGTGTCTGTTAAAGAACCACAAGTTTCACCAGACCCTGACGAAGTCTTCTGTGTTTCTTTTTCCCTAATTGTTTTGTCAGATTCATTCATGCTTTTAAAGAAGGACAGAATTGATTTGTTTTCCCGAATTAACTTATTTCTTCTAGTTTTTGAAACACTTTTAGACATTGTAACTAAATAAATGTCTGCTCGGTGCGTAAACTATCCGCTTAATTTAGAGTGGACTAAAATAAAGTTAGAAGAATATAATTTTACACTCTATCATGTGTATTATCATCATAATTTTTAATATTTATATGTATATATGTTGCATATGTGTAAAATTTCGATCTTACAATTTTTATCGAAATAAATAAATATGCGAATTTATAAATTAAAGTTTTCTGTATAAATGAATCATATAAAAGAATATAAATCCCAGTAGAAAGAAATCGCCCTGGCAAAGGATTTTATAGTTCAAAAAGTAAAATACACAAGGCCACTGCATAAGACCAAGGGAAAATTTAATCATTTAACACTCTTAGGACCTTACGGTCCTCTTTCAAAAAACGTCCATTGGTATTAAACTCGTAAAAGAAAACGCTATTGCCAGTTGAATCACGTTCAACACGTCTATAGCCTTCTCCTGATATTATCAAAACTCATCACATCTGCATCAGTCTGCTGTGAGACAAGTGTGAGTGGGGAAGGGTGCATTTAAAAAGATTAAACGGACGTTAAAGAGTTAAGAAAAGGGGTAGAGTGAGGACCATTGAAACTATTAATGTGCTGAAGAAACAACACATTGGAGCGGATTGCTTCACAAATAAGCCTTGACTATACTCGGATATCTCAATAGCAAATTCTCCTATTTTTGGAAGGACTTCAAAAATTAGCTAAGCTATCTCAAAGCTAAAGAGGAAACAGGCGTATCACATGGAACACGTTTATTTGGGATGTGGGTGAGTGGGTGTTTGTCCAGACAAGGAGTTTAGTCATTATTATTAATACGGCTGGTTTGATAAACCAAGCGAGGTCTATTGATTAATGGTTAGTTATGTTCTCCGCGCTCACGTCCGCACTTATTCCCTGCGCGAAGTTGTACCGCCGCATCTTCGAGGCTATCTGAGAGCGCTTGAGATTACTTGCTTAACGGTGACAATGTTGTGTTCTCCCCAACATGCATTCTACTTAGCACAAATATAAATGTGATAGATGGACCAACTGTAAAAGCTTCATCGGAAAAAAGCTTAGGCGATTAGGCCCATGTAAGGTTAGAAAACTACACATAAGGATAAATGATTACTAATTGCTCAGACAGATAAATAAGAATTCCTGTTAATTTTGAGCCCTCCTTTCAAATATAAAATAATTTAGTATTTTATTATTTAAGAAGATGTATAACATGCGAAAGTTTTGTTTTTTAGAGTTTTAAAAATTGTACCTTGAAGAACCGAACTGTTAGCAAAAAGCAACACTTTGGAATTCACTAAAGTGAAAATCAGCCGTGAGTATATGTTTATAAGGTAATTGCTAACAGGTAATTGCTAACAGTAAATAATAGCCGATTCTAACAAAGTCTATTCTAAAACCTTTCGATTTTAAGGAAAATATTTTGGAGGACGTGCAAATAAATTGCACTAAAACATTAAGAATAGCTAGAATAAATATGGTCACTTAACATATCAGAGAAACTTACTCTTGACAATTTAAAGAGCAGAAAACTGCACAGCTATGATTCGTTGCAGATCAAAATAATGACAGAAGATCATATTCCCGCCAGACTTTCTATTACTAAATCGGTAGTATGTAATTGGTATTTATTGGTATTGGTTAAGATTTGACTTAGAAGCCATTGTGTTATGTAAATCAAAGTAAGTAAATGTAACGTTGAAATGAAGTTCCTCTTAGGATATGAGTAGATTAGTAGACACACATTGTTTGAAATATTTGACCAAGACTTATTGAGATTTTGAATTGCTTCGACTGATTGTGAAATGGGGCTAAGAACTATTTCACAAAGGGAACAGGAGTTATGTAGGAAACTCACTCAATTATTATATATAGAGTATATTTATAGTCGGAGGATTAAAACAAAATGTAAATGAACTAACAGTGAATGTACTTTTCGCTAGTTTTAAAAATTGTCATAAAGTTATGCGGGGACAACATTTGCTAATTGTAATCCACTTGAAATATATAAATATAACATGATAGAAATCAAGTTAAAAACAGCAAAATATCAAGATAAAAACATTATTGTATTTAGAAATTGAAACATGAATAACTTTAGCTTACTTTTCTAAAAGTTTGGAGCTAACATATATTATTGTTTATAATATTAAGTCGCTTTGCGTCACATTCGTATTGTTCTGCAGCTTGTTTTCGAAGGTTTTGTGATGTCCGGAATGGAGGTTGATGAAATTCCATTTGGTAAGGGAGGAAGTACCGCAACAAAGCGCTTTGAAATTAAAAAATGGAATGCTGTTGCTCTATGGGCTTGGGATATTGTTGTGGATAATTGTGCAATATGTCGTAACCACATTATGGATCTGTGTATTGAGTGTCAAGCAAACCCTTCAACTGATGGCAACGAAGAATGCACAGTTGCTTGGGGCAATTGCAATGTAAGTTCAAGTTTTTGTAATTGTTTTTTAGCACGCTTTTCATTTTCATTGTATATCGCGTTGGCTGAAGACCAGAAATGTTTGCCCATTAGATAATAGAGAATGGGAGTTTCAAAAGTAGGCTCTATATTTCATTTTAAAACTTTTTTAGGTACGGTCATTAATTTACTGGTCATTGTTTTCGCTTTTTACGAGGTTGTCTTGAATAAAATTCTGTGCTCTGAAATGTCTTCTTTTTTCTTAATTGTCTTAATTGACACTTTGATTGCAATTACAACGTTTAGTTAGATGGGTAACTTTTGTGCCAGTTGTTGCAGACAACAGTCAGAAGAGATCAATGTAAGCATTGTTTTCATTTTCGATCATTTCCATTATGCGTCACAAAACAATATTCTTTCATCAGGCCGGTGATTCAGAAAGAGAAAGGCTGATCAATGATTTTAATGAAAATTATCAAGCTACTCGGGAAGCTTTTCCTGTGTGAGTGTCCATCCATTTATCAGTTCGACATGATGTGTATTATTGTAAATCGATTTCCTTATCGTCCTATTATTTGTCTATTGGCTTGAATTTTTGCTATCTGTAGAAATACCTCTTTTAGTGATCCTGCAGTGGAAGCACAGGGTGATGTTACTGATATGATGACTAACATTTTAAAGGGTGTAGAAACGTGAGTTTTATCTTCATAGCATCCTGAAATGCTGTCCGTTTTTTGCCATTTTAAAAATGCTTTGTGTGTAATACAGCCAAGTAGTTGATGCCGGTTTAACTGAACAAAATTACCTTGATCCTATGGACTATGATGCTCGTGCTCAATATTATGCGTAAGTTTGATGCATGTTGAGATTCTAGGTGCTGGGTTATTATTAGCTTATGCCGCCTAATTTTCTTTCAGAAATCAATTTTCTAAGAAAACAAATCTCCCGGATTCTGGCTGCATTATGGCAAGAGCTTCTGGTCATGCGGTTGTGATATTGTCAGAGCCATTTATGCGGCAATCGGAGTTGGATGAGGTGATTTAACTTTAAACCTAAATAGAAGCAAATAATAGTGGGTAGTCCCTATCTGAACATATTTTTTTTGTTTTAGATTCAAACACTTGCCAACAGGAATGCAAAACTTATTGAGTCTATGTACCCTCAAGTGACAGAGAGCTTTGTGGTTCATTTGGATCCCATGTAATTGTACTTTTACCAATCAAAATCTCGGCCTCTAATTTATGTACTGTGATTATTAATATATTTTGTTACAGCCAATTTGTTAGTGTTTTATTATTTGCTGATGTGTCGGCGAGTCACTGTCTATCCGTGATCATTCTGCAGAGGAAGCTGCCCAAGGATAATACAATACATGCTCTTAAGTTGATATACTTCGCTTTGTTTTTACCGATGATATAGACCATGACTGGCAGAAACGGCGTTTGTGCTCATGATACTTTATGTTCATATTTCCCCATAAGTTTAACTTTTATTTATCTTAATGTTTTAATTTTTTTTCAAGTAAATAGTGAAACGGTCGGGGTCCTCCTTTCCTGTTACTTCTATCATCGACTTCGTCATGTTATACCTCCCGCTAAGTACAGAACTGTCTTTGGGATTAGCTTCAATAGGTAGCTTGAATGCCACCAAGACATGGTGCTGGTCTTTCACTTGGAGGGATTCCAAGAAAATCTGCTCTCTGTTCAGTATGAACGTCAGAAAACAGTGTTCAATATGCGCATCAATGGATTAGTGGTTATGGGATAAGGGCTTATGTTTTGAAAATCATGAGATCAACGAGAGTTTGTTATTTTTGAGCTGTTAAGCGAAACATTTCCTTTTAAACCAAGTTAAGTGTTAACACTCTTCCTTCATGGTTTTAGGAGGTTGTTTCTCAAACAGGCCTAGATTCAGCGTTTTGCCTTATGTAAAATCGTACTCAGAAGATTTCATCTTTGGAATAATTAAAAAATGACCTACCAATTTCAAAGACGGTTTCACATCTAGGTTACCTCAAATGCAATGTATTAGGTGTAAATACGACATTGAAGAATGAAAGAATGTACTTTGCTTTAATTTATTCGTGATTTAAAATATCCATAATTTATTTAGATTTCAAGGAACTGAGCGATCTTTTTTGTCTCCTCTCGAGTAAAGTTAAATTTAGTTTGTTACTCATGTTTGAACACTTGTTAATTACGAATCAAACTGACAAAAAGCATTCACGTGAATGAATTGGCAAGGAGGTGCTTAATACCAATGGTCAAATGAATTGATCCAATTGTTCGCTTATTACACGAGAAACGGTTTGGCGCAGCAGTCATCTACTTGCATTATTGAATTTTGTGCTTTGTTCGAGTATTCTTTGACATAATAGCCGTAAGTTTACTACTTTGTCATGTCTTTAAGGTTCTTAAGGATTTAAGGTAAGATTTCACTCACATTGCTTGAGACAACTGGATTCTTCTGCATGCTCTCAGGTCCTTTTTGGTACTTTCTGTACACTATAAATAAAAATGTAAAAATTCAATCGCTGATTGATCGTCTTGGGCGTAGTGTACTCGTCGTTTTTAGTTCTTTCCACTATTTGACTTTTATTAGCTTGCATATTCAGCCTGCCTTGGTTACTACTTGTCTTAAGGAACTGTAGTCATCACGCTTGTTAATTTTTGAAACTGAATACCTTGACCTCACAGTGGTACTTGAACTGCTTAATCCCGTGGTGACCTTAACTTCTCCTTGGCAGACATTGTGTTTGTTCATTTGAGTTGGTGTTGCTGGGCCTCAATTTCCCCAACCAGTGGTGTCAGGAGCCATTCAATATGTTCACGTTTCCTACTTTCCATGAACTGTGTAAATGTCCCCTTGTAAACAAATACACAGCCCCCTGCAGCCACTAACACTATCTAACTTTTATTCTCTCTCCTCTGAGATTTCTCTCTGTCATCAATAAAGGTCTCTAACTAGCAGCCTCTCTTTTGTCCACCTTATATTATGGTAGAGATTGTAAGCAAAGAGAAGGTACAGCTTGTAGTGGAGTTCTCTGGTTTCACTTGCCATTGATTTTGCTCAATAGCTAGTATATTCCCATTTCTACTCTTGGAGTCGAACAGTATTTAAAGTTGCTACAACTATGTTCAGCCTGCATTTACTTCTCCCTATTGAACTATACCTTCCCTACTGAACCGGTTACTTTACGCTTGACAGAAATCACAAATTTTAACCAACTCAAGCACTTCTGGTGTTTGTATAGAATAGTTAAATGCATTCATTGGAATAGATCCGGATGGGGTATTGTTATCTTCGATTTAAATACCTAGAAAGGATCGACTTTGATGTAATTTTTCTCCCAAGAAAGTAATATTAAACATTTCCCATAAATTAGTGATTTAATTTATTAATTAATACAATTATTTTTATAGAAGTTATACAGCATATTATAGAAAGTGTTCGTAACACTTGACTATGAAAGTGTGAAAAGCAGAATTAATCATGAAGGTGGGTACCTGTTTCGTTAGATGAGGACTAATGAACATTGATCATGTGACCCCTGTGGACTCAATATAACACTCGTCACGATTGTTATATATGACTTTATTACTATATTTCGAGTTGCTTTTCAGTTCAGTAATATTATAGTAAATTTCACTCCATCATGGTCCTAACTTTATCTTCCTTGGCTTATAGAGCAAGTTCCAAAACTTTGCGTGCAGGTCATTTTAAACGATCAAATTTTTTGAAGGTAAATGAATGCAATCTCAATAATTTGCATGCAAACTCCAATGAGCGAAATGTCAGTTTTGAGGTGCAATAATTGTCTGAAAGCGCAGTAGAAATGGATTCAAAATAATCGGATCATATGATCTCGAAAACAGCTCAAATTCATGAGGAATCTACTAAGTGCATTCACAGTGAGTTGTTAGAATGATAAAGAATTAACTTGGCATGACTAACCGTACATCAGCCTTGTTTTAGTTGACAGATGTCAGTAACCAGTATCTTGAGTATTATCTCTCAAAATCTCATTAACTATGAATAAATTTTAATAGTGTTGTGAATTGTAACGGATAGCCTTGACTGAAACTCAGCAATCTCCATGATAAAATCCCCAAGTAAGAAAGTGCTCGCGAAAGTGGCTACTCTACCTCAACAATATCGATAAAACAGAACGTTGGATGTGGAATGGGTTCTTTGAAGCTGGGATGGCACTGGTGCATAGGTTATTCATTAAATTCGGTTTTGAATACGTTGACTCTTTAAAGACTGCTCGTTATCTGCTGGCTAGAAGGTCTCTGCATCTGTGACCACATTTGCTCCATGACGGCCACACGTTAGAGAATGTTCGAGCTCGCATGAGATTGCTTAGTTTAAGCGTGTTTGGGTTGCGTACTTCACAAAATATTAGATGGGGTACAGTTACTTTGTACTCCGTCTAATTTGTTGTTAGGTACTTAAAAGGGGCTCAAGAATATATCGATATAATTAAATTAACAGGTTAAATAGCAAACTAAGACTTCAAACTACACTACTAAAAGCGGAGAGGTTAATTAGGGTCGTACTAATAACTCTAAGACTTGGATTCACGAACTAATTACTATCCTTATTATATTATTAGATATTAATGAGCTTCATTTTATGTGCCAAAATTGCTTCCAATATTACTTTTTGCTTTCACAGTAGGATGCGGGTAATTCCTTCTAGGGAAGTGGAAATAGTGGAGAATCGAATCGGGTGTGATCTCCGCACACAGGCCTCTTTTCTCACGTACCAGATTATTGGGCAAAGGATTTCCATGCTTCCACCTGAGTATACAATCTCAAACATTTTGCAATTATAGGCTAGCCAAACAGCTAATCTTTTTCCCAGTACCTGTATTAGAAAATTTCTTTCCTTACTAAAGGAGCCACCGTTTTGAACCATACAGAGTTTTGGCAGTTTTAACTGTAGTGTATCCTCACGAAGACAGTGGGTGTCCGTGTGGTAACAAAATAAATGGAAACAATGTATTTTTGTCATTTTTAGTATTGGTTGAAAGCAAAGCAAACGGGCATTGGATACATTTTCCTTTGTATAAATATGCACAGTATGCGTTGATTATGTCTCTGTGTGACTACGCATCTAACAAAATGAATTAATTATGGTCCCACGTTCTATTAAATTAACGTAAAAGATCCCAAGTAATCATGGTTTTGAATACAACGTGGATGATATTGTAAATATCAATACTTCCCGATATTGATTATGATATGATATGGATGATGAAGTCTTAATGAGATTGATATGATTGTGTCCTATGACCCTTGAAAATGTATCCGGCCTGACTTAAGGACTGAACTTAAACATAACGACAAATATGCCCAAAATGTGCTCATCAAATAAACTTTATTTCTCCATTAAAGTGGGAGAAGGGGGGAAAAGTGAAGTAGAATTGAGGTCAGTGTTGTTGAAGAAGAGAAAGTAAGATTATGACTTTAAAAGTACGCAAATAAAACTTAATTTCCTCATGGTCCCGAAAAAACTTTCGATCTCTATTCATTTAACTCCTACGCAATTTCTGGGAGAGGGGATTGATCTTCTGGTTCTCACGCAACGGTGGACAAGGTGCTCTTTGGTCCTGACAAGTTCGTGCTGAATTAGCCATGGGAATCGTGGATTTCGAGAGGGAATGGGGATGAAATGTGGAGGAGGCAGAGGATGAAGCTTGTGAATAATGTCTCCGTTTAATGATATCTGAAGCTCTTGGATTCCTTTGGCTATTATTACCCCACCAAGGCGATTCAAGATCACAATTACTATATTTCAGTGATTGTTGCATCTTTTGTCGTCGCGGGCTATCCAACGAAATACTTGAGAATGGAGCGATTAAGTCAACAATTGGGGGACTCTGGATATCAGGAGTAAAGGGATTCGGAGGTGAAGGATCCGATAAAGAAAAATTCTCATTTACTGTTTCGTAGATACTTCGTGGACTAGACTGTTGTGTTATTGGTGTGAGCTCGACCGAGAACTTCTTCGATCCACCTTCTACTAAGGCATTAAAAGTAAAAGAAAGGTTTAAATATAACTATTGTTACAAATTCATACTTGAAGTTCCACATAATAAGGTCTCATTAAGTGTCTCATTTTGCATTCTCGATTGGTAAAGTGACAGCGTTAGTAAATGGAAAGAGAGTGTACCTTAATTACAGAAACGAAGCTTACTTAAAACAATTAAGTACAATCAGTGGTATTCTCTGGATAAGGTCTGACTCAATTTGAGAAGACCATGGAATCATTGATGAGGATATTTCAATAAAATTCACCTTAATTTTCATTGTAGTTTTTTTGCTGTCGCCTGAGTTGGCTAAAAACGCTTTACCGTGGTTTAAAAATTATATTCTATATGAGAAGATGATAGAAGGCTAACGTTTGGTGTAGTTTAGAGTGCTTTTACGAACATATAGTCTTAATAGATTAGTATTTACATACTAATCCTACATTTTACCATGGATACCATGCAAAAATAGTGCATACTATTTTAAATTTTCTGCCACATCGTATGGAATGGTAATAATGGCGAGGGAAAAAAATCGAATGAAAAATCACTGCGTTCAGAAAGTGGTGGGGTGGAAGGGAGAGAGAGTTCCGCACATATTATGCTTTCTAAGTGAAGAGTTGGGTTTACTTTTTCTATGGGTAAATAAAGAGAAAAACGAAACACTCAAATGTTTGACAAAATATAAATATGCATGGCACTTAAAATCAAATTATTGCGAAGAGCAGAGACGTTGAGGAAGATGAAAATGATAGCATTGTGAATTGCATTACTTATTTTTCCATTTGACTATATTTTTCATTCGTTATAAATATCAGTTTCAAAGACATCGTTGACATTTAAGTGTTCTCAGTTGTCTTTATGAAATTTTTAGCTTAACAGACTCGATCTCGGACCCATAGTTGAAGAAAAGAGTTACAAAATGAGCAAGATACTTGAACGAAATAGAGTTGATGGCCGGAGCATATAAATATAAGTTATGGAATAGATAGAAGAGATCGCGCTATATTAAAATGCATCCTGTTGTGATGGGAAAAAAACCTACCAAGACACTAATAAAGCATTCAAAACGCCGGTCTACGTAGCAGATGGCAATGCCTTCCCCCTAAAATCATGGTTAATACAATCCAGGTGAAGAAAATAAAAGGTTCTTTCAGGAAAATGGACGTAGTGTTATTCGCTCTATCACCCAGAGGCGATCTGTAGTGATTTGCATTTACAATTAATTCATCTTTTCTCTTTTTACGACAAGGTAGTAGAAAGATATCTATTATTTCCTATCGGTCCTCTCATCTTCTACCAATTTTTTCAATGATAATAGGATTGAGGGAGAGAGAGAGAAAATCGTAGACGACTGTGAGCACGGGCTTATTGAAAAAGAACCAAGAAACGCATGAGGTGGAGAGGGCGGGCCTAAGTGATTAGACCTCGTGTGACGGTTTAAAATACCAATGATGTCAACTTAATGATCGTGTGCAAAGCCAATATTATGGGAAAAAGTCTGGGGACAAAGGAATTTAGGTGTATGGGCTGAGACGAGGTAACAGTGGTATTCTTAAAGCGAGAGCATGAATCGATCGACGGTTGGTGTGAATTAAGTCATGGTGACAAATACTTTGTGGGAAGCCTGTCCGGAGAAATCGACTGGATTAATAACAAGTAATTGAGCTTCCTGCATTATAGGTTATTTATCAGCATAAGAGAGGAAGATTTTGGTAAAGCGTACTTATTGTGATTTATATTTTCACTTAATTAACTTATAGGAAACAATCTTGGCATCATTTGTACTTGGAGGCGTGCATGCTTTGCTGAAATGTTAGCACTATCAATATTTCATTCAATATAGATAAGCAGGCTCGCTTGATTGTAACAAATTTCGGTCCACCTACGATTCGATGTAATCAAGAAAAAAACTTCTTTATTTACTAAAACTGTCAAAAATGCGTAATCTACAAGTATTATTAGTAATATGGAATTCTGAGACCAGTAAAATTCATTTTTAATTTCAATAATATTAAATCAGCGACTAAATAAACACTTTTTTTTTCTAATTTATATTAAGAGCTTTGCATTTGAAATGGCGTTTCCAGTACACATTATTTATCCAGGAAGGGTTTATGAATAATTCTAATTATTAAATGAAATGTTGAAATAGGAAGTTTAATCTTGGGAGTGTTCGATGAGTGTTGAAGGTGGCAAGAAAGGAAAAGGAACTATTATTTAGATTAATTTTTTAATTATTGAAATAATGTGAATACAGATTAACTAAATTTGGCGAGAAAGAGAAAAACTGATACTTAATCGATTTTATTTATGTTGATAAAATATGTTATCTATCTTTGACATGGGAAACCGAATTAGCTGATCACTTATGACTTCTGTCTGAGAAAAACAATCAATTAATGGTGGCACTGATTCCTTGTACTTGGTCATTAGCAAAAATAGGACAATTGGATAGAAATGACAGAACAAAGCACTTACTTAGTGCTGATCATTGTTATACATGAACTCATTCAGGAACAAATCCTGAAATTAGAAAATTTAAACAATAGGGCATGATGGAGTGGGATGCACTTGCCACTTAAAAGACGAAATTTTGATGAATTAAGAGGAGCTCTGAATTCACCTTTTAGATGTCGTGAACCTCCTCTCGCTGTATATTTAACAACTACAATTCCAAAATAAACTACGATTAAATTGATTAAAAAAAGGAATTTTGGGCCCTTTGCAACGCATATCATTAGAAGACTCTTACTGACAGGTTTACTCGACTAGACAGATATAGAAAACAGCAAAAGTAGGTAATAACGCATCTATTCGGAGAAAGTACATTTAATTGGGTTTTGGGTGGCAAATTTCAGGGGAGGGGGGTGTTAGTGAAGCAATTTATGCTTGGTTAATAATGAATAAGATTGTGTCCCTAGACAGCAGAAAAATTAACTCACGAAATAATGCATTTAAAGTTAAATGATGTAACGAAATTCAGGTTCGAGGTAATTAACATAGTTATTCACATGGAAAGGAATTTCAGATTTGCTACAAATTTCGATACTTTTCGTATTTGTCTATCAATATATTTAATCAGAAGTATAATCCAATTTTTTATAGAGAGGGAATATCTGATCCGATTTCATTGCTCCATGCTTTACCGATAGAAGAGGTACCTACAAATGTTGAAGTTTTTCCAGTACAGACTATTCGATGTTAAATTTGACTTCAAAATTTATTTTCAAAATTGTAAAATAATGGAGCTAAAATTCAAATAGATTTGATCTGTTGTATTACAAAAAAGATTGCGTACGTATTTTAAACCAAGTCTAAATAATCAATTTAATTATTTTTTCATAACTAAAGGTTATTGATTTCCATATCTTGAAATCTCATTTCTCCATCCTGCTTAGTCTAATATGAAAAATTATGTGTCACGGTTCAATTGGTTGATTAACTGCACGAAAAATGTGTCTTTTCCCCACCACGTGAAGTAAATTCTAAAATTAGTTAGAGTTAATGCAATTACAAAATAACTCAAAATCTTTTTGCATAACGATGTCTCTTTGTTATTAATTATTTACCTTAAAGGAATGAACATTATTGGAATATAGGAGTCTTAGAACATATAAAAAGGAGCAATAAGAATTTGTCTATACTCGACGCTTTAGTGCCTTGTTCCTTATCGATTTTTAATTTATAGAGTTTGCCTCGCCAAAATCTCCATGCAGACTTGTCTCGGCTTATCTACGATTTTACTTAAGATCATTAATTGGAATGCCATATTTAAATCTGATGGTCAGTGTGGAAGAGGTACTTAGTCCGTCAGGTAAAATCCTAATCAATTGCAAGTCCATTATAAACAGAAGTAATATGATATGATTCATTGTAATTACCAGTTTTGCTATGATTTTGGTGATAATAATATAATGTTGCTTAACGGAGTACAGTTATTAATGAATGATATAAGTCGGTTGAGAAAATAATTAGATAAAATTAAATTACGTCTCATTTTACATCAATGTCAGCTTACATCTCCTTCTTTAAAATTGGGCATTTTCAAATATTGGCTTTCTTCAGACATCAAACAGATATAAGATGAACTTTGGGATAAAAGTCTTGAAGCTGAGGAAAAATTAACAGTCACCATCCACAGAAATAAATGTGAAAGTATCCATATTCTCCTGAATACAAGCTTGCAACAGTAATTCACTCCATATGTATAGTGAAGGTGTTAATTACACATTTCGTATGGACTCTCTTTGGTAACTGTATTATTTAATGCCATACATCTTTAAAACCAAATCGTACTTTTAATCCAAATTTTAAAGAATCACCTTGTTGATAATATGTATTTAATTTAACAAAAGTATCCCAACCCAATACTGTTCTCATCATATCCTCTTGTACTCACTTAATTCAGTTAGGATATTACTTCACTCCCAAGCCTAATTTTAGCAATAAATACAATGATTCATTCAATTTACGTTCATAAGAAACTAATTAGGCTTTTGATAACCAAGGTAGTGATGCTCTCATTTCAGTGTGTGTTAACCTGCATTTGATGTTATGCCTGAGGAAAGCAGTCATTTGGTGCGGTGGCACCTTCAGTAAAATTTGATCTTAACCAAATACCAGTATCTTAGTATTTGTCAAAAACTGAACAATTTTTTATCATTGATCGGCCATTCAACATACTTAACGATCTCCGTTGCTTGGCTACTTATCAAGTGAAGTTAAACGCATTATAATTTATATAACATTGATAATCAACACTCTCTCATCAATTTTTAAGCGGCTGTCTTGGGAAATGAATAATTCACACTATTAGAGACAAGAATTGGATTTGTTGCAAGTAATTAAGGAGAAATTGCTTTATTATAAATACGTTTTGTAAATAGTGGCCTTTCCCAGACACAAAAATGCAATTAAGTTGAAAAAACAAATCACTTCACTACGTAACGAAGTGTCCAATTTTTGTACAAAGTTGGTAGATATTAAACAAAATACTTGTTTTTTTTTAAGCAGCCAAAACATATCACAACATTCTTAAATCAAATATTAAAGATTTTTCTTAATAATACTGTTAAAAACGTGACGTATATTTAATCCGCATTGACATGTTCTTTTGTGCTAAGAGATGCGTAAAGGAAGAGGGAAAATCATTAGAGACACTTCATTTTTTATGATTATAATACTTAAAGTATTATTCCATTTTAACACAATGCTAAATAT
The DNA here is from genome assembly GCA_000469805.3 of Hymenolepis microstoma. NCBI lineage: Eukaryota > Metazoa > Platyhelminthes > Cestoda > Cyclophyllidea > Hymenolepididae > Hymenolepis > Hymenolepis microstoma. Next base: position 13,558,324 of record LR215995.1, on the reverse strand, counting down.
GTGTTTAGCTTTTCATAGTGATGAATTGAGGAATTCATTTGATTTTCAGTTTCGATTCGTTGAAAATCCACGAAATATATGCCAAAAGTCACATTTTTCTTCGAGATTAATAATCAGACGCTAACGCCACGATCACCTGTGTTTATTGACTGCCCTTTAAGGTAGGTTAGTCGGCTTGATCACTAAACTTCATTTGCGTATATTAAGACCAGGAAAGCAAAATGATAACCCACTATCTTATCGTGACAGATATTACGGAGCAGAGTTGAGTCAAGATGTATATATATACATATGTACAATTGTAGTATTGTCTAAGATCAGTTAAGAAGATGCTGATTTTTCAACCTTAGAATGGAAAAAAATAACCACGAATTGTAATATTTAAATTTTGGAGCATGATACCGTGAGCTACCTAGTGGTTGAATGGTTTGTAATCGGACCACAAAATGCGTTCATTACTTTTTGGCACGCACACACACACACTCTCTCTCTGCTATTAGTTTTCATTGAGCTTTATTCACTCAATGTCATGGAAAATTGCCTAATTGCTAATAATTAGGGAGAGGGTAATTTTATTTGCTACGGCTATGGTGAAAGTTTTATTAGCGCAGCCATTTAGGCTCAAGGAGGCGCAGGTCATGATCTTACAATAATAAATGAATTAGTTAAAACTCTTATAACCTATTCACACCGACTGAAATAAAATCTTTGTTGACGTGTTTGATTCCAACTACTGTAAAAAAGAAAGCTCTTTTCAAATTTGCTTCATATATATATACATTGAGAGTTAAAAAAGTATTTATTGACGATGTAATTATTTCACTTTGGGCCGAATCACAGCTTAGTACAGGGTGTAATAATATGATTCCAACTCAATTACTAATATAAAGGTATGCAATGTCTCGAAAGGCACGAAAGGCAAAGATATGAAGAAGAAAAACTGAAGGCGATATGCTTGGATTTTTCACATCTCAGTTGAAACAGCAACTCTCTAATGAGATATCCATTACTTTGATCATCCATGAACGTTCCAGTTAACTGTAAAGCCATTCAATATAGGAAAATGCACAGAGAGCATGTGAAATACATAATTTAACTTTCATACTTATTTTCAAACAGATATACAGAGGTTTGATGTTTTAAATTAAATGTGTCATTATGAAGGCAGATACTTACCCGATGGTCTCGAAAGTTTGGATGGGTTTGGCAGTTCTTCATTAACTACAGCTACGCCGTCCTGCCTACTGGCGGGAAGAGGACCTGAATTATCTGTAAATGACAAGCAAAATTCAGAACGATTGGGTTCCATTAAGAATTATTTGCATCAAAATATTGTACTTTTTTCAATTAGCGCTAATCCCGGTAGATCTACTTCCATAGCCTAACTGAGTTACCCTCTTGAAAATAAATTGAGCTTAAAAACTCAAAAACTTAAAAACTTTTCCAAATCCGAAGGACGTTATTTAAGATGGACTATTTGTGCAACTGAGGGGAACCAAGGAAAACGTGAACTGAATAATACTAATTATGCCTATATTCTACGTAATCCGACTCATTTGGTCATCTTTTTAGGGACATACAGAGGAGAATCCTGCTCAGTAGGACACTTAAAGCCAGTGTTTTTTAGAGTATGGTGCTATATATCTGACACCATAAATTTGGCATTCAAATAAACCCTAATATCACAGGCATACTTCTCATATTCCATTTTCGTCTAAAATCTATTAATAAACAAATTATTTGTATTCAATTTTTAAGCACGTGCATCACTTCAAGTGAATTTTTTAACATCATTCAGTTGATCAAATATGACAGAGATCATCAGTGTTATTGTAACTATATCGATAAATTAGTGCACTGAAAGGATCATCACTTAGAAGAAATAAATTAACATCAAAATCTGCTCAAGAGAAAAATGACCACCAGAGGAAATAAGCTGGTATTTTTAAAAGTTGGAATCTCAATTGCTCACCAACAAACCGGCATCTTCTCTTTCAAATGCCAAGAACTAGTGTTTTTGAATATCTTTTGTGCGTGTATCGCTAAATGATTGAACAGATAAATTTTATTTATTAATAATGAAGTGAAAATTGGTAATAAATATTCTTAAAAACAAAATTCGTGGAGTAGCTCTAATCCTAATGGCGAAGATAGATTTGGAGTTGATCAAATCAGACTAGATATCCTCTTCTAGAAGTGAATGGTATTGCTAAAAGTAGCAGTACGTCTGAGTCATTCTCCGAGTGAGAAAACCAGGAGCCAAGCCTGACCATATTCAATTTGGGCGCTCAGAATGCATGAGAGGGAGAAGAATGAAGGGTTGGCAAAGGGAATGGGGAGGGAGAGAGGAGGAGGTTGACAAAGAGCAGGATAAACCGGACTATGGGAGCCGCGATAAGATAGCAGACAGATTCGTGCTATTTGCTTGCTTATGAGCAAACTGAGAGCACATTTGATGGTCTAACTCTCGAAGAAATACTGTGTCTAGCTCTTTACTTGCAAAAAGTAGTATCTTTTAGTCATTTTTCTTTCTCGTCTGTGGATATGACATTAAACCGCGCACATCGCTCTCTGTTTAAGCATTACATTATGACAGTCATGCTAAAACCGTTTTCTTGCCTGTTTCAACAACGGCAAACGCCATAATAGAGATCTCGAATAATTGGAAGGCAAGTATTTTATCTATTCTCATGCTATAAAAAGAAGTCTCCTTTAATATTTAACAAAATTGTAAACTTTGGTTATTTATAAAGTATAAAGCAATTGACATTTTCATTGAAAATATCACAACTTATCTCTACTAAATTGCGATTAGCATTTGAATTAGAGTTCTGTTAAAATCTTTTTTAAATTTTCGGTATTGATATTGAAATTCGCACTAGATAGATGTCATTGATTTTGAAATACATTTTGACTGAGGAAGATAAGAATATAATTGATGAAACTTTATTGAACACGTGGTGTCAGTTAGATTCGGAATTACGACTGGAAAGTGAGTTTATTTATGAGTGATTAGACAGAGCAAATTTCATCACAGAAATCTCCCAAGCTTATTGGTTAATTATATTATAAAACCCCACTTTTCTCGTTTCAAAATTAGCCTTTTTACTATCTCTGTTGGCAAAGGTTGTAAAACGTTTCCCTTGATTATATTTAAATCTTAATAAATGGTTGCAACATTGTAGGGAAACTGAGATTTAAAAGCTCTGACCTTGAATTCAAATAGTTCTCTCAAATGCAAGAATGTGATTATAACTTTTAAAGGCAGCTTTAGCTGCAAATTTTAGGGTAATTTCTAAGTACGGTAAGCCATTTATTTGGTAATTGTAAAATTAAATGTGACAGATGTTGGCTTATTTCACCATAATGAGTATGTATTTAAACAATTATGAAATATTCTTCAATTAACTTTTCATAGCATATTTTTTTTGCCTGAATTTTGTAATGGTTGACTGACAAATTGACATTTTAAGAACACTCGGCAATAATCAAAGTGTTACCAATGTTAGGACTCCTTCAGGATGTATTTATCACAGTGCCTTTTAAACCCACTCTGGAAACTTGAAAATTCGTCATTCCCTTTCTAATTCTCTTTTCATCATTTCTTTCCTCACGTTTCCAAAATAAATTTTCATCTGCCTATAGCCAGCCATAATTGCCAATGTTTAAACTTCCGACTTCTCCCCAACTTCCGCTTAAAACCCACTGCCAGTTCCCTCAACGAGTTTCAATCAACCAACGGCCTCTCCTACCTTATGCTCGCTAAGTCGCATTGCGATATCAGTTTACTGAAATATCTGTTCGTTTATCACCCCTAAATCCTTTAAATCTTGTCATTTACAGGCGATGGGTTTCATTTTGAGTGTTTATTTTATTTACACCATTATTGATAAAAAGAGATTTATTAATTTAGGAAAAAACTCACTTCTTCTAGGGCACAAAGGAGTAGTATGGTCGTTTTCAAATATAGTCCCACTTTCTACTCTCCTACCACAACGTCCAATGAGAGTTTCAGGTAAAGGACCACGCTCTGTCAACTTCACCGAGGGTCCAAAGTTGGCCGCGAATCCTGAAAACACATTTGCAGTGATTCCACTACCGCTTGGTACACCTCTAACTGGTACTCCTTCACCACATTTCGGTCGAACTGCTTCAACTGGAAGAACACGACGTCTTTTCTTTGGCAACTTGGAGCGAGCTTGAGTGTGAGAGTAGAACATGGAGAAATTGGAAACAATGACTGGCACAGGTAGGGAGATGGTTAGCACTCCAGTTATTGCGCACATAGCCCCTACGATCATTCCTATAAAAGGAATTAGATATAAAAAGTATATTACCCGGAATTGACTATTTACTGGCCCTAGGTTTAGACTTCCACTATTGAAGTTTCGAATACTTCAATAACTTTATCTAAACCTAAAAGGCGCTGGAGTTGTGAAGATTTTTTCAGCCCGATTTAAGACAAAGGAACCATTCAATCCACTTGCGCCACCAAAGGTACTACAAAGCTGATTAACTCTGTTTTCCATTAAAAATAATTGTCTTACGTCTTTCCATCATCTTTATTCACCCAGATAGAGCTTAATATAGTAAATTCTTAAATATTCATTGTTTCCATTGTTTCAATAAACGTTTGTCACAGCATTGTAGACATCCTTTCTTGCTGTGCGGTGAAGATTGAAACGATTAGGAAAATTGGTGGTCAGATTCTCTGATCCGAGTCCGCATCCATTCAATGAGTTACCTAAGATTATTCATCAGATTTTCTTCAGGATTACCTAGATCTAGCTTTCCTCAATTGCCATTCAAGAAGTGAATTTCATTTAACCATAATTTCGAAAGGTTTAACAATGGCACTCGGAAGGCAATGGCAGGATTTACTCAGTAGGATCGTTGAAAAATAACAAAATTTCCTGAACGCTACTTAAATATTCTTTCATAACAATACCAGATCACGGGAAAAATATACTTCTCAATATTTAATTCAGATTTTTTCATAAATTAATAAATTGAATACATCCAACAATGCTGTTGATCCTCGTTTTATAAAGTAGATTGTCTATTCGAATTCAAATAAGATAAGAAACGTCACTTGTTTTCATTATCTTTCATCTTCATTATTATTATTATTTAGTATTATCATTAATAGTAATAAACGAAGTGAACTCTTGAAGTCTTACACGATTTGTATTTACAATTTCCAAATTACTTTGAAAAAATTCCTTCACCCAGGATCAGGATTTTGACGTTTGATTTAATAATTACTGTGATTCCACATGTCCTATTAGGGTACAGACTGAATACTGGTGGTATTCTTTCTCTAAATACATGGTAACTCTCTTAGGCCGATTCATACATGATTTGACTTAATGTTATTATAAGTGAGTAGTGAATTTCTTTTGTTTCACGTAGACAAATGATTTAGACAATTTGGTAGGTGCACCAAAACCCAGATAAGTCTCTCTTTCCTTATAAATAATATATATCTCTTGGCTTATGTGACAGGTTCTCTCTGATGATAAGATGCATAAATGGAACAGACTGACATTTAAGTGAAAGACTCCTTTAGATTAATTAAAATTCGCGAATTCGTAAGCGAAACAGTGATAATTTTATAAATTTTTCTCTCAACGACAAATTATGCTGACAAGATGGTTTCAATGAAACATTCATTCACGTTGATAATCCTCAAATTAGGATTATTTTAAAGTTATTTCAAATAACTAAAATTTTTTGCACATTTGCTATTTTTCATATAAGAAAAATTAAATTTTATGCGGGCGATTGCATGTAATTGGAGTTAAGTTCCCTAATGCGGGCGAATTCATACATTAAATTATATCTAGTATTGAACCTGTGCATATTTCACCATACAATTCTATACGAAAGTCATACAAGTTTTTACAAAATTTTCTTTTCAGATTTATTTTATCGTATATTTCTGATAAGTATTTGTAACCATTGCTTTGAAATTTAAACTTATCAAGTTCACCTTAACTGTAACGAAAGAGCACATTCGACACTGTCGACTCACTAAGCCCGTTTGGCCTGAATTTTCGATTACATAGAGCACTTTGTCCGAAGCAAATAGGTTGCCTTAGCTGCATAAAACTAACAACTCCTCTTCTAAAAGGTTTTTATCAAATTGTGCCCCTTCCTTCCAAATTGTACTCAGGAGTTTCAAGTTGACAATATAGCCAAAGAATAGTTCATTTGCTGCCCTACGCAAACAATTACGTTAGTCAGTCAAGTAATCATTTGGTCACAAAAACTCTTAAATTTCAGTACCTTAAGTAATAGCCAATAACACTCGGAAATTCGGTTTTGCAATTTATTTTGTCATTAACTACGTGTACCGAATATTATTAGTTTGTTTAGGAGTGGAGAAGTCTAAAGGCGCGAGAATTAAGTATTCTTGGCTTGTAACATTGCACTTTATTAAATTATGACAGATTTATTTTCAATTCTTATGCTAGCGTCTTAATGTAAACGTTATGGTTAAGAAATTCTTATTGCGCTGATGTCATGTTTAAATTTCGACCTAAGGAAATTTAAGTTTACTAATTGAAAGATATATAAGGGATCCAGAGATCTGAACTTTGTCAATAATCAAAAATAAACTAGCGGTTATAAAATGATAGTCTTACCAACTTATAACCCATGGAATATATCTTGCTTTGATGTCCCGACATCCTCAAGACAATTTAGGCACTATTCAGATTGTTCTAATGTCTTGCACGTTCAGATATTTATCCTTCATATTAATTATGAATTTTCATTTACAAATGTTACTGTATATTTAGAATACGAGAGAAACTTACCCAACCTGCGGAGTTTAGCGAATCCCTCAAATAAAAGATTAACCAACAGGAGCTGAATAGTTGCAAAATCTTTTAAAAATGTCCTGACAAGGGATTTAAAAGCTAGGATCACTGCTCTGACTTTTGAAAGTTCAAGATTTGTTACAGTGAATTTATCTATGTGGATCTAAATGTTTCTTTTAATTCCTGGACCCGCCAAATTCAAGCATATAAATAAGAGTTTTTCCGTGACCAGAAATTAGGAATCACTTTTAATCCCAACCAAATGTAGGCAAACATTCCACAAGCAATTAGAAAGATGCTCACCAAGATACGTTTTTGGTACCATGTCTCCATAACCCACTGTTGTCATTGTTACAATAGCCCACCACAATCCAACAGGAATTGAGTTGAAGTCATTGTGAGGGTTGTGCTGGAAGCGCTCTGCATAGTACATCAGAGCCGCAAAAATGATAATAAAGACTCCAAGGAAGAAAACTAGTAGAAGGAGTTCCTTTAAACTCGCACGAAAGGTGTGGATAAGAATCTTCAGGCCTGAATAATGCCGAGTGAGTTTAAATAGCCGCATAATACGCACTATGGAAAAAAATTCAAGCACCTCATACTCTGATTTGAACTGAAGAACTCTGGCAAGCAGTTGGTCTAAGTAGAACGAGAGTAAAGCTAGTAGATCAATAACATTGACAGCAGAACGAAAGAAAGCGAGTTTTGAATGGGCCACAAGGAATCGGAGACTAATTTCAAAGGTGAACCAGATGTTACAGATAATCTCAATGTAGTCGAATATGTTGTGAGCCCTGATGGTAGTTCGTTCAATCATCCAGTGGGTCTGAGACAGCCTTGTCTCTGTTGAAGTTAAGATTGAACCCCTGGGTTTCCGCGTGTGTACTGTAGTGTGAGTATTACCCCCATCGATTCTAGTATCAATTTCTCCTAAGTGATAGCTCTCGCTACTGTAACTGGTTGGAGTAACAATTTCAGTGGGAATCTCAACGGTACGATTTTCAAGTTCTGGAATCCGCATGCTGGGAGCCGTTTTCAGACAGAAGGATACTATTGAAAGAATGATGAAGAAGACTGATACGAAGGCGACTATCTAAAAGTTCAAAAAAATGCGTACTCTTACGTTGTCCAAGACCAGAGAAAAGGACCCATACTTTAATAAGGCATCCAAACTTTGAAATTTCCAGCTTATTAAAAAGTAAATACTCATCATTATTAGGAACATAAATCAAGGTAGTTGGCAAATGACGAAAATTGCTATTACTCAGGATGAGAACCCTATAATTAACTGGTCATTGTCTTCGAAATGGTAAGCGCTTAGCTACTGGCTTGTTTTTTGTGAAATCCTGTCTACCCATAATACAAAAATCAATGACCTCACAGGTGACCTCTCGTTCTTGACTTCCTGCCGATCCCCCTCCCTCCGAGAAATTAGAGGGTTTAATACAATAATTTGACCTTACTTTCTCCATATTTGGAACTAATTTTTCAATCAACCAGATATATATATATATATATACAAATATTGACACTGGCCTTAGGTTAAGTTGGTTAGTAAATATTTGGCTTTCCTAATTGGATGTAGTGAGTGTGATCTTAATTAAAAGATTTAGCTATCTACCTGTTTTGATCAATTTATCAGTTGTTGTACGTAGTTCTAGTGTATTTATAAAAAGGTTTTTTCGTAAACAAGTATTCAGGAGGTAGAACATCATCATCCACCATGAAGAATGTTTACAAACAAAAGAAACACATTCAACAATATTCTGAAAATATGTAAGAAAGGCAAGATATGGGAATTCGGACAGCACTTCTCTGTTGAAAGGAAAATATTGTTTTATCATTTTGAACATTCGACATAATTTTTACATTTTAAATCCTCTTGCTTTTCCATCAACTTTCAATCATCGCCTGCAGTTACAATTAATTATACCTAAAGGCGGTTTCCTGGTACAGGAAGTGTCTACAAAATTAATGAACAGAATTAGCAGTTGTCTTAATGCACTGCTTCCTGCTAGTGGTCATGTAGCCATCAAAATGTAAATATCTTGATAACAATAATTTAGGTTAGGGGATTTCCGCTTTAAATACACTTAGGTTGGTTTTGGATAAGGAAGATTCTGTTGATCTGCCAATTTGATAAAACTTGATCTTTCTTTCAATTGGTTACTTACAAAAAAAATTATAAAAAATGGCATAAATGTCCATTATCCATTATGAACGGCTTTCAAGTTAAAATGAGTGATTTTATAAGATTTTTTGGGCTCAAGATAGCAAACTTAGTCTAAGGATCGATCTTTTATAACTTTGAAATCGAGTTTTGATAGCTTACATCACAAAAATGAGGGCTTTAAAAAGATAGAGATGAAGATGAGCTATTAAGTCATAAAATTGACAAAAAGTATAATTAATCCTAAAATTTTGTTTTTTTCTAAACTACTGTAAATTAAAGACCTGAATATGTGCATTTTGGCCCTCTAACTAAACGCATTTAAGTTTACTAAAGCTTCAAACGTTAATATCAATAAGTATTTTGATAGAAACGAAATACTTGTAAAGCCCTAGAAACGGCAAAAATTTTTTCAGTTGAATTATTCCGCCTAAGTATAACAGCTTTTTTCCAAAATACTTGCTAAAAATAAATGAGTAAACCAAAGCGTAACTAAAACACGGACGCCAAATAATGGAGCGCTTTATTGGTGGAAATAGAGCTATGTAGAGGCTAAAAGGAAATAAAATGAATGTGTGGAACACCCGAACATATCAAGAAACCTGATCAGGAACCGTGGTTGTCTTGTTTAGTATTAAACAAATTTACTTGACCAGTAGTTGGCTTTGCAGCTTTCTAGAGTCTGGTTATTCATTCGGTGAAATAAAAGTTAATTTTACCTTGGCATACAGTGACGAATATGGCTCATCAATGAGAGCCCAAAGCTTTGGTTTCCACTTCTGCCACTTCGTCAGAGTCCCACTGAGATACTGCTCTTCAAGATGAAACTTTTCATAAAGTTCCTCTTCAGTCTTCTTATCTGTGTCAATATCCAATCGTTCGAGGGTCTGAAGAGTGTCCTGAGTTTCTCGATGTCGCGTGTACGTCATCCAGCAGCATGGTTCAACCTAAAGTAATATAAAATAAATTAAAGTTATATAATCAAATCAAAATTTGAATAAATAGAAGGGTATTTACTTTTACGCTTTTATGTAGAGTTGAAATTATCAATCCAATTGAATTTGAAAAGAAAAAATACAATGGAAAATTGCCATTTGTTTATGATTCCTATTTTACACTGTTTTTAGTATTTCACCTATAATTATTAAAATTTTTTTCAAATTAAAATATTGTTTATTTGAAATCTCGATGACAGTTGAAATCACTTTGTGAAAGAAACATCCCACCTTCAATTTATTTCATAACCTTTATCTCCATTTCAATGCCCACGTCACACATTTATGCTGTATTAATATTGAGAAGGAAGAGTACAGTACTTTGTGCAGAAAATGCCTCGCTTCCGCTCATAAGCCTGTTTTTGTGCGGGGCCGATCTGTCGCTTTCTGCAAAACGCGACATTTACTTTAAAAGCAGAGATTATATCAATGGCAACTAGATGAAAGACCACAGCGTGCCGAATTATGGGCTTATGACAGGAACAGGAAGACTTAAAGAGGTATTTTGTGAAATTGATCACTCTCTATTTGCTCGCAAAGATAAAATTAGCAACTGTTTTTGCACCAATAGTAACATTCATTAGTTCTGCATGATTTTATCAAGACCATTAAAGTTAAATGTGTAGGAACTGCATTTTTCGCTATCAATATAAATAACAGTTAACATCTTAGTAAAATCATTAGTGGAATGAGCAAAACAGAGATTACTTTGAAACTCAAAATAAACAACCGTAGTTTCTTGTAAATACCAGCACTCCACTATGGAACGTTTACTTTAAACATATAACTATTAATAATCTAATTCCATTTTGGAATAAAACGTTTACCTCAATTTCATTCTCAAATATTTGCCTTCCAAATTTCATTGTATGCCTCTTATTTACATGCTTCGAGATATTTAGCTAACGGGCGACTGTTTGATTTTTTTAATGATTTCATTCAAATCGATTGCTCTCATACTCTAATTGACAGCATTTTCCGCTCTGAAATTTTGTGTAAAAATAAAGCAAATATAGATGTGAAAAATAGATTAAATGGTCATTGTGGTATTTAAATAAGCGGACGTATTTTGTCTCATTACTAATTCAACTTAGTGGACTATCAAAGCTTCGATGGATATGAAAGTCAATATCAAATAAATATGGAGTTTGGAAGGCGGACAGAATGTACTTACTTTCAGGTCTGAAGCCTTCAGATCCGCAACCTGACAAACAAAGTAACTATCAACTGAGTTTTATATTGGTCTTGTCTCTCCTAGCTGATCATGTTGAAAGATTCAATATTGCCAGGGTCAGAAGAGAATTACTGAAGATTGGCTAGGTATAAGATCAAAAGTAGTTCTGATCAGAACTTGAGCAGTCGTCAATTCTCTTTTTCTATACAGCTTTCTATCATTATCCAACGTAAAGTGGATGATGCAAATTAATGCTTGCTCAAAATACAACTTGGTGGATGATGATGGGGATGTACAATAGACGGAAAATGAGTGTTAAATTACCGATAGAAAAATTTCCTTTGAGAAAACGCATAGGCATAACTTAGGAGCATATCTGCGCAAAAAAGGGTGCTATAATCAACAATACTTATTGAATCCATTGTTTCTCAAACAAAGGCATAATAAAAGCAGCTTAACGCAGATACGAAGCATTAGAATTAGGCCATTCACCAAATTCGTTCATTATTTACGATAACAAAATCAAAATACGATTAGTTTGCAAGTAAAGTAAAACCGATAAGACAAACAATCTTAGTGGAAACATACTGTATACCAGCATGTACTTACATATAGAGGATCAACCAGACCTGATGGCTACATAAATAAAATGGACCTGACGACTGCAATGACTGAAACCCGACATGAAGTTATAGGAGAGGTGATCTAACTAGATTTTCGTTAAGGCATATTATTTAGATATGACAATTAAAAAGGTAAGGTCATATGGAGTTGGAAAGATGGAAATAAGATTAAAACGCAAGATATATAAATATTTTTGAAGAAGCGACTACTTCGTCTTGGCCACCACCGAGCGGATGCCACTAATCTGAATATAACTCCTGTTCCAGACAGAGCTCATATTGATCTACCAAGTTCGACATCCCTATTGGCCCACTCTCCTTGCAGGTTGGTGAGATTCTACATGGTATAGGATTGCTTGTGAATAAGGAGATCATGTCTGGTTTTTCCTAAATATTAACTGCTTATGAGACCTTACGATTTCCGGAGCGTCATGTTCATGCCATACTCCCCTTACATATCAGTAAAATCTGCATTTTTATGAGCCATACACTTATTAGTGGAAATATCAAGGGTTCTTTGGTTTCAGGCACAAAAGGTAACTCTAAAGAATGCGGTCGAGTTGATTGTCGGAAAACAGAATATAGACCTTCGTGTATACATATAAAGACGCAATTTTTGTTGGAAGGTCACCTTGTAATGACAAATAGAGTTCAAATTTTATTCCAATAACCAAAATGGATGGCTGAAGGAATTGGGATCTTCATATAATTGATCATACAAACTACATTCTGTCAGAAACTACAATTGGCCAACTATATGTATGAAATTACTACCAATCAAGTGGATACTAGTTGGTCAGTAATGTGTTATTAATGTGCATGTGTTTGTCACCTAATCATGCCATATAGGTAGAATTATTAAGAAATTGTTCCTAGCTATCCCATTTACATTATATATCAGGCCTTTTTAAATTTAAAGGGGACATATCTGATTAATCTTTTTCATTTAGTTTTAGTAAATTAACAGAACCGTCATATCCTGTTAAAAAGGTAAGAACAAGTGATACTGAAGTCATTGTCTTGAAAACCAGTATATTGTCTTTTATTTTGCGGAGCACAGATAATTATTATTACTTGGTCCTCTCACAGTTTGATATGCACATAGACAACAGTCAAAACGACACACGAGTATTCACCTTAAAATGCATCTTCCATACAAACTTAGAAAGGGGCTTTTAGAAGTTAGGTAAAGAGATAATGTAATTAAGCCTACCCTGCTGAGAAAGCTTTCCAACTCCGACTTCCTCTTTACTAGTTAGAATGAACGGCAAAACTGGCCATTCCAAACATGTTTTGTGCATTGTTAGACATAGAATCTCCACCTCAACAAATATGCACTATGAGTAATGCCATTCCACCGCACAAAATCGATGAGCCCATTAGCAGCGCGTGACTTTAGTAAAAGAATGGAGGTTGAACCACTTTGAAAGGAAACTTTCCTTCAATCAATGCAGTAGGTCACCCATGACACTAATGAGCAACGATCTATTGACATATGATTGAATCTACATGCACATAGGCCACCGCGACGTCCACCCATTGCCTTTTTTAACTACCATACATTATTTTAATTACGCATTTGTGCATTACCACACTTTACATTTCACACTGTGATGAAAATTCGACATCTGTAAGGTCAGAAAACTTTATAGAAAAGCAGTTTAGACTAATCTGTTGAACAGATATTCTCTTTAAGATATAAAAAGAATCGAAAGATCGAGAAAAAATTTTGCTTTCAATTTGTTTAAAATAAAAAAGGTTAATTTTTGGTACCCGCTTTTAGCTTTTGTTTTAATTATAGAATTATCCACTTGATTTCATTCAATAACCTCTAGGAATGACTTGTCATTGTGTTTGGTTTTAAATATCAGTTTTTTAACTCCAAAGTCCAGTATATAATGAGTCAATTCTTCTCTTTGCAATTATGCTAATTGCAACGTCACTAGCGAATCCATAAACAGAAATAGAAGCAAGCATATGAGTGAATAACTCCCCTGGGAAAAGAGCTACGAATATGCGTGTATTCTTTGCATTATTGATGAAAATAGCTAAAAAAAATCACCCAATAGTTATTTCGGAAGTATCAATCGATGTACTCTTCCCCTCTCGACTCGACATTCGTTAGAGCGTTTAATTAGTAAGCAATGTGGCATCCTGTGGCGAGATCCTTTTGCATTTATTTGAACCCAAGCGTGCAATCTACCGCCCATCAAAGTGATCAATCATGATAAGATGGAGTTAGTCACAGTTATTACTAACTTGCCTCTTTAAACAGCCAATGTCTAGTTTTGAAATCAGATGAAACCTTAAAAATTTATTCAAGTTAATACATTCAATTAGTCAAGTTCCACAGAAGCTGATGAAAAAGTCACGGACTGTTAACGCAGCTTTATCGCAATCTTTTGCTTCGATAAAATGTAATAACTGTTGACTCAGCTACATACTTACGATAGCAATGAAGGCGTGCTAGGTGTTACCATAAAAAAGTCATTACAATTTTCAAATAGATGTAGATATAATGACCTCCTCCTTCCTCTTTAAGCCATATAAAGATGCAGCATATCTCAGTAAATAGATGATAGAAATTATTAAAATTGAAATTCATTAAATATGTTATTATGCTGAAGTACATTTTCATAGCATATCGATCAATGCGAACTCATCAAGAATTGCTAAGGTCTGCATGCATTAGTAGCTATCCAAAGATTCAAAAACTTTTAGAATACCCTTCCAAAAATACTCATAGGGTGAAGAAAAGACGAAATGAACGAACTAGTTGAAAAAAAGAATATTTTTCGGAGGTGAAATTAAATCATCTTCTCCCCTTGACAAACGAATAAACAATGGTCAAAGTGATTAGGGTGAGAAGCTACCCCCCCCCCCTTTCACTACAAAACCAACTAATTGGGTATTTTCGTCGCCACGCAGAGAGAAACAGGGGTACATCTTATTCAATCATCCTTCTATTAGCAAAAAAATACGATAATTCTAACCCCTTTCCCATCTCCCTCCTAATTTAACTAAAGCCATCTTTAACATTAATAAAAATAATAATTGTGTAGTTTAGAATTACCTTATTCTCTCTATTAATGCAGCGGTACATTCCAACCATACTATTCATTCAAAAATTATTGGTGTGCTATTATCTCTGTCCCAACCAACTGCAGTTGTGTTCGTCTTGTTTATCTTAACCAAACGTAGTAGGTTGACATGATGACCGAAGATTCCAATATATTAATATAAATTTCGAAAAACCAAAATCATTTGTTCATCTATAAATACACATGGTTGCGACTGGAGGTGAACCATTATAATTATATCGATATTAAAAAGTGCGCAAATTGTTGTTTATGCCTTAGGAATTGGGTTTATGCAAATCATTTAGAAAGTTGCAATGCAATAATTATACGAAGGAATAAGGATGAAATAATTGGTAAATCTTAAACAAAATATGTAATTTTTGCTTAAGTTAAGCAGATCTTGAACAACTTATTAAAGGAATGTCGGTGAAGAGGTAGGCAGTGTGCATGTAGTACCCGGACTCAGAGACCCGCTCAGTTTCGCCAAGTAATGCTCTCCTACTGACTCATGCCTCTTTCCAAATTGTCAGTTATACATTCAAGATCAAAGGACACTAAATCTGCCGACAGTCTTATCTTTCCTTATTCCGTCCCATCCTCAGAATCCGGTTTGATTTCGCTCAGCATTGAAGCATTTTTCCTTTCTCCGACTTCCTTTTTATGCACTTTCTACTTGCTAAAGGTTTCACTTAGTTTCCAGTCTTCTCAATTATGAGTAGGAGAAACAATACTGTCCTAAAGCTGCTTTGCAATCACGATTAGAGCTACTTTATGCACATCTGCCAAATTAGAAATTACAAAATCTGTCATCTGCAGATTACTTAATGCACAAGTTTAACTGGATCAAGCGAAATAAGAAATTTTGAAGCATAAATAGCCCAAAAGAATGTGTCCGGAATTACATAAATCCTCCAAAGAAAAGCTTTTTACAAATGAATGCTCTAAAAGGTTTTCTACAATTCGTTTAAAAACAATATTCTTCAATATTTTAATATTTTAAAGGTAACAAAATTCAGCATAAACAAAAGGTGTTTCGAACGATTTATTTATGAAATTGGATGGAGATATTATATTGATGGAAACGGATGGCGTAAAATACACTAGTGATCTGTAATGTTCAACATAAGAGATGTGAATTTTGCCTGAACAACCAATAAAATTAAGCGTCATTTGGTGTCATTTCATTTGGACTGCCTATTCAAACGCACTTGAATTAAGAAAAACCACATCGCCTAAAGAATAATACTGGGCAATGCAACCATTTATTAAATATTTTAAGCTATCAGATGCGTGCTATCGTATAACTTATCTAAAGAGAACAATACGCTACAAGGTGTGGAGAAAATTTTCCCTTCAAATGGACTTTTGAGACGTACACATCACACCAAAAGTCAAGGAATGAATGTCAGAACGAAGGAAGAATAATCATGTAGTCCTGCAGACCTCTCTTTAATGCGAAGACTAATATATCGATAAAAAAACATCAGACATGTATGAAGAAATTATTTCAATTAATAAATCGTACGTGAATACAGAACAAGCATCTACGATCTCGTTTACTACCTTTTAATTGGACTTTTTAAAGTGCATATGATTTTATTTTGGCGGTAATTGAGATATCGGGGTGGTTTAAAATAAAGTATATATTTTTTAAACATATTACAAATTATTATTGACAACCAATTTACTAACTATAAAACATTCTACGTTTTGGATTCATCATATCTATATTTTGTACGTGGGGTACGCGATAGACTCACCTCCTTGTGGTACACCCTGGGCAACGTATACTCATGCGGCAAAAAAGTCTGCAAACCGGCAGTTGACTTCAAACTATAATGACCTGACTATATGTCATATTCGATCACTTCCACAGTACTCACCTTACCCATTTTTCTCCACCTTTGTGTCTGTCTCTCTCTTACATCTGTGAATCACTCTTCTGTTCTCCCCTCCCAACTTGTTGCTGCTTTGATGTTCCTCCCCCTGTGAAGCCCAAAGTTAATTAAAGGGCTAATGATAACTATCATAAAGTCTGCCATTTGCTATAAATAAATAAATATTTTGTACATTGTATGAGAAACACTTCAAGGCGATATATTTCAATTCAATTGACTCTATTAATGACAAATTACTGTTTCCTTTTGAGAGAAGTTCCTATCAATTAGAAAGCTCTCTAGAATCACTTCTTTGACACAAATTAAGAATGTAAAATGTCCTAAAATAGAATTTTTAGCGTCAGTGGTTTATTTAACATTCAAAATTTATTCTCCGGAATAACAAATTGGAATTTAACCGAAAAATATCAGCACGATAAATTTTCTTCAATACACAGTTAAAATTAATAACAAAATCAAAATCTTATCTTGACAAAAAAAGGGTTTCTGCACATATTCTTTAAGGTAAGTTGAGTAGCACCTACGAGAAAATCTAATACTTCATGGAAGAAAGCAATAATGGTAAAAGACATTACTTAAATTTTGTCGCCCAATGTAACAAATTCTAGCATGTAATTGGAATTGATTTACACAAAAGTAATAAATAATAAAAGCAGGGAGGAGGGAGGGAATTCAAGTTAGTGGAGCTCTCCATCATTTGACTTTTAGAATTGGGCCAGTCGATAATTACAAAATGGGTAGCTTATTGTCTATAATTTAAATTTCATGATTCCTAACCTGAATTGTGGCTCGACGTATAGTGCTCTTTGGCTGGTATTTTAGTCAAGAAGAGCCAATCATGCTTCATTGTTCAAACGATTGAGATAGCAAAATGGTCTTACATGATCTTTAACAGCTTAAAATGATTAAATATCAGCGGTGAAAAAAACTAAAAAACCAAAAAAGCAGTATTCTGTAAGCTGTGCTTATTCAAGCGGTTAAGATGGATGTTTTTCCTGACGTTCAAGTAGTTAAAGATGTATGTGTTGCAGAAGATGTCACTACAAAATAATTCAGGCAAAAATGAGGTGGAGTGTTAAATCATTTAAATTCTTAACCTCATTACTGGATAAAGTTGGAATCTATTATCAACAGAAATAGCTATGACGCGAATTCCAGTTCAAAATCCTCAAAGGTAGATTATCAAGACAGAAAATAGCATTTCCCGCCCACTTACAAATCCAAAATTCCCAGAGATTAATTTTTAAATTAAATTTTCAGATAAAGTCACATTATAATTTTTCCCCTTTTAACGAATATAGTTTCGGTCACTGTCCTTTACACACTCCGGCATTCCAGGTTCTCCACTGTTGAGGATAAATACAGAAGTGGTTGTTAATTCAATACATTTAAGGGTATTTATATTAGCTGGAATTAGGGTGTTTGATCAATACCTTTCACAATAATTTTCACTTAAAACTGGTTCGCTAATAACAATTTAATTCTTGGCACATCCCATCTGGAGCACTTAAAAGTGTTTTTGATCCCAAGGCAAATTGTTGGTAGCTGCAAGGTAGGTGATGCTGATCAAACTTTAAACTTTCACATGTTAATGTTCATTTTATTTTCTGAAAATTCATGACCCTTGTGGATGAAAAAAGGGCGCCGTTAATGTTTGAAATTAACTGCATGCAGATTTTGACGTGGACTTTTCCGTATTCGATTTTCAAGAACCATGTATTTCACACACACACATATATGAGATACCGAAGCTCGCCCGTTTTAATTGTTTAAATGTAATTGGCAAAACTAAGGTGTAAGACTTTCTCAAGAAATTAGAAAACTTTCAAACTATGAAAAGTGTGTTTGAAGCGTTTTCTTGAAGAGGGATAATAATTTGAATCATTCTTATTAAATTACTTGTGTTTAATTACTTAAGCAATTTATCTCCGGTTAGTTGGGTCTTGACCTCCAGAACTTGAACTTTTGTTGGTATCGATTAATTGTTTTCATACTTTAATTTTGATTCCACTTTATAACTCCACTGAATGATTAAAATAAATTTAAAAAGAGTGTTCGCTGACATCTTAAGTTAAAAACACCCATATTGTGTAGAGATATTTTTGGAATGCCTTAAATTATCAATTTCTCAAATCAAACAAGATTCAATTTCATTTATTAACTAATTGAAATATTTCTATCATATGCAATTTCGAGTTCACTCATTAACATAAAGGCTGCATTTACTGCGCTCTTTCCCAACTTCATATTATAGCTCAACCAATCTAGACGAAATGCTTCTAAATGGCTTATGAGAACATGATGCCAATTCAAATAGCGGTATTAAAAAAGAGCTAAAGTTGGGCGGAGATAAGCGAAAGTCATTCTGGAGAGAATCCCATGTTAGACCAGTTCCACTAAGACTGTACCCTTTGAAATTAATCTCATAGACTATCATTATTAAGAGAGTAATTGATTATTAACTGATAGCGTTTATTGATTAGATAAGAAACTAAAAGTAAAATAAAAGAATAAGAGTCTAAAGTCTCTGCTCAGTAGGATGCCTGCAGTTGATTACTAATATGGTATTTTGAGCGAGGTTCTGAATTTAATTCACAAAAAATCGATAATCCATCATGTATTTTAGCTCTCTAGGTAGGAGTCAGCTGATTTAGTTGACCATCAAAGCGATATTTCAGAAGTCCGGAGAAGGAGAATGTTCAATTAGAATTAATGATTAGAGATTGCTTTGTACAAAAATAATAAAGAGAATATCAAATAAATATTTTTTTGAACATCACTAACTATCTGTAAAATTACAAATTTCTTTGAATTCGAATAAACTTAACTGCACTAAACTAGAGTAATTCACTCCAGAAAAGTTAGAACTAATTTCCGATTAAAAAATGAGCACTAGTTCTTGCCACTTAGTATACCTAGATTAATCATCTCCCCCTTTCCAAACCATGAAATTACGTTACTTCGAGGCAACCACGTTTCTTCATTACGTGTAGATTTCAATTTAGAGTATAAATAGTGATGCTAAAAATTCTCTTTCCTAAATTACAACTGCTGGCTATTTCCACTTGGCCATGGTTGGTCTGCTTAAAAAACAAGATCATTTCAGCGTTTCTGCCATGGAAAAATATTTAGCTGAAATGACAGTACCGATAATGATTGAAAAATCGACAAATAAGAACTCAGTATTATGGACATTTTAGGAGATGGATTACAAAATGAAAAAACTGAACTAGAATCCCCCTCCCCCTCCCTCTCCCTCCTCCCGCCCAGATCTAAATATATCCTCATAATAATTATTCAAAGGAACAAAACGCTCCAATCTATATCAACTTATGCATGTGCATATAATAAAAATGTATAAATCACAAATTAGATTATGTAAAATTTTGGGAAATAATTAAACATCATCCTTTTCCTCCTGTGCAAGTTATACAGCGAACGATTCGTTTTAGCCTTCCCAATTCGTAATACTTTGATAAGCCTTTTTTTAACTCAAATGAATCGGAATGAACAGAATTCAAAGTTTTACTTTGGATTTATTTTTGCACTATTTATTAAATTTTTCATCCCTCACAATTTCTATTACTTGAAGATAGATCCAAGAAGTTTATAGTATGCTTGAACTGCTCAATATGAATAAACATGTTCGAAAAGCCAACAAACCGATTTTTTAAATTAGTACAACAATGTTGGCTTGCTCCAATCTAAGTAGTTGTTAATATATGTTCTTCAAATGAAGGCAGTTATTTAGGCAAATATAATATAAAAATATTTTTGCTTTATTATTAATTATTATTTTTCCATCTCTTAATTTGTTCCGAAAAGTTTAAACTACTTGAATAAATTCCAGAACTAAGAACCAAGATTTTTCACTTCATTATGAAAGTAAGAAATATGCATAAGGAGAAAATAAAATAGTACATTTTGCACAGATAAGTGAGCAGAACAAAGAGAAATCCTTCTAATTTGCCTTAAAAATAAAATAACGTGAACAGGATCAAAGAGCACAAATGGACTGTCGAGGTACGAATGGCTCTGCTCTACAAACCTGCAAATAGACCCCTAAAGGATATGAATTTAAAACTCTTGTAAGTACAGTTTTCCCTTAAATAGACTTCAAATTAGATTTTTATCAAAATTGGCATTTATATTAAAAATTTGAATATCTGAAGACGGATATCTACAAATGTACGCTCTTTTCCTTCCGATTCTGATTTTGAATAATTTATTTTCTTACATATTTTGATCAATTGCATATGCGATTACTTGAATCCGAAAATACTGCATATAAAATGGTCTCCTAGATGTTCGTCGTTGCAAAAGAGAACGATAAATACTTGCCCCTTATCAGATACAAGAATAATGGCATTATCATAATGAACAATGAGTGTATTCATTAAATAATCACGAATTTATTTTATACGCAATTTCACGTTTTACCTGACTGGATAATTCAAGTTTGACTTTTACAATGGGAAGTATTCTCATAGTCCTTTGATCTTATGCAAGAAGAGTTTAGTTGATTAATAAAGTTGCATTTTTGTTATCTGAACTCGCCAATCAATTACAAATCATACTTGCGTGAAAGGTGAATGAAAAGTTTTCATAATAGAATTATTAAACTCGTACAATTTAATATTTTGTTGGCTAGTCAAAACCAATTTTTGAATTTTGGTGGTATATAAAATAATTCGGAAATGCGCGAATAGTGGGTTAACCTTGGATCTTTACCAATTTGGAGGTAACAGGATCAATGTTTACCGATCCGCATCCATTAATGTAAATATTCAATCATATCAGCTAACTAAAGAATTAAGATAATTCTGGTAGTGGAGTTGTTCATACTGCCTCCTACCATTTATCTAAACAATGATACGCTAACGCTTTTAATGCTTTCGGAAATCGCTTATCACCTAAACGCCATCTTAAAGTAAATGTCTCTTAAATCAGAACAAAATTTCATCAGAGATGTTTCCATTATTTAGAACATTAAGCAGTATTGAATATAAAAATAGGAAAGAAAGAGGAAATTCAAAAATTATGATAGTATTTGAATATAGCCGTCATTTGCTATATTTACGTGCAACAAAATGAGTTAAACAGCTCGAACATAACTGCAAGTAATAGTATTTAGTATCAAACTAGTAATCTGCGCAATTTAGTAGTTTAATTTTGATAACAAATTTATAATAAAAGGTTTTGAAAATTCAGAACCCTGTTTACACTGAACATAAATTATGAGTAAGACAAAACACCAACCCACTTGGTTAGAGTCTAAGCCCCAAAATTCCAATTCTTCTTCGAACAATGGTCCGCAGACATCAGTGGGATAATGTAATTTTCCAGTTCGGTAGTAATTTAGGATCTGAGCGAATACCCCGGGATGTCGATCAAAAAAGTACTCGTTGAGGAGAGGATCGTAATTGTGCAGCGCCTCTGTAAGTCTGGAAAGTCGTGTAGCTGGAATTTTTTTCAGTGTCGCTTTGTAAGTCTCATGCCGAAAACCGCCAACATTAAGAATGACTCGATTTTCCAGGTCCATTTTCCCTGAATTCGTGAATTTGATTTTGCTTGAGGACAAATAAATATTTTTGAATGAAAATGGTAACATTCTTGAGCAACCTTATTAAGAAATGCGGGCACTTTGAAGAGTTAACCTCTACATATTGTGCCATGGGTCAATATTACAGAATTTAAATTTGTTATTTATGATATCTTTTAAAATGAATTTAACTCAGGAAGTAATTTTATTTACATGAGAATAAATAATATAGTAATATACTTTTTAACTGCCTAACAGACTAAAACAATTGTAACAATTCTTGTCGGTAGGCAACTTCATATTTCCTATTTCGCTTACTTGAATGTAATTAACACAGCATTCGTAATAAATTTATGTAGAATCATTTCTACTTCCTCACCTTGGTAACCGTGTAAAATAACTTTGACTGCTGATATTTTTCTTATGGACGATAATTGGGCAAATCTGCTGTATTTAAATTTTATGGAATTGATAAAATGTATTAAGACCGTAATTGATCCAAGTCGGATCCGATATAGAATTCTCATCCTTATGTTAAATTTTGTCATATTTATAATGATAAAGATTGATAATTTTGTCCATATAATTTTATACAATGTAATTTGAGATAATTTATAAGCACGATCAATTTTATAGGAATTGTCCTGAGGAGGCTATTACGGGGTGATATGAAATATGGACACATTTTGGCTATTCTTTTGGGGGAATAAAATTTAGTTAATAAGCCATTGAGAAAAATAAATTAAACAATGAAAACAAGATAATATTAATAAGCATATTCATTTCACCCTACCCTTCTATTAAAGTCATTTAACAATTAAATTAGTTTTATGATACTGCGATAGCAAAGTGGGCCAACATAAATACTGTGATTTATTATTGCATTTTAGAACCGCTAATATGGTACTTAAGAAATATCTGACAATTTAAGTTTCCTTAAAAGAGGGTTTCCTTTTTACCACTAAGATAGCCTATTCAAGAAGTTGATGTGCTCCATAGCACAAATAGCCAAATAGATTTAATTATCACATATTCATTATAGGCAGGGCGTCTTAATTTTCATATGTTCCTAATGAACGAAGCGTTTAACGAGTCTTCTGGGTTTTGATATATATAAAAATATTTCCACCAGTGTTAATACACATTTCCCAAAAACTAAAGCGGATTAGTAAGTTAGAGAAAGTGAGAGCAAAGATAAGCGAGCACTTAAGCGACATTTAAATTTCACATTTTGAACTTTGGCAGACGCTAGTTTACTATGGGATGCTTTTTATCATTCAAAAATAAATAACCGATCGCTATTTGTCATTTTAAGCTCGTGACACATTTATATCGGATGACTATTGTTGAAAATAAGGGAGTGACCTTTTATGCTCATATTAACTTTACGACAATCGTGTAGGGTCATAACAGAATATGGCCTTGTGCCGTAAAATGGTGATTGAAAAATACTCACATTTAATGTTCGCTTTCTGTGATATGCTTTCTAAGAAGAAAATAAAATAAATGAATAACGGAAATCCAAAGCTACAGTAAATAGCTATCAATTGATATCTTAAATGTAAAATATATTAATTAATTATGATAATTAAAGCGCTAAATTCAATTGCTGGAAATGAGAAAAACTAATCCATTCATTATAATTACTTCAAAAAAATCTTATCAGCCAATCAAATCGGATCAATCTTATTGATTTAAGGTACGAAAAGATAATAGCTTAACTTAAGTTAGTGCCAAAAGTTTATCCTATTTAATTAAAGTCTTTTCTATTTGTATAATGGGGAACATTTGCTCATTACTTCATGTTCATTTATCTGATAATTTCGGTTGATAAAATTATTTTGGTTAATTGATAAGTGCATGTATAACATTTAGCTAAAAATGAAACCACGTCACCTTAAAGTTTGTTAAAAGTAATTGGAATGGGAAAAAATTAATAGGGTTCTTATTTTAGTTACGAAATTTCGAAATCTATGGTGTAAAATAATAAAAAAATAAGTAATAAATAAATAAATAAATAATAAAATAAGTAAAAATAATTTTATTGGAAATATTATTGATGGCTTCGGAGGACACGGCAGCCGAAAAGTATAAGCACTCTGATTTATTCCTTAATTGTAATTGAAATAGATATCATTGGGACATAGGTAAAAAAACACAAAAATTTTTTTAAACAAATTGTTATTTATATAAAAATCCCACGTAGATGCTATGAACTAAATATTCGATAAGCCAAAGCTTGACACACATTATCAGTTGTGTGACAATTCTTCTTAGGAAAAAGTGTCATATTTATGAAACAAACGGTCTAATCAAAATATTTTCTAAAAAAATTAAAACAATTATATTAATGAACTATGACTGTTGATATCTTGAGAGAAAGTCTCACACTCCACTACAAATTGCTACTAATATTCTATGAATTTTGCCATTTATTTCAATAAAGCAAAGTAGAATTAGGGCTTTGACACTACTATATGGACATCTATTCGCTAAAACGGGTTTGAAACTTTATGAGTGAAACACTTAAATTCACACTTGTTTGGTAAAGAAAAAAACAAGGAAAACACAAAGATCACTTTCATAAAAATTCACTTGATGATAAAATTTTGAAGTTATAAAAAGTGAACACTTGTTTAACGCACTCCATAGAATTAAATGATACACTATTATATCATCTTTCAGCTGTAGTATATCGTAGAGAGGGAGAAGTAAGCACAAGCCTTAGAATTAATTCAAATATTCAACTGACCTAGAATCTTACAATTAAAACTGTGTCTATGTCTTTGTGTCTTTAAGGTAGCAATGCTGTTGTCTTCGATCTAAACTAGACAACACAATGACCTTTGATGAAGATTTTATATTTTTTCCAACTTAGTCCAGTCCTACAATAAAGACTACTAATTCCTTCTGACTGTTCTTCTTAGAGTCACTTAACTACAGTCTATTTAAATGCAAATTTAAAAAAAACTAACTGTGAATATTTAATCTTTCAGTAGAAAGAATTTATTCTTAATGATTTATAAGAATATTTGAAATAGTGATTCAGTGCTAACGGTGAACAATATGTTTAAATTGACCTCGACTCACCATGCTCTCGATATCTCTCGAATCACACACAGCTAGCGAAATGGTCAACCGCGCAGAATTAAAATCGGCAGTAGTTTACCTTCTTCCAAACAAGTCGGTCTCATTAAAATAAATCTTCTCCAATGAATTTATTGAAAAATAATGTGCAATAAAATTTTAGAATTATCTTGATGCAATTCTTGTGTGTTAGATAATTGAAATGTATATTTATTTTAACTACTACTTAAATTAAAATGGGAGAATGAAGAATTAAATCTAAAGATTACAATTATTGAAATGATATGTTATTTTTCGGGAGGTCTGGCACACATCTAAATCGTATTCATATCAGGTTAGTACCGGCTTAAAATTTTCATGAAACCAACATCCATTAAGTTCATGTGCAATTGAAATTACTAACCATTAACACTCTGGTTGTTGGCAGAATAGACATTTAAGTTTGCTCGACAACCCTGAGTGGTGTTTGGTAATGGTAAGTGGCTTCTCTAGTGCATGATATCAGGGACAACGATAGCACTTTTTTGAGAATGGGATTTGATGTCAAATCAAACTGAGAGAAGTGGATTAAAATAGAAGTTGTTAAAGCCACCTTCTAGAACTCTCTCATTTTTTATTTTGGCATTCTAAGTAGGAGTTTTCAAAACAAATTAATACTTACTTATGTTGTGAATTTTGGTAAAAACTAAGTGACCTTTGAAAAGACTTAAAAATAATCTATTTCTCACTTTTCCTAAAAATTTAGGAAACGGTGTATGGCCTAAAACACGAATTTGGCATTAAAACACTTTTTGTTTTAATGTTTTTGCACACTTTAATTTGTAACCAGAAGTCAACAATCTATATATATATATATATATATATATATATATATATATATATATATATATATATACATTCAATTAGAACCTTTACTTTTAAGTACACGATAACTTTCAGTTAACTCATTTTGCATATTCTTTACACAAAGTTTGAATTAAAGTTAATTAAAATAAAATGTAAATGAGAATATTCTTGTAAAATAAATTTACTCAAATTTTAATCACTAGTAATATCCCTCTTATAAAAACCATACATGGGACAACTTTAGGCTAATAGTTATTCAAGAATTAACTTTAATTTCGCAACATAAATTGCTATTAAATACTCAAAATTATAATTGACAAGAAATAAAACTTTAAATAACATTTATTATTGAATTTATTTAAAATAAAAAATAAATTTAAAGAGTCAATCATTAAACTTGACAGGCTAATATGCGTAACACATAAGTTATACAGAAAAACGAGTGCCTTGAAGTTCCAATAAAATTACAAATATTTTTGCCCACTGTGATTATAGAATAATGAAACTGTACAAATTAATTTAATCAAATGCTAAAATTTATGAAGGTGGAGTAGAATTTGTATTTTCTTTTTTGGAAAGATTGCATCGGGTAAAATAATTAGAGAAATAAAAAGTCTGTCTGCTAAAAACAATACTGCCATTCAAATTTGGTGATATTTAAACCACAATAATTTTTTATAACCTTCAGATTTAATGAAAAAGCTAAATTGAGGCCTAAATATCTTATTATTTGGTACTCATACACGCAATTATTCAAAAAGTTTTGTACTATTACAAATTTATTATTTAAAAAATATTATAACGTACGATATGTTTTGGGTTGTCATTAAAGAAAGGAATCAATATATTACTTTTGTAACAAATACACCCTTCACTTTGCGCTAACTTATCCGCAGCGAATATTCTGTATTCAACGGATTTCCAACTTCTAGTAAGCCATTGAGAATGCCATTAAGTGGGTTCTAATGAAGTCCTTTGTAAAATATAGGGTCTCAACATTTGCAGAATGACATATTTAACTCTAATAGAAAATTTTGTATATAAGAAATAATTGTGACATTTAAAAAAGAAATTCAGGAAGAAATGTCTTAACTAAATTATAGATCTTTTTATTCGACAATGTACCACATTTTATGAATAGACAAAATAATGCATTCTGAGTTCCTAATATATTTCTCTTGGATCAACAATAAAATTTCCTGTTTTTTTAACAATTAGGTTTTTAAATATTTACACTCAAAATAGTAACGCAAATATAAGTCATTTTGCAACAGATTTATAGCTTTATATTTAATATTCAACCAGTGCTTTAACCTAAAGACAGTTACCCTAATCAAATGAAATTTAGTTATTGGTTTTAACACTTAATGAAAGTCTTTTTAGTATCAAAAAATATTTTACAGCTATATTAATTAACTTGCGATAGCATTACAGATTTCAGTAGTAATGGAGGATTAACGATTAATAAATTAGTGGAAATAAATTGGAATATATGCTTCTGTGGAGTCCACCGAATTGAATATAAGCAGTTATTTTTGTCAAAACTCTAATGAAGCAATTAGAATAAAATATTTAAAATATTGTGCAGTAAATAAAATAAATGTTTTAAATGTAAATATCAACACATTTATTTTTATTTTTAGATGAAAACTGAAGGAGATTGCTTAAATTCATCTTTAATAGTAGTGCCCTTATGACAATTTTAATTGAACCAGTGTAATATCTGTATTGAATGTCTTCATCGAAAAATAATTATTTTAATGAAACAAAAAAATGCTTACCTGTCATAAAATTTTCAATAAATATCGGGCTAAGGCTAAATCTACTGAATGGAAAGCATGGACTGAATACTTTTAACATTGCAGACTTACATAAATCTCTTGATTTCTGAGAAATGGGAAATACCACCAAAGCTAAATATAAAATCCACTAGATGTTCAGGTTGAGATATTAGTTCGACCGAGATAAGACTGACATCTCAAGCTACATTATAAATACTTTTGTTCAGCTTCAACTGTCCCCGTTGCCCAACGAATATTTAGCTCCCACATTCCTTGAATCACTTGCTGTCCACTGCTCTTTGATTGGCTTAGATAGTAGCCAATCAGGAATCCTAATAGTGATTACTGTGTCCCGAAAACTGACGCATTTGTTGGTCATATCTATATACGGATATTTTTGAAAATTAGTCTCACTTATTTGCATTATAGTACTGTTTGATAAAAAATCTGTTAAATAACCGATAATATAAGAATCTAAATTGATTTATCAAAGATAAAATGTAATGTTATATTAAATGGAAACATTGGTTAAGCAGTAAAATTGAAAATAATTCATTCCTACTGTTTGAAGAAAATTGAACACTAATTGTAGGAAATGCCATAGATACGAATATAATAAAACATTAAATGTATACTCCAAATGTCCAAAGAAGAAATAAAATCTGTCAACTCCTTTTTTTTGTAAATCTACTTATTTTATGCTGTGTCCTTTCGTGCAAAAAATTGTAACTCGAATTTATTGATTTCTTTTACTCACCATGTGACAGGCGCATCTTTTAATTATAGAGATATATGTATGGCTCTAACTATCATAATCTCTATTTTTATCGACTCATAGTTGACTGCTTTGAAATAAAAATCATTATAAGCGCAGCACGGTTGTTTTATAGATAAATGAAGTTTGTAATCTGTTGAGTTAAATTCTTTGACATGTTTTATGAAGTAGCTTATTGACTTAACTATCAAAAGAGCTTGAACATTCAAATAAAAACCCACATTTTCAAAGCGTTGAATTCCTTGATTTTACTTTTCTACTCACATTTATAAAAGTTCTCTAAAGTCATGGCACCGTATGTACTTTTGCCGATATCCAATTCAATATCACCGATAGATTTTAATTGCATATAGCATATTTAATTTAAAGCAGTTTAAACAGTGATATTAATGACAAAATATCTCTTTCCTATAATATTCTATCTAAATAATCACAGTTGACATTATTTCTCAAGCCACTAAAGTGCAGGCAACGAAAACATGTCTCCTCATTGAGATTGAGTAGACATGGCTTTACATTCTCTGAGCCCGAGGGAGACTAGGTTAATATTGATAATGCCTAATTTAAATGATGACTGTTCCTTTCTTTGTTATCTATATTTGCAATAATCAAAAAGATTTGTATTATTGCCCTGATTTAACTTTCTGCTATGTTTATGATTTAGGGGTAGACAGTTACTAATATAGAAGTTGTCATGAACAAGCTTGCCTGGGAACTTTGACATCTTGACATCTACCAATGACCATTTTATTCAGACACTTTTTATACTTCGTCGCTCACCTCATTTGTATTTACAATATTTGTATCAACCGAAATATTTAGTTAATCGCTATGCAAAATAATATGGCTCGTTAATAAAATTTCGATGTTTTATAATTCGTGTCAAAAGGGAAACCTGATGAATGAACCATTATTATTCAAATAGCGTAAATATATGCACCTTTTAGGAATCAAGCGATTGCAAAGCTGAGTTGGTTTTAATTTTTCTCCGAATCACTTTGAAGCAATAATCTGTTAAGAAATTTTTGCGACCACTTCCATGCACACCCAAGTTGTAAACAAACTCAATAATTGCTTCATTGATTCAAAATAAAAATTTCATTCCTGAGTGTCACTATAAGGGCTTTAAAGCGTAGAAATCGATAAAAGAAATGTCGAAAAGTATATAACTTCCACTAAAAACGAAATCCAGTTTCAAAATGTACGACTACCATGTTCTCAGGATGCGAGAGGATTGGCTTTTGCACTAGTACAAACAGTGAATGAGAATTCAGGGGTGGTGACTGCACAGAAAGGAAATAGATGTGATTATGAAATGCCAACCACAGGGGAAACACTAACGCGTCAGTTAAAGTTGTAAGTCATTCTGTATGCAATGATTAATGAGGGAGTATGATTGGTTAAACAGTGTATACTTAGAGATGAGATCTTGTCGGATGCACACTTAATCTGTCAAAACTCATCTAGTTCGCGTTACTCTGGACACCATAAAGAAAGATAATTTCGGCACATCGAAAATATAACACACTTAAAAAATATCTTTTTAACCTGCACTAACACAATACTACGATTTTTTATTCATGTCATTAAAATTGAGTAGAAATTACAACTAAAAAATATTGAAAGATGTATTCAAAATAAGTAATCCGACTGTTGTAAAATTATCGTTCAAAAGCGAATTGGATATGAAAGATTCAGATAGTGAAGGTGTGAATGAGTGCAGTCTTTGCTTGTTAAAATATCCGCCGTAGTGCTGGGAAAAAAAATATATATTTTGGCTTAAATGCAACCGAGTGTCACTCAAAACTTTTGAATTGACTAAAGTTAGAAGTACTTTCCACAAAATTGCCACAAGTAAGGTGCACACTCATCAAAATGATCGATTGAAGAATTAGATACGACTTATGGATTGTATCGCATAATGAAAAATATGAGTAACTCTAGTTTTGTTGACTCAATGATTTTTTATTTTAATTGTGAACCTTTTAAATACGTATTTTTGCTAGTGTTCCGCAAGTGGACACTATTTGAAGTGTTCTGTTCTTTTTTCTATTTTATTATTCTTTCTTTTAAATAGATTTAAAACACAACCATTCGTGCTGTTTGAGCCAAAGGATACGCAATGAGTATTTAGTTGAAGTAATTCCAACAAATTTAAAAATACTTTCTACTTACTTTGGTTAATTGATTTACTCAGAATTAACCAATGAGCATTTTACATAATGTGTAAATCAAATTTTGCGTGACAAAGTATTAACTTAATTTGATGCTCGATGGGTTATAAAAGTGGGCGAGCATTAAGCCATATGACTACTACAAGTCCTTAAAATTGAAAATTCTTTTGAATAATAACGATTATGAGATTTTTATAGTATCTTTTAAACTCTTGTTTATTTATTTTGAAAATAGTCTTAATTTCGTTTGCTTTTCATAAGCTATTGAGCGACCATCGATCGTCACCTAATATCACATTAACTAAAGATGACTAAATAACTGGGAGTAATCAGAAAAGTGATTCCAGACAGTCAGATGAAATCTCAATTGATGGAATGATGACGAAATAAATAAAACAATGCAGACTATTTTTGTTTGTGCTACGACTTTATATGTATTTGGTTACAAAAGCAAGTCCACTTAGGCACATTAAGAGGTCATTGGAATTGTCCGCGAATTTCAGCAATCATTCATATTTAGATTGCCTAAGAAAGGTTTAAAACAAGGCGTCCCTGTGCATTATGGCCAATCAGAAATTAGCAGTAACGCAGATAGCAGGTAATAAAGAGGAAAATTTCATGCCAAATTACTTATTAAAAGGAAAGAAAGGAAAACAAGGCTCAAAAAATGAATATGAAAACGGTTATCAAATTTCATCATGATTTAACAAAAATGTAGCGCGTTAAAAGCTACTATTTAAACTAATGCCTCATTAATTTTGGAGATTGGTTAAACAAGTACGTATTCGCCGAGGCGATGCAATACATTCGAAGTGACGGCAATGCGTATACTAATGGAGTAATGCGATTAAGATTTGCAAATGCGAGAAAAGAGTATCTATTTCGCCGCAGCACCGTCTTTTAATCTTACATCCATCAAACGAAATAAATGAGAAATTGAAATTTTTTAAAATTACTATTTAATGAAAAAGCTGCTGAAACACTAATCTGAACTTACCAAGTTACACTCGTCATGGTAGATATCAATAAGCTATTATACTGAAAAAATTATTATTTCATAAAAATAGGTCCACCTCTAAATCCAAATTTAGAGAAGTTAAGTCAACTAGCCATCTTCAAATCTAAGCCATTACCGGACGCAAAGTACTTAAATTTCTAGGACTAGGACTCAGTTGTCAGCACTGAGATCGTAGAAATTTTCTTACGAAAGAATATGATTTAATGGCGTGAACTGATAATCTGTACTATATAAGACATGTATACTCCCAGCAAGGAGACGAGATTACTATGCTCAGTCGCACAGAAACCACTGTTTTGATAGCGAAACCAAACTTTAACTCAAAATTCCTTTCGAAATAGTTCCGTTTATCCAATACTAAGTCAAAATAAACTAAATTAATACGCAGAGATAACAAACAATTATGAAGAGTAAGCAGACATTGGAGAATATACATTAAAGTAATTGTATGCCGATGGGACACATATTCATTATTTGCCTGAAACCTTCTCTGCTCTTGGATTACCTTTGTTCATATCAGTAGCCTCAATATTTATTTGGGTAGAAAACGATCTGCAATACAAAAGAAATTATTGAACCGAATTATAATAGCATAACTTAGTAGATGCTGCCTCCTGTCTCCTGCCGAATACTTGAGTGTATATAAACCAAATGTAAGTACAAAAGATATCGAAGCTTATTTACTTTCCTATTTATAGATTGGCAGGCCAGTACACTCTCCTTTCAACTCCAAATGGTTTCTTTTTAAAAATGTTTGGACGCCAATTTTCGGCCATACCGTCATGGCCAAAAAACCAACATTGTCAACACTTTTGAGTCCAAAAGCGCTCTGCGTCCCTTCAAAGGAATTTAAACCCTCTATTTTGGAAACTCTACTCAAGACAACAGCATAATTAAAATTCCTTAGGAAGTGGTCTGTGGATAAATTGCAAAGTCTCTTCTCTGAATCATTGAGCAGAGAGAGAGAATATTGCTTAACAATTGCATATATGTATATATTCTATTTTAATTTAATCAAGGTCTCTGAAAAGCCGTCTTTACACTCTAATGATGAGTTGGAATATGTTGGAATTAATTGTAAAGAAAATCAAAGAGCGCATTCAGACTTGTATAGAGCTGTTTGGCCAGATGAATACTTAAAAATATAATTTATTAGTTTAAATTTAGCATATTAACATAATGACATTTACAAAACGTACACATATAATGTTTCAGAGTATGCGGTTTAAAGAAAGCGTTTATTTATAGATGATATGGATTTTGAATAAAATGATGGAATTCAAGTGTATTTTCACACAGAATTATGAGGAATGTTTTTGAATTGTGATTGTTATACATTTGGCATTGTTATTATAATTACTATCTATAGTTATAGATTCATGAACTATTCATGAACTTCAATTAACATAGGGAAGTATTAAAGTGAATCAAAGAATAACTTTAAGTTGTATGCTAGTAAGGCATTAAAGGTTCATGCATTTGAGCACTTTTCAATATCATTTCTTAATATGAAACCAGCAGTGCTTTTAAGACAGGAGGGAGAGGGAGGAAGGAGGCTTGATCAAAAATTAAGAAATATTTTATTGAGAAGATGGTAAGGACAAATAATACCAACCTCTTAGCTAATCAGAAACCGGCATTATATTCAAACTTTCTGCTTAAGTGAAACTTAACCTCACTCATCTCCTGTTCCATATCTTAATGAATGAACTTGGAATTAATGTCAATCCGAAGAATAAATAAACTGACTTACTATAAAAGACAAGTGATTTATCGCTGGGTAAGCAAAGTAATAGACTTTTATTTATTACTGGTAAGTGTTTTATATTTTTTATGTCGAACTCTTATAGTTAAAGTATTGCGTCAAGCTAGTGGAAAGTCAAACATGTGATTTCATACGCTTCCTTTTAATGATCTGACAATTAAATGCGACCGTTAATATTCACTTCGGTGTGAAGTAGCCAGTGTACTTGTTGAAGAAAATTAATTTTAATGAGTGCATTTGAAAATAAATTAACTGATCAAAGTCTCCGACTCTAGTGACGCCAATTTTTTTAATTAAACGAAGCTGAATAGAAACTTCCATTATGACTATGCATCTATTTAATGGCCACCATTAAGTTGTATTTCATTTTACAACTATGAAAGAAAAAAAAAATAAATTTATAGCAATTTAGACCTTGAAATATGCCCTTTATTACTAATTTGTTGATTGGATCAACTTACTCTGACAATGGCGGTGGAAATAATCGACTTCTACAAATGCAAATACAAAAGTGGCTCCTGTAGCGTTTTTGTAAATGAACCAGTTTTCTTCTAATATCACGTTTCCAAATTACATTAAATATAATGTTCGATATACATATATTTATAATACGATTAAACTAATATTTCACTATAAATGACCGATTCTTAATATGTCCTCTCGAGGTACATTAAGGCTGAGATTGCTCTGATTTAGTCACTCACTGGACAACCCTAGACCCAAACTGACTTGTATTATGACACTTCGAATTTATATTGGTAATTAGTTATAACTTTAAACGAACAATAACTCAGCAGTATGAGACTAAATCAGTTATTAAGGTTAGTGGCTGAAAATTATTTCTGCTTAAAGCGAAAGAACGCATTATTTCATGTTGTCTTTCCATTTTTTTGAAGCGGTGCATGTTCTCTGTTCCGATTTTACTAAAGTAACAGAGCACAATGTAAGAGAAATAATTAGTTCAAGAAACTTCATTTATTTCATGTGATTTGCTTTTGTCCTTCTAGGACTGAGTTGTCAGCACTGAGATCGTAGAAGTTTCCTTACGAAAGAATATTCCCAGGCATTGTTTCATACCCATTTTGGAAAGCATAAACGTGAATAATAAGAAGATATAGATGGATAGATTCTCAAATAATCTGGATTGAGGGGTCGTCAGAGCAGTCCCAACTTTTCGCACTAATTATGAGGAATTTTCTGTTATGTATATCATATTTGTATAAGCCATTGGAGATAAATAGGTACAAGGTACTGATTGTTCTGAAAGTGGACAACTTTACATTCCCAGTGGTGATACCTAACTAGCGGATCGATGGTTTAGCATAAGATCACAACTCTTCATTCAGACAATGACAATGAAATGGCACCTTTATTACACAGCTGACAATAATAAAATAGAAATGAAAATGTTAAAAATTCTCTGGAAAAATTCCCTTTTTTGAGCCGTATTCAGTTATTTTTCTCCTCTGTGCTACACTTAAGCTGAAAGCTGCGAACTATCGTATAAAATTGAAGTCGAAACGACGACCAACCTTGGTTACGCAACAGCATCCAACATGCAATAAACCTCGCAGACAAGCATTTGCTGCAATCCTGGGCAGAACTAGTGAGTTCGAACCTTCTTACAAAAGAAAAATGAAGTTCGATTCTTTAATGCTTTGACGTTGCTCTCTATCTCCTATTGTTTTCCTACCCTTAATCATTTTTCGGACTTAACTCTTCTTCTCACAGTTAAGAATTTTAGCCCGTGTATTTAAAACTGTGGCTTATAATAATGCTAGCAGTATAATAATTGTGGCAAACAGAAAATCTTCAAACGTCTTTCAATGGACACCTTCTAATATCGCAAATTCATTTTTTTTTTGGTGAAAATATCCAAAGGCGTTATTAAAATTGTTCATTTAATATTAGATTTGGTAGTCAGAAATTCAGGAAAAAACGTACTTCTTCATGGTAAATACATTCAACATGACGTTCGAACAGATTTTTCCATTATTTTGTTCTTACCAAAATAAGGATTTTAATCTGCGATATAATTTTACAGCCATTCACCTTTCACATAATTCGTGAATCACCCATTTACTGGACACGGGAGTTCTTGTCCGCAGAGCGTAATCGTTGGATTTGAGGTAACCGATCTGCTATTGCCTTTTCGTCTCAATTTGATCTGCCAAAAAGTCGGTGGCAAAGACTTTGCAGACGTAATTTACCTTTCATTTTTGACTGATGGTCAATAATGCGAAATTTAAAAGTTTAGGTCAGACTTATGCAATAAACTACGTCTTATCATTTGTTAAGCATCTGTTTAGTATCCACCTGAAGTCCCCCAACCAAATATTTGTGTATATACATTCAGGGATACTAGATTTCGTTGAAATTGGATTCCTTCTCCTTGGCGAATTCTTCATAGATTTAATTCTCATAAGCGCATGTTTAAAAAAGTGACATTTTCACCTTATTTTTAGCAATAATTTCTTCCCACTTTCACTATTCCAACGTTAACCACAGCGTATTATTTGATACGGGCATTAGATCATTTCTGTCCATCTTAAGAATTGCGTACTATGGATTCTTTATGTTTGCCTCAAACGATATCATTCTCAAACTTAAATTCAAAAGCTGTTTTTGCCTCAAGAATGAGCTCACTTGAGAGTGACCTTATTCATCTATCTCATCAAAATAGAATTTCAGAAATTTCACTAAAAATTTTGAAATTTCGTTTTTACGAACAAATTCTGTCAACAATCTCAGGAAAGCATAAATTGAGGAAAATTACTAGTTTCATGAAAAGGTAGATTTGGGCATTAAGTAAGATCCATCTGCAAGTTAATGATATAGACCAATGTTAAAACTACATGAGATGCATGAAATCATATTATTGTGGATAACAGCGATCCAATATTTGCAAATCTCAATCTTGGAAAAATACTCAAAATGGCAATAACTGAATATTCTATGCATGGATGGAGAAAGAACAGTCAAAAGCATGGAATAGAACCCCCGATATAAAAAATTTGACCACTGGTTGGTAAGATTCACCGGTGCTCCTATTTTTTACTATTCCGAAAGTGGGAACCTCAAAGTTTATCTCAAAGACTTTTAATTTATTCATTGCATGCGCTGTGTTTGGAGATGAATGAAAATTTGACTGAATAAGGAGCTGAAAGGTATTATTTCAACCACCTGCCTATTGGGATGGTTCGACGGCAGAAACACAGGTATATATCGTGGCTAAGTTCGCAGGTCGATTTTAATTAAAAAAGGCCAGATAAAAGTGCAACGGCGAGTTAAATGCTATTAATACTGACTTAAATAGTGAAAGAGCATTGTGGCAAACAGAAGAATTAAAAATCAGAGGTGAATTATTGTCAAAGGTAAAGCTTGCCAATTCAAGAGCTTTGGCAATGCAAATAACAAATTTTCCCCCACAACAGAACTAAGACACTGTATTAGAACACTTAGTATTTCTCTTTCTAGCCAAAGAACTATGCTTTAATTATCAAAATCAATAGGAAAATAACAAAAGAAACACGAAGCCATATAAGTGATGCAAAGTTCTATGGAACAGAAATGTCGGATGTTTTTGGGGTCCCTCTAAAAATCTGATCTGTCGTCAGTTATAGCATTACAAAGATGCTAATGGGACTAGTATCTCCTTTCACTGGAACTGTTCTCTAAACTATGCTCTTTGATTATTAATTGCATTAAGCTCATTTGAATAGTAAATGACCGCTCAATGGCATCATTGTGGTGATGAAAGAAGTAGAATTGGTAAGTTTGTCATGGCAGTTAATGGGGGTGGGAGGGAGGGGGTGGGGGGAAACAAACATCGTTTTAATTTCCGAATTAAAAGTAAAAAGTTTTTCGAATCCATTATGAGCTATTGATGTATTTTTCTCATTAAAAATTCAGAGTGCGCTTATAACTCAGCTTATAACTGAGTTTTCGGAGATTAATTTTTAAAATGGATGAATTAAACCCTTCTGTGTTTCCCTGATCGTGCATTAAGCCAGTTAGTTCTACTTTAAGCAGAAATTGAAAAGGAGGAAAATTTGGTTTAAATCCATTTACTGGATGAATCATTGCTTTATTCTCCTTTTCGCAGATGCAAAATTTATTTCTTAACTAGTATAATTCACAGCAGCACTCAAAATGCATAAAATCTGGTTTTGTAGGGAAGCGATTTAACTTGTTCCAATATTTGAGGAAAGAGTGAAATCGAAAACAATAATCAATAAATCAGAGTTCAATTTCACCCAATGATTGGTTTTGGACTAAATGCTTATATACCAGCTTGATCATAGTTAAAGTTAAAACTTCATGATCAGTCATCTAGATCACCAGGCAACATTTTGTCTTCTATACTCATGCTTGAATAATTAGTTCCATTACTGAAATAATCGCTCAAGAAATTTTGTATTAAAATTGAGAGCCTATAGTTATCTCACAGTACCTTTAAAATTTTAAATGTGAAGATAACTTAAGGAATATTTCATATTTTAAAAATCGCTGAACATTTTCCTTATCTTTGCAACTAGAAATGATCAACGACCAATCAAATTTGCTTTGCTTTCTTGGTAGTTACTTTTAAATATTGCATTATATTGAGCATTTTATGCTCCGTTACATCTGGGACTTGTTTAGTGATTTGTTTATTAGTGAAAATTAATTTGATCCCTTGATTGATTTAATTCTTCTTCACACAATTTAGACCATATATTCTCTTAGACGCAAAAGTTTATATTTGCTTAAAATAGTATTTATTTTATACATATATGTTTAAAAATTACCTCCATTTCTTCATTCATTGCACGTCATTTAGGACATTTATTTTGACTATTTCAAGGTACGATTATATTCGAAGTTTGTGAGCAGTTCAAAGTCAGCTTTATCGTCTCATATAAAAGCGCAAATATTGACATACGAAAAAGAAATAATGTATTTGTCTGAGTAGTTAGTGAGCAGTATTTGTGGTAGAACTACATTCAGATTTAATAGATCCTAAAATAGACAGAAATGCAGTTAACGTTGATGTGTTAAGAACTTCATTGTCCAGGAATGAATATGATTGCCTAGAAGTATGTTGCTAACATCTCATAAAAACTATTCACCTAATAAAAGTTAAGATAGTAAATAAGCAATACTTACCTTATATATCAATATCAATAGATAAAGTTTTGGTAAAATAATTTCTTGAAAGGCGGTAATATATTAAAACAAAGTATATTTCGTTTTTTTAACATTCTGAACCAGGAAAGGAATCTCGAAATATTTATGACATCTTTAGGTCGCCCTGAATGCTCCGATTAAATGAATAATGGTATATCAATTTACTATGAAAGGTAGTTGATATTATACGATTTAGGCAAACATGAACCTAGCAACAGCTGATATAAAATAGTAGGGTAATCGGTAGAGACTGTGAAGGTTATAGGATATTTGATAAAGGATATTAAAGTCTTCCTTAAGAAGATGGCGGGAAAATGTCTGCAATGGACATCTTGATATGTGACACTTCAGCCAATCTTACCAATTAGAATACCTGAAATAATAGTTACTTGATCACTGGATGCTCTCGTTGATCGTTGTGCCTATGATCATGGTGATCATGAGTGATCATGGGCTGAGTACAAGGACAAATACTCGCCTTCCCATGCCATTCGCACCCAACTGGTTGAAGATTTGCTTTAAGTGGGACTGGAATTAACGAATTCATCTGCAATGAAAGTACTAAAAACTAAATATTGGGGCAAATTGTTTGTTACTTAGACCTTGATATGGAGTCAATCTGCATATACAAGCACTATTTGGTAAATGTGAACATTTTTAACCCTTTAACTCTAAGATTTGTGAAATATGTATTTCGATAAACATGTTAACATATTTATCATTGTGCATTTAAAATTTTGTCTTCGAGTAATTTGAAACAAACTTCGGGCGGTTTTGCAAAATAATGTAAAATTTACTGCCAAATTATCCATTGGCAATTATTTTTCTTGCGTATCTTCCCAACAAAATTCAGGTAAGAGTAAAGGGACCGTTTAATTAATATATTTGCGTGTCGTTGACCTTAGGTGTTTTTCTTCGGTCATACTTAAATTGGAATTCAAACAACAAGAGAGTTCTGCTAAATTCAATGTTTGCTCGAGATTTATGCAATGTGGCCGCAGTAAAGAAGACATGTCGAGATCAAAGTTCTTGGTGCACGCTTTCAACACTTGTTATGGACTAGTGAATGCTTAGTATATTTGCTATTCGTAATATTCTGCATTCATTCAATTCTCAATTCATACAGAACTTCTTTTATCTTGGCCACCCGGTATTACACCCTTTCAAACAGATCTCGAGAACATAAACCCTCTCTTCATCATAACACACATAGACATGTTTAGTTAGTCTTCCTTTTACACTCCTGCGTTAGTCGCCAAATAAAAAGAATGCGAAACGAACGCGCGCAGCAAATTGGTCAAAAGGACCAACGTTATAAGCGACCAAGGGGTTTTGATCACACACTGAAGTTATGGCAACTGATAATGCGGCTGGCTAGAAATAGCTTTTTCTCCCTCGTGCGCGCTCTCCCTCTCTCCCCATCTCTCTGGTAATAATTCTGTGAGAACAATGTATATAGGATTACATAAATCTTCTTTTTTGCCATTTCTGTATCATTACCCATT
Source organism: Hymenolepis microstoma (assembly GCA_000469805.3). Classification (NCBI taxonomy): domain Eukaryota; kingdom Metazoa; phylum Platyhelminthes; class Cestoda; order Cyclophyllidea; family Hymenolepididae; genus Hymenolepis; species Hymenolepis microstoma. The sequence continues at coordinate 13,517,898 of LR215995.1, read as the reverse complement.
TATCAGGCTTTATATAAGGAAGTGAATGAAAACTAACATTAAATTAAGCACAAAATTCAAAGAAAATTAACTTACTAGACCACTCTATAGATATACTAAATCTTATTGGGCAGTGGTTTCATTCACAGGGCAGATTCAGCCATTGTTCTTAGGGAATGCTTTGAACGCTGATTTAATAACTTACAGAATGCGAACAGACCAATAAACAATTGTTGTAGTAGCGAGTTTTGATGTCATTTTGTAAAAATTTAAAGAAGAAGAGAATGAAAAGGACACTGTGATCGTGTTTTTAATGAGACTGAACTGCAAAATAATAAGTTACGTAGAGCTCAAGACAGGGAGGAATTGATTGAAAGCTTTTACCAGTAGGAGTTGGAGAGAGTGGAGTTGAATAGGTGTGCGTGGAGAAGGTCAGAGGCAGGGCTGGAGGTAGAATTCTAACTGGGTATATATATATATATATATATATATATATATATATATATATATATATATAACAGTTGGAATAGCGATTTCGATTAAGAATTTGGGATGAGTGAACGGAGCGCATAATCATGCCAGGATAGAATATCTCCTCTGTTTGTCTAGAATTGTTATTGGAGTTGAAATAACCGCCATAGGTGTACTTATGTAGGACCGAAAAGCTTTTCCAATTCATTTATCCATGCCATTATTTTTTCTTGCCATGCCACACCCCTGACGCCTAATGACATCATCTTGAATATCTACACTAATGAGCTGTGAGCCTTTAATACCGATATGACTAAAGTTTTACACCAGTCACATTTTATCAATTCTAAGCATAAATTTTTATAAGTGCGTGGAGACGGCTTATTTAAATCTACCCAAATAGGAATATGCTTCAGGAGTTCAAGTGATAATAAAAAGGTGCTTTATTCTTACACTTTGAGCAAATAGAATAGACTATTAATTAAAAATGCACTAAAAATGCGACTTGCAGCTCTTCACTCTGAGCATAACTTATGACTAACTACAATTTGCGCACTAGATACTATGCTTACTAGTATGAGACCATGAGGCTGAATGAATAATAGTACTCAGTAATAGTAAGAAATTGATTAGATTGTGATTATTAAAGAAATTGTATAAATAAAACAGCAAAACTCATATTTTATAAAGTGAGTAATCAATATTCGCTCCTCAGCGGCCTTCTCTGATTTATGATCGTAAGTTGCTTTTTCGTGTCCCTAACCTCATTGGAACGCATGGATTCTTTTTGTTTTTTACCTTGTAACAGCCTAGTTAACCTAGTAGCATATGAGCCTTCTTTACAATGGGCGATATTATTGTTGAATGAGCAATTTAATATCACTAAAACACTGATCAATGTACTCAACTTTTGTTTGTGCCAATGTATCGCAGATTGAATGATTAAATTAGTCGTCAATGACAACCCATAAAGTGTGTTTAGGTAACTTTGTTATCAAGCCTGAGGCAAAGAGCTCTCATTCTGCTTTAGGTCAGCTGAATTAATTTACAGAATACACCGTCTTTATTGCTTGTGTTTTTACATTTTAAAAATGATAACAGGAGGAAGATAAACTAATGATTATTAAAATGCACTCAATAGCAGCGGGTTGCTTTATTGGAGCCAATAGAAAAGTGCATACCTTAGTTTACTATATCGTCTTTGTATATTATAAAATAAGTTACGCCTTAATAATAAGCCTTCAGAAAACATACTTCTATTAACATTGTTCTACGCATTTGTAGTAACTATACACTAGGACCCAAAGGCCTACTCGATTTCGCTGTGAAAGGTACATCTACTGGTTCATACTTCTTCCTTAACTGTAGGTGAATAAGAGCACTAAATCGGTCACTCGTCTTATCGAACCTCATTTCACTTGCTTCTCACAACCTGGATTGTACTCCTTGATATTGACGCCTTTTGCTTTCCCCACAATTCCACTTTCCACACCCTCTTCTTTCCTCATCTCATTGATTTCTAAATTTCCCAATACGTGCAAGACATGACCTGAAAAAGACCATTGTTTTCTGTTCGCCTTAGGAAGATCAAGAGTTCCATGAAGGCAGTTTGGAGGAGGGCTTAACGTGGCTTTATTGGGATTAGAGTTACTTTCATTATTACCGCGTTAAATGTAATACAGATTTCATGAAGATATATCCGAGTTTCTGGATGAGTGCATGTGCTTACTTTTAGACCTTGTTGAGATGTTGACCATTTGAATGACTGGTCATTCTTCTACTTTAACTCGTTCGTAGCGCCCCTCAACAATGTGCAGATAGCTGAAGTTCCTTTTAATCAAATTAACCGGGTCAGATTAACTTTTTTCGCTAATTGTTGGATAATTTTTAACCGAGAAGCGTGGGATAAAAAAATAAAAAAAGCCATGGCGGATATCTATGAACTATTTTTGAAAACTGGCGGTTTTTAGCAATTTCGCGTTATAATTGAGTTTCGGAATCCCTGGAGATATTATTTTGCAATAATAATCTTTGCTATAATAAGAAAAAAGTGTAAATAATCAACTGGTTTATGAGTTTTGGACATGGCAAATCAGAAATTGATCAGAAAACCTGAAGACAAATTCTGAACTTGCAAACGTGGAGAATTAGACCTTGAAGTCATAAGCTTTATCCATTAAACGCTTAAAATGAATAGGAAAACATGGGACATACGATTCTTTCGATATTTAAAATTTCTTTCCAACTTTATTTCACTTCTTTTGTAATTAAATATCCTCTCTTTTTTCAATTGCTCTAGCATAATTTGAAGCTTTTCGTGCCTTCTATGGTCCAAAAAAGTGTGGGACACGTCATCGCATGAGCGGACAGCGCGGCTTGAATGTGCGGCCGTTCAGCTTTGCGTACTGATTGAGTCCAATGGCCAATCCACTTGTTTTACTTAATCCGCCATTTTGAATGACTAAGCTTCCTCCCTTGTTACACTCCACGCCATGCACGTTTAGAGTAAACGCGTCCCCTGGATACCTCTGTCTCTTCTCAGCTTTGCAATAGCTTAGCTAATTCTGGAGGGGTCTTACGAACTAGGAGAATCTGTCACTGGGGTTTCTGAGTACAGTCAGGCTTAGTCTAGGTAGCCAAATCCGCTACAGAAGTATTCGAAATGTGCTGGCTACCATATATCCAAAGAACATGATTCTTGTGTTACGTGTTTTGAAATTACATTTCTGGGCTCCGGAAAATGCAAAAATCTCATGGAATTCTCCTAACAAATGAGAACATCTTGATTTTGCAAATCTATTTAAAATAAACTTAAACTAAGTTTCTAAGTTAGGAGCTAATCGAACTGTCCGTCACATAAGGCTTCACTATCAATTCACATCAACGCATCGAGTTATTGAACTTGCAATTATTAAAATATTATCGCACTCTGACTTTCAATATCATGACGTAATAAAAAACACTCAGCCTTGACAATGACCTTGACCTCTTTCAACCTAACTTTGACTAATCCACCCCTAATCCTTCCTCTCCATTACAACTTTTCAAAAGTGGGTGGCTGTGGAGTGAAAGCTAGAAGTTTTAGTTGGAATGTCTAAGGAAATTCAGTCAATACAGAAATAATAGAATGCATATTTCTCTTGAAAGAATTCCGAGAATGCTACTGACCAGTCCAAAATGAGTGAATTTACCATCTCTAAAGAGTAATAATTTGGATCTTAGAGTTTAATAACAATTTTTGATAGCACTTTTATGGTAGATTTTTTTTTCGACAATTTGGCATTTTGTTCAGAAAACACTTTCAATTGACAAGTTTTAATCTCCATTGGTATCGGCATGTCTATCCGCAATTCCACTTGTGGGGACACAACTTTAGCATGACTAATGCAGAAGCAATGACCAATACCAATACGACCAATCAATGGTCAATTCCAGTACACGGTTTCCTGACCAATCAATCATACCATAAAGTGTTTATAATGACTAAGTTCCTCGACATACTCACACACAGCACGCTAGCGCGCCAACATACATATCACGCTTCCATACAGCACGCCATACTAAATAAACGTATTCACGGTATACGCCTGTTTCTTCTATTCCGAGAGACTTACCAACTAGGAGAATCTGCCAATGAGGTTCAGAAAACAGTCAAGGCTTATTAAGGTAGCTAGTCCGCTACACATTCTATCTTCTGCTCTTTTAGCCCTATCATTCATTCTACCTGATAACTCATTAAATTGCTATTGTAGCAGAACCCTGAATCAGAATTTAGACTTTTTTGTATCTAAATAATAAAAGATGCCAGTTTTCGCTGTCTAAAAGTTTGCTATAGACGGCTTCCTTCCTGATAACCCAACACTCCTCCTTCCCGCTCACCTTCTTCAAAAAGTGAACTAGGAAGTGATCATTAAGTCATCATTTATTTTACCAAATCAAAAAGACAAGATTAGGGAAGGGAGAGAATCAGACGAGAGGGGAATAAAGGAGAGGAAACAAGGTGGAGTAGACGAGGAGAGAAAGAACGAAAGTAGAGCAGACAGAGAAGGGAGGGTGGGAGAAGAGGGAGAGGAGAGAATCGAGACATAGGATATATGTCATTTGCATTGCTAAAAGGGGAAGTAGGAGGAGATTTCATTTCCGACATAGAGGGGTGCATTTCACTATGCATGTATTGCGGTATGTACACTCTCTTCTATAAACCACTTTTATTCAAGTCAGGTCAAGTGTGAAAGAAGTCAGAAGGAGATATAGATAGATAAAGATGATAGAGGTAAAAAGCATCACAATTGCGGTTTTAGTAGTAGTTATTGTAGTAGTGGTGGTTTGTGCGCTGAAATCAAAATATGCACATACATATATTACACGGAGGGAGTGGACATAGTTGGAATCTGATTGTTGTAACATACTTATTCTAATCCGGTCATGAACCTCGCTCTTGTCTGTTCGCATAATTTATGGATTAAAGTGGGCGAGAAAATGGAATTGAGGAGGGGGAAAGAGGAGAAGGTAAAAGGAATCACGCACAAAGAAAACAAAGGCGATGCACAAGGGATGGAGGGAGAGAGAAAGAGAAGAAAAAAGACGCGATTCGCATTTGACCTGATGAGTGTGTGCGTCTATATCATCTGTCGACTGAGAAAAAAAGGAAAGAAAAAATGCGCAAGTTATTTATCAATTGTCTTTTCTTCTAACGGAATGTCATCTTCATCTGCCCTGCTGCAGAATGAGGAAGATTCAAATGAAGTCAATTTATAGGCGTAAGAGTGAAAAGGAGGTCCGATTTGCCGTGTTTCAACTGTCATTCACCTGAAAGGTAACAAAACAAGAAAATCTCCACTTCATATCATAACACGAAAATTATCTTAGGATAATAAAAATTTCCTTCACTCCATTTCCCACCTGTAGCAGAAGAGATTAGGAGAAGTAGAGAAAATTAAAAGTCACAACATAGCACATTGCTTTGTGTGATTCAGCTAAAATTGCAGAGGGGGTTTGGTTTAATAAGAATTCAAATGTAAACGAACTGGCACCAGCGAATCCATTATTTCCTTAATGCGTTCGATGATAAGTGACCTAATTGGCGAAAAACGAAACAGTGGTAAATCACACCTTTATATATTATAACCGGAAGTAGTAAATCAATAATAATTATTATTAGTTCCCTCAGTAATGCAAAAAAAATTTGTAATATCTAATTGAGGGAGGCAATTAATTTTTAGAATATCCAAAACAAGCAGTCGCTGCTTCTCACTTTCTAGAGAAATTGAACAAATGGAGAGAATAATATCGATAATACTTCTACCTGCGAAACATTATTCTATTTGGTTGGCTCTATCAAGCACGCAAATTTTTGAGTCCAGAACAGATACGGTCCCTGCAAGTCATTAGCAAAAAAGTGACGAAGATTGAACACTCGACGGTTAAGATCTCCACCTCGTCCAATCACATTTAAACAAAGAATGTTGCTTACCCATTTTTAAAACAATGGGAAGACCCAGGTGTTGCGATCCTACCGAAAACAAAGTAAGAACAAAGGAAAGCCGAAAATGCAAGTGAGCATTTACACCGAAGAGAAATCGTTATAATCAAGGATGAGGTGAATAAATTTCTAAATCTAGATGAAGAGTCACTTCGAAAAAAATTTCAAAGCGCAAGCCTTGACAACTTTGAGGAAATGGAGTACACACAGTGAGCTTTCGACCAGGTGGACATAAGTGCTGTTTTCAGTTATCAGACTATCTAAACATACTTCTGAAAGAACCTACTTGATGAAACAACAACGATTGAAAATTCACCATTTTTTACGAACTATTGATTGCGAATGTCCAAAGTGGTGAGATTAGAATTACCGGTCCATTAACTCTCGCGTTGGAAACTGAAAGGATCACTAGCTATGAATCATTAGCGCATTCGAAAAGCTACCAATTACCTACCAATACATCAAGAAATACCTTAAAGAACAAATATCACCTTTTAAGTTGTGAATGCGTCCAACCTTTAGCCATATCATATATCGATCTACAGATGGAATCTTGAAATGTAACGTTTGGACTAGTTTTGGGACAATATTTTCGCAAATAATTTCTGTTTCTAACACTGTATACAGAGTATTTTGAACTATTCTCATTCTTTTAAATTGGTATTTTTTCGGAGTAAAACAGATCCCGTTACCAACACGTGTGTTACTATACAAACGAACTTTTTTCTCTTCAAGAAATATATACTCAAATAAAAAAAGTTATTTATTCCTAAGACCTCTAATCATACGAAATCTAGTTGCGTTATAGTTCGAATGATTTTCACTTTCGTCCAAGAAAAATGTTTATAAAATGTCGTACAATTTAATCTCGATTATACATAACCCGAAACCCTCTAAATATAGCTCTTAAATTTTGAAGTTAAATTATCAGTAAACTTTAATTTAAATAGAATGCTATACTCCGACGTAGTAGTTTCAATCTCTACAATACGTAGTTTTAGCCTTCTAGTAAGTTAAGTTAAGCATTAAATGTATAAAAAATAAAATGAAGGTAAAAAATCGTTTTTAATAAAAGACGTCTTCTGAAATTGGTAAATTATCATAATCTCCATTACTTTCAATAAATCCCAAGATCCAACGATTATCATTAATAAATAATTAGAGAGACACTGTCTAACTAATTTGTGCCTTTTTACCCTTCTAGCTTATGATCAAATATGGGATGAAGAAGGCTAAGAGAAATTGAGCTCATGAAAATATGCTCCAGGCGAAGGAGAAATCAAATAACTACTCACACTATTGATATTAAGTGATAATCTAATTTATGCTTTGATGGTACAATAAGTTTGGCGCCTTAGATCAAACGAAATGCAACTTAGCACACTGTTTGCATAGTGTGAGAGAGAGAGAAGCAATCAAAATTGAGACAATATTTACATCAACAGGCGGGAGAATGGTGGGAACGAGAATGTGGAAACTGATGAATAAGAATCAAATGCTTTTATCGACGGAGAATTCCCAGTATTAAAAGTTCAGAAACAATAGTATTTCTGAGCAAACGCGTCATATTCAATAGTAGTACCTATATAGCTTCCCAGACAGTTATTTTCATATAACATATTTTAAAAAATTACCAAAAAGAGACAATTAATACTCAATGCATTACCTAGCATTTATGCTTTACAATATAAGGGTGGGAATTAGAGCTGAGTTTAGGAAATGTCAATCAAAAAGCTCAAAAAGTATCCTCTACCCGACTTGCACGAAATTTTTCTTACTTCAGTAGCCTACGATTGAAAAGAAAGCTAATGCTCAGAGAGGTTAAGAAAGTGAATGGAGATAAGAAAGAAAGAATGAAAGACGCTGTTAACAAAGAATCAAAAATAAGCAAATCAGAATAAAACAGCAGAGACCCCAATAGCATATGCCTAGAGCAGTGGTGTGGAAATAGACTTGGAAATGCTCCATGGGTTCACAAATTTCCAGTAGTCAATTCTATAGGGGAAGAAATATTGTACGAACATGAACGACGGCGGTCCAGCAATGCTCATTTTCTTGGCTTACTGTTCATAAATAGAAATGACTTCCGTCTGTGCAGACGACCTATTATTTTCCAACAATGTGAAACCGGTCTAAAAAAATTCTTTCAGTTCCATTTGTCCCAGTGGTGCACATCCACAAAAAATATCACGTGATTGATACTCACCGACGCACATCCAGAGAAGCAATTGAGCAACTTGGGTGTTTAATTCTGGCAGATAAAATAGACTTTAAAATGCTAGTTTCTCCTGAGAATGTACAAAGATTACCTACTCTATATGCAAGTTTCGGTTTGGTAGCACTTAGATTAGTAGGCTTCAGAAGAACCAAAATTAAAAATATGAAATAATAAAAAGTGAATTACGTTTCAAGCATACCCATAAGCTTTTGTTCACATAGAAAGGGAAGATGGGGAGAGTTGGATAGAGGCTATTCCTCTGGAGGTGATAGATTGAGAAGAAAGCCCGGTGAAGCAGCAGCCGAACACGACTCTGATGATGATGTTGACGACGGTGCAGATGCTGAAGTTGACGAAGAGGGAGAAGGCCCTGCGGAAGAGGAATCTACAGAAGGTGCTGAAGCTGCTACCACACTGGTACTTGGTGATGAGACAGCCGCTGACACAGCAGTAGGTCTATTGCGATGATTGCGAGGAGCCAACTCAGGTCCACTGCCACAATCAATGAAACGATCTTCGAGAGTGAAGTCATGGAGGATATAGGGAGTGGGAGTTACAGGCCTGCGTTCTGAGGGAATAGCGACCTAGAAATGATTAAAAACAAATTGTTAGCAAGTCCACTGATTCGTTTAGAATAACTCCTTCCTTTTAGAAAAGTTTAACCTACCATAACAAAGTGGTATAAACTTCGTAATACCCAGTGGATGCAAACTATTTAGCAAGAATATTACATGCAATATGAAATCTTGCAACAACAACAAAGAGTATTTTAAGCAAACAAACAATAATAATCAGCAAAACAGATTTTAGAGAGAAAGTAGATTAAACTGTAAAGAAGTAAAACCTTTAAACCTTTAATTTATCTAGCTTGAATTATTACTGGATGAATTACTACGTGCTCCTTATATGACAGAAAGGTCAGACAATATAATTGGCCCTCTATAAATGGACCCCATGTTAGGAGGAAAGGTGAGACTGAAAGTAAAAATTGATGCTCTAAATCTATAGCGAGATCAATCACACAGTTGCCAGCTAAATAGGCGTAGGCGTTCGCACCTCAGACGTCGTTCAATATCTAGAAAACACAAAAATAGTGAAAAATATTTATTGATTCAATCAATTCGCTGCATTTTACCCTGACAACTTCAGGCAATCACATTTTCTTTCAAGATCGAAACTCTGGCATATCTTATTTAATCAATTATGGAAGGGAAAATTCTGCGGTTCTTCCTACTCCCATTGACAAAACTTCCTCAAAACGCTCTCACCCCACACTCGCATCCCCAAAAAATCGAATTGTACCGAATACATTTATCAAAACCAATTTTCCATAACTCCAATCAACCCTCTGAGTAATTCATTCCATCATATCCTTACATTTTCTCTCTTTATAATGATAACCTTCCAAATTATCCAGTCACACATTATTAATACTCATAGAAAAACTGTTAACACTCGAATCTTTTTTAAACACCACATAAGATAGCCAAGAATGAATCTGAATGAATGTTAGATTCCGGCATTATTTATCATTATTCAAGTATTTGGTCACCCACTCACTATATGATCCCTAAGATATATGCCGACTGGTGTCCTTGTGCGACTACCGCGAAATTAATTCATTTGAAATCCTGAACAATTATCCTAATACACAACACTTCGAATCCAATCTGCGGAAAAAAGCTTCGAAATCTAGCGTGTCCATGCTTTTAACCAGACTCCTATAGCTTTAGCAGATACTCATAAAGCCACTACAGCCACCTCGTTTGAGTTGTTTGAATCCTCCCTCCCCCAGCCCCTGACTTTTCTTGGTCATACCTCATCCGCTAAAGGATTCCGAGCAACTAACGAAAAGGTAAAAGAGAATCGACAGTTACCACTACCGAAATACCTCAACCAGCTCCATCAGTTCTTAGGCATGATAAATTTTTACTACCAATTTCTCCCAAAATCTGCAACGCTGGTTTACCGTCTCACTGAACTTATTAAGTCCGCAGAGGCTTCATTGTCTTTTTCCCTTAAACTTTTACAGAATTCGAAGACTTTGAAATTCTACAGGCAAACTAGTCAATGCTTGCATATCAAGATCCGGAAGCAGCTCTAAACCCATACATAGATACTTTGCAAATCGCTCTAAGTGCTATATTTGAATAGATGAAAGGACTCGCAGTACAAACTCTTGCCTACTTAACAGCCGAATTAATATCCACTCAAACACACTATAGCAGTATTGGTGGTCAACAAGGTAGTGAGACATTTCAGATATCTACTGGAAGGTCGCAAATTCATTATTCTAACTGACCGCAAGCCACTGACATATTCCAGTCGAGGTAGTTCGGGCCGCTATTTGCCATATGAAATTCAGCATCTTGACTATATTTTAAATTCACCAACGACATTAAATGCGTCAAAAGCACGAATAATATCATCGCTAATTGTCTTTCCCGAACCGAAGGAGAAGCAGTTTTCCTTCTATTTCCGGAGCTTAAAAGATTAAACCTGAACTTGGAACCGTACCACTTCTCAACAGTTGGGGGACGTCCCATTGGTGACAACCCCAGGTTCGGTAGCTCTTCCAAAGGCACGTTTTTGGAACCCTAAGCTGTATCATCATTCCCTCCCCCACCATCACGCGCACTACAACCCTTCATAGGACGTGTCTTCTTATACCCTCTAATGATTTGACATGCCTCTTAATCATCACCATTGTTTCTATCGATGGCAGAAAAATTTTCCCATGCGTGGTTAGGATGTTTAGATTGTCATCAGAATCTCCCAGGAGAGGTGGATGGCGTTTCATACTGTAAGTACAGATCGCAGATCAGAATTTGAGCTTATGAGTTTACCAACTCGCCTGACCCCAATCTTGTATACACTACCCCATATCACTGACAAGCTAGTGATGAGCGAGCTTTCCATTGCCAATTGAAATCATCACTTACTGCACATTGCACACGTGAATGATGGACAGAAGACTCTCCCATAAACTCTTATGATATTCAAACCGCCGTCAAGGAATATCTTAATTGTTCGATTACCGAACTGGTTAATGGACCCCTTAAACTTCCTCACGAACACTTATCCTCTTCTAAGGATCTTCAAACCTCGCAAGTCATGCTGAACGTCTACACTCACACACGCAGAAACGCCAATCTGTCCCGATCCAACCTACTTCCAATCCCATTTTTAGTCCCATTGACTTAAGATCTGGTTCCCACGTTTTTCGTCCCCACGAGGCTGTTTGTAAACCTCTTTAGCCGATCTACGGTGCTACATTTGTGGTTATACAAAGAAGCAAAAATAATTACCCTGTCCCCCAAAATAGCAAAGAATCTGTTGATTCTGTCGATCGCATGAAAGTTCCTTTTCTTGACAAGCATTTTACCAGAATATTCTCCAACATCCTTGAAACATGGTGTCCCGAACTATCCAAACCCAAGAACTGCGCGTGAAATCACTGAGCGTTTAATAATGATTTCATTCCTTATACAAGTCATCTAATTATTCTTATTCGTGTCCAGAGAATATAATTGGACATATTTTAACATTTGAAGTAGGTATACTCATCAAAATGTAGAAAGCAAAGGAAAGCAATGTTATTCTCTTCATCACATGATACATTCCAGTTACATTGTCGGCCTGTGGCTAACTCATTTAGAAAACTTGCAAGATGCTCAAGAAATTATCATGAAATGCTAATCAAGAACTACCAACGGCAAAGATACACACATTTGAATGGAAAAATGGGGAGGGGGGGGGAGGGGGAATTTTAGCACATTTAGTTAAATTTTTAAAATTTCTCCGACGTAGAAATTGAGAGAACAACTACGTACCTGTGAATGGAGCGTATACTGAGATGCTCCCATAACAGCTTCTGATCGTAGAACGGTGAGTGCTCGTCGGGATTTTCCACCGCTACTCACCCCACTGGTTCCACCACTGCTGCTGTAGAGGCCTCCGGTAGACGATGTCGTGATATTAGTAGAAAACGTAGATGCGGTACCAGTAGCAGAACCTTCAGAAACACTAGAAACTGCTGTGGCTGCTGGAGGCTGTACAATAACTCCACCGCCTGGTCCTCCTTCGCCTGCTACCCCACTGCTGGCTCCTAGACCCGGCTCCGTATGCCGGCGATTTACCTTCCGTCGTTTCCTCTTCTTTAGCATAGTTGCCTGCAAAAGATCATAAATTCAGTCTAGCTCCTATTAAGTCCAAAAAAGTAGCTTCCTAAGTTTCGCTACAAAGCAGAGCCCTGATTTGAAAAATTAAATTGTCAAAGAAAGGGAATGGCGTTTTGTATTGTTACTTTATGGGTTTTACTTTGAAGTTCATAAAATTTGTGTGAGTGAGGACCAGGGAGGAAAGTTTTAGGACTTTCATATACACCCTATTTTCAAATATGCATGTGGAAATCCACTTGGTTTGATATAAAAATAACCCACACGCATTTCTTAAGAAAATAATGATGGTATCTCCAACTTCAGGTGACATATATTCAAAAACACTCACCAGAGTCAAAAGTTGCACCCTCAAAAAAGATAGATAAAGGGAAAGCGAACACAATAAAGTCAATTTATAAAATGGTACTACTTAACTTAATTCACAAATACAGAGACAGTATTACCTTTAAAGCAGAACGTAGAACAACGATTTGCCCAGGCGATTGAATCCATGGTTCCCCGTCCACTTGCACAGGAATATCCGACTTCAACGTTATCCGTATCTAAGAGAAAAGCACATTTAACTCTATACTAAAATTGAGCAGATGTTGTACTACACAGATGTTGTATTGCAAAATCTGTTAAAACCTGAAGCGGTATCGTACCCTAATGTAAGCTTTCCTCAGTCAGACCAATTTGACTGTGATCTCTGTTATGTACGAAGTAAAACCGATCAAGAATCGGCAAAAAGAATATTATATTTCCATCAGTGTGCCCTAACATATAACTCTTAAACACATATTTTCTTATTTCACCATTCTAAATTACATTATACCAATTCCACCTGATCAATCTACACCAAGCACAACTGAGAGTATGAACCCGCCTGTTCTCATTAGCAGTTTGTAAACGTGACTACACCTTATCATTAACAATTTCTGCTTACCAGTGTGAGAAATAAATACAAAAGGTGCGACATCTTGTTTGAACAAACAACATTTCTGATTTCACAAAAGATGAATTTTCCCTCATATTTATTTCTGATGATAAACATGAGCCTAAAGAGGTAAGAAAATGAGACGCAAAAAAGATAGGGACCTACTATAAATAGCACTCTTAGCAGGTTAAATGAAAATGAAGACATTAAAAAGCATTGCTATTCTCAATTTTTTCCCTATAATGACAGAATGATTGACATTTCTATCTCGCAGCATAAAATAAACAATTGCCGAAGTGTCGAATTGTAAAATGCATTAAAAACTGAGTGGCATCCTAGCCGGCACACGACAACCCCCCTGTTAACTTTATTTTAAGCCTAAAGGCAATATCGAAGCTGCAATTCAAATAGGGGATGTACAATTTTCAAGATCAAATTTACTGACCAAGAGAAGAGCCATAAAATTTGAAGTACATGGTCAATGAAATTGCAATTCTTGCATAAAACCAAGTTGCAACTGGTGTCACGCTCTGGATTTAAGGCCTTCGAAGTTTAACTACTTTTTGGGAGTATGAAAGTACTTACATTGGAGTCGCAGCTACTATCTGTATCAAGAGAGAATGTTTGTATTACCTTGTGTTTTCATAAACAAGAGTCTCGTGACCAAGTTTACATTCATCAGATAGAAGAAATATAGACAAAGGCTAAGGTGAAGATGCTACTTTCACCTTCGGGGTCAATCATCAGATTATCAACCACCCCCCCCCCCCTCCCCCCTCCTATTCATGGCCTTCAAAGCAATCAAACGGAAGGACAAATCGGCTCACAACTCTGAGATTCTCTGTCAGTTAAGTAATTTACTAGTCGAAAGCAAAACATTGGACTTTATATTAGACCATCTTAATTCAGTCTGCTTATCGCAACCTCATTCCTTCCCGCTCAGCACTGAGGCTTATAATTTCAACTTCTTCGTTGTACTACTCTCGTATTCTTTCATTTCTTACTATTTGTCCAATAGACTCACCCGCAGTCCAACCCAGCTTTTGGTCTTTTCATTTGGGAAAGGCTGCTGTTTTCCATTAGATTTTAAATAGATCAATTTTCGATGAGCGGTAATTTATACTCGATTGTTCTTACTAGTGAAATGACTTTATTGACGCAACTTCCAAGACCTCAGTAAAAAACCTAATTATCCTAGCCTCCTTATATCTCTATTCCATTTATTCTAAAATAAAATGTGAACGCCTGAAAAATAGTTACGGACCAGAACCTAGACACCTATCTGTTTCATTCGCCTAAAAAGAAGGAAATAGGGTGAAACAAGATCGGGAACTTACATGTCCACCCTGAGCCAGTCGAGTTCCAGTGCGCAGACCAGAAAATATCTGTCCCATATGGACTACACCCGTGACACCAACGACTTCAAGTAGACCATCGTAGTGGGTGGGTTTGGTAAAGGCCTCATCTTTCTCCACTCCCCAGGGATTGGCGCCTGCGCCCCATGAAAGAATGTTGAGAATTATGATGCCCTCAATGGGAGGCAAGTCAAGTAGTTTGCCGTCCACCTCTATGAGCACATTCTGATGTAGATCCTTGCACTTGGTCTGATTCACCATCTTGCGCAGGCCCATCTTGAAATACACGGACTTATTGTGGATCCTAGTTAAAGAAAGATGAGATGATGGAACTGTTAGAGCTAGCTTATCAGAAAATATGGTGACTTTGGTTGAAGCAAAATCTAGCTCAAGTTAGAGTTTTTGCTCTTAAATGCGGTCATCTATTATTTAAAGGAATTTAACTGCCTGACCAGATAGACTAAAGATAGAACCACATAGTTTTACTTTTCTCTCCACGGTTGAATACTAAATCTAACTTTACGTAACCGCAATGTAAATTGCGAAACTTGAATATCTTGGCTTAGTTGGGTGTCTGACAGACATCCTCGTTTGCCTCGTCAACTAATTTTCTACCTTGATTGTGGTGCTGATATTAAGTGGTTGTAAGGTGATTTCTAAACAAGGTGAGTGGAAAGACGAGCAAAATTATTAAAAATGCTTCCTAAGCAAAACTCACGAAGGGTTCTTATGCTAAATTTATATAGAAGTCCAAAGTCTTTTGTGTTCATTCCCTCTGGGTGTTAGAAGAAACGTTAGAAGATTATAATCGGACTGAACAGTTGTGAAATACCCCAGTGATAATTATCATTTAATTCTTAATTCCACTTCATTTTCAATTAACGCTACTTTTTGGAAACTAAAATGGACCACGAGGAATGCAACGAAATGGAAAGATGTTGAAACAAAAGCCACACTTTCACTTCGATTTCAGAATTCTGCTCTATAATAAATCTTTCTAATAGCCCTCTTCAAATGCACATTTCACTGGTAAGCAATAGGTCAACTTGCAAAATCTCATTTTGCCTCTGAAGAGAAAACAATTTTTCAATCCACGTTATCTATTTACCCACTTATTGATTAAGATTTAGTAATACTATCAGCTCCTAATTTACCCGTAAAGAGATTGCGTAGGGAATTCATTTACTGTGCAGCACTAATAATGATGATGATAAAGAAACGAGATTATTCAGTCCTTCTATTCCTTTTTCATACTAAAACTAGCACGGCGATGAAGCTAAATAGTAAGGTCTGAGATTACAATAGTGCACTCAATGGTGAACTTCTAGTAAGAGAAATACCCAAGAATATCTTTCCTTAAATACCCATAAAAGAAGAAACAGAATACTCGTGTTTCCCACATACGGAGCTAAGGACGTTATCCTTCTGAGCAAAAAGAGAGTCGGTAGATCGTTCTCTTCAATAATTTGATCATCAAAAAAAATAGGTGAGACCATCAAGCATTTTCCAAATGTCCCCCTATTTCTTTTGGATTGATTTTAGAGCTCTGCAAAAAAATTATTTTAACTTTCCAGGCTGTAATTCGTATCATCGCCTTTTTAATACAGGTGGCTGTAGGTTATCGCCCGCATATGAGAGAGAGAAAACAACAGGCATAATAAAGGAAGGGGGAATTAAATTTGTTGTCACATTAAGGCCCAGCAAAAAACAGGTTGCCCCACCATTATGGCTTTGCATAAAACGTTTAGAGGAATAATATGAAACCAAACAATGAAATCGGTTCGCCGAAACAGTATTCCCTTCATTTATTTCGTTTAATTGCAATTAAATTAAAATTATTTTAAATTAAAGTAATTTTTCCTTTAACGAGCTTAAATGCTACATTACAAATGAATTTCACTGCAATTTAGCTTTAAAAAAGTGGAAACGTTGAAATCGCTCCATATGTGATAGTGTGTCCCCTAAGCCCATTTTTAGCGGAGCTTCAATGCCAAATTTAGACGACAACACTGAAACTAACTGGACGTCGAAAGAAAAGAAAGAGAGAGGAGTAAGCTTCAGTTTCAATTGAGGGGCTGGCTTCATAAGAAATCGAATAAAATCTCCAGACTCAAACAATTCTTACAAAAGAAGAGTGCATTTTCAACGATAATACACTAGGCAAGACTGCAAAACATTGTAACTAACGTAACAGCTATAGTACGTTGGAAATTTTATTCACAAAAGCATGTACTTTAATAAGGGAAAATATCGCCAAAAGCCATTTTAAATGAATAGAGGACATTATAAACTATATTCGGCTCAGTGCTAAGCCAAAGATCACGAGACCAACACCCATGACACACATCTAAGGATGAAGGTGGAAAAGTAACTATTTTATTCTGGTCAAAAGGAGAGGTGGAAGAATGCGAGTTTCTTACAAAGCAACTCACTCACTTGGTTCTCCTCTCAACCGTCTTGCAGCTTATCACACCTTAATATACTTGGACCGAATGTATATATAACTTGTGCAGGTTTAAACTCTCAACTCCCATTTGGCAAACGACGACCTTCGATTCAGCTCCCGTGTTCATTATTTAATCCAGTTCACACTCCTACCTCCACTTTAAAAATCTTTAGAAGGTATATTGAGGCAGTTTAAAATAGATTTATGAAACACAAAGGTAACTTAAATAGTGCTGCGCTATAGTGAACACGTACACAGTAAATTATGGGAGAAATTGGAAGTTTCATAGCTCAAATGGCACCCACAATTTAAAACACTTTTCCATAATATCATATTCCAAAACTAATTATTACCCACTAGAACTAGAACTATTTGAGACGGAAAGGCTGAAGGGGACAGTATATAAGGTAATTTAATATGAACATTTGATTAACATATTTACAGCCATGTGGTGTTGAGTAATCTAATAAGCCAAACATTTGGATCAATTTATTCTGTACAGAACTTTATTCCTCCCTCGAAATAGTTTTCCTCACGACGCATGCACAGCACGGTGTTGCGATTTCTATGGAAGGAAAACAATTTTATTCATACCGAAGAAGAAGTTAGGTAAATGGGAATAATTATTTCAACTGGGAGAATGAGTGACAAAAGTGCAACGGGCTATCTGTATTAGGTGAAATGCTCTCAGAAAAATTGGTACTTTAGCGGTAAGTCAGGCCCAATTAATTATGAAAGTCGTTTGAAAAATAGGCACTAAAAGAATTAGATGTTTTCATTGTGGGAAATAAACCGAGTACAGAGGACAGTAAACCCGTCCAATATACGGGCCAAGAAAAAGAGCGAGAAGTGGAAAGTAAAGTGAGGGTATTAAAAGGTTATTTAAAAATTTCGTTTTTCGGAATTGTGTTTTATACTTAAGTCCTCTTTATTATACCTCAATACTCTAATATCAAAATTTCAAGGGTTCACCAGAGTCAATTCAACCCCACGGTGTCTAGTACTTATTGAACCCCTACCAATACATTTGTATCGTCAATTAGTTTGTAGAAGAGGACAAATATCAACGTAGCGTCACAAATCGGTAAAAAATGTCTGGAGAAAAATCAAAGCGCAATATATTCGCAGGTAATTAAAAAATGAGCATTCAACAACCGAAAACATCTATCGTAAGTGCTAACTCTTATCTTAAATCAGGTATATATCATAGGTGACCATATGGAGGAGCATGTAACGGAAAACTCGGAGATTATTCTGCTAAAGGGAAAATGAAGTTAAAATGTCGAAAAAAATTATACATGTTCTACCAAAATAATTTATTTCTACAACGAAACACATTAGGTTCATCTATCGTGCACTAGATTATCATTTATTGGATTTCTAACTAGGAAGTCTATTATTTATGCCACATACAGTTCTATTAAGGTGAATTTACTTTCACCTTTCGAGTTGAAGGTTTCTTAGTGTTGTCAGAGTGGATGTACCTTATCGAACGATGTAACATTGTTACCAAACCAAAATCGAATAGTTGTGCTACACTTGATAGAAATTAGCGATCTTCCTCTTTCATGCATTGGAATATCGATTATTAGTTTCACACTTTCACATCGGGATGTGTACGATCACCTATGGAGAACCCGTTTTTCTATAAGTACTGCCTAATTAGGCAGCCAAACAATTATCACATGTTCAAACCCATTTTAAATAGATCTACTTTGTCAATAAAGAGATGTAGGAGATGCAATTCATTTTTTGCATTTCTTAAGTCTGTTTAGTTGTCGCTTTAACAAAGGGCAACCGGGAAGCTGTAAAAAAGAGCAATCGAAACTTGGAATATCGATATATCAAAACTGAAGATCCTAAAGTCAAACATAAAGTCACGAAGAAATGGGCATTTTTTTACAGCATTTAATCCTTCGAGCAGTACATTTCCGCCCAATGGCAAATACCAGATCCGAAGCTAAAAATCACACCAATCCAAAGCACAGTTTCATTTTTGGTCCCAACTGTAACATGTCATATTCCCTTGTTCCTTTGGACTAAATAAATTTGTAAAAGAAGTACCCGTTTTCAGGCTTTTAACTTTAATACGTTCAAAGCACACGTAGCGATTTCAATTATTATTAAATCACCAAACTAAACACCTACACAACGCATTACTAGTTATAGCAAGTTTGCAATATTAGAAAAAATACTGAATTCAAATGCATTTATATTTGAATAAGAAAAACTAACCAGTAACGGCGACGGTCTTAATTATTCAAACACCAAAAGGGGAGCGTGGAGACAAAAAGGAAATAAAGACAGGCGGACCTATTTAATCGGGAGAGAGAGAGCTCATGGCATATATTGACACCGACATCTCCTTCTTTCTCTCTCTCCCTCGCTCTTAATCCTGCGCGAGAGCTCCATAATAAATCGCGTAATATGAAGTTGTCACAGAAATATCTGGGGACCTACTCACAAAGTGCAAGACGAAATAGGACATAACCCAGTTTGGGTGAAGAAATTTTCGCTCATAGCGTCATATTCTCATAAACCGTGATGATGAGGTAAAGTATATGACCTGATTCACTGGCAAGACAGAGTGCGGTAGGGGAAACCACAAATGACTATTGACTTTTACTTCACATGGCCCCGTAAATATAAAGATATTAGTCTGCCATTCTTAATATTTGCAACTTGAATTCGAAGGTCGATAATTATCTTAAAAAATTATCCCAAAATAACAAAAAGTTACCTAAACTGAAAAAAACGAGTAGCAAACATAGAATGCATGAATTAGCAGGTGCGCTTTATCCCCACCCCACCCCCCAATATATCATGACTATCTAGAGGTACGTTATCCTGGTAACATTACTAAAAATCACAAGCCAATACAACTAACCTGCTATTAAATTTGGCGGGATTTTCCTCACGAGCAAGGTGAAAGTCAAGATTGAGGTCTGCATCAATGCCCAGGCCGAAATAGTTGTTCATAACAAATATGCGGCTAGTGTCCTCATTAGTATTGCAAGCATTAGCTTCAATTTGAAGTTGCTTCTTCTGTGCATCACTCTCCACCTGGTCCGGTTTGATCACCACTGTCCACCGATCAAGTCGTATCTCTTCAGCCTCCACAACATCTCTGCAAAGTGAGTTTAGGGAAAAAAGGTTTGACATTAAACTAAATATCGAAATATAAACTCTTTGCTACCTATATTCCACTTCCTGTTAACCAAAGGTTTAGTATTATAATTGAATACAAGTATTATGGGCTTCGGCAAGGTATAAGAAAAATCAATTACGAAATGGGCTGCTTCTGTTACGAGAAACGCATTGCTTTATCAGTAACCTATTAAAAAGAACTCGAATTAGACTAAAATCAAGGATTACAACAGGGCAGGTTGATGATTAACGACCGCACACATTCCAAATCGTGAAAATACATCTATCTCTAAAATTACAGTGAAGTTGGTTAAATTTCAGAAGCCCATTTGAGGGAGAATTACTAATGCTTAATTTGTCAGTGTAACCTGCAAGTGTTCTTAAGAGAAATTCGTATGCAACCATCTCACTTAAAGATCGAAACTAACTAATGGAATGGGCCATATCGCCTAATGAATGAGCAGAGATGGGCACTAATCTCATGGCTTTGCCTTAAAATACGAGAGCCTATTAAGCAGTCAAATGTTATATGCTATCGGATGTGCATATAATACATAAAGAGCATCACGCAATGCTTGAAACATTACCGTTAATAAATTATAAAATATAGAAATCCTTTTACACGAAAAAAGTTTGTGAACGTAATACATTCTAGCTAGTAGAAAACTAACAAAAAGGTGTGTATGAAAACGTGCGTCTTTGAAAAGAAAACATCTGTGCCAAGAAAGAAAATCAACAAAACCTATGAATGACCCAATGGGCGGAAAATAAGAGGAAATGGGAGGTGAGGGAATCGCCCCAGATTTCTGAAATAATTATGTTCACGAATAAGTAAAAATCCATTTCGAGAGGGAAGAGGACAGAACCAATACTAAAAATTTACGAAAGTCACAAAGTCATTCTTTCTAACCGATATGATCTATTACCAATCTAATGATCATGAAGTTAAGAAAGCATCAAGGGATAGAGATCCAAACGTCTGGGAAACCAAAGTAAAAAATCCTTTACTTTAAAGGTGCTTGAGAAGCATTGATTTCACTGATTGCTGAGTACCATGTCTAGGGGAAGGAATGGGGGAACGAGCAATACCATGGTATATGAAAAGGGACAATTGGTAGTACAGACTATGATTCCCTTCGGAAATATGAGATTTTCCAAACGATTCACTAACCTAAGTAGATGAGCAAGGAGAAAATGTTACTTCGGTAAAAATCAGTTACTTTCCAAATAATTGCAGGCGAAAACGCTTAAACAGCTCTTACTTATGATAAACTTGCTTTAAGCTATCTAAATAAAGATAAATAAGTGAGATGGTTTTCTTATTTCCGATTGGAAGCAGAAGCGACAATTCACGATGTTATTCGTGGGATTCTTAAAAATCTGTAAGAAGCAATCCCTCAGATATTCGCTTTCTGATTGCCGTTTTAAGTAACTAGGAGACATTATTGGTTAGCCAAGTTATCCCAAACGCCCTATCTTTTTCTAAGCAGCTGCACTCTCTTGAAGCGAGATGAGAAGTTACTGTTGGATTGCGAGCCTTAGGCCACCTTTCTGGATCTCCACTAGTAGAGTCTTGAGATGCATCAGTGAACAGACTAGATGTCTACGTACAAAGTAACTAAGAGAAAAAATGCAATCATTTAGCTAATACAAGCTAAAACTACCATTTGCTTTAGATACTCTTGGAGTCTAAAAATATTTCAAATGGGAAAATAAAGACTATTTCACTTTCAGTTAAGGTAAATGAGTGGAGCCAGTCAGTGGAATTATAAATTTTGTGGCAACGAATATAAAAGAGATGCATTTGCTGAATCCCACATACCTGAATATTTTCAGACAATTGCGTAATTTTGGTTACAAATAATTGATTAGTAAAATATGTAAAATGGGGGCAGATCATCCATCAAGAAGCCTTAGCTCGATGTAGATCTGCCCCTAACTGCCCTAAAAACTGTTCCAATAGGTTTTAATTCCCCATGTATATCAAGTAATTAGGAGCACAGGACAACGATCCAAACTCGATTTAAGGAAAAACAAATCCTCACAATTCAAAGCTTATGAGGTTGAAATAATATTCACAAAAGAATAGCAATCTAAATGATGTTGCGTTGACCATGATAGGTTAAAGAATTTTCTGCTAAATAAGGGCTATTCGCTCGTTCAACACCACTAACTACGCGTACTTGAGGAATAAAGAACTGCGTATTTTTATTACTGTGAGTTTTTCGAGGATTCACGAAAAAAATTCGAAATAAGAAAGTAATACCAATCAGAGGAGATTATAACCTATCATGAGAGATATTCGCAATTTTCACGCACCCTAAAAACAGGAAAATAGATATTTTAGGTAGGCTAGGCTAGCCATTGTTCGGTTGATTGCTCCTCAGCTATTTGAAGGTACTTACTGAAGAGATTGTTTAAGAATTTTGAGAAATAGGACCTAACCTTAGCTAGCATCAAACCTACCAATCACCGCTTAAACGAGCTAAACGCTAGCAATTGCTTACACTTGGAGAAATAGAGATAAATTTGGAGGAGGGATGTTAAAAAAGATGTTAGTGAAAGACTCGAGAATGTAGAAGTTCACAAAAGTCTGCATCCAGGTTCGAATCGCTGAGAAATTTTCATTTTTATAAACGAAGTATCGTCGCATCTTTTTTCTTTTATTACCCTTTCATTGAATAGAAGATTAATACCTATACTACGCCCCCTAAAATTATGTTCTCAGAACAAATATAAACAAATAATCCCCCCCCCCCCCCCCACTAAATTATTAATCAGGAGTTTTTCTGTTCTATATTTGACAAAACTGATATAGATGTGAATAAAGCATTCAGACAACGTTATTGCCACAAACTTCAAAGACACATATCATGCGCTCAAAACAATGTGAACACAGTTGACACAGCTCAAAACTGAGAAACGGTTTAATTAAAGACAGTGAATAGGTGCTATTATGGTTTAAAAGTGCTTGAGGGAAAGACCCTCAAATGCTATAGGTGATTGCTAAAAGACAACTAAGAATAACTAGAATACAAATTTGGAACTATTTTTCTGATCCCCGAAGTAAGATAATGAAAGTCAATAAAAAACCCTGCCTCCATATACAGTTATTAAAATAGGGATGTGCTGTTCAACCAAACTCCTTACCGTAGTATTTGAAGAGGATCCTCAGTCCCAGTATAACCAGGACCCCAATGGAGGACACGGGCAAGGTCATTACCAGTGCCAATGGGGAGAATAGCCATGGGTGGGGTAGGACAGGCTGCATCCTGGCCGACATTATCCAGACAGGAGAGAGCCCAACCGACGGTCCCGTCACCTCCACACACGAGGATCTTGAACCGCAAGAGATGTCGGAAGCAATGCAAACCTGGCAATGGACCTCCATTATCCAGATTAAACACCTGAAGTATAAAGGAAGACGGATGTATTAGAAATGTGGATTCAGAACAAAAAAAAATATGTTTTATGTTTCATTACTTGTACAAAATATTCATATCTCCTACATTTTCAATAAATATTAGATTTTTATCACTGGTCCGTTAGTAAACTTGACTAACAATTTAAAGGTCACTTTTTGTGTGAATGGCCCACTCCCTTTTGGAGAAATGAGATGTGAGGCTAATAGAAGTAGGCATGCTTCCAGATAAGCTCTCGTGCTTCGCTCTCCGCCCAAACGCGATATGCTAAACGAGATGGGAATTGCTGCAATAAAATTTACTATTTTAGTCTCTTCAACAACAGACAGGAACCGGTTCACTATAGTTATAACTGATTAATCAAATATGATATTTTGAATGTAAAACATAAAATGCCATTAATATAACTCCACTGTAAGTGTGACTGACTTCATATCAGGCTTTAGCGTTAACAATTACTCCAGTGCTTTAACCTGTTTAATCAGGCAACATGACTTCCGTTGTGAATATATTGGATGATCCGAGATATGGAATCTCCCTTTCCATCAAGCAGTTTCTACTCTTCTAGTAAAACCTGCCTTGACTTCTTTCCAACTTATTGACTGAGGTAAAGTATAATGAGGTACTGTGAAGATAGTTTTGATCAGCCCTCAAACCTCAGAGACTGTAACTTTTGAAGGTCACTTCTCCTTGCCTGTCAACAACTACATTATGCATCAAACAATCGCTGTTGTACTTCGTTCGAAATTAAAAATATATATCTCATCACCATACAGGAATCGAGCGGTCAGTAGTACAAGTAAATCATCGTCAACATTTGGATGAATATAACAAGAGAAAGTCTATCTATTTGGATTAAGTTATTCCAAAAAATTTGACCCATGTTTTAAATCCAACAAAATTGGCATTACGAAAATTAACGTAATGCACAATTTGCAGTAAATTTTCAGCAACCGCAAATCTGTACTTCACGATTTAATCTTTCGTGCGGGCATTGTGAAAACTTCTAGTGTGTGAAAATACGCATAGTGCCATGAGAAAACACGACAAGAGGCAGGATGGGAATTACCCTTTGATAAAATCTACCAATTTAATTGCTTCCGAAGGCAGACAAATTGGGAGGGGGAATGGGGGGGGGAGGAAACTTCACGGGAATTTTGAGGGAAAGGAAGAACATTTGTTTAAATTAAGTTGAAAAATTATTAGCTTAGTTTCATGTTCTCAGATTTATGGATGTACTTAAGCAAGCAATGTTGTTGTTGGTATTTTGAATGGGTAAACAAATTCACAATGGTTAATAATTGGAGAAATAAAAGTCATCTCGGTATCGCGAGAAGGGTGGTATTAGCGTTCCACTGTCGCATACCCAAGATATATGAAAATTTAACTCAGAAGGTCCCTCTGGGGAACCCTGCAACCAAAGTTCAATAAATAAGAATGTGCATTTGGAAAGTCTTTTCAATGCTCTAATTCTGAAGCTTCCTTTGAGTATTCATATTCCAATATGATCCAAAAAAGAAAGCTCACACAAAGTCATGACGGAAAAAAACCAATTAGGATTAAAAGAAAGTCTCTAGTTTGCAAGAGCCAAAAAATTAACAGAGACCCCATACCTCAAGGTAACTCGAGTGAAAGCAGCAAAGTGCAAGCTGTTTGTGCATGCTCGCCGAAAGGAAAGTAACGTCGTTGAGGCATCGACAGAAACACTATTACTCAGGCATAGCGACCAAGAAGAAATTACTGTAGCCAGCTTCTGGTTGTTATATGGCTTATAAGAGTAGAAAATGGTTGAAATAGAAAAATAAAACAGAATGTAATCCTTCAAGTTGGCATCGGATTTAGTGTAAGTCACTTAAAAATATCGTTTGAAACTGAGAAATTAAGAGATAATAATAGAGAATCTCTCGTACTTAATACCACTATTCGTTCCACAAACCATAGCACCTGCATTTTAAAATAGTGCAATAATATTTTTAATAATAAGTTCAATTAATATGCTCTATTCTAATAATAATGACCATTATTTTAAAATATGAAGTTCTTGGCTTGGAAATTGGTCAATGGTAGAAAATTGAGATTTCTCCTGACGGTATTTCATCGTGATGCTTAGTAAGGTTACTGTTCAGGAAACCACTGGATCATCATAAAAAAATTTAGATCATGGTAGTTATCAACTTAGGATACAAACCTGTTAAAATATACCTTTTTAATATTCAGCTAACTTGATCGTAGGGAAGATAGACAGATGGCGGAGAATGTGGAATGAGAGAGGAGATTAGGATATTTAACCTTTGATGAATCGGTAAGAATTATCCTAATACATAATCACTTATCCGAATCAATATCAGTTAACGCCCTCAAAATATAGCCTCCTCTTATTTCTTGCCATGGGTAACGCCATTATGATTGAATGATATAAAGTTTTTTAAAGTCGAAAACTAAGATATCACGCCTAAAAATTCCTATTTATATCAAAAGGGAGGAGGAGGAAGAGGAGGGTAGGATAGGGCGTTTCCTCATAAAATTTGATGCATCATTTTAATATACTAGCTTATCTCGAATAGTGTTGCGTAGGTTAGGTTACAATCGAGATTAGCAAAAAACAATTGTGAGCAAGGGAGAATAACGCGGCATTTATCGATCCAGTACCAAGGCCGGCCATAAAAACGCAATGGAAAGATGAGAGAAGCGATTATGGAAGAATGTCAAGAACACATTTATCTCTCTATAATTATCCCTTGATTTAACTCATTTACCAACGGCGCTTTGCAAAGGCGGTAGACTGCAGTAACTTACACAGTAAAACAAAAAGTCGATAGAGTCGTAGTAAACATAGATGAAGTAATTTGTACTTGAGGATCTTGAGGATAGAAATCACAAATTCAGTGAAGAGAAAATTAATAAGATAGAACATGTGGTAGACCTAAGAACCGCACTAAGGAGCAGACAGCAAAATAATTGCAGTGGAAAATCGAGCTAAATCAGCAATCGAGTTCAAATAATAATTGAACGAAGGTAAAATGAAAATTCATGTAATGGTGTTCAAGTCTTCAGTTTGGGAGAAATACGAACCCATTTTCGTCAGTCAGACACGCTGTTTCCTCCTTTAAGTGGATAAATAAACCAGGAGTTCGAATAATTCCTCTTGTATAACGCCTTATTAACTGATATGCTCTATCTCACTCTCTCATTTTGGTTATGGCTTTTTTTGTCGAAATTTGAATGAAATTTCTTTTTATTACATTAATTTTAAGCCTCCTTCACTAGATGCATTGAAAGAATAAGTAAGTTCTCACTTGATGAGGATTGAGCAGTTTTCGAAAGGATGTGATAAGTTCCAGACCCTGGCACCCCCCAGACTTGACATTAACGAATACCAGCAGTGGTTGAGTACCCTCGAGGATGAATTCCGGTTTGATCCGGGGGAGAATCATTGCCAGAATAGGGCGATCCTCAAAGGTACTATTCTTCAACAGTCGATACGCTTCATCGGCCTTTTCTGCATTGGAGTAGATTACCACAAGACTGCCAAAGTCATAGTAGATCACTTCTACAGATAAAATTAAAAAAACATACTTAAGTAAATACGCACTTAAAGAGGAAAGGAGTCTAACCTTCCTAACTGACAGATGTCGTGTACAAGATGGCAGTTTAGATCGTATCATTGATAGGACTCCCCCCTCCCCCCACGCACACACACCCCAGAAGCACATCCTGCCTTCATGTGTAGTAAAAGTTACAAATTATACCAGCAAAGCTATTTTCCATAAATTTGAATACTACGATTATTATCCTATTTAGTGTCAACAACTTAATCAACTCAAGCGAACTACCAGTTAAATATACCCGAATTCGCGCCAGAAATGTTTTCAAAATACAACCGTTAGTAACAATTACGAGGCCATAAATACTGAAAGAAGATTCAAATGAATCAATGGCCAATAGGCTCAATACATGGAGAACGCAAACTGTCCTTGGAGTCCAATCAAGACTTTTTAGCTTTGAAATATTGCTAGTAAAAGAAACTAGCATTAAATAAAAATGGAATAGCAGACTCTTGTTATCTTTGCATCAATTTAACATCTATTCGACTCTTTCCTTCGAGTCCCTTCTTCTTGAGATACAATATCACTAGAGCGTTAATGTTAGAGGTTGATTCCCAAATGTTTTACAAAATAATTTCCAAATTAAATGTCAATTTAAATCAATTTTATAAAAGGCTAACTTTGCGCTAGATAGTTTGAATGAAGTAAGTTCAATAACGCCTGTTTCGCAGTGAATACGTTATTTTTCCTACGCTATCACCCACTAGTCTACCTGTTTCTCCCACCTACCACTCGTTCCTCATTCTCAAACTTTCTCTCTCCCCCCCCCCCCCCCCCCCGAATCTCAATCGCTCTTATAGAACATGATTTGGCTTACTCGTAACTCTTGCAGGTCTGATTTCAGAAATGCGACGGTCTCTAACTAATTATAGCAGTAGTCCTTACACATGCTTTCCCGGAGTAGTTTTTAAATATTATTTTACCGACAAGATTAGCTAAAATGTTAGCTTATACAATTTGATTGCCTAGAAATATTTTTTTACTTAATAGACAATGGCAATTGTAAATGGTCAACAAATTCTTGACTTATATTCCAAAGTTGCAATGGATGGATTCAATCGGCTTCCTTCCACTTCGATCATGTTCATACTATTGGGCAATTTGTAGAGAAATAATGATGATAGCAACAAATAAGTGAGAAGTGAGCGTAGTGAGGTGTAAACGGAAATAATGTGCTTCCGGAACAATAGACTTGACGGTTCAATGGCTGATTAGTTGCCATTAGTTATTTACTAGAAAATCAATTCTCATCACTGGTTATAACATTATTAGCATATTTACTGTAAAAGCTAGCAACTACTGTGTAATTAAAAAGATGCATTGCTAAATGAAGTGAGCAAATAAAATAGTCTCTTTTAAGGAAACATAAATCTTCTCTTTTAAGATTAAGTCATAATATGAATATTTACTTAAAGCAACAATTCAGATTTTAAATTTGCACTACAAATTAGCGGTCTGATTGATAGCAAGATTATTAGTAAATCGCTAATGAAGGATAAACCTACACTTATATTTAATAAAGCCTTAGAGGCTTCATACCTGTCCAATCAAGAATGAACGGAACATAATTAAAGCCAATGTTGCAAATTAAACAAATACAATCAAAATTTCACTTAGCAAATAATGCAATCACACTTTTATCCCCACTAAACTACTCTCACTATTTAATAGTAATGGTAACATTAGAAGAAATGTGATAGATTCACCATAAAAGTGTACCAAATTCACTTTTAACAATGGATAATATTAAAAAATAATACACTGAATAAACTCCAGCATAACCACTCATCGACGAACAGTCACAACTGATCAAAAGTTGTTATTGGATGACTGATAAATGAGGGTTTCTCAATTATAAAAGCACCACTATAGCCAAAGGACGAAATCTTAATTCATTACTATTGGGAACTTATGTTTAATTAATGAAGATAATAAGTAGAAGATTTCTCAGCTTAAAAAATGCGCTCCAGTAAAATATACTTTGAAACCAAAGAAAAATTTATAGCATACCAAAACCTTCCACTGATATCAACTGCCTGCCAATCACCGACCTTTCAATTCTTCCTCACTCGAACTAGCTTTGAACGATTAACGCAAACGCAGGATTTAGAGCTCCAATCAGAGCTACGGATGGGTTACAATCAGTTTTCGATAATTTCGTCAGTATTCGAATCTTTTAAATCATTCGTAATAGAAGCACATATGTATACAATTATTCCACCTGAATGGTTGCTCTAATCCAACCTAGTAAAGCCCAGCGATACAAACACACGCAATTAATCTAAATGCCATTTACCAGCAATAGATTAATTCGGAAATTGGTGCATTTTGCAAACTCTGAGCATAATTGTGCAAAAGCGAATGTTAGTACAAAGGGACAGAAATCGAGTGCATTTGCCAGTTTTTGAATGCACTCACTCGATTCGTCGTGGACTATAGAAAAGCAGACGATATGACATTTGATCATATATTAATGTTCGTTCCGTCGTTAAAGAAAAGGAAGAACAGACAGTGGCGAATTTACACCGTAATTAGTAGCCATTGTAAATACCGAATACTCGGAGGAAGTGAGGAACAATGGGCAATGGAAGCCTCTATTTAAAAAGGGAGAGAAAGAACCCCTTAGAATTACAGTAAAGCTACTTTAAAATCCATACCAATTTAGGTTTAGAGATATCTTACTACAAAACTACTATTTTTTCCTCAAGACATATAGGAAACAGTGGGCTTTCCCGAATGATAAAATAATAAGTCAATTAAAAAAATTTATACATTGGAAAAATAATGCATATGAACTGAAAATAGAAAAAAAGGAAACATGCGTCAAAGCTGAGAGTGGAACTCTGGTTGCGATTCAAGGCACGGTAAAGAAGATGCCTCGTTATTTATGTATTGTTCATCATTATCTAACAAGTAAGAGAGCGCAGAGTAATGAACAAATAGCCGTCGTCAAGAGAGCCTAGTGGCAGACAAGTCACTAATCTGAAAATAACCGTTCCCTTGGTTATGGAATTAGACCTTACTCAAGGTTCTCACAATTTTGTAATTATTGGAATTCTACAGTTTATGTCAGTGCTCCGTTAAAAATAGAGCGGTGGGCTTTACGACTTCCACATTGACATCCACTCTATCTGATATTTAGATAAGTTGGCGTAGCGTATTTCCAGCAAATTAAGCCAGCAATATAATGAGCATTTGTTAAAGTTCATAGGACATTGTAGTATGCAGTCAAAATACAAATAGGAGGTATTGGAGTTAAATTTTTAAGAATAATTTTTGGTTTTCTTGCATACCGTTCCTCATTGTTATACGAGATGAAAAAGAGACTGAATGATGGCTGGAAGTCGCCTGACTCATGGAAGAGAATGGAAAAGGAAAATAAGAGCTAAACGATCGATTGTGCTCGCGCAGCTGATTTTCTTGAAAATCTTCTACAGTAAAAAACTGTCATCACAGTTAATAGAAGAATCCAGCTCCTATCATAAATATTGCACTCAACGAAGACTTTGGCCACTATAAATTGATATATGATTAGCAGAAGTCATATTTTCAAACAAAAAAATTCGTGCAAATCGTCCGAAAACGGCAAAGAAAATTCTAAGAAAATCAAAACGCATTATTGAAGGACAAAGGATTCGGTCTTTTTTCCGATGAGAAAAACTTTGCAAATATAAAAAACACAAAATGCAGAAAATCAGATGGCTTGGCTTCCATAAAGCGTAAAGTGCACTCCTAGAGCCATACAGACTCAATTTCTCCAAACTGACATGATTCTAGTATGTTTCCTCTGGTACCAAGAGTGAGATGATGCCTCCCTCCGCATTTTTGCAAAAAGAATGCCTACGCGAAATTGCTGGTCACTGTAGTAATTAATTATGTTTGTGGTGACAGAAGGATTCGATCTGCCACTTGCCGCATCACATGGAAGTCACAAGTGGTTTGTCAGCTAATTTTTACGACTACATCAGTCTCAATCTATGTTCGGTCTCCAAACTCTCCAGATTTTAACCAGATGGACCAGTGCATACGGGGCGCTGTCGAAAAAGACACTAATTACCATGCCAGCAAAACAAAAGCCAATCAGCCAATGGATATAACAAAAGCAAGTTTTACGAAACTAACCACCAAAGTGAAAAATTAACTTGTTCCAAAATCCGGGGCGGGGTTGAGGCAGTAATGTGAAGCATAATTGTAATCATTTTGAAATTACAATAGTGTCATTTAGTTTTCTACTGGATTTCTTTTACAATTATTAAGCTTTGCATTTCCTGCATATATGGTACTTGCTATAAAGAATGTTGACTTTAACTTTAACAGTTTCAAAAAGTCAGCCATCCAATTCCGCTCTCCGAAATTTTGAAAGTGAGCTGAAGAATCATGATTTAGAATATAAGAATCTATGTTTAAAGCAGCACTAGGCATAAAAGCACAAAATGTGTTACTTTAGGAAGTTTTGACAAATAATTCGCCCTTTTGTTTACCCTTTGAAAAATGAGGGAGTGGGCAGATAATTGGAAATTTCGTAATCGAACCTCTTCAGTTGTTGTGCAATCTAAGGACTGTGCTTTTATTATTCCATTAAATGGACCAATTAAGGCCTTTTACCTGCAGTGTTAGAAAGATCATTTCCAGATGCTTTATACTCCATTTCCTATTCCTCTACTCTTAGATAATCAACCTAAAGATAAATCATGACGACATGAAGCGATATTTTATCAAGGCGAATGAGGCATTTTCTTGCACATCGTATGATAAGATAAACAAGGTATAACTAACATTTTATTAGTATCGAAGATTTCAGAAGCACCTTAAATTATAATTAAATAGCATACCGATGGCATCCCATTTATTTTGATATCCCAGTCGTTCAAGAAGAATGATTTCATAGAGGCGCTGACTCAGACCCTTTTTGAGGTTTCCAACAAATAGAGATACGCCTTGACCATAGGGGTCCTCGACAGAACGAATGTAGAACCGTGTCAATCGTAGAGCTCGAACAGACTCCAACCGAACATTATCGATTATCTCCCAAGGTCGATCTGTAGGATGAAGAACGCGTTCAACGAGACCTCGATCAACAACCGTCTCTACTAGGTTGAATTTCTTTGCATCTAGGTACTGAGAGGGAAAGGGGAAGGCGTCAGTTCATTTTAGTGCCCTTGTAGCACAACTGAGTTTAGTGAACTTTTCTCAAAATAAATTTCCTTCATTCTTCAATAATTATTTCGTGGTCCCAATTTTCCCGAGCTCATAACCACTACTACGCTTTAATCGTGAAACTTTGAGCGCTTAATTTTACACTGTGACCCTGACATTACTTGAAGAGAAATCATTCATCCTCAACTGGTTTGCTTCAATTAGAATGATGCAATCATCAAATCGG
Organism: Hymenolepis microstoma; assembly: GCA_000469805.3. NCBI lineage: Eukaryota > Metazoa > Platyhelminthes > Cestoda > Cyclophyllidea > Hymenolepididae > Hymenolepis > Hymenolepis microstoma. Next base: position 13,485,293 of record LR215995.1, on the reverse strand, counting down.
TCCTTGAGTAATCAACGGTGTCCTGAAATTTTTCATATTTTATTCCATGAACATGATTGTTTATCCTTTTTTGTCACTAGGTGTCCATCGACACCGACAGCCCATCCCAGCTACCTCCGTACACTCTCTAATATTGAAGAATGTTTCTAATAAACGTGCTGGCTGCAGTGCCTACTCTGATTTTCCCCGTCTGATAAGGCCAGTGAAATAGCTGGGGATCACAATCAGATACGTAACTGCTAGTAATGCTTTTAAAAGTTCATTTTAATTATCCTGGAAACCAATATGGACAGATGTGCCTATTTTAAATTCATGTTTAGCTCAGTGATTAAATAAGAGTAATCGGCTAATAAACCTAGCAAAGATCCTAGTTAAACAGGGTGGTACATAACCTTCAAAATCGTAGAAAGGGAAAAATGCCGATTAGTGAGACTTCTAATCCATAAGAACTTCTGGTTAGAACTAGTCATTTTAGGCTTGGTCCTCAAGGCTGTCGAATAAAAATGTATTGGAATCTGGGTTTTGTTCATTCGCATCTTTCCGATCACAATTTCACAGCGTAGTTTTGATAACTTTGCTTCCAGAGAAAATATCCACTGTAAAGTACGCAAATTTAAATCATTACAATCGTTTTCACTGTTAATGAGCATTCAATTGGTTCAAACTAAAATTTTCAATTAGCACTGCAATTTGCAAAACATCTTATCATGAACAACGTACTAAGCTTTCCAAGAGTCTTGATTCTACCTGTCAATTCTAAGTTCACATAACTGATTTCGCACGACCTTTAGCTCTTAAAATAATTTTGAATTAACAGTTCTGTCAGTTATAAAAGTCATAATTCCATCATGATAAGAAAAATTTGAAAAGTTTATGTACCCCAACACCGAGCCGATGAAGAGATAAAATAAGCACGTCATGGGCCGAGGTTTCTGGGGTTATTGAAACTTGAATTGAGGGTACACTTATGTCAGCATATTCTCTAAAATAGCAGAGAAACATGCGTTAGCAAAAGCGGATCCAGGAAGAGAACTGTTTGAGGTAGCATACGTCAAAGAGCCGGGGTAGACATTAATATAATCACGATTCTCTTCCCGTTCAACATATCGAAGTATAATCTGCGGCCGTCGAGTCTCAAATTGCAACTGTCGCTTAAATGAGGTGTTGGAATCAAGGCGATGTTCACTGCCATCTCTTTCATTAATTTCAACCAGGTAGAAATCATTTTCTTCATCAGGAGGAAGTTGGAATGCCTTGAGTGAGAGTTCGATCACTTTTCTAACGGAGACATTTTTGCCTAAAGAGAGGTAGCGACATTGATGTCGCCTATATCGATCCATCCCATCGTACACACGAACGTAGTCTACATAAATAGAAATTAAACCAGACTTGCTGCTGAAAAGAATTTAAGTAGTGCGAATATAAATGATGCGGTGAAGAAGGGAATTACCATCGAAATCTCGGTCGGTTTTGTCGCGATTGGCTCGTCGATCAAAGCCAGACTCCTCAAGACTCTCTCCACTACTAGTGAATTCATCCATCAGAGCTGGAACTGAATGAAATAGTACCAGTTAGGACCAAATATAAGTCAGAACTTCAAAGGCGGGTTAAAAGAAAACTTACGTCCAGGAAAGAAGTCAGATTGGGGTTTGGGCAGACCAATGATGTGTTCCATAAGAAGACTAGTTCTGGGAATGGAAACCGCCTGTGGGGGTAGCATAATGTCTCTCAGTGAACCATAATCACATTCGACGGGAAGGTTTCGAAAGCATGTATAATGTACCTAGGTATATGAAAAAAAACAACCGATTTAGGGCAACTACATTTGATGCTCTAAAATACACTTTGCTAACGTCTAGTGCGTTTTAACGTATCCAGATTTGAAATCATCAATCAATTATTGACACAAATAAGGAGAAAGTAGAGGACCTATCTATCAATCCACTTTACTTTAATTAGTTTAAAACTAACTAACCCGCCCTATTCATTTGCTAGTTATCATTCACTTTTAAATGAATCGTACACCATACCAGAAAAGCCCGCTCATTTAGATAACCGATTAGGACCATATTCTGAGCCTCTCTTAGTAAACAGCCAAGATGGGGCAGAGGGGCAAGTCTAAACTTAGAGAGACGATTATTAAGACCAACCACGCAAACGTCAAAATGCACCAAGAGTAGACTCTCTGGAAATGGGTAGAAAATCGTTATTTGTGTTTGGGAAGGGGAAAAGAGGTAAACAAATTTGAATAGAATGAGTGTGCTGGATAAGAAGATTAATCTAAACCCAAGAAGATAGTTGGTTATTTATAAAATCCTCCCAATCATTGAAATTTGCTAAAGAACCTGGTCGTTGTTTTGCCAAATTCTGAATAAGTTGTGTTGATATTTAATTCTGGCTTTTGGAGACCACTTAGTTAACAAGAGTATGGAAACCAGACTGGTATAGATCATCTGGAACCCACATCAATATACCATAGTCTAAAGCAAGACGGTGACCGAAGTGCATAATTGGAAGTGCTATATATTGAATTGCTTAATTGAATGTTTCTCTATTTTCTTTTATATTTACCTCTTTTATGTCTCAAGCAAAAGTCTTTTCGGATTCATAATCTACGACATTTTTTGCAGAATGTGTTAAGCAAAACAGATGCATCGAAGTTGGTGTGCATCACTGGCCATTCAAGTCTAATTTCAAACCATGTGCAAAAGGGGAATAAGCTTGCTGAGGTAAGTACTCCTTAACGTAACAAATAGCTGTACTTTTCACCTCCTAGATGCGCTGACCGCAATTTCTCGCAAAAGTACACGTGATCACTTTGAGAGAATTAATGTCCCACTTCGGCCTCGCGCGATTACCAATAACGCCAGAGACCTGCTTACGGCAACCATCGGTACATCACTTTGCGGCTAAGAAACCCATAATGTTTCTTCTGTTAAAGAATTGGATAAACTCATTATGCCCATTTCGACTATTTCTCTTGCAGATAGATTATTTTGTTTCTATAAAATCAATACAAACACGCCTATTTCTCAAACCCATTGAAGGAAATCTTTTAATAATCTTCCTAGGTAAGTGATAAAGCACCATGAATGAACTTCTGATTGAGAAACTCCGTTACTATTTTTGAAACCGTCTAACTGCTTGAGTCGGCCGAGTACAGTCAATACATTTACTCCTACACGTTGATTATTCTCTTTTGTTTCCTACAATTGATGATTAGACTAGCTGAAAGACAAATTTACCACTGGTCTATTCTAAACTAACTCGACAACACACCTTCCAAATCTCAACTTTATATACTAGCTCCCGTCTCTTACCACTCACTTATTAGCTATCATAAATTGCTGGCGCATCTCTGATTTATCCCCAAATGCCACTTTTTCTGATTTAAGAAAAGCGGGTGCCATCCTGTCACAGGTAAAAAGATCATTAGTTTTGTTAAGACAAGAAGCTTGGATATTCCAACGGCTAGAATTGCTCCTTTATGTTAAATAGACGACCTCTGATTTAGAAATAAAATACTTTGCCCATTACTCCATATATTCTGCGATATTGCAACAAATGTTAAGTGTAATTTTGGGGAAGACAAAAATTTTTTTAAATCAAGGAAACTCACAGTAACGCCGCACCACTCGCATCGCATGCCAGTTAAGCACTCAGCAGACCAACAAGTTTTCTTGCAGCTGCTGCACTTGGAATTCGCCGGCAGATTTCCCTCTCTCCAGTGGTGCACAGGTAGATCAGTTTGTGGGGTGATCGTAAAGGGTAGAGGAGGAGGAGCCTGAGGAGACACAGGGCTGGGCGGGGGGTTGCTGGGGTCTCCCACACCAGGATTGCTACCCGCACCGCCTAGTCCTGCAGATTGTGGTGGAGGAGAAAGGGGTGAGCTAGAGACTGACGCAGTATTAGAAAAAGATTGGGAGAGGGCTCCAGCAGAATTGACAGAACTGGATGTTGCTACTGTGGCGGTAGCGGTGGCGTTACTATTGGTAGCAGCTGTGGCGGCTTGAATCGCGGCAGAACGCATTGCATAGGCGGCAAAAGCGGCCATCCCTCCAGTCCCAGGACGTGAGTGCACAAAGGGATCGTTTGTAACCCCACTGGTACTTGTAACAGTACTCCCAGTTATCATTCCTAGGGCAGAATTCAACTCAGGGATATCGGTCAGGTTGCAAAATGAAGATATGCCTTGAAAGGGCACTAGAACACTGGGCTTGCGGATAAGAGTTGGCGATTTCTAGAAAGGGGAAGAATGAATCGTGACGTTCACAAAATTGGAGATTGATAGAAAAGTGAGAAATATTGACGGTGTGTGCACTGAGAGTTGTGTCATATCATTAGCATAATACTAATCAGCTGGGAGTGGAGGGGGAGAAGATTTATTCGCATAAACACGTAAACAGTATAACGAGCCAATGCATGCGTGCGTACGTGCCTGCAAAACTTGCTTAGCCCAGTTGGTTAAAAAACAATGGTTATTGAGCCAGTAGGTAAAGTAATGGGGCCATCTAATACTAGTTTTTTTAAATAAGCTTGCCTGACTGAGTTTTGGATTCCAAGATAATTGCTTGTTATTATTAAATACCTTTTCTACCAAATGAAAAAAAAGAGCTTTTTGAATAACGCTTCAGACAAAATATCCGCTTATATGCACATCAGGGAACTACAAAAGATAATTAGATTACTCAATTTCTGTTCATGTATGTTAAACTCTGGGAACTAATTATTCTCACTGACATTTTACTAACTGCCAATCCAATCATTTATTACTTCTGAATTTTATGCATATGAAAAAGCTTTCTCATGCGAAGACATGGCTTCCTTCACCTTTTTTCCCTTTTCATCTTCTTTTGGATCTGAGCTACTGAAGCCAAAGTGGACAGCATGAGCAATGCCAACGACTAAGAATTTTCAGATCAGTGGCGACACATTAATGGGCAAGAGGTGCGCAAAATAACCTTATATAACTAAAACTCAACCCACTTCCAACCATTCGCTCACTTCAAAACAATTGAAACCACATACATTTGTAGCCATCTGGACTGGACTATTCCCACTTGAACCTGCAGTGATGCCATTATAATTATTTATCAAGCGTAATCAGAGCTTCTTCATATTCACTTGGCCATAAAATCCGTTTCGAATGTGCATAAATTACCCACTTGACCACAATTTACGCCCTTGAGATCTCACTTCCTGTAGATTTTAAGAAACTGTCATTTATATTACTGGAAAAAAATAAACTATAAAGCACCTGACTGAATATAGCTACAATGTTGTCTTTCCCGCTTCTAACATTCAACGTATTTACGAAATAGACTTTGACATTGATTTCAGGATAAATATATATATATAGATATGCGTGCGTGCCAGCTGCACCTATGTTCTATATTAGCAACCACGTGAAATTCAAGGTAATTCAACAAGTCCTTTTCAATTCCTCCTGTAGTTCAACTAAAAAATACACGGGTTCGACTATTTTTTATTATTCCTCGTTTGGAATCAAATATGTAAATTACTAAAAGCCATATTATTCCTTAAATTCAAATGGGCTAAAAGGTGGCAAAATTCGATTCGGTTTTAAAATTAACTAAAAGGAAACTCATTTCAGGTTTAAAATTTTCTTTATCAGGATAAGTGGGCGTGTAAAATGCATCTAAAGCTAATTGAGGGTTCGAACCTAAATCCATTCAAATCAAAGATAAATGCGTAATTTAAGGATATATGTTCAAAGTTTATTTAAACCCATGGGCTGCCAGAGAGTTCTATTATTGACACCAGATGAAAAGTATATGAATACTTTAAATTAGAGTAATGTATCGTTTGTTGTATCTTATATTCACAATTCCGATTAAATTGCTGGATCGTCACTAGCTAATCAACACACATTTAAAAGCCATTTCACGGCAATGTCATAACTTCTAAAGTTGGGCCTTTGTTAAAAAATTTCGAAAAGTAGTGTCTTAAGTAGCTTTCATTAGACTTGAAGGATTAAAAAAACGAGACTGGTGTTCTTCGATTCATTGCTAACTTAATCGTTATTTACCGTTACCTATTTTCCCTTTTAATTCAACTAGTGGGTTCAATTTAGAAGATCCAGGAATTAATTGTCGAAACCCACTTCAAGCTGATATGTACTATTTAGGCGTTCTCAAAACATCATAAAATGTATGCCAATAAGATTTATCTCCTTTGTAATAACATAGCAACCCTCCGCACTCTCCCAAACGCGATATGCCCGCATTTCACCAAAAGAGCAAAAAAAACAATATTATGATTACGATATTGCAGAGCAATGACTTACAAAGAGCTAGCTCAGTGGATTTCTCTGAGAAATCCGACTGCTACCCTTTAACGAGGAGGACTTCACTGTAATTCTCTTCAGCTTTCTCATCCCAAAGCATCCTTTGGGTCATCAGATTACAGAGAGGACTAAACAAGCTCCAATAAATTGGTCGAGGTGTCAAGGGAGTCTTTGGCTGATGGGTAACAATGCTGATTCCCATCTCCAAAAAATGGTAAATTTCCACCCCAACGAAATTCGAGCGAAAGCTCGGAGGAAAGAAGACAATGATATAATACTAGTAACATCATCTCTAATCCTAAAGAGTAATTATCATTCATATGAACTACCACCACTGAATTTCGAATTTCTTTAAGTCATCCCAGAAAAGGGCTATTAGAACAACACATCAAAATGCGACTCTCCAAGTTCACAGGGCATTCAATACCAGTCCATGGAACTTTGCGAAATCAACAAAAATAGCAGCACAGTACATAACCCGAAAACCATCCATCAAATCGAGCAGATTTTTGCTCGAATCACATTATTAATAACTATGTGGCAGTTTGCCCGAGATGTATCAAATGTATATAATCGTTATTTTAAGTAAGTGAACACGTAGTTATGAAAAGCCTTACCTCTTTATCTTTGGAGGGGGTAGAAATGGAGCACACTTTGCAGTCTGCCGATACGAATTCCAGGCATTCATAGTGGGTGTAATATTCGCAAACTGCAAAAAACGTGAAAATCTTCACATTAGTGCTAGTAATACACAGACAAAGGTAAGGAGTTATCAAACGTTGCACATAACACCCAGACACCTTCGAACCCACTCATGATGCGCTCACGTTTCCTTGGTCGTCATCAAAGTTCTGGCATGTGCAAGGGTAGAACGCATAGTAGGGTACTGACGGAAAAGTCGATAACTGCTAGAGCAGCACGTGCGCACGCTGCGCGCACGTACACATACTTCAAACTACGTCAACTCATGTGTGCGTGTCTGTCCTACAAATTTGAACACGCACGCGTGCACAAGTGGGTCAGCCAGTAGGTTAGTTGGGAGCAGAATGACGATGGTGATAATGATGTTGCCCAAGAGCGCTGCTCTGTTCGCCCGCTCGCTCGCTACGCTGTAGTAGAATTATAGAAGAGAGAGTTGGTGTGGTTGTGTCTGTGCGTTTGTTGGCATTGCTGCTTGAGAGCGAGGTAGTGAGAGAAAAGGGCGCTGGATTTCAACCAGTCGATAGTCCTAGCTATCCTACTCCTCCTCCCACTTCCTCACTCTACTTTTACACTATTTATCTAACAGCATTTGTCAAATTACAGATTAATCGGTTCGAATACATGTCCGAGTAAATATAAGCGAGATTGAACGCCCTGGCACAATTCGGCTGAGGTAGATAAAAAAAGCTCCAATTGTGTCTGATTATTACATCTTCACTTTCGGATTAACCATATCAAATAATGGAACTAAAATTAATCTTAGATGGTCACCATTGGAATCAAATAGCATAGCTGTTAAATAAGGACTTAATACCCATTGACTATAGGCATTTCCTTCTTAAAATAAGCTTTTAGCTCATCTTCTTGTAACAAACAGGTTGGGAAAATGCCGAATTTAATTCTTATAATGAAAAAACAAATAAAACAAAAACTTGCATTGGTTCTCTCAGAACTTCAAATTTGTGTAAAAAGTTCATAAAACAAAAGATTTCGCATATACTTTTGGTTCAGGTAGCCGAACTTCGGAAATCCACTATTCTACGAGTAGATAATAAAATGAATAGTGAAAATCTTGCAAGGTACTTTTTTAGCCATTCCTTTAAATTCTTTAAGGATTTGCCCAGCATTCTCGGCATACTATCGGTCACTTCTTCCTCCAACCTATAAATTAGATTTAGAGTACGAACACATGCATGTGATTTGGTTCCACCTCTGACTCCTTTAAAGTAGTAATAGTAGCTGAATAGGCTTGTCTATTCAGTGCATAATCAGATTTAACGAATCTTTGAAATATAATACAAATAAAATCGATATAGAGTGGAAGCCGGTAGGATTATACGGATAAGATCCATTTACAACCGCTTTCATTCATTGTAAGAACACCTCAGAAGTTTAGTGAAACTTCGAACATTTGAAACATTATCACAATGTATTTAGACTATAAAAGAGCAATGAAAACAATACATTATATATGACGGTTAGTCTTGCTTTAAAATAATTGGATTAGCAGTTAAATATTTTAGCTTTCGATTAACAGCTATGATGAATGGGAATAGAATAAGAATAGTTCTCAGTATCGGACAATATGAAAAACTCTCTTTGAGACAAAGCGACTTGACTAAGATCATGTCATCAAGTGTGTCTTATTTGACTATCTGATCAGTTTCAGTAGACACGACACAATATGATGTGGCAGGTTGAGGTCTTAAACTTAGTGAAGTACCAAGATATATTGACAAATCAAGAATCGGAAATTTAATAATAAAAATTATAATTCCAAGACCTTTGCGGGAGTAAATTTGAACACATCAAGAATAGATTCAACCCCTTGACGCCTTTCTAAAGAGAGACCCGAATTCAATTGCCAATTTGTTCACTGAAAGTCTTAGTATGTCCGATATTTCACTGAAGTACAAAATACTCGATATTGTAAATGGAGAAAAAAATTATCTGAAAAGTTAAAAGCCCGACACTATACTAAAGGTGTAACCACGCATAATGTCATCCTTAAAGACGAAAAGGCGATCCTTTGGCAATAAGAAACTATGAGGAATGAAAAAAATGATGTAGACAACAGAGGTGATGAGTCTAAAGAATTTGTTATCTAACTGATAGAATGACTGTTTCGAAATCAAGATTAAAAGAAACCGTTGAATAGGACCGCCCCTTGTTTGTATAAGAGAAAATGAAGCCTATTTAAATATTTTGTTTAGAAAAAGGATAAGGTGACTATCAATAAACTGTAACCACGTTGTAAAAAGCAAAGCGAAAATCATAGTTCGAGTGTAATGTCACAAATCATATTTAGCTGAGAAACTGTGAACTCATAAACTTACATTCATAGCTTTTGTTATAGGCAGAAAGGTAGGAAGGCTCCACGAAGCGGTTCACCTTTACCACATTTACCCTCGTACCTCGACAAGGGAAGACTTTTGAGATATAGATATAAGACTCTTTGAATCCAAGACCTTCGAAAACCTCGAATGGCCAAAATATAAAATTGCCTAATCGAATAAATGAAAAGCAACCACTTATAAACCGGAGAACTAACTATAGCACTCACATCAAAACGATGCTCTTAAAACTGAGATTCCAAATGGCATAAATTAAATCCCCTCAATCAAAAATAGTACCTTAAACAAATGCATCAATCTTTCTAACTAGGAAAATGTAGAATAATTCCCCAACTGAAAACGTAGTCATTGCTGAAGATTTTAGAAGTGAAGAATATGGAAAGAAAAAGAGATTGGATGCAGATGATAAGATAGGATATCATTACCATGTTCTCGTATGCGTTATAATTATATATATATATATATATATATATATATATATATCGCAAAAAGAAAACAAGACTTCTAAAGCAAAAAAAAATGGTTTGCCGTTTCGAATCCAAACTTTGTAAATGAAAATCCAAAAAAAAATCCAGGTATGCGCGATTACTTGAGATGTAGAAGAGATCAAGGCGAAGCATCATACAAACATATCCTGGAGATCCAAGCGCGAATGAAAATGAATATTAATAGCAAGAGATTGAAGATTGGATTGAAGGAAAAGAAGGAGAGACTTAGTAGGTTGAGGACGTGACTACTGACACCATTGAGAAAACGCAGATACCCCAAGGTTAGCTTTTCACATATTGCCAACCACGTAGTGATACTAAAGCCCAGCTTTGACCAGATTTATGCTTTTCTGTCCTTGTTTCAAGTTCCTTTAGATGGCTATTGATTTCCCTTATAATCAGACCTTATTCATTTAGATTTATTTCACGTGATTTTCACGCTTTAGGCTTGTGGTTACAGAGCAATTGTGTTTTCTTCGTCCCCTTCCACTTTACCCCACTTCTGTTTAGAACAGCGTACTTCAATGCTTACCTTGAGCAGTCTCTATTTTGAGAAATTCGATTTCCGTCACTGCCTAATCAATAATGGTTAGACATGCAGTTTACAGGATGCGTGTAGATGGACATCATCTCGTGACCTCTAAATCGCCAGACGTGCTAGCTGGGACACAGTGGTATCTATTAAACTGATGCGTTCTTGCATTACCTTAGTTCTGTGAAGCAATATCCAACGATGGATGGAAGCCGCGTGTAAAATATGTCCAACTACTTGTATCCGTTTTCTACAGCGTAGTTTAAGGCAAATTCGTCTAATAAATTGAACATCAATTTCATCGAATAGACGATCGCGATCACTTAAGAGATCAGAAGACCGAGTGGAAGACTATGGGATTATTTAAATAAGGAGATAAGATGAATTCCATGGAGAACTATTTAAGTAAAGCAGGAGTCAAGGTTCTGTTAGGACCAAGTTCTAGTTACTTGATATATAAATCAAAGTACCGGACCAAAGAAAAGATTTTGACCGAGTCATGTATAGCTTGTAATATGGTACACAATGAAAGAGGAAAGTGAAAATTAAATACACCGGTCCTAAAACAAACGTTTTAGATCTAGATTAAGGTACCATTGTTGCTCCTTTACCTTAAAAAAACTCCAAGGGTTGAACCATTTGAAGATGGTTACAAAGGCACTGTAAAAATCTTTTTTTAAGAGGATACTCTCGTATTCCCGCATTTTAAAGTCCTTTCCAAATTCGTCTGATAGGAGAAAACGTATATACGAAATTTATCACGCAGATTAGGTAGTGACAACACCCATGCCTTCCAAAGCTATAGACCTACTGGTTGATACAAACCGACCACTAAATTCAATAATTATCTTGTCGCCGATTTAAAATCAAATTAAGTACTAATTTAAAAAGTAATGGGAAAAAGTGAGCTCACTTTCACATCTTACGGAGAGGAGATCGTCCAGTCTTTTTCGGCAGACATTGCAAAATTTCCGTTTAAAATGTCCAACTTCAGACCAGCAATGAGCCATGGGATCCTATAAAGTACATAGATAGCTAACTTCAACATCCTAGCCAAAACTGAAAAGAAGTAAAGAATAAGGAATGCAAATATTGAAGCGACCTTTACTCTTATCTGCGGTTAACTGTTATCCCAGTTTGCCTTTCTTTTAGGGATCTGCCAAGAGCAGAGAATCACAAATGGTAAAGAAACTGAAGGCGAATGCGATCATCGAATAAAAACTTACTGTCTGTTTTCATGACCCACTTTTCAGCAAGGCTCGAATATTGGGCAGTTCTTTCCAGTGGAATGCCATTTCTCAATCACCATGTAGAACTAGTGAAAATGAACGCTTCACTCAACCGATTTCCCATTTTCTAAGGTGGTGAATTAATGAGACCGCTTTCACGCCCTTCGAATGAAATATTCACAGAAAGATTTGTAAGTGAGAGTAGAGTTAGTCCAACTTTCAAGGGGACAAGTGGCACAAACAAAATCAAGTTGGATGGATACTTAATCCCCATTAATGAAATTGTCATTAGCACTGATTTCAATAATAACGCACGGAAGTTAAAGAACTGGCACAGTGAGAAAAACAATCAGTTAAGAATAAATGATGTCAAGTAATAGAGTAGGATAAACCAAGAAATGCATACCTGAATGAGGAATGGAATTATACAGGTACAGGGGGAGACGACCTGTCGAATACATTTCTCATGTGAGAGGAAGTTGCAGACTATAATTAGGAAAGGCAGGAAAATAGGGTTAGACAGAGGATTCGATCTTGCTAACAAAATGTCATGAGTTTTGTTGAAATACTAATACCGTTCTGGGCCTCTTGAGTTTGCATGTACTTTATTACCAACAACCAACTAACATATCAACACAATGTCCTTGTGAACTAGGCCAAACTCTCAAAAGTGTTGAGGAGAAATGACTCATTGAAATAAGGCTTCCACTAAGACTTGTTATGAAGTCTAACGTCATGACATGCAAAATTCATTCCAATTCCATTCTACATCAGGAACAATCGGACTCCCTCGTGAAATGTATGAACAGTATTCAAGAAAGGGACCGTCGGAACAGCAGTATCGTATCAGACACTCATAGCTCTTCGTAAATATATACTGATGTGGTCAGTTTCTTTATCGACGATCACCTGTGTAATCAATAAGTGGGACTGGTGTCAAGATCCAGCTCGCTAGATAAGATAGAATCGTACCAAAATCTTAAAACTTTAACGAACCCAGTTTTGGTTTAGTGGACACTTGCAAGCCATCATAGCATCATAGGGGCTCACTAAATTAGAAACGCATGTAACTCAGACTGCATATTCTAACACTCAAGCCCACTTATGAAAGTGTCTTTCAACACTGGTACTGGATAAAGATGCAGAAACATGGAGCCGCTCTGATGCAAAACACGAATTATGCAACCTCTTTAGCTAATCTAAACCAATACGGTTGGCCATTATCTTCATTTGTATTTATCGTTTGCAATAAAATCGATAAAGGGGTATGTTCTTATGTATAATAACGCACAAGGTATATAAAAACACATTGACATCGTGGTTTTATGATGGTCAATTTATCATCAGCACCACACAGTGCAAGCTGTACAGGACGAGAACCAGGGAGAAAGGGAAAAAAACGCGGAGTGTGCGGTCCTGACATTTACCAAATCCCAATACCCCCCTCCACTCCAACTAAACATTCCAAAGTTAATAAGTTAATACATACATAATGGAAAAGGAGGGAAAGTTCATTATATCGTGAGGCAAAGTACTAACAGCCCTCCGGCACGAAAAAAATAAACGGTTTCATTTAGCTTAGCGCTCAGCCTTGCGAATCTGTTTAAGGGGACGATTTTGCAGCAAAACATCAAAGGAAGGAAGCGAGCACGTGTGCGTGTGGAAACATTAAGGTCACCTAAGCGACTTCATTAAAACCTTGTAGTTAGGAGTAGCAGGAAAATTTCCTCTATCTCACCCCTCCCTTCTGGCCACAGGTTAGGGTCACACACATACCCACACACACACATTAGTGCATATTTCAGTGCTGAAATCCCTAAAGACCACTTTTCCCCCAATATAGCTACTTGACTATCTTCATAACGAATGAATCGCAAGACCATGTACTGAACATTAATAATGAAGAATACAGACGATTAGGTGGATTAATGAACTTACTTTCACAAATCATTCCAGTAGTTCCTAGAATACCCCAAAGGAGATCACAGCAATGGTGGCAAGTAGCGGGTTTGTGCAGGTTCTTTTTGATGAATGCATGCCCTTGAAACCACCCTTTTGCAGCAGTACCAACTCTGAGTGGGAAAACGCAATATGAAGTAAAGTGAGAACCGTTTCAGCGGGAAATATAAATGTTTTCAAGATTTTTCTTGACCCAGCTTTGAATTCAACATAGCGATAAACAAGTACTATCAGATTTAGAAATCTTGTAAGTCTTAGAATGATGGTCAACTGATTTATATTAATCAAGCTAACAGTTCGCGCTGTTTCCCCAAATGTGTCAAATAAGTGGTAGAAAATAAGCCATAGTTTCATTTTTTAATGAAGAAGACAATTAAAGGACAGCTGTAAGATTAAAATGGAGACCAGAACCACTCTTGGAGACTCTTGAAGATCGTCATGTGGAGATATTAAATACTGGATATGATTATGGATATGATATGAAAAGATGTATATAATTGCGTAATTGGAGTCAGTAAATGGGGATCACTTCTAATTCACTTCTTTAATGTTCTAAGCCCAAGCAAATGCCTTTGCGTGTTTAACAGGAAAACACAAGATAAATCACTTTAATGTCACCATTGCATCAAAGTAAGACTTTAGATTAATCTCAAACAAAAGCTGTGAAAAACGTAATAAAAATTGAAACAATATATTTCAAAAGGTCAAAGTCTAATTGCCAAAAGAAATATTAAAGTAGTATATTCTCTTGCGTAAGATACGATAGTTATTCATTATTTTAAAATTTTTCAAAGCCTGAGAATCAAATATGAATTTTTTGACCTAATTAGGTTTGAACTAGTAGTGTTGGTTGAATAAGTAAAAGAAAATGAAAACGCGATTAAAGTCATTCTTCTTTCAAATTTTTCAGAAAGAAAATAAATTATCGCACTAAAGAACAGAGTAGAGCCTGTTTCATCTGTTACTATGGAAGGCTTTTAATTAAAGAGGGATTTCACAGTTAACATTATAAAATATGCTGTTACGAATGATTCAAGTAGGAACAAAGAAATAGTGAAGTTTAATATTGAAAGCAAAAATATCGCAAGGTGTATAGAATTTTGATACAAGAACGACTAAAATAATGAACGTAAATTTGAATGATTATGAAATTAGAATCTAATTCACTGAGAAATACTTAAAATAGCAATAAAATAGAGTAGCTCAATTTTCCATTTTGACAAGCATTTGCACGAGAAAGCGAAGACTCTATTAAGGTAGTCATATTTAAACCATTAATAAAGCTACCAATGTCCAAAATAAATTAAAACGCCAGAGTTTTCGAACTAGTAATTTCTGTATGTATTGGTCAGATTTTTATTATTTAATCTCATGCAAGCAAGAGTAAAGACTGATTACTGATAAAGTTATAGGAAATTCTTTGACAACTCAACTCAAAAAGACTATGGATACTCACCGTGGACTTGAAGATTGAGTATCAGTATCGGTGATACCTTCAACTTCCAAGGTACTTACAAGTTCTGCCCCCTTTGTTGAAGATGATTCATCCATTATTTAAAGGGAAAGGGACAAAAATAACTGAGGGACTGTGTTCTAGATGACGGGCATTGATTTTATATTGGAGAGATCAGTCACAGAGTTGCTAAACGTGTGAATAAATAAGGTATTATTGTCAAAATATATAATAAAACCGAGAAAAACCCTCAATCAAATGCTTTTCGCTAACATTTAATAGGTGAATGCACTTATACAAAAACGCAAAACAGAAAGCGTAGAAATAGAATTCAAAAATAATCATTTAACATATAAACGCAGTAAACAGCTAAATGTAGTTCAAGAAATTTATTTTAAAATAATTAAATGAAATTAAAACAAAGTTGAAATAAATAATCCTTAAATATGCAACGTGAGATTTCGAAATATTTTATAAAACTGTTACATTAGACCCAATTCAGAACGATTATATGCACTATGAAAAGGAACTACCTCGTGTTTACACAGTAGTAATTTGCAAGAAAACGTTCAGCGGACCCTTGGTTATTAAAAATAGTGTACAAATATCTGTCATCTAGCAATAATTGCTATAAGCAATCTCAGCGCTGCCATCATTGATTAAAATTGAGTGGATTAAACAAATTTACTTTTTCAACTGATTAAAAACTCCCAGAATACTCTGATGCCAATTTTATCATTTTCTATTTATGATTCGCAGCGGTTTTATTTTAAGATTTAACTTATTTTAAAATGACTTTTCGCAGTAAGTCGCATCAAAATAAGAATTGGATAGGTTTTTTTAAAAACTATTGATTTTTGTTAATCCATCTTACTATTCCATTTTTTATTATAGTTAATACCAATAGCTTTCTATACAACGTTGGTAGCTATTTGAATAATGGACCACTTGCCGTCAAAATGCTTTCCCATTATAATTACGAATAGCATGTAGTGAAATATGTTGAAATGAGGATAGTAACACTAAACAGCAAACAAAGAAGTTTATTTAGTTACTCACCACCAACTGAATCATAAACACTCTCGGTTTTTCATATCTCCGTTTACAACCATTCAAATAAAGTGGGCGACCAACGCAAACAAGCAATACTCTACGTATGTTCTTTTGAATCTTTCACTATAACTAATGTCGATTTTGCTTTCCCTTTCATCACATTGATTAAGCTCATGCAACGTACCTGCACCTAGCGACTTCGAAATAACCTCACTTTAGTGCCATAAAGTCAAGCATCGCAACCATCCCAAAAATCTATCCTCATCTTAACGACCGATCATATCACAATGCCAAATTAAGGATGTCAGTCGGAACGCTTCAATCTTTACCCAGTCCTAATAATTGTCTAGGCCTTCGTATGCTTACCCCAATATCACTCCCTCTCTACAAAACGACGGCCCTTTATGTAGTTTTTCCCCAATTTACCACTTAATTAACGTTTGAGTGTTTTCATAATAAAGTCCAAATGGTGTTCTAGTGATGCTTGGCTCAATAGACCCTATTCTAATTGTTGAGAGTAAGCGATTAAAGATTTAAATATGTGCATTTTGCCATTTGATAGAAGAAAAATTCAATAACATTAACAATCTATAAAAATTAATCTGTTAGAGAGTGTGCGTCTACAAACTATCCCTGAGATGGATTCTTTCCTTCTTCAACGTTATTGACTTCACGTAGATACCGTTCTTTCAGTAATTTGGCGATATCCTCAGCACCAGAAACATTTATAACGCCAACACAACTGATAGGAGCCCCTTTATGGCAGAGTTTTTGCAAATATCGGCGCTTGAAAGCCATCACAACAGGGCAGAGCTGTTCGCGAGACATATCCACAGCTTGTTTCAGTGTCATGGCCAACGAGTTCGTCCTTTTAATAGACGGCTGCTGTTTTGCCACTTCCGAGGTAGAACTTATTTCAATTTCAGGACTCTCTACCTCTAAAAAGCCACAGCAAGTTCATAATGACGCAGTAATATAATAAAATCTGAGCAACTCACCAATCTCATAAGCCTCCTTTTCGAGATCATTCGCAACTATGAAGAATTTGACTTTGTGGACTTTGAGACATTTGATAACCTCATGGAAACCACAAACTATACGTCGAGTATTCTTACGCTTGCCTGGTGCATTTTCCGTTTGTTTGAAAGCACGATCTTGAAAACCAGCTAATTTGGTCAGCATCTCCTTCATTGGTTCTTCAAGCGATGGAATGACTGGTAGCATGATTTTCTAAAGTCAGCAGAGACTAAATTAACAGGACGATTTAATCTATACGCCATAATAGAGTGCGCCTTTCTCTTAAGTCATAAATGGCACTGCACTATTCTTTGCTCTACATACAATAAGCCGTAGCTACACTTTGATGCATCTAAACGGACTTCATTCATGGATTGACATTTTTCAACATTCGTAACTAGGAGCAGAACTACGTCACTGATCTGTAATTGGCTTTGTGGTTCAAAACTGGAGGGAAAAGATTCTGAAACCCCTGCCCTACCCATAATGTTCATGCGGTATCTGCTGTTGATTATTTTTATTGTCTATCCTCCCCTAATAAATAATCCTCACTTCTGCTTATTTAAAAGTTCACATTCATTCAACCTCCAACACACCCCCAAAACATCACCTCTCCGTAAGGTTTTATGGTCATATTCAATGAACCTTGCTCACCATCTTGACTTCTCCATAAAGTCAAGACCGTGATAAGCAAGAAATATGATAGTCTACACAGACTAGTTTTTTTGTAAAGACTGTTCTAATCTGTTTCAATGGTGGGAAGTCTAGCTTCTGACATAATTATATATGCGATAGACTATAGTTGACGCGAACACCAGAAAGATAAGACAGAAATGCAATTTGAACATCCTCTTTCCATTAATTAGTATACCAAGTTTCGTTGCATTTCAGTTTGAAGGCTGTTTAATGAAAATTGCGGACAGCTCAAGAAAACAGTGTCAGCAAGTTTTTAAGATTGGGTGTTAATACAACCGCCAGCTTCATAGGCACAGGGCAAAGTGTGCATTAAAAATCTTCTGTTCGGATCATGTTCGAGCATTTCCAGTGCGCTAGAGCGAAACAACGGTTTAATCCCTAGAACACTGATTTATCATTATTCAGTTTCCACGTTCGTATTTGTATATGTAAAACTACCACTGAAGCAATAACTGGCTAATTAAGTCACTGCTAAAGAGGTGTTCATTTTTCTCGCAAAAATAGACTCATGCAGTCAACTACTACTGTTTTCACCCAAGAGCCTACCTCAACTTTTGGTGCTGTGACTTTAATTACAATCGTGTCTTTCAGTTTTTTCGATGCTTCAGATTCCTCAGCGGAACAAACGATTTGTTGCTGTTGTTGTTGTTGTTGTTGTTGCAGTAAAGTACGTAAAGTGCATCTTACAAGACGATCACGGAGAATGCCAGCCTTGAGTCGCGTGAGCCGTTTCTTTTTCGGTAGAAGAATGGCTGGAATCTTTTGGGCAGCGGTGGTTTTTTGCTTCTCCAACTGCGAACGATAGCGCGTCAGCAGCCGTTCACGCTGTTCTACAGCGATTTTTGCCTGCTTCCTCCTATTTCTCCGCTCTCGAGGTCGTTTCGACAACCGTGTTGAGGTTGCGTGTCTTTCAACTTCTATTGAGGTGCCTCCAGGTAATTTAAAGCATTTCTGACTGCGAGATTGCTCAGTTTTCGAGGAAAGCTTACTTGTAGAGGAGACAGAATCGGATTGTTTTGATTTTGACGGTAAAGGTTTTGGTTTAGGCTTTGGCAAAGTTGACGCCACATCTGCCCATGAAAGGGGTCTATTAGAAAACAAAGCAAGATGATCCAAATTACCATTCACCCATTGAACGTACCGATTAGCACTGATTAGAATTCAGATGATATTGTGACAACAGTGTGATAGACATACATAAACATTTTACCTAACCTTACTAATATGCATTATATTAAGGGCCTCGACGAAAATACAGTTTACCTACTTTATATGTCAAAATCTACCTGGCCATCTAAGACTAACAAACATTAAGTCACTTTATATACAATAGAAATGTAAATCTATCACCTTCTACCACGAATCCATTCAGGAGTGTTAGTTTATACTGTTAGTCATTCCACGGTACGTTTATCGAAGATTATCGTTCTTGTAATGTAGTAACTTCTATTTAACTAGTATGCCATCAGCAATAACTATTCTTTACTGTGTATCAAATGAAAAAGTGAGAGTCAAAAGGAGAATGCGACCAAGCAGTAGGAAAAAATCTAATTATCACAAGATGTAAAATTGATCCTGGTCAAGTACGAATATTTTATTGGCCTCCCAAAATTACTCATCAAAAATGGGATTATAAAGATGGAATATAAAAGTAACGTAAAAATCTTCAGATTTGAAAAAGATGTCTTTAAAGAAAAAATGTTAGCCGATATAACTCTCGAAATGAGGCAATTATCACACTAAGAGAATATAGATCTTCACGGAGAGAGCAATTTTTGGCTGAATCACCGCGTGAAATTACTCAAGGTATGAGGAAACATTTGCTTCGTCTTAAGTAAATATAAAGTCGAATTTATCAACAAAACTTATTATCTGATGTTTATATTACAAGTACGGGGTGTGTGATAGACTTACTTCCACGTGGCGCACCCCGAGCAACGTATACTCATACGGCAAAAAAGTCAATAAAGCGGCAGTTGAATTCAAACTACCATGACCCCACTGCATGTAATATTCCACCACTTCCATAGCAATCACCTTACCTTACCTTTTTCTCTACCTTTGTGTCTATCTCTCTTACATCTGTGAATCACACTTCTGTTCCACCTTCTCGACTTTTTGTGACTTTGATGTTCCTTCCCTCTGTGAAGCCGGAAGTCGAACAAAGGGCTAATGATAATTAGCATAAAGCCTGCCATTTGATATAAATAAATATTAAAAGTACACGTTGTCCCAAAAAAATTTATACACACTTAAAATATTTGTAAATGTAAAGTTTATTATTATCTCCTTATTTCAAATGCATAAAAATATTTACGAATATCATTTTATTGTTTTTTATTACATTTTACGACATTTTAAATAGTCCATAACTTGACTGTCTGTGTTTTTTTGCAGATTCAACCCCTTAACACAGGAATGACAACCAGATCTAACTTTGAAGAAAGGAAATTTATTTTGAACTACTACTGGAAGTGTGAAAACGCAGCTGAAGTGCAAAGACAAGTTAGGAACGAATTCCAAAGAAAAGGTTCAAGTAAATGGGCCCGGTTACAGTTCCATAAAAAAACGGTCCAATTAGTCCTCTTGATGATAAACCATACCACACTGTAATTCTAGGTAAATTGATATGACGTTCGACAGTGACGTGTGGATTCTTAGAACTCCAATATCTACAATTATGGCGGTTAACGTAACCAATTAACTTTAATGTGGCCTCGTCACTCCACACAATCTTCATTGAAAAGTCTACATTTCTCACACATTGTTCTAAATACCACTCGCAACACTGTACTCTTCAGTCATCATCGTCATTAAGAGCATGGACTAATATTGGAATATAACTTTTCCAATGACAACGTTGCATAATGCGATGTATAGATGATTTTGAAATTCCAATCTCACGTCCAGACCGCTGTTTGTAAACGTTATCAACAGCTCCATCAGCTTCAAACTTGTCTCTAATTCGAAAGATTATAACTCGCGTTAGAGGTTCCCTTTGAAATTTGTTCCTAAATTGTCTTTGCACTTCAGCTGCGTTTTCACACTTCCAGTAGTAGTTCAAAATAAATTTCCTTTCTTCAAAGTTAGATCTGGTTGTCATTCCTGTGTTAAGGGGTTGAATCTGCAAAAAAACACAGACAGTCAAGTTATGGACTATTTAAAATGTCGTAAAATGTAATAAAAAACAATAAAATGATATTCGTAAATATTTTTATGCATTTGAAATAAGGAGATAATAATAAACTTTACATTAACAAATATTTTAAGTGTGTATAAATTTTTTTGGGGCACTTTTTAAATAATGAAATTATAATTGATCGCTACGTTTACAATTAATTTTAAAGTGTATGCGTTTTTTGGGACAACCTGTATGAATTAAACACGAAGAGATATAAATCTAAGCATTACAATTAGTAAATGAAGAGGGAGTAAAAGAGGATTTACTTATGTAGTTCGAGTTGCAGTTCAGAGCTCTTTGTTCATAAAATTTCAGACATATTTGTGTCGAAGAACATTATTCAAGACACTTGGGAACAGTTACCCTGATCTGAATTTCCTTGACGTATCAGAGACGCGTATTTCACAAACCAGGGCTAATTTGTGACCCTTTAAGAAAGCTACTATCTGAAATTGTGTTAATTTTAGGAATGGGTGGCCATACCATACCCATTTTCATTTCTGTATTGCAAGTAGTAGGCGGAATTTGGGATTTATAGAGCATTGAAGCCAACTAAAACATTCCAGCAATGTTTCAAGTTGAACAAATATATATTCTCCTAACAAAAATGAAATATATGCCCTTTTGCTAACCAAATCCCGTTAAAATAAAATAAACACAACCTAATAACATCGTTCTCTCTCCAAAAACACAAAATGTCACACCATATGCGTAGGGAAATCTCCACGCCATCATCACGCAGAGTTAGTATGATGAGATTAAACACCAATTATCGATTGGTTCGCTGTCTGGCCAATCATATGCAATCACAAAGGGCACGGAAACCCAATAACCACAACGGTTGGCAAAATCGTCTCTATTCCATCGCATTTCAATATTTTAAATAGCCACACAACTATTTCAATAAATATTTTATCCAGCCCTGGAATGAAAACCCATCTGCCTTCCCGCCAAGCAGTTAGACTCTGCCAGTGACTGGAAATAGTTCACATAGAGAGGTCTAAACCAATCCAAAACGTTTAGATTTAAAAAGGAGGATGACACCTACGATGGTTATTTTTCAGTTTCGTGACATTTGACCTGGGAGATAGCCTACCATCCAACAAGAAGTCATTCAATATTTTTCGAAAGCATTCAAAGGTTCAAAAACAGTTCAAAAATTACGTGCAAGAATGTCTTACCTACATTCCCACCATTTTAAATCCGATAAAAATGAGTCATTTAAAGAACTCAGTGTGCCAGTATGGCAAAAATAATAACATTTATACGGACTTACTTATGATTTAACGAGACTCCTTCCTTTTTCAAACGCGACGAAACACTACACGATGGGCCAAATTTAGGCTTTTCTGAAACTGAGAGCTTATACTTGTCCACAGAACTGGTAAAATGAGAAAAAGACAAATTTATTCATATTTACGCTAAAGTAGAGTACTTACCCAACGGTAGGGGTTTTACAGCCAGCTTTCGTTTTGGTCAATTCAGAGTGGGAGGATTTGTTCTGAGAGTTCGCATGTTTTGGATTACTTTGGGTAGGTAGGATCCTATGCAAAAATTAGACTTTAATGAAAATAAACATGCTGAAATATAACGTCAAAAAAAATAAAAGCGCACTCTTTAGGAGGTTCAATGCCTTGTTGTTTAACATGTGAGGGAGAAGGAAAATCTAAACGCAGGGATTCACTCATTTGATCAGTAACATGATCAACAGCTTCACTTGCTAACTCGTGGGATGGACTACTAATTCGAAGTGTACGTCCGGTTTGGCGATTCTTTGGAACTTTCCCCTGCGTTAGACACAGACCAGAGAGCTTAACAGGATCAACACTCACATCTGGAGGCAAGTTAATTGACATCAGAGGAACTGGGTGTGCCACACAATCTGTTGACTGAGGATGAAAAGATGATTGGAAATGAGATCGATTTGCGGATAAATGTGAAGGAATTAGTGGAGGAGGAATACATCGAGAACTCGGCAAAAAAAATCTTGCTGCGGTGGAAGCTGGATTAGAAGAAGAAAAAGGCATGTTTGCCTGAGCATCTAGTAAGTTGATAGAAGTGTTGACATGAGCATTAGATAGCCCATCAAAAGAAATGGGCTGCAGACCCAACTGTTGGATAGGTAGCTGCGGATAAGTATGAAATTCGGCTGGTTGTTGAATAATATGGGGTGTGAGTAGTGTTGAATTTATATAGTTGTAACGAGGATACATCCTAAAAAATTAGAAAAATAGTTTATAATAAAATCAAACATTCACTATCGTAACTCACCATGCAAAACAAAACAAAATAGGTAACAAAACTTCGAGGAGGAATGAGACAATGAACAGAATGTCAGCCAAATGCCCAATCAAAGTAGTTTGTTAAGGCCATCAAAAGATGGTGTTAATTTAATACTTCACACAATATTAATGAGTGTAAATAATATACTTTATTAAACTCGATACTATAAAACTGCCTATGATGTAAAGAGTATATTTTTGATTGGTAGATTATGTTTTATTCACGAAGAGGTCTAGTATTTCAAAAGTCAATAGATGTCCCACACTTTGATTTTTTATATATTACGTATAATTTCTTGCCATAAAGCCGCCATTTTCCCAAATAATGAATGAATTCCGACCTAATTTGCATTAAAGGATTGAAGAAGTTAAAATAAATTCAATTTGTGTTACAAATGAGTTGAATATCCCTTCATATAATTCTGTGATTTTCAAAATCTGTGTTAATTCAGTCAACTTTAAATGAGCTTTAGTACAAATGCTGCACATTAATTAACGAAAAGTAATGATGCACATTCACCAATCGTGCCCTTTGAGCGATTTATTACCTAGTCTCTCTCATTTGTATCTTCCTCTACCTGCATACCAAAGTAATTCATATACCAAACCGTAAATTTTCAACAACTCTTGCAGTTACAAATATTTGTGGTAGACATTAATTCGACATTAATAAATGTGGCATTAAAATTGTCATCTTTTCACTGTCGTATCCATAAACTTTTACATTTTCTTAAGATTCATCGTTCTGATGTACGGATTGATGATGTTGACTGTTCAGGCGCCTAGAACTTACCGTCAAACTAATAGGCGGTGTAAATTTTATAGATTTATCATAAGCTTGTGCATTCATTCTGTTGGAAATTAGGAGTTAAGGCTAATGGTTGGCAGCAGACAGTCGACAATTAAAATCCCAGATCGTGCAGTTTGTGGAGTGCACAACACTGTCATTGCTGAACAAGGAAGTCTCATGTACGCTCAGGCAAAACTCGATGGTGCGGCCGTGAACGCATAGACCTCCCTGTCAGCCGCCAATCAATAGTTCCCACATTATTTAACAAGCCCTTCATTGTATTTTACTGACTAAGCTCTGTGACAGACACAACCCATGTAAACGTGTTCCACATCGTACACCGGTTTTCGCATATCGTTGAGGGGATCTTGCCATAGAGATTACCGAGCATAAATCAAGGCTTATTA
This sequence comes from Hymenolepis microstoma, assembly GCA_000469805.3. Classification (NCBI taxonomy): domain Eukaryota; kingdom Metazoa; phylum Platyhelminthes; class Cestoda; order Cyclophyllidea; family Hymenolepididae; genus Hymenolepis; species Hymenolepis microstoma. Next base: position 13,460,843 of record LR215995.1, on the reverse strand, counting down.
ATGTGGCAATACACTGCAAGTTACAATAATGAAATAGTAAGCGAGTACTGAAATAGAAATGGAAGGTTATAATGAATTACAGTAGTGGATAAATGATAAGCATGAGTCCGCGTGTTTATAAATTTAGATTTTTACACTTCCATAAGATACAGAACAAACATATGGAATTTTTGACGCCACTGACTCTTCATTTGGGTGCCGCTTAAGTGGCCCCCCTCCCCCTAATTGAAATAAAGCACTTGAAGTCTCACAGTGGTTCCTAAAGGGAAACTTTGTGTCAACGCACTATTAATCACTATGAGCTTGGTAACAGTCTTGAACTTACAACGGGTCAAACCCATCAGGCGCTCCTGTGAAATCGAAATATTTTGATCCCAGATTGGTGATTACCAAGATAAAAGTTTGGAAAAGTATAGGAAGTCATTCATCATTTCTTTCCTTCCCAACAAAACCAGCGTGACATCTGCTTTGATTACCGACTGCTACTTTCCACATCTGGGTCTAGATTTGGCAAAATTGCACAATGGGAGTTAATCGAAATAAAGTAACTTCGCTGGCCAATTTAGTGATTTGCACAATGACCAATAGCCTTACTCTCGAAGTAACCCAATTTGGTAAATATCTGAGTAGAATGTTAGCTCATCTTCAAACCCAGATCAGAGAAGAGCAACGAGCTGTCCCACTACCTTAAACTATGCCCAGGGCCAAATAGAAGTATTGGAGTTAGGATAAAAATCGGAAAATTGAACTGCTCATAAGAAATGATTTACTTATTTCATTCCAGGGATTCATGCAACTTCTGCACTTCGCACTACTCTACCCAGGGAACGGAATTTACTCGTTGAGAAAATGGTAAGGATGCGATATTGAAAGAGGCAGGAGAAGGCAATTGAGCATACTGTATACACAATCATATAAAAGAAGATGCAAAATGTACAAAGAGAAAAAAGCCAAAATGAGCGCGACAAAGAAATCGAGTTTATTTAACGATAGATTACTTCATAATCCAGAGTAGCCAGACTGGTTTCTAAATGGCTACACTTATGAAACTATGTACAAAAAATGTTTTTAACAACACAAGCTTCATGGAATCAGATTCCCAAAAATGATAAAAACACATGACCTTGAAATTTACTGACAATACATACATATATTACAGTTGCAGAAATGCAAGAAAACATTAAAATCCGGCAAAGATTTGATGCAAATAGTTACACTTTAATGAAGGGTGACCTTTTTTACACTTATATATACTCCAGATACATGAGGCGCGAAAGTTTCACAAAAAGTAGTCAGGAACTGGTTTCCGAGCTGGAAAACTGCGATTATTCTAAAGAGAGAACAAGTGAAGGAGATTTTAACGACTAATCTTCTAAATGATAATGAATTATCAATGGAGATGGACGTGACTTACTTGAGGAGCGGCTTCAAAGATAGCAAAATCTCGATTAAGAAACTCATCAAGTCGAAGTATAGCAGCAACATTGCCACACCGATAGCAGTAATTTGGTGCTGACCATACAGTGAGAACGGTTTCATTAAAATGATAACGTCTGCCCTCCATTACTAACTGGTGGGCGCGGCAAATGAGATCGAGTTTATTTTCGTGATTGAATTTCTGGACGGTGTCAGCACCGAATAGAAATCCGGCACCACGTGGACTAACATTCCAACCAGGTGAATCCTCGGGATCGGACCAAAGTAAGTCACACATGGGGCCTTCATGAGGTACCTCCTGCTTTCGATCGATGGTCCTTATCTGATCAAGCCGTTCAATATGAGGTGATAGGCCACCATGAACACAAAATATCTGCGGAAAACAGAAGGTCCAGTATTAGTGTATAGTTACTGACGTTTAGTGAAAAACCCCGGTGGTTTCCAACTAACCCGATCGTCAATGATAGCAGATAAGCACAAATAGTCAAAAATCTCAGTGCATTGACGCCACACAAGTGGTGAGCCGTACTTCCGCACGCATTCTTCGTAAAAACCATAGGCAGTTGTAATCTGGCGGCTTTCGTGATTGCCTCTGATAAGAGTGATGCGATCTGGGTATCGAACCTATAAATATACCATTATTTAAGGACCGAAATATACCTTAAGAGCCAACAGTAGCAAAAAAGTCTCTACACTGTAATAACCTCTGTCGACAAAATCACCCAAGAACAAATAATTTGTGTCAGGGACTTCTCCACCAACTTTAAATAACTCAATCAAATCATAGAATTGACCGTGAATATCGCCGCAGACCTAAATATCCAAAATATCATAATTTATTTGTAACACACCGTTACTGGAGCATCAACATACTGAACATTACTCTCCTCAATCAAAATCTCACGAGCTTTAGCACAAAGAGATTTAACCTCAGTCTCTGATATTAATTTACATTCCCTAAGAACTGCTATCTGACGATCTAAGTCGCTCATAGATGCCATCCCCTTAAATTGATATTGAAATTGATATAAGCGCGTTTATCTATAAGTATTAAAAGCAAATAAAATCATTATTGAGTTACGTGATTAAGAAATAAAGATTCTGATAAGTATTATTAATTAATGCTCCACTTTCAAAATTCTTCCTGTATCTTCAATCTTCTATCTAACTAGACCAATACTAAATCGTAGGTACGGTTGAAATAAAGTGAAAAGTTAATGAATCAAATTTCAAAGTTTGTAAAATATTTTTTAGATTGAATTTCAAAATAGGAAATTTTCTTCAAGAATCTTGATTAACTTACACTTCCTTATAGACAAATAGTTAAATGAAGTATTACAAAATTTAAAGAGTTACAAAAGCCGAAGAACAATAAACACTTATTGGCCGTTATTATGACGTGCTCAGCTGCCTCGTTCCATTCATCAGCATGTTATCTCAAAAATAACTGACAAAATGTAAATATTCTATTAAATATTAATAATAAGGAAATGAAGAAATTATAATTATTTGAATATGCAAACGTAATTTTTAATGGTTCCACGTTTTCCATCTACGAACGGAAAGCGATCAACCACGTAGATATAGAACACTGGACCTTAACTACGGGATGAGAAATTTAGAATAAGAAATTAAAGATAGAGGCCAAAATTATTCTTAGTACTCCCGAATTCTATTTTTGAAACAAATTTTGCATAATGTTCGCCTAAATAGGTTCATTCTAATTCCACTAAGTACAATTTAAGAGAATCTCTAAATGTAGAGATGTTATATTCTTGCATTAACTTAATACTCTACTTTAGTATTTACATAAGAATTTCTCTGTTATCTCAAGATAAAATGCGACAGAAGTGAACGCGTCATATTATCTCATAATCTATCAGTTTATCTGTTGGTAATAGTCTGTTACACTCTCGAGGTAAATTTGGAGAGAACAATTTTGGTATTTTTTCAGCAATCCTCTTCCGAACATTTTGGAAGACATTGGAGTAAGGTAGTTAGAGAACAATCATTATGTGAAAAGTTCTCAACCTGCCACTATTGTCTCATCTCAATTTGTTTGCAACGAGCTGATGACAGAGAGGGTTTATACTGATGAGTCAATTTTGTCGATATTCATTGATGAGAGGCACTAAGTGTGATTTAACTTCGTCATCTCTTGGTCAGTTGTCGTAAATAACTCTACAGCGGAGGCATCTATTGAATTTTCCATTTTACAGTTTCTTCAGATAATTATCCAAGAAAGTCGATATTCCCTTCTGTAACTCTAACAGACCTGATGATATTTTCGACTTAACATGAATAGAAAGTTCTAACATAAACCTATGCTACTATGTGAATCAACAACGTGGTATGGGTTTGGAGCTGGTCATTTGCCTTTTCCATACTGAATTTTGAAGAAATAATCGTTAAATACCTTTTTTAGGGAATGATAATAAAGGAAATTAAATTGAGGATACTACAGATGTAAGGAATGATTTTATCATCATGCTATCTTCACATACAACAGCGTCTTATTTTTAGATTATGTAACAAGCAAATGAATAATGCTCAGTCCTAAGTATAAGATGTTTTACTGGTAGCATTCAGCTTTTTATCGATTAAAAGACCGAATAAATATATCAAAAGACTTGCTTTTTACCATCAACATACCAGTGATAAACATTTTAATGTTGTTTTCAAAATGCACTTTAATCTTTGGTGTACGTGATATAAAGATGCGCTAAACTAAAGGTAAAATTATCACTCACGTACCCTAGTGCCGACTTCATAGAAACGTTAAAGCCTATTTTATAACCAGGAGAAGGAGAACTTCCCAGCAAAAAAGGGTAACGATGGCACTTTCTAAAACTGGTGAAATAAAACAAGCAATTTTATGACTAATATAAACTTACCCAGTTCCTTTACGGCAAAGTTCTTTTCGCGACACCTGATGCCAGTAAGAACTCAAGTTGTTACGGGACTCGAGCATTGGTCACACGGGTGTCCATTGTATGGTCATTAATTTCATAAACAGGGATGGGCCAAATTTCCCATCCAAAACAACGGCTATACTTTTAGCTCCATTACACTCTACAGACTGCTGGCTGTCTGGATAAGTCTATTCAATGTAGATGTGCAAAGACAGTTTTGAGGCTTCGTTGCATCATTATGTGCCTAGAATCCTGCTAACGTATCTTATATCACTTTTGCGTCATTGAAACACTTGTTTTGAATAAGAATGAAATACCCACTCCGCAAAAGAAACGTCAATTTGTTAATAAGCATGTGATTTTGTAAGCGGTAAGGCATAATACCTTTTAGATTAAAAATTGATGTGAAGGACTAAAGTATAATTAAAATATGATATAAGAATCACCTCTAGTGAATGTCAGCCTCAGAATATATCTAAATAAGAACAAAAATTTCAATTTTATGGACCTCATTAAAAATTGTTGAATATAATGTAATTAATTAAATACAGTATGAAGCCAATTTGCTACCTGAATAAGCTTTGACTATTCTCAGAAATCGCTATGGCAGTTTCTCCTAGTTTCTTAAGTCCCCGGAATTAGTTAAGTTACTGCAAAGCTATAGAAGAAGCAAACGTATTACAACGAACACGTTTAGTTGCGGTAACTATATCGCGTGGTGCGGTACACAGGAAGTTTAGTCATGATCAGCATGTCGAGTTTGATTAAACAAACGAGGGCTTTTGATTGACTCTAGATAAGGACTGATAGAATAAAATTTGATGAATCTAGTTGATCAGAATTTGAGTGTTCCTAAAGTATCTTCACTGACCTCTAATAATAATTCTTCATAAAAGTTTCCTGGGATACTTGTGAAGGGATAATAGATGGTGGTGATGATAGCAACTGTTTTTTGTTTGAAAAAAGACTCAATCATAACTACATGGATTATCAATGGCCGTTGTGGATGGTTTTGCACCGGAGTAGAGAACACTACACAAATAAGCATGGACTGTACCTTAATAATCTCCTCTCTGACAAAATCCTCTTGCGTAAAATTATCTCAAAAAAAATTAGCTAAGCCAGGTCGACAGTATCATGGAAGCAGAACATCTGCTTCTAAATGTTTATGGACAACTTCAAAACGCAACCTTCGAAGAATATTAATTGCTGATTAGCTGAGAAGGTCCCTGCAATAAAAAGTGTACAGCCAACCGATAATACGACGGAACTTTGCAGAATATTCTAGGGTCTAGAGAGGTTACCTAAATCAGGCTTGATGGGGTACATTTCGGGTTTTCAGAAATAAATATTGATAATTTCGTATGGAATCACCGATTTTAGTTTGAGCTGCACCCAAAGAACCCAATTTAAATATTTTAAACTTTCTTTATTGAAGTAAATTCAAGGATTATTATCACCCAGAGTATTACAAAAAATAATGTTAATTGTGGGAATCAAAGGAAAGAGATTAGCAGAAAATTCGATAAATGTTAAAGGAGTTCCAATAGATGGTAAAAATGAGATTAAGAAGGCCAAGAACCTACCTTCATTCGTTTTTTTTGGAATTCGGATTGTGCAATTTTAATGGGGCATCTCTCCTTCTAAGATTTAAATTTCACGATTTGATACCTGAATTGGAGCAAATTCTTCACCACCATGTTCAGTGCTCATTGATGGGTTTACTAATCATAATAGCCGTTCTTGCCACTTTAATTCATTTTTCCTTCCATAGGTTGAGTAGTCAAACTTATCTTACATAACATTCAACCGCTTGCAGAGTTTATTACAGCAGGAAGGAATTTATCAGGAAGGAATTTAGAAGAAAAAATTTAGAAAAAGTACTTCCTACGGTAGCAGTTAATAAAACACAATGCAGTTTTTTCATTGATGGTTCTCGATTACCCTTGCTAATGCATTACTCCAATGGCGAAAGTTCGCCAATTAAAGAACATCAGTGCACGAGAAACGTATTTCTCGTCACCTAAAGTACGGGTGTCTATTAATAATTACTATCAATAGAGAAGAATGATGCATTTAAGAACTGGACAGCCGCTGGTTCAATCGATCTCACCAGGTTATTCCGATCCATTACCATCAAAATATCGCTTGCTTTCTATCAGAGGAAAAGTTCTAAATCCAGAAAGCGTTAAAATTGTCTAATTAGGTATGAGGGGGAAACAAGGCTCTGGTAAAACCTGCAGTGATGGTGATATCTGCCTGAATAAAGTTGGGTATTATAATGCCCTACAGACAGATTGTGACGCGAGGTCATTTCAAAAATGAATTGAAATTCTAGCAAAAGCGCTCGAAGCATGCGTAAGCCGGTTCTTAAATACTGTTTCTGTACTCTGCCCTATCCTTTCCTATAGAAGGAGGTGGCTTAGGCAACTCAATGCTGATATGACTGAGGTGTTTGGTAAAAGTGTGCGACTTGGGTGCGAAATCCTAACAAAAATTATTTCGCACATATCAGCAAATTATTATATTTAAATAGTGAGTGGAAAAGTGAAGTTATCTGTGTGGATACTAGAAATTATTGACACTTCTCGAACGCATGAGAGGTAAGAAACGTTTAGTGAACACAATTAAATTCAAGGGATTTTAAAGTCAAAGACTACCTTGCCCAGTGGTTGACTATTTTAAGACTAATGTTGTACTCCCCGCTGCCATGGGTGCTTAAAGTTGCTTAGGAAATGCACCCGAAAGCGAAATAGTCAATACCTATCTGATATTTTTAATGTATTTCTCTGATGTGACGTCGAGCTTGTTTGGCATGCTAGTCTAGCGGTTTCTTAATCCTCAAGTTAAGCGAAAATTCCTCTGATTAGGATTTTATATTCGTAAATTATCTTGGACAACACTGAACTCTGCCACTCAGTCGACCAATTCAAGCGTAATTTTCCAATGTGTCCAAGCTTGACTCATATCATAATTCTTTGTTCTTTAACTCTCCTGCTGCATAAAAAAGTAATCTGATCTCGCCCCACATTTGCTTCACGCTTACAGTCTCTCATTTTCTATCTCCTCTGGGGTCTCTTTGTATCCAAAACAACGCTTTGATTAGCTCCTCAAACAGCAGTCTCTCTCTTTTCTATTTTGTTGTCGTAATAAAGATTGATAGATAACTGTTTTTATGAATAATTAGAACATCTAACCACGTCTGTGACCCCAAGTTAGCTAAGATGCATCTTTTTAACAAGACTCTCTGTATTCTCTCTCCGTTTTTATTCGCCCAATTATTTACGTTATCTCTAGAGGTTTATACGCACTAGTCAACTCAACCTTTCGATCTCCTCAATCCCCCTCCTTTACTACTTCCAGGACTTCTAATAAACTGACAGTTCATTTCTACCACCTTCTCCCCTTATTTAAATGAAAATTGAAATAAACGGGAAGGCGATCATTTTCGATTTCTGTCTAACACCTCCTAAAGATTCTAGATTTATAATTAATTTGAAAGCAAATTAGAAAGCTTTTGGTTTAAGAGAACGGAGGCATTTCTCAACGCATTTCATGCACGCATTGTTTTAATCAGTAACTGTACGCTACTTCCAATTCCTAATTTATGGCGTGTGTAATGCGAAATCCTAATTGTGATGCAACGTCCTTGGTTTTAATCACGTTGGTATTTTGAAGACAAAGTAATATCTTATTCTAAGTTGAATTTCAGGCTTGAAAATCTTAATCTACCGATGAAAATGTAATGAGTCGACTACAGCAAGATTCACAATGCGTTAAGCTCAATAGGTAGTTTCCCAATACTCAAAATTTCAAGTTATAGGACCTGACCTCTAGATTCCATGGTGATCGATCATGTTTGAGACGTTCATACGCGGTGACCCTGTTGAGTGGTTGGTCACGGCAATTTAATTTATTTATACATTCTTACAACGAGTGGGATGTATAGATAAAGCTGGCCAAAATATTTTCATACAACATATCTTCAAGATTTCACTCAGGGTATAATTTCAATTCTGCTTTCTTACAGTAATTAAAATTATTGTTTCTTTCTCCTTATTCATTCGCCAGCACCTTTGCTACACTCATGGGTCCATGACCATTGACGCCATCAACTCAGTAGTCTGTAAATCCTTCAATTTTAATTATGTGAAATTATTTGAGAAAAAATAATCCACTCTGAGTGTACTCCCGTTAGTTTAAAAGCCCTCGCTAGTATTGCTTATCTATCCATGGCTGAAAAGGGGTAAAAATGCATCGAGATCTGAATAGTAGGGAAAGTGGAATTCAAAGTAAGTCATACTCCTGACATTTTGGAAATCAATAAATACGCATATTCAACCCAACATTTTATCCCTTTCTGAGCTAGTTTGCTATTTCGTGGATGAATCAAATACCGAAACCTTTGCATAGGTAAAAACAATTAACTATATCTACTAAGGAAAATTCAGGTTGTTTAGTTGAGTGAATTGCTCGGTAGGTAAGATCGCTGGGCTATTTATAGATTGATTTTTCATACAGATTGGTGATTATGAGCTTAGCAAATTTGTTCTTTATGTCATATTAACATTTCATTCCTTTTTATTATAAAACATCTAATAAGGTAATATTTCATGGTATTTTGAGTACAATCCTGTGCTAATACGCTATTATTTAATTAAGTGCATTCTAGTTGGTGTTTTATTGATTTTGTGTTCAATTAAATCACAATCTGCTCTTCATTCGAACATTTTTCATTATGCTAAATACGCCTTCTCACATCCCATAATATCCAATTACTGTTTGGAGAAGAAGGCATCACTGTGGTTAATAAGTAATGGACATTCCAAGTCATCACGAAAAGATTGGCAATTAAGACCCAGCTTATGTACATATTGTTGTTGTTCATTGCCAAATTCCGATTAAGGCAATAGGTACTCAAGTATCGAGATAACGTGTTCAATCACCCCCCCCCCCCCTCCCTCCTCCCAATCGATGAGTCAAATAGTTTGGAGTGCTTTGAATACATGCATAAGTGCATAAACTTAACTTATAAAAAGACGGGAAATTGATTAACTCTCTAAGGCCCAACTTATTTTTTTGAAAAATGCACCCAAACGCAATCACGCGTCTCTCACAGCAGACTGTTTCCCTCGACGTGATGAGTTTTGATAGTATCAGGCGAAGGCTATAAACGTATTGAACATGTTTCAAACGGCAATAGCGATCTCCACTACGAGTCTAGTACCAGTAGAGCTTACTTTAAAAGAGTATCGTACGATCCTAAAGAGGTTAAATGGTTGAGTAGGGATATTTTGACGTACTACTTAGTATTTTTAACACATGGAACTCGTTATATGAGTGACTTTTCATTTGTCACCAGCGTTTTCAAAATTACTAAGCTCCTCAGAGAGGTAAATGGGCTGTTGGTGTATGATCGAATTGCAAAGTAATTTTGGACGTGGTGATTGTGACGACTTCGATTAATTGACCAAATATAATACTGTGATTTGAAAAAAAAAATGTTTTCTTTCTGGACCCTCCGGATCTTTTATACATATCTCCAATATATTCCACCAGCATCAGATTAATTCAGTCTTAATATAACTTCCAATCAGTTTTATGTAAAAATAAGTATATATAAAGAGAGGCAAAACGTAATTTGGTTTAATAGTTAATAAATGAGATAATTTGCAATACACATGCACACGAACGACGTACAACGCACAACAAGTGGTGGGGGGGGGGGGAGAGACCACATTAGCTCAAAGAGTACAGTATAACGGTAGTTAAAAATCATAGAAGTTTAGCTTCAATAATATTTTGAAATGAATCACGTAGTCTTACTGCCAAACTCCATTCCTGAGGGGTCGAATTGGCTCGATCAAGGATACGATTCCAAAAGGACGGATCCTGAATCTCCTCAAAGACTTCATTCATCTGATTTATGGATCTATCACTGAGTTGGCCTTGAATAAGGGTATTGAGACTATCCTGGAGTTTTTTCAAGGTGCTTAGCAGGATACTCAAATCAGGAGTGGGAGTTTTTGCTGGGGAGTTAGAGGAGGAAGAAGAGGGGGAAGGACTGATACCTTCATCGGCTTGGGTCACCAATTCACAGTAAATGAGACCGAAATGTCGACTTTGTCGCTCGACCCGACGCATTAGCCCCACTGCACTCTGCTGATCTAGTAGACGTTGAGAAACTATCCCTACCTTAATTATGGTACGTAGGATGATCTGGTCGACTTTGTGGAAATGGTCTTTTGGCGTGATATGAGCCTAGGAGGAGAAAAAAGGGGATTTATACAGAAGTATGTTGTAAAATGAGGCTCTTCTAGGCTGCTGAAAGTCTAGTGTCTGTTCACTTCATCTTTGTACTCAATAGTTGTTCAATTCAATTCACTTCCGACCAGGGGAGAGAGAGAAAGTTATAAGACTGGAGTGCAGCTACTCAAAGATATTTTAATAATTCACAAGTGAATCCATGTCGTCGTCATTTTAGTAAGGCCTGGACATCAAAACACTGATAGACTAATCAATAACTTTTAACCTACCATGGTCGTCGTGCTCGCATATATATATATATATATCAATAAGGATATTTATGGGCATTGTGGTAGGGCGTTTTCTTACAAATTTTAAATCTGCTTTTTCTTTATAAGTGAAATGAACAAAAAAGTAACACCAATGAACTTAAAATTTAGTTGGTTTAACGCCTTATTCATCACCAGGATCTTGCTGAAATCAATGTCATAATTGATTGAATGTGTAAAAAAGAAACCATTGATACTTCCGACTCAAATTAGTATTAATTTCATTGCTTCAAATCAATGAATTTGAATAAAATGCGAAATAAAAGCAATTGAAATTACTCGAACGTCATATAAAATTCAAATCGATATGTCCTTAAGCTCACGCTGGATAAGTGTCTCAACGATAAACCGTCTAAGTGTGTGAGTGAAAGATAAATCTTAATACAATGCAGGGAAGAATTAGATAGGGAAACAATCGTAATACTGGAAATATAAGCGGAATAAATATCGGAAGGAACTCAAGAAGGTAGTAGTTACTAGCGCTGCAGCAAAAATAAACTAATAATAGAAAAGATTGAAATGAGTAAATTCAGCTATTTTCATCCTTTTTTGCTGAGCGGTCCACCCCTTTTATCTCCTAAATACGCTAAACAAAACCACACCGATTTTTTCAGGCATGAAGCATAAATGAACAAAATAAACTAAACACCATTTAAAATATAATACATACCTTTTAAAAATAAGGTAAATGAGAGAATACTACATTGATTACCTATGCGAATACGAAATGATATAGTTTCTTTAAATATGTGCTATCAATGGAACTCAAGTCAATTGAAATCAGGAAAAGGAGTTTCAAACGAAGCGGGAACATAAGCCTTAGATATTAATTATAAAAAAATCTTAAATAATATTCCGTACAAAGTAGAAACCTCAAAAGCGATTTATTATTGAAAATGGCAAAAGAAAAATCAATAAGATTTTTAATCATATGAATGCAGCAAAACATGTTTCAGTAAAACAACCCAATGAAGAGTGGACGGCAGAGGTCAAGGTGACGAAGAAATAATGAATGGGCAACGAAAGAGATTATGCATAGGTCAATTTTTCGCTTTTTGCCTAGAAAGTCGAGTGCACTGATTCACGTCTCAGTTTTCAATGTCCAAAATTCAGGAGTTGTATTAAAGATGCTTTCATAACGGCAAAGTTAACAGCTTCTTGACAATTTGATCAGACTGAGTGGATGGTACGCCATTTAAATACGAACATTCCATCATAACATTACATTAATTCCTTTAAAGTCTTCGACAGAAGCGAAGGAATTACTTCCTTGTGCGCAGAATGAAAAGAATTTATCAAAACTTTAATATGGATACGTTGATTTACCGCATATTAAAATAATTTAGAACACTTTGAGTTGAAAAAGGTCAAACTTCTCCAAACTTTTTATATGAGAAAAACACGTTATGCCATTAAAGCACTTTAAAGATAATACTTGTTGGCGCCCAGCTAATTAATGCCAATGGTAGGAAACAGAAATACGAACATTTTCCATGTCCTGACAGAACTTGTCCTTCAAGTGCTGTTTTTAACGTTACACGTTTTTTACATATTCATATCCGGGAATGAAGTCTCGTCACTGATACATTAATAGATGGGCAGTCAATTAGTCAGATATATTCAACGCTATAATATAAGGAGTTTTCCTTTCATACTAATAAGGGTATCGTTTGAATCACAAATCCTCCCTCTCCATACTATCGGGTCTGGGGGGAATTGTAGCCATATTTGCAGTTTCAGTATAGATTAAGTAACTGACTACCTACAGCACCTTCACAAAGTAGTAAATTCAACTGTTGTACTTCGGTATTACACCTAAAGCATTTACTCTTAAATGTGGAAAGAGCGCATGCGAAGGACTTTTTTGGTTGGTAAAAATGTGATACAGATGAAATCCTGTTAAACGGAATGTAATAACTTGGCGAGAATAGGTCACAGGGTAGCTAACTGAAGAAAACAAGTTGCTATAACTGAAGGATCATGGTGAGTGTTTTTATCCGCTTAAAATAATTTGATCGGGATACGAAATATCATGTCTTAGGGTAATAATTGCTTCGCCTTTTTTCATAATTGGGATATTTAATGAAAGACAGAAAAAGGAGTTTAGATTTTGAATTGATTTTCGGCGGAGCATAAGAATGCAATTTTTGATTAGGAAAAATTATGTGAACACAGTAAATGGGGAATTCTTTAATACGAAGTAGTGGAGTAGAACGGAAAAATGAAGAGTCTTCAAGGCATTAGCGCTTTTATTTAATTCGTCTAATTCGTGGAGTTTATTGTATTATGTCCTAATGGTTCGCATTTGATCTCTCGGTCCCTAAGTGAGTCAAGCCCGCAGTTTTCGAAGCCAGCTGACTAGTTGATTGAATAAAAATGACTGAACATGTCGTCTCGATTCATTCAGTGGTGTATCAAGCATAAGAAAAACCTAATGAATTATATAATCACGGAGACAAATATCTAAGAAATCGCTGCGAATTCACTTCTGATAAAGAATTTCACTGTCCACTGAATAAAGGGGGTAATAAATACGAACCAGATGGGTAATTTATCAGGTAATATACTTGAAGAAGAACAGATATTTTTTCGCCAAAAACGTGCTGTAGAAAAGATGAAGTAGTTGAGAAATAAATAAATATATTTTTAAAATAATTTAACATAATAAGATATATAATTGAGAATTTGAAACGCCCAAAAAGAATCCGTCTTTTATTTCTTAAAGCGTTAAAGTTTCTTTTAGAGAATCTTCGACCTTGAATTTTGGTGGTCTTTATCCTGATCTGAGCATATGCCTCTGGGATGATTCATCACTACTACCACCTTTGTACTCAAACGTTTATTTTCGACAATTTCAGCGTTCAGTGTGTGGCGGCGATAAGTCGGCACGTTAGCATAACTTAAATTATACACAAACTCTTTACAGGTTGCTTATTTTCAACACGAATAAGGCCTTAACAAAGTGGAGTTACTTGATGACAAAAGGAAAATAATTTGAAAAGTCGACTTCATGGTAAAATTAGCAAAATAACTGTTGAGTAAAGACTGGAAAAACATAACAAAAGTATAATATAATTAAAGTTGCAGACACTTTTGCCGAGACAACAACAATGCCAAACACTGGACAACTTTTGTAATCTTTACTCAGGCCCCTCTTGCTTGTAGAAACCAGTATATTAATTTTAGCCCCTGGAGTCGGAATCTAAGTAGTATTCCAGGTCTACCTTTTCCACCCAAATTGGGAGACGTTAGTCAATAAATGACAATTGAGGACAATATGTAGTCTAGGTAACACAATATTAGGGTCTAATAGGATGCTGTAGCTCATCAAAACAAAGAGACACCAGCGGTTTGACCTGACCAGGTGTACGTGTACCAGTATACATATCTATATATACACTTTGGTATTTTGATCAGTTAAATTAAGGTGGCCTGCTAGCCTCCTCCCAACCGCTCCAGCGATGCGTGACTTGATTTACTTGGTCAATGGGGCTCTGATCTACATAGCAACACAATGTAAACTATGGCTTCTAAAATTGATTCACCTAAAAGTTAGCACATTTAGGACATTTGGAAAGTTAAGATCTGGTTCGACTCTCCTAACTGAAAAATTTGAAAAAAAATCGATTTCAATACATAATTCTTCTTTTCTTTGAAATTCGGATTCTTATATCATATCAAATAGTGGGTAATGTTTTATATAACGATATAATTATTAACGAATTCGCTAGTTTTTATATGATTAACAAATGACGTCATTGTATGACTAAGGGTAAACCCTCAAGAAGTAGGAGTGCTCAAATCAATGAGATAACGATCAAATAGATCAATAATGAAGTAATAAAATGTAATTAAGTGAATCAATAAACTACCCATAGAATAGCTCTTGGATAACTCTCAAAACCGCATTCTAAGGGGTCTAATTTAAAGTTGTGACTCTGCCAGTCCTCATTACTAGACTGTGTTAATGCCATGCGACACGAGATCATTTAAGTTTACGAAGCGTTGTTATATATGCGCTTAAGCAATTGCGATCAACATAAAATGAAACACAGTCTTAGCAACACGCGCAGTTTAAAACATCTAGAGTGTGCTAACTTTAACAAGTATGAGCAAGTAGGCAAAGCCTAACAGGTATTTAAATCTCAAAATAAATTGTAATGTTACGCTTAAAGTCTAACTTTTGATATTTTAGAAATAGCCGACTGTATTCTAAAGGAAGAATTTGAAAATGCGTGGTGTAATCATTGTGTCATCAAAGGAAAAAAATATAAAAAACGTATTTACATTAATAAACAATTGCGTGTCTGTTTCAGACAGGTAGATTTTTGAATAACACTAATTCCATTAAAGTGCATCAGATTGAATTTACAAAAATGTTCTGTGGATTGCCTTCATAAATTTTATATAATTTTTGAAAAAAAATAATTACATGTGATAATATGGAATCGCTTGAGGTAGTGATTTTAGACCGTTAGAATGATCAGAGTTTATCTCTTGCAAATCGTTTTATTGATTTTCCGTGTACGTGAACGTGAATGATATCGCACCTAGTGCTACATTATTGGCTAATTCCGCAAGCATTCCTCACATTTCCCAATACATTTCCCTGTAGTTTCTTAGGGAATAGACCACCATTCGAGTTCTTTTAAGGGGTCTGGGCAAATTTGACCATGGTATCACTTTAATGGAAACCACAAAGTATTGGCAATATAGTTCAGACCATATCAGTGGTTATCAGGCATTATTTTAATCGAAGATGATAGAAATTGAGAATACTTCAAAGGGATAGACATTTGCTTACCGCAAAAAATAAAAAAATCTACAATCCTTGATGGAGATATCAGACTGCCTGTCTACCCTCTTAACTAAAAATAATGCCCTTGGTACGAATCCAGTACTCTTTTGTAACAAAATATGAGCCAAATTCGCAATTATTAAGTCAATTTTGATACCTCGAAAGCCTTCCAGCCGCTTCAATTCAGAGAATTTTCGAATAAAATTGGACATGGTATTATGAAAACTTGGTTGAAAGGGAGATTATACTTATCCAAAAATTCAATTGAAAACTCACTCGAAGGAAAATCGACGCAAGTTTTTAATTTTCATTCAGTAAATTAGTTAGTTTAAACTAATTTCTCTTAGAAATTAGACGAGACAAGTTGTAATGGGATACCATGTCTACTAAAAAATCTAGGGTTGAACTCCAAAATTAACAAAAAAGAAAATATTTTACAACCTGGCAATATGCAAGCACTATATCACTAAGGGAAACTGCAACTATTATTTCAAAGAATAATTAAATAGGCACGGTTTGAAAATTCGGTCTAGTAACTGCTCCCATATTATTTTTTTCAAGAAAAATTAAAATTTATTAAAATAATAACAACAAAAACGTCATCTATGTGTGCTGCAAATCTATCCTTGTAAATATTGATTTTATAATAAATACTAAATAAAATAGCACACGTGGTCTCTCATCTGGACTAAACAAATTCGAATGTAGATTCCCAAAAACAAAGACCTTGTAAAGCTGGGTAGACCCTTGTTCAACGTATTTTACAGTAATAAATAAACGAATGGTCATTGTATCGAACTGGGCATTAACTCAAGAAATAAAATTCGTTTCACGGCCATTGCAAAAATACAATGTGGTCCCATTGAACTCACTGAATGCCATCCATTTATGCTTCTGCACAACCAGTTTCAGTAATAGGCAGAATTTGGCTGTGTGGAGGGCAATAGGTTGTTTTTTAATGTATCATTTTAAATCATAATTTATCTTTTTAAATGACTCATGCCTAAGCCAATCTCAATTTAAACGAAATAATGAAACATCACTGAATACTTCAAAGCGAATACCTAATATAAATCTTTGAATATTGACTCGGTAAAAAATAACCTATTTTAAAAATCTTCAGAGGGTTAAATGCATACATTTTAAAATTAATTGTCAATTTGACCGTAAGCCAAGTTATCGACCCACTTTTAGGGCGTAAAAATGATGATGAATCATTAAAGAAGCATATATTCTTATCGGTGCAAAAACTATATAGAACTGTCACTCAAAATTTATGATCAAAGATTTTACAATATTTCCCGATTGGTATTAGAACAAACCTAACAACAGTAGCCAACATCTGTCTGCAAAGCCACAGGCAGCAAAATCGATGGTGATAGGTGTCTACACTGGCCAAATTTGGCCAAATGAGGATGATAAAATCCGATTTTCTCACCCGTAAAAACTATCTGAGCGTTAGGAAACGCTTCATAATTGGAAACCTAGGTCATGTGTATTTTTCTCAAGCTCGTTCGTTTTAAAGAGCTAATTGGGGCTTCATTGAATTGATTTTGAATAACAACCTACCTTTCTGAAAAGATAATTACCCAAGATAATTACCACTAGTCTGAGACTCAGTGGTTGGCGTGGCACGAGACCTACTAATATGGTTTTATTTACGTAATAAAACCAAATCGATAACAAAGCCCAGAATCCGTTTTCCTGCTCCTGTCCCATTTTCCGAGCTCTCGCAATCCATGAGCTCAATACCGGGCATCGTCCCATCTTTTAGAATTGGCAAACAAAACCGCCGCACTCACATTATACAGTATGAAAATTAAATGAAGTTTTCTGCACTAATCGGCCTCATTTACATTCATAATTTAAACCATTACCACAGATCTTCTAGTCGAAGAGAATAAATAACACCTAACTCAGAAGGAGGAATTTAGTTTTACACACCTTTGAAGGAAATGCTCACACGTAGATTATACGCGAATATTAGTTGAAGCGAATACGGGAGGGAAAGTCGGTACAATTAATTAAGAAGTTAATGTTACCAGCGCTGACGGTAATTTCTCAGGGTGGGAGGTAAGGTGTGGGGAGAGAGTTGTGATATGCTATATTTTCCCACAAACAAGAGCCTCTGAGTAAAAATACGTAGTTAAGAAGAAATGGCACGCAAGGTTCCTTTTATGCGTGATGGGAAATCTTCCAATATAAAATTAGCGATTTTACGGTTGAAATTAATGTTACAATGGTAAATATGATAATTAAACTGCATGGCATAGTTATATTACTTTAAGTTATAATGTATTTCATTTCTGTTTGGAAAGATGGAATAAATTAAAACCTATAAGGGTGTGCATGTCGCCTATCCACTAATTAATTATACTGTTGTCTTACTTTTTTCCTCTAAATCCAATGATCGATGGATAGCACTCAAATAGCTTGTTCTGTTTTGGTTACCGAGCAAGGTTATTTTGCAAACGCAGTCACCCTATTCCAGGTTATTAGTACGTTAGCCTTGGACCTCTTGCAATCAAGTACTATTCAACTACTCTTTGGTTCTAATTATCAAATTTAATAGAGACATGTTCAAGTCACTCTTGTCATCTTTTAGGAGATTATGACTTATGCTACTCTAGAGATTTGTAATTAAGTCTACTGCTATTAGAGAGAGGTCTAAACGTCACCGCTCTCCTCTCCGAGGTTTACCAGGATGTGTCGAAATTGCATAAGGGGAAAGTTCTCATTAGATTTATTCAATTTTAATAATCAATTTGCATTGAAGGAGGGTATCTTAAAGACCATCTCATTAGAAGCCCGCATTTAACCAACCCACTTGTTGATGAGCGCTAACAGAAACGACTACTTATCGATATTACTGCATTCGCAACCAGAGCACCAATTTTGTAACCTATGACCTGACAAATGTATACGTTGACCACTGAACCACTGTTACTACCTTTGAATGAAAAATCCTTTGATTGCTGATGAATAACCAAAATTCCAATTAAAAAAACATAAAACAAGTCAATAATCGTGAGAAAACACCTAAACTTTAATAAAAATTCCATTCAAATAGTTAAAAATATTGTTTTGAGGATAAATGTTTATTTCTACAATCATTACTACTAAGGGGATGAAATGTAAGACAAACAAAATGAAAATAAAAATTGATTGGCAGTTTATTTTGAATATGATTAATGAAAAAAGGAATCGCTAGAGAAAAAAATAGATTTTTTACCTAAGGTTTAATGGAAGGAAAGATCATTTTAATTACTTATCATTGTGCAAACGGATAAAGGATCAGTTAATAAAATTCTAAGGTTTAGTCACAGATCAATATAATTAAAAGATAGTACAGAAGAAAGAATGGACTATAGTAAAATTGTACTTGGAAGAGTACATTGATAATTCCTAAAAGGTGTAATCGAATCCGTTCTCAAGGCCATACAAGAAAGAGTTTTCAACGCCAATTTTGGACAAAGCCTCTCGGGTTATAGAATCGAAATACATAAGCTGGACTTCAAATGTACGTCCGGCCATTACGTGCACTAGATTTGCACCAGTGGACATCGAATCTTCAACGTTTGATTTCGCAGAAAAACCAAGGGGACAAATATGCTTTAACAAATATTATTAATTTTGATGGAAGTCAATGAAATACCTTTACAAAGTCACGGGAATAGCAGCGGTTCATGTTATGCAATTTGAGCTGATCAATGAACTAGGCGAAGTCCTCATTTTATACTGTATAGGTCAAATACTTCTCCTACTCATCCCATAGAGCGATTTGTTAGAATATTAAATAATTTTGTGAACAGATAAATGATAATTTCTATACTAGAGGCCTCGAAATATTACTGCAACACGGTCAAAGGGAAAAATAATCAAGGAAAAAAGAAGACAGCAATTGCAATTAGTAACATGAAAGCCGATGAGAATTACAAAATTATTTTTCGTATTTTGCTCTTAAAGATCTCATGACTCTTAAATAGCAAGCAATAAACAAGGCTGTCAACACACTATGAAGCGCAAAAATCAGTAACTCGGTTGCAATATCGGCGATAGAACGTCAGAAATTTCATTAAGAACTTATATCATCGAGGGAAGCAAACATGATGTCTAATAAATCCTCATATCATAAAAAGGTGTATTTGGGTATTTTAGTAGCATTTCGTGAACTATTATTTTTTCATTTCAAATAATCTTTAAATAGTCTTCCCTGGAAGGTAAATCTCAGTAGTCTAAATAAAATTTTCAACTAAGCATTTTCTACTTATTAGAAAATATTTAGCAGCAGCATAAAGATGGCTCAATTAACAGATTGCTAAAATAAAAGATCTTTATCAGTATTTTAATCAAACGGTATTTTTAATTATGACATTGAGATTTAAATAAATTAATTAAAAGAAACGAATAATGATAGATATGGGCTAGTTAATGAAAGCATGGTATACATAAGGATTTCGTGAAAATAATTAGAAAAAACTAAAAGAGATGTCCGAAGTTGCTAAAGTTATGTCCCCACAGCTTAAATCATATGATTTACTCAATTCGACAAGGACAGTTAAACATTGTAGAAGCAGAATACTATAGCAAAACGCAAATCAGCAACAAAAAAATCTAGACACTTTTCGGAAAAGTACCAATCGTAAGATCATGTCAATTAGTAACAGAATAAAATTATGAACTGTACTCTACACACCCGAAGTGCCTAAGCATAATAAAAACCAAGCACATTAATTGAGATTCTTTCATTAAAATACACTAAGGCAAGGCAATGAAAACAACTTTCGTTTGGTACAAAGTTAGATTTAAATGCAATTTTAAGGAAGATGGGCTTATCAATCTAGAATATTGGAAGATTCGCATACATACGAGGATATAACAAAAAATTAATCCGCTCACCTTAAGAAGGTAATGAATATCATTCATGAGAGAAGCGGATAATGGATGAAGAACTGATAGAGCTAATTTCCGATTAGATAGTAGACGAGGAATGAGATATTTTTTGGTGCGTAAACCGATTGACTGATGCAAAGGGCTAGTGGACGAGATGCTGTCTATTCCAACATCTGAAGAGGCTGAGACGATGGAGGGAGTAGGATGATGATAAATGTGATGTGAACTGAAGCGTCGCGTTGAACTACTTTCTAGTGCTTTTACATGTGAAGAAGAAGCACTCCGGGAATGATCAATGTTCTGATGTGGCATTGGGACACAGAAATTTTCTTTATCTGAATCAGAACCCATAAAATTGTATAAGATGTTACCCAAAATTAAAATTGAAGTTATAATAATTCTTCTGCATATATAAGTACTTAGTTAAAAATTTATTGCTCATTTGAGGAAAATTTTAATTCTTCCAAGTCTTCGACTATGAAATATAGATATTTGAGAGATATAACAGGAATAATAAGAAAATTTAAGTGTTTTGAAAATGCCTTTAGTGATTTGGTAAATAAATCCAATACTTTATATTATCTATAATTCACCGGCAAGAATAAAATAGGCGCTCAATGTGTCGTTGTTATCAAGGTTGTAATGATTAGACTATTCCATATATTTAAACAAAATATGCATAGGCAAAGGACATAGTATTTTTGAAATTATGTTCACAAAATTTATAATATATTATATATTATGTGTATTTCCGAATGTATTTTTATAGACGACATTGAAAAGGTTCTGAATGACAGCAAAATACTTTGAAATATGTGCAGTCTAGAAAAGTTGTGCAACCTGATCAAGCGATAACTCTTTGTTGACACTGAGAAATAGATTTCAATTTAATGTATGGCTTTTAAATTTAACGCTTTACGGACACACCGTAATTTTATGACAGAATGAAATTTAGCGTATAATTTAATTAAATGACATTTTATTTATTCTTATTCAGACCGCTATTAAAATCTTTGATGTGTGTGTGTTAAATTAGGATATGTAATTTTCCACCAGCTTCCCCTAACTCAAAACAAAGTAAGAAAAGTTTTTAATTCGATAAACTTAACTATCTTTTATTTAAAAATGTTGAATAGATATAATCATGAAATATTTACTTGTTTTGATATGACGATTGTCGAAGATCATTTAGATATCCATATTAAATTGATATTTTATAATTAAAATTCATAGAACACGAAATTAAGCCTGGTTTATTTATTTATAATTTATTTGTCACTAAAATAAAACAGCTTTTAGACATAATGATATATTATTCCGAATGACATGACTTAGATTCTACCATTGTCTAATGCGCCCAATTTAGTAACCCTCATATTTAGATAAACATGAACCTATGTGGTAGAAATGGTGAAACTGTGCCCCAGAAACCCAGCTCCCAATTTTCTTTATCGCCTAAGGAAAAAGAGGTAAAACCAAAGTCTTTTTAATATCGCTTATTCTTTTATTCTTATTACAACCATTATTTTAATTCGTCCTTATTCAACTCAAATATCATTTGCACTTTCCATAATGACGTGAATTACCTGAAGTAAATAGCTTAAAGCTTTTAATGTTACTGTGTTGCTGTCTGTTTAATTTATAAATGTCTGTGTATATGGTGTTTTTGTAATTCACAATTTTAGTGCATTGAAAATTTCCTCGGTTCTGTCGGTACATCTTTAATAGCCGACAATGATGCTCAAGCGTGTCGCTTTCTCGCCGCACGCAAATTTAACGTTAAAGAGGCTGTTGATCTTTTTCATTCTTATGAAGCCTTTCTTAAATCTGAGGGTATTACTCTCATAAACCCTTTCGAAGAGAGTGTCCGACGCGAGCTATTATCAGGAAAATTTACAATTTTGGTAACTTTCGTTTGGCGCGTTTATTTGTCTCCTTTCTAGAATGATAGTGACCAGGCTGGTGCTCGAGTTGCTCAATTTTTTGTCCGGCTTCATCGGCCGGCAAAAAGCACACACAAAGCCTTCCTCCAATCTGTAATATTTCAACTCAGTGCTGCTCTTCGAAAGTGAGCTGTTGTTTGCTATCATTTTAGTGCTAGTTATTGCCAAATATTTTATACATTTTCCTTACTTTACAGAGAAACAGCTGCTCGGAACGGAATTATCTTGATCTACGACATGACAAACTCAAAGTATTCAAATTTTGACGCCGACCTATCCAAAAAGTTATTCAATATGCTCAAGGTATTTTTTTGGAATATCATTCATAAATTTCGCTCGTAAATGTCCATTGTACACTTCGTTCATATTGCAGTCTTGTTTTCCGATTCGATTGAGGCGAATCATCGTGTTGACTGCTCCTTTGTGGTTTCGTGCGCCTTTCCAACTTCTGCGCGTTTTCATCAAGGAGGAGTTACGAGATCGCGTCCATGTCATGCGTCCCTCTCCCGGTTCTCGACTGGCTTCTCTTAGCAACCCGGACCCCGCAGTGGCCAGGAGGGATCACTTCGCTTGGCTTAATGCTGCAATCACTGAAACGGCTCCTTTTGCCACTACCAATCCTAGTGAAGTAAGTAACTTCACTTCAATCATTTATTTATTATTATTTTTATGCCCTCTGCCACTTATGGTGCATTACCTACCTATTGGTATTCATTTCTTGCCGTCAGTTATTGGAATGAGCTAAGCATGTGTTCAGATAATTTTGAAATTGCTTTTAATAGGATGGGTGCTTTATAAATCAGATTATAGTTATGCCACCATTCAAATGATGATACCGTGCGAGCAATAATTTCATATGGCTGCATTCTGCTCAACCTCTGTATTCATTTTAAATTCACATATGGAATGTCATCGGAATTTCAAGTTTGTTTGCATTGCTCAAAGATGCCATGCTTTGGTTGTTATTCGTCTAACACTGTTTTAAGGTGATGTCATGGTACTTCAACAATTGACCACTTTCCATTTCGGGTTTTTTTGGTTTGGATAGTGTTTAAATTCTAGTGCCTCCATTTGGATAGTTTTAATTCTTCAGACCATTGATTTCAGCTTGTGGGTTGATTTTCAATATGTGTCTCTCTCGGTAACTAAAACGGTCAAATGGAGTAACTTTTCCCGCACACCATGCATTTCGGTTGTTAAAAATTTGGAAATATCGCTTGCCTCTCAAATGCCTTTTTTCAAATATATTACTTATTCTATTTGATACAACACTTATGAAAGTTGGTGTTCTTATCACATTTTTTCACTTATCTTACTGCGTTTTTCCGTCACATCCATTCATCCAAATTAACCGACTGTTGTTAGCCGAATAGAAAAGTAATTCGTTCTCAAGCTATTGATAAGATATAGTATTTTATAGTATTTGACAGGGATAACGCCCTTATTTTTTTGTTCACATATCAGTACTACTCTTACCTGTGAACTCTATTGAAATTTTAATCCTTATTATTATAATTTTTGGTCGTATCTACACATTTGTGTTTACAAATCAATGTCAAAGAAATTTTATTTTGTTGCATATCTGGTTGCAAGATTATGCAATGGTCATTATAATAATGGTAAATTAATCTATTTAAATAACTTGACAATAAGTTCTGAATTTCATATACATGAATTCATGCAAAAATCGAGTGGATGACCTTTTTAATTCGCTCTTTGGAAGAGGGAGAGTCAGAAAGTGGTAGTAATGGAGTTCATTGAGATGCAAGGGTTCAGAAGAAGAGGTGAGATTTGTCCGTTATCTTAATGAGCGATCTAGCATCTGGTGGGCCTGACTTAATGTGACTATAGCTATGTATGTCATTGTTCTTCCGTAAGCTGCCAATTTAAATATCTAGGTCACTTCATTCCAATTTACGAATTGTCAATCTCACTTAACAACTACCTTGGCAGTTTTTTCTTTTCCCAATTAAAGCGATAAATTAACTAATATCACGTATGATTCTTGGGGAATGAGAAGTTTTTTCTCGCATTCAATCAAGCAGTATTTAAGATTGAAGAGAGGATTTCATTTAGATGATAGTTAAGTGCGTTTTGCTTATGACATTGTCAATAAAATTGATCAAACTTAGGGAATTCCTCGAAATAGTCTACTAAAACCGTGGTAGTAATTGTGTATTTCTCTATTTCATCAAATAGTGTGGTGTTCGAAAACCAAACCAATACATTTAATATCTGTGAAATAACTAATACCAGTCTCTGTAGTAATGTATGGATTCCGAGTTCTCTTTCTGATATGCTTATGCTTGTATTTTTGGATTTAAAACAGTTCCCAAGTCCACATGGACAGGTGTTCACTTAAGTTGGTTAACGAGAAGGTATTCTGGAATAGTTCTTACGAGAAAATCATTCTCTACAGTCCCTTTTTGCTGACTAGAACTAACATTGAGATTGATCACCCACACCAACGGAAATGCACCAATAATTGATTTCGTGACTTATAACGTGCACACTGATCACTGCGCCACCATTGTACGCACTTTCAAAAAGTGTAATATTTACTAATAGGCGAGGAGAATGAATTTTAAGACTATTAAATTTGTTTGGATTGTTTGTTTGTTTGTTTGTTTGTTTACATTTTCATGGCGTTCAATTTGGCTTTGGGTTTAGCTTTGCTAGTATTTGGGCGAAGATCGCACCAGGTACCAGTTTTCAAGAGTGGAGACTAGTATTTTTGCAATCCCCGTTTCAGTTCCACTTCAAATTCGTCTGATAGTTTGACGAAATAGTGCACTAGGAATTAACCAAATCAAGGCGATTGACTGGATCCAATCCGTTCATGCAGTAGCTTTGTGGGACAGTTTATTCTATTTATTTTAACATTAAATAATCGTAATTTGTCTATTTTCAGTTTTGAGGTCAGATTTTCAACTGAATTAAATTTGCTCAAACTCTCATGTCTCGCAATTTTTCAAATAAGAATGAATTAATAAGGTAATTAATCTAGTGATCTTTAGAGTTCCTGCTAAAACACAAAATCGTATTTTCTGCTCCAAATCGCGGACTCGGTTCAACGCTTTTAATCATTTTTTGAATTCTCTGCTTGGCTGATTTTCATATAGTTCCTTAAATACGTTCGAGATTCTTAACAAAAATTCCTCATTTTTTACTAAATACAAGTGTGCTTAATGGCACATTCCTCACCTCGCACCTCTTCCGTAGCAGAGACTGTGGGTTCGATTTCTATTGGCGTACTACTTAAGTCGGTCTGCTTTAGAGGGAGTAAGAAATCGACTTTCTCTTCAGGTAAGCTCCATGCAGGCTCTCTACACAATGTGAGCTTCGGAAAACGCTTTCTTAAATGGGCTTGGGAATTTCTATTTCTATAAATCTAATTTCCAAAAAAAATCCACTTCAGCACAACAAATTTTGATATCGTTACTGTTAGCATTAACGGTTTAATTTTATGCGAAATAATACTTTCAATGGAGTGTTCGAATGAAAGCATTAGAACTTGAATTTATCATTCATTTCTATTCTGTAGTTGCAGACTGAAGAAAATTAGCAATCTGTTGTGTATCTTTAATATTTCAATTCGGGGGAAAGACTAGGTGCGTGTGTCTTACGCGGTTTGAGTTTTCCATTAGCTTAGTCCCGATCGGGAATTCTTTTTATCCAACTACTCGCTACATTTACTCATCTGCAACACGTGTCGTTTTGAACAATAATCAAGTTTCCGCAATATCAACGGAAATTTGTGTTTTTTTCTAGCTGGTATATAGGCACTAGAAAGTGGCCTTTTCACGGCCCATACGTGCACACAATTGGTAGTTGTGTGCTTCCTCGTATGGGCGTTTTTGGGCAACGCTTATATACCAGTCATCAACTTTCTCCACCTCTCCAACCCTCCTTTTTCTGATGTAAGGTATACTATCTGCTTTTACGCTTTCAACGCTACCACCTACGCTAAGCTATGGCACTTGCGCTTGTGGATATATATATTTGGCACCCTAAATTATCGCAATAAGAGGTGAAGCCGAAATTTCCCCATTAAGCTCTTGTTTAATTAACTTCTGAAGTTATAAAGGTACCTTTTCATGGATTTAACTATCTTATTCGTTTCCCAGATCGGTTATTGAATGTGAAAGTATTGTGATTGCTCAGATGGTCAGAGTAGTGAAGAAAGCAGGCATTTAGCCTATGAACGAACTGAACATACAGTTAACTGAGAAAGCTGAGTAGCTCATTTCAGAATGTAGTTAAAAATTAAGGCTAAAAAGGCGGCGGGAGGGGAGAGGGTGGATCATTCAGAGAAAGAAACGAAGGAGTCAGAAAACGCGTATATTCACCACAATTGTGAAATTTATTCTCACTTCCCTATTTATTCCAGCACTTTACGCCTTAGTAGGTCGATAAAAGCAAATATTTGTTTGGTTTAATAATGTGAAAGTGTTGACTCCGGGAAGTTCTCTAATTTTGGGAAATCTGTACGCATTCCCGTGTTTTGAGTGATGAAAGAAAACCAAAGCTGTTTTAGACATTAGACTGACCCCTGTTACACTCTCTAAACTTTGTGAATTGGGTTTAGATGGTAATTCCAAAAAACCCATTAGCGTCTTCACTAATTGTGGTTTATTCCTAGGTGGTGCATTGTTGTTTTATGTTCTTTATTTCACATATGGCCACACCTGAGTCTTAGAGGTTGGACGAAATTGGGGTCACATTGTGATTGACATGCTGATCGACAAATATCTCACTTTTATAATCCTTTACCATTTAGTTGCTCGAATTCCTGGGAATAAAATGGGATCTTGATAACGCTTGTCCAAAAGCTGAAACATATTTTCTCCATGTTCGTTCATGTTTATTCTCCTAAAGTTTGGTACAATTTCTTTGCATGTTTAATGTTCGCCACTACACATACACTGGCTTAGCGGTCCCTCCCTCTGAATTCGCATTTAAACTTGACTTATCTAACTGAAAACAACTTTTTTATGAGTATTCAGTCCATCTCCATAAACTAATTTTCTGAGTGGCTTCTTACCTAGCCAGAACTGCAGTAGTGGTGGGAGCCCCATCCGAGGCCCTGGTTACAGTAGTGGGATAATGAAGAATCATATTTCCTTTAAAACCATTTCATAAACTCTGTTCTATATTGAACATATGCAAATCTGCACTCCTTCACATCCCTTTATCTATGCAATATGTAGCTGTTTCTAATAGTGACAAAATCACTTGACTCCTCTATTGATCCCTCACGACCAAGTAGATGGACTGAAGCGAAGAGTGGGGGGGGGGGGGGGGGGGGGAGGGATAAAAGTGATTTGCATTCCTTCGTTATTAAGTGTTCATCCTTTCACTTGTTAATGAATGCGGTATTCATTAACACCATCGCTTTTGCGATCAAAAAGAGAGTGTTTATTTCAGTTGAGCTCAAATGACTATGGGAGAGATGTAGTCGCCTGTTTGGCTCACTTGTTACCCTTTTGCACGATCAACTCGCCAAATTGCACTGTGGAAGAGTTGATATTTATACTGGCGTTTATGCGTGAATCATTCTTTTAGGCACGTTTTTGTTTGCGTCTAGTTTTGCTTAACTTCTTCTGTGCCAAAAGGAGAGACCTGAGAATTTAAAATCTCGCGTCAATTGAGAGGACGCGATAATCATCTAGCGGCGGAAGTCAAGTCACCTTTCCTTGCCCTCCCGCCGATTTTTATCAATCATGATTGCGTCATTAGACGATAATTATCGTAGCACTTAGTACAAAATTGCTTATATTGAAAGTTATCGCGAACCTTTTGTAATTTTCCCATTTGTTTTAGACACTTGTCTTATAGTGTTTTGTTCTTTTTAAAAGCCTCAGTTGAAATTGATGGGTAAGGCTAACAGAATCCCAATTCTAGCAAATCACTTTGCCGAATTACAAAACCACGGCAATGGTATAACAGATTCTGGTTTTACCCTTGGTCTGTTTAAATCATGCCCTATTGTGCTAATATTTTCCCAATCCCTCACTGATTGTTCCCCAATTTTGATTCTTTTCTCTAGCTCTTGTACAGTACTAATCTGGGCCTAGCCGCATCGCGTCAACCCGTCACCATAGCCACCTTCTTTAATATCTCTTCCTCAAATGGGACTGATAGCAGTACTAACACCCTTGATCGGTCGGGCTGTTCATCATCGTCGGTTAGTGACACTGGAGGAGATATTGATGCTGGAGGGGTTCCCCTGGGAGATGATGAGAGTCTCATGGCAGAGATTGGCTGTTGCTCCCCCAATTGGGATCCCTTTGCGCTCTCTAGCTCCCAGTCGAGTGATGCCGAGTCGGTCAATAATGATGGATCACTGGAAGGGTCGTCAAGGAAGAATATCATGTCAATGTCGTGTAGTCCGGTGCTTTCTGCTGCGAATATCGCTGGTGCTGCTTCTTTGACTAATGGTGATATAGTGAGTTTATCGCCAGTTAATTGGGTTCACATCTTATCCAGATCTTTTTCACTATCATGCAAACATAGAAAAATATAAGTTATGAGTTAAAGCGAAGAAATGTTGTTTTTATTGTTTTAGTGATTGTTTCCTTTTTAATTTGCCCGTTTATGTTGAAGTTACTGTTAAATCTCACCGTGTTCAAAAACTTGAGCACTGGTGGATTTCATCGAAGCATTGAATTCTATTGAGACAGAATATAAATGTATTCTTTATCGAAGAAAAGCGCCTTAAAAAGATTTCCCTGTTTTGTACGTTTTATTCTTCCAAAAACCTCTATGCATTGGAACCTGTCCATTAAGATATCAACAGCCAACGCTTTTCTTGCCTTGCTTGGGGGGGGAAGGGGGGGGGGAGATTGATTTTTTTCCCAGAATGAAGCTGAATAATTTCGATATTTTGTTATTTGAACAAAATCACCTTATACGCTGATTTGGTCTGTAAACGTTGCAAAATATAAAATGCTAATTATAGAGGTGCGTTTAATTTAGCTTTTAAATAACTACTCAACATAAGAACTTCTCTATTTACGATTTGAGAGGCCAATTATCAACCATTAACGCGAAAATAATTTATTAAAAGCCGACATATAATCCATGAACTAATATCAAAATAGCATTGATAATACCACTTCTTATTGAACCCCTCCTCTCTTATTAAGCTCTAAAACTTGTCCAATGGGTTTTAGTAATTGAAAGAGGTTGACGTTATGTAATATTTACTGTAACTAATGCCATCATCTTTCCTCATCTCATACATTTATTCAAACCAGTTTTTACCTCCAAGTTGAATAGCTACTTGAATGTGGTTAGGCATAAACGCTTTGTCTGAGTTAATTGAGACGATTTCGAAGGGAACATTTTAGCCTCTATCCAGTGTTCGAGTGTCTGGACGTCATCAGTGTTTCCAGTGTCTTCGGGCTTAGGATAGGTAGTGAAAACCAACTAAAGCGAGTCCAAGCCTCTTTCTAACTTAAATTCAATGGGACAAGGAATATGCTTGTAAGGTGAATGGATCCTTGTCATTATCACTCAGTCAGCCTCTTTGGTTATAAGCTAGGAGGTGGATGCACAGAATTGAATAAAGTTCAGTTTTTCGAAGTAAAGATAACTTGGTGAGCATTTTGCGTGAAAGAGGAATGAATCAACCAAAAAAGTTCAACTTCAGTACGCTAATTGAGACTGGAGGAAAAAATAGATAGGTAAATTACTATGACCGTTAGTAGTAGATGTATAAATGCTATTCCTGAAACTTCAATTTATTCTGCGTCTGAGTTAGTTTTTAATTATTGCTTACTTTCTCCCCTCTTGTAGTCTAAGGACCAACCTCAGGGTGCCAAAACGGTAACTGAAGGTACACCCACACCTCCGGCCAAACCTAAATTCCCCACTAGTTGCCTCCCATTCAACAATATGCAATCAGTCAATGATCCCACTTCAGCCACAACTCCCAAATCAGCAAGACTTGCCTCTTCTGCTGCTGTTCTTGTTGGTCAGGGTGTCAAAAGTGGTAGCGTTTTAAGTCTTCACAATTACCTGAATTCCAGTACAGATTCGAGTGGTAAAAAGGCACCTTTAGCCTCACAGGACGATTTAACGTCTTTGATAATGATGGCAGCGGAGGATAGTGACACTATTCGAAAGGAGAAGAGAAGTAAACAAGCAGCTAATTCTTCGACTTCTCTCTCCTCTACCTCTTCGCATTCTCTCGGTTCAAAGTCTGGCCTTCATCCTTCTGGTATGTTAAAAGGCTTCGTGCTTGCTGTTGCAACTCCGAATTTTCACTTCATGATATTTAGGTACATTGAGGCTTGCATTTTTTTGGCAAACTTGTGATAGTAAATGTGTTTTAGATGTAGTTTGATGTAGTGGACGGTTTAAGGTTGAGGGCAACTCAGAATAATTCAAGTCAATTGCTTTAATTTAATAGTTTGTTAACTGCAGATTAACGAATATGTCCACGTTGCCTTCTTATAAAGTTACCAATGATTACCATCTCCATGTTAAATTTCTGATCATCAGTTTTTTGAATACTAAGGCCCGTAGATTAATTTCCAAAGGCTTCGTCTTATTATCCTCATACGCTTTCGCTTTTGTCACTGAATAGGTTTTTACAGTAAGGGATTTTCAACTACTAATTTACTATTTTTACTTACTAAATACAAGTTTTGTGGGGCGATACAGAGATCCTAACTTTGTTGGTGAGTGCCCTTGCGCAATTTAAGCTTCAAACTGATGTAATCTTTATGAGATTCAAAAACTTTTTCAAAAGTGTGAAACAACTTGAAATGCATTTACCTATGGTGGGATCCGCGCTAAAGCTGTTTTGCTTAATCTCCAATCCAAATGCAAGTCGCAACTCTATCGCAGCCTATCATCATATTCACATTACGATAATCAACGTGTGGTATTCGTGTTAGTGCGGGTTTAGTTGTTTGTGTGCGGTGCTCATAAGCCCCTTCCCCCCGCTCCTCCCCCCCCCCCCCCACTCCATTTGTTTAACAACGGTAGCCAGCATTCACATTTACCCCTTTTCATTAGGGCTGATTGATCGATTATAATTACTCTCCATGATCTAATTAGTAGTTTCTGCTGTCGCCCTAATAGAATAGTTTAATCTGAAAAGCGTTGCTTAGTTGGCTTCACTATTTACCCTAGAGGAGAACATTTTTGAGTTAGACCTAAGATAACGATTTTCAATACTTGATTCCCGCCTTTGTTGTTAATCTTAAGCCATTAATCATGTTAATTCAGAAAATAGTGCAAGACCTGCTGTACCTTCCAGTAGTCTTTTTGCATTCTTTTAAAAAGTTTTCCCAGGCACATGCCTATATGTGGAAATGTAGTATGTGCTTCATAAGTCTTCAAAATTGCCACCTACTTCTATGAGTTGATAAGTGATAACTGTGCCAAAGCACTCCAACGAGAACATCCTCCACATAGATAATTATGTAGATTGATAAGCAAATCGCTAAATTATTTTCAATTTCTTGATTGACCGGTCCCTGCATGGTGGCGTCTTTGTTTCTCTTTGGTCCATCAAGTTTGCTAGCCTACTCCTAACACTCTCATGGCCTGTACTCTTATCCCCAAGTTCACGTTCTTCTCAATACTTTTAACGAAAATACTCATGTTGAGGAACATTTTGCTCTTGGGCGACAATGTTTATCTGAATGGCTCTGTTAATCTTAGGAGATATCTATGGCCACTTGTAATTTCTGATTTTCCCGCAATATGTCTTGTTTACTAACCTCTCTTCTATGATCTTTGCAATGAGCGGGGATGGTTACTCCAAGTGTTGCTTAATTGCATTATCATCTTCCATGCCTTTTTATTTTGTAATCCAAGACAATTTTACGCTGTTGTAATACTTTCTTCCACTGTGAGGTAGATCCTCACTAGGCCATAAATGGTAGATAGCACTAGACAGAATTTGACTCAGATCCAGTGGTGGAGTGGTAAGGCATATGTACAGTTACTCTAATGATACTTTATTATTTAAATAAAGTATATATGTAAAGCGATAATCCCGCTAAAGAAAAATAAGATTTGCTGTTTTGAGTTATCATTATAAATGGATTTAAGCTCTCTCATCTTAATCATGTTTTCTTCCTTCCACCTCGCGAAGATCTAATACCATTCTGGGCGGTGGATCGTCCCTCTGGGCCATCCATTCACGAGGGTCCCAACATCCCCAACACTTCTTCAGCTGCCTCCGCTTCTCATCACCATTCATCAGAAGACAACGATTCCCAGTCAGACAAGTTCTTTTGTGCTGGTGAACCCTCTCCAGCACCCACCGTCAGTTCTCCTTTTCCCCTTCGTTCTAGAATTCTCCAGTTTCATGAGCCCACTTCTCAAGTGAATGATTTAGTGAAATATTCTATTAATGACCATCAAGATGAAGAAAGTGGTCATTGCCAGGAAATAGAGCAAGAAGGGCAAGCCATGGAAGTGGATTGTGAACAGGAGGAAGAGGAGGGGAATTGCGACAGCGACGATGATGTCAACGATGATGGTAATGGTTCCCAGAGTGAGAGAAGTGGCAGTGAGGATGATAATGATGAGCCAATGGATCTAGATCTGGATAATCTCTGGATGACCCCGGATCAGCTGGTCAATCATGTTGTTGATGTGGGAGTTAATGGACTTTTTGAGGAGTACTCAGCTATTGGAAATATTAAGACGAATGATCCTTGCACGGCCTTTCGGTTTGTTCTTTACTTTTATTATTCATTACTCATGGTAGAGACTGTAAAATTGAGTACTTTCCTTCATGGATTAGGCGATTTAATGTACACGTGTTAGTATTTTTCAATTGCTCTAGTAGCGTCAAGGGTTACGAGATCAATGCTTATTGGTGCTAACTGTCCTATTTAATTTTCATCAACAAGCGATGTTGTGAGTTGTTTTGGAATCTAAAACGAGTGTCATGATCATCCGTTTTAATATTGGCTAGGGAATAGTGAGTCGAATACGCATTGGCCATTCTCAGGTCATATGTTCGATTCCCACTGACCTCCATCCAATGAGCAGTGGCAAACTAAATTAGAGTTACGTTTGACTATTAGAGAACGCGAAAAGACTCGGGTCTCACCAACGAAGCTTCATGATTCCATTCTACCTTAAGTGTTGGTTAACCTTTTCATAAGTGGGGGCTTACCGCTATTATAATTAGCTGAAGTGTTTTTTTTTATTTTTGAATTGGCCTTGAAATGCAGCCAAAGTGCGCCTACACTTGCGTTCTACTGGAGACCAATTAATTGCATGTTATGCTTCCTTTTGCATGCAGGGTTCAAAATAAGCAGTTAATGATGGCAAATTTAATGCTTGAAAAATAACATGGTGTGCTTAGTGGGGGTTTCTGTCGGAAAGCTAATCTGTCGTTCTCAATGCCTTAATTTTGTAACATTGAGCTTCAAAATTCCGATTTTGTGTCAGGGGAAACTAGTAGACTTTCAACTATATTATTCCTCAATCTGAGTTTTTACTCTTTCCCCTCTCCTTTTGTTAATTACCATTTCAATTTAATTTTTGAAAAAGTAGCGACAAATGGACATTAGTTAGTATAAAATAAATAAGAACTCGATACACGTTCATCACTTGTCAATCTTCAGTTCCAATTTGAATAATTTATTATGGTTCAGTGGCACAGTGGTCAACGCGTGTGCCAGTCAAATTTACATTGGTGTGCATCAAATAATGTAGATGGCCAACCGCGGGAGTTAATTTTGGTGAAAAAGAGGGACTCTGAGTCGCCTTACATCTGTCAAAAGTCAGATTTTGTTAACGTTTTCCCTAATGGACTTGAGAATGTTAATTTTAGCTCAGCACTATAACAGTAGTATTAATAGATTGTACGCTTATCGGGATACGTTTTGATTCAAATAAACTTCTCAAAACCTCTTGTAAAATATTGGAATAAAGCGCCTGTCCTGAGCCTTCAGTTTTTGCACTTATGCTACTTTTGCTCAATTCTATTTACCTAATCAGGACTCTAGGAGTGTAGCTTCTTTAGTTTTTCTCTGCTACATTTTCCTCACATTCTTATAAGTTTGTCAAATTGCCGCTATTTTTTCTTTATTTTTTCGACGCCCAATTCTTCCTGTTAAAGAATATTTCTGTCCTCGCTTAATAAACATATACCCTCTTGCCTACCTATCTCACTGCTGCCTTGGGGTAATTGAATTCGTACAGCTTGGAAGGGTCATTTTCACCTAATATTTTGCCTCTCTGTCAGCCTGATGAGTGGTCGCCATTTATCCTAATGCTGTAGAGCTATTCGGTTGCGCTGGCTTTATTTTGCTCGTCGAGCCACCTTATTATCAGCCATTCCAATTCATAATTTAA
This sequence comes from Hymenolepis microstoma, assembly GCA_000469805.3. Classification (NCBI taxonomy): domain Eukaryota; kingdom Metazoa; phylum Platyhelminthes; class Cestoda; order Cyclophyllidea; family Hymenolepididae; genus Hymenolepis; species Hymenolepis microstoma. Next base: position 13,425,949 of record LR215995.1, on the reverse strand, counting down.
TTACTCTGGGCATGCGTGGCACACCGCTTGCGTAGGGGAGTGAAGTGCATAAGTTAGGTAGATAGGCGGTAGACGAACGATTAATTTGCTCAAGTCATCTAGTTTGCTATAGAAACCGAATTGCCGGTCGATGGTAATGAACGTTATTGCATTTGGAGCTGCCTGTAATATTCAAGTGGTTTACAAATTGTTTATGTTGTTCATAAACGAACAGATCGTCCAAAGGAAGCTGTATTCCATTTTTTGTTAGTTTAAAATTTGTTCAAAGTCGATCTTTCAGTCCTCCGTTGCTGATCAATAAGTACATTATGTCTTTAGTGGGTGGAAATTGTTTAAATGAATTAAGTCTGAAGTCTGAACCGAGAGATGTTTTGGTATGCGAGTTTTTGTAAAATTATAATGTCTGTGAGCTTGAGTAAATCAATCGCAGTTCATGTATTCCACTCTGCACTCCAATTACACCTGTGCATTGATTTATGATTTGTCCTTGCTCTAACCTAGTTCTAATAGTATCCTCCTTTTGCTTTATAGTACACTTGTGATCTCTGCTCAAGCTGTGGCCTTTTAGCGAGTCATTAATTAGGAAGACCCGTAGTTTTATAAGTGAATTTCTCTCACTGTGGCACAGTCGAGCTCCTTAAATTTTATTTCAAAAAGTGATGACACTGTCTCCTAAAATAGCTCCAGTTTCTTTCAATAGGCTTCGTGGTAGCTTTTAGTGGTCTTTATTTAGCTCAGGCTGGTTTAAATAATTGGCTTCATATTTGTGACTCTGCTTTGCTTTCTTATAATGGTAATTTCGAGTCTCAGATTTACTATTCTGACTTATCGAGATGTGATAGGTGAATAAATGGATTTGTGTCTACATTTAGAAGGACTGAAATATAACTTCAAGACGATTCTTTAACTTCTTATCGATCCATTTTCAATCACTTCTTGTTGGAGTTCTAAATTGGTATATAAACCATCATGATTTGCTGCAGATCAGATATGCTTTTTGAGTTAGGTTGGTAAATTGTATCTCTCCGTCGAAATCGTCCTGCTGTTATTTACCCTGAGCGAAGTGGTTAAGTTGCGCCCTCTAGCCGACACCTGATGGTCTCTTATCTCTGGCGATTGCCATAAACTCCTGCGGGTACAGACCATATACGTTAGCCAGGTTCCATTTTTTCGTAATAGGTTGTGACTCACTATCTAGTCTTCCTTTTATTTTAAATGCCCCTCTGTCCTACCCACCATGATTAAACTCTTTTCCCACATACATAGAGAGAGAGAGAGAGTTGACATGATTCACTTGGATTTAAAATTGCAACTTTGTTAGGTTTATGATTATATCTCTAAACAGTAAATGCTATCAGGCGGAAGTCGGTGAATGTTTCTTTTTGCGGTGAAATCTCTATTACCTACTTCTTCCCTTTTAGTCATAGGATAGCATCCAAGGGCACAAAGCATTAAAATAATCTAATAAACTGCGAAACGTGGGCCGAAATAGTAATGTCAGGCTTCTTACTTAAATTTTCACAGGTTCTGTTTTTTTCTGCATTCCACTCCTGGGTTTCTGTCGATAACCAGAACCTATTGACTTTATTGAATCTTTGGCCGTGCTCTTTGATTCCTCCGTGTCTTCTTACAACTACATATGCCATTTGACTGGCATGAATTCCTATCAAATTGTTAGATTTTGCTGATATTGTGTTCATTCACCTACCTTTTGTGTTACTGGAATATGTAGTGTTTAAGTGGTTCTTAGAGTGGCTGGCATACCCATCTGAGTTCGTTACCTCTATCAGTGGAGTAGCCAACTGTACATTTCATTTTTCTATGATACTACTCTCGTAACCAAGATGTGTGTTGATGCGCCTATTTACCTAACAATGGGAGTTATTTATCGAATGAGACCTAAATGCTCGCAGCTCACCTCTACTGTTAGAAGTTATTGATGCCATATGGAGAGATTTTTTCCTTTTACATTTCGATTTTTTAATTTGCAGACGACCGTGCAACTCATCTAAGAACCGATATGTTGACGTGACATGTTTAGAGCATAGTCGCGTGCAGTTGCGATCCCATCGACAAAACCCAACGACTACTCTCAATACAGGATCAGGTTTAGCTACAAGTGGAAAGTCCGTGTCTCGAGCAGATAAACAGGTGCCAATATACATACATGCCAATTGGGTGGACAGCTACCGGCAGCGCAATGCCTTCATCTGCACTCAAGGTGAGTTTGAGGTCAATTTAATAGTTATCTTTTACTTCCTTCTAAACGAGTTATTATGCCTCTTGGCTAATGGGCGCTATTGCTTTTCTTACTAGTTAAGTCTGTTTTTATGCCTTGACTTTATTCTGACATCTAGCGTATGTTCTATTTGTTGTCCATTGAGTAAAGGCTTTTACAGAATATTGAGCAGGAGTAACGTTCTAGAGTCTCAAATGAGCGAGCTTGCATACTACGATCTTTTTACAATGAATAGCGCGTAAGTGCTACTAATCAAGGTGTTTTGAACAGTCTAACTCACGTTTAGTTACATCATGATAGTTTGGAAATAAATTTCCTAGAAAAGCATACACTCAGAACTTCTTAACACGACTTGTGTATCATAAACTGGAAAATCTATGTAGAAGAAACCACTAAATTGAATCATTTTTTTGGACACTCAGGTGAAATCCTGAACTTCAATTAAATCACTTTGCGCTATATGCTCTGCATCTCAATTGCTCATCACATAATTATTAAAGATTTTTTGCAACCTCTCGGTTGTCCACCTTAAAGTATGACTTTTCCATGCTGTTATAAAGCTAGAAAATTTAGTTCTACCTCCATAATCTATCTAGCCACTAGATGTCGCTAGGCTACAGTCAGCTGCGACTGAGAGGGAGAAGGTCAAGATAGAGTAGTTAACATCGAGACATTTTATTAATGAACCAAAGCCATCATGCATAGGAATGTAATCTATATTCCTGTTATTGATATTGGGAGATCAAAACACTTCCGTGTGATGACATTTTTAATCCTAAATAACTGTTGAACTATCAGCAATGATGTGTGCCGTACGCCGTAAGGATGATTGATGACTTTGGGACAGCCTGTGGGAATTTTTTATTCCCAGTGGGGAGTCATAATCACTGCAGCTATGAGCTTTGTTTTGTTGGGCTCCTATTAATGTTCATGCCTTTGCTATCTTCTATTCCAGTTTCAATTGGAGGAGAGAGTGCTCTTGTCGAATAGACACCTCATTTTATTCAATTACAGAAACACAAGCTTAATGGGAAGTATTGCAAACATGCTTAATAGAAATGTTAATTCCCTATTTAGGGGGAATACTTCCTCGGCACTATCGGTTAATATTGTATCCGGTTTTTTAAGGCGGAGGAGAAATTTACCACAATGTCACAATTGACTACGATCAATAATTTCGAATTTTAATTTGCGGTATTGTGCTCACATTTGTTTAAATCTATTCCCATAATTTCCAACTGTTTTTTTTTTTATATAAATCTTTGATACTGAATGCGCTTCCTTGATACGGACTTTCACAAAATGCGATTGTTTCTGTTCCAAGTAACTGCCGTCCTACAAAAGTCCTAAGATGCTTTTTTGCTTCAACCGGAACAGAACACTTCGCCTCTCTTTCCTTCGCCTGTACAAAAAGGTGACCCATTAGCATAAGCCAGTAAAAGTAATTTCGGTAATTTTGCTGTCACAAGGTGTTAGGCATTCTACTGCTCTTCTTTTTCCCTCTCCGCTACCCTTTCACTGAAATGTGTTGGTGTCATCTATCGGCTCTAATTATCCACTTTGTTATTTTAAAATACAAGATTTTTGCTTAGCAATATTTTTGTTGTAATAGTTTTGCATAGATTTAAGTTATTATGTGGAGGTTCTTCTTGATAGGAAGCAGAATCAGCTATTTCCATTGTTCTGAGTAGATATTATAAAAATTCTAAGCAGATTTCATTCAATGAGCAGTACATTTTTTGCTTATTCTTCATCCCTACTTGTGTCCGATAACAGCTAACCTTTATTTACAGATGCAGAGGAGTACAAGATTGTCATTGATATTAAAGGCAGTTCTTAAAAATTCGTGCCTGCATTGTTGGTGTCTGTTCAGTAATCGCTCATAGGTCCGAACTTAGCTCTTATCTTCCTAGCACTCCAATTGTTTCTTCATCACTATTTCATTCGCGATTTAAGTATTTCATTTTTAACATTCTTGATCATCCTATTAACCGACCGACAGAAAAGACTTGACATTTTAAACTATCTCCCAGACTGTGACCTCATTTAGATTAGTTGTTGTCAAAATCATAGAATGGTGGAAAATCCTTGCAATTTCGGTCTAACGTACATGCCGAATAAACTGATAATTGAAGCTACCATGTAGGTATGACAGTTGGCCATAACTGCCGTTTCTCCTCCATCATCTTCATCATCAGTAGAGACTGATTGATTGAGATAAATGAGAGCCGTTATATTTCAAGCACAGGGGTCCTAATGGGTCTCTGAATTCGTCACGGATACACATCACGTTACAACCTAGTCTGGTCTGGTTATGGAGTACTGCGCAATGGTGTGGTTCTCTGAGGAGCCGAAATGAGTGTCGGGCAAGTGGGAAAAACACGTTCTTTCACGCGAATGTGTGGCTATTTGCTTTTTACTGTTGTATTTCTGATGGTTCTTCATATTAGAGATTATAGAGACGAAGAATAAAGAACGTGTCTTCGAATTGAAATAGCCTGTCATAGAGGTTGGAAAATTGGCATTACAGCAAATGTATATGCATATGCTTTTGCTTAAATTTAATCAATTTCAATTGGCGTCCGTTTTGACGGTTGCCACTCGTCGTTATAAACCAACATTGTGATAACCTCTATTTCTTATTTTTGCTCCCAATTGTAGACGGTGTTTTCAAGTTTGCAGTCGAGGTGAGGAAGATAGTTTAGGTTTTCGCTTAATCGTATTTTTTTTTCTCTTGTAAAAGAACTCATACGCTTGCTGGACTTATTTTCATTTTTATTTGGTGTATGGAATGGCGTTGAATTCTAGTAGGGAGTGTGGTAATGAGACTACCAGTAACAGCTAAATTAATTTATCTACAGTTCTGCCCTCGATTAGATTGAAAATCAATATATGACGGCAAGTTAATGAGGTGTAGCAACCCACTTTTAGTTTAATGGCAATTGCAGTAGTAAGCAGGACTTCTAGGCTCTCGACGTCTGTATCTGCGAGTGTGATTCACCACCCCCCAATCATCATTAAATGGACTGCTAACAAACGTCTTTTTCGTCTACCCCGCAGTCTATCAAATCATATCTCCTGCGTTTACTGCGCTGGATCAAAATTTTGCCCACCTGCCTATATTATATAGCATCACTTAAATTTCTCCTGGTTAGATAAGTCGTAGATAGTGTAGAGAATCATACTGAAATAGTTGACGTCTCAACGTTCCTTTTACAATTGCGAAATATAAACCATACAGGATTAAAACTCTAAAATAGTTCCGAATTTTACGCTCGCATTAAAGGAAGTGTTAATTTGAATATCATAAATCCAGCACTTATGCGAAGCATAAGTTCTTCCGCTTTGTTCGTTTGTCACAACTACCCAGAGTGCGGTTGGTCGTCTATATCACTGCATGTGCACTAATGAGCATCATTCTCGTGGTCTCTGGCCTAACAGACCCATACGTTCGTAAACTCGTAGAATCACTGCCTTTCATCTTTAGATTTTCCATCAGTTCTAGCTTTCAGGCTATTAGCATTGCTTTTCAGTTGCCATTCCCGCTCTACTTGAGTATAAATACAATTTACTCATGTCCAACTGCACGAAACAGGTTTCCCTGTTTCTGTGGAGTAGAGGTGTTTCGGTGAACTGTATGCCAAATTGGTCGATGCACTTGGAACCACTGTAAAAGATTTAAAAGGCAACCTATTCTACAATCAGTTCAGCTTTGCTATTCGATTTTTCACTGAGATTACTTTTAGTAGGGTATGAATGGCGGGAATCACATTCATTCATTCATTCTCCTTTTTGCTTTTTTTTCTTTTAGGTCCCCTCCAAGACACTTCTGGTGACTTCTGGTTCATGATATGGACTTACAATGTACCTGCTATCGTGATGATTACACGGTAAATCAAATAATTCTCTTGGAAGTTTACTTTCACTCAAACCGCCTACGTCATGTGCGTACTCACCAGGCTTCTTGAGGTCAGCTTCCCTAATGGTTGTAGTGGTTCTCAAATGACCTCAATTAAGGAAAGACTTAATTAACTATCGCTTGACTAGTATACCATGTCTGTTTTGTAACTAACATGCTCCTTCAATGCCTATTTGTGTACTCCCAGTGAACTAATGGCTAACAACATTGGCTGGGTCTGAACGATTAAGTGTGGTGGTAGAATTTGTATTGCACTAGGGAGGCTCTATAATGCTGTCCTTCCTCTTGACTCCTTTTAATCAGTGATGTTCATTTCACTTGTTAATTTATTCCCCGTTATACGATGATTAAGAAGTTACCTCTTGGCGAAAGTCGAATAAGATCGAAAACAACATGGGATATTTTTTGCACCTTTGTCTTAAATTAATCAGCACCAGCCTGTGCTTTTTTAAATCTCTCGGAATTTCATTGTAGAACCTGCGATCTTGAGCTTATCGCTACATTCGTTGCATTTGTAATCACGTTTTTCCAACAGCCATGTTGGTGCAACATTTAGCATTTTCAAAATTTTGAGCTCATAGATACAATGTTCTGCTGTACACACCCAATGAATCGAATTCGTTTCTTTAGCTAAGATTAGTTTTAATTGCGATCTCAAGGTAATTATATGCCGCAAAATGAAATTAGTGACTTTATGTTCTTTCGTTCATCACACGTGTACTAAAGTCAAATTTCTTTCGATCAGTCATTCAGAGGCGATGTACTCGTTACTAACTGGGTCTTGACTATCTTAGTGTGGTGTCTGGTTTGGGAAATGCTTCCATAGCCTAACTTAGTCTATTGATTAATAAAGCGCGCTCGTGCCGGAATTAGCTTGACCCTAATTATGGATAGATTTGACTAAGTTTAGTACTTCTAGTTTGTGAACTATGCTCCACTTTACAAAGCAGTGGAGAGATTGATTTACACACCTGAATGTCACTCATGTCTTTTTCATGGCGCATGAAAGCTGTTTATTGGCTACTGGTAGCATTTAGACTGTGTTAGTTATCCTAATTGCCCATAAAGCTGATATGGTGTTAGTTTTAATCGCACTTATGCTGGTATAATTATGGGAATACGTACGCTTATGTATTTTATCTTAAATACATCTTCTAAACCAAGTTCATGTTCTATTCCTGCGATTTTTGCCAGATCATGGGATACACTATAATTTTATGACTAATATAATTTTTTAACCCAGCACGTGTCTGTTATGCCTTATTTTGGGAATAAAAGTGGTTTTGATTAGTATCCTTTAGTAGAGGCGTTCCGAAGATTTGTTTTATCATTATTGCTTCAGTCGCTAGCCGAATTTTTGACTTTGGAACATTTTCAGATTTTTGGGGTATTTAGTGCACTGATCTGGACGATATTTTTCTGTTCAAAATTTTCGAACATTTTTAACGGAACACCCCATTTTTAGTTCCAATTTCTGTTCAAAATCAAAACTCAAAGTTTACTTTATCGGGTTGACTTGTGCGGTAAAGTGCGTGCGCTTGCATGCAGACACTGAGTCGGACGAAATTTGATGCTTAAGTTTCTTCAACACAGTTTTTATTGACGTCTTCAGAGAAGAACGGCGAATAAAACCTGGGCGCTTAATTGCCTATAAAAATAGCAGTATTTAGCTGTCTAGAGGTCATTTTTTTGTCCTAAATATCAGCCGCTTGAAATATCCAAGTGTATTTGATATACTTTAGTCCTAGGGGGAGAAATGTGACGCGTAAGAGATTGTGAGTTTGATTTTTTATTTTTGTTAGACTTTTATCACAAGTCTTCACACTGACAAAACATTCAACAATGCTTATGGGAACCCATATCTATAATGATCTTTCTTAATACACTCAATTTTTCACTAGTTACTTCGATTCTTCTTAGTTGTCGAACTAAACAAACCAAGATCTATCACCCAATTATTGAAGACAGTCATGGTTTTTTTTCTCACAGGTCGCTAAGCTCTTATTTGTTTCGATCATTAATCGCATTTGTGTTAAACGGCAAAGCAATTTAATCCAGTTCTTTCTCTGGGAAAAAAATGCTAAAGACAGATTGTATTAAATCTCGTTACTCAATGAGATTGTGTTTAAGCATTTAAGACCATGGCATATGGTGATTCATGCATACGAAAATGTTACTCTATGTATATTTCCGAAGTTAATATTAGAAAGACCATGCATAATGCATCTACTTTGAATGCGAGTTTGAATAATCATTTGCAGTATTGTTTATTGAATCCCATTCAAGCCCAGGATTCTGTTAGCTTCCCCTGGCCAGCTTGTGTTTTCTCAGGCATGGTCATTTTTTCCTTCTTTGCGGGTCACTCTGTAGCAATTAGATTGAGCAAATCTGAGGTTTCGTATGCGTACTATCATGCCACTGGCCTCATGTAGCTTAAGGTGTCCTAAAAGTCTCCCAAAAAAGTTGGCGATTCCATTTACTTGGTTTTATTTTATCTCCTGTAGATGCTACGAATCACAACGCTGCAAGTGTTTTCAATACTGGCCCGCAATAGAAGGCCAATCCCTACGTTTCACCACAGTATCTCCAAACGCCACCTCTGTGGTGACAACAGGCTCCTCTGGTTGGGGTGGAATTGGGGCCACTGGTGGCCCTGCAAATAGTGGTACCATGGCACCGAGTAAAAAGAAAACTCTTTATGGTCTGACTCGACGCTCTGCTAGTGAAATCAGCAATTCAAACAAGTTTGTCTTTGAAGTAACCCACTTGAGTTCACAACCCGGGGAAGATTACACTTGCACGAAACTCCAACTTAAAGATATTAAGGTATGTTCTGTCGTTCCCTACTTCATTTAATCATATTTATTGTACAATTTGAAGCTACATACATGGTCACAGAAGCCCTTAGAGAACGAGTCTAATTCAGGTCACATTGTACTATCTTATATGTAGCAGCAACTATAGGTAGACAATTTCAAGCATCAAGGAAGTAAGTCATACCAAGAGGTTACTGTGTTCCAAATTAAGATGTCTGGACACTTAAATTTCAAAAGGGCTTATTCTATGAAAAATAATTTTGCGTGTGTGTTGGGATTTTTCATCGTTTTCAGATGTTGATTTAGATTGGCCTTCGAAGTTCGGTTAAGACATGGATGAAGTCGATTCTAGACCGCTAAATATGTACTTTGGTCATCTCCATTATCTTATAACTGACAAGACCCAGAAGTGCACTGAGAATGAGATGTGGGTGTTGGGTAGATCAGGGAGGTTATTCATAATCTTGGCTCTTGTTGAATGGAAGACCGTTGTTGTGCCGGCAAATCCTCCGCTTCCTCTCCCCTTTGTACTCTTAAGGCCCTCTGGTCCTTATTTCTATCTGTATGCAATTTCATGTCTTTGCATGGATTATTTTTATAATAACTACTTGTTTAGTCCAGGCTTCATCCATTATTAAGGGTTATCTTAAAAATAAGGCAGTTTAAAGTATCCAAGACTCACTCATCTTGGCGAGTGACGGCGACCATTTTGTTGCAAGAGTTCAAAAATCCTATGACTTTTGAAATTTGTACTTATTGTGTTGGAAGGTTTTCATTTACTGTTAATTTTCGAACGAATTTGCTATTCATTGGTCTTTACCGAGTTCCTAATGGTATAAACGTCTGAGTAAGTCACCTTCGACTTATTCTTTCTGTCAAAGGAACCTGTTCTTCAAACTATGTCTCTTTTGGACTGTTGTACTGTTAGAAATTATTAATTTCTTCCACCATGATCTTTATGTCTACTAGTTATCGATGGGCTTCCAGTGCCTTCAGATCTGGGGAGAGGGCATAAGTGCAGTACAGGTTGTTTTTCATAATGCTAATTTTTGGTGATCTAAAAATTGTCGATCTGATAAAAGTTTTGCCAAGCTAGTAAGAGGGGCATGTATCCGCATGTTAACAGGGATGACGGGTGACTAGGGCACAACCTCGGGACTTACTCATTCGAGGCCATACCCATTTGCCAGACTCGTCTATATATATATATTCATTAAAGTGTATTGCATGGGTTTTCGAAATCCCCTCGAGTTCCCAAGGTAAGTTTCTTTTCAATGCTTACAAGACCTTTGTAATTCTTCACTTTCTCATCGTAATCTTTGTCATGTATTGTTTCCAGTCTGGTCAAAGCCGAATTATCGAACACTACGCTTTCCATTCCTGGCCCGATCACGGTGTTCCCTCAGACAGTTCCGCTCTTCTTGAACTCCTCTCAACAGTCCAAAACGAATACGCTTCAATCATCAAACGTGAATTGGGCTACGACTCTTCCTTTGACACTCCCATCCCTCCTCCTCCTATTGTTGTCCACTGCAGTGCGGGGATTGGTCGAACTGGTGTGTCTCACTACGAGCTACTTAAATGGATTTCAGTATGTATGTGGATATCAATCCAACCGTTTATCTGTTTACAGGTACCTTTATTGCTCTTGACGTGAGTACCAAACAACTCTTGGAGTTGGGCAAAGTGAATGTACCCCTTACGGTAGCACGCATCCGATCGCAGCGTTCAGGTTGCGTGCAGGTCTCGGCGCAGTACCTCTTTGTGTATCGAGCCCTGATTGACTTTGCTCTAGCGAGGGGGCTTATTAGCCCATCTTCATCAAATGCAGCCACTGTGGCTCAGAGGCAACTAAGTGCTTCTACGCGGCCTTCTATGCCTTCTGTGGGTCCTACTGGTTCCATCCCCATGGATGCTAGTCTTCTTTCAGTTCTAGCTGCAGCCTCACAACAAAGTGGTAGTGGTAGTACGAGCAGTGGAAGCTCTGATACCGACACAGCTCACTTTGGGGCGCTTATGAGACTTGTTCGCGGCTATATGACGTCGTAAGTACCCTCTAGTATAAATTCCTCTAGGTTTCGCCTTATAAAGTTCTCTCTTAAATGCGCTTGTTTGATCTTTTTTTGTTGATAGTGGTCATCGGCAGTTTTCGACAAACGATGGTATGCAAGCGTTTTAACGAGTTCTATCTTATCCCTTCTTAATGCATTTAGTGTTTTATTTTTTTTTTCATAAGAAATAGAGTTTAGCATAGATTTTCGAGGGTTTTGTGTAACTATCTCACTCCATTGATTTCGACATCTAAGAGTTGTCATCATACTGACTTCGTCCTTTTTTTCATTCTTACTCAGCATTTCTTTATTCATGGCGAGACACAAGGTGTTCTTTTTCATTAATTTATTTTTTGTGGCTGAATATTTGTTGATTTATCTGAATCATCTCTCCTTCAATTTACTCGAGCACCTTTCTCTTCTCTCTCTCTCTCTCTCTGCTTATGGAAATGTGATATTTTTAAATAAGTAGCATGGAATTGTCGAACTCTAACTTGACAACTTCAACTTTATTCACATATCTTATTTTGCACATGTAAGTCCGGTATATAATTCATTGAGGTTTTATTTTACAGAGTTAGCTGAGATTGGAAAAGAATGGCTGTTTGCAGCAACTACTTTAAACGATCTCACCACTTCTAAGCTCCCACCTGCCTAATTTATTTCTAAATACACACCCCAGTTTCAGTAGATGCAATCTTACAGACATTATTGTCATAGTTCAATAAAGAGGGTTGATGATTTAATAAAAATACCGCTTACTTGATTTCAGCGTCCGAGGTGGTGTCGACGGCAACGTCAACGCCAATAGTCAACAGCAGCGGATCTCAACAGAGCTTGACTACGAAACGGAGGAGACACAGACTTTTCCGATGGCGGAATCAGAGGAGGACGACGAAGTAGAGGGAATCGATGCGACGTGTGATGAAGGGGGCCCGAACTCAAGCGAAGAACCGAAATTGGCAGAAATTTCCACCGAAGAGGAAGAGGAGACAGACGCAATGCAGACAGAAGAACTAGCCCCTCAAATTCCTTCATCATCCCCACCCTCTGGTATACCCCACACAATAAGCAACTGTAATCAAGAACAACAGCAGACAGTTATCGTCGAAAAATCTGCAGCTTTTTATTAATGGAGGGAGGCATATCGCCATTTGAGAAAGTACATAAATCCCTTATCCATCCCTCCAGTGTTTCTCCCCTGTCCCTGTATCTTTCTGTATCGCAAGGCCCGCCAGCCATGCATGACATTTGTTCTTGTTTGTGTACATACATGCCCGTGTGATTGTGTGGAAATATCTCCCGTGAACGTTATCTTCTTTGCATCTCTTTTCTTTCCTCTCTGCTCATGTCCTTCATGAACACTATCAGATTACGATTTATGAATGATGTGTAATGGCTCGTTATGTCAATTACTTAGTTACTTGTAATCTCCCTTTTATTGCTGGTCGTGGGTTTGGCAAATTGTCTTTAGGAGGTTGTGGTAATGATTGCGCCGTCTTAGCCATTGGAGTTTGGGATTCTGAATGCTAACTGTGGATGCTCTTGTAGTTTATAATCATTGATCGGGGAGGGAGGTGTATTGGGCGATTATATGAACGCGAGAGACGCTGAGAATTTCTATCTTTTCCTCAGCTTCAGCATAATGATATATTTAGATGATGATCAATATTCAAATCATCAAATAATTCTTTTCGAAACTTAAATTTATTGTGGAATTTGATTTGTTCTGTGATAGTGTCTAATTTAGGAACCACTTACAGTGAATAAGGAGATATGGAAAGAACTATTTGCAATCTCTCTTCTGCGACTGAAGAATTCGTCGACTGTGGCTTTGGTCTTTTGAACTTCTGATCGCAGGATATCTGTATAGTTTTGTTTGTTGCATAATTTTCAAGGTGTCAATTTCATTGAATGAAAGATTACGTTCGCTACTATCTTGAGCATTAAATATTTATTTATAACAAGTGGTAGGCATTATAATAGTTATCATTTGCCCTTTTGTTGGCTTCGGGCTTCACAGAGGGGAGGAAAATCAAGGTCATAAAAGGTCGAGGAGAGTGATTTACAGATGCAAGAGAGACAGAAACAAAAGTACAGAAAAAGGTAACGTCAGTACTGTGGAAGTGATCGAGTATGACATACAGTGGGATCATAGTAGTTTGAAGTCAACTGCAGGTTTGTAGACTTTTTGCCGTATGAGCATACGTTGCCCAGGGTGCACCACGTGGAGATAAGTTTGTCGCACACCCCAAGCATCAAATATTTCACGAAAGAATTTCACCTTTACTTGAGAGTAAAATAAAACACGTCGAATTTGAACTGGCTGACAAAGGCGTCCTCAGTAGGGATTCGAGAATGATAATCTTAAGATTGTGCTCCTGCATAACCTCGACGGGCGAGGAGCTCTCCCTATTGCTTCCTCTGGGAAATCCCACAGCCAAGTTTCAACGAACTTCACCTTTGAGCTGCTAATGAAAAGTCTTCCCAAATCTCTCATCCCAAAGCTTCTCTTGAGCCCATTGAATTCTAAAACCAAAATCTTCTTTGGTTTGGCCGAGCTGTGGTGGTTAAAGCAGACAATGCTGTCAATTCTTGGATAAAGTAACACAATGACTATCTTGAAAGCATTACGGCATAGACAGTGAAGTGCGAAACTATCAACTGTATGCGAATATTTACTGAAAAAGAGACAAGGCTATTGCACCATCGACATGACCACTGTTTCTCGATGACCAACAATGACTCTGGCAGCCAAATTTTCGTGTTCTTTGAAGTCTAATCGAAAAGTGAAGGTGGTTGAAATGAAACATTTCAGAATATCTTGCTTAATGTTGACATTGTTTCGGGCTGAGTAGAGATGTACTTATTCCTTATTGCATAAATCAAATCTTCGCGTCCTGTCCCAAATCTATTTGCCCTCTGCTTTAGCTGTGTTCGCTAAAGGAACGTGTACATTAATTTGTGTATATCAGGAACTTCCCCTTACCTCATGCCAGATAGTTCATAAGTGATAAGAAGTAATTCTTACATCCTCTTTATGTCACTCAAGTGGTTATCTTTAAATTTTATGCGTAATTTTTTCTTCAAGTCAACAGATGAGAAAATTAATTTCTTCTTTCTACTGCCCCAAATCAGCATTCTTCAATAAATATGATATCGCTATTTAAACAAATCGAGTTTGCTATTTAATTTTTTTGTACTTTTAAGGAGATGAAATTAGTGGTTCGGTTTAATGTCATTGAAGCAACATTGTGAGCAAAACGAGGTATGAATCATAGTAGGATGATATGTGGAAACTCTTTTTTTCACCATGGAAATTGGTGGCCTCCATTTGTGTTACCTTCAATCAACTTGTGTCACGAAAGTATGATATACGACTCACACCGTGTAATTTCAAAAGCAAATAATTCTGGATAATTCCAAGATTAGAAGCTATTACAATAATTTGACCTTTTATTGTTGGTTGAGACTTCGAAAAATTCTGAATTAATGGAATAAGTTTCTAAGAACCTTGAAACTATTTCAAATATCATGCACAATTACGTGCGGTGAACTATGCAAATAACTCTAGATAAAACGAATTCTTACAATCATAACTGTCGACAATTTTCTTCCGATAGTTCTAATTTTGGCCTTATTCAAGCTGTGCATTTCTGCATTCTTGCTCCGTTGTTGACTGATAAACTTCATGCTCGGTGTCCGTGTGTGTGAAACCACAATTCCAAAACTTACACACAAACGTACTCGAAATAAATTTGAATTAAGTTATTAGATTTAAAAATCTAATAATCCACCCCTGTGTCTGTAAACAAAATTCAATCTCAATCGCAATCAGGTTCACAAAATTGTTATTAGTTAAGGAGATGCACGTGTAGGGCAATGTAATTCAACTGTAAGAAAGATCGGGATTTAGAAAATACCCATCAATGCAAAAGGCGCGTAACTTTTTCTTTTACTTTTGAGATGACCTTGTTAGAGGGGCGTAACTATCTCCATTTTTCAAACATATGCAAACACACTTTTCTTTTGCTGATATTCATTGATTCAATTTAGAGGACGAATATTTCCTGATAAACTTAGAAAAAAAGATTTGAATCACCTTCTTACAATGCTGAAAGTATTTCATCGATTCCATTTATTTGACCCAATCGCAAGTTCGAAATCCAATTTACAACTGAATATCACTCTCACAACTAGCTAGAGACTGATTTGGCAAATTTGGCCTTACTTTTAATATCTCCTACTTAATAATTCCGAAACAGTAATAAGGAACTATATTAAATCTTTTTAACTACATAAATCTTGGCATTTATCAAATAGAATACAGAATAGTAGACCCCAATGGTGTATGCAGAGCTGGCCTTGTACGAGTTAGTGAGGACACGAACCTGCCCTTAAGCATATATATAGCGGGAATGCTCAGAGATCACCACTCACCTGATTCTAATCCTATTTCTCCAGAAAACAATAAAGAGGAAATGAGAGTAGAACACAACGAAAACCAAGAAAACTTGGATTCTTCTTCCAACGTTATGTCTAAGATGATTCTTATTATATTAGGTCTACAACTTTGATCCCACCGTTTTCAAAAAGATGGCGATAGTAGTCGGTAGTAGTTTAAATATATTAATCACAGATGTCGAACACTTTGTTTTGACATTTGTAAATATAACCCTAATTTGATATAACTTAATTTGTGTTTATATAATAATAAAATTTTTAGTTAAATATGCCCGAATTAAAACCGAATTCTCGTAATTTGCGGGAAGTATTGCTTTTTTATTTCAGTGTGAAAAAATCTGCTTGCTGGCTGGGGCTTACCGGATTATCTCAGACACTTATGGTAAAACGGCTATTAGTGACAAAATGTGTGGGGAATGGTTCCAGCGTTTTAAGAGTTGTGATTTTGCTGTCGAAACACTTCAGCTCGTATGAAGAAGTGAAAAATTGGACTCATCGACTCATGAATCTTATCGAAAGATGACAAATTTTTTCGCCGCGGGATTCACCTGTCGCTCGCGAGATGGGCCAAAGTGGTAGCTAACGATGGACAATACTTTGAAACTTAATATATACGATCGTTTTGTTGTAATAAGGCCTCAAATTAAAAAAACCGCGGTGCAAAGTTGTATATGTATATATATATATGTGTGTGTGTGTGTGTGTGTGTGTGTGTGTGTGTGTGTGTGTGTGTGTGTGTGTGTGTGTGTGTGTGTGTGTGTGTGTGTGTGTGTGTGTGTGTGTGTGTGTGTGTGTGTGTGTGTGTGTGTGTGTGTGTGTGTGTGTGTGTGTGTGTGTGTGTGTGTGTGTGTGTACCGGAGATGCTGACTCCTTGGAATTTTTAAGGCGGTAGATAGTTTGTCCATTTTTTTACTCATCGAAGATCGAACGGGTTCTTCATCTCTA
Organism: Hymenolepis microstoma; assembly: GCA_000469805.3. Taxonomy (NCBI): domain Eukaryota; kingdom Metazoa; phylum Platyhelminthes; class Cestoda; order Cyclophyllidea; family Hymenolepididae; genus Hymenolepis; species Hymenolepis microstoma. Next base: position 13,409,515 of record LR215995.1, on the reverse strand, counting down.
TCAGTTCCTCTTTTCGTTAAAAATGTACTTAATCATTCCTATTTGAACTTCTTATTTGGAATAGGTTAGTCCATTAGATGTTATAAAAAAGCATTAATTTTATGTGAGAAAATTTTCACATCAAATTTGGTCTTAATCTGAGACAAGCTTGGCAATTAGTGCCCCCTGGAAGCATAATGTAACTTTCTTGCTTTCTGTGGAAATCATTCAATTATTCCTTCTTTTCTTTCTAATTGCTGTATTTTTTGCATTGTTGCACCGATTTTTCCGACAGAAAAGTTTAGCCATTTTACTATTAAAAAAAGTTTTCTTTTGAAAAGAAAAAGGCAACCGAATGATTTTTCAGGGGAACATAAAATTATTTTTTTTAATTAACTTATAATTTCCTTTTCATTTCGATATATTTTCAGAAGAGTATGCATAAAATAGCACCAATAGAAGTGGAACATCTCGTGTGGGATAAATTTACTTTTTTAAAATGAAAATGAAAGGGTTGGTTGGGCGACTTTAAAATCAGGGTGATTAATAGTTTCTAAATCAAATAAGCCGTTCATTAAATCCAAATATGTTTAGTATACTTTAATTGACTACTATTATATGTGCTCTCAACTAACTTATTTCCGAATTGTGTCGATGACTCGATGTGTGTCTAGAGATAGTTAACAAGGAGGTACTTTCCTTCCACTAGACGGTTAAATATTTTATCTAAATCCCTTATACGTCTTCTTGGTGAAGTAATTGTAGAAATTAGCACAATCCGGAAGCAAGGTGTCACTAGAGCCAAACAATCCAATTCAAAATGTCCGAGTGGCGATACATTAATCAAATGTGATAAAAGCTTTACCTCCATCTTAGAACTCTCGTATCTAGACATCCAAATTCTTGACAAAGGAAAAAACCAATCTGAGATTTTTCTAAGGCTGCAACTACTCAGACCTCAGGCAGAAGAAGGGAGGGAGAAGGCCACTTAGCAATCTATAGGGCATTAAATAACTTTGGTAAGATAATTTGACAAAATTTGATTCATTTATGGTGATGGCACAGAAATTTAATCATTCATAGCCCTGCATATGAGGAATGAAGTTTATGGATTTCGATTGAATGAAACGAAAATATTAGATTCTTTTTCATATCAGAGATGTAAAAAATTGATTAGACAATTCATCTAGGATATCAAGCGGAGTCGACTATTTCCCATCGCTTGTTTGTTTAATAAAAAACCGGTATTATAGTATCATCTGACAAGTTGGACAACTCGGTTTTATATGACAACATGTGCAGTCGTTAGATCGCTAAATGGAAAAGGAATTATAAATGCCTTTCACCTCTCCGCTTTCCGCTCTCGCAGGGTATATATATGACTCTCAATATTTAATTAAAAATAGAAGGAAGTAGAGATGGGTTTTATTCGTAGTTCTTACCCCTTTTACCATCTTGCAAGCAAAATATGTCCGCGGAAAGTCCACCCAATTTCAAGCTAAATTCCACTCCAGAAAAAGTTAATCCCACAAGGCAGCACTCGAAGTAGTATCATCTGACTGGGTACAGCAGGACAAATAAAAACCCTGAATAATGAATCTCGCATAATTATATTCTTCAACGTGAATAATAATGGTAGTAATAAATTAATAATATCGAACAATTATTTATCCTTTTAATATGGTTTTAAGGGTCATTGTTAAGTTTAATGAGAGTTTAAAGATTTTCCCTTAAGCATGGCAAATTTCAATTTTTATGACCACTATGATTCCCGTGGATTTTATTTTAGATAATTTACCGAAAATTAAAAGTTCGGATTGTGCCTAAATGGGACACCGGATTGCAGATTGTGAAAAGATGTAGATATTTCAAAACTGCGGATGACAATAAAAAGACAAAAGACTCATAGGTGTACTGCAATAATCTAATGAGAATTAGCAGATCATTTGGATGGCAGAGTGAGAAAGAAAACTGCTCATAAGTTGGTTGTGAAAGAAGTTCAATTTGTAGAGGATGCTTCACGAATAATCTCAGCAATCTCTATGGCAAAATCCTTTCGTATAAAATTGCTCCCGAAAGTAGCTGAGCTACCTCAAAAATGTCGACGAGACTGAGTGTATGGCATGGAAGGCGTTTATTCTGGTCATGTTATCACTGGCACAGAGTTTATCCATCAAATGCCGTTTTGGATACGCTAACCATGCAGTGACTATTGATTATCGATTGGCTGAGAAGTCTCTACACTTGTTCCCTGACGCGGTCAGTAGCATGGTCGCATTTCCAAAATCTTTAAGTTCGCAGGAAATTCCTTTGTTCAGCCATGTTAGCGTTGTGCCTTCCCCAAATCGACGTGACAAATCAGAGCAGACTGAGCCAGAGCTGTAGAACCCAAATTTCAAGTAGCATGATCTAGGATGAATTTTATCATGACTATTTAATCCATTTTTGCTCCATAGCAATCTTAGTATTGCAGGCCTCAGGGAATTAAGAAATGGCTTCTCTTCATATGAAAATATGAAATGACCATTTCTTTAAATTTCACTATTTTCAAAGCAAGACAATGCCCATCTTTATAGTTCCTTTTCTATGATGATACGTCTCTGTTCAAAATAGTAATAAGCGTCTACTTTTATTATTTACAAAAATTCTACTCATAAATAAGGAGGAAGTATCCTTATGAGGTCCCTTCTAAAGTACATTAAGCATTGCTAAATAGGGACTGATATTCATTGAGTACGTCTTTCCAAATTACGCATTCTCCTATCCAACGACATTTATATTAATGCACAAATCATATTGTAATCAATAAATGTCAAATACAAAAAATAGAATAATAAAAAGAAGTCATTAAGAGACCTCGTAGATAAATGAGACAGAAATATCTCTAGTTGGTATTTTATTAAAAATCTCAATTTCCTCTGATAATTTGTTTACTTTAGAGATCTGATATTCCAGGAGCAATTTAAAAGTTCCCAATAAACACTTGAAGTCTTAAGTTTGCAAATTTAAATCTTTCCGGTGTTGTGATTTCTTTGATTCTATCATGTGAAGTTAAATTTTAACTGTGAATATTACTCACGTTGCCCAAATTCGCGACAGGTTCTGGTATAATCCCTTTTTATCAAATGGTATCCGTTGATGCGAGATCACAAGTTAATATTTGAGTGGTGCCTTTTTTACCTTATAGAGCAGCATTTACAACTACATCAGACTCACTTAGGTGAAAAATTAAACTACTGACAATTCATAGCTTAGGCTAACTAATTCCAGGGCGAAGGTAGCTCCATCACTCAAACATTCTTCGAAATTTTTAAATTCGGACGCTTGCCTTCTAGTGCCACGCAAATGTAAACTGACCTGTGAAACCAAAATTTCAGACAAACACGGCTCTTCACACTTTGGAATCGACATCTGTAATTCTAATACACGCGTTTCTATAGCTGTGCTTTGACTGAATGAGGTAAATTCCCAAATTTCTCTACGAATTCAATTTTTCAATTTAATCTAGATTCAATTCTAATCCTGGTAATAGGAAAGTGAAAACAACTGCTCAGGATATTTATTACTCATTTCCTCTTATGTGTAAGCAAATTTATTGCTGGCTCTGAAGCTTTGTTGTTTTTTCAAAAAAATGCGTACTTCAATTAGGAGCTTGACAACACAATTGAGCCCAGAGATTTTTAAGTTACTAATTCCAAGATGTGATCCAAAGCTTTCCCGAAGAAAAATCAATCGCTCTCGAATGCTCTGACCATATTTGAGGTAGGTGCATTATTATTATGCATTATTAATGAAATTCCGATTTATGTTTGCAATTTTATCTGGATTCATGTTCAGAATATGTAAAAACAAATACCAGGTCAAAGGTCATGTAGTTTGATTGAGTATGACCAGTCAGAAATACGAAAAGTAGTAAAGAATACATGTACATATGATTACAACCACTTAAGTTCTCAAAAAAAAAGCAGAAGTCAACCACGCTATTAGGAACATTTTAGTCTTCTTACTATTCCATAGCGGCAAAATGTCTTGAATTGGTGGGGATAGATATTATCTTCCGTGTCATGCAGAAAATCTGATAAAATGGACTTTCAATCCTGTGGTGGATGATTAAAGTATCTCCTGTAAAATGGCCTATGTTTAGTCTTCGAACTGGACTGCCTCACAGTGGATGTCGAATTCTCACTAGCTGGATTAGAGACCTATTAGTTTGGCAAGAGTGAGGGATAGTTAGAACGACTTCTTAATAGATTATATGAAATTGTATCGAATCTAATTTTACCATGGTCTCTTGAAATATTAGAGGGCTCGCATTTTTCTTTTCTTTCTTAAGTCAGCTGAGAATTTGACGGCTTACTTCGTCGTCCTTCAGTCACTTCAGGAATTTCATAAGTCTTTCCCATGTACCGTCTTTGGATTTGATATTTTTTCGCTCATACAGCATGAAATAAGTGCAGATGTTATCCTTTTTACAATGAAGAATAGCGCTCAAGTAAGGAATTTTCTAAGTTAATATTGTAATGCCAAGTTGACTTATGCTCACCAAAGTGAAACCGATGAAACCCAACGATGGTAGTGAAGATGACGAAAATGCTAATGGTAATAACGAAGAAGAAGGTATATTTGTATTCGAAAATGTTAGTTTTGATCACGATGATATTGAAGTTACTGCAAATGAAATTGATGAATCTTAAAATGATTTTATTGTTGTTGACAGTGTTCACGGAGGTGTTAATGGTGATGCAGGCGAGAGTTCTGATGAGAAAACTGTATAAGAGGAATGTGATACTGTGGATGATTTGGATAATTATAAAGGCACTGAGAGTTAAGATCTCAGTGATGAAGAGAGCGTAGGAAACCTTCAAATCTTTCCTAAACAGCAATGAAGCCGTTAGTGCAAGACCGATTTTCGCTTTAATCTTTCGTTCCATTATGGGAAATTAACTGTATCCACTGCTTCAAGGCTTTCTTTACAGAAAATCGATATTTAATTGCTTCCAAAACGCAAACCTACGCCTTAAAACGTCACAAATTGTCCCATTGATACTTACTTAGCCAGTTTGTTGCAATCTGTGAAGGCAGTTAATTTCTCACACTCTGTATATAATTTAATCAACAGTTGAAGCGGTAGTTGGAGGTTAAATTGCTCATTTTTATTCGCTGCACGATATTACATCATTATTATTGTTGTCAAGGGCAGTAGTAGTAGCATTATCATTGGTGTATCTATCGACATTATGAAATTGTAAGTTTGTAGGCAATGAGATTTGGATTTCGCCCTTATTTTTTACTGGAGATGTTGGAAAAAGACTTGGAGGAAATCAGCACGGAAGATTCACTGAAAGGGCAGATGAAATGTCCCTCAACAAAGGTAGTGTAGAGGACTGGATAAAGGAGCGAATCGATGACAAATTTTCTTCGTGCTTGTGATTGAATGCAAAGGTCAAAGGACATACACTAACACCAAGCTTGTGACGACTTCATCAGATGTCGTTGAATGATGTTGTGTAAATGGATTTCAGAGTTAATCTCGACCCATTTCTTCAACATGAACAGTTTAATTTAAGTAACAGATTGGAGGAATTTACTTCATTTGGAAAGATTTTATAAAATTGCTTATACCGATGCTATTATCATAAGCCCTTTGCCCTTGTGCTGATGGAATCAGGTGAAGAATTATTGGGAAATCTGAAGCAATTTTTGGAGATCACAAAATCAATAATTTTTGGATAGATAGATAGATAGATTGGAAAAAGGTTCTTTCTGAAAGTTTGAGACCAAAATGTCTCCTGACGTTTCTGACACATCTATTATCACGGTTTCTCACAAGTATACTAAAAATTGTCTTCTTTCTCCTATCACAACATTATCCATTTCGATTTCCACTTCAACTCTCTTGAGGGGGCCAACGCTGACTAGCATTCCGTACAAGTATTGAACCCCATGTACTCAATGTTATCTTCCATGTCTAAAGTCGTTTCCGCACAACTTGTCTTTATACCTACCATGTCCAAACAGCAACCAACCATGACTTCCTGCCTTCTTCTTTACCAGACATATCAAACATGCCACTTCGGGGGACCAAGATCAAGTCACCCAAAATATCCTTAGTAATTTAACCACATTCGACCTAAACCGATGCCCGTTTTCCGTCCAAAGGAATCGGCACTGGTGGGTCATAAACACTAGAAAAAAACTGAAGAAGCCAGTCTTGCTAAACCTGTTTCGCACTCCTAGATAACACTGTCGCAGTGATTGCCTAAGTTTCAGACAAGTCCAGACAAACGGCCACATTCATCTCCCACCAGGATCCCCTTATGTGCTTTCAAATTAAATCTCCATACTCTCATGATGATCTCATTCTCTCTGTATCTATACAAGGAACGTCTTATCTTACTGCTGCCATTATAAACAGCTACCATTAGTTATTTGCAGATCAGGGTGTACCAAAAGTTATTGTTTTTAGATAGGTTGTCCACTTCTCTTCTCGTGAAACAGGTGTGGAGACAGTGGAAGGGATTCTTAACCCTTTACACCTTAGATCCTAGACGACACATCATGTTGGTGTCAGAATCTAAATCCACTATCGCAAATATCACCGTTTTCAACATGAAGTCATACTTTTTAAACCGTATCCAACCGAGACCTTTCTGGACTCATACGACCTCTCTAAACCTCAGAATCCCGAAAAAACAACGGAGATTCAGAGAAATCATCAGCCTGCCCATTTCCAGCATCCAAAAGTATAAATAAACAACTTCGTCTCCAGGCGTTGGATAAGACAAACAATTTTCATTCAAGAAAAACTAAAATAACAAAACAGTGTTAATTACCCCACAAAGTTTGGATAATTTCAAAGTGTTAAATTGCAAGTTCCTCGTCTTGCCTAATTGTAGAGTAAATCTAACCATTGATGCCATTTCGTGCTATTGATGGGTTCTGGGTTTTTTTTATCATTTTAGAGATTAATAGGGATATGCTCAAACGCACGCTTTGCACAATAAATTCATCCAGTTGGTAGATCTCTACGGTTTCAAAACCCATAAGGTTCAAGAAATTTGCAAGTTCATTTGTGTTTTTACAGCCGAGTCCCCTAATGATCTAATATTGTTGGATCCGTTCCATTTTATGAATCGCCTTTATCATGTTCTCGTTAAGTCTCGTTGAAACGACAGTAAGAGCGCGCTACACTTGTAGTCACTTTGAAGTGCCTGAACTTCAAATAAGGGCTAATACGCTGGATGAAAGGAAAGAGATGGAGAAGACAGGACTCTTTTTAAACCTTTTTCTTCAATTCGTAGCTGGCTGCACTGCACACAGCGAGGGTATATAGATAAGGGTTAGAGAGGGAGAGATAAAGACAGAGAGAAGGCGAAACAGAGCATGTGAGAAATGGTGTTAAGCTAAAGGGGAGGTAAAAGTTGATTCGTCGGCTGAAACGACTAAAGACTGTGAAGGAGAAAAGAGGGAGCGTGCGATGGATTATGTATTAGCAAACTCGTCTATCTAGCTAATGCCAAGGAGTTTGAATATGGCGCTCCGTCTAATTGTATGAAACTGTAACACTGATAATGTTGTCTATGCATATATATATATGCATATACTTATATTTATTTTTATTTATTTGCATTTATTCTCATCTGTCTTTTATTCGCTTCATTTTGAAGAAATCGAAATACTATAGCGAATAGAGGCGAAAGATTTGAGAAGCATGGAAGTAAGTCTTCTAAAGGTTTAAAGCTAAAGCTAATAAACACTTTGAAGAGACTGGGTTGTTGTAACTTTACAAGAAGAAGATGAAGAAGATGAAAGGTGCAAAGAGAATGAGAAGTAGGTAGGGCGAAATGGATGAAAGAAGTTGAGACATAGAAGGAGTTTGCAGGAAGGAAGGAAAGCTCGGATTGGTGTCGATATCGAAAGATCATCCAATAGGAAGTGAGACACCATAACGCGCACCCAATTAAATAAATTAGAGTTACAGGAGAGGGTATCTCATTAACCAATTGGAGACGAGTCGTTGTAGCTTTTTCTGGAAATATTTGGCTTTGGGTTACTTGGCGTCGCTATCCTAGAAGGGTGATTGGGGAAGACATATAACGGTTGATAGTGGAGGCATTTTTGGATAATTATTTTATTTTCTGCAGACACTGCCATTTATTTGTACGGGTCACTCACAGACAATGGCACTAAGAGATTCAAAATACAAGAAAGAGTGAGTTTTGTCCAATTAAACCTGTTTGAAATTTTTACAGGCAAATTTCTTACCATCAGTAAACTTTCGTGCTATGAGCTTCAATATTTCATCAATAAAGATGACCGGCATTGAGAACTCAATCACAACAATCCATTCTTCCAAAGATAGTGGTGTCAACTGGAAGACATTCTGAAAGAGTAAAGGGACATATTTCGAGTATATCCCAGCAAGTGAAAGAAGCATTAAATAGTTGATGAATCGACAAACCGCAAGAAAGTCGACTTCGAGAATGAAGAAATGGAGACCGATGCTCATTATCATAGCACCAAGAAGCCAGTAATTGGTCCACGGTGGCATCACGAGAAGAGATTGGTTTTCAGACAAACTAAAGGGATGGAGGTCATTTAATGAACAATCACCTAATGAAAATTTAAGCATCATGCAAAAGAGTCATACTGGAAAAGGTAGGGAAAGCAGGAGGATTGCAAAGTGTCAAATGCCCAGCATGCTAACCACACAGTTTGAGTAGGCCGCCACCTAAGTCATTTTACCGTAGTGATATTAGCAGGGCGGTTTGAAGACAGGAAGTCTCATATTCATTCACCCCACCATCCTGGCCGCAATCTCCACCTCTATCCTCTTTCCACAGCTCCACGTTCCCAGTCAACCAAAGGGGCTTTTTGTATTTAAGAACTTTAGGTGGCAGCCTCATAAGACACTGGTGGTTAAGAGCATTTTCACAAAGGGCTCCACTAGGTAATGGCACTCGATTTTGTTTTGATATTTTTAGATCTAGAAGGTAACTATATTTGTGAGGGCCACCAACATGTTAAGGAAGAACCTAGAAGGAACTATGTGAATGAAATCGCCACACTACCTTAGGAGCCCCTTGGTTCACTGGTTGCATGAAAGCTCGAAGAAGAGAGATAAAAAGGTGAAGGGAGAAACGAAGGGGATACAGAAAGGGAGAATCTTCCTGCCATGCAAACAACCACTGCTTTTACGGCATAACATGGACTACCTATCTATTGGTTTAGTGCGGCCTACTCACCTGTTCATTGCGTTGAGCATTTCTACCATCACAAGCACGGAAAGAGCCATAGTCATGGGCTTGGGGTGCCCGAAGATTAAGCAATCGATTCCCTTGAATCGACTCTCTTGGGCCAAGCACTGTGATTGATGCGTCTATATTTGGGGATAACAAGGGAAAGAACATGCTACTCTTAGATATGTGCGCTGTGGTTGGTTTTTTACCTGTTCAGAGCATTGAGCATTTCGACCAAGACTAAGACTGACAAAGCCATGGTCATGGGTTTTGGATTCTCGAAGATACGACAGTCTATGCCGTGGAAGTTGTCATGCTCTGCCAAGCATTGCATGTGATGGGTCTATGTAAGGAGTCATCATGTACAATTATTATCATTTTATTGTCCCTACTATTAGATTAGGGCTTCTAGAATATTAGCCGATAATTAGCTGAAAGTCACAGTCTAACACAGCTCTGCTATAATGGTGAAAACTCTTGATCTATTCCCCTTAAAAATTGCCTTCTTGTTGAACTTATGCATGACGAGGCGTTCCTTCATAAATGAATTTATCACCAATTTTCTCCCTGTATTCTCACACTTTGGTAACATAGCAATAACGGTTTCGCTTAATCAGCCATTTTTGTGATACTCAAAATCTAGTGTTCGAGAAAAATGAGTAAGTAACGTGTTGGGGGTAACTTGAACAGTCATTCTACTTCTCACTCACGACCTATTTAGCTTGAAAACAAAAATTAGCACTAAATTTTGCTGTAAATAATTCAATTTAAAACTCATTCAATAGGTTAATTGATGTTCATTTGGCATTGACTGAGATTAAATAAATGTGAAGGTGCGCTCACAACTTCGTCATAATTCTCAAGCCTACTAAACGGGTGGTCGCCTCAAAACATTTAAATGCTTGTTTCCATTATGATGTTCTCGGCCATCCTTGTTACTACTAGTTTCAAAATAGTTGCCGCTTGTCTTCGAAATTAGTTGAAATGGGAAGTAGAGGTTACTTACAAGTTGATAGTAGTTGAGTTGAGGACCCTTGTTGTAAATCAGGAACCACCAAGCAGCAGAGCCGACAGTTGCGCAACCGACATATCCACCAATAGTCAAGTAGCGGAAGAAAAGCCAGCCTGAGATTAGAGGATCTGAGGTACTTCGTGGTGGACGGCTCATGATGTCCAAGTCGGGTGGATTGAAACCCAAAGCTGTGGCCGGGAAACCGTCGGTGACCAAGTTGACCCACAATAACTGGACTGGAATTAGTGCTTCTGGTAGACCCAGGGCAGCAGTCAGGAAAATGCTCACAACTACGGGACAAAGAGTAATAAATTGGGAGGTCATTTTAGGTTTGTAACAGGCCTTCATAATTTGGTTTATGTTTCGACCAATAAGGAAGCTGCCTAAACCCATCAATCATTAAACAAATTTTATGAAGCATGTCTGTAGTCAGATGTAAAGACATCCCTATCACTAAGCAAATCATTTATTTTCTCCTCTCTCCCCTTTGTCAGGGCCTGTGAGTAGCTTAAGGTAAGCACTTTTTTATATCTTTATGCATAGAAACATATTTCTCTGCCTTCTTATCGCCCTGTTAAATTAACCTTTTAAACACAAGCACTTTCTCTAAAAAATGAATCAATCGTAGTTAGTTGCCCAATCATTTCCTAGCTTCAATTAGATTGAGGCTGACAGTATAGCTGCATGAGGTGATTGAGGTTAGAACAATAATAGAAGCTTAATACTGGGCGCATCCCGATTGGCAATGAAAAACATTAACGGGATTACTCAATACGCTATTTCGGCCTGCTTCAAAAGCTTCATTCCTGTTTGGGAGGTCCTGACAGTGCTATATCATACCACTCTTGCTGCCATAAATGGTGTAGATTTTCTTTCAAAAGCCTTGGCCAAATAACTTGCCTTCACCAACATTGGAAGAGATGAGATATCGAATGAACTGCTTCATGTTACTGTAGATAGCACGGCCTTCTTCGACAGCAGAAACGATTGTTGAGAAGTTGTCATCAGCCAGAACCATTTCAGATGCAGATTTGGCTACAGCAGTTCCACTACCCATAGCAATACCAATTTCAGCCTTCTTCAAAGCTGGAGCATCATTCACACCGTCACCAGTCTATAATGGGACAAAATTTACGATTTAGTTTATTAAATAAATATGCTACTTATTCGAAATAAGTAGGCATACCATGGCCGATACTTCGCCGTCAGCTTGTAGGAATTCGACGATTTTGCTCTTATGTGCTGGTTCGACACGAGCAAAGAGACGAGCATGTCGAACAGCCTCGCGTTGTTCTTCATATGAGAGATCATCGAATTCACGACCGGTAAAGGATTTGCCAGTGGTGGGCTCATCTTCAGAGAAGACACCAATTCGACGGCAGATGGCTTCAGCAGTTGCCTTGTTGTCACCAGTAATGACGATAACACGAATACCAGCATGACGACACTTCATGATACTGTCATAAACTTCAGTACGAGGAGGATCGAGCATACCAACTACACCAACGAAGGTCAAGTTGGTCTATATGGAAAAAAATTACAATTAACCATTCTAAAAAGTGTATTTCAAATAATGCTACATATTTTTATTTCTCATAAATGAATATACAAGGACTATAAATTTCAAAATAAAATTGATGGTATGATATGATAAAGAGAAAAAACAATTTTTTGGGTTCTGGCCATATTCCATTCCGTTCAGAAATTCAATTACTTGCATTATTTTAAAATAAGATAATTTTATTAGGCTAAAATTGATTCCCATATAGGCAATATGAAAACTGAATGCCATTTTGTTTGCTTTTCAAATGATATTAACTGACTTCATATTTCTTAAACTTGGTAGAGTCCTCAAGATCCATTTGCTCCTTGGGGATCGGAGCATCACAAGTAGCCAGTGCCAAGCAACGCAGTGTGTCACGTCCAGTTCCGTAGGCAGCAGTGAGTTTGACGATTTCGGCCTTGATTTGTGGTGTCATGGCAACTTTCTTGTTTCCAACACGCACAAACGTACATCGATCCAGCACACTTTCGGGAGCACCTTTGACAAACATTCTTGGACCCGGACCTGAGGCAGTGCTTACTCCGCCAACCGGGTATTGATTGTGAGAATTTCCTTTGGGAGTTACAAAAGCGGACATGGATTTACGATCACGTGAGAATTCCAGAGTAAAGAGTTTCTCCCACATCTCTTGAATGTTGTGATTGCAGACCATGCCAACGTCCTTTTTGGAAAGGCCAAGTTTGGATACATTGTAAACATTCATTTTCTCAACAAAGACGCAAAGGGCTGTCTCTGTAGCCTCACCGACTTTCTCATAGATGTTCTTTGTCTCGTTGTAGTCTACAGCTGAGTCATTACACATCGCGCAGATGTTGGCCAACTCAATCAAACCTTCGTATTCACCACACTTAATACGTTGACCGTTGAGGAAGCTACAAAACATTGAATTAGATAGTGTTCCACTCAAGTTTTAAAGTATGCAGAGACTAGACGTACACTTCTCCCTCCGGGGCATATTTGGAACCAGTTATTTCGAACTGTAGGGTTGAAATGTTGTTCTCATCAGCTTGGTTGAAGATGAAAGCACGACAGACGCTCATTTGGTTGGTGGTTAGAGTTCCAGTCTTATCTGAGCAGATAACACTGGTGCAACCCAGGGTCTCGACAGAGGGCAAAGAACGGACAATGGCATTCTTGGCAGCCATACGTCGGGTACCCAGTGCAAGACAAGTTGTGATGACGGCCGGTAAACCTTCAGGAATAGCTGCGACAGCAAGAGCCACGGCGATCTTGAAGTAGTAGATTGCTCCGCGCATCCACGAACCACCATGAGCTGGATCATTGAAATGACCAATATTAATAGCCCAGACAGCAATACAAATGATGGAAATCACCTTGGATAGTTGCTGGCCGAATTCATCAAGTTTCTGTTGAAGAGGTGTCTTGTCCTGCTCAGTATCCATCATTTGGTTACGGATTTTACCGATTTCAGTGGATAGACCAGTTCCAACAACAACGCCGCGACATTTGCCAGAAGCGATGTTGGTACCGCTGAAAAGCAAGTTCTTCTTATCCTGGTTAACTGCACGGGGATCGGGAACCTCTTCAATCATTTTCAACACTGAAACTGACTCTCCGGTCAAGATGGACTGATCAACGCGCATTGTTGTACTGAAGATCTTCGTAATGCGTACATCAGCAGGGACTTTGTCACCAACTACAATGGAGGAGCGGATATACTTCAATTTCTATATTATATCAAAGCCAGGTTAAATCGCTTCTTGTTTACGCGAGAAAATGTACTGAATAAAAAGACCGTGCTGCTTTCATTTTGTCGGCCGCTTGCGGAAATTAAGGTCGTTCCTAAATCAGGTCAAATTGCCCACAGAACTGTGTTTAGGGTCCAGTAGAGTTTTGAAAAAAAATAGATTCCAAAGTTTAAACTGCCCATATCATACTCAATGCTTCTACCTTTAAATGCATTCACCAATATTCCTTGTTTATGGTCAATGCATTTAATTGATTTTGCAGCATCTGCCAAACTGCATACCTACTTTCACCAAGATCAATCAAACGAACAGAAGAAATCTCGTTAATTCACCATTTTTATCGAAATTTCACTTCATTTTGTAAGATGTTTATGAAAATTCTAACATGAAAGTAAAGAAAAAGGCCAACCAATTTTGGTTAAATGAAATAATAAGACTTGAGTGAGATGGAGTTTCTATTCGCTCAATCAACGTAATCCAGTAATCAAGTATAAATACACTCATAAACAACCAATGGTGCGATTACTTAAATCTAACTTTGATACCAAAATATTATTCGGAATGGACACTTAAATGCTTACAGAATTTAAGCAAAGGAAGAATTTTAACTGTCAGGTGCCTTCTTCCTCTCTACCTGTCACTTCAATCCCTACTTGACTAGTTTGCGGTTTCCCCTAATCAGATGTTTTCAACTAAAGTAGCCTCTTCCTGCCCCGTCATGAGTTTCAATAACAATAAAAGTGAAGATAAATTTTAAAGACAATGCGATTTTTGTCGAGAACCTACCAGATACCTCGACAACGTCACCAGGGACCAAATTGACAGCTTTGATCCGCTGAATACCATGGTGATTTTTTCGGTAGACCTTGGCGATTTCAGGTTCATATTCTTTTAAAGCTTCAATAGCTGACTCTGCATTTCTTTCCTAGAAAGTATGATGCAAAAAGATTCTTCTTGTGAAAAAAATTAATTAAAATATACAACTACACCCATTCAATCTAATACATCTCGGATTAATCCAAATTCTGCCCCTTCGTTGCACTTTTAATTTTACTTAACTCTATAAGTAAACACATTTAATCTTCCTTTCCACCAAACGCGTTCAGACTGTGCCAAACTTCTTACATCTATTTCTACCATTCATTATTTCCATGTGTGTGGTGTGTGGTGTGTGGAACTGTTTCAACTTGCAGTCATCTGGATGCAATTATACTTCATGCAGGAAGTAACACGAAAGAAATCGGTTTTTAAAATAGGTTTGAACGTGTATAACTTTTAAATAGACATCCATATATATTCAGGGATGTGTACAATAAATACGAAGTATTTACTTTTATATTTAATTAAATTAGCTAAAATAAAACAACTCAACCAATGAAAAATTGTGCTTAACTCACCTGCCAAACACCGACCACTGCGTTGGCGACAAGAATAAGCAAAATGACGAAAGGTTCTACAAAGGCTGTGATTGAGTCATCATCCTCCTCGAATAAAGCCAATACCTAATTGTAAAATGTGAAAGAAAAATTGTGGAGAAATTCGTTGACGTTATAAATAAGATGTAAAAAGTGAACTTTCGGAGGTTAATATCGATCAAAACAAAAATATTTCAAGGCCAACTACGACTTGGACAAAATTTTAAAACAGAAAAAGCGGAGGGAAATATAGAGGAGAAGGAAGCTAAAATCTTACGAAAGAAATAACTGCGGCAAGGAGAAGGATTTTGACGAGAAGATCATCGAATTGCTCAAAAATCATTTCCCAAATGGACTTGGCTAAAATAGGGGAAATGGTTTGTGAAATAGAAAGTATACAAACACTCAGTGCATTTGGAATGATTTGACTTCAGGGTTAAAAAAATATTTACAATTTTTGGAAATTCTACTTACCTTCTTCAGCGGGTAGTTCTGAAAGAAACGAAAAACAGATCAGCAATTTTTATTTTCACTTGGTAACTTTTTGTTAAATTCATAATCAGCTATTAAAATAACTGAAGTACTAAGCGAAATCTTGATTAATGGAGTCCTTTCATTATGAAATATACTATGTTTCTGAATATTGATAACTACCAAACGGTTTGAATAGTAGCTTCAAATTAAATTCTATAAGTAAAAATAAATTAAATTGGGGATGTTTTCTTTAAATTTTTCATTAAATGACAAATTATTATATTACTCCAACAATCCCATTCTAAACAACAAAAGTATGACTACTCTTTTATAAATAAGGCATCAATATGAAAGCATATCAAATGGCAGGCTTTATAATAGTTATCTTGAAACTGATTCAGCAATATGAAAATGTCCTCCCGTGCCATTATTTAACCTGAGGAATGCAACATGCGATCAACAAAATATATTTCAAATGTTCGCTTTAAATATATGTTGCTATTTATGTGATCTTTTCTTTAACAAAATATTATTAAATCAGTTAAATACTATATTTGCTAATTTAATAAATCTTTCTGCTATCGATGCTCACCATTTAGACCGTATTTTTCAGTCTGTCGTTTGACTTGCTCGTCGGATAACCCTGTCTCTTCATCCACATTGAAATAGGCGAGAACGTCTTCAACCTTACGGCAATGAGCATTCTCCATGTTTAGCAGAGATTACAGAACTGGACTAATTTCAAATTCCAGTGGTTGCAAATGAGTTGCATGAACAGGGAAAAGAAAGACTCCGCAAGACACCTTGATGGAAATCAAGCGAATTATGTGTGTGAGTAGGAAAATGGAGTGGAACCAATCTTTATCCAAGCTGTTGGTCTCTTCTGCAGGCTTCTACTGCAACCACTGTCTCTAGCGCTTCTATCTAGACAACAATTTTAGTAGCCTGATGTATCCACAGTCTACTCCGCACCCAGCACTCCCGCACCAGCGTGTTCCCAAAGGCCCCTTAACATGAACATATAGAACACTAGTTTTAAATGCGTGCCTACATATAGCATTGATCGCTTGGCAGTTCAACCCATCGCAGCCCATGCTGGCCCCAGCAAAAAACATGGTAAAGAGGTGCGGTGTTCTCCCCTCAACATGCACGCACCATTCCAGATTCCCTGGGATGGGTCCATGGTCCCCACCCTTCCACACATGTGCGCACCTCAGTGAGCCAATAGGTGGAAGATTAGCTGACAGGCGTGCGCATAGGCAGGTCAGGAAGGTCATGGATGTGATAGAGCAATCGATTGCGCATTGCGAACGTGAAAGATGAAGCGTGCACAACTTTTGTGTGTTATTACTACTTTGGTACTTTTCTTGGTATTGTGTGCGTCGGACGCCATTGTAATGGAGTGGAAATCTAGGCAATCATAGCGCTGCACGTAGATGTTGCCTTATTTAGACAGAGCCTTTCACCAACCATCACTTACATAGAGCATCTTATGTGGTGCAGATAAAAGCAGTCACATATTACACAAAATCCTACCACATTCTGTAGGAATAAGTGTTTGAAATCATATAAAATAAACCGAACAAGTTCCTTTAAAACAGAAGGCATTTTTACAACTAAATATGTCGGTGTTGATTGCATTTGGGGTAGTTGAACCTCCCGTGATTCACCAGAATGAATAATCATCTTTGAAGGGATAACATCGAATGCCCCATAGCTAATTTTTTTTCTTATAATTCGCTTTTAATTAGGGAAAATTAGTTGAAAATTAAATTAAACATTAACAGGCAAAAGTTGCGAACGAAGCAATCAAAATGAGTTGGTGATTAATGAATTCATTTAAGAGCAGTAATAGTCTTCTTAAATGTAGTAATATGGGTTTTAGAATTCAAAAATGTGATTTCTTGTGGTGGACCAGATTAACTATGGTAGAAATTCGTTCCAGGACACTGTATTAAGCTACTAACCATAAAATTTGAAATGATAGAACCTTCTCGAATGCGCTAAATTGACAATCTTATTGCATTAAAACTAGGAAGATAAGGGAGTAGTTAAATGTAATTATTAGATTTTTGATCATGTTTTCGGGCGACTACTTTGATTGGTTTTTTAATAAACAACTCATTAACAAGAGTGAGCACAGAAACCCATTGATATATGAGAATGTATTACGAAGCGCGAGTTCTTAATTCACGTATTGGTCTAAAAGAATGCGATGTTGTGTAAATGATTTGGTTTTGGTGAATCAAATATTGGGTACTTAAGATGGAATGCCATTATAGAGATGCCTCTATATTGTCTACCGCTTCTAGGGAAATTTATCAAAGCTACCAGAAGAGAATGGTTTAATGAAAATTTTTGAAAATAACTTTTCTTGCTCCAATCTGTCTACAACAAAAATGAAAAAGATTGAAACAAAATGATCAAGTAAAATATCTCAATTAGGCTAAAGTCAGCTGATGTGACAGTTAGAGAAGTCACTTTATTTAGAAATTAAAAATCTGAACTATATAGTAATATTAACATTAGTAGAAATTCAGAATATGTGGACACTTTAGAAATATTACATAATTTGAAAAGTTCCTAAGTTAATTCGTAGAAAAGATTAATCATGCATCTGCCATAAAACACTCGGAAATTGAATCTTGGTGCATATTAATTTGTTTCAATTTGTAATAAATATTTCATTGATTTCATTCAGACACTATAAATGCCGTTAATAAATTAATTTACCTACAGCTCAGTATGGTTATCGTGGAAAAATCAAGCTTCCAGGCAGACTAGAATGTGCGCCGTAATACTTGTCTCGCAGGCAGCAAGTACGGTCGTGAGCGCAGAGTCTTCACAGTCAGCTACCGATCATTGTTTTACAAACAATTCACTTTATTTAAATGACAAAGCTTTATGGCAGACAAATCCCAAATAAGCGTGCTCGGCTTCGTATGTTTGGTTCCTCTGCATTGTTGAGGGTACCTTTCCAAGGAGATTACTGAGAACAAGTCAAGGCTTATTCCACTACAGATGATAATATCATCACATCTCTACCTACGAACAAAAATAATTTAACTTGGGAATGAAATCTAATTCTTGGATTAATAATTCTATCTATTGGACCAACAAGCGTGATTATTAGACTTGGGAAAATTTAAACAAGTTTAAATTTGTCCACACAAAACAAATGTGGTGTTATTACATTAATTCTATGATAAAGCGGTTATCCGAGATGAAAAGCCGAGATGAAAAGTTTTTTTCTGCCCATCTGTTAAAGTAAAACTTTGCTTGCATTAAAATACATTCAACTACTTGATTTCTTCTATTTTAACTAAAAGTGCAAATTTGCAGTTTAATAAGTGGGAGATACATTGTTCATTTAAACAAAGCTATCCAGGACACATAAATAATAAAAATTTTGCAAGTAGCATATTTATTATGGCAAGTTCAATCAATCTAATAAAATATGAAGGAATACTCTGATTGGAAAGAATTCGGCCTGCATGCCTGTTATTTCCGTGGGAAGGATTATAATATGTAGAAATTGTGGATTATATTTAAAAGATAAATATTTTCACAAATCAGGAAGCAGAGGAGGAAAACGGATTAACTAATTAACCAACCATGTCTTGTATATACGCCCGTTAACTAAAAAAACTACAGCACACGTTAGGACAAGCGGATGCGTAGCTACACCTGATAGAACATAGTTTTGGAAAAGGATGGGGAAAATTTGGCTCATGTAATTTGGGATAGTTGGTTCTTCTCCTGTCTGTCCAATGTGTATGCGTTGTTGTTTTTGAAAGGACTCACACTGAATCTAACGCGAACATACACGATTGCAGTTGGGCATGAGACGGTACAGCTGACTTGGTCCTTAATACAGTTAACAAAAGCTGAAATTGTACAACAGGGATCCTTGAAAGCCATTCTACTGGAAGAACTATGATTCTGCAATGCCTTTCCTTTCAAGCAAATTTCTGTATAGTCGGCAGTTTGTCAAAGTTCCCTCAGTAAATTTGAATGAGGAAATGCCATGCCTTGTGGCTTTGAAAACTAACCATCATCACCATATGTCACTATCTTCAATGCTCAACCTGATTCTAGCTGCGTAGAAGGAGATTGATTATCTCATACTCAAGGAGAACCTTCTCTTCCGGAATTAATAATATTTTTATAAGTTTTAAATTAAGTACTACTCTGGTTGTCAAGCTCAACAGCAGTGGATTGCATGGAAAATCAATAATCGGTTAACTAGAAAGTGGCTAATTAACCCTGTCTGGCGCTGTCTTAATCGCCAAACATTGGCAATATGATCTTAGCTCAACTAATAAAATAACTGCAAATATGTCCTATTTTTCACCGGGTCGACTTCATTTCAGCCTAGCAATATCCAGTGGGCATTAAGGTTTGAAAGACAGAAATTATGCTTCTTATCATTAAAGTAGGGGTAGAAGGGTCGCATTTTTTGAGAAAATAACTTGAGAAAGTTGAGAGAGTACACTTTCGCTTTATCGGCTTCATAGAATTTGTCATCTCCCACTCCTTCCTTAATGGATATTTTCCCAACCCACCCGATCTGCTTCCCTTTCCATAAAAAAACTTCAAGATTGTTTATTTGTCGAGTAGAACACAAAAAAATGAAATGGATCTGAGGATTTAGTCCACAAATCATGAAACTACGAGGTCAGTATTATTACTCATAGCAAAGCAAAAAACACCCACGAAGTTGCAGCATGTAAATAATTTAAACAGAGAAAATAGTGAAATATGAATAAAGATGTAAACTAAAGAAGGAAAAATAGGTTAGAGATTAAATTCGAAAGTTAGGTCATATTGGACACAGATCGTTGCATTGTGTGCTGATATCCCGAATTTCAAATATTGGGTTACTTAATGTTTTACGTATTGTTTAATTAAATATATTCTCTCTTCCGAGACCAAAGTGTAATTGAATATTGATTTAATTCCCACTACTTTGTTAGGAATGCGCAGGTCTAACTGTACTGCACAATTCAGTTTCTTACGGTTCTGCTCAATCGCGTTCTCCTCTCTCTTCATACCATTTTTTCTTCTTTTTTCTTGTTCTCGAGTTTTTTTCTGTATATCTTGGCTTTCTGTTTTGAAATTTTTTTCGAATTCTCTCAATCACTAGAACTGGTATTACCAACATTAATAGAGCTGTGCTCGTCTCACCAATGTATTGATTTCGATTTATTTGATAAAATGTTCCACTCCCTTCTCATTTTCTCAACTTTAGTATTAAAATTAATTTAATTTGCTATATAATTATTGTGCAATGTAATGTAAAATAAGTCGATGGTAAAGGCTAAGTCAACGAAACTGGCATGGATGTAATCTGGCCTAATTCTAACTGGCTAACCCAAACTTCTGCTTATGTCACCAAAAGGGGTAATGAAATTCAGGTCATTTCTTCCTCATGCCCTTTGCAAGTTGACCTCGTAAAACGCACAAACGGACGCCGAGCCTGGGTGGGACTCTTACCCCCTGCTACTATCTTTTCTACAAGCCTCCCTTCCTATAGCCCTCGCCAAACCATAATGGTAATGGCAGTGTAGTAATAACACCAAAATCAAAAAAGCGGTGTTGACATGCTTTTCCATCCCCTCGAAAGGATAGAAGCAAAGTGACATCCTCCAGTTGATTCGATTTTATTGCAGTGACCCAGAGGTCAGGTGGTCCAAAGCAATTCAAATTTCTTTTACGAGTACAATTAAGTCAAAATATGGAAAAATATGTTGCGGGCAAAAAAACAGGTCCAGTGAATATGAGGTGACAAAAAAAGTGGAAAAAATGCAAAGGAAGGGGTAAAAATGTTAGGTATCAAGAGATTAAGGAAGAAAGAGACAGCCGCAAAGCAGAAAGTAGGAGGAGGTATCGGTTGAGAAGAAGTGGCTGAAGAATCTAACTGCTGGATTTGGTAAGTAGGTGTTGTAGAAGAGACCCAAGTGGATATTGTTTCGAAATAGAGAACGTTAGAATTGAGCCAGGTTGAAGATTACGCCTGGGTTTTTATCGGGAAAGAAATATCAGACTTCTAAAATAAGCAAAAGGCAGTATGAGCAACTACCTGGGATGGTAGGGTTAATAGCATGGTGATAAAGGAGTTGAAAATGGTGAAGTGCTTTCTGACGCTAATTTGATTTTTCACGATAGTTTTGGTATTTATGCTGATGTATACCTGACGATAAAATCCTTCCAGTCGACGGCTAAAAGTCATCCTAGATAGCAAGCAATCATGAACAACTAATAACATTTTGTTTGGAAAATATTTCTTTTTAGCTTGTTCCTATGTGCGAGGTAACACAAGTCAAAGTAAAAAATAAGCCGCAATGGACTTTCAAATGAAAATTACAATTTTCAAATTAAAGTGGAAAAGCATTCCTAGCGACTTCTACATTCCTCTTAATGTCACCTCTACACTGCACACCTAATTCTAGAAGAAGAAGCCTGGCCATTACTATTTTATTGCCACCAAAATACTACTCTCAAGTTGTCTTCATTTTATCGAAATATTCCATTAATGTAGAATTGTGCTTAATAAACGCCAAATGCTCACAAACCATGATACAATAATGTGATTTCTTTGTTATTTCACAATCCTAAATAAATAAGCTATTAAGTTAATAACTTTATTTTGAAAATTAATCGAATAAGCTACTAGTTTATGCGTTGCATCTTTAATTACGAAAGCGTCAAAAAAGAAATCAATGGGAAAAATGAATGAGGGACTGAAAGAGTGAGATAAAATCAGCGGAAATCTTAAGTTTATTTTCGTATTCACTCGTGGCTATATCTCATGTTCGCCACGAACTTATGACAGTATCTTATAGGTGAGCGATATCTCCTCCCCAATAGCCATTGTCTCATGAACCATTAGCCAATACCCATACAGACACAAGGGCCTTCGACTAAATTGCCATGGCTATGACTGTATCCTGACTGTTCGTCAAGCAACATCTGGGCGAAAAAGGACGCTAACGGCGAGGTTATCACAGTTTAGAACTTTGAAGACAATGGCAACTGAAGAATAAACAGATTGCCAAAATACGACATATCAATATTTCGATTTGAAAAGAAGTTTATTAATGGGAAGTCATCAGGACATAAATGTAATAATGACGCCTTTCACAGTCCTTTTCTAAATGAAAGAAAGCTGGTCAACACCAGTTCTGATTAAAAGGATATTTAAATCACTGGGTGATTATCAAAGCGTCTCAGCTAATTCTTGCCATAGAGAGGCGAAAACTTGTGTCGATTTTACCTACGATTGAAGGTCGGGGCTGTTATGATTGGAAACGGTAATAAAAATGAAAAAAGAACTGCCGTTTCATTTCCAATTTTTACGATTTAGCCTTGTAAAATACCTTTGCTAGCCTCGTGTTCCTATTCACTAGTGTAAGGAGATAGAAATAAATCAAAGAGGCCTCTGACCTAGATAGCTCGTTTCAACAGCCGGTCAACAAGATCTCATCTAGAAATCCTGCGATAACATCTTGTAGACTAATTTACCCAGTTCATTGCAAAATGAACTTTACCTCTCGAGAGATAGTGGGCATTTAAGTGCCTTGGGGATTCAAATAAAGCGTGAAATTGAACTTCTTGGATTGATTTTTACACCTTTTCGACCCCTGTTTCATCTCCTGTGAGTATATTTACCATCTCATTTGCTCAGACGCCAGTCTGCGGCTAAAACTCGAAAAGCTGTTTTTTTGTTGGGGATAATAGTTTTACGATTTTCAAGAATTATCCAATCATTGAGTAAGGTGCATTTTTATTAATCTTAACTTCAAATTGTCAAGTCTTCATTTTTTCAAATTTCAGTCTAATCAAATTTAACTCAGCGTACTCATGTAGTCATAGGAATGGCAAGTTGATTAGCAAGCTTCTATGTCATTTGAAAGAACATCAACTTTTTGAATATTTCATTACAACCATATACCTTATACCATATACTTTCCTTAATACTGTGATTCTTTGGATTAACCAAGGACATTGAAATTCTTTTGATAAATTAAACATCTCAAGCTTAGTTATTGCGTCTACTGATCGCAAAGTAAATAAGATCGGAAGGTTGTTTCAGTTTCCTTTTCACCCTTTGAGAAATAATTTATTTACAATTTCTACACTCTTTACTTCAACTGAAATAAAAGCACTTGGAAACTCAAAAGCTATGAAGGTAAGGCGTATTCACGTGGGGTTTCAGTCGGTGTGTGTCAGTGCATTTTCTGCTGAAATGTGTTTCCTCAGGAGATGATTACTTAGTGCATATAAGGACTTATCACACCCAGTTCCTTCGGTTGTGTTTATGCGCTTCGATTCTTCCCCACGACTGGACTGATTTATTCCTTCTTTCCTCTGACCTAACACCATTTGTCAATCGATTGCTTCTTGATTCCCATAAGATAACTCATAAGTCTGCCCAATCTAAACAGTCAAATTGATAAAAATAGTAAAAAAAACAGAAGAAGCAATTCAAAGCATACTTTCATACTTTCACGCACACAGTATAAATATCTCCCTCTGTTTTCTCTGTACTTGTCTAATACACCAGTGGGCCGTTTTAACTCGTGTTCTTCTGAATTAGGAAACGTTGTCGCATTCTGTTAATATTTAGGAATGTTAGATTTTAAAGTGAACACCTATAAGTCAGAATTGGATTTTGAAAGTAGTAGTACGTTGTTAGTTGTGAACACCTCATCCCAAGGACAAAACCGGCAAAGTTGTAGCCGCTTTCCATTAATAATCTCTTAATTTCAGCTATTTCCAGGACCCCTTATTACATATCTTTTGCATAGTTTGAAACCAGGTTAATAGAGCCCTAACCAATAACTGCGCTAGATGTCTGCTTTCATAGAGGAAATTTTATTTTTCATACGGTTGCAGTACTGCGCATTGTATAAAGTAAAGTATTAAGCGATGGTTAGCTGAACAGCATTTGACTGATTTATGGTGGGAATTGCAGCTCTGATGTTAAAGATTTTGATGACATGGGATAACGCAATTCATTAGTTTAATCTAAACGATTCATTGACCTATTTATGCAAGGGCCCCCCTTATGCTTCATTTGGGTAATGAGGTTTGGGCTACCTGCAAGACACTCAAATATTGCAGGCCCCTTTCTAATCCAAAATTGACCAACGCTGTTGGCCATTCTGTTTACTAGGAGTACACCGTTGGGTTTTGAACTCAAATTCTCTGATTTGGCAAGGTCTTCTCCAATTCGTTCCTTTTAATTGTACTTAAGGCACCTCTTATTGATTAGCCTAAGGGTTCTAAACTCGGTTTTATTCAATATATAGACGTTGATTTCTGACAATTTTTTGTCATACTTATATAATAACTGATTAATTATCGGTACCAAATTTACTGCGATGATTGGTTGTTTTGTAAATCAATTGTTTTACCCGCCCTTTCAGTATGCAAAAAAGTGGAAAAATTGTGATCGAAAGAACAAGATAGAAAGAAGGGAAAGTGATGACACACGCACTCTCCTCTGGGCAACTCAAGTAAATCATTATCACAAGTGGGCTGAAGAGAGCCATTAAAGCATTTTCACCTTATCACTATTCACGCTATCCACCCTAATCCTAATCTCATTTGATTTTGGTATTCGAATTGTATAATGCTTACTTAATGAGCAGGTCGTGTTCAAAACTTCAAATTACTCTATTTGCTTGTTTTTCGACGCCCAGTGATTTTAGAAGTGTTTATTTTACTATTTCCTTTCACCCCTTCTGCCAGTGATGGAGAAGGCTAATGATGTCATGTTATTGTTTTAACATGTCAGAAATGAGAGCTAAGCCGATCAAGTTGGCAGAGCAATGTAGGCTGTATTCACTCAAGCCGAAGCCAAACTGAAAAAAAAATATATATATATATTTATAATCGTAAAAATTTACATAAAAAATATTTATTTAGCCAGATAGATTTCCGTTTTATTATATTTGTTGTGCTTAACACAAGCTGGTACTTAACTTGGGTTATTATGGTCATTCGCGCCGGTGTAAGCAATGGTCCTGATACCTGTCTGGGATCTATAAAGGTCTAGTTAGGCCCACTTTCTTCATTCACTCGCAATTTTAGCGCGTTAAATACAGTCGATTTTTCGAATGTCGTGCAAAAATTATGTTAAAAAACAATTTCATTTCCTCGTTAAAGTGATCGCTTAATATCCGTTCGTGGGTGAAGCAGTGAATGCATGACGATTTGAATTAAAGACTTTGTGGTTTAAGTCATTGGACTTGCGACGATCAGGTGAGGCGCTTTCATTTTCTTTTGGGCATTAGTGTTTACCATTTTAAAGACGAAAGACATTTCATTTTTTTTCTCGGTTTTATCAGACAAATTCTGTGCTATATATCGTCAATAAAATAATACAAAATAGGTTAAAATAAATACTGTATGAAAAATTTATCTGATCGAAAACTTCAATATATAGGAATTAGTTGTTTACTTGCTAAAGTATGTTTCGAAAGGAACTTTAAATAAGTTAAGCCACTTCACTACTGTCGAAGACACAGAATGTATGACATTTATTAAAGTTGTGATGATTAAGTGAGTTGTCCCCAGGACACCGGCACGGAGCCTAGTCATTAAGTACGGTTTCGGTATATTAACCCTGTACTGACTATTGATCGTTGATTGGCTAAGTGATCTTTGTACACATTTACTTCCTGACGCGATCAGCGGCGCAGTCACACCGTCCAGAATGTCCCAACGAGATTGAGATTGCTTAGTTTAACCGTGTTAGGATTGTGTACTCCACAAATCTCAAAATTTCTGCCTCATAAAAGTAAATAAAATTAAAAGACTTTTAGAGGGAATCCTTCTTGGACGTAGGTTTTAAAAGGGGCTTGCATTCGTGTGTATTTTATGATCGCCTCTTTCGCAAATCACTTCAAAGTCGTTAACCAGCAGGAGAAAGTGCAAACTTGAAGTCAGCTAAGCATAAATGAAGCCTCAGTACATCCGTTCTCTCGTCTAGGCTATGGAAGCTAGAAACTAATATAAATTATAAATATGAATATTATTTTAAAGAAAAATGTACAAAAGAAAAGCATGACGGTATTAGCTTTATAGGCAATCAGCGACTTGGAAAACTCACTTTTAGGTCATATCTAAATCTTAGTCGAGTTTTTTTATCAGAATTAATCTGTTCAACGAGCCGGCAGTATTCAAAATTTCTCATAAAATCAATGAATTTTGCTCAAAATCAGTATTGAAGAATTGTTTATCACGAAGGGACAAAATTAGAATTAATTTTATCATTCCGTTTAATTAAGTAACTCAGTTCTGATGGTTATAACAAAAGTTTCCTGCAGACACTTGGAAACAAATTCTGCACCAACTATTGCTTCGAATTTCAGCTATTAAACTTATTTCATAAAAGTAGTCGATATTGGGAGACAATAAGGAAATAAAGTTCTTGTCTCCAGATCTAAAATTATTCGCAAGTCATAACTTATTGACACAAACTGATTAGCTATAAAGTAGCTCTAACCCCAGTCGGGCCGAAATAAGTCAGGTGTTCCTTCTCTGGACAAATGATCCTTTTAAAGTTAATAGGGAAAACAGTTTTAATGAGTGGGATGACCTGGTGTCGGATCGGGTAGTTAAAAAACCATAAAACATTCCAAATAACTTAATTAGTAATAAAATGTTTAAGAACTCTTGGGATTATCAATAAAAGCGTTGACGAGGGTAAGTGGTGTATTGGTCACCGTGAGGAACTGTCCTGTTAAAAATCACGTTTTCGATTCCCATCTGTGTATATCCGGTGAGTGGAGTGACCGTCCACGCTCATTCATTACTACAGGATTTATGAAAATGGCATCGAAAATCAAACATCTTAGCTGGATGTTCTGGAGCAGGTGTTATCGGCCAAGAAATTTAATCAACAAGTCATGTAGAAGATTGTCATTCATAGAACCAAATTAGTACATTTGAAACTGGAGCATCACGACGAATTCTATGGTTTAATTAACTAAGAATCTTTTCAATTCCCGTTTTAATTATCGACTCTCAAAGATTCCTCCTCATCCCTCATTTAATCATTTTACAGTTTTAGAATTTCGTTAG
Organism: Hymenolepis microstoma; assembly: GCA_000469805.3. Taxonomy (NCBI): domain Eukaryota; kingdom Metazoa; phylum Platyhelminthes; class Cestoda; order Cyclophyllidea; family Hymenolepididae; genus Hymenolepis; species Hymenolepis microstoma. Next base: position 13,382,030 of record LR215995.1, on the reverse strand, counting down.
ATCGTATTTAGTAATGGTTGGTAATAGTAAAATAAACAATGGATTCATTACTGTTTAGATTTAATAGTTGCATATAGCGTGCTTCATTTAAAAATTAGAAAAATGCTGAATGCTTTAAAATTTGCCTCATAAGGAAAAATTTCCAGTTTTCGCATTGAAATTCGAGTTGGAACACTGCAGTTAGAATTAGAGACCTAGGTCCAGCTCCCTGTTCCTTGCATGGGGCTATTTCAGCTTTCTCGCCATTCAGCATTCACCATTTCAACCACTGAACACAAAAAATAAATAGCATTGGCAAGACTGACAGGCAGGAAAAGTGAATTTTTCCTTTCCAGTAAAAATGGTACAGTTTGTATTCCAAAAGACCAATTAAGGGAAGAGTCTTTGACACCTTGACTCTGCTCTCTGTTTCGTTTTGATCCCTCCTCCCAACCACTTTTTGGGCAGTGCTTTCAGCAATTAAAAATTGTAAATTTTCAATTTAAATTGGTAATAATGGCGTTCTTTTATACTTAAAATATAAATCTACCTTTGTGCACTACAGATGTCTTGTAGATGACCTTCGAATTATTCGAAGTTTGGTGAGGAATTTTGTTTTCACCACCTAAATTTCAAATTAATCCTCAGTCTATTGCCTTTATAAAATGTGTCGAATCCGAATTAGCCTTTGCATCAAAAAAAGGGCTCTGGAAAATCCGAAAGGTAGCCTCAATTCAATTTTCATGCATGCGATGCTAAACTCCAAACTGTATAAATTTATTAGATAGGTGTCAATTGTGTGTAAGCATGGCGATGGTCAAAAAAGCTTCCTCAAGTTCAATGGTCAAAGTTCCTCTCATAAATTAAAATAACTAGCCAATCAAATTAATGGATGTTTTGAAGTTGATAGGGTCTATGGTTTTTTTTCTTCCCAAGAGGAGTGATATTTGTGTCCTATTTTAAATTGGCAAAGTGTGCATAACAAACTTTATTACTTGCGTCAAACAAGGGAAAATAAAAGACTGCAGGAAATAAGCCAGCAAATAAATTCATATTCCAAAAGGTATTTCAAGAGTTGACACTTGACATTCCATTCATTAATGTTTTTTACGTTATTTTAAATCTTTACCCAAAAATAATTTCATGAAAACACCGCTGTCGATGCAGAACTTACCTTCACTAACGAGCAAGTGCTTATCTTGAGTTAGTGTATTTATTATAATAGAGGTTAGCGCACTAGCGTTTGTATCATTGGTGGTTGATATTATCGGGATGGGGCAATTAGTTTCGCCATTACATTAATTCTTCAATCGACTCTGAACACTGATGATGTTAACCTTCAATCAGGAATAAAGTTCGAAGTTTAAATGGAACATTAATCAAAAAGGCGGAAAATTGTGTTAATGCAGAAGGAAGATGTTGCAAGAGTTCTTGAGTTGCGTGTTTCAATTTCGGAATTTCAATCGATATTTTCTCCAAGCTTTCTGCGGACGGTATTAATCAAAGAAAAATGTTGCATGAGAGAGAGAGAGAGGGAGGGAGACTATCAATCAACTTTATGCAGTAATAATCAGTGGAAATTAGATAGTCGAAAGGTCTCCAGAAAATCCTTATCAGATGGCATAATATGCCTTATTTGTGCGAGTGAAAAGTGCTGGAGAGTACTCGTACTTTTAATTTAAAAGGACAATGAAATTTATATTAACTCATATCATGATTACTTTTATCAATTATATAATTCCTCCTAATTATCATTAAATACGACAAAAATTACATATTTGCAAATATAAATTTTTTTAGAAAACATTTATGCCATATTTTTACAGATACCTCATTGTTGGGGAAAATATCAACGCAATAGGTGCAAAATTCTCTCTTCCTGTTTACAGCCTTTGCTATTTTGGCCTTATCTTTCGCAACGTTAATATATCTTCGCAGATAGAGGTAATGTATCTTCCCTCTATAGATGAAAACGCAGATTTATATTAATAAGTTGTATTATATATTACGTTAAAGTGCCCTTAATGAAGGCCAGCTAGATGTTCTACGTGATATATTATCAAGGCCGATGTATTGTTTTATTGGCCCATAAGCACGTATGAACATCGTGACCAGAGCGTGCCCTGGACCTTTGCCGCTGTGTACTGGCTTATCATTAGTCACGTCTACAGCTGTCGCTGGCACAAGGCAGCTGCACTCCCTATTCCTCCCTATTCTGACATTTTTATATGAGAGAGAGAGAGAGCCTTACGTGGGCAATTTATGACGATTTACAAAATGCAAAGTTAGTCATTTCTATCCAGCCATGCAATTTCTGTTTCTGAGGTAATGAGAATGATTGAAGTTTAATTCCAAAACCCTGCATGTGTCATTCTTAATTTGCGTCTCCTGTTTAATCTTCGCATAAATTGTATTGCATTCACACTTGTTTAACCCCATTTCCTGGATTTTAAAACACCTTTCAAATTTTTTATCAATGGTTGATTACGTTCAACACCAATATCGATATTTAAAAATGCAAAGGTAAATGTTTTATTACAGAACAATGAAAATTAGAAATTAGAAGGGTGTAGAATCTCCGAGTCAGTTTCGAAAATAAAATCATGCTTTCAAAAAAACATTCGGATTTTAAGGGTAAAGCTATTTTAAAGGATTGAAAACGTTTTATTGAAAATAGATCACGAGATTTAAAGCCCGAAAAGAAAAGAAAATGAAGCAAGTCACTTGAAGTAATGTTATTGGATAAAGCATTAACGCATGAACAGCACATCAAAATTGAACTTAATAAATTATGGTCAATGGGCTGCAGCGTACAAACGTATAACGTAGTAATTTTCCAGACATCTTATATCAAACATAGGAATGCAGGATTGACAGAAATTCTGGGAGAAACAACTGCACACATAAATGACCTGTTCAGTATCTCTGCCCTAATACCCAGTTACACATTAACGAAAAGGGAATAGGAAATCGGACAGCCACGGTATCGGAGTACATTTCAACTGCCTGTCTCCATACCATTGCTTACACTCCATTTAAAGCTAACGCTAGGTTTTAACATTAGATTCCATTCACCATCGCCACAAAATTGTCCTTGTAATAGTCAAATAGCAAAGAAACAATTTATTAAAAAAGCTGTCTTACGACTTTACTGTACTTCAAATGTCTAAATTTTTATGGATGGATTATCGAAGATTAGAATAATTTTATTTGATATAAAATGTCTTAGAAATGTTAGAATACATCTTGGTCCTAATTTTAGCAGAACTGACCGTTTTTGTATTTTGCTCTCAAGCGTTTTATAAAACATTTCGAAATGCACCGTTTGTTGAGAAAATGAATATCTATTTGCTTTTGGCATTGTAAAGTTGGTAGTAGTGGTATGTACAACGTGTTCGACACTTTCTATAATCTGATTAATCTCAAAGAAACTGGACATAAATCACAGAATTCAACAATAGCACAAGATTATCACAATGGTAAGATTTGTTTGCTTTCGGCTTTGTAAAGTCGTCAGAGATGACAAATAATGTGCACTAGTCATTTAGTTTAACCTGATTAGCCTCGTAAATAGCCACATCAACAAAGTTTACGCACCATGTAGCTATCGATTTTTCACTAATAGAAAGATTCGAATTCTTTAAAAAGACCAGCTTCTGCACAAGTACCAAAGAGTGCAGAAGTAGCACATCCACAAGATAAAACACATCGATCATATGAGGTATTATAAAGCCAAGGGGAATATACTTCAACTCACCAAGTCAGAGCACAGCCATGGCTGCCGTAATGCCAAATAGGATTTTGGATGACCATATTTTGAAGTTTCCGTGGCTTTGATGCAGCAAATACGGATTTGTCAGCCATTTCTCATGAAAAAAACAATTTTTTACCCAACAGTTATCCAATATCAGTAACGAATGCACGTATTATCGTTGCTAAGCCGTGTTTTTTGCACTGAACGGTGATTTTATGATTTAAAACAAGTATTTTTCCAGTGGTAATATATGTATATGAAAGATTAGCTCAGACGAGGGCAATGGGGTGGAAGTCAAAAACCAAACGATAGTGAGTAAATGTGAGATTAAGCAAATGTGGGAAAATCCATAGTCAGCTTTCGAGACTTGTTAATAATGCCAACACATTTAAAAATTCTCGGACACAACTTTAGTTCAAATATTTAAAACACTAAAGTTAGAATAAGTTTCGAATTAAATTCTTATGAGTTGTGCATAATTGGCTATTTCGCGGGTGTCTAAGGTTGCCTCTTGACGGCTTTTCATTAACCAGAACCACTATCAGAGAGAGGTATTTTCGATAAACAATATCAACACGACATTAACCTCCTGGAAGACTCATGAGGCCACTGGTCTCCCACCCACATCCTCTTACTCTCAATTATTTACCACTAAACACCCAGAAGGCTAACCTCTTTGTTTAATTATTCCATAGTCTTTATTAAATTTCAAACCTATGAAGGCCGACAACGACTTCAACGATTTTGGGCAAACAAATACCTATTTCACTGCTCATCACCTCCAAAATAATCAACTCGTGCAGTTACCAGGCCCTTTCTTATTTGAGACTCCACTCTTCCAGTTACGGCCATCTTAGCTTCCCTTTCAAGCGCATATTTCCTTATAGTCTTATTTAGGTGATATTAGGGTCAATCCTGTTATTGGCTTTGAATCCGATCTATCTGAATTCGGCACAGTCGCAGCAAACGGAACACCATTGAATATAATTGCACTACCTTTAGGTTAAATTGAGGGGCTTTTAGGATGAAATACGTGGTTTTAATCTCCATTTGACCTTGTACGGTGTAGCAAATTTAATCCCCATTTGACTAAGAGAGGTCATTTACAAGTACCATCATTAACCTCATAAGATGAATCCACGCAATAATTTATTGATCAAATTATATTATTTCGCAATTTTTCATAAGGAAAAAAACACTCCTACGCATGCAAACCCCCATTAATCTCCAGGGTACATTTTAATTTCCAAATGAAAGTGCGCAAAGACATATGCTACATGTTCTCATGCCAAGTGGCAGATATTTGAAGTTTAATGCTAGTGTATGAGAAGAGGTTGACCACTTACAGTTTTATAGGCTGAAGCCAAATAGACAATTATAGCCAGAGAGATAAAACGTTATTAATTAATTTGTCCAACGAATGAAAAGTAACTCCCTCTATGGTTCTATAGACGTTTGGATGTTAAAGAAAGTGAAACGCTCCCGGGATTCTCAACAATTTTTCAATGTAAATAGGGATATGAGTTGACCACAAGAGAATACGCAACAATCCATTGGAAAACCGCGAAGAACAAACATGCGGAACTCATTCCCAAGAGTCTCCACATTGGATTCTCTAACAGTTTAGAATCTGTAGAGGCGGGCCAATGAGAGGTTCAATTTTCAAATAGAAATTGACCTTAATCTTATTCCGGTTTTCAGTTTATCCGAAAATTAATTAATTAATTATTTATTTAACCTTTAATAACTTATTTTCTCCTCAATCCCATTTTGTTTGAATCCAGATCATTGTAGTATTAGTAGTATTTTGTGATTCAAGCTGTGTATTATAATTTTATTATTATTCTTCGAAGTAATCGCAATATGTAGAATTAGTATTATTTAGTTTTTGTTCCTAGTGGCATTATATATCAGGTCACGACATCAATAAATTGAATGGAACTTCGCCTAAAAATGAATGAGGACATCTGCTATTTTTCGTTAGTTGGTTGCAATTATCAAGATGCTTTACTAAGCAGAAGTAGATGAAACAATTGAAATGAGCTTTATGTTATTGATAATCCAATGGGAACGCTGAGGAGACTCAAGAGTACATCTTAATGTAAATGATATATGGATGAAGGGAAGACTTATTGACGTGTAATTGTTTGACTTTTGCTCATAGCTTTTAGCAGGCCAAACCTTCTAACTTCTAGTAACTTCACCACTACAACTGGACATAAGTGAAGATTATTGTAACCAGGGCATTTATTCATGTGAAATCGTGAATTGATAAACGGGTAGACCCAATAGAATTTGTATGGTCTAGGATAATGTTCATAAAGGGTGAATGAGTAATAACTTAAGAATAAAAGAACCATTAAGGACGCATCAAGGAATCTAGAAATTTACGCGATCGGACAGGTGAATTAGGAATAAACCTTACAAGAGAGAACTCTCAGTGCATGATGAGCTAATCTCCAATGGGAAAGAACCAAATTCAGCTTTTCATATAAGCATTAACAAGCATATTGTTAATCCACTTATCAGTATCTTTTACCTAATCCAAGTACACGTAACTGGAATTACTATCTATATGGAACCATTGTGATTCGGTCTCCATATATACTACTCAAATATGTTCACTTTCTCTTGTCACTCTCTTATTCCTAGCTTCCTCTCCCTTTTATATTTGCATGATATTCATAATTTGAGTCTCTCCCACCCGAGTTGATACGTGTCTCCACTTTGTCGAAGGAAAACTTCAAGAAGGCAGACTCGTTGTATTAAAATAGTGATACCAAGCTCCTGATTAAATAACAACTATTTTTCTGGGCTTCAGCGAATATGTTGAATCAACTAAAAGCGTTTATGAATTCATTTTCCTAAAATATATTGTGGAATATCTTCGTATTGCCTTCCAAAAAATAAATGACATAAAACTCTCTAAAAATTCACGCGCGAGAACTGATTACGTGCGCAAATTTTTAGGTATCATTTATTAGACCGAATGTATCTTCTTGATAAGGTCACCTTTCGTCTCTGCACGTGGTCTTAAGGGAATGTAACAAACTTTGCAAGTTGCAAGTTGGGGATTAAACGTTCTCCTGTCAGCAGTTGCTTAAAATAAAAGCACAAAGAGGGGAATTCAATTAGTTCAACAGGGAGCGGCTGTATTTGTAGATCAGCCAAATTTTGCCACATGCAGCAAAGTAAATAATTTATTACTCAACAAGCATTCGCACTTATAGATTGATCGATTTAAAATCTGAAAATGAAAGGGTCATTACGTTAAGCACCTCGATAACAAAATTGAATGACTCATGAAATCTAGCGAACAACCGATTTCTAATTGACTGAAGCTGTAGCTCACTGGTCTATCTAGGCCAAACGTTCTGCAATTGTTGGAAATTACAGCTATGCCTGTTTTTCTTCATCCTAAAGGTTCGTGCGCACAGCACAAGCTATTAATAGAACGTTACAACAGGAATTACGAGAATCCCTGTCCTACGTTCGGCGTACTAGGGAAAAAGAATGCATGGCCCAGCAAAGAATAATTCATTTTCGTCTCCTGCACTAATCATTTTCAGCATAAATTGAAACTACTTGTACTAATTCCAAGTTAACATCTTATATTTGCCTTTGATATTTTTACCATGCATAATTTATAAGTTTTTTATGAAAAGTGAAATAACTTGGATGTTAAGGACGAAGACATAATTAAATGATATGACCAAGATTAAAATTATTTATTGCCAATTTTGAATAAAGAGTAATGCTAGTAGGAAATTAATATTTCCAAAACTCTAGTTATTCTTGATATCAAGCGTTGTCATTGCCATAGTTAAAATATTTTCGGAATGCCCACGGTGTAATAAAAGCCGTAGAAGCTATTGACAATCAATAAGTAGCAAAAACTTCGCATAAATGTTAACTTGCTACGTAAGCACTAATCAGGTGGTCCTTTGTTGTTGGTTATTATTGTAAGAAATATATTAATTAAATATCAACTAAACTTTATTTCATTGGAATAAAATATATAAATTGCAAAAAAATACATTTACTAATATGGTTTATTACATCTCAGTTTCGCTCTCCATTCGAAATAAGCAGTTATGATACGAATATAAGAGTAATTGATGCTCAAAAATTTCCAAGTTCTAGTAAAGAGGCAACGTTTTCCTCACATGAATTCACAAGGTGGAATATAGTTAAGCTCCAAGAATGTTGTATACTGCTTTCTGCACGCAGTCATTAAGGTCGTCTATTTTATGAATAGCAAAGGAATCCGAAAAAGACAGTCCATTGTCGTATGTAACAGTTCTATTTAGAATTGCTAGTTGGCTATGCTGTCAAAAGAATGAGCTTAGATGTGTTATTGGGCTCTACTAGGACTCGTAAATAATGGAATACGACGTTGGCTATTATCTTCTCCTATAGCTAGACTATATTTCTTCTTAATAATAAGTCCTTGTGTATTATGACATTTTCACCAAAGTTTCTTTCCAACCATGGAGACACTAATGAAGACGAGAGCGAAGACACACTAAGTTAGAGGTCGAACAAAGAAATAAACATCTTTGTGAAATATTTGGCGCGACTGGTCCATCACCAAATAGTACAAGCTAGCCCAATATTTCAAGTGGCAAAACTAAACACCTAGAAATTACTCGAAGATACCCATTTCTAACTTAATTCAAATGTATATAAAAAAATAGTTTTCATCATATAAGAGACCATTGTCCCCAACTGCGTAGCAAATAAATAAATAATAGAATTTTGACAAAATCAAGGTTAAACAAAGCGGAGTCTATGAAAGGACCATACTTTAATCTCCCTTTCACATTCAACAATACCTATCTTTTATCTTTTCGGCCTTCAGAAAATGCCTATTTCAATTAGAATAGAACAAAGAGGTTTTGTCCGTTTCAACCGAGATTATTAAATAACTAAAAGTTCCCCTTGGCTCTGCTAATGTTTGGTAGTCAAACGTAACCTGACTCATTACAGATTTTGTCTGAGGTAATTGTTAGAATGTTAGGAATGGCGTATGACAGCGTATTTTGAAGGTTGGTTTAAAGTTCGATTGTCACAACTGCACATCCAGTAACAAAACGTATATTCTATGGCTATAAGTTTCGTTTGTCGATAGGCTACATCAAACTAAAAAAATTCTTTAAAACGATAAGAAGTTGTTAGCTAAGGATATACATATAATGATCACTTGGAGGTTTATTATCATTTACCCTTTCTGAGGTTAACAAATGTCAGAAGCATTTGCCAACGTTTAATTTAAAAATTTCTTTATTATTGATAAAGTTAAAACTATCATGGAGTTATTAATTCATTATGCAATTTTAAAAAAACAAAGGTTAATGTTACTTCTAAGCATAAACGCTGGCAATTATTGAATTGGTGACTGGTTTGACAATTAATAACCATTAGTTCGAATTCCTCATTAACTCGCCCATGAGTCCAATCCTAGACAATACATGAGGCAGGGTCACCTTGTTTAGGGAACATAAAACAGAAAAGGGTTTTAATATTCATTCACTTCATTTTAAGTGGCATTAACAGTGCAACAAGGCAAAACTCATTGCTATTTGAGTGACGCTTAGAGAGCAGAATGGCCAGCAGTTTTAGTCAAGTCCAGCAAACATATAAAATAGCTAAATTTGAGTCCATTAACATCGATGATATTTGATATTACTCCATATCCAAGATAAGCTTAAGGAGGCGATTTATTATATGAGCAAGACAATTGTAATAAGATCACATGTGGAGTTAGTTTTCAATAACCGGTACTAAGACCTTTTGAAAATTAAAATGCTCTCACGTTTCAAATTTAACACTCTTTTCTTCACAATTTGACGTAAATTAAAATTTAAGCTACCGAAAGTTGTTAGTTTAATTTTGATTTCAGAATTTTTATATTTAAGTTCAAAATTTTTTAGTTTAATGCAATAATATATTTTATATATAGTTGTTCTATATTGGTTACTTGAATAATACATCATTACAGGCCTGATTGCACACAAGGCAATTTCCTTTTCTGTCGTATGAAATGTCAAATAAGCGTGATGGTAAATCTGACCAAAAGGTATACTTAAATTCGAAATTACACATTTAGTATATATAAATTTTCTAAATTGCAATTTTTTCGAAACATAAGTTACATCTCTGTATATCAGGTTGGCAAAATGATGACTACGAAGCCTTTTATTTACATCCTTGTTGAGTATCACTGAAACTGAGTTCTTCTTTAAGGTCCAAGAATTAGGGAAAAAAATGGCCGAAGCGAAAATTTCTGATCTGTCTGCTATTCTAAAACCTCCTAAGGGTACTCGTGACAGAAATCCTGTTCAAATGAGTATTTTGGAAAATGTGTTCGGTGTCATCCGAGCATGCTTTAAACGTCATGATGCTGTATCCATAGAAACGCCAGTTTTTGAACTCCGAGAAGTTTTAACTGGCAAGTACGGTGAAGAGTCGAAACTCATCTACGACCTTGAGGATCAGGGTGGGGAACTTCTTTCTCTTCGTTATGATCTTACGGTACGATATCTCATCCTCCCTCCCCCCCCCCTCCCCTTTTAATGTTTTAACATATTATTAAATTGGTTAACTCTTTATCCGTTCCACTAAATGTAGGTTCCATTTGCACGTTATGTTGCAATGAATAAAATCCGCACCATTAAACGATTCCAAATCGGTAAGGTTTATCGTCGTGATCAACCAGCCATGAACCGTGGTCGCTTTCGGGAATTTTACCAATGCGTAAGTTTGTTATTTGCGTTTTATAGGACGCGCCTATTTTTGTAAAAAGAAATTTACGGTGTTGCATTGGTATTATCCTATTATTGTGGCTGTTATTTCTTGCGGTGGACTTAATGTTTTTCCTAACCCTAACAGGATTTCGATATCGCTGGTGATTATGGTCTAATGATGGCTGATGCTGAATGTCTGCGTATTGTCTACGAGGTGCTTAGGGACTTGAATTTGGGAGAATTCGTCATCAAAGTAAATCACAGGAATTTCCTTGAGGGCCTTTTTACCGTCTGTGGCGTTCCCCCTGAAAAATTCACCACTACGTGTTCCTCTGTTGACAAACTTGACAAAGTAAGCTTTCCTTCATTTATCTCCTTCTCAAGGTTTGGCTGTTTTAGTCATTTGGTGCAAACGTATGCAGGTGCTCTTTTGTTGATCCAAGCGGGATCTAGTAGATTTATTACATTTAACGTTGTTTTGTAGTTTCAGAGGTTTAAGTTGGTATGAACTGCGATTCATTACCATTTCCTTTCTATTATTAAAAATACCGTATTTTGTTTATGCTGCATGGGGAAGGAACGTGCAAACAAATAACTATCTGTTTTGGTAGAGACTCAGCTAAGTTTTAGCAGCTCTTATTCATTTCATTTTCAGAAACGATTACTCAACTTATCATTTGACATCATGGAAAATGCGGTCCTAACTACCATTCCTCAAAGTAACTGTAATTTATATTGGAGGTTTTGGTTCATTAGTGATCTTTTTCGCTTGTTAATTTTATCATTTAGGTAAGCTATCTAATTGAACTGAACATTGTTATCCCATTTGAACTTTGGCAAGAGAATAAGAGAATCAGAGCTAAAGAGGATCATTTTTTGATTAATTGAGGAATTCCCTCACCATAATTTAATCATTCGATTAATCAGTTGTGTACCTAGTAGATTTTCATCATTCCGTTTGTGAAGCTACGTGGCCTCATAGCTTTTGGCTGGGTAAATTGGCTTTTGTCGAATCTAGGTTGCGTCAATCTCGCAAATTGGTTACAAGTCAAAATAACTACTTCAAGTTAGTAAAATCGTCTTTTTATGACTAATCCGATTCGAACTCATCATTCTGTTGGAATAATCTCTGGTTGAGACTATTTATTATAATATTTGAAACCTCTGAAAAAATCAATTTCGTCCCCCTAGTATGTGTTTGTTAACTATTATAAATAAAATTATGATTTCCAAATTATTTTTTCATTCCATGGTGAGCAATATACGTATATGAACTGTATTTTACTCTCCAAATTCTCAATTTCAAAAGAATTTTAAAACATCCAACCTGATAAGTGTCTACATTAGATATTATGTTATCCCAGTTGTCTATGAAAATTAGCTCCACTTCATAGAATCGCAGAAAATGCTTAATGACATCTGACATGTTTAGAAAGAAGATATGTTCGAGGACTTCTTCGGTTTTTGACCAAAATCATTATTATCATAGTGTTCTTATTGAATTTCATCTCATCATGGCCTCCTTTTTTGGAAAAAGGCATCGAATTGTTTTGGCAAAGCGATTTTATAGGAAAGTATCATCATGGTAGTTAACTAGGGCGACTGTGCCTGAAATTGGTCCATTTGTTTTCAGTTGTTGAGATGAGCTAATTTTCTTATAGTAAAAATCGATAATAGGTTTTAGTGCTGTTGTAAAGAGTCTTATGCGCAATCTACAAGTTCACTTAGTATATCCTATGCTATATCGAATACCTCTTAATCCTCTTTTCTTTCTCTTCGCAGACGCCGTGGGAAACCGTGAAGCATGAGTTGCTTAATGAGAAGAAACTCTCTGCGGAAGCCGTCGATCTCATTGGCCACTACATTCAAATAGCCGGTGGTGCTGAAATCCTAGACAAACTTGAGGCTGACTCTCGTCTGTCCGAGTCGATAATCATTCAACAGACGATAAAGGAGATGCGCACTCTGATGGAATACTGTGAAGCTATGGGCATCATGTCAAACCTCAAGGTCGATCTCTCACTTGCACGCGGTCTTGATTACTATACGGGTGTCATCTACGAAGCGGTTCTTACAGGTATTTTTCTTTTAAAGTACATTGTGCTTGTTATTATCAATTCTGAACTTGTCTGATTGGATTAACATCTTTCGCCTTTTCGGTATTTGCTCGCACAGTTCAATGTCTGAAACTGGTACTATTCAGTCCATTCTAAAATAGTTACTTGACTGAAAATGAAGGCCCTTAAACTCCGAGGTTCTTCCAATAAAATCATTTGAAAAATTCGGGAATTTGGATTTAAGCTGTAGGGTGTTTTAAGACTGAGTGATTGTTTTGCAGTAAAGAGATTGACGTCTTATACCAGATTTACTATTTCGAACTAATTGTCAATAATGATATGAACTATGGCAGCGTATTGTGGATATTGTGGCAAGCCTTAAAGATGGCTACAACACTGTGTCGCCATTTTTGAAACCATTCCAACGTACATTTTTCCTTTTTTGCGCAGTTAGTGGGCTTAATGCTACGTCGGCTTTGATTTATTTTAGTTGGATGAATTGGCGTCCATCTCCAATGCATTTAATCATTCTTTTCAATGTGCGAACCTACTAAAATCGTTTTTACTCTACAGGATTGTACTGATTTAATTTGGATGTCTTTTTGATCTAGTAGTTTAAATTTGGACTCTGGGTTTTTATACTCGTTATGCCTAAACTGTTTCAGATTAGATTAATAGCTGAAACCATGAAGGTCAAGACACATGTTCAGGTTTTGTTTTCATTCGCTCGTTTTTTATGAAGCCCCTCTTTTAATGAATGCCTTCAAAATATAAAGTCTATCCATCGAATGTACATTATTGCAACCTTATCTGAGAGCTTCTGATAATTTTTTAATTGGTCATCTGGCAAAAATCAATTTATAACCGCTATATTGTCCTATTACACGATTATGAAGTAATTAGGGTATCTAGAGCCTGCATTCGGTTAGTTTGTGTAGTTTATAAGGTCTCTCACGCACGACAGGATGAAAAGAAGGTGGGATTTCGGTGATCGAGACTCATTGTTACAACAGATAGGCGGGTTTCAGACTATTTTGAGCTTCATGCACAAGATGTGTTAAGTCTTAGAAACAAAAATATGGGATAATACAGGCCTTTATTTGGGTAAGCATTCAGAGAAGATCATAAGGTCAAGGTCGGCGAAGGGCACCTACCGCCCTTCGTGTGGGGTAAAATATGTTCTTTGTAGGGCCTACTCTAATGTAGACGGTCAAGATTAAATCTGCAGACCTCTTGAGTGAACATTCACCTTATAGCATTTGAGGTATATTAATTAAACGAAGTCGTCATGGTAACTATCGTGGAGCGTTTTATTAGTGCTGTGGTGAGCATCAAAGTTGAATTAGTTTATTAGGCTATCTATAGTCCATTTCAACTTTGCTGGGGCAAAAATCGGTTTTGTAAATCAATCTCAAATAATTTTGACGGGTATCGTTGCTTTACCATTAACTGATTTGCCGGCTACTTCAATTGTAGTTACCAGAATTCCAGTAAGATGTAAATAAGAACTCATCATTCAAACTTATTGAACTCTTGTTCGTGTTACCATATTACATTATGGTGAAATCTTTCGCAAACGCTAGTTAACTGTCTTTCCAAAATCGGTCTGTCCGAATTAATTTCAACTTTCCCTAAAATATTATTTTACCTTGTCTAATGTCAAATGAATCGAATTTGCGTGAGTTTCTCGTTTTTGTAGCGGTGAAGACCGATAAGACGGGCGGTTTCTTCCCATGGTTTAATTTTAATCTCTTCAAAATTCTTTTTAATTTCTCACGTTTATAATTTCTACTTATTAAATTTAAGTACACACGTTTTTAGGCTTCACTTATGACGGAAAACGTCAACAGACTACAGAGTTGGCCCCGCCCACAACAGACCAACAGTTGCAAAAAAAGTCCTCAAATAAGAAGAAAGGTAAGGGTGGCAAAGGTAAGCAACCCCAAGCCGAAGATGGGGATGACGAAGATGTTTCCATGGAAGAGGCAGTAGGAAGCGTGGCTGGTGGTGGTCGTTATGACAACCTGGTGAAACTCTTCTCACCAAACTCTCCCGTGGTGCCCTGTGTTGGAGTGAGCTTTGGTGTTGAACGTCTTCTCGCCATCTCCGAGATGCTGGCTCGTAGACGTGCTGCTGCTGGAGATACCAGCGCCTCTGCTTCTGTGAGAGCTACAGAAACTGAGGTTATGATCATTGTTGCTCACAAAGGTCTCATTACACCACGTCTTCAGATTGCACAAGAACTATGGGATGCGAATATCAAGGTTCGTTAGTTCTTAATAGTCTCGTTTTTAAAAATCGAAACGGACTATTCCTAAGTTTCAGCAGCATTGACATGTTACGATCGCATCACCTGTCATGGGTTTTAGGCCCACGAATCTAAATCCATTGATAGAAATCGAATAGTAGATAGTTGATTTTATCCGATTTTCTCGATAAAAGACATTCAGATGTACATAAATTTCCTTCCCCTTTTTGACATTAGAACTTCTACTAATTTGTGTTTGATTTTAATATGTCCAACGCCTTATGATCGTATTCTATTATTAACTTACTGCGAATTGTTTCAGGTGTGAAGAAGATTGAAGTTCTGTATCGCCATGACAATGTTATTTGCTGCGGTAAAATCCATTTCATATGGTTCATTTTTAGGGATAAAGCCACAACCAAATTAAATAGATTTTTGTCCATTCGTCCTGTCTAGGTGTCAGGACTTGAATGCACTCACATATTTTATAAATAATGCCGGCAAACAATTATGGAGACATTTCTCACCCGAGGCAAGTAAGCCGTGGTGTGAGTCATGCTTATTGGGTTCGAGTGATTTGCGGCTATTTAATTTATCTTTATTTTCATCGTTTTTTTTATTTCATTTAAGGTTCAACTTCTACCAGCTGAATAGCAGTTGCATGTTTTGATATTATCTCGTTTTAAGCGTTCTCGAATGTTACAAATTTGAGAATTCATTTTGCCAGTGCTTTGGTAAGTCTTTCTTAGATGCTCCTTGATTGTGCAGTAAGCGCATTAAGGTGCCATCTTACATGAGAGACCTCAAAAAGCCTTCAATTCAAGATGAGCTTCTGGAATTTGTCATCCCGTTATTGATTCTACTAGTGTCACATTAGTCTATATTGCACGCCTGCCAAGTCAGAAGTCATCCATTGATGCAGGCGGCGAATCTCACGAGTTTATTCTGATCAGCAAGAGTGGTAACCTAATTTGAGTGTTAAAAGCACAACTCCAGGATGTTCTCTTTTTGCATGCGAGTGCTATTAACGCTCCTCTAATTGAGTTCTTTCGTTGGTAATGAGAACCGTTAATGATTATTCATCTTTACCTTCGTCCATCTATGTTAATTTGTCTGTCTTTGTCACTCTCAGTTTTTGAGATAAGATACGAATGGCTTTATATTTTATTCAGCTTACCTCCATTTTAAGTTTCCTAGAGTTCTTTGTTTTTGCTTACTTTTGCCCATAGTCATCACAGGAAGCAATTCAATAAGGAATGAAGACGAGTTGGATCGGGCGCAGTTCGTTGCTTTATGGCTTTTGCTCCCTAGTTTAAACTTCAAGATTTGATCAAACCTTTCGGAATGAATTCATATCCACGATGTTCTTAGACTTTATTAAACAGTTGACTTCAAAATTATTTTCTCTTCTAATAATTTTTGGGCTTAATTGTGGGAGTAGGAGGTTGACAGCTGTTTTAAGTTTCATTCACGTACCACTAAAATAACGTATTTAAATGGGATTGGAATTTGCTATCCTAACCTACTGAGGACATCATGCCAATTTCAAGGTTTCATGGGAATGCGCTTAATCTAGATCACGTCTTCATATATTGTCCCAATTACAGGCGTTCAGGTTGTCAAAGGAATCAAACTTGGCTAATGGAGGGATCATACTTAAGTTGCTATTTCTCAAAGTGTTTATCATGTGGTTTGTATTGGAACCCAGATATCACTACAGTGACCTTTCAACTTCCATTTTCAATACCGCGATTGCTCTTTGAGTTGTTATTTTGGGGACTGACGATTTCTGTGAAACTGCAGTCGTGTTCTTTGCATTAAGGTCTTCACAATTTACATACCTTATATGAAGCTAGTTATTTGCTGCTTGTCACTTTCTCTTGGTCTCTTTTGTATCCTCTCTTTTCTCTTTTAGACAGCCTTCTCACACAAGAACCAGCCCAAACTTCTGGATCAGCTTCAGTACTGTGAGTCAACAGGCATCCCCCTTGCAGTCTTGATCGGTCAAACCGAGTTGGAACGTGGAGTCGTCAAGTTGAGACATATCGATACTCGAGCCGAGCGTGAAGTTGCCCGTACTGAACTGGCCTCTGAAATCCTCAAGGAACTCACTTTAATACGCAGTGGGGGAAATCAGTGATCTCCTCCCTTTCCTTCTCTGTCCTCTTTCTTCCCCTTCCTCTACCCCTTGTGTTTGCAATCAGGCTAGGTGCTTACAGATTTCAACACTGGAGATGCTGGTGGAGCTTCTCGCTTTTATTGCAAGCTTGTTGTAATACTTGCGCTTTAAGCGAACTCCATTGTCTTCGTGTTTGAGAAGAAATGTATTACAACTATGCTCTCGGTGCCCATGGATTAGATCGCTATTGTCCTCTCTTTTAATAGCGTGGGGGAAGGGGGAGGGTTAGTAGTCTGCCAACTAAGGAGGGGCTCAGTTATGTTACTTAACGATTGTAGAGAAAATTCTTGTAAAGCTTTTGCTATGATAAAGAGTTAAGAAAGTAACCGCTCAAGTGTGAATACGGCAATGGAAAACTGTGGAATTTCGTGCCAGATCGATACAAGGAACTTTCTTTCAGAATTCTGTGTTGCAGATTTCTTAAGAGTTCGGGATAAAATATGAAACAGACGAATGCTCAGGTTAATTCGAGATTCTCATAAAAAATTTGCACAAAAATCGAATATGTATGGGTCTAGGAGTCACTCATCTGCTATTTAGAAGTCCACTTGTTTCGCCCAGTCTAAACTTGCTTAAAGGAACCAAGGCATTGAACGTATTAGCGTACATTTAGAGTCTGTCCTGGATATGTTGACGTTTATCGCACATTGGGATATAGATTCAGAATAAAGGAATATGTTTTTATTTTGTATCTGCTGGATCGCCAAGTAGTTACCATTTAGCGCAGATTAGTTCGTATCTCTAATAGGTCTTTTGAATTTATTCTTATCAGGAGCGGAGTAAGCTGACAAAAGCATTTAGTGAGTAAATAGTTTTGCCCGCATTTCAAAAATATACTTATAAATTTTGCTAAGATCAATCTGGCTAGCTAGATCTCTAACACAGCGTTGGTCAACGACAGGTGATGACGGTGCTATTGCTAAAGTATCATTGAATCATGCCGATAAAATAGGCTGAGTTACCAAGATAAATGAGAGCCAGTGTGAATAGAGAAAGGTAAATTAATATTACATTGTTTAAAAGCAGCAAATATTTATATCAAATGCTGGCTTTATGATAGTTATCATTAGCCCTTTAGTTGACTTCGGGCTTTGCAGAGGGAGAGGAGCATCTAAGTCACAAGAAGTCGAGAAGGGGAACAGAAGAGTGTGTCATAGATATAAAAGTGACAGACAGAAAGGTAGAGAAAAAGTAAGGTGAATACTGTGGAAGTGGTCGAATATGACATACAGTCGACTGCCGGTATATAGACTTTTTTTGCCGGATGAATATACGTTGCCTAGCGTGCACAACGTGGAGGCAAGTCTATCGCGCACCCCAGTAGTAAATATAGAATATTAGAAATAACAACATATTGGATAGTCAATAGTTCACAGAGCGTGTTGAAAGTATTCACCAAGAACTTCATTACACAACTTAAAATGTCTCTTATTTCGGCCACACTGTATAAATCTTCCTTCTGCTTTAACGAATGGTACCATATATAGTACGTAGTGAGAAGGTTAAAGTTCTTCACTTTCAAGACACTTACAACTTAACGAAAACCATCAGAGGGTTAACAGCTTGCTCAATACGTAAGGAGCAAGTGTCGTCTGTTAAGAATAGTAGACGACTTTGGACCACCTTTTAACTATTAAGTCCCCATTCAGAGAAAAAGTGTAGGCTGGGTGATCTTGATTTCATCAAAAGCAGCCGCCGGAGAAAAGACAACTTTGTTCATCCTTCTTACCTAGACTAACTGTCGAGTTCGGGATTCGTTAGAGGATCGATGTCGGAGTAGTGACTCCTTGTTGATTGTATTGTAAATTACGATATAATATTTGCACATCCTAGACTTCAGTTATGTTTGTCGGCATCTTGATGCCTCTCTCTTTTGATAACGGTTTTCTTGCTAAATTCGGATGTCAAAGTTGAAAGAAGTTGTTCATTGAGGTCTCCTATATAGACTTCTTAGGTCGTTGATCATTTAAGCAGTGTTATTGGAATTCTCTAAGAACGCGGTTAAATAGAGTCAGAATTAGCTGAAAACCGAGGATGATGTGGATGTATTGGGTTCAATAGGTTCCAATTTTTAATCGTATTAATAATATAGCGGTGCATAATTGCTTCTTTGGTGCAAATATACAATTGGCATTGATGAACATCACCGTTCTACCAAGGTTGAACTTTGAAAAGTCGACACAACTAAACATACCGAAATAGTCTCCCTTACATTGTGATTTTCAATAACATCGATCATTTCTATTTCCCCAAGGTAACCCACTCTATCAGTGACTTGTATTTAACATAAATATGCTTTGCGAGCCTGAATTTTTATTAATTGGAGCAATACGCTGCAAGAAAGAGTAACTAAACTTGAGCCATTAGGAAATGATAAAATAAAGATTAGTCAACTTAAAACGGTGGAAATTTTCGCGAGTATTGAACAGGCCTCTTCTTCACATACTTAGTTTGTCGACTTGACTACTAGTTCGGTAGCATATTATTTGTCATTCAAGCATTCCACTTTTGCCATTGCTTCCTGTTCAAACATGTAAGCACCCGTTTGAAGACATTTGAAGGCGCGACTGCAATTGCTGCTTCCTGCTTCTGCAATTTTGCTTAAAAGTTTCAAGGAACACAAGGAACATCAAGAAGGGTAATCAGGGACGTGGCTTGGAGTACAGTCATGCTGGGCAGACGAGTGCAGCAAAACCCATCCGGGTGACAAACTGACAGACCTAATAGATGACTATTTGCGCTCGTGTATCTACGTGTTTACACAGAAACACACCTCTTCCTCCATGTATTGGTGGTGTTTATTTCTCGACCCAGCTACGCAGAAATGTCCGCAGAATACCCTGGGAGTCAATAACAAATTAATCCTTATCATTATGCAAACCGAGTCAATTTATATTGTTCCCACTAGTGCGCTGGAATCATCTTTGCCTTCGGTAGATAAATATTATTATATATTCGTTTTATGTGATAACATTGAGATACTTCACGAATAATCTTAGGACTGTGAAAGGATCAGAATCTGTGGAATAAGTTAAGCAAAAGGCATGACAACAATAATTTCTACAAGTTTTACGATCTACACGTCCAATGTCCCAGTTTCCCCAGGTAGAGATGAAGTAGGGGAAACGACAAAAGTCCGTTAGACACAAAGCGAGATTTTATTATGACCTTGAACTATAAAAAGGGTCAGTGATATAAATATGTAGACATCAATAATGCAAATGCAATTTCCTCAAGGAAAAATCATACGTAAAATATTTTACCGCGTTAAAAAATATCTGCTCCTTGACAGGTAGCAAAACCAACATCAAACCAATAACATTTTTGTTTACTCTCCTCACATAGATCTTTTAGATTTTGAAGTCCACATATGACTTATCAATGATAAATAGATTGACTAGTGTGATATCCGTCTAAGGCAGATACTTTTGACCATATAGAGAAAAAGTAAACATGCATTCTGCGCCCTGTTTGTGTTTTATTGGCGCCCTAACAGTTCACAATTTTATCTGAAATTAATCAAAACGAGAATTCACATTACTCTCTCCCTTTAAATACTGAGCCTTTAAAAATAGAAGGATACTCAACCCCCTTTCAACTCATCGAGCGTATTTAGTTAATTGTGTTCAAAATCTCGCAGAAAACAATGGCAACATTATTGGAAGAGATGGACAGAATGGAACGATCATCTTATTATCGGGAAAACATTGAGCGCGATTAAAAACATGTACAATTTTTTCTTCGTAATAAGTTTCCCAATATTTGAGTTTTAAATGTGAATAATTAGTTCAAATTGCTTTCGCGCTTAAAGTTGTTGCGAGAATCATATTACTAAATTCTGGAATACAGAAAAGGATTCCCAATGTATAAATGGCTTTAAGAGGAAGTAAGGGATGTGTTTCCCAATAACATCCCGGAACCAACCTGAAGAGGAAATGATGGTCAGCAACCCTTATTTTATCAGGAATCAACAAGTACGATTAGTCGTACTGGCAGTTGAAGGAACTTCACCAACTTTAAACGTCTATCTATTCTCTCTGCTAGTGTTAAAACTGTGAGCTTTTTTATGCAATCTAGGATAATTTTGTTTTCTCAACTTTTGAGAAGAAAATATTTGGAGTGGTAAAACAAACCTTACTTGATTAAAATATCGATCAATAAGTACGGTATATCCAAAGGTACATCGGACACCACTTTAACAAAAACTTGGCATTAAAACCTAAAAATAAATGTACCAAGTGACTTACCATGTCGTCCAACCTCCCCCAAACCTCACCCTCTATCATTCGTTGGAACTTCCGCTAATTGGTTTCGTTTGCTTCTCACAATTAAAAATGGTAGGCATTTTGCATTGCTATGGCTGACTACTAACAATCAGAAGATGAGAAGTCATTGTCAATCACGATTTCAAGCAATTAGAATGCTCAATTCCTTCCAAATATGATAGTAGGAATAGATCGAAAAAATACAACTATTTGTCAACCGTCACAAACTCGCAAAGTCAAAATGACCAAAAAATAGCTACTCCTAAATCGGGAGATATTTCTGGTAATTTCGTTTCAAATGGCAGTTTTCAACTGTTAATTCCCATGTTGTATTTTGACTGAAAACATAAGCATGAACGTATAATCTGTACTCGCAACAATCCTCGCATTTGAGACTGCCTAACCAACTTTCAAACCAATCAAGGAAGGGAATATCAACGTGCATGAATATTGCTTTGTAAGGAATATTATTTTCCAATTGTAGGGACCTTAAAAATATTCGTTATAAATGCGATTATTCTTAGTTCAAAAATAAACTTTAACACCATTTTTTGGTGGTTTGAGTGGTCTAGTTAGTCTAATTTTTCTCCACGTTCAAATATCCAGAAAGTGGCAGCAACAGTAACAGACGTAATCATTCTTTTAATTGTCCAGAAAGTCAGCCTGGTCAGAATTCAGATCCAGGTGTCTGAAATGAGCGGGTGTGAATGTATTCAACTTCCAGCACAGAGAGGAATATGCGGATGCGTAAGTGGACGATACGTACGCACCATGAGAGCAACCTAAGCCCTCTGTTGTCCATGCAGTGTCTATCTCCACTGGCCATACTGCAAATGGATGACGCATCGGTTTGGTGCGTCCGTACTACCTCCAGCGTACGCAAAATTCATATCAATCGATAGCAAACGCCTGCGCGGCAGCGTGCGTCTGTGTTATCCTGCCCATCCTCCCATCTATTCTGCTGCCATAATCTACTATTTCACCATTATTTTTAGTTTCCAGTTTTTGTATTCAAGGCAACGGAGGAGTGTAGTCGACCTTCATGACACGATGCTTGACAATTCTTTACTTAATGGGAAGCGTAAGGCATCGTTGATGTACTTTTCAACACCTTTAGTGCTGTTTGTTAGAAAAAAAAACATTATGAATCTAAATGAACTCAAAGTGCATGCGCTGGCAGAATCAAAGCCCTCCTATTTAAACCACCTGGGGTGCGCGATAGACTTACCTCCGCGTTGGACAACGTATATTCATTCGGCAAAAAGTCTATAAACCGGCAGTCGACTTCAAACTACCATGACCCGACTGTATGTCATATTCAACCACTTCCACTGTATTCACCTTACTTTTTCTCTACCTTTCTGTCTGTCACTTTTATATCTATGACACACTCTTCTGTTCCCCTTCTCGACTTCTTGTGACTTAGATGCTCCTCTCCCTCTGCAAAGCCCGAAGTCAACTAAAGGGCTAATGATAACTATCATAAAGCCAGCATTTGATATAAATTATTCAAACCACCTTGACAAATGACTACCTGCGATAATCAATCTACTGAATTATTCTTTATGTCTCATAAAGCACAAACGTTAAATCGGGCTATTAAGCATCCCTTAGAGGACCAGTAAAAACTGTTTGGTGACACAAACTCTATCAGCGTTAAGTAAACCACTTAACTACATCAGTGACAGAACTCGTGATTTTTAGTTTAGAGTAAAACAATAATAGATCGACTGCAAATATGTTTTTAAGATGCAGATTGCGCAAGGAAAATAAATCACGCAAGATGTTAACTGTGGTAATAATTTCATCACTGATCTTGAAAACTGGATTTTAATTGAAAGTGCAAATTTAAAAGTTAGAAATTTCTAACAAGCATCATTACAAAATTCAGGTGTTAAGAGACTTCAGCGAGCTTCCTGGAATATTCCAGTTCAAAGATGACTGAATGATGGATGGATATGATAAGCAACGTGTTTTCAAATTACTGTGATTTTACTAAATAGAGTTTGGCGACTAGATCTCACGAGATAAGCGACTCTATCGCGAAAATTGTTAATTACCTAAGGGCCATAAAATCCAATTCGATAATTAGCACTAATCACTTCTAGGATGGAGAAAAGGCTAACATTTTTTTCAATAGAAATGAGATCCTCGCCTCATTTCCGCCTATCTCTGGAAATTATGGCCACCATTGAGGAAAAGTCCGCCTCCTAAAATGAGCCTATTTTCAGTCATCTTTGTGAGTAACAATCCTATTCCATTTAATCTGCTATTTTTCGTTATTTGCTGCTGGAATTTCCAAATTTTTCTGTTTTTTTTGTTTTAGATCACTATCCTACTCTTGTATAAAATTCCCACGCTGTCTATTCCCAAAATCAGTCCATTAAATTGGACTTATGGGGGAATTTGGATATTTGTGCATCTTCTTTATTAGTATTAATTTTCATTGGCGATAGCAATTGATAAACTGGACATAAGTAAATGCTGATAAACATTTTTTTATAAATTCCCATTCAGATCTGAATCTCTAAGTCTGGAAGATGATACCGGAACTAAGATACACGGTGTCCACTTGAGTACGGCAGTAGGAAAAGTGAAATCTAGCAGATTTAGACCTTTTATTACTTCTATAGACTTCTATAATTGACTCAACATCTCTCATAGATAAATGATGCTTTACTCTGTAGGGCAACAGTTTTTTTGTTAAGAAATCGACTTCCACGACTTTCTGGAAAAACAATCTCCTCGGATCAGAGAGAATAGCTTTCCCCGACTGTCTAAACTTGATTTACCGAATTAAGGATAGTGATCGTTTGTCCAAAAGTGAATATGTGTAACCTAAAATTCGGAAGTGGGTCCATTTCTCCTCCGAAAATGTCAACTTATATGACTACCTTGACAGAAGAGCGATATTTATTTCTTCAAAAATATGTGCTGTCTACCAGGTAATTATACCAGTACATGCCATATGGGCATTCATCATTAAATGAATGTGCTCAATCGTTATGACCAAAAGGACCTTATTGCCATGGCAACAAGTAGAAAACACTCCCCTCTTATTGGTTGATTTTATTCCTTTCCTTTTCTCCATTCAGCTGAGTACCAATGACAATTCCATTTATCTACCCTAAAGTACAGGACCCTTCATGAGTCAAAACAAACGGAAATGAAAAGGAACACCCCAGTCAGGATACGGATTTCGAATAAGTAGGACTTATGAATCCCTCAGTCTCAAACAGCTTCCGTACAATTGGATCCTTAAGTTCTGTACAGTTCTTTGTAATGGCTGCAGTAGACTCGTTTCTGCAGACACATCAACTAACAGCATGGTTCAAATTCGTGTTTACCATAGTTGTTCCGGAGAATGCACTTATAATCATAACTTGATGTATCTCTTTTTAGAGCGCAGTTGACGGAAATTAATCAAACATTAGGAAACACGAACTAAATCTAGTTTTAACGCTTATCAAGACATACTGTTCTTAACGAGCATGAAACGGCTAATAGAATGCTCCTGTGGCCGCATCAAAATAAAGAAGCGACAAAACTTGCCTCGCTAGCGATCTTCATAAATTGACCACGCTTTGACTCCTACTTACGCGCTTACAGGATGAATCATGCAATGTTCATTGGACAGCACCGGTCCAGCGAGTTAG